>OU343052.1:20224777-21560777 GCA_910593695.2 Ocypus olens | reverse complement strand
TTGAGTTTATTCCCTTGTTTTCTGCAGGAGCATGTCGCTGTTTTCAGGGAATTAAGTAGACTATTAAGTAGACTATTTTGAATAATTAAAGTTTATTTGAAGCGAAACCTTCAAGTAATAATTTTTTTAAAGTTGTAAATCGTCGAGTGCAAATTTCAGTTGCTACAGAGCAAATTTTAAGTTTTTTCCCATGTTTTCTGGGGCTAATCACCCCGAGTGCTGAAAATGGCAATTTTCGTACTTGAATTTTCAATCTTCTTGTTTTAATTTTTTATCGTTAAGCTCGGATTTTGTTAAAATTTTTTGGTCCACAATTTTGATTTTAGGGATCGAAATTTTGGTCGAAGTTATGAATTTTTTATCCTATATTTTACATTTTTTTAACCTAAATGATTGATTTTTATACGCGACTTTTTTTATTTTTTTGCCGATATTTTCAAGTTTTTTTGGTGGTTTTTGATTTCTTGCCCTTGATTTTAGATTTTTTAACTTGAATTATTATTTTTTATGGACGATTTTAATTACTTTTTGGTTACTTTTTGATTAAAATCGATTAAATTTAATTTTTTTCAATTTTATTTTTCAAGACAGACCATTCTGAACACTATTTGTCCATACAATTTTGTTATGGGACTTCCAGGAACTGAGAATTTCGAGTTTCTAGACGGCAACTTATTTTAAGCTAAAGAGTTATTTTGGGGGCTGAAAATGGAGAATTATTTTCGTTTTTCTTGATTTTTCAATTTTTTGGTTTTAATTTTTTATTTTTAGACCAGCATTTTTGATTTTTTTGGCCTATATTTTAGACCTATGGCCTGTATTTTTCATTTCTTCGTTCCAATTTTTTTTTTATTTTTTGTTGAAATTTTCTGCATTTTTTTAACCGCGAATTTTCGAAATTTGTCTAAATTTTTGATCTTTTGGGCGTATATTTTAGTTTTTTACTTTAATTAAGAGTGTATTTTTTATTGTTCTCTACTTTAGGTTTTTAATGTGTGTGATTGATTTTTATGTGCAAATTTTTGATTTTTTTGCCGGTATTTAATTTGTATAATTTGTCATTTCCATCTTTCATAATTTTAACGTTTCAAACGCCAGTATCATCCGATCTAATAAATTGTGAAAGTGGCTCTACCATCAACATGTTCCACGAGCCGCCACTGGTGTATACCGTAAATAAATAAATAAATAAATATTTTATATATTTATCGATTTTCTTCAAAAGCTTCAAAGTAAAGCTTATTCTACATAAGTTGGTTATTATGGCATTTTCTACAATTTTTTTTTTTTGTACAAACTTGATGTAACTATCATTATTTCATAATTTTATCACAAAGAAGGAACATTTTTCTCAAAAATGAAAGAGTTGATGAAATACATTTGTTAACAAAAGACATGTGGTTCTTTCTTATCTTCTTCATTTATATAAATATTTTTGTAATATCTATTATATATATTTTTTTTATAAACCATAAAAGTGGTGATGTGACTATCATGTTACTTTCTCCGATTTGATCGTATAATCATTATTTATATTTACACGCTCATTGTTTATTTTCAAGTTAAATCATATTTTAAATGTACATCAAGCGCTTTGCAGAATAGGATTCTTTAAAATCAAAGATTGAAAAATCAAAATTATGAAAGATGGAAATGAAAAATTATACTTCTAAGAGATAGTTTACTCAAAAACTAAAGAGATTTAGAAAAAAAAAATCTTTATAAGTGTTCATTTTAGCATTGTCTTCAATTATTATTAATATAAATTTGATGTAACTATTATCGTTTCGTAATTGCAAACCAAAAATTAAAATACATTTTTTTTCGAAAAATAACAATATTTTCAGACAAAATATGTTCATTTTCTTGTTGTCTTCAATATTTGTTAAAATTTTTAGTAGACATTTTCATATTTAAAAAATTATTGTAAAAAAACAAAAAAAACTGTTAAGGTAAACAACCACTTCCGGTGTACCAAATTTTAACAAAAGCTTTTCGTTTAATAAAGACGAAATATAGCTGGAATATGTGAATATTCAACCTGTTTCGGGTTAAGTCTTACTAAGACTATGAACAAATAATTTATTGAAACAACTACTTCCCTGGCTAGTGCCACGCCGTATATTAAATGACATAAAAGATATTTGCATGTTATTACTAGTACTACTAGATAATAATATTGGTTTGAGATCGTTTATTTCTACATACAGGACTAACTTGAAATTTATTCTAAAGTTAAATTTGAAAACTTTAAATTGTAATGTTATTAAAGTAGAAAAGGTAGAAAGGACACACAGTGTTAAACGTATACAGTTTTACTAGATGAAACAAATTTGATAATAACTAAGTTATTTGTCCATAGTCTTAGTACCGAAACAGGTGGAATATTCATATATTTAAGCATTATTTCGACTTTATTTAATTTATTCAATACGTCTGCAACAAGTGAAGTTGTCTCGAATTATGTATTTAAAAGCTTTTCAGTTCTTCAGACTGTCAAATAACACTTGTTGTATTAATGTTTTAATTCTATTTTTCAGCACACATTAATACAATAACGCCCTCCCCCCCAAACCTCAACGTTTGTTCCCAATTTCTAGTATATAAGCGGTAATTGTAAAATATAAACCCATAATTTTTCATCTACCTGATGAAGCTACTGTGTGGTGAAACAATTGTAGTAGAACAATAAAATTAATTTGAAACCATGCACTGTGTGTTTTATTAAATGACACATTTTTTTTCAGAAATCATTGAAATTGCCTCTAGTGACCTCCAAACGGATATTTCCGTTAAAACCGGAGAAAGTAAAAAAGGTTAAGGTCCAGTTTTCGTAATTTCACCAAAAGGTTTTCAATTCTTCGAACTATAAAATAAAGCTTATGTTCAAACTTTCATTTTAATTCCTATATTATTTTTTTAGATACAGCACTCACGGACCATCTGTATTTGCAAAAATTGTCGGAATCGTCTCTATGGACCTCTAAATTGATATTTCAGTTAAAATAGTATATAATAAACTTATTATAATTGGCGGAGATTTTAATGTACGTTTTAATACAGATGACAAGAGAGCTTCTCTTCTATGTGACCTACTTGCTTCATACGGTTTATCCGGTCTTGTCAAATTTAACACTAGACAGGGTAACTGCCTGGACAATGTTTTTTCGAATATTAGCGTACCTATTATCGTGGCACATCCTGCTAATACAGGTCTGTCAGACCATACGGGTATACTTGTTAGATGTGACGTTGGCTCTATTCCACAAAAACGTGATTCTAAAATTATACGTCCAATAACCCAAGAAGGCATTTTTAACCTATATAATCTACTTGCATCTACTAGCTGGAGTTTTACAAAAGTCAATACAAAGATAGATGTCAAATTCGATATGTTCATGAATTTAATGAAGACCGCTATCAATGAATGTTTTCCATCCAAAAAAATCTGTACCCAAGCACGAATTAATGTAATATGGTTTAACGACAACATAAAACAAATGCGTGAAAAGTTATTCTTGCTTCGAGAAGCCAGTCTAAGATTTCCTGATTTTAAACCCCTCTTCATTCAATACAGGAGCGAATATCGAAATACTATCAAAATTGCCAAACTGAAGGCTTATGAAAAATATCTTTCTGCTTCAAATAATAACCAAAAACGATTATGGTCCTTGGTTAAAAATAAACATGAATGTTTTAAAAATTCAACTGCTATTACTCCCAATGAGTTTAATGCACATTTCAGCAGTATTGCTGATAACTTAGTTAATCAATTACCATCCAACACCAAGGACCCTATTGATTACATGCAACAGCTTCCCTTAGAAACAAAACAACCGTTCGTATTCCGTGAAGTTGGATATATACAGGTGAGAGAGATAATTAATAATTTAGCTAACTCTAAAAGTGCCGATTCATGTGGAATGACTGCTTCTTTATTGAAAAATGTAATTGATGTCATCCTTATACCGCTTACTAAACTCATAAACTTATGTATAAGGACTGGTACTTTTCCAAAATCTCTCAAGTGTGCCACTGTAATTCCAATTCATAAGAAAGGCGATACAAACGACCCTAACAACTATCGGCCGATATCCCTCTTACCTGTTATATCTAAGATAATGGAAAAAATTATGTTTCTACAAATATTGTCTTACTTGGAGGATAACCATATTTTAAGTACTAAACAATATGGTTTTAGAAAAGGAAGATCAACGTGTGGTGCAGTGATGGAGCTTGTTATGAATATCTTGAATGGTTTTGAAGATAGTATGTCTACTGTAGCGGCATTCTTGGATTTGAGCAAGGCCTTCGACTGTGTCTCGCATGTTGTTCTTCTCAGGAAGTTATATTTCTACAACTTCCACCCGACTAGCTGTCGGCTTTTAACCTCATACTTATGCGAAAGGAAGCAAGTTGTACGAATTAATTCTAAATGTTCTGATAAGGTAAACCTAGATCATGGGGTTCCACAGGGATCTATTTTGGGCCCTCTGCTCTTTTTGATTTATATTAATGATCTCCCGGAAGTAGTTGATAATATATGATTTTAACAGACAGTATATTTAATTATAAGAAAGTGGATTCTATTGATAACCTATCTGAAGAAATAACGTGCGAGGTCTGTGCTATCCATGTAAACAATCCAGACCTAATATTTTTATCAATTTATAGGTCACCACTGGGAAATTATGAATCGTTTTGCAATATATTTGAAAAAATATTACATGTTTTAAATAATTTCAATACAACATCAATAATATGTGGTGACTTTAACATAAATTTCAATTGTAAAAATACTATTTTATATGATTTTATTACATTAACCAATGCATTCAATTTTAGGATCACAAACTATTCTGATACCAGAATAACACATATAACAAGAAGTTGCTTAGACAATGTGCTGATAAATGGTCAGGTTAGATTTGATTCAAGAGTGTATGATCCACTAATATCTGATCATAGTTCCGTTATTACAACAGTATACGTACCCGTGAACAAGCCAACAAAGAATTATATTACAGGTAAATTTATAACACCAAAGAAAATGATACAGTTTAAAAATAAAATTTCCAATCATGATTTCCTTAAATCACTAACTCAAGACGCAACACTAATGTTTAATAAGTTTTTCAATGAATTTAGAAGCATCTTCGACGAGTGCTTCCCGCTAACAAAACAAATTTTGATTAGTAAAGACTCGTCAAGACGACTCTGGTATACCAGCGATCTAAAAAAACAACTAGACACAATACAGGCTCTAAAAATTGTATACAAAAGTACAGGACATAAATTCATAAAAGAGGAAATAAACAACCTGGAATATCTTTATCAATTCAATATAAATGACACAAAAAAAAGCTATCACGAGAATAAAATACTTAAATCTTTAAATAAACCCAAAAAAATTTGGAAAATTATTAACGAGTCAAGTAAAAGTAATTATATACCCAAAACATACAAAATAAATGCTGATGATATTCAAAACTATTTTATAAATGCAGTTGCGGACATAAATCAAACCCTAACATGTAATAATGAGGATTACAAGAACTCATTGAAAAAATTAAAAACAAATAGATATAACTCATTTTTCCTAGAACCGGTTACACAACAAGAAATTAAAACTATCATTCAATCATTAAAAAATTCTGGCTCGACAGACATATATGGTATAAATGTAAATATTCTAAAAAACATCACTGAGTACATATGCCCAATATTAGAACATCTAATCAATCTCTCATTTGCAACGGGAGTATTTCCCAACGAATTAAAAATTGGCAAAGTAGTACCTGTCCACAAGAAAGGTAATATAGATGACGCTAGTAACTACAGGCCTATTACCATAACTCCAATACTCTCCAAAATATATGAAGTAGCCATCAAAACACGTTTATACCGATATATGAAAAAATATATCAGTAGTAGCCACTATGGATATGTAGCTGGTAAATCTACACTGGATGCAGTGCTAGATTTGACAGAAAACATACACCAAGCATTCGAAGATGGTGAAATAACTACGGCCGCTTTTCTAGACCTAAGTAAAGCGTTCGACACTGTAAATTGGGAAATACTTCTTTACAAATTGGAGTATTACGGTGTGCGGGGTGCCCCTCTGGAATTAATTAGATCGTTTTTATATGGCAGAGAACAAACTGTTCTTTTTCAAAACAAAATGTCATATACCACAGTGTTAAAACAAGGCATTCCGCAAGGTACAATTTTAGGTCCTTTGTTGTTTTTAGTATACACGAATGATCTAAAAGATAACGTGAGTACAGCCGACACTTACCAATACGCGGATGACACAACACTCGTTATCAAATCCGACACAATTAAAACAGGATTTGAATGCGCAGCTGTAGAGTGGTTTAAGCAAAACAACCTCGCAATTAACGAAAGCAAAACCAAAGTTATATCGTTCGCACTTTCAAACGTAAACAGGGCAAATAATATTAAGTTTCTAGGCATAACCTTAGATGCAGTACTCAATTGGGATGAACATATAAATCAAATAAGCAATAAGTTATGTAGGAATATATTCTTATTACGCAAAATATCAGAAAATGTGAATACACATATAGTTCGCATGGCATACTTTGCTTATATACATAGCATAATCAATCATGATATAATACTATGGGGGGGTACTCGCGCAGCCAATAAAATCTTTATACTGCAAAAGAAGTGTGTTAGAATCCTAGCAAAATTAAATTATACAACAAGCTGCAGGGGTTATTTTAAAGAACTTAACATTTGCACATTACATGGACTGTACATACAATCTTGTTTACTATATATATATGACCGTAAATCATCAAAATGTCGCCATGAGGACATTCACAATCACAACACAAGATCAAAAGCAGACCTGTGTTTGCCAGCACATCGTCTAAGTATAACCAACAAGAGCTTCATAGTACAAGCAGTTAAATTCTATAATTATTTGCCAGACAAAGTAAGAATTTTACCAAGACCAAAATTCAAGCAATTAGTCAAGGCGACATTGATTAAAGCAGAACTCTATAATATAGACGACTTCTTCGAAATCGACATGCTTTAAACTAAATTTTTAAACATATTTTATTATAGATGTTTTAAATGTTGCCCAGAGTTTATTCTGTTAGTTAAACATAGTTTTAATAATTGTGTCTTATTTTAAAATTTTACCGTTTTTATCTATAGGCGTTTTTAATATGTTGTATTGTATTTGATTTTATTTATACTACTTAGCTCATGTTATTTATCACTTTTATCTATACAAGTTTTTAATATGTTGAATTGTATATTATTTTTTATCTATACTCATTGGCTTATGTTATTCCTATCAATTTAATCAATTAGTTTGTAATTTTAGCATTAATTTTAAGATTGATTTTAATTATTTTATTTCAAATTTATATCGAATGGCGACTTGTGTAATTAATGTAATACATGTAATACACCAATAAACATCTATCTATCTATCTATCTATAATTTTATTCGCTGACGACACAACAACGTTCAGTAAGTCCAAAAATTTTACTCAAGCTCTGCAAAATAACATTCAGTCTCAAAGTTCTTTGACAGAATGGTTCATCTCCAACCTGCTAACTTTAAATGATGATAAAACAATACAATTAGTGTTCTCATTAAGTGATTTAAGTTTAACTCTCAATAATGTAAACTCAGCTAAATTTTTGGGACTTACACTTGATCCAAAACTTAATTGGCAGCTACATGGTGATGCTGTAATTAAAAAAATCTCTAGGGTAACCTATTTACTTAGACAGCTATCAAATATGATATCGATACAAGCATTAAGATCGGTATATTTTGCCCTGCTACAATCGGTAATATGTTATGGTGTCCTTGCCTGGGGCCACTCTGCTATTTTAGGGCGTCTATTCGGCGCACAAAGAAGAGCTCTAAGAGCTATGAAGTTACTGAACTTTCGACATGACGTCAAAAACGAATTTGTGGAACTAGAGCTTGTTACACTACCAAGTATATACATAATCGAATGCATCTTGTACGTACGTATGAATATGGCACAATATAAGTCGCATGGTGAAATGCATAATTATTCTACCCGATCGAGTCACCACATATGTCTTGAATATACGCGTTTAACTAAATCCAGAATTTCAGTTAATTATTATGGTCCTAAGATCTTCAACCTTTTGCCAGAACCAATTAAGAAGCTGCCAATGGCGAAACTCAGGCATGTCTTAAAAAAGTACTTCGTTACAAGGGCATTTTATAGTTTAGAAGAGTGTATTTCTAACGACTACGCCGATTTGATTATAAGTGCTTAAATAATTTAAATGATAATTTTTTATTTATTAATGTTCAAACCAAATTTGTAAACTGTTTATTTACTTACATGTATTTTATTGATTTTATTGACAATACACTTGTTTTTAATATGTTGTGCTCGCGCCTGGTAATTTTATTTTTATATTTGATGTAAAATATAATAAAAATGTACCGTTATCTCTGACCTGTGTAAACATGTTCCATGTATTAACACCCAATAAATTATTATTATTATTATTATTATTGTGCAATAAATGTTGCAATTTGACAAATTGTATATGTGTGCAAAAATTGTATATGTCAATGCATTAGACTAATTAATTATAATTACTAATAATTTAAAATTACCGGTTATTATCTTCTTTTCATATGTAGGAGATGCATTGCTGTACTTTGGTCTTTCAAAGTTCATGAGAAAACAAGCGAATGGTACGATACGTCGTTAAATGATATTTACGAATAGCGATTATGATCATAAAAATTCTAAATAATTTATATGTTATTTAAATCATCTAATTTGGTTATCTACGTCAGAAAATCATACTTAATTAAGATGTTTTCTGTAATGATCTATAATTTTATGTAACTTTTATAGTTTAATAATTATTTGATTAATTAATTTCTCACTTAACCCGTGGTGAAACATAATTATATAATTTGATGAATTAAAACACTTGGTTTTGTTTCACTGCTTTTATTTGTCTCTCTCCTCGGAGAGAGACATTAATTTTTTCCAAAACCAGCAAGTTTTCGAAAAATATTTATTCTTTATAAATAGCTCCATTTAGCATAATTAATTGTCAATTTCATGTACCTATTATAATTTTATAATTACAAACTAAAAATATAAAAACTATTTATTTTTTTTAAATCAAGGTGTTGTATGGAAAATATTTATTAACCATAGATGTTCAGTTTTTAATCTTCTACATTGATTCAAGTGTTTTTCCAATATTTCTTCATATCTAAAAAATGGTGATGTGGCCATCATGTTACTTTCTCCGATTTGGTCATAGGTATTTATATAATTATAATAAAAACACTTTTACTTTGTTGGTATAACACAATTTTTTATTGTTGACTATAGTTTCGGCAATTCAACTTGCCATTATCAAAACATAAAGTAATTTAAAATACGATTTTAAGGGTATATATATCTTACAAATTACTTACACAACTCATTAAATATTGGTGTATATGTCGTAGGCTAATTGAAAAATTCGGCTTATTGCAAAGAGCCCCGTCATTTTGCAATGCGCCCGGCTAATTGGAAATTTGTGGAGCACTTTCCAATCAGCCTGATATTTTTTAGGCTTATTGCAATGAGCCCATGCATCTTTAGGCTAATTAGAAAATGTAAATTGTTTGTTCAAACAGCCTGATTTAATCAGGGCTTATTGCAATAAGACTTATCTCATGACGGCTTATTGAAAACTACGGCGCGTTTGAGTCATTGCTTATGCTTAGGTTAGTGTGAGGTTAAGGGGTCTGGCCACCCTGAAATTTTCAAAAAAATCGATTTATTTTCCGTTCCTATAATGAACGCCAAACCTTCAAACTAAGCCGTCACCCGTGATAAAATTCCAAAAAATGACGAAGGTACAGCTATTCTTAGGTACAACTTCGCGGCGCACCTCCGAGTCGATGATGCGCGGTTTGACAAGCAGCTTTGACCTGCATGGCTATTTATCAACACTTGTCCTATTGTTGGCTTTTCCGCGTTTCCCTGTCTACAGA
This sequence comes from Ocypus olens, assembly GCA_910593695.2. Classification (NCBI taxonomy): domain Eukaryota; kingdom Metazoa; phylum Arthropoda; class Insecta; order Coleoptera; family Staphylinidae; genus Ocypus; species Ocypus olens. The sequence continues at coordinate 21,550,732 of OU343052.1, read as the reverse complement.
CACGGAATTTTGAACTTTCTGTGTATTGAAAACAAGATGGTCTGCATTTTTAAGGTTGAATATCTAATTAAAACGTAATTGAAATCAAATGGCAGGTACGTGACCAATAGGATAATCAGGATTTAAATAAGCCGTGACGTTTGAGATGTTATCAGCATTTGAAATGAGCTAAATTGAACGTTGAAGGTGGGGGTCAAATCCTGAGAGGTGTCCGTTGCATCATTACGTTCATCGGCACGTTGCACTGTAGAGCATTATTTTGAGTTTGAGCAACATAAAAACACGCATAGTATAAAGTTTAAGTTCACGACGAAAATGGAATTTCAACAGCCAGAATCTCGAGTTTATCAAAGGAACAAGAAATCGGGAGAGGCGATCAACCAGTGTAAAAAAGCGAAATCGGCCAGCCAATCGATATGAAAAGGAGCACAAAACGAAAAGTACCAGCACAGCAGCCAAGAAACTGAACACTGGCCAAGATATCGATGTACCGGTTTCGGCGAGTTTTGGATATAGGATTCTCAATTTTTGTACTGTTTTTCAAGTAATTAGCAGCGTCGTCAAGTGTAAGACATTCAACGGTGAAGTAATTTTCACGGAATCAAGCATTCGTGGACTCGGTTTCAAATTAGTAGTTTCTTGCGGCACTTGCGAACCAACAACTTTTGATTCTAGTCCACTCATCAACAGCAAAGCCTATGACATAAACAGACGGATTATCCTCGCATTCCGATGGATTTACCGAACGCAGTGTATCATTCGATCTACGACACTGTCATCAGGAATATCAAAACTGCTGCAAAAACTGTGTGTAACGTGTTCATGAAAAATACTGTGCAAGAGGAACTGAAATTGACATCAGAAATGTGGAAGGGTCCAGGTTTGTCTGTTTCTGGCGACGGAACTTGGCGTAAACAAGGCTACAGTTCACACTATGGCGAATCGATGATTATTGGATATTACTCAGGAAAAGTAATTGATTCTATCATAAAATCTTCGTACTGTAAAGCTTGAGAGTATTGGATATAAAAACTCAATACACTTTATGGTATGAAGATTACAAGGAAGAATGTTTGTGGGTCAATAAAAAAATATTCTGTCCGTTACACGAATTACATCGGAGATGAGGATTCAAAAACCTACAAAGGAATTGTTGATGCGAATCCATACGAAGAAAAAGTAATAAAAACCAAAGACCAAAGGGCTGGGTGGAAAAGGAAATCAATGAGCTGACAGTATATTATGGTATTGCTATTCGAAGATTTTCTCATTCCAAAGACGAAATGAAGAAGGCAATCTGGGCAACGTACAAACACAAAATGTCGACAGACAAAAAACCCCAGCGTGACGACTGCCCTCCTGGAGAAGACTCGTGGTGCACTTGGCAAAAATCAAAAGCGATCGGCACTTTAGATGAGTATACTCACAATCCTTAAGCAACAATCGTTCAAGAAGCCCTTGAAACAATTTACATGGACCTCACTCCAGATGAACTGTTGGAGCGGCGTGAAGGAGGCTTCATGTATTGATAACATAATTAGTAATATAGAAAGTAATCACACGACTGACATTATCAAATCACACATTTCAGACCACTATGGTCAAACAGCAAGCTTTCACAAATTTACTACAACCACTTTGAAAGATAAAACAATATATAAATCTAATATTAACAACAATACATTAGGTATATTTAATGGAAAATTAGCTGATATAGACTGGGAAGAAGTATTAAAAAGTAATCAAGTAAATAGATGTTGGAATGCGTTTATCAATAAATTTATGCTGTTATATAACGAATGCTTTCCACGTATAAGGTGTGGGAAAACCGAACACACTAAAAAGTTACCAAAAACGTCACCAGAATTAAAATTAATTAAGGAAAAGTTAGATCTCTATGAAATCTTACGAACGTTTGATAGTAACTATAATGCAGATTATAGAATACTAAAGAAACAATATAACAATGTACTCATAAATGACAAGAAAAATTACTACAGTCACAAATTGCTGAATACGAACAATGTAAATAAAACAACTTGGAGTATTGTACGAGAAGTTCAACAATCACAATAACCCAACAATTAGAGGCTGATCCCAATGATATAAATAAATATTTTATTGAAACATCTCTACGAATACAAACCAAAATGCCAAAAATTGACTATCAAGACAATATTAAACAAAACCAATTCTCAATTTTCTTTAAACTTGTCGCAGAAAATGAAATATGTAATATTATTGCTTCTCTTAAACAAACAAACTCTACTGGACACGACGAAATTGCAATAAGAGTATTAAAAAGTTGCATAAACATCATAAAATATCCTTTAACTTGCATAATTAATAAATCTATAGAAACTGGTCAATTTCCTGATAACTTAAAAATGTCAAACCAATTTTCAAAACCGGAGATCCTCATATATTTTCAAATTATAGACCCATAAGCCTACTCACACATTTTTAAAAATTTTTTGAAAGAGCTATAAATATTAGATTAATTGAATTTCTCGAAAAACATCAAATATTTAATAAATCTCAATATGGTTACATTAAAAACAAGTCCACAAAATCAGCAATAGTGGAATTAATACAGTTTATTGGAAAGGCTTTGGATGACAAAAATATTCCCTTAGAAGTATTTTTAGACTTATCAAAAGCTTTTGATTGTGTAGATCATGATATACTTCTAAGTAAACTTAGCAAATACGGAATTCGGGGAATCCCGCTCAATTTAATTAAGTCATATCTACACAATCGAATGCAAAAAGTGCAGTATTACACGAATGACAGTAGGGTAGAATCAAGTATACTCGATATCAATGCAGGTATACCGCAGGGAAGTATACTGGGACCTACTGTATTCATCATCTACATAAATGATATATTTGATAATATAATCTCCAAAGTTGAAACTATAATAAGTTATGTCGATGATAATAATATTATATTAAAAAATAGAACATACACAAAAAAAATGTAACAACTTATTTAAATCGAAACAAATTATTCTTAAATGAAAGCAAAACAAAAGCTATTATCTTTTCAACACAGCGCACAACAAATAATTTTATAGAGAATGTACAATTAAACAATTTAACTCTAAAGAATTTAGATTGTTGTAATTTTTTAGGAATTTATATCAACAGACATATCGACTGGACAGAACATATTACTCAAGTTAATATTAAATTAAATCGGACTTTATTTGGAATGCGCAGATTAAAACCATTTGTACATTTTGGAGCTTTAATGCTAGTCTATAACAGCTACTTTTCCTCTGTAATGAGATATGGAATAGTATGTTGGGGAGTTTCGAAAGACATAAATAAAGTATTTGTGACACAGAAGGCTGCAATTAGAATGTTACTCGGTATCGGCTACAGAGATTTATGTCGGGGTTTATTTAGGTCCAATAATGTGATGACAGTCATAGCATTGTACATTTATGAATGCCTACTATATATTTTTCAACACAAACTAGATTTTGAAGAATTTAAAAATAAAAACGTCCACTATACTCGTAACTCAAATATATGTTATATATATCTTAAGCATCACTTAACAATGTTTGAAAAAACTCCACAATATGCCATGATGAAAATTTTTAATGAATTTTCTGCATCCTACAGAAATATCGACCAACTATCGAAATTCAAAAAAGAGGTACAATCTCTATTAATAAGTATGGAACCCTATACAATGGAAGAATATTTTTCTTATTTTTAAGTTACTATGTACACAATTTCTTTCTTTCATTTGACAATTTTCTTAATTATATACATTGTATCATTATGTTTATATTATATTATGTATATCCTAGAGAAATAAATATATATTATTTATATTATCACGCAAAATAGCAACGAGAGCCTAACGCGGTTATTTGGTCAATGGCTCTGAAAACCAGTTCAATTGGTGCAGAAATTATCCAAATTGCTACCCATCTTGTGAACCGCATTTTCAACGATGGCTATAAAAGTATAATGGCACTAATGAATATGTTGAACCTGGAAATCGGGTATCGCTGCTACGACTTCTACTAGAAAACCGACAAACTGCGTTGCGAAACCGAAGAGGTACAAGCTCAACAAAACACGAAATTAGCTCGCCAAGCCCGTAGATCGCTTCAAAACCAGGCCCAAGATGCTCAAACGGCTACAGGAGGACAATTATATGGGCGAGGAATCTCCGATTAAAACTAACCTGGACAAACAACGCACCATAATCTGCAAAACTGCGTTCTTACTTTCTTTTGCGTTTATCTCGAAACTACATTTTTTGACCTTGCAGTTTGTAAATCTCGGAAACTTATGGTCCGGTTGCCTTGAAATTTTGTCACAATACTCTCAGATATATTATCTAAAATGAAGCGTAGGATTTTTTCTCAAAAAATTTTCAAAAAAATTTGATTTTTATTTATTTTTCCCAATAAAAATTTTTGTAGTCAAGAACAAAAAAATCCTACGCTACATTTTAGTCATCCTCTTCAAGAAGAAGCTGCTGTTTTTTTTTGATAACCCGTTCTTGGGATTTCTTGACTGCAAGGTATGCACATGTGCGGCAGAGGACCTTCGCGGAAACACCTATAGAGCCGCCGTTTTTAAATATTTTTTGCCAAAAATTAGAATACATGTTCATCAAGTTATGAAGTAGCATGTTTGCAAAAATCAATAAATTCCGTTGACAATTATACATGCCAACAGGGTGGCCAGACCCCTTAAGGTCCCCCCCCCCTCTTTGGACGGTTAGTGTTTTTACCCGTAGTAGCCGAAGTGACTGCGAAGCTGTCACCAACGCATAAGAAGTAGTAGTCGATGGCGGAGCGAAGCGGAGCCATCGATCGTCATTACTTATTAGTTAGCAGTTGCAAAAATGAGTTGTTTATGCTTAGGTTAGGGTGAGGTTAAAATAATGCAGGATCGATCAAATACAGACCATAATGAATGCTAATAATTTACTTCCATATAACAATAAAACAGTAAACATTCAGTTTTTTAATAGAAAGACACCAATTGTTAATTTAAATCAGAGCACCAAATTTCTTGGGATTGCTGAGGACGAGCAACTCACCTGGGGTCAGCATGTTGATTATGTGTGTAGTAAATTAAATACTGCTTACTATACAGTTCTTAAACTAAAACCAATTTTACCACCAGAGTCAATCATAACTTTCTACTACTCATAGGTATATCCTTATCTCTCCTATATTTCCAGCGTGGGAAAGAAGTCATATTCAAAGGATATTTATAGCCCAGAAAAGAATATTAAGATTAATTTTTAACAAAGTTAGATTGGAGACTTGCCATAGTTCATTTAAGGAGAACAACATATTTACATTAATATGCATTTACATATTTAAAATAGCAACATTTGCTGCGAATTAATAAACTTACTAAAAACTAAACTAAGCTTAACTTTTTGCAGTCTGTCTGTTTTACCAAAGAATGCTAGTTCACACTTTACAACGAACCAAACGTTATTGTTCATAGTAATTACAATGCGTGAAATGATATCTGACTAGAAAAATTATTCTTACCATAACATGACATTTGTCAAACTCATGGCAAGGGTTTTTTTTTAATGGTACATTGTTCAATTTAGTTTTATTATTTCTGAGGTGAATTCTGGTACAAACGTAAATTAAATGGACGATTCATTTACAATTTTTAATTCTCTAAAAAATATTCCTTTACGATTTTTCTCTAAAATTAATAGGGGAGCTAATAATTGCACATATTTAATTTTACATGTTAAATCCCTATGTTCGCCCCTTATTCCAGACACTCGAGTGTCTGGGATAAGGGGCGAACATAGGAATATTTGCCCGACGAAGACGATTTAAGATATGTAAACAAAAAGTGAGGTTAAGTTGTATTATATTTTTCTTTTCTAAAATTGTAGCGAAACCGAGCAGATCGATTTAAATCAGGGAGTTGATATCGAAATTCAAGAAATTGAAGCTGAAGGTATGAATTGTTTTAATCTATTATGTTAAATTGTTTTTTTTTCTATTTCTTCTAATATGTTATTGTTGTAATCATGAAATCACGTTCAGGTTTTAATAAAAATGTATCTATTTTAGGTAATTTAAACATTGTACAAGACGTGGCAACAATAACCAGGAAAAGACAAAGGTTTCCAAGTCAGTGGAAATCTGTTGAAAGGAAGGAAAAGAGAGCCCGAGGAGAAAGTTATATTTCAGCAAGAAAAAAGGTAGTTCCATCTAAATGTGTGAAAAATTTAAAGGATTGTAAGAATTGTATTTATAAATGTGATTCTACAATAAGCAAAGAAGAAAGAGACACAATTTTTAAGGAGTACTACAAATTGGATGCCATGGCGAAAAAAATGTATATTATAGCAAACTGCATTTTGTGTGCACCTGAAAGGAGAAGGAAAGGAAAAAATAGTGAAAACTCCAAGAAAAGCAATACAATCAAATACTTTTTTACAGTAAACGAGAGGAAAGTTCAGGTGTACAAGAAATATCTTTTAGGCACCTTAGATGTCAGCCAAAAAACAATCTACAATGCAATAAAAAATAGGAATTCGTGTACAAATACGCCTGTAAGAAGCACCCAAGGAAAACATACCAAAAATAAAATACCCGAAGAAGCTAAACAAGCAGTTATAGATCATATAAATTCTTTTGGAAGGGTAGAGTCGCACTATTGTCGCTCTAGAATAAAAAGATTAAATTGGCAAATGGATTAAACATAAGTAAAATGTATGAGTTATATGTAAATAAAATGAGAGAAGAAGAAAACGATATCCCCACTGTGAAACTGTCGCAATATCGATTTATTTTTTGTAATTCGTTTAACCTCTATTTCCACATACCAAAGAAAGATAGGTGCGATCTTTGCGAATTGCACAACCTTCAAACTGCTAAAGGAATAGAGGATTGTGACGAAGAAAAATACACTCTTCACAAGAAGCTGAAGGAGGCAGCACGTCAAGATAGGCAAAATGATAGAGCAGATAAAAATAAAGTTGTGGTTTCTTTTGACTTAGAAAACGTCCTTTCGTGTCCTAGGGCTGAAATATCATCATTTTACTATAAAAGTAAGATGTCTGTATACAACTTAACAGCACATTTGTCCCTTACTCAACAAATATTCTGTGCTGTCTGGGCAGAAACCTTGATGGGTCGAAAGGGAAATGACATAGCAAGCGCTGTTATTAACATTTTGACTCGTATTCTCTTAGAACATCCGACTATAACAGAGTTTACATTATGGAGCGATAGCTGTGTACCACAAAACAGGAATTCTGTTATCTCTTCTGCATTAGGTCACTTCATGATTAAGTATCCCCAAGTTCGACAGATAACCATTAAATATTCTGCCCCTGGACACTCATGTGTCCAGGAAATCGACTCGGCTCACAGTGCAATAGAAAGAATGTTGAGTAAGGTAGAGTATTACTCCCCAATTTCTCTTCTAAGACTTTTGATAAACGTAAACAGGCGTAAACCCTATAGGATCATTCAGATGAGACATTCCGATTTCTTCGATTACCAGGGTTTAGCAAACACAGTATACGACTATTCCAACGTGCAATTTACAAAAGCCTGTGCTCTACAATTCAAACAAGGGGTGTTAAGAGTGAACTTGAAAACTGTGCATGACGATGAAGATGTTCAAGTTGATATTAAAAGACCTACAAGGAAGTCTCGCGAAACAACCTACGTAGTCTTTCCGGAACCCAAAATTAGCGCATACAAAAATGATTTGGCAGTAAATAAAAAGGAAGCGATTAGGACAATGTTGCCGTACATGCCTAAACACGATCAAGATTATTATAATGCGACAATACCAAATTTACTAGAAAAATCCAAACATACTGCGAACATTAAGAAAAAGACAAAAGAATCCACTACCAAAAACAATCAGAAAAGGAATCCTCAACGCACTCTAACTACCAAGAAAAAGAACTCGAGAACCGAAGACTATGAGATCAGCCGTCCTAGTACTTCAGGTGGCAATAAGAAAATATAACTTAATGAAAAATGAGACCATTCGTTGCGAATGGCATTTAGTTTTCATTATATTATGAATTGACATTCAATTCAATTGAAATGTTTCAATTAATAAATTAGTAGTTTAGATAGATATAATGTTTAAATATCATTTCCACATACCCCTAACTTCAACCTGCTTTTTCTGAAAATTAGTAGTTTGTAACATATAGCCTTATAACTCTAAGGTAGCGATATGCCGATTTTTTCTAATATCTTATGTTTGTTTTTAGGATTGAATATGAATGTTTTCAATTTACAAAATGGTTTGAACACAATACCTATATCATGTTTTTTAATAATATTATTAATCACAACACTACAATTGCCAAAATAGCTTATATACCATAGAAAAGATATATCTATAGAAGGTCCACTCCCATATACTGGTCGAGACTGCGTTCAGCGCCTCTGAAGAGAGTTTCACCACCTAATCTTGGGAGCGCGTGCCTGGCGGGATTTACAAATAATTCAAATAAACTGCATTTTTGAACATTTCATGTTTCTTTATTACGACAATATTTTAAATATCCAATATTTATTTTCAAGTAAATAATTTGAAAATAGTAATTGAATAATAAATACAGTCGCAATAAAAAAAGAAAAATTATATACAAATAGTCAATATAAAAAAAAACAATATTTTTTCCAACAGTAAAAAAGTTTCATATTTATAAAAATTCAACGAAATAGATATAAATAACAATAATGAACTTACCGCATTACCCCAGGATATCACCATGAGAAAAAACAATAGGAAAAATGGATGAATAGTAAAAAAAAAATAGTAACAATGAAATTCAGTTTTATACATTTATTAATAAAATAGCAGATTACCATATGTAATATGTGATGATCCTTGCATTACCTATAAAACAATTACACTATACACTATAACGATAAAAGTAACACAAAACCACACAACTTATGGTATTACGATGTAATATAACAAAAAAAGACAATTAATAGCGACGTTAATGACTAACAACTATGTAATAATAATGTAATAATACTATAAACCAAGATGAATGTAATAACTAAAATTACTAACCTTTATTGACTCACGCCAAAGCAAATATCCTGCAAATTGCAATGAAGGTACACAATAAACGTTTAAAAATAGTCTCAAACGAATATCATGCTAATGATCGCAAAAGAAAAGTATCGCTGTCTTTATAACAGATTCTAGCGTACAAAATGCAAGTACAATCTATCACAACAAAGACTGTGAACCATGCTGGATTGTGCGGGATTAAGCGGGAAAATGGCGGGATTTATGAAACTTGAAGTGAAAACTAGCGGCGCCATCTAAAGAGAGTTTCACACACTTCTCTATATTATAAACAACTCCGTATGAGTGGACCAACCCTTATATACTGCTCGCGTGATTTGGGAATACCCTGCATAAAGAATTTTTTCAAGTTTCCTGAAGAGGTATTTTTAAAATTTTATTAACAATAGTTTTTAATTCTGCAGTAAATTTAATTTTTAGATGGATGCTGTTAATGAAATCTAAGAATTGGGTTAATTGTCTATCAGTTCCTACAAAACAACCTAAGATATCATCGACATATCTGTGCCACATTTTAATATGTTATTTGTCAAGTGGTAAATTCAAGATTTTTTCATTAAAGTTACTCATAAATATGTCGGCTAGCAATGTTTTGTACATAAAGTGGCCTATCTATATTAGTTATCTAGGGTTGTCATACGTTCGAATACAAAATACAGTACCAATAATAGCGCCCCTGCACTCCGAATTTCTGTATTTATTAAAAAAAATAGCGTGCATGATATACCGAGTGATTTTAAATAGGTGACCGCGTATGAGTTTGTGGAAGAAATTCGGTTCATTTTTCTCAAACCAAGGATTCCGAAGTAGTGACGGTTCGCGGTTTTTTTTGGTCCGGCCGAGGTAGCAGAGGTGGCAATGCAGATAGATAGGGTCAGTTGCAGAGACGGCTGGTTGCGTAACCACACGTATCTGTTTTACCACCTCTGTTACATCGGCCGTAATAGTAATTTACGATACAAGTAATGTTATGAAGCTTTTTACATTACGAGAGAAAAGTTTAAAATGTTATTGGATAACATTATAGGATAAAATCAATATATAAAGCACATTTATATTGAATTATTCATGAGATTAAAGAATTGATATATTAACAAGGGTCTGGAGTACGAGAAATGCATAGTTTGTTTTTGTTAGCGGTTGTAACGATTGCTATGGGCCGGATTATGACTTTTTCGCCCCTAGGCAACTATATTACACCGCCTTCTTCCACTGCAAAACTTTTAAAATGCTATTAATTATATTTTAAAATAATATAATATAATGAGGTTTTTCGAAATCCTAGTTTAAAAAAGAAAACAATAAATATGAAAAATATCACTAAAATTCTTTTTATCGTTAAACCGGAGAAAATAGCCTGATCCCCATCACAATTTTTTTTCTCATCAATTTCTTCTTCATTTTATTTGTGTCCTTTTAACTGTAAAAAAGTTGGTCACCTTATATTTACACACAATCACTTGTGTTGGCTTTCTTTGATTACAGTGATCTGCTTTTGGGACGCTTGCGCCATCCCTTGATAAAGTGGCTAAGCTCAAAAGTGAACAATTGAATTTGTATGGAGTCGGCATGGTGGCAACACTGTGTGCAACCAACACACAAAAAGTTCGTGTTGTCAAATTCTCACATACATTCCGGCAGAAATGGCATACATAGTCGAGCCAGAAGTAGTTAAATACGCCTGCATTTGCGGCTTACTCAAGCCCATATCTCGGCTTTACTTTTGCAGGCATTGCCTGCAACTTAGGTGCGGCTATTGCGTTTGCCATGAGGTTAGAATAGTCATTAATATTATTTAGGATGGTATTAAAAAATAGTGTATGTACAGGTCGATACGTTATTTTGCGGCAAGTGCTTGGAGAATTTACCGTCGACGGAGGCTCGCTTGAAGAAGAACAAGTGCAGTAATTGTGTCAAGTGCCCCAGTTGTCATCAGCAGCTGTCGAGCAGGGCGGCCACTGCAGGGCCCAAGAATCCCGAGGATCCTAAGGCGACACCTCGCAAAGTTGTTTATTTGTTGTGTTTATCGTGTCGGTGGAGTACCAGAGATGTCGGAATACCTGATCAACCGGTTGGTGAGTGCAATGTTGTAATCAAATAATTTGATGGACCAATATTGTCCCTCGGACCAAGATATTCTTTTGGCTAAAGTTTAGTAAAAAAAAATGTTTAAACTGCAGAGGGCAGCATCAACAATGCCAAAATATATCAGTGGCAATCTTCTGTGTTTCACCGTCAATTATCAGTTACTTAAATTGTACTGATCTAACGCCCGGTTTCGAACGAATCTTAAGTAGATAAAACCCATTTTAAAAATAAGATGTTCTTAAAGTGTTGCACCAACCATAGATTTAGATTTAGATTAGACGGGGTCGATTGGCTGTGCAGAGCCTTACAGCACTGCGACCTGTTTAGATCTTTTGTACTAATACCCTACTGCTATTTGATTCCCAGAAATTCAACTTCCCTGACAAGGTCAATTAATTTCCTGGGAGGTAATGACCTGATCCGTTCTGGCGTTACCGCCATACCTCCGGTTAGGGCCTGCCTGGTGGTAGCTAGAGCTACACACTCGCATAATATGTGTTCGGCCGTTTCTTCTGCCGATTCACATAATCTGCATGTGGTGTTATCCACTTCGCCCATATTGTGGAGATGGTACTTCACTGGGCAGTGTCCTGTTAGGAGACCGGTGATTAGTCTTATCTCGGTTTTGGTGAGGCGTAAGAGCTGTTTGGCTCTATTTGGCGAGAAGTCAATAAACATTTTGGATTGCCTTTGACCTGGTGCATTTTTCCAATGGTCTGTTTTGCACTTTTTTTCCCATTCTTGGATCACGCCTTTTTTGTGTGCTTTCGATAGCCCACAGGTCGGTTTTGGTCCAATGATGGTAGTTGAGGCTCCTTCCTTAGCAAGTATATCGGCATGTTCATTGCCTTTTATGCTTGCGTGGCCGGGTACCCACATTAGGGTGAGCTTGTTGCCCTTTGCCAGTTGGTTCAGAGCCTGTTTACAGTTCCAAGTGGTCTTGGAGTTAAAGCTGTACGCTTTAAGGCTCTTTAGGGCAGCCTGGCTATCCGTGATTAGATATATGCGTGCCCCTTTGTAGCCCTTTTTTGTGCACACCTGAGCACATCTTTCTAAGGCTATTATTTCAGCCTGTAAGACAGAAGGGCCATGTCCGAGAGGAACTGATTCCTTATGCTTAGGCCCATATATGCCTATGCCGGTGCCCACCTCTGTCTTGGATGCATCTGTGTACCAGAGTGCAGAGTTGTGTTTTAGTTCTGTGACTCGTTTCAGACTGTTTTGGCGACTATCAATAGTCACATCAAATCTTGATTCGAAGTCATAGTTGATCGGCATTATGTCCGATGGTGTTTGTAGGAACTCGGTTGTGACGAGTTCTAGAATTTCTGAGTGCCCGGTTCTGTGGCCTGTACTGGTCCAGTTTAGTCTCAGTGCACTCATTAGACCTTCCTTTCTGATTTGTTCATGCAGGGGAAGTAGGTCTAGTAGAGCTTCCATTGCTGCAGAGGGAGTGCTACGTGCAGCTCCCGTGATACCAAGACAGGCCAGTCTTTGAAGAGCTAGGAGCTTCTTTTGTGCCGTTGCTTGTTTTGTTTTGGTCCACCATATTAGTGAGCCATATGTGATAATGGGTCTGACCACCATGATGTACAACCAGTGTATCATTTTAGGTTTGAGTCCCCATGATCTACCAAAGAGCCGGCGGCCTATCCAGAGTGCCGCCGTTGCTTTGCTTATCGTTTTTTCCAGATGCGCGTTCCAGTTAAGCTTCCTATCAAGCACTAAGCCTAAATATTTCACTTGGTCTTGTCCTTTTACTATGGGAGCTTTGATTGAAAGTTTCCTGCGATAAGTAAAAGGAACAATCACAGTTTTGTTCGGATTGACATTGAAACCCTCCCTCAGACACCATTTTGATATGGTGTTAAGGGCCTCTTGGGCAAGGGACGATACGACGCTGTCGTATTTACCCCTTATGACAACCGCAATGTCGTCGGCGTAGCCTTGCGTACTGTAGCCCTTATCTGCCAAGGTCGTGAGGAGCTCATCCACCACGATGCACCAGAGCAAGGGTGATAGAACCCCGCCTTGCGGGCACCCTTTCGCCGTGGTTATCGTTTCAGACTCACTCCCTATGCCTGTCGTGATTTTGCGGTTTTTAAGTACAGCTTTAATCCATCTGATAGTGGGTATATCAATTCCCTTCCTGATGGCTCCCTTTTCCACGGTTTTGAAGGTCGTATTATCGAACGCCCCTTCAATATCCACGAAAATGCCTAGTGCAATCTCCTTGTATTGAAGCGATGCCTCTATGCCTGTTGTAAGGCTATGCAAGGCATCTACAGTAGATTTGCCAGGTTGATAGGCAAATTGTTGCCTATGTAGCGGGTTCGCTTTTAGGGCGCCGCACCTAATGTCGTTGTCCACGATTTTTTCCATGATTTTAAGGAGGAAAGAAGTGAGGCTGATTGGGCGGTAGGACTTAGCCTCATCAGGTGGCCTACGGCCCGCTTTGGGGATGAAGATCGCCCTGGCCTCCTTCCATTCCATTGGTATATAGCCCAGCGTGAAGCTGGCTTTGTATATTGCTTGCAGGTATGGAGCTAGTATGTCTAGCCCGTATTGCAGCAATGCAGGAAATATGCCATCTGGCCCTGGTGTTTTGAAGGGTTTGAAGCTTTTGACTGCCCATTCAATTTTTTCTCTAGTAATTAGTTTACCAGCCTTTCTTTTGCTCTCTCTGGTTGGTAGGAATATGCTTCCTTCCGTAGATTGAGCAGTTGTTGCGAGTGAGTCCGCAGGAGTTGAGCCCGGAAAGTGTGTCTTCAGGAGCACACTAAGACTTTCTTTGAGGCTCTCTGCGTGACTCCCATCAGGTTTTTTAATTAAACCGATGCCATTGGAGTGGTCTTTCGATAGGACCTTTTGGAGTCTTGCTGTCGGGGCTGTGTCGCTCACTCCCTCACAGAAAGCTCTCCAAGTTTTCCTTTTCGACTTCCTTAGCTCCTTGTTGTATTCTGATAGTGCCTGTCTGTAGGCATCCCAGTTGCCCGTCTTCTTTGCACTATTGAAGGTTTTTCTGGTTTGCGTCTTCAGGCGGTCTAAATCCTTATTCCACCAGGGCACATCTCTGTCAGGAGATCTCCTCTTAAGTGGACAGCTGGATTCGTATGCCTTTAAGATGCAATTCTTAAGGAGAGCCGCAGCTATTTCCAGCTCCCCTGTAGTTTGGATGTCGAGGCATAAGTCTTCGGTTCCCAGACCTAGGCACTCTCTGTAGAGGCCCCAGTCTGTGTTCCTCGGATTCCTGCACTCAACAACAGCTTCCTTAGTGACCTCAATATCAAACCCAATCTGTTGATGGTCTGATAAGGAGGGTTCTGCTAGAACTCGCCAATTTTTAATTGTACTTACTGTGAAGGCATCAGCTAGAGTGATATCTAGTACCTCCTGTCTGATTGCATTCACAAAGGTAGGCTCGCTACCTCTATTAACAATGTCTAGATTGTTAGAGACAATAAATTCAAGTAAATCCTTACCTCTAATATTGGTGTCCGTGCTGCCCCACACGGTGTTGTGTGCGTTGGCATCACAGCACAGGAGTAGATGTTTGTTTCCTTTGCTACACAAAAAAAAAAAAAAAAAAAAAAAAAAAAAAAAAAAAAAAAAAAGGACCTTTATTGGCATAACCATATATACAAATTAAATATAACAAATTAACTCTACCACCCCGCCACCTTCACCCCCCTCCCCATCCACTCTATCACCTTTGCCTCCGATAACCCCACCCTCTCATACATCCTCCTTCTCTCCCTTCTCCATTTCCCCTCTTACACCATTCCACAACACTTGGGTACACCATTCCACAAGTCTTCTTACCTCCTCTGGTGGCGGTGTATCCTTGTCACCCGGGAAGTAGGCCGAGGCCATGACTATGTGCCTTTTTCCTTTCTTCGTTGGGACCTCTACCAGCGCTGCCGCAAGGTCCCCTGTGGTGAATTCTGGAATGTAAATAAAGTTAATGTCCTTTCTGAGCATGAGGACTGCTCTTGGTTTGGTGGTCTGCTTTGTATACTAACCTGCAATTTTCTTTAGGTAGACCCCTTACCTGCCCGTTGTTAATCCAGGGCTCTTGTAAGAAGCCTATCCCAAATTTGGATTTCTTGAACCTCCAGTGCACGGCACTAGTTGCCGCTTTGGAGTGGTGGAGGTTCAGCTGTAGGCAGCGTATGCCCGCCATTGAGATGCCTAGACCCCAGAGGCACCAGCCTTTGGCCTTGGGCTTTTTGCCTTTCAGGGTATAGCTCCCCCTTACCTTGATTACCGCGGTGGATCCCTTATCGGCACACGTTTCCGCTTGCGGCGGAGTTGTGCCAACGGGTCCGCTGGTAGGCTCCTTTGAGCTAGAAGGGTCAGGACAAGCCTTTGTTGGCCCTTCGCCCTTTGGTGCTCTTTTGCCCTTGGGTCTTAGCTCTACCCAGCCAAACCCGTAGCAAATCTTGTTGCCCATTTTCTCCAGGCTGTCGGCGGAATTTGAGTCCACCGACAGCGTGACCTCCAGCTTGGGTCCCTTCGGATCTCTCCTGAGAACCCTCCAGCTTGAGGCCTTTAGACTGTTCTGGGCCTCAATTAGCGAGATTAGCTTCGCATTTGTGTATTCCAGGCTGTTTGGGAAGTAGCCTATCAGGATCTTAGAATGAGGCATTTCTGCCTCATCCAGCACCCTTAATTTGGCTCCCTCCCATAGCCTGAGATGGGCAGCTGCGCCCTTTAGCCAGTTGGCTGTGGCACTGTCTACACACGTCAGTGCGAGCCATCCTGGCCTCTGATGAAGTTGATGGAATCTGGGCTTCACGGTTCTCTCCTTACCATCCTCAATTATTTTTTCCAGAATAGCCTCACGTACGGCATCAATTTGTTCCGTCGACATGAGGTTTTCTGGAAAACCTTCTAGGCATACACCTACCTTCACACCCGTCATAATCTGACTATAGGACACAGCCTTGGCCTCGGTGCTAGGCACAGGCTGCCTTTTCGTCCGTTTGACCGTGGTTGTGTCCGGCGTGCTACCTGTTGACCGAGGTCTCTTGGTAGCAGCCGTGGGGTTGCTCTTGAAAGGCACTAATGCCTTTACTCGAGCTTCCCCTGGTTCCATGCCGTTCTTGATGAGGAACTTCATCCTCTTTCTTGCGGCACCGCTCATTTTGACCTTTTGGTCTTTTGCGTTCAGACCTTTAAGGCTGCCAACGAGCTCCTCATCGCTGCTTTTCAGCAGCTCCTCTTCACCTGTTCTGCTGCTAGTTTCCATAGGCTCTACGCCTTTTGGCTCCTTTGCAGCAACACCGGACGTTAGGGAGTCGTCCACTCCTTTTGAAGATTGAAGTACTTGGTTCATTTGAGTCCCACGAGTAGCTAGGGAAGTAGAAAAGTCCATTACAGCAGAGCCCCGCATGCCATAATAAGGCTAGTGAAACTGGGGATCGCCTGGTACCCAGAGTTCGCATAGAGACGACTAAGCTCCTCCTTAGCCATGCAACCCTCGGCCTATGCTGTTCCGCCTTGGTTTGAGGTGTTTGTTTTTTGTGGTTTCCTTTCCACATTGATCCGGGCGGCTAAGCCAAGATCCTCTAAGCTTGTTGCCTGCGAGACATGACCACGAACAGCAACAAGCCCGATATATCAGGTCTGATGGCTGTATGGGCACAAACAGACCCGGCGTCGTTTACCCTCGTGCAAGCCCTAAGCCACGATACTACAGCCGGGCGGGGGTGAGCAGGATGAGAGGTTTTGGCTCCCTAGCCTTAATAGTATAGGGAGCCGGAAAGGTCAGAGTGACCGAAGAGGTGACCAAGGGAGGTCGATAGATCAAAGATGGAAGCGACTCTACGAAGGAGGCCATCACTATAACAGTTTGTGTATAGCCTCGGAATGCATTGGCGATAGAACCCCGTCTCACTCCCCATTGTTATTCGGTTGTTGGCCGAATAACCGTAGGGTGCTCGTCGACAGTAGCAATACCTTGCCCCCACACCACGTCAAGGAGCATTCCCTTGTGAACCATAAATCAGATCTTAAAGTCCTAAGAAGTTATTACATTATAAGACGCCAAAAACGGCATCTTAAGATTCGGATCTAACCTATAAAATTAGCAATTTGCAACAACGTCTGTCTGTTATTGGAAGTATTCATTGAAATGGCTAATAATTTATTAGACGTGATGGATGCATTTGCATTTCATGTAGATGGCAGTGACGGTTCGCGGGGTTTTTTCAGGTACGGCCGAGGAACAAGAGGTGGTAATACAGATAGGTAGAGTCAGTTGCAGAGACGGCTGGCTGCATGACCGCACCTATCTGTATTACCACCTCTTGTTCCTCGGCCGTACCAGAAAAAACCCCGCGAACCGTCACTGGTAGATGCTGTAGAAATTGTAGATAAATTATTGTCCAAAGGATTAGACAACCCAACCACCGATTTCTCATTCATTAATAGCTCCACCAGTCTTAAACAGTTCTCTTTTACTTTCTGCAACACTTCCTTATTCCATGCTTCATGTTCCTCTCTGCACGTGTTTAGTTCCTGAATTATGGAATCCCATGCTTCTTACTTCTGTTTGTGGCAGCTTTTGTTGTTTTATTTTCCACAATTTTGTAGACCGATATCAATGACGCTAATAAATTTTGCTTTTGTTTCATGAAATTTTCACGCTTCGCTTGCACTTTTGCCATTATCAAACTACTCTAAACTTGACAACAGGAGGTTAAAAAAGGTTAGAAATTAATTTGACATAGAACGGCTTGTCAAGTTTACGCGAAAATATGTTGCCATGTTGAATGAAATCCTACCTAAGATATGTATAAATTTGTTCGGTGCAACAGAACAGAAAGTTAAGAACTACTTAAAAATAAGACATACTTAAGTAAGACACATTTTAAGATTCGGGCGTAAATGTTTGTAAGATTCTTCGGGAAAATCCCGGTAAAGATGCCCACCACCAATACGTAGGCGGGAAATTCATGATTCCAGTGGCTCTCAACCAGTTTCAAAATGTTTTACCTTTGCACCCTTGAATTTTTAAACACTTCAAGGTGAGCCTGCAAAGCTGTCACGAAATGTTAAAATTGACAGGTACATAAAGATTTCAAAACTAGTTGACAGTCACCAGCCGATTTCGCGACTGCGTGTTTAATGTGGGCTAGGTAAACCTCAGCCACTTCTCCAAATATTAACACCAAATGTCGCTGTTTAGATTAGAATTGGCTATGCTGCTTTCCATTGTTAGTTTCAAAATTAAATTTTGCTCTCAAACTGACACAAAAGCAAATATGAATACGAATCTTTTCTTTACCAAAGATTCTGCCATCATCGTATAATTACATGTGTCAAACAATAAATGTATAATATCTTTGCAATGCTTCGCCACAAAACGATTTTTATGCCTTGAATGATTAAATGCATTAATTAATGATTTTGTAGTACACTATTATTTTTCATGTTTGTTTTTTTTTATTAGGTGATAGCAGTTGGCCTGAGAGGGAAAATGTTAATTCAAACCGTCTGCACGAAATACAGGAGCTGTACAAGGCTATGGTGCTTTTTGATAAACAGCAGAAAATGGATAAGGATAAGAAGAAGCAGAGAAAATACGTCTCTCTAACTGTAAATAAATTTTCATTGTTATTACCTTTAATTTTGTATCAAATTATCTATGAAACATTCTACTTGTTGAGTTATTGTAAAATAACTCATACAGTTCAAATGAAATGTTTAAGAAACGGGATAAGTCTCTTTTGGGGTCTTAATTTGTGCTTTTACTTTTGTTACAAAATCGTACTTGGGTAAATTTCGGTATTGTATTGAGCACCTGGGTCTGATGCACAATAGTGGAGGTGTACAATAAGCCCCTACAAGGGCGTACATACCATGAGCTAGTCAGCCTCCATTTTGTCTGAATGGTATAGTATAGTATGCATCTTTATTTTGTAATGAAAAGTTTACAAAATGTGAAACATATAAAAACAACAAAATTACATACAAGTACAATCTATAGACCTATTCATGAGTAAGGGCGGTTTACGAACTAAGTTCGGAACATTCAAATAATATTGGTATCCTTTTCTACTACCTGATAACCGAGCGGATATTCCCAAGACGTACGATTTCGTCGGCCGTATCTAGAAAACACACACGCGGCCTGCGTTGCTCGGTCTTAGACCGAGCGGTAGAAGGAGAAAGAAATAGTTTACAGCGTCTCTTACTTACCGGTTATTTCATAGGCGCGCGCGATTTAGTCAAGCATTGCAATTACGCAGGTTAATTGAAAGAAAATATGTTTTTAATGAATTTATTTAATACGTTTTAGCAAATGTGGAAATGGATATTAATACAACATTAAAAAATACTTATTCTAATACAATAATATAAATGAAATATGAAATAACTAAT
This sequence comes from Ocypus olens, assembly GCA_910593695.2. Classification (NCBI taxonomy): domain Eukaryota; kingdom Metazoa; phylum Arthropoda; class Insecta; order Coleoptera; family Staphylinidae; genus Ocypus; species Ocypus olens. The sequence goes on along the minus strand of OU343052.1, from coordinate 21,531,161 downwards.
ATGAAAACATAACAAATTTGTGACATTCATTTTATTTCAATGAATAGTATAAAATAATAATACATAAAAATAAATTAATCATTCATTATCGTCAAATTCTTCAAAATTATCAGTGCTATCGTCACTTGAATCTCCTACTTGTATGATAAACTCTGGAATATTGTCGATTATTTTCTCTTTCTTCCAATTATTCAATATGACAGCGTCCGTGTGTTTAATATGTTATTTTCAACTTTCTTTCGGTACGTGTTTAAGCGCCTCCTCCCACATTTTCAAAACTGATTCAGAGCTATATCCCTCACAACCTATATGATGATTATAATAATTTTTGCATGCTCCCCAGGCAAGCTCTACTGGATTAAACTGGCAGTGATATGGTGGAAGTCTTAATATTCTATGTCCAAACTTCATATACAGCATATACATGTGGCTGCTTTCACATTTGGGCTGTTTATAGCAAATCTGTTTTTAAATCGCTATCAGAATTATGGAATATTATTTTCAGTCAGCCAGTTTTTTATATCATTCTTCCTCCAATTTCCTGTGGGCTGTGTATTTAAAATTCGAGAGTGGTACCTCGCATTATCGATAATTATTAAACATGGTTCTTCTAATTGTATTAATAATCTCTCAAACCATTTTTCGAAACCTTCAGCATTCATATTATCATGGTAATCGGCACTTTTGGATGTGGTACAATAAATTAATCCACATTCTGGTACCCACCCAGACGAAGAACATGCGCGCACTATCATATATAGCGCTTTCCAGTTGACGCAAATGAATGTTTCACGCTATTCATAGATTCATCCTGCCAAATTTTCTTTGGTCCTCCTTATTGAAAAATCCACGTTTCGTCCACAAAAATACATTTTAATGCATTCTCAGAATTTAAATTTCTGTGGTATTCTCGCAGAAAATTGATTCTGGCATTTACAACTGACTGTTTTTCGCAGAGAGCACGTCTGTTATCATGAGTTTTAAAAGACCACCCCATTGAATGCATAACTCGCAATAGACTGGAATTGCTAATTTGCACATTCCCTCCTTCTGTCATTTGTTCATTAATTAAAGCCACACTAACATGTTCCTTTTTTATGTACATGTTATAAATAACACTGCGAATTTCATTTCGAGCACATGCAGGTAGATCTTCGGTTTTTGATTTTTTTCTTCTTCGGGAAATTTTGCAGTTCCATTTTCCATATTCATATTTTCCACGCTGAACTGTTCTCGCCACCGATCGTAAACTTATTTTTAAAGCTTTGGCTACTCTCTCTCTCTCTCGAACGCGATTAATATTTGTAATTGGCCCTCCATATTCTTTTTTCTTTTCAAAATATTCTAATAAATTTAAAACTAAACTGTCACATTTAGAGTTTAAACACCCTCGGCATTTTTAGACGTCTCGGAGTACTAATGTTTCAGTGTTGTATTGATTGCAGTTATCAAAACGAATGTAAATTACATTGTTAAGTGAACATGTATATATACAAGGGAAACGGCAAATTTTTATAAGGGAATTCCCAGATTTACTCAGGTTTTCTGAATTTATAATCTATTGCGAAAATTAATTTGCGTCCCTTTCGGCCTAATTTACTAAATACATTAACAAGCCCCAGGGGTTATTTGCTAAGATTTTCGTTACTTCTCGGTCATATTATATCATTATTAAGGAACAATTGGGTCAACTAATCCGGTTATTTATTCCTGTTCAAAATTGGCCGAAGAATATTAATCCCTTTATAAAACGTGTTGCCAATTATATCCGCTATAAATCAAGTAATTTTATGTGGTATGAACTTGTAATTTTTTTTAAATTTGTGATATTTCCGGTTTTACTTTTATATTTGGCGTTTTTACGCACGCCTATGGTGGAAAATTGCAACGGACACTACTTGATTCAGACGGACGAGACACTCCGACCGCTATCTCTGCTGAATAGCTCTATAGAATATTGTGTATTAGTTACTGCTTGGGGACATTCAGAGGGGAGGCAATGAAAAAAAATTGTCTAAACAAATTTTGTAATACTAATTTCCTGAGTAAGCATAAGTAGTGCAATCTTAGAGAAATGTTAACACTCCCTATGCTTAGCATACAAAGGTTTAAGAGCCATCCATATTGTGCGTAAAACACAGTTTGCAGTGTAACTTAATACCTGATGCGGGCATATCCAATTTATGTGACAAAATATTCGCAACGGAGAAAAATAATCTGTATGATTAATATATTGATATTAAATAATTACTGTACAATGTGTTCTCACTACAAAAATATCACCAACCTCGTGAATATTCAGCATCTAAAAAATCACTATTTGAAATATTATCTTCAATTGAATAATCAGAATCTGCAATTTTTTCGTTAACCTACCGATCCAAATTAATTTTTATGGGTTAAAAAATTGATAATTTATTATAATTTTTGTAAATTAACGAATCGGTAGTAATTATAAATGTCTGCACTAAAAACAAAACTAAGGTGTTGGAGATAAGTAAACCAACCAAGTGCCTCATTTTAACAACCCTAAATATTGCGTCTTGGTTGAAATAATAGAACTGTGAATTATCGGCATCGGACGGACGGCACGCATCGGCAAAAATTGCTCAACACAGTTGTAAACGAGTCATCGCACATTTATCGCATGGAACGGATAAATGTGCGTTGACTCGTTTACAACTGTGTTAAGCAATTTTGCCGATGCGTGCCGTCCGTACAATTCCGATAAGTGTGCGCGTAGCTTTAAGGGGTAACACCACCTCTCAGATTTAAAAAAATCTATTTCTTTTTCGTTCTTAAATCATTAGTTTATAATCTTAAAAATAGAATACAAAAGGTTTTACTAGAACGAAATTCAAACAGCATCATTGTGCTAGAGCTGGTTGAATGAAGCATCCTTTTACGTGGCTATTATAATATTCAGTGTTAAATTGCAAAGCGGGCCATAGGGATTTACATGTAAAATTAGAAACCATACCAAATCATTCAGCTTAAAAAGCTTTAAAATTAATGTAAGAAGACCAATGCTGTAAAATAATTAGGGGAGCCAATATTTACAAATTTCAAATTTTACATGAAGTGTAATGGCCCGCTTTGTAATTCAACACCCTGTAGATAAAAAAGCAAAGACCACAAATGATATTGCTAATTATAACAATTAGCTAGCAATGCACACTGAAGTTTTCAAAGCTATAAAGCCCAATTTACTAAGGACTGAGTACGATGAATACATTAACATATCTCAATGTTATATGCAAGATATAACTTTAAACGCATTTTTCTCAAAACATACTTTTAAATTTGCATATAGCGCTACTCTTACAATTTTTACCAATTGACTTGAAATTTGTACACGATATTCTCCTAGATATCATGAAACAAAGTACGTAGGGTTTTCGCGAAATATCGAAAACTCTTTTTGCAATCACAATTTTTGTATCAGATTTTCGCCCAAAAAAATGGTACTTTTTCTAAAAATAGCTGTCATTTTGGAATAAATTAATATTTTTTTAAAACCGCTACGTACTTCAATCAATACAGAACATAAAAATGTGTTGTTCTTTGCTCTAACATAAACCATTTCGGAGGTATCGTGTACGGAAAATGTCGTCCCGAAAAAAAAGTCGACTGCTGAAGTGTGCCCGTACGCCACCATTTGCAACAATTATCAACAAAAAACGTTTTTCTACACTCCAATACATGCACAATAAAATGCTTTTCGGTTATTTAAATAAAGCCCTATTTTAATTTGCCCTAAAAAAATTCCCAAACTTAGGTAAGATCGTAGCGCCCCAGGGGTGGTGTTACCCCTTTAAGTATTCGAGTAATAAACATATTCAATAAGTAGTTGTGGAGGCTTTCACTCCGATACATTTTTATAAATTAAAAACACAAGTAACTTTATTAATCACACAATGTTGATTGTGTTTTTGGTGAATTCGTTCATTATGTTAACAAATCTGTTATTGTTTCCTTTGAATAAAGCAACAATAAAATTTCAGGATCGTACTGGAATCACAGCTTCCATGCTGAGAAAACGCCTCGGTTTGCCGGATGTGCCGAATCCACTTCTGAAAACCAAACCAAAAGCACCTAAACCTGCGACAGCGAAGGAAGAGGTGGAGGAGCTGCCCGAGGAGTTGTTAACGCAACCTATTAAATTAACTGACAGTAATTATCTGATAACTTTTCTCCATCAAACAAAAAAATTGATTTATGGCATTCCAGTTACAATGATCGGCCAGCGTTTGTTACTCCCAGATTGGCAACCCACAACCGTCGATAAATTGTACCCGATACATAAACATCTGTCGGTCAAGAGATCTCTAAGATGCCGTTCTTGTGAACACAACGTGGTCAAGCCAGAGTATAATCCTAATTCGATTAAATTCAAGATCCAACTATTTGCATAGTAAGTATTTCGTTTTGGGTGGTTTGTTTTACTTGAAAAATTATAGTTTCGTGAAATTTAGCATGCCAGTATCAAACATACTGTAATTAATAATAATAATGTATTTAAAGGGATTCACCCTGTACATTTACGTATTAATTAGAATATAAAATATAAAATGAAATATAAAATATAAAAATACAAAAGTTTAAAATTACAATTTAAAATTTAAAATTGCGACAACTTTGAGATGACAAACAAACAAAAACAAGTTAACCTTTCGGTACGGGTATATTTGGCAATATCACACCCGATGGACGTAAAAAATTTCAATTTTTCAAACATCGATTTCTAGTGTTGGATTTTGCTTCGAAACTAAAAATACATGTTTCTGCCTTTGAATAATAACGACTCATCAATAACTAACAATATCAATAACTTTTGAAACGGATAAAAAAAATTAGAAAATTTTGTTGTAAGATTCTAACACAAATCTAATTTTCCATAATTTGTTATTTTGTACTGGATTAGAATTATCGACTTGTAAGTATGGAAGCAATTGAATGAATCAATCTCTGGTCATATATTTAGTAAAAAAATCCAGTATCTATCATTTCATCTTTTGACCAGTATTCCTTTATTGTGTGTAGACAATAACGACCACAACGACCGATTTCGAACAAGATAGAAATAAGAATAAAATGCCGATGCATATAAACTATTCCTAGAGAATATTCCTTCCTTTTTTAGAATCATGCATGTCCTTTGATGATTCTAAAAAAGTACTGAGTAGGCGAAACACAAATCAATATAAAATAGCTTACACAAATATACTGTATTCAACCAACAGTAACATTTAAAAAAACGCATATTCGACACATCTGCAGTGTCAATGATGAGCGTTATTCGGATATAAAAACAAGTAAATTCATCAGAACGCTTATAGATGTTACCCGGCTGTCGCAGAAGTTACGTTAAAACGCTTATTGATGTGATCCGTCCTGAAAGGGCTAAAAACAATATAATACAATACGCTAGACATAAATAATGAAAACCCCGTCAAGAAAGTTATAATTATTTAATTTAAATTTGACCAGAAACAAATACCGAGAGATCTATTCGTGATAAATAAGATTTAGGCCCGTATTCATAAATAGCCGTCAAACTATTTAATGATTGATTACACGTAACGGACCGTTAAAAGTATCAATTTGGTATTCACAAACGATTGTAATGTTAAATCTCCGATTAAATCATCCGTAAATTTAACGGGCCGTTTTCGAGTGATTAAAATTTAACGAGACGTCAATAGTCATTTCTACAGGTTATGTTTCGCGGTAAAGCATGCCGATAAGAGGTAAGGATGTACTTTAGGGAATTGGAAAAGGGGTAAAAAGAGACTTGACAACATAGCGCACCAATTGGGTCCGCCGTTGCACAATAGCGCCGAAATTTTTTCTAATTAAAATTTATATAGAACATTCCCTAGTTATTTAGGTGGTGTGTAATGCGCATATTTGATATTATTGTGACATGTCATCCAGTGAAGAGGATACAGAGTTTGTGGAGGAAATATTTGACGCTAAAATTGAGTGTTGTATATCAATACGTGAAGAGTGCTCTCAGTAAAAACGAAAAGGAAGAGTGGTTGCAATAGTGCAAAATTAGAGAAAATTGGATGGACGATAGGTGAAGGTGCAAGCAGTGGATAGTGAAAGTTTGATAACAGTAGGTGCGCGGATTCAGGAGGAATCGTTTAACGTAAAACGACGGAATAAAGCGAGGAGAGTAAGACAATCGGTGGTTTCGCGGTGCAGCGCGGTTTTTGCATGTTTTTTTGTGAACACGTACTTTTTGCCGATCGCGATAAACTCGACAGCAAACGGTTTTGATTTTTATGGTGGTAAACATCTTTATGTGGCGGGCAATTTGAATCAATTAATTAAATAAAGTAAAATAATAATAAGGAGGTTGTGTTTAACCGTTCACGTTTCGTGCAGAATTAGTTTCTCGTGCTGAAGTAATATTGTGTATAAAATAACCCGAACCTATCAATCTACCCCAGAAGAGGTACTACAGGCAACGGGCACATTCGAATCCAATCGCCGATCATTGCATTGATTAGAGCTACCGAAGTGGGGATTGAAATGGGCGGGAAGAATAAACAGAAGGAGAGAAGGGAAGTGGAGGAGTGGGACAAGCAGGAGGAGGAGAATAGAAGGAAGGCAGTTTTCTTTGGTGGCGGAACGGGAGTAAGGAGGTCGCCGCAACAAGGGACAGCGCAGGAGGGGGTAGAGAAGAGGAAGATGGCGGACACGTCGTTTGAGGGGGAGGGAGAGCAGGAACAGGAAAGGATGAAAAAAAGGGTGGGGGATGTGATGAGTAAAGGGTGCAATGGAAATTGCAGGGAACTAGTGGAAATGATTACGGAAGCATTAAGGAAAGAAAGGGAGATCTGGAAAGAGGAAATGAGGGAAGCGAGGGAGATGTGGAGAGAAGAGATAAAGGAGATGAAAGAGGTATGGAATACAGAGAGAGAGAGACTTAGACAAAGGATAATGGAGCTGGAAGATCAGGCTGAGAAGAGGGAGAGGCAGGAGAGGAGGAGCAACATTGTTATACGAGGAAAAGAGATGCAGGGAAAAGGGGAGGTGATGACATTTCTGAAGGAGGCACTGGAAGTAGAGGTGCAGGTACAAGAAAGCTTTGTGGTAGATAGAGTTGGGAAGGTGATGGTAGTCAAGATGGGGATGGAAGATAAAATAAAAGTAATGAAAAATAAAAATAAATTAAGAAATATACAGGAAAGAGTGTTCATCGAGGATGATATGACAAAGGAGGAAAGGAGGATCCAGAAGATCATAAGAGAGAAAGCAAGTAGGGAGAGAGAAGGGGGGAAGATGGTAAGGGTTGGTTACCAGAGAATGTTCGTGAATGGGGAGCTGTGGAGATGGAATAAGGAAAAGGAGACACTACATAGACAAGAGGAGCCAAAAAAGTAAGAAATGAGGAGGAGATAGGAGGAGAGGAGAGAGAAGAAGGGAGAAGGAGCTGTAAAAAAAAGGACAGAGGGGCAGAGAGTGGACTGGGAGAGAAGCACAGCGGGAAAGGCAAGCGGCGAGGAGATAAAGGGGGGGGAGAAGGGAAGAAGGGGTCAGTAACTATCGGGTTTTGGAACATAGCGGGAATTAAGGAGAAGATAAAGGAGGGCAAGTGGAAGAGAGACTGGGAGAAGTGGTTAGTAGGGAAGGACATAGTGGGGCTAGTAGAGACATGGATGGGGAAGGAAGAGTGGGGAGAAGTGAAAAGATGGCTACCGGGAAGCTTTATATGGGAGAGGAAGGATGCGATAAGGTGTGCAACGAAAGGAAGGGCGAGGGGTGGAATGATAGTAGGATGGAAGAAGGAAATGGGGATGGACGTGACGGGACAATTCGGAGAAGGAGAAGACGTGGCATGGATAAAGTATGGACAAGGGAAACAGAGGATAAACGTAGGGGTGGTATATGTAAATAAAAATTGGAATATAATAAGAAAGGAGATAGAGGAGAGAACGAAAGGAGGAGGAAAATGGGTGCTAGGAGGAGACTTTAATGCAAGAATGGGAGAAATGGGGGGAGGGATTAATGAAGAGGGATCTGTGGTAGAAAGAAAGTCCAGGGACAAATGTATAAACGGGGAGGGTAAGAGAATGAAGGAGTGGGTGATGGAGGAGGGATGGGAAATTCTAAATGGATGCACAGAGGGGGACTGGGAAGGGAGGAAAACTTATAGTGGGCCGCGGGGATCGTCGGTGATCGACTATGTGGCGATAAAGGGGATGACGAAAAGGAAAATAAAAAGTATGGAGGTGGAGGAAGTGATGGGCTCCGATCATCTACCACTAAAAGTGGAGGTATGGATGGAGAAGGAGAAGGTGACTGAAGAGAAGCAAGAAATGGGAAAGTTAGAATGTGGGGCAAAGGCAATAGAAGAAATGAGGATGAAGATGAGGAGGATCCAGTGGGAAGACGTCGAATCAATAGAGGAGATGGAGGAACTAATTGTGGGGTGCGGAAGGAAAGCTAAAGGAAGGACGGGAGAAGGGAGTAGGTGGTTTGATGAAGAATGCAGGCAGGCAAAAAGTGAACTAAGGAAGGCAATGGGGGAATGTATAAGAGGTGGAGGGGAGGAGAGGAAGGTAACGGCAGCAAAAAGGAAATATGAGGGGATATGCGAGAGGAAGAAGCGGCAGGAGGTGGAAAGAACAAGTGAAGAGTTGAAGAAGTGTAGAAACGAGTCGGAAATATGGAAAGTACTGAAGAGAGGCGAAAGAAGGAGACGGGTAGGGATAACACTGGAGGAGTGGACAAGGAAATGTAGAGAAACAAGTGGGTACCCAGAGGAAGTGGGACAAGGAAGGTGTATGGAGATGACGGAGGAGTTCTCTAAGGAGGAAGTGGAAAGAGCTTTCGAGGAAGTTAAAGAAGGAAAGGCGGCAGGGTTGGATGGGCTGAAGGCAGAGATGTGGAAGGAGATAGGAGAAGGGGGGAAGAAGAAATTCAGGGAGCTGTTGAACGAAATGTGGAGGGGAAGAAAGAACATACCGGAGGCCTGGAGATGGGGTACGATGTGCCCGGTACATAAAGGAGGGGACGAGAAGGAGGCCGGGAACTACCGGGGGATCACAGTGATGCCCACAGGCTACAAAATCGCTATGCTGGTGGTAAAGAATCGGCTGGAAGAAGAGGTGGAAGAGAAGGATTTAATACCAGAGACTCAGGGGGGATTTAGAAGGGGGAGGGGAACAAGGGAGCAGATCTTTACCCTGGCAAGAATGGCGGAGAGAGTGACTGAAGAGAAGGGAAGCATGTATGCGGTGTTTGTGGATCTAAAGGCGGCGTACGACTCAGTGCCGAGGGAGAAGTTGCTAGAATGTATGAGGAGAAAAGGAGTGAATGAGAGTATGATTGAGTGGGTAAGAGGAGTATATAAGGAAACCTGGGTGGTAGCAAGAGTGGGAGTGGAGGTGTCGGAGAGTTTTAGGACGTGGGTAGGATTGAGACAGGGATGCCCGTTAAGCCCGATGTTATTTAACTTATACCTAAGCGAACTGGAGGATGTGTTGAGGAAAGGGCAGGCGGGAGGAGTAGTAATCGGGAAGGATAAGGTGTGGATGCTGTCATATGCGGATGACATGGTGTTGATGGCGAGAGATTGGGAAGGGATGAAAGACATGTTGAGGAGAACGGAGAGGTATATGGACAAGAGGGGATTGTGTGTGAATGTGGAGAAGACGAAATGGATGAGATTTAGGAATAAGGGAAGAGAGGGGAGCGTGAAAGTGTTAGAATGGAAGGGAGAAGTGATTGAGAGAGTGAAAATATTTAAGTATTTGGGGTTTATGTTTAAAGGGACAGGGGGATATGAGGAGCATGTAAGGTGGGTGCAAGGAAAGGCCAGGAAAGCGTGGGGTATCGTGTGGGAAAAATGGGGAGAATGGATGAAGAACAGCGTCAGATTGGCGTGTAAAGTGTGGGATGCATGTGTGAAGTCGATAATAATGTATGGAGTAGAAGTGTGGGGCGTGAAAGGGTATGAGTGCGTGGAAAGGGAGCAGTGTTGGTTTCTGAAGCGTATGCTGGGAGTGGAAAGGTCGACTCCCGGGTACATACTGCTTCAGGAGACTGACAGAGGAAGCTTAGGATGTGAGGCTATGGAGAGAATGGTTAGGTATGAGATGAGGTTATGGGAGTTAGGGGAAGAGAGGTTGGTAAAGGCGGTATGGAAGACATGCGTGAACGAAAGGGGGGGTAAATGGAGGAAGGAACGAATGAAAATGTATGAGAGAGTAGGACTGTCTGAGGTGAAAGTGAGGGAGTGGTTAGAGAGGGGGGTAAATGTGGCAAAGTGGGTGAGCGAGAGGGCGAAGGAAGTGGATGTACAGGAGAGACAGGGAAGTATAGAAAAAAGTGAATATAATGACATGTATGGGAGTTGGCAGGTACATGGAAGGAGACCGAAGTATTTGGATGAGGACGGGTGGAACAGAGAAGAGAGGGTGACATTAGCTAGGGCTAGGTGTGGATCAGAAGAGAGAGGGAGGAAGAAGTGGATGGGTGAAGAGTATATGAGGTGTGTAATGTGTGAAAATGGGAGGGATACGTGGAGGCATCTGGCGGAGGAGTGTGAGGGAGTGAATGAAGGATGGATGGGGGGAAAAAGGAACAAGGGTGTAGCGGAATGGATGAGAGAGGATGGTGCCGGGGTAAAGATATTGCAGAAAATGGTGAGGGAGAAGGAATGTAGGAGAGAGTTAAATTTATGATTTAGTTGTTGGGGAATGTAGAATAGTTATTTTGTTTTTGTAATAGGTTAATATGCCAATAAAGGTCTTTTTTTTTTTTTTTTTTTTTTTTTTTTTTTTATTTGACGCTATGTTGAGGCCAAGGCTTATAAGAAATCGACAAAATCCATTTGAATTTTTAGATTGTCGATTTTAAAATCTGATATCGTTTTGATAAGGCGACTGTACCCGAAATAATAGAAATGACTGGTCGGCAATTAGATAGACCTACCAGAAGAAATAAAGCGGTTACAGTCAATAATCAAGTATTAATTTCTTTAAGATTTTACGCTTCTGGTAGCTGCCTTCTCCTTACTACTGACGGCATCAGTTTATTTTTTTTGTTTTCCAATATTGTTAAATAACTTCCTACTGTGTCTAACAGTAGACCCATTTTCCTTTCGGTGAAATTCTTCCCTTTGGTACGTTTACTTTGCTCCATTTTTATGAATATCACTTGCGATTACGGAGAAAATGTCACCTGACGTTTGTCAGAAAATTTGAATGAATTTCCCTACATCTCATGTTACGAAATCATCCGTTAAATATCCCCTGTTATATTTATGAATACGATTTTATTTTTAACGATAGTTATATTTTAACGGCCCGTTACGTAATCAAGCGTTATATGAATCTTTATGAATACAGGCCTTAAAGTCTGAAATATTATTTGAAAACAGTTTGAAATTCGCGTTACTTATCAGACCATTTGCTATTCTTAAAGTCCGTGATAAGGGTGCATTGAACCCATAGTTGGTTCTGTGAAATGGGACATTAAGATAGTATTAATGCGTGTTTTGGGCCCCATTTGTTGGAATCGAAAACCAATCAGTTCAAGTACAAAGGAGCAATCAATGTGACTATTAATAATTTTAAATAAAAATACCATATACGAGACTAAGCGCCTGTATTCCAGTGGTTTTAAATTTAATGAAGAAGATAGTAGGGGATAATCCAGAGTCGATAATGGAATATTTAATTTATATGCACCAATCCGTAAAAATTTATTTTGTTTAATCAAGCATTTTTGATGAGGGCTCCATTAGAGTGGTTCTTATTTTCGAAGTATGTGAAAATCAACGGGACAACCCGGAAACTTGTTCGTATAGATAAAAAACTAATAACTGTAAATTTTGAGCCATATCGAACATTGCGTAACCGGGCCCTAGCCCTCTAAAATTTGAAAATGTCGTTTTTTTATTTTTTTAAATTTTGGGTCATCCTAATATTAAACGGTCCACCGAAATGGCCAAAATATATATTTTGTGGATAAAGGACGTTAATATGTATCCAAAAAGTATTTATTTGTTGAAATTCGACAAAAATTGACGAAGTTATGAATTTTTTATTGCCCCTCTATTCATTGAAATTGAAATTGCACTATAAGAAAGCCACGACTAAGTGAACCAGATTGGTAACCTCATCTTATTTTTATCTTTTGACATTTGGTAATATTAGTTTGATGCACCACAACTCGCAAGATAATAACATAATCCGTGCGTGCCCTTATGTGCGTAATTTTGGGTGATTTTCTTGCGGCCTGTGGCGCAGATTAACACCTGGTTAATCTGGTTTGATGTTTTCGGCGGCATTTTGTAACGATATTATAGTTAGTTTCTTTCAAAATGAGTGGAAGAACCATATTTGCAGATGCAATTTATTTGATCGGAATACCGCATAGCCACTTTGCTCAAAACTACCATCTAGGAAGCAAGTGGTATCTTTGTTTTTCTCCAATCAGCGAGCACTTAATAAATTTACGCTTCAGTGAAACGCTAGTTGTGGAAATATTGTCTGTTGGTCAAAGGCACATATTCCGATTCAACGGAAACAACGTCGCATCGATAAAATGTAGTTGTGGCATAAAAATTGGCTAAATCTTAGTAAGCGTTCTTCTCGAGAAACTGCAGCACATATAAATAAAGAAAAATAATTTGTGAAAAGTTTCAATGATTTGTTCGTTTTTGCTTCTGAAAATGCATTGCAAACGATGACAATTGAAGAAGACAAACCATTTCTATTATTGCAGAGAGAGAATGGAAGATAAGGATCAATCAATGACATTGAAAGTTTCGCAGTGCAAGTGGAAAGACATTTGAAGCGGTTAGAAGTAGAGAAGGAAGAGAAAATCTGATCAGTCCAGCTGATTTGAATATTAATCCTACGTCAGATCTGGATCAGCACATAAAATCACAACCACAACGAGAAAAAAATGCATTTATCAATAAAAGGTTCTCATCTGCTTTAGACAAGTGTAAAATAAGTGACATAAATGCCGTTCATCTTCTGATTACCGTCTCTGAAGGATTAGGCCACAATGTAAACGATTTAATTATTATTACATATTATTCATCAGTGCAGGCTATGAAATTTGAATCCAACATTTGGCCCAATTGTCAGGATTTTATTGCCGGCAGTGAGATTCTTAATAAAATTCTTGTTTGAATGACATTTTAGAATGAAAAGTCAAATTAATCATAGAATGTAATACTCTATTAACCAATGACAAGGAACAAAAAAAGTTTGTATTATTAAACTTTGAAGAGTATCACAAGAGATTTTAATAAAAATGCATTAATTGGTAATATGTAAAAACATGAAATATCGAAATATGCAAGTATGATGTAACTAAAAAATCATAACTCCATTAATCAAGTTAATTAATCCATTAGTCAAGCGGCCTCTGTGAAACCCATGGTGTTCATCTACAATTATGGATTTAAATAACTACTCCAACTGTTCTGCCAAGATAGTATCAAGTAATTTAGGTATTGCTGATTGTAAACATACACCTCGGTAGTCACTTATGTTACGGCAGTTTCCAGCTTTGAAAATTGGAGAAATAAAGGTTTCTTTCCAGATATCTGGAACTGTTTGTTCATCAATAGATCTTTGAAATAAACTTGTTAGAGGATGTGTAATTGTAAACATGCAATTGATTAAAAAATGATTAGGAGTCAGATCAGACCCATAAGTTGATAGTGGTTTCAACTCAGATATGGTATTGAATACTTGCATAATAATTACATTGAATCTAAAACATGAATCGACAGATTTATGCTGCGCATAATTACATTTTGTTATGTTATTATTTCTATAGACGTCTGCAAAATATTCAGCGAGTAGGTTTACCATTTCATTGGGATTAGAACATGTCTTATCCAATTTACAGGAAATCCTTTTGTTTTCCTAGACTCATTGACAAAGTCCCAAAATGAAGCGCTATTATTACGTAATCTATCTTCAACATAAATAATATAGTCCCTATATAATAATTCATTAAGTTTTTTACACTGTATACGCAGATTAGTGAACTCCAAATATTGTACATAATTGTATGTACTTTTGTACTTTTTATGTGAAATTTTCTTATTAAACCATTTGGGGTACCTGTTGTTATATACCGAGTGTCTGGGATAAGGGGCGAACATAGGGATTTAACATGTAAAATTAAATATGTGTAATTATTAGCTCCCCTATTCATTTTAGAGAAAAATCGTAAAGGAATATTTTTTAGAGAATTAAAAATTATAAATGTAGCATCCATTTAATTTACGTTTGTACTAGAATAAACCTCAGAAATAATAAAAATAAGTTTAACCATTTAACATTTAATAAAAACCCTTGCCATGACTTTGACAAATGTCATGTCATGGTGAAAATAATTTTGCTAGTCAAATATCAATTCACGCATTGTAATTACTATGAACAATAATCTGAGTTATTCCAAGAAGAGAGCGTATTCATTATCAAAACATTTTGCAGTTGCGTAAGTTTACTCAGAGTTCGTGACATTACATGCAAATGGAACAGAAGAAACAACGATGAATTGGAAGAAACAGTTTTGGGTTTGATAAATGCCGAACCAACAACTACCATACGATGCATTGCTCGTGAGTGCAACATGTCTAAATTCTCTGTACAGACAATTCTGAAGAAGCATCATTATCATTCTTAAAAACACCAATGCCATCAGGAGATACTGTTAGTGGATGAAGAAAGGAGGCGTGTATTCTGCGAAATAATGCAGGATCGATCAAATACAGACCATAACGAATGCTAATAATTTACTTCCATATAACAAAACAGTAAACATTCAGTTTTTTTAATAGAAAGACACCAATTGTTAATTTAAATCAGAGCACCAAATTTCTTGGGATTGCTGAGGACGAGCAACTCACCTGGTGTCAGCATGTTGATTATCAGTGTAGTAAATTACATACTGCTTAATATGCAGTTCTTAAACTAAAACCAATTTTACCACCAGAGTCAATCATAACTCTCTTCTACTCATAGGTATATCCTCATCTCTCCTATAATATACCAGCATGGAAAAGAAGTCATATTCAAAGGATATTCATAGCCCAGAAGAGAATGTTAAGATTAATTTTTAACAAAATAGGATTGGAGACTTGCCGTAGTTTATTTAAGGAGAACAACATACTTACATTAATATGCATTTACATATTTAAAATAGCAACATTTTCTGCGAATTAATAAACTAACAACTAAACTAAGCTTAACTTTTTGCAGTCTGTCTGTTTTACCGAAAAATGCTAGTTCACACTTTACAACGAACCAAACGTTATTGTTCATAGTAATTACAATGCGTGAATTTATATCTGACTAGCAAAATTATTTTCACTATGACATGACAATTGTCAAACTCATGGCAAGGTTTTTTTTTAAATGGTACATTGTTCAACTTATTTTTATTATTTCTGAGGTGAATTCTGGTACAAACATAAATTAAATGGATGATTCATTTACAATTTTTAATTCTCTAAAAAATATTCCTTTACGATTTTTCTCTAAAATGAATACGGGAGCTAATAGGGGCGAACATAGGGATTTAACATGTAAAATTAAATATGTGTAATTATTTGCTCCCCTATTCATTTTAGAGAAAAATCGTTAAGGAATATTTTTTAGAGAATTAAAAACTGTAAATGTATCATCCATTTAATTTACGTTTGTACCAGCATACACCTCAGAAATAATAAAAATAAGTTTAACAATTTACCATTTAATAAAAACCCTTGCCATGACTTTGACAAATGTCATGTTTCATGTTATAGTGAAAATAATAATATTGCAAGTCAGATATCAATTCTAGTTATTACGATGAACAATAATCTGAGTTATTCCAATGAAGAGAGGGTATTCATTATTAAAACATTTTACAGTGGCGTCAGTTTACGCAGAGTTCGTGACTTATTTTCGGTTACATTTAACAATCGACCAATTCCGTCTGTATCAACAATTTCCAAATTTGTGAAAAAGTTCGAAAATACAGCAAGTGTAGCGGCAGATGATTCGAAAGGTATTTCAATAGTCCAATTTTAACAAATATTATTTCAAAGACATTAACATTGCAGGCAAACGGAAGAGAAGAAGCAACGATGAATTGGAAGAAAGAGTTTTGGGGTTAATAAATGCTGATCCAACAACTAGCATACGATGCATTGCTCGTGAGTGCAGCTTGTCTACATTCTCAGTGTATAAGATTCTGAATAAGCATGGGTATTATCCCTACAAACATCAATGCCATCAGGAGATATTGCTGGTGGATGAAGAAAGCAGGCGTGTATTCTGCGAGATAATGCAGGATCGATCAAACATAGACAGAAACTTTTTGCAGTCTATCTGTTTTACGGATGAATGCACGTTCACACTTAACAACGAGCCCAACACTCAGAACACGCGATACTGGACCCAAGAAAATCCGCGGATATGCCTTAGAACTAGAACCCAGTTCCCGCAAAAAATCAATATTTGGGCTGGTATTTTTAAAAATAATATTATTGGGCCGTTTGAAATATGTGGAAATTTAAATTCGAATTCTTATTTAGACCTTTTAATCAACCAGGTTGGCCCTGCGTTAGAAGAAGTTGCACGTGACAATCAGGAGATATGGTATCAGCATGATGGATGTCCAGCCCATTATGGTTTAAATGTAAGGGAATATTTAAATGCTAATTTTCCCAATTGCTGGATTGGTCACGGTGGCACTATCAACTGGCCACCAAGATCTCCTGATTTAGCACCATGTGATTTCTTTTTGTGGGGTCACTTGAAAAACAAAATTTACAAAAAACACCATCCAAATATTGAGTCTTTGCGGGAAGCAATTTTTGCGGAATGCACATTGATTACAGATAGGCAGTTGGCTAATGTTAGACATGCATTTTATAACCGATTGGGTTATTGTTTACACCAGAACGGAGAACTTTTTGAGTACTTGCTCTAAAATTTCCCGTTGACCGCTGGTTACGGTAAAACCAAAAATATATCACGAACTGTGTGTAATCTGACACCACTTTAATTCAATTCATCGTTGCTTCTTCTGTTCCGTTTGCCTTTAATTTTAATATGGTTGAAATAATATTTGTTGAAATTGGACTATTGAAATACCTTTTGAATCATCTGCCGCTACACTTGCTGTATTTTCGAACTTTTTCACAAATTTGGAAATTGTTGATACAGACGGAATTGGTCGATTGTTAAATGTAACCGAAAATAAGTCACGAACTCTGTGTAAACTGACGCCACTGTAAATATTTTGATAATAAATAATACCCTCTCTCCATTGGAATAACTCATATTATTGTTCATAGTAATAACAATGCGTGAATTGATATTTGGACGTGGATGGAACTGCGGGTTAAGGAGATTGAATGATTCGGGAAATTGGCGTCGGCTACGAGGCCATCTGCCATAATCATTGTATTGTAATATATCAGAAATTAAATGAATAACTGAATAATGAAAGACAAATGCAATGTCCATGGTCCCGAGCGAATATTCCGCGACCCCGAAATCGTTCGCCCGGGCTGGGATTCGAACCCTCGCGGCACGCGGTGCAACCGGCATAAGCGCTCGCTTGTACCCACTACACCAACGGGCCGCCCGAATTATTGTTTGACTAGTAAAATTATTCTCACCATAACATGACATTTGTCAAAGTCATGGCAAGGGTTTTTATTAAATGGTAAATTGTTAAACTTATTTTTATTATTTCTGAGGTGTATGCTGGTACAAACGTAAATTAAATGGATGATACATTTACAGTTTTTAATTCTCTAAAAAATATTCCTTTACGATTTTTCTCTAAAATGAATAGGGGAGCAAATAATTACACATATTTAATTTTACATGTTAAATCCCTATGTTCGCCCCTTATCCCAAACACTCGGTATATATATATATATATATATATATATATATATATATATATATATATATATATATATATATATATATACATCACACTAACATTAGAACATCCTTTCATGATTGCTGAATAAAGCGTCCGGTTGGTGTATATTTACATTTTATAATTATTGTAGCGTCCTCTGATGCTATAATCTTTGAAGCGTCCTCAATATACACAATTTTTTTAAAATATCGATATTAAGGCGTCGTTAAGATATATCATTTTTTACAGTAACGATTTTAAGGTGTCCGCCAATGTTGCCGTGTGTAACGAGAACGCAGTCTGTTAGACAACACTCGGCTATTAATGCAAGATCTGGAGCTCGTTCAATATCTCAAAAAGATTTATCCATTTTTTTGTACTGCCCTATTTTCTAACTGTTCGATATTTTGATAAAACTTGACGTTCTAGTCCTTATTGATTCTAAGAAACCCAATCTTTAATAAATAAGTTTATAAGTCGGATATCTTAAAAACGTTTTGGATTTTTGGAAAGAACGGGAATAATTTCGGTACAACACCGAAACAGAAAAGTATAATTTGAATTGTATTTTCCTTAAAATTTGACAAAAAATGGAAACTATGGATTGGGTGCTGGGCACAGTGGTATTGTTATTTCCCTAATCCTATAATAGGGAAGTAATATAATCGTTATATTTTGACAGCTCGAGATTTTGATTAATCTTCATGTTTTAGATTTAAGCCCTACTGAGCCTAAAAAACATCATCGTAAAAAGAATAGTCGGCCTGGAAGTCAGATAACTTAGAAACGCGTTGGAATTTGTAATTAATTTTTTATATTTACGCGTTTGAGCCAAAAATTGAGGCCGAGTTCGATAATGGGCCATATTAAATCAGCGGTACCATAACTTTATTGATAGGTATTTTTCAACGTTTCCGCTTATTTCGTAATCGGTAATGTTTATAAAAAAAATATTATAAGCAAAGTTATTTTAGAAAATTTAGAAAATTTCTTGAATTTGTGTATCTAGAATGATTTAAAAAGAAATAAATCAATATACAACTATTTCGGTTGCATCTGATGATCTATCGAAACAAAAATAAAAATTAGTCGAAATATAAAATGTCATCTATTTCATACGTGTTATAATTCTCTCCGTTGTATAGGATAAGATTCTGTAACATATGCGTTACTTATCACAGATTTTATATTAACCCCAATATTTTCACTCCGCCGTTTTCGCAAGTCTTACGTATTAACTGACGATTTTGTAACCACATGTGAGAATTAATTTATGTTTTAGTTTTACAACAAAATATTTGTGTATATGACTCACCAATACCATTATGAGATCTAATAGAATGTACGAAGAGTTATAAAATCCTAACCAGTTTTGATAAATTCAGATATGTAATAAGATATGGTCGGCAGGTGATGTGCTGGCCCATATATATTTTTTTTTTAGTTAACAAAAACTGTAAATTTCGATTGGGAAAGTCCTGTGCAGGCCACTGCTTGTTTTTACATAATGTGAAAGGATTAAATATAAACTTCGTAATTGAAACATAATATTTATTATATTTATTATTTATAACACAAAATATTTCGAATTCTAAGAAAACAAATTTAAACGTTTATGTGTAAATATTATTTTAAACAGAACTTTATTGACAAGATAATAATATTAAAATCACATTAGATGATCAATTTTTAGATTTTTTCATATACTCGTTTTGGATAAAAACCTTTATTTTTAGCCAGTTTTTATTTTTCAGTAATATTGGATTTTGCGCTATTAATTCCAAACATTCATGTTTTTTTGGTGGAAGTTTCTTTTTGATGTGATCTGCAAAGAATAATTTTGTTGCTTTTTTCTGCTCTTCAGTCCAGGGAGTCAAAATTCTTGCCTGTTTTTGAGGAACTTTTGGAGGCGAATTTCTTAAATTGGTATTAGGATTATCCGGCATATCAGGGATATCGAGATCATTTTCTTCATCATCATCAATAATATCATTATTTAATAAATCTTCACTCAAATCAAGATCAATTTCATTAAGCGCTTTTCCCTTGAATTCAGCTGCAGCTCCTTTTTCCATTAATAATAAGAGTTTTGTTATTTTTGCCGTCTGATATACATCATCAGGTAATCTGTACGAACCTCTATGTACACCCACAGTGTGACCCATAAATGTGGCTAGTTGCTCGATATCACTGTCGGACATACTAAATATTTGAGTCAATGTTGCCAAATGTTTCCTAAGTCTGGTAGCCGTGATAGCACTCGGATTTTTTGCTCCACACAAGGCAGCATATTTCTTTAAAGTTTTGTAACCAGATATTGGTTTTAGGGTAGTTGGATTACCAAATAAGAAATTATTATTTTTGTTGACGAAATTTTGTCGATATTTTAATAAAACATTAATATGATCTTGCACGTCTGGGCTGAAAAGAACAGGAACACCTCGTCCTCGTTTTCCTCTTATAACAATTCTCTTAAATTTTTTCATTAAAATTTCTTCAGACGGGTTTAAAACTGATGAAAATTCCTCATAATTCTGAACTCTATTTTGTAATTCTTCATATGTATGTAATAACAGCCTTTCTAATTCTCCGGGTCTTTTTCTATTAAGCAGTATAACACGACAAAATACGGTTTCTAATAAGATCATGTACGATTCTCTATTTTTATCATCTTTTGTTAGTTCTACTACCGCAGAATTAGCTCTTGAAATAAGAAATGTTTTTAATATTTTCAAATCACTAGCTAATGGAACCAATGTAACTTTATTCCATTTATTCATATTAAGGTCATTCCCTGCTTGCGTTGAAATTTCATATCTCCATTGGGAATCTATGAGTTGAATTGTTGTCTTTAAATCGGCTTCTGCTTCTGCTGCAGATACTGTTGCGTATACTTCTTTTCTTTTGAGTACAAATACAATAGCGATTTCACAACATTGCTTCAATGATGTTCTTATATTTAAAGCATATGTGGGAGATTTATATAGATTATTTTCCACATCATACTTTGCCACCGTTTTAGTTGCAGTAATAATTAAGTCGAAATGTTTTGGTTTTAGAGCCTCGAATAGGTTTTTAATGGATGGATCCCTTTTATTCATCTCTATATGCAACTTCGCTAATTCTCTCATTTTGCGTGAAGCCACATTAATTAAATGATTTTCTCGATTTTGATTTATATATCTAGCGCCAAATGCGCAAATTAAATGATCTCTCTTAGCTATCAAAGACACTCTGTCTGGTCTCATTCGTGGGAAAACACTTTCCCGTAATTTTGGATCAATTCTTAAATCTTTTACGAGATAATTTTGAGCATTTGATTGATGGCGTCTGTCATTGTTTTTAGCGCAGTACTTTCTATGACGCCAAAGTTGTTTAGCTGAGTAAAACCCTAAACAATCAGTACATGGTAAAATAGTGTCACATACAGTTGGTTGCCTTACCGACTTCATAGTATTATTTTTATTTAAGAAGTTTCCTTTTTTTCTCAATAATGATAGGCATTCTTTCCTTTCTTTACTTCCTACAGATAGCGAAAGAATTTTTTGAACTTCAATCTCGACCGAATGATTTCGCTGGATATGTCTTGCAAAATTAAGAACAAGACTTTCACAAAAATAACAGAAATCTTTTCCTTTCTTTCCTTTTCGTGCTTCACCACTATTCTTATACTTGCCTATATTTGCGCTGTTATCTTCTGGGTTCAATTCACATGATATAGATTGACGATTTATATTATTGTCAGTTAAAGAAATTGAGTTTATGTCAGATAAGGTATCTTTTAAATTGCTGCTGAGAATATCATTACTTGCAATTGAAATTATCCCTGAAACTGAAGATTCTGCAGAAAGGGATTCATCCTGAAAAGAAGACACCCTTGATTAAATAAGTAGGAAATACGTACACAAGTGCTGATGTTGAAAATAATAATAGTTTCACTGTTTGCTTGTCTAGACATACATGGTATACAGGTAGGCAAAATTCGATGTTTGTATAGGGGATCTCGATAACTATAATAGATAGAAAAAAACCGACGGCGCATCCTCGATCTCTTTTTTCGAGAAAAACTCAGTGGTGAAAACTAAATTTATTTATCATCTTTTGTTTTCGAGTTATTTGGACGCGCAAAGCATAATAGGCAAAATTTTACCATACGAAATTTATGAATAAAACCTAAGACGGCGTTATTATAAAATTTCAGACCAACACGTTATTGAAAACTTTTTGGATACATTACCATTAATTCAACGAAGAACTATATTCTTTCAACAAGAATGTGCACCAGCCTATAATGCAAGAATAGTGTCAAACCTATTAAATATTAATTTTGGGAATAACTGGATAGAAACAGATGGACCTGTAAAGTGGCCACCACGATCACCCGATTTGACGCCGCTAGATTTCTTTTTTTGAGGACTTATAAAAGACAAATTGTATAAAATGAGAAACGACAATATAATATAATTTAAGAGAAAATTGTATTGAGTGTATAAATCTAATTTCAAATGTTCATATACATAAAGCATGCAAAAGTGTTATAAATAGTTGTAACCTTTGCATTTTGGATAATGAGCACATTTATTGAGAAAATTATCAGTTTAATTTACTGTTGATTTATTGCATGTTTTTAACTAAAGTATTATAATAAATAAAACATCTAATATTACCCCAGAAACACAGCCAACTAGGATGAACGTGAGAAAATATATTTAATGCTTGAAAAATAATAATATTAACTAGATTTTAATGAAATTAGAAATACAACCCCTATATGCTATATATATCGTTGAAAACAGAAAAAAAAATAACCGAATAAAATAGGCCAAAGCCAACTATAGGTTATATTTAAAAAAACACAACTTAATGTTATAACTATCATATTAATGAAGATATTGGAATGCTGTTAAGCTTATTTTTTCTTTTCAAAAAAGTGCCTGAAGAACATATAACTTTCATTATTGTCAAATGATAAACAACTGAGATATTGCAATTGATCGAAAATGAAAAAAAAATGTCTTTTTGGCTATACCTCGAAAACAAAAGAAGATAAATAAATTTAGTTTTCACCATTGAGTTTTTCTCGAAAATAGAGATCGGGGATGCGCCATCCGTTTTTTACCATAGTTATCGAGATCCCCCATAGAAACGTCGAACGTCCCTGTACTAGGGAAACTCATTATCAATATCATATATGCTTTCGTAGCTTTCTAAGCCTTCCCGATAATTGAGTAATTAATATTTTTTACTTGAATATAATTATTTACAATCTAATGAGTTAAATATGTGATTATATATGTTGCAATGTCTAGCAAAACCAGTATTACAAGTGTGGATAAATGTAAGACCCTAAACGTTAAACTTACCTCAGAAGTATCTTCACATACAGAATTGTTAGTATAGTCTGGGTCCCTGATTGAATCATCGAATGGATCTTCAAAAGAATTATCGAATGGGTCTTCGTCCGGAGCGTTAAAGTCTTCAGCCAAATTTTGATTTTCTGTCCTAGTGGTGGAGTTAATGGTGCCATCTGATGAAATATTAGTGACATTTTCTGTGTGAATCGATGTCAATTGTGGCAATGGTTTATTAGTAAACCACTGGTTTTTTTTCTGTATGGAGTTATCCATCACGCAACTATACTAAATACAACAATAAAATATGTTGTAAACTTAAATCCAGATACACATAAACACAGAAACTTACGTATTCGGCAGGAAAAATACGTCCGTTATCGTTGCGCCGCATTCTGCAATCCTCAGTAGACTACGCAATAACATGAAATACTTTACTCTCGCTAGTTGCGACGTTGCCCATTTTAGGACGCTTTGTACGCGATTGCTTATAAAGAAATTATACGCACGAGAAATATACGCAAAGCGCAGCAGCTCCGCGTGTGAGCAGACGGCTGAACTTAAAAATATACAACTAATACGCGGAAAATAAAATCTGGACATCAATCGGGCGTCAAGTTCAATTTTTGGATCTTAACGCTAGATGGTACTATGGATCCAGTAGAGTAAGTTTAGCATTGAGTTCAATAGAGCGTCCACATACGGACGCTTCATTGGAGTCGGAAGTTCGATTGATGGGAAATCGTTAATGTACGGACGCTCGGTTATCGAAAGGATGTATATATATACAAGGTGTCTAAAAAAGACACCACCAAAATGATATGGTGTATTCCTGAGACAAAAAACAAGCAAATTAACTAAATTTATCTATATGAAAAACTACATACTTTCCAAGATACAGCAAGTCAAAGTTTTAGATTTTTAAAATGTTTTAATCTATATCTCGAAAATGGCAAATGAGAATGATTTGTTTATTTTTTTCTGACAACTACATTAGGTGTACTACATTGTTTAAAAATTTCAAGAAATTTCTTCAAGCACAAAGGTGCTCCAGAGGACATGCTGTTTACATTATTACATACAACTTTTTTGTTCTTCACATTTTTTACGATTCAATATTTTTTTCAATGCAACTCGTCACTTTTGAGGAATTTATAACTCTAAAAGTTTTTTTGTTTACGCCTTATTTTTAACAAAAAAAAATAAAAAAGAACTTATTGTTTTTGGAAAATTTCGTGTTAAAAAATAAAATAATCTAAGTAGGCGGGTGTCAATTCGTTGAAAACGTGTCAGTACGATTAAAACTTTCAATTTAAGTAAAACTGGTTAACACTTTGAGTGGGGGTGACCGAAGTATCGCCGGTGGCTGAAGCGCATCGACGCGACGCGCGCACGCGCATACAATGTGTACTGTGATTTTTTTTATGAGGGTCATTTTGAATTTTTTGTAATTTGTTAAATAATTTAATATGTTAAAATAAAAGCAGTTTTTGGATTATAGTTATTTTTAAGACTTTTCTTGCAGGACGAGCGCAATTAAACAATGAACAATAAGTTCTTTTTTATTTTTTTTTGTTAAAAATAAGGCGTAAACAAAAAAACTTTAAGAGTTATAAATTCTTTAAAAGTGATGAGTTGCTTTGAAAAAAATATTAAATCGCAAAAAATATGAAGAACAAAAAAGTTCTATGTAATAATGTAAACAGCATGTCCTCTGGAGCACCTTTGTACTTGAAGAAATTTCTTGAAATTTTTAAACAATGTAGTACACCTAATTTAGTTGTCAGAAAAAAATAAACAAATCATTCTCATCTGCCATTTTCGAGATATAGATTAAAATATTTTAAAAATCTTAAACTTTGACTTGCTGTATCTTGGAAGGTATGTAATTTTTCATATAGATAAATTTAGTTAATTTGCTCTTTTTTTGTCTCAGGAATACACCATATCATTTTGGTGGTGTCTTTTTTAGACACCTTGTATATATTTCATCGGAACCTGAAAGTGGTTAATGTTATATAAAATATCATAAAAAATCTTAACAGTCTCATTTTCTCAACAGTCTAACAGTTATTGAAAATACTCTCCTAATCTACACTAGCTAAATATGATTTAATTGTGCAATAATTAGCAAAAATTATAACGTTGCATATCACATACATAGCTATCACATTTTACGGAAATTACATAGGACAGATGATGCTTTGAAATATCATATAGCAGATCAGTGGCAATATCAACCTTGGCTATTTCAGTGTTACCAAAGACTAAATCAAGGTAGGCACCGTTTTTATTCGGAAAGTGATTAATTTGTGAGAGGTAACATTGTAACCAATGTTATCTGCTAAAAGTTGTGCTTTTTTGACTTAAAACACTAGATGTTACAACACCAAACTCGTTGTTGTTCCATTTGTCAGTTGGAAGGTTATAGTCTCCAGATATTATAATTTGGTCCGGTACGAAATTTTCATCCAAAAAGTTGAGTGTTTCACAATGTGATACAAACTTTTCAATTTCGCTTCCTGGAGGCAAATACACACCATCGATAATAAACTGTTTATTATTGAATTGTAATTTCACGAACAACATCTTTTTGAGTAATGTCAATAACACTTGCACATAAAAATTTCTTGGTCCCAATCATTATTCCATCACCAGACAGTTTGTTACTATTCCAACAGTTTCTATCTTAACGAAAAATATTAAACTGTGATAACTGAAATTTATCACTATCCACTCTGTCAGATAGCCAAGTTTCAACAATAATAAATGTATCATAATTGGACAAATTAACATTGTTAGAAAATTCTCTAATTTTAGTATTAATAATAATAATAATGTGGCTGGACACCCCTTGTGGGTGTGGGTGTGGCTTCAATGAAGCTTTCTAGATCTTGTTTTTTTGGAGTAGATAAGTTTCCGTCCACTTCCTATTCTATACTCTTGCATATATTTCCCCATTCCCTCCTATTTCCTGACTTTTCCTTCCATTCTCCGCCGATGCCAGCCCTGCGGAGATCTCCTTCCACTTCTTGTTACCACTTAGATCTCGGTCTACCTCTTCTTTTCTTGTTTCCTGGCTCCCACTCTAACATTAAACGCACTGTGTCGCTTGGTCCTGCTCTCCATAAATGTCATACATTTTGCTCTTTGTTCCTTGATTTTTTTTTACTGTCTTCTCTTTTTATTTCTTGTCTCAGCTCGTTGTTCGTCCTTGTTCAGTATTCATTTTCGTTTATAGGCCCTAGTGCTGTTCTTAAAATCTTACTATAATCCTCAGGTTATCCTCTTGTTTCTTTGTCATGGTCATAGTTTCTGCTGCGTACATTAATATTGGCCTTATTAATGTGCTGTATATTTTGATTTTCTTCTTTTCCCCAGGTTTTTGTTTTTTAGTAGCTTTTTGTTTGCGTAAAGAGCTCTATTTGCTCCCATAATTTTCCCCTTTAGTTCGGCTTCCCTCTCTCCATTGTTTGCTAACATTACTCCTAGGTATTTGTATTGTTCGACTTCCTCAAATTCGTTTTCCCCTATTTTAATCTTTCTGATTCCTTTCTGTTTGTTGAATCTCATCATCTTGGTTTTTTCTTTATTAATTCTTAATACCATTTTACTCCCTTCGGTTATCAGTTCTGGCATTCTTAATTTTTGTATTAATACCACTAATATTTTGGAAGTATTTTTCAATATTGTTCAATTTTTTTTTATTGTCGTTTTTTGCTTTTTGTACAATTTTAGGATTCCCGTTTATGTATATGATGAATAAATCATTTTCTCCTTGGCTGAAACGTAATTTAATTTCTTCTTTCAATGAATTAACATGTGATCTTTCTCTATTAGTTTTATCAAGATATATTTGTATACCTCGTGGAATGTTCACTTTGTTTGCCCTAAGAACATTCAAAGCATCGTACTTTGTTCTTGAAAACTATTTTAGTGGGGCGTGGTTTAATGCCCTTTTTCCCTAACCTAGCGACACTGCGCGGTTGCAAATCAACACCGATTGAGGATAATATGTTATGTACAAGCTTATGGTCATCTTTAATTCGTTTCATGGCGTTGCTGTTATCTGATTCCAGTATGTTATAAACTATGACATTATTAGCTCTATTGTTACGTTGTTCATCATTTCATCAATTACATTGTCTATGCCAATTGAAGTAGGGATTTTAAGTTTATTAATTTCACTCCGGAATATTTTATTTTCATTTTCAATGTTTTTTAATTTAGATTTTACTTCTAGTAATTCGTCTGTCATCAATTTAATAATTTCAGATCTAAATTGTAAGAGATCAAGTATAGTGGTGATGCCTTTTTCCACAATTGAATTTATATTCTCATATCCCTAATTATCGAGACAAAATTACAAGTGATCTGCTTCACTCAGCGACTAGAGTTAAAGCAGAGAGTCTGGCCATGACTCAGCTGAATAAATGACATGACAATATAATTGTTATTTGGAAAAGTAAAAAGTACCCGAATTACTTCAATGACTTGACTATCAGTCAGCTGACTCAAGAGTTACCTATCTCTAGTAATTACTGTATTGGATATTATCTTACATAAACTATAGAATAGCATTAAAAATCATGTTTTTTGTAATCCCTTGTAAATAGCATTAGCAAAAATTTTACTGATTCCATTGGAAAGCGGAAATTAATTTTTTCCATTTGATACTACTTAAAAACTATTATTAAAATATTTGCTTCTGGGAATGAGTATATGCCAAATTCTAAATATAAATAAGATCCTCAACACTGTCGATGTGTAATTTAAATTAACACCTTTAATGTTTAATTAACTGAAAAGCACACAACATATGAGGCGTTGCGGATACGAAGGGCGAACTCAACATTGGGCGAAAAATTTGTATGCCACATTTCGGTTTGTCGGACATTACACTTTTTATTTATTTGCGCCCTTTTTAACTACATATAAGTAGGGCTGACTGTAGCTCTCCTATATTTGTTGTAATAACATTTTTTCATAAGTCTGGTTTGCTGCAATTTTTCCTTGACAGTTATTTTCTTTGCTTTCTTTAAAATGTTTGCTGGAGATAACATTTATTACTAGAGAGAGGATTTTATGCATTATAAAATGGTGAAATATGTGCATGTATATGCACTTAAAAACCCAAAAATATGCATTGTTAATTTAAAATATGCAGGTAATAAATTGAAATATTTCAATAAAAAAAATACATAAGTTTGTTTATATACATTTTTAATAAAAAAAAAATAAAGTCACATACATTTATTACTGTTAATACGAAGAAACGAAAAATGCCTTACTTGTACATAATTAGTCTTATTAATAATACTACAATTACTAAATTACTTTTTGAAACAACAACTTTCTTAGCTAATATCACGACGAATATTGAATGACACAAAAATCGCAAATCATCCTTTTGTATAATTCAATATTCATAGCGGTATTAGCCAGGAAAGTAGTTTTAAAAAGTCTCAAGTATGCAAGATAGCTACTTAAATGTAGATTTATGAAAAGTTTCCTATTTTAATTCATTTATTAATATTATTTAATTGATCATGTTTATGTTAATAATTATGGCATAATATAAAGTATAGCTACTACAGCATGTACCTCACTTAAAATTATTGATTATGGTTAGTTTGATTGGCATAACAACTTATAACTAAATGTTTTTCTAAATTTTCCGGCAGAAAAATGTCTCCGGAGTTTTCGTTTAGTGTCAAAGTGTT
The DNA here is from genome assembly GCA_910593695.2 of Ocypus olens. Lineage (NCBI taxonomy): Eukaryota > Metazoa > Arthropoda > Insecta > Coleoptera > Staphylinidae > Ocypus > Ocypus olens. The sequence continues at coordinate 21,502,171 of OU343052.1, read as the reverse complement.
GTTAATTTTATTTAACAGCTGATATCTGTAGTTCTTATGTAATACTTCATTTAATTTATTTGAAATAGTTAGACCAATATTACCAGGAACACCAGAAATTAGCTGCTGAAATTTAGTCACTACTTTTACAGATTCGTTTAGCGATAATGCTTCTGTCTCCAATTTGGAAAAAGTTGTGCTTACAAAATAATAATGCGTTTTTATGAAGGCTAACTGATTGCGCAGTTCCGTTTTCTTTAAAACAGATTGTGCATTCTTAATATACCGGGTGACCCAGCGATCTGTAAAAGCCCCATAACTTATTTACTATTTGAGATATCGACTTCTAGTTTTCTTGAACTGGTACCCACACTTATTCTACATATTTTAAAAATATACATGTTTTTGTACAGGGTGTCCCAATATACATAACAGAACAAAGTTATGTTTTTTTAAATGGAACACCCTATATTTTATACTTTATTTTCAACCTTCTTGAGAAGCTGATAAAAATAGTATAAGATGGTATGGGTCTATTATGGACGGTTGGTTAGTTATGGGCAAATTTGTGGCAAAAACATGTACACATTGAAAACATTGCAGAAGCGTTCCTAGCAAAGATACCATCATTATTTATACACTATAAAATTTCCCACATCATAAAGAATAATACACATCGGCTTTGGTTATCTTTTATTCATGATGATATACAGGGTGTCAACATACGCAAAACAATGGATAACTATTTTTTTTCAAATAGAACACCCTATATAAGTTGCCACCAGTCTATGGAATTTTTAATAAGCTTTCCAATGATATACAGTTTGTATAACAAAATATTAAGGATTCTTGAGATTTATCAATAAAAACATATTTCTTTTGCCACCTTCCGCTGGTTTTTGGATTTTCTGCCAAAACTACGCATTTTCAGGAAAAATTATAAGAGACCAAAGTTGTAGAGCGAAAAATTTCCGATCGATGTGGTTCTTTTAACTTTTAAGATAATGCGTGCATTGCCCGCCAGAGCGCGCAAAATCGTGACCATATATACATTTTAGCGTTTTCTTTTCAAATTTTTTATTAATAAATTGCAATATACTTTATTTTCCGCACCCTCTAGCGGAAAAACGGGAAATTATAGGGAAATTAAAATGGCCCATATCGATTGAAAATGTTCCGCTCTACAACACTTAATAGAAGCAATTTTTGCGAAAAATGCATAGTTTTCCCTAAAAATGCAAATTGAAAATGTATGTATCAATTTTTGCGTTTTTCAATGGTTTTTTGTATTATTACCGAAAACTATGCAATTTGGGCAAAAATTACTTCATTTAAGAGTTGTAGAGCGGAATTTTTTCAATCGATGTAGGTAATTTGAATAATTCTATAATTACCCGTTTTTCTGCTATAGAACGTGGAAAATAAATTATAGTGCAATTAATTAAAAAATTTAAGAAAAACGCTAAAATGCATATTCGGTCACGATTTTGCGCACTCTGGCGGGCAATGCACGCATTATTGGAAAAGTCGAAAGACCTATGTTGATCGAAAATTTTCCGCTCTACAACTTTGGTCTCTTATTATTTTTTCAGAAAATGGATAGTTTTGGCTGAAAATCCAAAAATGAGCAAGAGGTGACAAAAGAAAAATGTTTTTATGGATATATCTCAAGAATCGTTAATAATTCATTATACAAACTGTACATCATTGGAAAGCTTATTAAAAATTCCATACATTGGTGGCAAGATATATAGGGTGTTCCATTTGAAAAAAAATAGTTATCCATTGTTTTGCGTATGTTGATACCCTGTATAGCAGTATGAACAAAAAAGAACCAAAGCCGATTTGTATTATTCTTCATGATGTGGAAAATTCTTTAGTGTATAAAAAATTACGCTAGCTTTGCTAGGAGCGCTTCTGCAATTTTTTCAATGTGTCCTTGTTTTTGCCACAAATTTGCCCATAACTAACCAATCGTTTATAATAGACCCATACTATCTTATACTAGTTTTATCAGCTTCTCAAGAGGGTTGAAAATAAAGTATAAAATATAGGGTGTTCCATTTAAAAAAACATAACTTTGTTTTGTTATGTATATTGGGACACACTGTACAAAAACATACATATTTTTAAAATATGCAGAATAAGTGTGGGTACAGTTCAGGAAAACTAGAAGTCGATATCTCAAATAGCAAATAAGTTATGGGGCTTTTACAGATCCCTGGGTCACCCGGTATGTATTGGAATTATCAGAAAACTCTAAAACCAACTCTTTCATTATTTCGAAATGTTTTTAATTGTGTACCCGTTTTTACCATATAAGGTGCAGCATCGGACAGCATCAATATAATTTTATTTGTGAGAACAATATCCGGAAGAAAAAATTGGATAAATGTCTCATTAATGAATCGCCCTATTGTTAAGTGATTTGTTTTATTAAGGACTTTGCATGCAATTAGATATGATGTACTAGGCTCTTTTTCACTTAAGCACCCTATCATTAAATTGGCAACATACCGTCCACAACGAAATAGAGAAAAATTTTTTTATGGAGAGAGGTTTCTATGTGCTGAGTAATTTGTGATTTTCTTTCTGATGTGATCTAAAAAATGCATCAATATTAAAATTGGATCCAAATTCAAAAATACTGTTTGTAATAGATTTCGTCTTAGACTTTCCATGCTGTTTATAACATCTTATTTTTGAACAAACACAATTTATAAGATACAAGTCTAATATAATAGTCTAAATTATTTATAGTCTTTACACATCGTGTCAGCATTTTGACTTTAGGTATACATCCATTAAAATGCTTTCCACGTCTTTGTTTAAAAGTTATATCGACTTAACATGTGACATTTATGAACTTTCAAACCATTATTGGTTAATTGAAAACATTATTACAATTTTCATTAATAACTAGACCTGAAATTTAAATGCTCACTCAATATGAACGGTTAATTAATAATTAAAGTAACTTACTATTTTTCCACATGCATACAAAATACTTTTGCGCCGTCTATACGGAGCTCAGGTATATTTTTGAACTATACCGGAACTAAATTATATGTACTTCTTATTCACTTGAAGATTTGTAAATGAATACTGTATAGGGGGGCTATTTTTAAAAATAAATTTCGTAATTGCAATCATTCACTAAATTGATGGGCTCGTTTCTAAATAGATATGGGAATTCCCTTACGCCCTAAACTATTTCTTTCTCGTTCTACCGCTTGATCCAATGCCGCATTACGAATATTTCAAAGTAAACCGACACAAACATAGGAACACATAAATTATTGTTTATCGCGAGACAAATTGGCAATTAATTCGATAGATTTGGCTGGTATTTCCTTGAATGAAATGAATGTTTTGGTTCATGCCTGAAATCGAAAATTGCAGGTGTTGCAATGTACTGTGCGACAAAATGTTAAATATTCCATTATATGTTAAAATATGCATTATAAGGCAAAATATGCATTCCATGGGTAAGTTTGCAAAATATGCAAAACTATGCAATTTGCATTAAATCCGCTCTCTATTTATTACAAATATTAGATATCTACTATCCGTTTCAAAAAGGGAGTCTCCTCAGTTTCAGCGAGTATATTTCAAAAACTAGTGCACTCTAAAATTATATAAAATTAGTCACCATTCTTTGTAGTATTATCTATAATCTGCTATAGATTTAAGTGTTTACGTTTGTTATTTGTTGAGATAATACTGAAGAAGTGTAAAAAAGTACCCGAAATTAAGCAAATTTTAAGATGTATGAAATTGAACAGCTTGTAGAAAGTAAGCTACTGCTTACAAAAATCTGAAAAAATTACATTAGATCAATTGTACCTTTACCTAATATGTCGGGTAATATGAATTTTTTTTTTTAATAAGTTATTAATTAATAAATGTATACACATTTTTCAGATTACGGACTTCATATAAATCTGATGCAAAATATATCATTTAATCGTAAATAAATATAGTTTTGTTAATTACATAAATTAAAAACCTTTTAATGAAATAGACAATATTTACGCTCACAGCAGAGGCGCGGGCGGAATATCTTGTCAGTATATTTACGACGTATTCACGCCGCTTCTAATGTCTGGAACTAATTTTGTGCCGGTATCTGTTTTAAAACTCTTAAAATAAAAACAACCATTTTTTTTTCTTTCATTCTACGCTTTCAGAATAGAATATCGTTAGATATACCGGGTGACCCAGGGATCTGTAAAAGCCCCATAACTTATTTGCTATTTGAGATATCCACTTCTAGTTTTCTTGAACTGGTACTCACACTTATTTTACATATCTTAAAAATATGTATGGTTTTGTACAGGGTGTCCCAATATACATAACAGAACAAAGTTATGTTTTTTTTAATGGAACACCCTATATTTTATACTTTATTTTCAACCCTCTTGTGAAGCTGATAAAAATAGTATAAGATAGTATGGGTCTATTATGCACGGTTGGTTAGTTATGGGCAAATTTGTGGCAAAAACATGTACACATTGAAAACATTGCAGAAACGTTCCTAGCAAAGATAGCATCATTATTTGTACACTAGAAAATTTATCACATCATAAAGATTAATACACATCGGCTTTAGTTCTCTTTTATTCATAGCCTCTATACAGGGTGTCAACATACGCAAAACAATGGATAACTATTTTTTTTCAAATGGAACACCCTATATACGTTGCCACCAATCTATGGCATTTTTAATAAGCTTTCTAATGATATACAGTTTGTATAACAAAATATTAAGGATTCTTGAGATTTATCAATAAAAACTTATTTCTTTTGCCACCTTCTGCTGATTTTTGGATTTTCAGCCAAAATTATGCATTTTCAGGAAAAATTAAAAGATACCAAAGTTGTAGAGCGAAAAATTTCCAATCGATATAGGTCTTTCAACTTTTAAGATAATGCGCAAAATAGTGACCGTATATGCATTTTAGCCTTTTCTTTTCAAATTTTTTATTAATAAATTGCACCATACTTTATTTTCCGCACCCTTTAGCGGAAAAACGGGAAATTATAGGGAAATTAAAATGACCCGTATCGATTGAAAATGTTCCGCTCTACAACTCTTAATAGAAGCAATTTTTTCCAAAAATGCATAGTTTTCCCTAAAAATGCAAATTGAAAATGTATGTATCAATTTTTGCGTTTTTCAATGGTTTTTTGCATTTTTAGCGAAAACTATGCATTTTGGACAAAAATTGCTGCTTTTAAGAGTTGTAGAGCGGAATATTTTCAATCGATGTATGTCATTTAAATAATTCTATAATTACCCGTTTTTCTGCTAGAGGACGTGGAAAATAAAGTATAGTGCAATTAATTAACAAAAAATTTGAGAAAAAAGCTAAAATGCATATACGGTCACGATTTTGCGCACTCTGGAGGGCAATGCACGCATTATTGGAAAAATCTAAAGACCAATATTGATTGAAAATTTTCCGCTCCACAACTTTGGTCTCTTATTATTTTTTCAGAAAATGCATAGCTTCGGCTGAAAATCCAAAAATTAGCAGGAGGTGACAAAAGAAAAATGTTTTTATGGATAAATCTCAAGAATCCTTAATATTTCATTATACAAATTGTACATCATTAGAAAGCTTATTAAAAATTCCATGCATTAGTGGCTAGATATATAGGGTGTTCCATTTGAAAAAAAAAAGTTATCCATTATTTTGCGTATGTTGACACCCTGTATAGCAGTATTAACAAAAAAGAACCAAAGCCGATTTATATTATTCTTCATGATGTGACAATTTTTTTAGTGTATAAAAAACGACGCTGGCTTTGCTAGGAGGGCTTCTGCAATTTTTTCAATGTGTCCTTGTTTTTGCCACAAATTTGCCCATAACTAACCAATCGTCCATAATAGACCCATTCTATTTTATACTATTTTTATCAGCTTCTCAAGAGGGTTGAAAATAAAGTATAAAATATAGGGTGTTCCATTTAAAAAAACATAACTTTGTTTTGTTATGTATATTGGGACACCCTGTACAAAAACCTACATATTTTTAAAATATGTAGAATAAGTGGGGGTATCAGTTCAAGAAAACTACAAGTCGGTATCTCAGATAGCAAATAAGTTATGGGGCTTTTACAGATCCCTGGGTCACCCGGTATATTTTTTTTCATAATATTCAAGTGATTAATAATAATGTTATATGCACTCAAAGATGAGAGTTTCAAAAATTTCCATATATATATTTCCATACAAATTAATATACATATAGAAAAACGGTGCATCTCTGTATGGTATATATTCCAGAATATTCGTGGCCTCTGAATCATAAATATGAGGTTTTGAAGTGAGGAGACTCCCTTTTTGGAACGGATAGTAGACCAAAAATAGCTAAAATCCCTTGTTAGTTGAGTTCACCCAACTGCAAAACATACTTAAATGCGTTTTTCTGGAAAGCAGCATTTGTTGAGTTCGCCCTTCGTACCCGCAACGGCACCTATGTAAATATGCATCACTGTAATCGATGCACGGGACTTTTCATTTCTCGTTTTATAATAATAATAAAATACCCTTAAATAATATTTTTATTTAAGGGTATTCTTATTTTCCACAATTATTGAATTTTTTTAATCATGAGAAATAAATTTTTATAAAATAATTCTAAGGCTATATAAATCTGAGCTATCCTTTCACCAAGGTTTATTATATTAAATTGGTAATTTTTGAATAATGCCTTCTATAATTTGTGAATAATAATGTATTTAATTTGCAAATATTCAGTTATCACGTCCCAGAAATTCGCATCTACACCGTGGAACCATTGCGTACTGAAAAAAAATGTGAACTATTGGTGAAATTCATCAATCCAACCCAACACCAAACAGTGATAACACTTTTGCCGCTGGATTATGAGGAAGAAGAAGAGAAACCGGTCGAACAATCTTCCGAAGAGAGCAGCAGTTTGCCAGTGGAGGTATTTTCAAGGTCTGTTTACCCAAGACTTTCCAATTAATTGGGATCATTCGCAGAGCAAAGAGCCCACTTCGCTGTCCTCATTGAGCCAACCGAGCAGCCTTATTCACACATCGTTGACTCGCCAGCCAAGCTTGACGGTGAAGCCGAAGGAGATTGAGGCTGTTATTGGTGCGGACGTGGTCATTCCGGGCAGCTCCTTTAAACTTCCTCCTAGAGACGATGCGGCCGAATACGATGATACTGGTGATAATCATAATTTCCGCGACGATCCTGAGTAAGTACTATTGAAAAATCATGGATTAGTACAATTTAAATTAATAACAAATTTAAGGGGCGGTCCGTTGGTGTAGTGGGTACAGGCGAGCACTTGTGCCGGTTGCACCGCGTGCTATGTGGGTTCTAATCCCAGCCCGGGCGAAAGATTTCGGGGCTGTGGAATATTTACTTGGGACCATGGTCGTTGTTTGTCTTTCATTATTCATTTAATTTCGAATTAATTACAAAATAATGGAGGTGGCAGATGGCTTAGTAGCCGACGCCAAAATTCACTATTCATTCACTCTCCTTAACCCCGCAGTTCCATCCACGTCCTTCATTAAAAAAAAAAAAACAAATTTAAGGAACTTCTATTTACGGTGTGTGAACTATCGTAGAGGAGGCCAAGAGAGAGATGTTAGCATATCTCCATAACAGCTGCCTGGAATGCAGCCACTTATTCCTTTAATGCCTGGTTGCACCATAAGTTAAGGATTTCTTAAAAATTGTGATTTGGTTTGCAAATTTGGAGGTTAAGGATTCCTTAACTCTAAGACGCCGGGTGGTGGCGAATTAAATTTTAAGTACACAACATTATAAAATAGGCAATTTCACACACGATATTCAACATAGCCTCACGTTTTATAAAGAATTAAACATTATTCTTTATTTTGACGACGATCGTGATATTCTAGAAATCATTGAGCTCGGAATTCCATGAAGAATTTTTAACAGAACAAATGACTTCCATGTTATGGATGACTTTAATTTTTAACGGAGGTTCCGCTTATCCAAGCAAACAACATTGCATTTACTTTAATTAATTGGACATCAATTAGAATTTAATTCAGGCATGTAAATTCACATTGTTTACTCCTACACATAAAATAATTATATACATTTTTGCTAGGAACAACTAGTTGCCTATGAATCATACATACATACACGTGCTTGGAGTAAACAAATAACCATGAAATCGGTGTCTTTTCTATGCATGGAATGAACTAAACCGTTTCCCAGAAAATTCCCCCAACTCCCCACCAAAATATATGCCGGAAATATTAAATTTCCCTAGATGTCATGCATTATCTATGACCGACGTTTCCTTTGTCATTCCTTAGTTAAGGAACGCTGTAAGAGTCACGGTGCAAGCAAACCGGCACTTAACACTTCTTTAACTTTCCCTTAACTTAGAGCTCCCTTATCTTATGGGTCGCTTAACTTAAAACGGTGCAACCAGGCCCAAATGAAGCACATATTGGACCACTAGTTTCATCTGTTGTCTCCGAACTTTCATGAGCCCTCTGCTAAGAATGTATATACAGTAAACTCCAGATTATTAACGAAATAGGTTGGCATGGCAACTGCGGATAAGTGAATTTCATGGATAATCCACAAAATGGCCGAAAAATCACAAATCAACAATAAAATGCTAGGCTAGGGGACCACAGACACAATTCTGACATAATAAACAGTAGTTTACGTTTTCTCAGAAAAATCGGTCAGCTGCTTTTGTTTTTCGTTTTAAAACAACTCTTGTTTATTTATGATTGAGGCTTTTTAAAGTTTCGTTACAAAGTGATGCATTTTTATCTAAAATAAAAAAAAAAAGATCACGAGTTTACTGTATTATAATATTTATGTTTTTGAGGTATTATCTGCAAGTGCCCAAATGTTCTACGAAGAACTGTCAAAAAATAGGGAAAACCGTGAAAGCAACATGTTTTCTCCACAAAACATCACATACAACTGATTTTAAAGATAAAAATTTTTGAAAAGTATAAGTGACATGTTACAATCTACAAAGAGTTATTAACGTTTTATTGTTGGTTAGCTACATTACCCAAACGGGGCAACCACAGATCGGGAACATAGTTGTTGGACACTTTGTTGAACATAGTTGTTGGGTTTATCCGGCCAGCAAATTGCCTTTTCTATAATTCCGTTTTTTCCATCCAGTATTAATATGGGAAAATATGTAGTAAACAACAGACCACAAATTATGAAATTTCTATAATTCATGAATTAATTTCGACACCCCTTTGTATTATTTACTTTTCACGTTTTTATTACAGACTAGTCGTATTTCGTAAATCCAATAAGGCCGTTATTAAGCTACAAGTTACTCCCAGGGAACTGAATTTGGGAGATGAAGTCATTGTAGGTTTTACCATGCAACATCTCTACACCAACACTATTGTGACCACAATTGAGAATAAGGAGCCGCAGAAATGTAATCACAAAGTGAAAGTTTTCCTCTCTCTTGGGAAATTAGTGGGATCTGACTAATTTCAAAGATGTTTTCGTACTTTATTATGGATATATATTAAGGATATTTATTACTTTTTTTGCTATAGCTCAAACTACTGATACCAATGTAACATCTAATCCTGCTTATTAAATGCTAAGCTAATTGATATAGGTGAAATGAATATAATCTAATTAAATATATTCTGCTTTCGTAGCTTTTTTATTTATTATATGTAACCTAATCTTTCAGATTGTCTCCAATTTTAACTATTAGATTTTTTATTTCGAGCCTAACTCCCGAGTAGGCCAGACGCTTCATAAACAAAATTCAGCACGAACAGTATCCTATCCATAATAATCCATCTCATCACTTCTTTTCCATCTTTCCTTTTTCCTTATTCTCCTTCAATTTTAACCAATTTCCTTTCCCTCGGGAGATGCCAGACCACGATTGAATCCATGGATACACATTTAATTTTTTTTTAATCGTACCTTAGTAATCATAAGCAATATGTCTATAAATGATAGCAAGTCTGATATTCATAAATAAATCATGGGTTACCTCAAGGTTCAGTATTGAGCCCTCGATCCTATTTATCATATACAAGTTATGTGCAGTGCATACAATAACCCTTATTCATTATTATGATAAGTTCTTTCATAAGTAAACAACCAATCAGATTCGTCCATTTTTGTCGAACGCCGCACGCTACAGAAACTTAGAACGTCAATGTCACTGAGAAACGGTAAGACCCCGCGCGTCAGGGCGATTTGTTAAACTTAGGCTGATAAGACCCCCGCTGTCGGTGTCGATGTTCAGATTTATATCATATTCATAGATACCCTTGAATAAAAAATTACGATCGATCTGTCAATGTTTAAACATGTCTGAATCACGCTTCGGGACAGAATGCGATGAAACAATTAATAATTTAATTACAACACCAAAAAACACGGTCAAAAGTAAAAAATACGTATGGAAACTGTTCCAGCATTTTTGTGAGGTAAGAAAATACGAATTGAAAATTGTACTTTTAATAAACAGCTTTTCAAGTTTTGTACATAATTCAAGAACTTATCTTACCGAATGTACCTCGGGCAATGATAAATTCGAGATAATTTTGACTAGTTCCCTCAAGTGCGTTGCTTTAAGTAATTGCCCTCCGCCTGACGGCGTCGGGCAATTACTAAGCAACACACTTTCGGGGTTTAGTCAAAATTATCGCGAAATTATCAGTGCCCTTGGGACATTATAGCTGAAAAGAATCTGTTTAAATTTATCTGCATGCTTAGATTAACATAGAATAAATAGAAATTTTCACAATAACAAGTTAGTCTTGAATTGTAAGTCGTAATCTCCACGTTGCGTCAGTCTGAACAAATATATTGTATAACACTTACATACATGTAAATAAGTAAATAAACGTTTTTAAAAATGTCAGTTCGCCCACGTAGAACTTATTTTACATGTACAATTTACCAATGGTACCCACCAAGGTTATCCTGTTTGCAGATGATAACTAAGAGGTTTTATGCTCATAAAATAAAATTGAATGATCTAAAGACACAGATTGCTACCGCTTCAAACTCAGTGACAGTGTTAGGTATTCACTCGAATTTTTGCCGTAGGTTAGCTGAACAGAATCATACCTGAACACACTGTGTTTCAATTTCCAGGTTGTACATTTTATAAATTAAAAAAAAAACCACAAACTTGAAACTATCAAAAACGGATCCTTCTTAAAGAATCTATAAAAATCTGCAAAAGTTTCGGGTTTAAATTTTCAAATAATCAACCCTAAATACACTATGTTTCAATATTCAGGCTGCACATTTTAAAAATTAGAAAAAGAGGAAAACATTTGCCACAAGCCTAAACCAGCACCCAGCACGAGTGCCACTAGGTGGCACGCGAAAGGATTTTTGGTGGCACGCCTTGAAAGTGACAACTGAAGAAAAAGCAGAATATGCATAAAATTAAAAAATTCAAACCATGAACCAAATATTTATGACAAAATTGAACCTCAAGGAAGTCACTAATATTTAACCTTCATCCGGGCGCGTCATTAATCGTAACACAACCGGGCGCCTGACGGTAATTTACCGCATTCACGTTTTCACCCCATTATCACTACGATATGCATTCTAAATATTTAGGATTTGGGTATTCTTGATATAAGACGTCTAGTATACATGTTCAAAAATAAGATTTTATTATTTTATAAACTCATAATACAAAGTTGGTATATCCATTGGTACTAAGAGAACTAAGAAGAATGGTAAGTATAGAATAAAGTATATGAACTCAATAAAATTATAGTATATTATAATAAGTAGGTATAAAGTAAAATAAAGTGTAGCCTTCAAATTCTAAACTCTGCATAAAGAAATTAGTTACAATTTGTACTAACGAAAAACAAAACATAATCCTAAAACTATGAACCTAATAATCTCTGTTTTCGTCTTCGTCCTCGTCTGATGTGTTGTTTGTCATTGCACAGTTGTCACATCTATGCTGCGAATGTTTTTGACAAACGCTCTTACCACATGCATGGCAAGATAGTTTTGTTATATTATTTTTTCTTGACCCACAAATGAAGCAAAAACGACGTTTATTGGGAACGGCCTCTGTAGTGCTTCTATTTCCATTTTTTTCATCTCTGTATTTTTTTAGCAAAATAGACAAATCTTTTGGCAAATTCGGGATTTTTGCTCGTTCTCTCAAATTTTCATCAATCAATTGCATGGCCAGGTCTTTGAGATAATCACGCCTTGGTAAGGTTTCCCCAGGATTATTCATTTGATAAATCCTCATCGAGTTGATCCCGGCAATATCAAGATTTCTAAAGAAAATGGTCATTGGCCATCTGTTGGTTCGTCTGGAAGTGGAGATTCGCGAACACATAAGATCAACAGTGTCTACTCCTCCTTTTGTGGCATTGTAATCCATTATCTGAATCGGTTTCCCGGTTTCATTATCGACCTGATTGTCGTCATGTAATGTAGAAAGAACCAGTACAACCTTCTTCTTTTTTGTAGCGAAAGAGATCAAAGTTGATTCGTCATTACAACCAAATAAATGATTGCCAGCAACAAGATTTTTATTTTCCGTCACAAATTCAGGTGGAATTTCAGCCTTATTTTTTCGCAGTGTCCCTAGAAATGTCAAGCCAACCGATAATAAATATTGGACCAACGGATAACTACTGAAAAAGTTATCTGTGGTAACGTTTCGATTCGTCCGCTTCAAAGGTTCAGTCAAGTTCTTCACGATATCGTAAGGTTTATTCGAGGTGACGTAAGGCCCAGGTGGTTGAGTACCGCAATACACCTGCATATTATATGTATAAAACGTTTGTGAGTCACAGAGGGCGTAAATTTTCAAACCATACTTGGCCGGCTTTTGGGCCATGTATTGAATAAACTTGCAGCGTCCACGAAAAGCCACCAACATTTCATCAATAGTTACACTCTCTCCTACATTGTAGGCTGCTTGACAATTGGCAATGAATTTTGAAAGAAACTCTCGAATTGGAGCTAATCTATCAATTTTCACTCGCTCTTCACGAGTCCTAACATCATCAAAACGAAGAGATCTGAGTAACAAGCGAAATCGCCTTTCACTGAAATTAGCTCTCAATATTATCAATCCTGTCCCGTCTTTTGTAAAAAATTCTGAAAAATCAGCACGGTTGCCACGTTTTACTGCAATTAGGAATAAAGCTCCAAAAACTGCCTTTATTTCTGACATTGAGGTCGGCTTGTAATCTCTCTCGCGTATCGGAGTTTCAGACAATTCTATACGTTCAGCTAGCCTTTTAGCAATAAAAATGTTTGTATAGTTGACAATGTCATCAATCATATCCAATGAAATAATTTGAAGGAAACATTCAAGTTTTGATTTGCATTTTCCAGCCTCTCCCTTGGGACCAGGAATGGTTTTTATAATGTTTTTTGACCTTGTTTTTCTGGTAATCGAAAGAGGTTTACTAGCCCACAATGTATCATTATTTTTTCCAATGAAAAATGAAACGTTTTCGGTCTCACGTTGGTCACCGAGGACGGCCATTTCCTCGAGAAACGGAGCGTCGTCTAATTCAACCTCAGAGTCACTGCTGTGTTCGTCCACATGAATCTCTTGAGGATCAAAATCAATATCGTCTAGATCATCAATTTGCTCTTCTTGAATTCCTGCTTGAGGCTCTTCATCAGAACCCTGGTCTAAAAGAGCCAGAATCCTTTTACCTCTACAATCGCGTAAATGTGAATACCTGAAAGAATGAAACCATGCTTACTAAAGGAACCACATACCCAATCAAGGTAAACAACTAATGTAAACAGGACAATAATGTAATATTAATATAAGGTCCTTACTGCTACAAATAGTAGAAATTAGGTAATAATAACTCCCTGTTAGGTTATGAAAGGTAACTACAAGTAAAAACGGATAAAATTGTTACTTACATATTGTTCGGTGTCCGGTGAGAAAAAATCACGTCTTAGGGCGCTTGACGGTAAACTACCACAATACGCGCCTGGAAAACTTTTAATCACTACTGAAGTTAAATCTCGCCGAACTAAGATACAAATATTAAGACCCCTAGCGTCAAAATGTCGAACTAGAGAATACATCTCCCTCCCACCTTCCAATGACTCCTCAAGGAACGATTACATGCACTTTAATGCCTATTACGGTAATCTACCGCGCACGCGCCCGGATGAAGGTTAAATATTGTGATTTTGTATGTTATTTTTATATAGCCTGTATTATTCTAGTCTAATAAATATGTCTAAATACAAAACAAAACGCTATCGAGGCCACACAACCAATTTTTTAAGACGATTTCAATTAAATCAATTGGAAATAATTTTCGGATGTTTCTTAAACGGTTTCTTGAAATCAAAAAATAAGCCAGTTTGCTGGACCGCAAAACCGAGTATTTTTTACGCAAACAAAAGGTTGTGAGATATTTCTCAAACGGTTTCTTCAAATTATACAACAATCTACGCACAAGATGATGGTTGAAGATGGACAATCTTGCGTCTGCCCACGACCAACTTTATAGTGAGACAGGAATTAAACTTTTCTCCCAGGTTTGTTCACTATTTTATTCACAACCGTACAACCTGATGTTAAAGCATTAACGTCAAATCAGAGGGCATTAATTACGCAAGAAGAACTATCAGATTTAACCATAATAATTTACATTCCATTTAAACATGCACAGCTTGGTAATAATGAGCTTGTGTACAGTGTGCCGATTGTCGTTAAATGATGCGTTTCTCAATTCAAGATGCAGTGTTACTGATGCCTCTGAACAATTTTACAGTATTACACTCACGGACAAAAATATTGCATATTTTCTTTAGTCCTTTCTTTTTCTATTTATATTTTTTCCATTAATACTTTAGATGGTTTTTATTGCAAATTTCTTTGCACTGGAGTAATTTACGTATAATACTGGTCAAATAAATTACATATTGAAGCTTTACAACAAATTTGTAGAGGCATTAATGAAATATTATAATTTTGGTTGTAACATTTAATTGGAACGAGTAACAATAACGACAATATAACAATACTTTAAGGCAACATAATTAATAATTTAGTACTTGGTATTTCCCCCTCTATACTCGGCGCACCGAATCCGTGGTATATTGGATGTGCGTGATCTTCGCTGCTTGGTCAGTCCAATCAGTCCCGTTGTATGCCATGTGCTCTCGTTTTTCTGTCTTATTTAAATGTAGTGATTACGATATATTTCTTTTTCAATTACAATTAAATAGGAAGTGGTAAATAGTTAAAAGAAAAAGAAATTATTTGTATATTCTCGTGTTGTGTTTAAAGTGTCTGTTCTGACCAAAAAGAAATGGATATTAACAATATCAACAAAATTGCATTGTCACCACCTAAACAAAAAGGCACACTCTGTGTCGCATTACTATTTTTGGGTTAAAGTAGTAAGATTTCCGGCACAGAACTAAAATGTGGCAAGGCAGTGTGAATCAGGCTTAATGGCGTCTCGACGAACTATCACGAGGACGCGGGGTGAACGCAACGTGACCATACCACCTATTCGGTGCGCCGAGTATAGCTCTAACGATAGCCTGCATCCTCTTTGGCATGCTCCGCAGAAGATCTTTGATGGTGTCTTGCGGAATTCGATGCCATTCTTCCTGTGCAGCAATTCTTAATTTTGCAATAGAATTAGGAACTGGATTTCGTGCTCGTATACGTCGCTTGAGGATGTCCCATACGTGTTCTATGGCATTTGCGTCAGGACTGGCCAATCTAGTGTCTCAATCCCGACATCTTCAAGATCCTGCACCACTGTTCTTGCGACATGCGCAGGGGCATTATCGTGCATTAGCAAAAATTATCGTACCCAATGAAGCCATAAGGTACAGGTACAACATGATCTTCAAGTATATTGCTAATGTACCAATCAGCATTCACTTCAATGAGCTCCGCGTGACTCTCCCAACTTATGCCACCCCATAGCATAATGGAACCGCCACCAAAGGTAACATTGTGTGCAAGATTACATTCTGCAAAACGTTTCCCCGACCTTCTGTATACTCAACCATGTCCGTCTGGCTTCCAAAGGTGTATCCTTGTTTAATCTGTAAAAAAAACATGTCGCCATTGATCTTCATTCCAGTTAGTATGGTCTCTTGCAAATTGAAACTGTTCAGTATTGTGACGTGGGAGAAGTCTAGGCACACTGGCAGGACGTTTTGGCCTTAAACCGGATTCCTCGAGTCTTCTTATTACTGTTTTGACACTTATATTGACTTGTCTTGTAATCAGTAATTCGTTTTTGAGATGTGGAGCATTAAGTGTGCGATTTTGTAAAGATTGGAGTCTTAAATATTGATCGTCTCTTAGTATAGTACATCTTTTGCGTCCTTGACCAGGCCACCTTTTGTATTCTGCAGTATCATTGTTTTGCTTTACTATACGAAAAACAGTTGATTGATTGATACGCAACCTAAGTGAAATATCTTCTTGTCTGCAACCCTCATTTGCTAAAGTAACAATTTTAACAGAGAGTAACTTACCAAAACAGCAGAACCACCAACAAAGCATGACAAATGTCATTCCGATAATAACAAACAAAATAGTAGCAGTTGATAGTCGTCAAGGCACACCGTGCAATATTAATGATTTGTATTTGTAACATTATTTCTTATTCAGCTATAAAAGCTAAATCTGAAATAAATTGTGATATACGTAAAATACTCCAGCGCAAAGACATTTCTTAATGGAAAAATACAAATACAAAAAAAGCACTAAAAAAAATATGCAATATTTTTGTCTGCGAGTGTATATTTGGTATATTAGACCTGAACCACAATTGAGCATCTCATTTCCCTAAATAGTAGCATACTGAACCATTTTTAAAGAAAAGAGTTATCTGATTATTTCAAGTTGAGTACTATTTGTGATTCAAGAGATTAATGAAGCAAATGAATGTTAATCAAATCAAATTCAAAAAGTTTAATGCAACCCAAAAAGTTTTTTTTGGGGCGTTACAAGACTTTATTTTTCCGGGTGGGGGGGCGATAGGCTCCGAACATACTCGTATAATTGAAGTACAGAACTTTGGAAATGCATCATTGTGGCAATGGGTTAGCAAAATGTATTTTCATGTTTAATTTCTAGCGTTGATTGTATGATGAAGATCTGGGGGTTGAAAACCTCATTTTAACCAAATAATTCTGTCCGACACATGCATCATTTCATTGTAATCTCTATAGAAGTATAAAAATCAGTGGCATCAGCATAATGCAGAAGCACCACTTTGTAATACCACTATAATCACAAAATACAGCAGGATAACATAAGTGTTTTACTTCAAATTGGAAGCAAGATGTACGAGGCTTGTCCGTAATCTAAGTACCGTTTCGTTCTACTGCCACCGTAGTGCTAGTGCCGCAGTTTCTCGCATGCTCACTCGTCTCTCTGGTTCATTGTCTTTCCCCATTACAGCCAAATTGTGTTGTGTTTAGTTTTGTTAATGAGCGTTCAAAATGTTTAAGACAATTTCTGAGCCCGCGGACTGTGAAGTGCTTTCTGTAATACGGTTTTTGAGCTCAAAGAAAGTTGTCAGCCGAAATTCATCGTCAACTTGTAGAGATTTATGGGGAAAATGTAATGACGGACGGAATGGTGAGAAAGTGGGTTAGGCAGTTCAATGATGGATGAACCAATGTTCATGACGAAGCATGGAGTGGGCGGCCTCTGTTGTCAATGATGAGTTGGTTGGAAAAGTGAATGACAAAACTTGTGAAAACAGACGGTTCACAATAAAAATGCTTTCAAATGAGTTTCCACAAATTTTAAAAACCGTTTTGCATAAGATTGTCGCAAATTGCTTAAATTATCGCAAAACGTGTTCCCGTTGGGTTCCAAAAATGCTTACAGATGTCCACAAAACGAAGCGACTTGGCAGTGCTTTGACATTTCTTATCCGATACAGTGATCAGGGAAAAGACTTCTTAAACAGAATTGTGACCGGTGATGAAACGTGGGTGTGTCATGTCACTCCAGAATCCAAACACTCGATGGCGTGGAGGCACTCAGGATCCCCCAAACAAACAAAATTCAAACCAACGTTGTCAGCACAGAAAATCATATGCACTGTGTTTTGGGACAGTTCTGCTTGTTGAGTTCCTTCCCAGAGGTGAAACCATCAATGCGGAACGATACTGTGAAACATTGAGAAAACTTCGGCGCGCAATTCAAAACAAAAGGCGTGGAATGGTCAGTCAAGGCATTGTGTTGCTTCATGACAACGCACGTCCCCATTCTGCTGGTGTCACTCAAAACCTTATTGTAGCATTCGGTTGGAAGCAGTTCGATCACCTGCCGTACAGTCCCGATCTCGCATCTTCTGACTACCACTTGTTCTTGAAGTTAAAGCGTGATTTTGGAGCAAGGTGCTTTGACAGAAATGACGACGTACAAAACGGTGTTCAGCAGTGGCTGTCTTCACTGGCGGCATCTTGCTATGAAGAGGGCATAGAAAAGTTGGTTTTCCGCTACAACAAATGTCTGCGCAATGGTGGCAACTATGTTGAAAAATAGTTAAAGAAATGCTCTTTCATGTAAAAATAAATTTTGTTTTGAAAAAAATGTTTTGTGTTTTTTTTTTTTTTAAACGGTACTTAGTTTATGGACAAGCCTCGTACCATGAAATAAATGCCGCTAGAATTAAACATATTTTCCTCACAAATGCCAAGATTTTCGGTTCCTCTCACCTCCGTGTTTTTGAAAGGATTGATAGAAAATATTTATAATTGGTTCAAATCAAGTGTAATTAGATGTAAATTTAGTTTAAACTTATAAATACAGTAAATAATCCTGATGTGAACCCAACCGTAAAAAATATAACACATTTACAAACGGCGACCACGTCTGCCTCCCTTCCTGCGTGTGGAGTCTGATGGAATGGGGGTCACATCCTCGATACGTCCAATCTTCATGTTCGAACGAGCCAAGGCCCTGAGGGCACTCTGAGCTCCTGGTCCAGGGGTCTTTGTTTTGTTTCCACCAGTGGCACGGAGCTTAATGTGCAATGCAGTAATTCCTAAAGATTTGCATTTTTCGGCTACATCCTGAAAAAAAGAGACAATACATTAAAAATGTTATTTCATATAAAATTATATGGGATGTAAACTTAACCCGTTCACATTTAAATGCAAATTCTAATTATGTAGGACGCCAGTTAAGCTTTTGAAAATCATATACAGCACTAAAAAGTTAAGACGGCACAATATGACATTTTTTTTCTTTAATAAAGACAGTTTATTATTATTATTATTATTACATTTGGGATATGTCTTTAGAATGATTTGTGAAGTTCTGAAGACAGTGTTTTCACTGCGTTTTCTAAAAATGTTTTATCTTTCCTTAACATATTTTGACAGTGCCTAGCCTATCAACAAAAGCATAACAGGAATGCCGGCAGTAGACACTCGGCGGGGTGATCTGAGTACGAGACCTTCCGAGGCGAGACGTCAAGAGACCAGAGAACACCGTGTACACTCTTGTGAGGTTCCCTAATTACCCCCTCGCCTCCTTTGACTTGTGCCAGAAGACCGCCTGGTCTTGGGTCGCCAAGTGTGTACTGCCGGTATTAAGGTATTGTATTGACAATAGGCACATATTCTCAGTTGCACCAACCTCAGTTAGTGATGAGTTACATAACTAAAGTAAACTGCAATAACTGTGTTTTCAGTTGCACCAACCAACCAATATTAGCCCCAAACATAGTAGGTTATCTAACCAAAGAAGTTCAAGTTAATTCAAGATTAATTTACAGTCATTATTTGTGAGGAAGCTGTATGGTGGTCCTGTGACATAAATAGGGTCTGCAAAACCCCACTCCAAAATTCAGGGCGAGGCTCAAAATAGCGCCATCTACGATATCAACACGTAATATAATTGGGGCCCGCTTATCAAAGTTTTACCTTTAGGGTAAAAAAAAAATTGTGTGCACCTAGAATTTAAAGCTACTGTGTTATATTTTCTCATGCTTCTGCCTTCTTTTCTTCACTGTGACATAGTCAACCCACTTATTTTTAAGCAGTTGGAAACTGTTGCCAAGTCAGCGAAAAATCTGCTAGATCTGGAAAAATTTTAATCCGAATTGTGGAATATTTTTTTTCGTATCCTATTAAATAATATAAACGTTGCTGAATCATTTTTGATTGAGAAAGTTGTCCATTACTTAGCCGAATCATTTTCTCCACAGGTGACGTCTAATAAAATGATAGCGGTTTCATTGCCCAACAGATTTCAGCCAATGAAATGATGGCAGTTTCATTGCCCAACAGTTTAGTTGTTGTTATGGTTGCCATTTGTTTGTACAAACACGTATTCATAAACGTCAAAATTTCTCCAGTGGAGTGCTCAACAGATTAGTGTTTTAGGTACGTTCACATATACACTCTTTCGCGGGTTATTGAATACCGTTCTAACCGTGCGTTACTTACACGGGCCGTACAGAAAAAATTCTAGTGTGTGAATGCTAAAACTGTGATATATCCGTCGCGATGGGAGTGACGCGTAGAATTTTAAGCAGACTAAAAATTTTCAGGGATCTAATCTCGTGCGAGACTGGCGGAGACAAAAAGTGTGCATTTTTATATTGTGTGATGTTCTCGCCTATTGCTCGTGTTGCAAACTTCACCCTTGTGGCAATGGCCAACTTTCTCACTCGTTTAATAATATACTATTGTTTTAGTTTGCATAGTTTCATTTAAATTTTTAAACTTCATTATTTCCAGTAAAGGTCAAACCAAATGTAATAATTTAAATTATTTTCCTGTTTATTCTTTTCCCACTTAATAAAAATTACACGGGAGGGGAATGCTGATAGTTCTCAATAGAGTTCCATTTTTGAAAAATAGGGTACCATCTTGACAACACATCACAGCATTGTAATGGAATAGTCCTGTTACCGGCGCTTCATCGGAAGCACCAAATTATCCAAATGAGTAAAGTTCGCGCCATACATAGCGCCCCGTACATCGGATAGCTCAACTAATCACCGGCTAGCAAAAGGTAGCGACCATTCCTCTCAGCTACCAAAAGGTAGAACCTCTGCAAAACCACCCTGCTACCTCTGTTCCAGCGGCTACCAAACTCAAGGACCGATATTTCTGGATATTCCCAAGTTGGCCACACGTGCAAGGGTCGCCGATACCTGCGAGAACATTTGCGCACGGAAATCCAGAAATCGGCATGAGTCATGAGGTAATAAAAATCAAAAACAATACACCCGCTATGTTTTTCGCGTTTTACCGCGAAACCAAGGGATACACGGGAACATGACATACGGCACTGGATAGCTGAGAGAATGGCCGTTGCAATGACTACAAACACGGTGTAGTTAGCGTAATTCGAAAAACACAAGTTGTCATAATGATTTACGACACCCCTTTTGTATATATG
This sequence comes from Ocypus olens, assembly GCA_910593695.2. Classification (NCBI taxonomy): domain Eukaryota; kingdom Metazoa; phylum Arthropoda; class Insecta; order Coleoptera; family Staphylinidae; genus Ocypus; species Ocypus olens. Next base: position 21,480,764 of record OU343052.1, on the reverse strand, counting down.
TTTTCTGTTAGTTGTAGTCTTAGTTGTTGATGCACGTTGTTGGGACATACATCAAACGATGCGCATTTCCATGCTGCATCGTTTCATGTATGTTTCATCACGATAGTACCATCCCTGCCCACGGTATTTGGTAAAAACTAAAATTACTACCATTTTTCGTCACGGATTGAACTAAATTCTGTATGCCCGGATGCGGAATAATTTTACACATATCACACAACCATTCATTTTTAAAAATATTAATATTTAGTATTTATTTTGAATATTTTTCTGTGGCGAAAAATGGTCGGTGACGGAAATGGTCGGGGGGATGAAGGGCTGACTCGGCCAAGATAAAAGGGCCCGGGATGGGACAGAAAATCTCTCTTTCGAAGCAGTGTTGAAACCGAGTAGACGTCGGTACCGCGAATTGTTTGTTTTTTTTGTTGGCCCAGTGGTCATAACGCGTAAGCTCTGTTAATTTTTTTCTTTTTCTTTTTTTTTTTTCTTGTGTTTTATTATTAGTGTAAATTTGTCTTCATGTAATTTAAGTGTTTCATTTGTTCGTAAATAATATATAATTTCTTTTAACACGTAACCAGTTTACTTTCATTAATTGTTTTTTTTTCGAAAACGACGACGTACCTCATCGGTGAAGCTCAGTAAGTACAATCCCTTCATTAAGTTTATTGTGTTCTGGTGCTCTACCCTAAGCAAACCGCGCGGTTATTAAGGCAGGGACAACCAACAGTGACTACAATTCTTTTGCTAATTATTGTGTTGTCTGTCCCCGGTGAGAAATCTCAGAAGATTTCCCCGCTTTCGTCCCGAGTACGAAAGAGCCATTTTTAACAGTCCTTCCCTAGTTTTAAGATGTGTTTGGGTTAGTAGTACTACAGTTCCAAATACGCACTGTTAGTTTATTTAGTTGTCAAATTTATTTTTGTTACAATGAATACAGTTGCTTGAAAAAGTACTGGTTATTAAATGGATCTGCATAGGCAATTCAGTATTTTGGTACCTAATTACAATGCCTGCGTGGATTATGTCATGACCAGCAAGGAGCAATTGAAGTTGTGTTGTCCATTTATTGTAAAAGTTAATGCGACTGTAAAAAGAATGTTCCAAAAGTCGGGTTATTTGATTTCTCCATTATGTTTTCACAAAATTGCATTCACCTTATTTAATCGGCGGGGTTGATTTCTTGAGTTTTGACAATTTATAGGAACAATATCCGTTCTGCTTCAAAATCTTTAATACGGTAGTATGGTGCAAATTAACCGGTTCTTTTTTCTCTTTCTGGAAGACTGGCACGAAGTCTCTTCTACAGCAGAACCAATTCTTAATTCAAGTTCCTGCTCCTCAGTTTTCGGTTAAGGGCAAACCACTTTATTTCGTCCCAGCCGATTTCTAGTTTTCAAGTGTATTTTAGAACACGCGTTCATTGCCCGCCAGAACGCGCAAAATCGTAACCGTATATGCATTTTAGCGTTTTCTTTTCAAATTTTTGATTAATAAATTGCACTACACTTTATTTTTCGCACCCTCTAGCGGAAAAACAGGAAATTATAGGGAAATTAAAATGGCCCATATCGATGTAAAATGTTCCACTCTAAAACTCTTAATAAAAGCAATTTTTGCCAAAAATGCATAGTTTTCTCTAAAAATGCAAATTAAAAATTTATGTATCCATTTTTGCGTTTTTCAATGGTTTTTTGCATTTTTAGCGAAAACTATGCATTTTAGGAAAAAAATGCTTCTTTTAAGAGTTGTAGAGCGGAATATTTCCAATCGATGTAGGTCATTTGAATAATTCTATAATTACTAGTTTTTCTGCTAGAGGACATGGAAAATAAAGTATAGTGCAATTCATTAACAAAAAAATTGAGAAAAACGCTAAAATGCATATACGATCACGATTTTGGGCACTCTAGCGGGCAATGCACGCATTATTGGAAAAGTTGAGAGACCTATATCGATCGATAATTTTCCGCTCTACAACTTTGGTCTCTTATTATTTTTTCGGAAAATGCATAGTTTTGGCTGAAAATCCAAAAATGAATAGGAGGTGACAAAAGGAAAATGTTTTTATGGATAAATCTCAAGAATCATTAATATTTTATTATACAAATTGTACATCATTGGAAAACTTATTAAAAATTCCATGCATTGGTGGCAAGATATATAGGGTGTTCCATTTGAAAAAAAATAGTTATCCAATATTTTGCGTATGTTGACACCCTGTATAGCAGTATGAATAAAAGAGAACCAAAGCCGATTTTTATTATTCTTCATGATGTGGAAAATTCTTTAGTGTATAAAAAATGATGCTATCTTTGCCAGGAACGCTTCTGCAATGTTTTCAATGTGTACATGTTTTTGTCACAAATTTGCCCATAACTAACCAACCGTCCATAATAGACCCATACCATCTTATACTATTTTTATCAGCTTCTCAAGAGGGTTGAAAATAAAGTATAAAATATAGGGTGTTCCATTTAAAAAAACATAACTTTGTTCTGTTATGCATATTGGGACACCCTGTACAAAAACATACATATTTTTAAAATATGTAGAATAAGTGTGGGTACCAGTTCAAGAAAACTAGAAGTCGATATCTCTAATAGCAAATAAGTTATGGGGCTTTTACAGAACCCTGGGTCACCCGGTACATTAGCGCACTCGTTTATTGGAGAACTTGTCGCTGTGCTCCTCGTTTTCTAAACTTCAACTCGTGTGCTAATATATGCCTTTTAATATATAATTTGTGATGTGTGAGTTATTCCGGTGGAATAATTAATATGTTCTTGATACAATAATTCCGGGTGTTGTGAAAGTTGATCTTTTGGGGGCTGCGACGGCCTTTTCATGTAACTGCAATTTTTGCACCTCTGGAGACGCATTGTCCAACAGGAAGTGGGCCACCCGACCTTCTTGGAATTATAATTCTACAGAAAAATTGTACAATTGACAACATGGCCAATCGCATCATTCACCCTCCACTTAACACCCTCAAGAAATGGCAATAACATTTGATCGCTCAACCGAGTTAGTTGGACTTTATATCAGGGTTCGGAAAATATCCGATATTTATATAAATATCAATATATAGGATATACCGTATGTTTTTTTTATCGTGGGCCATAGGATTTTACATGTTAAAAATTATATCTTGTGTTAATGTAATGTACATTTTATCATATAATTTTGAAGCAAATTTTAGTTAGTAAAATAAATCAATTATTTGTCAACATGATGCGCTTAATTAGAATAATTTAAACATGTTTTATTCCATTAAAAAGTGCTTTTGCTCGGAACTGGACGATCGGTATACGCTGCAGAAAAATTGTCAACTATTTCCCTAAAATAAAATTTCCCTGCTGGACAAACCTCTTATAATTGCCATTACAAATTCCACCCGTTCTTCAACAGTATAAACAAACATTTTCTGGTATAAATCCGTTTGATTTCTTGCCTCACTAATCAATCTGACATTTCGTAAATTCAAGGTACTTTGATTATTTTTGCTCAGTTATTTATATTAAATAATTTCATTTTTTAATGGAATAAAACATGTTTAGTAATTCTAATGTAGCGCATCATGTAGAAAAATAATTGATTTATTACTAACTAAAATTTCCTTCAAAATTTTATGATAAAATTTACATTAAAACAAGGTATAATTTTTAGCATGTAAAATCCTATGGCCCACGATAAAAAAAATATACTGTATATCGGATATATATCAACTTCTTGATATTTATTCTTGGTCATTAATATTAAAGTTAATAAATTAATTAATTAATACAAATTTCATGCATTGGTGGCAAGATATATAGGGTGTTCCATTTGAAAAAAAATAGTTATCTATTATTTTGTGTATGTATAGCAGTATGAACAAAAAAGAACCAAAGCCGATTTGTATTATTCTTCATGATGTGGAAAATTCTTTAGTGTATAAAAAACGATGCTAGCATTGCTAGGAGCGCTTCTGCAACTTTTTCAATGTGTCCTTGTTTTTGCCACAAATTTGCCCATAACTAACCAACCGTCCATAATAGACCCATACTATCTTATACTATTTTTATCAGCTTCTCAAGAGGGTTGAAAATAAAGTATAAAATATAGGGTGTTCCATTTAAAAAAACATAACTTTGTTCTGTTATGTATATTGGGACACCCTGTACAAAAACATACATATTTTTAAAATATGTAGAATAAGTGTGGGTACCAGTTCAAGAAAACTAGAAGTCGATATCTCAAATAGCAAATAAGTTATGGGGCTCTTACAGATGCCTGGGTCACCCGGTATATCCGATGATATATATCGTCCGAACCCCGCTTACCGTTACATTTTACACAGGGTGTTCCATTGAAAAAATGGTTCAGTTTGTAATTCATTGCAGGCCAACTGTCAATAAAACTAAACTACACAGCAAATAAGTTTATTACCTCCATGAATAAGAACAGAAAAAGTTAATAAAATTGCATACATTTTTGAATAAACAACAATAAGTTTTCAAAATAAACTTGCTTTTTACAATTGGTTTTTTTTGCATTGTGTATAAATATTGTTAAAAGAATAACGAAGGCAATGAAGAACTGAACGTTATTTGTTAATAAATTGATTTCATAAACACCTTGCATTTTGAACAAGAAAAGATAATTTAAACATTATGTCTATTTGATGTAACTATTTTGATTTCTTTATTATTGACCAACAAATTTCATAATGTTAATTTTTTTTTCTCGAAAAACAAGGAGTTTAAATAAGACCATGTTTTGGCTCTCCATTCAATAATGTGCAATGATTTATGAATTACATTTTGTAAATAATCATTTTTATCCGTTTGCTGTAGTATATACTGATATTCCAATGAAAATAATACTGTTACACATTAATCTCAAAAACCCATAAAAGATGTTTCTTTCCATTATACTCCCATAAATCAACTAACACCTGCGTAAATGGTGAGCGTAATCGGAAATGCGGCCGAGGAGAGAGATGTACCAGTAGCGAAAGAGTGATAAAAAAATAAGTGTTCGGCTCGTTACAGCAAAAAAATGTAAAATAGTGCGGAACGAATACCCAAAATGTGGGTAAACTACGGGATATGTTTTTATGATTTAAATATTATATTATTAACGAAAGTCCATGCCACTTGTTTCGTTTTTTTAAATTAAATAAAATCACGTGTAAAATGGCAAAATCGAAGATCGAATTAGCACAAATATTGTACATATTTAACGTGTAATATATCAACAATTTACAGTTTTGTGCAGAAAAATAAATTATAATTAACCAAGTGTCATCTTTTAATTTAACTTTCTATTCATGAAATTTCAATATTGCAGTATGGTTATTGTAATGACCACGGAAAAAATGCAAAGGTACGAATTGGTCTCCTTTTTCAAGCAAGTGGCATCCCCTTAAGGCTTTGTTTTTTTGGGAGACAAACATCCTTTTTTTTTCTCAAAATTTTGTACAATTCGGTGTATTGTACTACTGCCTCACATGGGACTATTTGGAACAGCAACAGCAAATAAATATCTTGTTTGACGTACTGAATTACAAGCAATTCATAGGTTATTCATTGTAACAAAAATAAATTTGACAACTAAATAAACTGTAAATAGTGCAAACGCATGACTGTCGTGCATGCCCTATGTTCCTAGTATCCGCCAGCAATCTGTATAATTCCATATCGTTTGATTTTATGAAGTAATTTCAGAATCTGTACCAAGAGATAAAATAGGTTTTATATACTCAACCAAAAAAATTTTGAGTGTTACTAGCAAAAAAAAAAAACTACAGTAAGATGTTTTTGTAAGCCCTGATATTCAGAAACTTAAAGAAGCATTGAATGAACAAAACATTTGTCATCAATTTAAAGTAGATTCAATTTTTAATAAATTGAAAACTAAATGTGGATCAGGCATGGCCTGGAGGTAAGGAAACTAGTCTCAAAGAATTGTTTAATTATCTTATTTTGTTACTATTATGTAAACCATTGTTGTGTTTTGGAACATAAATATGTTCGTTTTATTATCAATATGGTCAATTATGTCAGAAAAATGGTGTATTTTTAATTATATCATATTTTATTTATATTCACATATTTTCTGGCAGAATTCTAGCGCAATTACGTTAGCTTTCAAGCGAAAATTTGACCATTCATGTCACCAGATGGCAACACTGGTTAGAATTACTTGCCTGCAGTTCCAAGTAGATTTTCATATGAGACTGTATGTTTCTCTTCATTGGAAATACCTCGTTTCCTTTATGCTTGATGTTCATCTTCAGAACTACTGCTAGTCAAACCAAACCATCATAAAACACAATGTAAATCGTACAATTATAACCACAGCTATTAGTTTAAACTCTACAAGACAACGTAATTTAAACAACTAAAAACAAGTGGTGCAATGGGAAGAACAAAACAAACAGTATTGCCAACAGGACGAAAATTAGATTTGCTGCAGAAATACACTATGTAACATCAATTGTCGGCTTACTACAGAATCGCAGTTGATGGGATTCTTCATAAAAATGTGTTGTTCACAATATAAGATACTATTTTCGAAACAAAAAAATTGTGATGGCCATCATGTTACTTTCTCCAATTTGATGGCCAATCAAATTTATGTTTATTTTCAATTTAAATCATATTTTAGTGTTTTGTAGACTCGGATGAAACTGATGTTTAAAAATCAAAATTTTGAAAGATGACAAAATATATTTTGTTCTAATAGTAAGATTACTCAAAAACCAAAAAAATTTCGAAAAAATCTTATTCTTTATAAGTAGTTTGTTTTGGCATTCTCTACAATTATCATTTAAATTTGCTGTAACTATTATCTTTCATAATTATAAACCTAAAATTAAAAAAAAGTATTTTTTTCTCAAATAACAAATTTATGAAAAATATTTTCAAAAAAAGATGTTAACTGCTCTATTGTCTTCACTTCGCTTTTCAGTTCTTCAGATTGTCAAATACGACTTATGTTCAAAGTTTAATACCAATTGTTTTATTAGTTTTTGAGACACAACGTGCACAGCCACATACAATTTTTTTTTCAGAAATAATTGAATTTGCCTCTAGGGACCTCAAAATGGATATTTCCACAAAAAATATTTTGAAACAATTTTCACACGCAATACTTTCTCATACTTCGCAATAGAGAAAGTAAAAATTTATAGTGGCAAGTTTCTGGAATAAACAATTAAACTCCAGGTAATTTTGCAGTTTATGATATTAAAAAATACGCATGCGCGAAAATCATGCGGACGGTATGCTTTGTTGTCACTTATCTTTATTTGAATCGGGGGTAATTTTCCAGTTAGTGATACTAAACAATACGCATGCATGAAAATCATGCGGAAGGTATGGTATGTTGTCATGTCTCCTTATTTTAATGGGGGTATTTTCAGTCAATTTAATTTACAATCATTTGAAACTATTGGTGCTTATACTTAGGTTAGGGTTAAGTTAAGGTAGGTGCTTATGCGTAGGTTAGGGTTACTTCAAGTTCCTCCCCCTTTTAGACCGAATCGGGGTATTTTCAGTATGGAATACTTTTGGTTTCATTTACATTAATTTGCAACGATTGGTGCTTATACTTAGGTTAGGGTGAGACTAAGGTTCCCCCCTTTTAACTTCGTTTAACTATATTTTATTTTACGTTAGTTATAGTGAGACAAGAAATCCGGTAACGTAGTAAATATTGGACCCGAAGTTGTTGCGTTTACTTCAGCCCATTCATCAGTATCATAATCTTCAAAATTACCCAACTCCGGTTTCTATTATCCGGATTTTATTACAACCCAATTACCTAAGATAACATGGCTTTAAAAGTATATTTACTTGTACAAAGCAATATTAAAACCACTGCAATTATTGCGATAATAACCACAAAACTTACAACACATGTAAATGTGGTAAATCACACTTAATTACAGGATAACTTGAAAGACCCGATATGATTACTTCACAAACACCGTGTTATAGCAACGTAACCAAGATTAAAAATTAACTTACTTGTGCGGCCAACATGGCAGCGTACGGAGAAGCTTCATCTCTGTCGGCCTTTACTTTCATTCCTCCGGTAACTCTGGAGATGGTTTCGCGTCCAGACAAATCCGTAACGTGGACGAACGTGTCGTTGAAACTGGCGAAGATGTGAGCCACACCGAAGACGATTTCGCCTTCGCGCACTTGGGGGCCTAACTGAACCTGGACCTCCTCTTTCTGCACTTTACCTTTTCTCGGTGCCATTATTGAAGCCTAAAATAGAGAAGAAACGTTTAACCACTGTCACACGCACTTGTCAACAATAACCAACAAAACACCGCAGTTTTTATCCGCACTCATCACGACGGGGCCTGGCCGATTCGTGGAAGATTTAATGGAAACTTAATCATTATAAATTAGCTTACGTGCGGACGGCGGTATTTTCTTGGTTTTGGGCCTTTTTAAGCTTATTATTCGAATAAAATGTTCACATTCGGTGCACTTACGTTCGATCAACACGAACAGGAAACAGTGAAAGAACGCAGAGTTGCCAACTTGCTAACAAGAAAATGTTCACAGTAATTTCAAATTTTATTTTTAAAGACCGTTTAAAACTGATTTATTTATGAATTTTGTGAATGCTTATTGCATTAATTGCTATTGCTATTATTCAGTTGTAAACAATAGCAGAATCATAAAGTGCAATCAGAATTAAAATAATGATTCAATTATATTCTTTCCTAACAAGGTATTTTCAATAAATAATCTGATTTTCATATAGTTTTTCTAAAAAGCAATAGAATAAAGAAATCATTTGTTTTCTCAAAACATAATTTAAGTATGAACTCGTTTATATTTAGACCACCCAATATTCATAATAAATAACTTTAGAAACTACTTCCATGGCTAATGCCAGGGCGGATATTAATTGATACGAAAGAAATTTGCACGTTATTCATTTTCCATAATCCGTCAGTTGCGATCTTCAGTCAGAAGATGCAGACTACCTTTTGTTTTTATTTAATTTACAATATTTATATGTAGATATTTATCCCAGAATTATAATATAACAAACTATATATTTAAATTATGGAACCAAGATTATTTAGACATTTAAAATAAAAATTATGTAACCGTATATGTTAGATTTGCTCAATGTAACCATTGAGCAAATTGAACATCTATTGACCAAAACTGCACACATTCCAACTAACCAACTAAGTCTTTCACCGCTGGTAGGTCATTTTGTACACAAATACTCTTTCTTGCAATTTATAATTCAATTTCACAGAATGGTGCTAATTAGATTGGCTTAAGACTCCAAACTGCTTCATAATTTTCTATACTGTATACTGGGATATTTTTCGTTTTTAAGTTGCAATCATGCCTGGCTTAATACCTAGAATGTCTATGGTTTTGTATTTATTTAGTTGTAAATCTTCCTTTACTTATTTATTGTACAATTGACATATTTTGATAAAATGATTTTTTTATGATGCTGCACTTTTCTATTCCCTGCATATTAATTTTAATTCAATCACAAATATTAATAATATGAAAAATAAAAACATTGCAGGAGAAAGGAACGCCAAAACTAATTTTAGGTTAAAGGTAAACATTACTCAAATAAAAACATTCCTTCAGGAAGAATAAAGCACATATATGTAACAGCATGTGTTGAATCTATTATAAATTGAATTGGTACTAATAAACATCTTTTATAATCACTATCTTATTTAACATATGTGTTTTTAGGTTAAGGTCCTTTAAGAAGGTGATTGATGTTGGAAACGAGTATGTAGAGCAATCAGTAGATGGAATCTGGTCCTCAATGTTTTCCATAATAGTTGCCTATGAAAAAATGAAAGAGATTAAACAATTGATTTGTTATTTATTTATTAACCTTAATTGTATAAATTAATTGATTAACAGGTAATTACACCGATTATGTTCAGAACACAGTATAATTTATATATTTTAGGTTGGGAATATGATAATGATGGAGAATCTATGTGTTGAAACTGTTACAATCAAGGAAGAAAATTTAGAAGATGACTGCTCCGATCCCGAATACCTAAGCTCCAATGAAGCAGAACAAGAAGCAGTAGTTAAGTGCGAAGAATCTAATATATATATACCAGAGCAAACCACCACAGTGCCATCAAATATAGTACAAAATGATTGGATCGAAAATGACCACAACATGCAAGAGATGAGCGACGTTAACCACGTGGAAACATTCCAATGTCGGGAGTGTTTGAAGTTTTTTGTATCGAAATCCCGCCTGAAAACACACATGCTATGTCACACGGATGAACGCCCTTACAAGTGCAACTTATGCCCAAAAGGCTTTAATGATAAAAGCACCTTGGCAAAGCATTTCAAAGTGCATTCCGGAGTGAAAGATTTCAAGTGTGATATGTGTGATAAGTGGTTTAATTGTAGGGGGAATTTAACCAAGCATATGTCCACCCACACGGGGGATAGGCCTTATAAATGTGATATGTGCGACAAAAGCTTTAACAGGAATGAACATTTAAAACACCACACTCGGATACATACAGGGGAAAAATCATTCGAGTGCGACGTGTGTGGGAAGAAATTCGCTAGACAAGTGTCCTTAAGTGTGCACCTAATGGTCCACACCGGTGAGCGTAAATACGTGTGCAAGTATTGTGATAAAAAGTGCATTGATAGTAGTACTCTACGAAAACACTTGCGCTGCCACACGGGTGATAAACCGTATGGGTGCGAGATGTGCGATAAGAAATTCACACAAAAATCCCACCTGACGGTCCACATGCGCAAACACGTCGGCGAGCGCCCGTTCACTTGCCCAATTTGCAAGAAGTCGTTCTTCTCAAGCACCAATTTGCGAATGCACAACCGTACCCACACTAAAGAGCAACCGTACGAGTGCAAGCTGTGCCAAAAAAGGTTTTCCACTTATAGCGGCATCGCGAAGCATAAAAAAATCCATACCGGTGTTAGGGACGCCGAATGTAATATTTGCAACAAGACGTTCATCGATAAGTACGATCTGAAGAAGCACTTGATGGTGCACACGAAAGAGAAGCCCTTCCGCTGTCATGTGTGCGGGAAGTGTTTCAACAGGAAAGTGAGAGCGAAGCATCACATTATGAAAATGCACAAGGACATTGATATCAATATGGTTATTATTGAAAGGAATTCAACGTCTTTTATGAGGGTGGAAATCAAGGATGAGCCCAAAGTCGAAAATATGGAAGAGGACGGGATAAATTAATTGATAGTTTTTATGTAATAAAAGTTATTTATGATAAATATTTTTAATAGCATATTAAATTATGAATAAATAGATTTGTATATTTTTTAAATGGTGTTTAATTCTTATTGTGGATATAAAGTAAACTAAACTGTTGTAAAAATGCCCACAATCGCCTTATGTTCTGCGCAAAAGTCTAATTTACACTATGTAAATTTATTATTATCTTCCCGACACACCTTAAAAATATTATTAATAGCTATTATTACAACTAGGGAAATATGAATGGTATATTTCCCGAGGTTGGCTAGTAAGAGGGATGTAAAGACAACCAAGGGAAATGTATTCATATTTCCCGTGTTGTAATCAATAGTTTTTTTCTGATTGAAAGAATATTGTTCTGTAAATGGGAAAATATTGGCTTGTAAATTTTTGAATTTATCGGATTGGTAACGTTGCTAAGGGCCTTGTTTGTTAATATCATGGTTGCCTGGTTTGATTTTTGCTTTGTTTCGTAAATTGGTGAAATGTCAAACTATGTGTTAATGCAAGCGACGAAAGACCGTGAATGTTTGGTTCCGGTAAAATCCAAAGCTGTAAAATCCATAAAGGATACCTTCCTAAGAAATCGGAGGTGTTGTCCCGAGAGCAATTAAAACAATTCTTACGAGAAGCTCCTAATACATTTTTTTGAGGTTTATATTTCCCTACTATCCGTTCCAAAAAGGGAGTCTCCTCACTTCAAAACCTCATATTTATGATTTAGAGGACACGAATATTCTAAAATTTATACCATATAAAGATGCATCGTTTTTATATATGTATATTAATTTTAGGATTTTATCCCTGCGTTTCATATTAATTTTTAATTTCTTGCACTCGAATGTTCGACATTGAAAAAAATACATTTTCAAAAATTCATAACTGCTAAAAATTGCTGTACATTCAAAAACCAAAATTATTTTGAAAGATCGACGTCTTGTGAAGTGAACTGAATTTTTGTAGAATTTTATCCCTGCGTTTCATATTAATTTTTAATTTCTTGCACTCGAATGTTCGACATCGAAAAAAATATATTTTTAAAAATTCATAACTCGACTGAAAATTGCTGCATATTCAAAAACCAAAATTATTTCAAAAGATCGACGTCTTGTGAAGTGAACTGAATTTTTGTAGGATTTTATCCCTGCGTTTCATATTAATTTTTAATTTCTTGCACTCGAATGTTCGACATTGAAAAAAATATATTTTTAAAAATACATAACTCGACTGAAAGTTGCTGCATATTCAAAAACCTAAATTATTTTAAAAGATCGACGTCTTGTGAAGTGAACTGAATTTTTGTAGGATTTTATCCCTGCGTTTCATATTAATTTTTAATTTCTTGCACTCGAATGTTCGACATTGAAAAAAATATATTTTTAAAAATTCATAACTCGACTGAAAATTGCTGCATATTCAAAAACCAAAATTATTTTAAAAGATCAATGTCTTGTGAAGTGAACTGAATTTTTGTAGGATTTTATCCCTGCGTTTCATATTAATTTTTAATTTCTTGCACTCGAATGTTCGACATTGAAAAAAATATATTTTTAAAAATTCATAACTCGACTGAAAATTGCTGCATATTCAAAAACCAAAATTATTTTAAAAGATCAATGTCTTGTGAAGTGAACTGAATTTTTGTAGGATTTTATCCCTGCGTTTCATATTAATTTTTAATTTCTTGCACTCGAATGTTCGACATTGAAAAAAAAAAATTATTTTAAAAGATCGACGTCTTGTGAAGTGAACTGAATTTTTGTAGAATTTTATCCCTGCGGTTCATATTAATTTTTAATTTCTTGCACTCGAATGTTCGACATTGACAAAAATATATTTTTAAAAATTCATAACTTGATTGTAAATTACTGCACATTCAAAAACCAAAATTATTTTAAAAGATCAATGTCTTGTGAAGTGAACTGAATTTTTGTAGGATTTTATCCCTGCGTTTCATATTAATTTTTAATTTCTTGCACTCGAATGTTCGACATTGAAGAAAAAAAATTATTTTAAAAGATTGACGTCCTGTGAAGTGAACTGAATTTTTTTAGAATTTTATCCCTGTGTTTCATATTAATTTTTAATTTCTTGCACTCGAATGTTCGACATTGACAAAAATATATTTTTAAAAATTCATAACTTGATTGTAAATTACTGCACATTCAAAAACCAAAATTATTTTAAAAGATCAATGTCTTGTGAAGTGAACTGAATTTTTGTAGGATTTTATCCCTGCGTTTCATATTAATTTTTAATTTCTTGCACTCGAATGTTCGACATTGAAGAAAAAAAATTATTTTAAAAGATTGACGTCCTGTGAAGTGAACTGAATTTTTTTAGAATTTTATCCCTGCGTTTCATATTAATTTTTAATTTCTTGCACTCGAATGTTCGACATTGAAAAAAAAAATTATTTTAAAAGATCGGCGTCTTGTGATGTGAACTGAATTTTTGTAGGATTTTATCCCTGCGTTTCATATTAATTTTTAATTTCTTGCACTCGAATGTTCGACATTGAAAAAAATATATTTTTAAAAATACATAACTCGACTGAAAGTTGCTGCATATCAGTGACGGTTCGCGGGGTTTTTTCTGGTACGGCCGAGGAACAAGAGGTGGTAATACAGATAGGTAGGGTCAGTTGCAGAGACGGCTGGCTGCGTGACCGCACCTATCTGTATTACCACCTCTTGTTCCTCGGCCGTACCAGAAAAAACCCCGCGAACCGTCACTGCTGCATATTCAAAAACCTAAATTATTTTAAAAGATCAATGTCTTGTGAAGTGAACTGAATTTTTGTAGGATTTTATCCCTGCGTTTCATATTAATTTTTAATTTCTTGCACTCGAATGTTCGACATTGAAAAAAAAAAATTATTTTAAAAGATCGACGTCTTGTGAAGTGAACTGAATTTTTGTAGAATTTTATCCCTGCGTTTCATATTAATTTTTAATTTCTTGCACTCGAATGTTCGACATTGAAAAAAATATATTTTTAAAAATACATAACTCGACTGAAAGTTGCTGCATATTCAAAAACCTAAATTATTTTAAAAGATCGACGTCTTGTGAAGTGAACTGAATTTTTGTAGGATTTTATCCCTGCGTTTCATATTAATTTTTAATTTCTTGCACTCGAATGTTCGACATTGAAGAAAAAAAATTATTTTAAAAGATTGACGTCCTGTGAAGTGAACTGAATTTTTTTAGAATTTTATCCCTGCGTTTCATATTAATTTTTAATTTCTTGCACTCAAATGTTCGACATTGACAAAAATATATTTTTAAAAATTCATAACTTGATTGTAAATTACTGCACATTCAAAAACCAAAATTATTTTAAAAGATCAATGTCTTGTGAAGTGAACTGAATTTTTGTAGGGTTTTATCCCTGCGTTTCATATTAATTTTTAATTTCTTGCACTCGAATGTTCGACATTGAAAAAAAAAAATTATTTTAAAAGATCGACGTCTTGTGAAGTGAACTGAATTTTTGTAGAATTTTATCCCTGCGTTTCATATTAATTTTTAATTTCTTGCAATCGAATGTTCGACATTGAAAAAAATATATTTTTAAAAATACATAACTCGACTGAAAGTTGCTGCATATTCAAAAACCTAAATTATTTTAAAAGATCAATGTCTTGTGAAGTGAACTGAATTTTTGTAGGATTTTATCCCTGCGTTTCATATTAATTTTTAATTTCTTGCACTCGAATGTTCGACATTGAAAAAAATATAATTTTAAAAATTCATAACTCGACTGAAAGTTGCTGCATATTCAAAAACCAAAATTATTTTAAAAGATCAATGTCTTGTGAAGTGAACTGAATTTTTGTAGGATTTTATCCCTGCGTTTCATATTAATTTTTAATTTCTTGCACTCGAATGTTCGACATTGAAAAAAAAAATTATTTTAAAAGATCGACGTCTTGTGATGTGAACTGAATTTTTGTAGGATTTTATCCCTGCGTTTCATATTAATTTTTAATTTCTTGCACTCGAATGTTAGACATTGAAAAAAATATATTTTTAAAAATACATAACTCGACTGAAAGTTGCTGCATATTCAAAAACCTAAATTATTTTAAAAGATCGACGTCTTGTGAAGTGAACTGAATTTTTGTAGGATTTTATCCCTGCGTTTCATATTAATTTTTAATTTCTTGCACTCGAATGTTCGACATTGAAAAAAAAATATATATTTTAAAAGATCGACGTCTTGTGAAGTGAACTGAATTTTTGTAGGATTTTATCCCTGCGTTTCATATTAATTTTTAATTTCTTGCACTCGAATGTTCGACATTGAAAAAAAAATATATATTTTAAAAGATCGACGTCTTGTGAAGTGAACTGAATTTTTGTAGAATTTTATCCCTGCGTTTCATATTAATTTTTAATTTCTTGCACTCGAATGTTCGACATTGAAAAAAAAAATTATTTTAAAAGATCGACGTCTTGTGATGTGAACTGAATTTTTGTAGGATTTTATCCCTGCGTTTCATATTAATTTTTAATTTCTTGCACTCGAATGTTAGACATTGAAAAAAATATATTTTTAAAAATACATAACTCGACTGAAAGTTGCTGCATATTCAAAAACCTAAATTATTTTAAAAGATCGACGTCTTGTGAAGTGAACTGAATTTTTGTAGGATTTTATCCCTGCGTTTCATATTAATTTTTAATTTCTTGCACTCGAATGTTCGACATTGAAAAAAAAATATATATTTTAAAAGATCGACGTCTTGTGAAGTGAACTGAATTTTTGTAGGATTTTATCCCTGCGTTTCATATTAATTTTTAATTTCTTGCACTCGAATCTTCGACATTGAAAAAAATAAAAAAAAAAAAAAAAAAAAAAAAAAAAAAAGAACCTTTATTGGCATAACCATATATATATACAAAACAAAACAAATTAATTCCTTACATCCCTCACCCCCCCCCCTTCCACCCCTCCCCTCCCTCCCTCTCCCCTCTTTCTCCCATCCCACCTTCTCCAGCGTCTTCACTCCTGCCCCATCCTCTCTCATCCATTCCGTCACCCTTGTATTCCCTCTCACTCCTACCCATTCTTCTTTCACCCCCTCACATTCTTCCGCCAAGTGCTTCCATGTATCCTTCCCCCACTCGCACAGCCCACATCTCATATAATCCTCCCCCATCCACCTCTTCCTCCCTTTCTCTCCTGACCCACATCTCGCCCTCGCCAACCTCACCCTCTCCTCCCTACTCCATCCTTCTTCCCCCCAATACTCTGGTATTCTCCCGTACACCTGCCACTTCCCATACATATCATTATATTCACTCCTTTCTATCCGCCCCTGTCTCTCCTGCATATCCACCTCTCTCATTTTTTCCTTCACCCATCCCGCCACCTTCACCCCCCTCCCCATCCACTCTATCACCTTTGCCTCCGATAACCCCACCCTCTCATACATCCTCCTTCTCTCCCTTCTCCATTTCCCCTCTTCCCCATTCACACACCCCCACCATACTGCCTTTACCAATCTCTCCTCCCCACAATTTCTCTTCGTATTTCACCACCCTCCTCATCGTTTCACACACCATTTTGTCCCTGTTCGTCTCCTGCCTAAGTATATAACTCGGTGTCGACCTCTCCACTCCCAACATACATTTTATAAACCAACCCTGCTCCCTCTCCACCCATTCATACTCCCTCGTCCCCCATACCTCCACGCCATACATCATCACCGATCCCACACACGCATCCCATACCTTACACATCACTCTCATATTATTCTCTATCCATCTTCCCCATTTCCCCCATGCTATCCCCCATGCTCTCCTCGCTTTGCCTTGCACCCATCTTACATGCTCCTCATATCCACCCGTTTCCTTAAACACAAACCCCAAATACTTAAAACTCTTCACCCGTTCTATCAACTCTCCCTTCCACTCTAATTCTTTCACTCCTCCCACTCTCCCTCTGTTCCTGAATCTCATCCATTTCGTTTTTTCTACATTCACACACATACCTCTTTTATCCATATACTTCTCTACCCTCCTCATCATTCCTTTCATACCCATCCAGTCCTTCGCCACCAAAACCATATCGTCCGCATATGCCAACATCCATACCTTTCTCGACCCACTTACCACCCCTCCCTCTTGACCTTTTTCCAACACCCCCTCTAACTCGCTCATATACAGGTTAAATAATAGCGGACTCAACGGGCACCCCTGCCTCAGTCCTACCCATGTCCTAAATTTCTCCGCTATCTTCCCCCCCACTTTCGCCTCCACCCATGTCTCCTCATACACCTCTCTCACCCATCCTATCATCCCCTCACTCAACCCTCTCCTCCTCAAACATTCTATCATCCCCTTCCTTGGCACCATATCATACGCTGCTTTTAGATCCAGGAACACCGCAAACATACCACCTTTCCCTTCCATCTCTCTCTCTATCATCCTCGCCAGAGTGAAGACCTGGTCCATCGTCCCCCTTCCTCTTCTAAATCCTCCTTGTGACTCTGGCAGTAACCCTTTATCCTCCACCTCTGCTTCCATTCTATTTTTCACCATCACCATCATTATTTTATACCCTGTACTCATAACTGTTACCCCCCTATAATTCTTTATCTCCTCCCTCTTCCCACCCTTGTGCACCGGGCACATCCTGCCCACCCTCCATGTCTCCGGCATCCTCTCACTCCCCGTCCACATTTTATTTATTAGCTCCCTAAACTTCTTCTTCCCCTCCTCTCCTATCTCCTTCCACATCTCCGACCTCAGACCATCTCTACCCGGCGCCTTCCCTCGTTTAATCTCTTCAAATGCTCTCTCCACCTCCTCCTCTGTGAACTCCTCCTCTATCACTCCTCTCCTCTCTTCCCCTACTTGCTCCGGCTCTCCTCCACCTTCTTTGCACTTCCTCACCCATTCCTCCAAAGACACTCCTATCCTCTCCCTCTCCTGTCCTCTCCTTAACACGTCCCACATCTCTCTCTCATTTCTGCACCCCCTTATCTCCTCTGCAGCCCGTTCCGCCACCTGTATCTTCTTCCGCTCACATATCCTCTCATATTTCCTTCTGGCCTCCACCACTCTTCTCTCTCCTCCACCATTCCTTATGCATTCCTTCATCGCCCTCCTCACTTCACCCTTCGCTACTCTGCATTCTTCATCAAACCACTCTCTACCTTTCCCCTTTGTTCCCTTCACCTTCCTTCCACATCCTATTATGGCCTTCTCCATCTCCTCCATTGACCTTATCTCCTTCCACTTCACTTCCTTCAACTTCTTCTTCATCCTGTCTATCGCCCCTACTCCGCTCTCCAACCTCTCTTCCTCTTGTTCTCTCTCCTCGTCTTCCCCCTTGCCTATCCATATCTCTACACTCACCGGTAAATGATCCGACCCCATTATCTCTTCCACCTCCATTTTTCTTATCTCCTCTCTCGCCACCCCTTTCACTATTGCGTAGTCTATTACTGATGAGCCTCGTGGTCCAATATACGTTCTCTTTCCCGTCCAATCCCCCTCTGTGCATCCGTTAAGAATTTCCCATCCCTCCTCTCTCACCCATTCCCTCATCCTTCTCCCCTCCCCGTTCACCACTTTATCCTGTGATCTTCTTTCTCGTTCCACTCCATTCTCCCCCACCCCTCCTCCCATTTCCCCTATCCTCGCATTCAAGTCCCCCACTATCATCCGTCTTCCTGTCTCTTCTTTCCTCTCCTCTATTTCTTTTCTCACCTCGCCCCAGTTCTTATTTACGTACGCTACTCCCACCTCCACCTTATACTTTCTCCGTTTATATTCTACCCACATGAGACCTTCTCCCCCCTCCTCGCACTTCATTTCCTCTCCCTTCCTCCTCTCTCTCATCCCCACTATCATCCCTCCTTTTGCTCTTCCTCTCTCCCCTCCCTTCACTGCCCCTTTCATTTCCCACTTAAACCCTTCTGGCAGCCCCCCTTTTAGCTCCTCCCATTCCTCCTTCTTTGCCCATGTTTCTACTAGCCCCACTATGTCCTTCCCCCCCACCCATTGCTCCAATTCCTTCTCCCATCTTCCTCCCTTGATTTTTGACTTTACCCCCGCCACATTCCATACCCCTATCCTAAGAAAAAAAATTATTTTAAAAGATTGACGTCCTGTGAAGTGAACTCAATTTTTTTAGAATTTTATCCCTGCGTTTCATATTAATTTTTAATTTCTTGCACTCGAATGTTCGACATTGACAAAAATATATTTTTAAAAATTCATAACTTGATTGTAAATTACTGCACATTCAAAAACCAAAATTATTTTAAAAGATCAATGTCTTGTGAAGTGAACTGAATTTTTGTAGGATTTTATCCCTGCGTTTCATATTAATTTTTAATTTCTTGCACTCGAATGTTCGACATTGAAGAAAAAAAATTATTTTAAAAGATTGACGTCCTGTGAAGTGAACTCAATTTTTTTAGAATTTTATCCCTGCGTTTCATATTAATTTTTAATTTCTTGCACTCGAATGTTCGACATTGACAAAAATATATTTTTAAAAATTCATAACTTGATTGTAAATTACTGCACATTCAAAAACCAAAATTATTTTAAAAGATCAATGTCTTGTGAAGTGAACTGAATTTTTGTAGGATTTTATCACTGTGTTTCATATTAATTTTTAATTTCTTGCACTCGAATGTTCGACATTGAAAAAAAAAATTATTTTAAAAGATCGACGTCTTGTGAAGTGAACTGAATTTTTGTAGGATTTTATCCCTGCGTTTCATATTAATTTTTAATTTCTTGCACTCGAATGTTCGACATTGAAAAAAAAAAATTATTTTAAAAGATCGACGTCTTGTGAAGTGAACTGAATTTTTGTAGGATTTTATCCCCGCGTTTCATATTAATTTTTAATTTCTTGCACTCGAATGTTCGACATTGAAAAAAATATATTTTTAAAAATACATAACTCGACTGAAAGTTGCTGCATATTCAAAAACCAAAATTATTTTAAAAGATCGACGTCTTGTGAAGTGAACTGAATTTTGGAGGATTTTATCCCTGCGTTTCATATCAATTTTTAATTTCTTGCACTCGAATGTTCGACATTGAAAAAAAAAATTATTTTAAAAGATCGACGTCTTGTGAAGTGAACTGAATTTTTGTAGGATTTTATCCCTGCGTTTCATATTAATTTTTAATTTCTTGCACTCGAATGTTCGACATTGAAAAAAAAAATTATTTTAAACGATCGACGTCTTGTGAAGTGAACTGAATTTTTGTAGGATTTTATCCCTGCGTTTCATATTAATTTTTAATTTCTTGCACTCGAATGTTCGACATTGAAAAAAATATATTTTTAAAAATACATAACTCGACTGAAAGTTGCTGCATATTCAAAAACCTAAATTATTTTAAAAGATCGACGTCTTGTGAAGTGAACTGAATTTTTGTAGGATTTTATCCCTGCGTTTCATATTAATTTTTAATTTCTTGCACTCGAATGTTCGACATTGAAAAAAATATATTTTTAAAAATTCATAACTCGACTGAAAATTGCTGCATATTCAAAAACCAAAATTATTTTAAAAGATCAATGTCTTGTGAAGTGAACTGAATTTTTGTATGATTTTATCCCTGCGTTTCATATTAATTTTTAATTTCTTGCACTCGAATGTTCGACATTGAAAAAAAAAATATATTTTAAAAGATCGACGTCTTGTGAAGTGAACTGAATTTTTGTAGAATTTTATCCCTGCGTTTCATATTAATTTTTAATTTCTTGCACTCGAATGTTCGACATTGACAAAAATATATTTTTAAAAATTCATAACTTGATTGTAAATTGCTGCATATTCAAAAACCAAAATTATTTTAAAAGATCAATGTCTTGTGAAGTGAACTGAATTTTTGTAGGATTTTATCCCTGCGTTTCATATTAATTTTTAATTTCTTGCACTCGAATGTTCGACATTGAAAAAAATATAATTTTAAAAATTCATAACTCGACTGAAAATTGCTGCATATTCAAAAACCAAAATTATTTTAAAAGATCAATGTCTTGTGAAGTGAACTGAATTTTTGTAGGATTTTATCCCTACGTTTCATATTAATTTTTAATTTCTTGCACTCGAATCTTCGACATTGAAAAAAATATATGTTTAAAAATTCATAACTCGACTGAAAATTGCTGCATATTCAAAAACCAAAATTATTTTAAAAGATCGACGTCTTGTGAAGTGAACTGAATTTTTGTAGGATTGTATCCCTGCGTTTCATATTAATTTTTAATTTCTTGCACTCGAATCTTCGACATTGAAAAAAATATATTTTTAAAAATTCATAACTCGACTGAAAATTGTTGCATATTCAAAAACCAAAATTATTTTGAAAGATCGTCATTTTGTGAAGTGAACTGAATTTTTGTAGAATTTTATCCCTGCGTTTCATATTAATTTTTAATTTCTTGCACTCGAATGTTCGACATTGAAAAAAATATATTTTTAAAAATACATAACTCGACTGAAAGTTGCTGCATATTCAAAAACCTAAATTATTTTAAAAGATCGACGTCTTGTGAACTGAACTGAATTTTTGTAGGATTTTATCCCTGCGTTTCATATTAATTTTTAATTTCTTGCACTCGAATGTTCGACATTGAAAAAAATATATTTTAAAAAATTCATAACTCGACTGAAAGTTGCTGCATATTCAAAAACCTAAATTATTTTAAAAGATCGACGTCTTGTGAAGTGAACTGAATTTTTGTAGGATTTTATCCCTGCGTTTCATATTAATTTTTAATTTCTTGCACTCGAATGTTCGACATTGAAAAAAATACATTTTCAAAAATTCATAACTGCTAAAAATTGCTGTACATTCAAAAACCAAAATTATTTTAAAAGATCGACGTCTTGTGAAGTGAACTCAATTTTTGTAGGATTTTATCCCTGCGTTTCATATTAATTTTTAATTTCTTGCACTCGAATGTTTGACATTGAAAAAAATATATTTTTAAAAATTCATAACTCGACTGAAAATTGCTGCATATTCAAAAACCTAAATTATTTTAAAAGATCGAAGTCTTGTGAAGTGAACTGAATTTTTGTAGGATTTTATCCCTGCGTTTCATATTAATTTTTAATTTCTTGCACTCAAATGTTTGACATTTAAAAAAATACATTTTCAAAAATTCATAACTCTGCTAAAAATTGCTGTACATTCAAAAACCAAAATTATTTTAAAAGATCGACGTCTTGTGAAGTAAACTGAATTTTTGTAGGATTTTATCCCTGCGTTTCATATTAATTTTTAATTTCTTGCACTCGAATGTTCGACATTGAAAAAAAATACATTTTCAAAAATTCATAACTCTGCTAAAAATTGCTGTACATTCAAAAACCAAAATTATTTTAAAAGATCGACGTCTTGTGAAGTGAACTGAATTTTTGTAGGATTTTATCCCTGCGTTTCATATTAATTTTTAATTTCTTGCACTCGAATGTTTGACATTGAAAAAAATATATTTTTAAAAATTCATAACTCGACTGAAAATTGCTGCATATTCAAAAACCAAAATTATTTTAAAAGATCGACTTCTTGTGAAGTGAACTGAATTTTTGTAGGATTTTATCCCTGAGTTTCATATTAATTTTTAATTTCTTGCACTCAAATGTTTGACATTTAAAAAAATACGTTTTCAAAACTTCATAACTCGACTGAAAATTGCTGCATATTCAAAAACCAAAATTATTTTGAAAGATCAACGTCCTGTGAAAACTGGATTTTAGTAGAATTTTTTTCCCGTGTTTCATAATAGTTTTTAATTTTTTATTCGAGAGTTCGCCATTGAAAAAAATACATAACTCGATTAATATTTTGAAAGATCGACGTCTTGTGAAATGAATTTTAATCAAATAATCAGAAAGGTACTAGATCGCGAACAGACGCTAACAGCTGACGCACCAGAATAAGCTGACCAATGCGTCAACCATTTGCATTTGTACTGCGTGATTTGAACGTGCTGATTTTCCACAATTTTTCGAATCGGCCAGTAAGAATGACGCATTGGTGATTGTGGGCATTTTCACAACTCTATCTGTAGAATGAATAGACTATAGGGACAAATCTAGAGGATTTGATCTTGTCTTTGCTTGCCACCAATTTTTAAAAAGCTTTATGCTATATCAAAAATAAATTTTGAGCTTTAAATTTGATAGCATTTGTTATATTTTTTATTGATTAAACAAAATGATTACAATGAAAAGCCGGTAGTTAACGGATTCATGTCCGGTACCATTTGCAATTAGGATACAATGGTGCTTTAGAATGACGACGTTGTTCCTTTCAAAGTACCGCCTGCAACCCACTAGTGGATATGAGATTTTACTGATGAGCTCCAAATTGACTGAAATCAGCGATGGGCTGATAATAAATGCGAAGCCCACAATTGAACAGTTCTATGTGTTATTTGCATCTTTAAATATGCGTTAAGAAAGGTAAATAATAAACTGTAAAAAGTAGGCTGTGATCGAATAGGTTGGAGAGAAACTGCTCTAGAGTAATGGCTAAAGAATATCCCGATTGATGGCCAGTTAGGCAAAGGGCTTAATAAATGCCACTACTATTACTGGTTACAATTTTTCCATTCTGTTCCTGAAGTGAATTATTAATTAAACAGAATTGTAATTTGGTGTACTGTTCTATTCAATTAAAAAGCGTACACTTACTTGTTTACATTGTAAACGTGGCTTGTAAACCTGTCTCTGTCAACGGTACAACTAATTGTATTATTTTATTAATTGACAATACTTGGTTATGTATCTGAAGCAACAAAAGCTCCTATTGTTACTAAACTAGAGGATAGTTGGTCAACCTGAACAATTAGTGGATTGCAAAAATTATTTTTCAAAAAATTTAGTTAGAAACAAGAGCCTGAATCACAGCGAAATATTTTCAAAATCAGGTTACACGCTTTTTTATCGAATAGAACGAAAAAATTTAAATGTTTCATGGCAATTGTTGCTGTTTGTTCAAATCAAACATTGTTAATACTTTTTTTAAATGAAGCCCCAATAATTTCATGTAATTCAAAAATCAATTTTGAATGAATTTTGCAATTTGTAATGGTCATCGTATTCATTACAACTTGGGAGATGGAACGGGCAAAAATTACAAAAAAAATAAATGAATGCGAGCTCAACACATGACAAAGTTTGGAAGGGTGTTAAATGGAAATAAAATGGTCTTATGTATAAACATATTTATTTAATAAATTTAATTTCAGTTTACAAAACTATTGTCTTATAAAAACACTCAAATGTATTCTTAAATATAAACATATCACGAAAAGTAAAATTGTAAAAATATAAAAAAACATAATAAAAATTTAATTAACGAATGCTTTGCTTCAGCACACTTAGTTTAGACTTGACAGGGTTGCTTTCCTTGAGCTTGGAAGCAGTCTTAGCAAAGCAGTGCCAAAGCCTTAGGGTCTCATCAGCTCCTGCGGAGAGTACAGCCGTTCCATCGGGTGACATGGACAAGTGCAATACTCTAGCGGTGTGCCCTGTTAATTCAGCTATCCTCGTCATACCTGGATATTTCCAGATGATTAATTGGTTTTTGGCAAATCCATGCCCAGATATGATTTCTTTGTAATGGGTAGACCATAAGAGCGCGCAGACTTGCGATTGGGTGTCAACTGAAGAGACGCAGGTGCCAGTGTTGCAGTTCCAGAACCGGATATGCCTGTCAGCGGTTCCCCCTCCACTTGCGAGGAGATGGGGTTGCCAAGGGCACCAAGCTAGGGCCTTGACGGCAGCTTGATGAACCGTGAAAGTATGCAACGGTGTGGTTTCGGAATGGTAACTTCCGTCGACGCCTTGCCAAACGTTCAATACGTTATCGTTTCCTCCACTGGCCAAGTACTTCCCGTCCACAGACCATTTCAATCCACAGACTTCTTGGGTGTGCCCGTTCATTGTTGCGATGATGTGATCTCTTTGTCTTACGTCGTGGTGGATGATTTGGCCTGCCCGGCATCCGCTTGAGATTACGTAGTTGTTCCAAGCCAGCGATCCAACACGAGCTGAATGGCCTTCCATGATTCTGATGCGTTTGGATTTAGCACAGTCCCATATTTCGGTGGCACCGGATGTCATGCCAATTGCCAGGTGGTCGCCTTCTTGGATCCATGCCACCGAGCAGATGTAGTCGTTGCCGTTTAGTTCCATGAGCTCTTCAACTTTTCCAGTGCCTAAGGAAAGAAACATGCTGTAAGCCATAATAAAAAAAAATGCTGTTTTGGGCTATTTTAAAATAACAATTCACTAGCATGTTATATGATATAAAATTTTACAATTATTCATAAATTAAATGTACAGCAATCGACTTTTAATGGGCAGTTGTCATCATCAATTGAGTGCATGCACAATGCTTTTGATTATTCATACAATCAAGTATTCTTTAGTGATTTGCGTGTTTGACTTTTACTTAGATATAGGGTAGAGAACAAGATGATCATCACATGTAATGACTAAAAAAATCAATTAGTAGTTATAGGGCTTTTGTTTAAAAAAATAGTGACAATTTTTAATTTCAATTTTTCTAAGCGAAAACTATCAATACTTCGCATTTTTAACTCAGACATTATTAAAGCACTATTTTAAGGGAGAATTAAAATATCTTATTTGATTGATTGCAGCTGTTAAGATGGCGGAAAAACAATAAACAACTTTTGTGTCTCTCACACATAATATTGGATTTTTACATTTATTAACTGCTTAATGAACTCCGCTGTATTTACACAGGTTAAAGAAACTGAATAATTCTATACTACATACGTGGAATAGTTCCATACAGATTAGCGCTTAACCCTATAAAATTACAAACATTTTATTATTAAGTCCATCCACGTAATAAGTCTTATTTAATTTAATAATTTAATGGTGCATTAAGTGGTTAATACAGGATTTTTATCTGCTTACACCTATGTATTGCACATTATGGTTTAATTTTAACTTTTAAGCCAAAATTCTAAACTTATTGTTTTTATAAAGAGTGTCATGAAATCAAATTTAACACTTTTGTTTAAAACAAAATATTGACAGTTCCATTTAAACCTGTCTCGCATTCGTCGTAATATAATAGTATATTGTACAACGAGCATATAATGATGGCTATTAATCACGAAAACGATGTTTGCGGAACGAGCCGTAGGCGAGTGGAGCAAATCGTTCAAGTGATTAATAGCCATTATATGCGAGTTATACAGTGTACTTTGTTCACGAAAATTAAAATCAAAATTAAAATCAAAGTCAAAATTTAAAAAAAAAACAAAATCAAAATTAAAATCAAAATTAAAGTTGTAATTACAATTACAATTGAAAAAAATTTAAAATCAAAGTTAAAATCAGTATTAAACAGGGTAAAAATCAAAGCGCGAATTAGCGTGTTTAATAACCTTATTAAACACGAAAATTCGTGTTTAATGAAATTGAGTGTTAAATGGACCCCATTAATGTTGCCCATACAATTAAATAATGCGCACATTATAACATTTTCGTGAACAAAGTTATTTTAATCATTAGAATGTTATTACCTGCATTCCACAAATATACACTGGGTCCCAAAGCTGCGGCCAAAATATTGTTTCCACTCCAATCAATTAGATTTAAGTAGTAATCGTCGATAATGTCGGGAGCATCGAGAATCCTCTCGGGTGCTTGTGGAATGTACCTGATATTATTTTTCACTGAAGCGGGCGTCTTCACTTGTGTATACAACACTTTCATCGGATTTTGGAATCCCTCGGGGGCACTGGGAGCCTTTTTCTGGTATGATAAGATCCTTTTCTTGCTAATGTCAGTTCCGTGTAGATTTTCACACAATGTACGCTAGAACGGAGAAATTAATTTAAAATGAAAATTAAACAGCAGCTTGATTGTCAGAAATTTTAGTATTATTATGTGTTTTATATTATTCCAGAGTTCCTCTGGATATATTTCGGTTTGATTTAATAATGCTCCAAATTCGTTTTGGCTTATTCACTGCCTTAACCTTCCGAGTGTCGTAGATAGATTGACTTGATATTTTTAATTTGCTTAGAAAATCTGCTTTATTATGCCGTAGTGATCGTTAATTAAAACAATATAACAGATAATTCCCGTCACCTCAGAAAGATAATACAGTAGACGCTCGGTAATGGAAATTCGTGATAACGTGAACAACCATTTTCATAACATTGAACACCGTATAACATGAACAAGGTTGCAATTGTTAATGTCAACACTATTTCGTGAGTCGGATTCGCTCGGACTGTTTCTTTTAATGCAGTTGCACTTCCCTGGATTATATGCTATGTGTTGTTTTGCAATGCAGCTCGATGTTTAAACACTTCTTTCAGTATTTATTTGACTGGAGAAGCGTTCATATCATGTCAGCGCAAAGAAAGCCGAAGTGCTCAACTCTCCGTGAAAAAGCGGGTATAATTGAAGAATTAAAATCTGGTGTAAGTGTAACAAATTTATCAAAAAAATTTGGTGTTGCAAAATCCACGATTTGTAAAATAAAAACAAAAAATAATTAATATTACGTGTGATGGATTATACTTATGGAGGAACAGGACAAAGAAGGGATCTAAACATCCTGAAATGGAGAAAAACAAATTACAAATGGGTCCTGAGTTAAAGAAATAAAAACATTATGGTGAGTGTGTTTAAAGAAGAAAAATCTTTGAATTTCGAGATAAAAGAAAATTCTGGTGAAGAATTTACTGCTAGAGACGGTTTAAAAGAAGATACGGAATTCGATATTTAAAAATTTCTGGCGAAAAATTATCATCTTGGCCAGAACTAATTGATCCATTTAAAGTCCAGTTAAAAATAAGATAGAGAAACTGGGAATTAAACCTGATCTGCTATATATAATGCTGATGAATTGTGCAGAGAAAAAAAGCTTTCTCTTCCTGTGGACTATTATTACTCCAAATCATCTTGGATGATGGAGTTAATTTTCAAGAATTGGTTCCATAATTCTTTTCTTCCTCAGGTAAATCTATAATGTAAATTTAATTCATCAAACATAATCTCCCAGAATTATTGACAAGTCATTAACCCTTTGGGATTCATGTGGGTCTGTCAGACGCCACCGGGTCTTTAGGTGAGTAATGAAAAGATATAGTGATTTGCCCCTCAACCTAGTTTCATATTTTACTACTCAAAATAAGCGAGTCAATTTTCATCGAGCTGGCTAACTGTGAAAAGTGTTTTTTTGCGAGTTTTAGTCGCCTGGTATCTCGTAGACGCCGTACGCGCTCTACATTCTAAACATAGCATATGCAGATCAGCTGTGATAAGGTAAAAAACTATTACTTACATTAAATTATTGATTTTTTTAAATATTATTATAATTGTAGATACACAAAACACATACAGTTTTGTTAACCCAAAAGATGTCGATGAATTGTTTCATAAAATCATTAGTAGTGGAAATGACTAAAACATATTAATGATCTGATGTTCAAAAATTTACCGGAAGGCATGAAAAGGCAGATCAAGCGAACAACAGCTCAAATTCACATTTTCTAAGCACATTGATTCGGTATGTTGCAAAGCATTGCAAACACTGGGATTTATTAATTGCTTCGCGAAAAATTTCTCTAATTCCACGCAGAAACTATTATTCATTTCCTTGGTGCGTTCTCAATTAGAGTATGCATCATGTATCTGGTCGCCGATATATACCAATCGCATTTATCAGCTAGAACGTGTGCAAAACAAATTCCTATTATATATGTCTTATAGGAGTGGAATTAGCAGAGTGGATTACAGTCGAAGTAATATGTTATTGACACTCAAGTTAGTGTCCCTACGCGACCGTCGTTACTACGCGGATTTATGTATTCTATACAAAATCGTGAATGGGTTAATAAATTGCAGTGAGTTGCTTGCTACACTAAATTTTAATATTTCGTCCATTACAAGAAATAATGTAATATTTCGTGAAAAGTTCCATAGGAGTAATTACGGACGGAATAATCCGCTATGTCGCATGATGAGAATGTGTAATCTTATTTGTACCTCGCCGAATTTCATTTTATTTGGTACATCTTATGCGGTTTTTAAGCGTAATTTAAAATTGATGAACTTATCAATTTTGGATTATCACTAGAATAGTTGTTTTATTTTGTATAATTTTCATGATTTTAGTATCTTTAGTGTGTATTAATATATTTATTCATGTACATTCTCGCGCTTCTACTTTTAGTATGAGTATCTTATTTTAAATTATAATTTAATTGTATATATTTTATTTTGTAAAACGGTTATACCGTGAAATAAATATTATTATTATTATTAAATAATCGGTAATGTAACCAATGGTCAAAATACTGGTGAGGAAATTGGAGGAGAGGAATTAAAAACTTTGATATCTATGCAAGTGCAAGAAAAGCCGAATGAAAAAATACAAATGTCAACAATCTCATAAACCTATATGCCAGCACATGCAAAAACTGTAGTAATTCACAAGAAGAGATGGATTCAAACGTGTAATTAAATTTTGGTTTTGTCTATCAAATATGGAATATAAATTGTTTTAAAGTTGCTATATGGGAAGCATATGTTACACGTTCATAAATGATCAATTAAAAATATTATTTTTGCATATATATTACTTATTAGTGCCATTTATCGCTTGTCCTTGCGCTACAGATAGGTGCGCGCTTCCCAGGGGGTTAATTGTTCTGGAAGGTTACAAGTTTTCAGAAATCGTGTGGTCACCCAATAAACACTCAATGGTTCAGGATGCGATCCAAATTACAAAATTAGACTACAGAAGTAGCCTTCTTCGCAATATTATTGCAAGTGGCTCCAATATAGATAATTTAAAGAATATGACAATAAAAGATGCTGTTACCCATTTGATGTATGCATGGAACTGATTAGATCGAGCAATTATTGCTGGGGAGAAATTTTAATTTCAGTAAATGTATTCATTAAAAAAAATCAAATACAATATGTCGTAATAATTAATTGCATTTCACTTTGTCGTAAAAGCTACCTAAATATTCAATATAAATGAAAACATGAAAACGCTTTTTGTAATTTATATTAATATTCGGGATGCACACCTGGCGGCTCCTCGATGCATTCCGAGTGACTTTAAAATCCGTTTTCTCCGATTATAAGGCCCAAGGAAAATTTTCATGCATAGGGCAAGTAGCTCTGCAATATATCGAGTGTCCCATTTCAAGACGCATCATAGGGGATTCTCATGTAAAATTTTTAATTTCAGTTTGTATCTCTATTATTGAAATTAAAAGGTCAGAATAAAATTAGAATAATTCCTTTACCTATTAAGCATTATTTTTGAAGTTTTATTTTTGTTTCTCTTTAGTTTTATATAATAATAATAATCCCCGGCAAGAACGTGAAAGAGTAAAGGGAGAACAAAACAAAACATATAAGCATTTTACGAGGATCAACAAAAAAAAAAAAATTGGGTAAATTAGTATGTCCAATAGTACACTGAAAAAGAGACAAC
Source organism: Ocypus olens (assembly GCA_910593695.2). Classification (NCBI taxonomy): domain Eukaryota; kingdom Metazoa; phylum Arthropoda; class Insecta; order Coleoptera; family Staphylinidae; genus Ocypus; species Ocypus olens. The sequence continues at coordinate 21,449,976 of OU343052.1, read as the reverse complement.
GGATAGACGAGGAGGAGAAGCCGGAAAATATTTTTGAGAGAAGCAAGAAAGTGATCAGATCACCGGAACAACAGAAAAGGGAAGAAGATAATAATAAATACTTTAAAGGATTCACAACAAAAGAATAATAATAAGAGAAATGATGAATAAAATGGATAAAAACACACAGGATAGAACAAGGGAAATAAAAGAAATTAAAATGGAAATGGAAAAAAGGGAAAATCAATGGAGACAAGAAAGAATTTCATTAATGGAAAGAATAGATAAATTAGAAAAGAAAAACGAAAGAGAGGGGAGATTAAAGCGGAAAAATAACATAGCAATTGTAGGACTGGAATCGGCTAACCCTAGAGAGGCGGTAAGAGAGCTGTGCAAGGAAAAGCTAGAAGTCAAAGTAACTATCAGAAAAGTAACAGCAATAAATGTTGGAAAAAAATATGAAATGATAATAGCTGAAATAGGGTCATGGGAAGAAAAAAAAGCGATAATGGGAAAATAGAACAAACTGAAAGATACAAAAATATATATAGAAGACGATCTATCATTTGAAGAAAGAGAAATTCAAAGGGAGATTAGAAGTATCGCTCGGGAAGAAAAGGTAAAAGAGTTAAAGTAGGTTACCAGAAAATAATAATCGAAGACGAAATATTTACACGGGATAACAAGGAAAAAGGAATAATACTGAAGTCAAAAAACGGGTAGAAGGGATTACTCGCACGACAGACGAAATGAAAACAACAAACAAAGAAGAACAAAAAAAAAATGGAACATTAATGAACATAATAAAAATAATTCAAGACAAATTGCAAGGACTGGAACGCTGAACTTAAGAGGGCGAAGAGAATTGGAGGAAGAACAAATAAAAGAGATTGAAAATGAAAAAATAAACAAAAAGGAAATACAAAAAGAAAGAGTAAAAGGAAAAAGAAAAAAAACGAACTAAAAATTAGCACCTGGAATATCAGGACAATGTTAGCACCAGGAAAGCTGCAGGAAATAGTAGCAGAATTAGAGAAATACAAAATAAACATTGCAGCGTTACAAGAAATAAGATGGAAAGGACAAGGGACAATAAATAAACATAACTTTACTTTGCAATATTCAGGAGATGAGAAGCAAGGCCAATGTGGAGTAGCATTTGTGATCATGGGAAAACTAAAACCAATATTATGGAATTTAAACCAATAAATGAAAGGCTGGCGTACCTCAGGATTGAGGAAAACCTTTTAATATAGCAATACTAAATGTGTATGCACCAACAGAAGTAGCTGAAAAGCAGGAGAAAGAAAAGCTGTACGAGGTACTAGAAGAAGAAATATAACGTCTACCAAGGGAAGACACAATATTGGTGATGGGAGACTTAAATGCAAGGATCGGCAAAGAAGAATATATAAAACAAGTAGCGGCAAAACCTAGAATACATGGAGTAACAAATAATAATGGCCAGCAGCTATAATAATAAGCAGCACTAAATTTAAACACCCAAATAGACACAAAATAACCTGGATTTCCCCAGATCTTAAAACAAGTACACAAGTAGATCATATATTAACAACTAAAAGATAGCAATCAACAATAAAGGATGTAAGAACTTTCAGGGGAGCTTGTGCAGATTCGAATCATTTTATGGTGAAAGCTACAATCAAACAGAAAGTAAAAGTAAAAACAGCAAGTTCAGACTCAAAAAACAAATGGGATGTACAAAAACTAAGTAACAGAGAAGAAAACAAAATTCATGGAAAGCATGGGTCGGAGCCTAAAAGTAGTAAATAATGAAGAAACAGACATAGAATCAGAATGGGGAAAAATTAAAAAATGCATAATAGACACATCAAAAAAACATATAGGAATAGTTAGCAATCAAAACGAAAAAGGATGGTATGGGAAAAAGTGCAAGGAAGTACTAAAGAGTAAAATGGTTAGGATCAAGCAAGAACGAGGACAGAGAAGAATACAATAGGTTACGTAAAGAAAGTAAAAAAACACTAAGAAAAGGAAAAAGAGAATGGATGGAAAACAAAATTAAATAAATTGAACTCGAAAGCAGAAATCGAAATACAAAATTATTCTATGAAAAAATAAATGAGAGAAAAGATATACAAAGGGAAACTAAGCGGTATAAAAAATAAACACGGAAAGTTAACAGAAAACGAAGAAGAATACAAGCAAGTATGGACAGAGTATTTTAAGGAGCTACTAACTAATACTGAGGCCAGAAGAGAAATAGAAGAAGAAGAACCATCAGACGGTAATGAAGCAGAAGAACCAACGATGGATGAAATAAAGGAAATAATCAATAAAAGCCGTAACGGGAAAGCCCCGGGAAAGGATGGAATAAACATGGAACTGATAAAGTATGGAAGTGAAGAGTTACAACAGTGTATATTTACGCTAAGAAAAAAAATCTGGAAGGAAGAAAACATGCCAAGAGAATGGGACAACGGGCAAATGATAAAGATACACAAGAAAGGGGATCAACAATTATGTAAAAACTACAGGGGTATCACAATACTGAATACAATATATAAGATACTATCAACACTAATACAGCGGAGACTAGCAAATGAGACAAAAAATATAATAGGTCAATACCAGTGTGGATTTAGGCATGGAAAATTAACAACCGATGCAATACATATAATAAAACAAATCATGGAAAAAGCACACACATACAAAATGGACTTAGAGTTACTTTTTATAAATTTCCAACAAGCATTCGACTCGATACAAAGAGATAAACTAATGGCAGCATTAAAGGGCTTCGGGATAAACTCAAAGCTAAGAAGACTAATACAGATGACAATAGGGAGAACAACAATAAGCATCAAAACAACAAAGGGAGAGACGGAGGAATTTGAAATTAGCAAGGGGGTCGGGCAAGGAGACTCACTATCAGCAACCCTATTTAACCTAGCACTAGAACATGTAGTAAGGAAAATCAACAAAGGAACACTTAGAACAAGAGGAGGAAAATAATAGCAAATGCAGATGACATAGCAAACAATAACAAAGAAAAGAGAAGTCATGATAAGAATGCTAGAAGAACTGATAAGGGAGTAAAATGGGATTAAGAATTAATAAAGAAAAAAACCAAGATGATGAGATTCAACAAACAGAAAGGAACCAGAAAGATTAAAATAGGGGAAGGAAGTCGAACAATACAAATACCTAGGAGTAATGTTAGCAAACAATGGAGAGAGCGAAGCCGAACTAAATGGGAAAATTATGGGAGCAAATAGAGCTCTTTACGCAAACAAAAAGCTACTAAAATACAAAAACCTGGGGAAAAGAACAAAAATCAAAATATACAGCACATTAATAGGGCCAATATTAATGTACACAGCAGAAACTATGTCCATGATAAAGAAACAAGAGGATAACCTGAGAATTATAGAAAGACAGATTTTAAGAACATCACTAGGGGCCTATAAAGGTAAACGAAAATTAATACCGAACAAGGACGAACAACGAGCTGAGACAAGAAATAAAAGGAGAAGACGTAGTAAAAAAATCAAGGAACAAAGAACAAAATGGCTAGGACATGTATGGAGAGCAGGACCAAGCGACACAGTGCGTTTAATGTTAGAGTGGGAGCCAGGAAACAAGAAAAGAAGAGGTAGACCGAGATCTAAGTGGTTACAAGAAGTGGAAGGAGATCTCCGCAGGGCTGGCATCGGCGGAGAATGGAAGGAAAAGTCAGGAAATAGGAGGGAATGGGAAAATATATGCAAGAGTATAGAATAGGAAGTGGACGGAAACTGATCTACTCCAAAAAAACAAGATCTAGAAAGCTTCATTGAAGCAGCCCTACCCCACAAGGGGTGTCCAGCCACATTATTATTATTAGTTTTATATGAAATATAGGTTAAAAATGGTGAACAAATATTCGAAAATAAAATCTTCAAAATAGTAGCTGCTATGAAGTCAGTGTTCGTCATCTAAATTTTTTTACACAAAAAAAGAATTTAATTCAACAGGAAAAATTCTGATCATAATATAAGTGTTTTGGTGCACATTCTTCGCATGCTATTTCTGACTTATTTAGTATACATTTTGAAGATCGTCCAATATCATGTGAATCAACAATTATTGGAATCCTTCAGAAATTTGAGGTGAATGGTTGTGTGAACGATGGAGATATTGTTAGGAGTAAAGAGAGGAAATCTGAAGAAACTATAATAAATGTATTGGCAAGGATCACAGCAAAACCAACATTAAGTATAAGAAAAATGGCTTTAGAATGTGATAACAGCAAATCTAGTATCCATAGGATTTTAAAAGGTTGTAGTTATGGACCATATAATAGCTAAAATCATCATTATTAAGCAAAATCCTTAGCTATTACATTTTGTGAAATTGTAATAGAAAAGTGTAATGAGAACGAGAGGTTGACAAATCATGAGTGATTTACAGAATTTTATTTTTTAATATTAAATATGGATACTAAATAAATAAGTAAGTGCGCCTAATACATTTTTAGAAATGATGTATGAAATTTTTAGGAAAAACCCAAATAATTCAAAACTTCAACCCTCGACTTTCAAAGGGATATGGGATGCCTACCTCCGGATTAATTTTAAAATCGCCAAGATTTTGAACCAACCTGATGGGCGCCAGTGTCGCGCTCCAACCCTCTATTTTACTGCCACCTCCAGGAGTGAATTTTTAAAAATCCCTTTGCAGAGGTTCGACCACCCTGCAATTCTCCAACTTCCTTTAATCCAGGGAAGCAGTGTAAACACTAAAAAATCGCCACTGGATCACTTTACAATTCCAAGTGCCTGAGAACCCTTCTCTATGTTCCCACTGGTGGTTAGAGATATTTTATTGAATCGAATTTGATTACTGGAGAATTACTTGATGCCGTAGTTTTACAATTCATATGTTAAATTCATCGAGAAAATTAAGCAAAACCGGAAATTATTTCATAAAATATGTTGAATTTTTTTAGATTGCAAAATAGAAACTATTTTTAAGACAGAAAATATTACATCTTTAAAAAATTCGGGTAACCATTATTTTTATTTCATTGCTACAACTCAAAAACCAAATATGATGCGGTATTTTATCATAGTTTAAAAACAATGTGAACAGGGAAACAAAAAATACTGGAGAAAATCAATGAATTTTGAAACATACAGTTTTTAATTTTGTGACTCGAAAACTAAATGTGATATGTGGAAATATGATGCATCAAAGAAATAACCACATAAACAACTTGAAAAATGGAATTTTCCAAATTCAACCAAAATCTTTTTTCGCCTGCCTCTACCGAAACCATATATTTCGGCCATAAAAATCAGTCCGAAACTACGATTTAGCGTATCTAGGGCCGAAAAAATAATATGCATAATCTAGACAACCTTCCACGGAATATGAGTAGGCTATGCAAAAATCTGACAGTGACAGTTCAATGGTATGCGATATAGAATTTCCTGAAACACTGTTTTTACTTAAGGCAGGCGAAAAAATATCGAGTGTAACTCATGCCGAAATGCTTTAGCAACCCTTCACTTTTAGCAACCCTCGCTCGTGCTGCTAAAAGTGGCGGGTTGCTAAAGCCTATTTTCGGCCCTTGATACACTATATACTAATTAGTATTCAAAGTATTGACCTCAAAAATCTGATTTAAATTTTTATTACTTAAAATTTATCTAAAGAATTTTCATCATTCTCACATCAAACGAAATATCTAATCAAGTCCCGTTAGAGAGACATTTTTTTAGATTTCCTGAAGCTATTTCTAATAATTTTCCTTATAAAATGTAAAATATGATCAAATTTTTGGTCTTACATTTCGTATTTTTAACTTTAAGTTTTTGTACATTTGACTGACCCAAATTCATGGATTTTGGACTCTATATTTTGTACTTTTGGTCCTAAACTTTGGAATCATTTTTGACCTGAAATTTCAAGACCAGTGCAAAAAATCCCAAGTTTAGAACCAAAAATGCAAAATGTAGAGCCCAAAATCCATAAAATTAGGTCAAATATACAACAATTTTAGTTGAAATTTACGAAATTTAGAACTTCAAATTTTAGTACTTAATATACAAACATTTTCGATCAAAAATAAGAAATTTAGAACACAAAATTTAGAAATTGGAACTAAATATTTACAGTTTACTGAATTTTTACTAAACATGCAAAACGTAAAGCAAAAATCCAAAAACATTGGTCAGACATACAAAAATTGAGATCAAAACTTGACTTCGCACCAAATACCCCAAAATTAAAGAAAAAAATGTAGTTAAAACTGAAAACCCTTATTTGTAGCAGAAGCAATAAATAAATAAATAAAAGTTAGGACTAAATTATAAAATCGAGGCTAAAAACTCAAAGGATAATCTAGTTTATTCACTATTTTTAAGCTATACCGTCTGTTCGATAAAAAACGCCCCACGCCATAACTCGTTATTTATTGACCAATTTGAATGAACTATAAAGGAAAGTCAATGGCTGTTTAAATACTATAAAATGACTGTAATTATATATTTTTTCAAAATCAACTTCATTGCCAAATGATAGTCAACTTTCAATTTTTAAATGGATGCATATACTTTTCGAATTTTCTAATATTGGACATTATTTTTCTGAATCCAATTATGCCCATTATGTTGGTTTTAAATTAATATTTATGCCAGAAAAATAGTAATAAATCTCGTTCACATGATTTTTTTGCAATAAATTTAGTTTGCCTTGAAAAAAAAATCGAATCGACAAATGTCATTTATTGTATAAGTAATGTCAACCATGTGTTATTAGTATGTGTTTCAGGCATAATCATGAGCAATAGAGAATTAATAGACATATTTATTTTCTACGTAATAGAAATCGAAGAGCTATGGTATCCAGAGCGGCGAATAACAGAACCTAAATTTAAAAGCTTACAAGAAAATTTGAGATGATATGGAGCCTTTAAAAAGCCGAAGAGAGTGGATCGACAATTTCGTGGACTTGAGTTAGACGTTCTACTTAGTGTTTACAATAATCACAGAAAATCTAAATCGCAAGTGAATTAATACTTGCACTACTTATTTATTCTATTCTAAGTATAACTGTAACATAGGTACTTATTTATTGGGTCCTTAATATTCATGTTTGATATAACCTTACAACAAATGACATTTGTCATTTTTTTCCAAGGCATGCTAATTATAATTTTGAAAAATATAATTTTAAATGGAAGATTTAATTTAATTTTTTTTGACCAAAATATTGAACGAAAAACAACATATTGGGCATTATTGGATTGAGAAAAATAATGTCGAATCTAAAAAAAATAAAACATTATATGCTGCTATTTAAAAATTTTAACTTGCCTATCATTTGACAATAAAGTTATTATTGAAAAAAATCAATATTTATGTCATTTGTTAGTATTTAAACCACCATTGACTTTGGTTTCTACTTCATTCATATCGGTCAATAAATAACAGAGTTGTGCCGTTGGGCGTTATTTATCGAACACACAGTATGTAAAGAGAAAACAAAAATACAACGCCGAAAATGTAGCTAAAGAAATAATTTTAATTTTATTCTGACCTTTATTCCAATAATAGAGATACAAACTGAAATTGAAAATTTTACATGGGAATTCCCTATAATGTGTCTTGGAACGGGACGCACAGTATGTAACATGCATCAAAATCTGTTATTACAGGTCTGATGGTCCCCTCATTAGTGCATTACAGCAAAAATTAAAAGATCAGACACAAGCTCTAGCTAAGACACGAAATATTTTAATCACATTACTGCCACATGTGTATAATTAATGTTTATTTCCACACTTTATCACGATCTATACATTTTTTTTCTAAATTGAACTGAATGATGCAGATGTACTGCATGGAAAGAAATCGATGCATAATTAGATAATTTTAGCGAAGGAAGCCAAGAAGATGAAACTAAAGATGAGGAAACTGAAGATGTCAGACAATAAATGCATTGAACACATCAATTCAATGGGCAGAAGAGAATGGGCTTGAATCGCATTACATTCAAGCATTAAAAGTAATAAGCGAAACAGCTTTAAGACAAAAAATTGAAAAACAGAAATTACAGAATATTTTTAGAATATAGCATATATATTTTTTTTATAAATATATAAGAGAAAATTATTATTGATGCAACAATACCTAATGCATATTTTAACCATAAAATAAGTCATTCTCTTTAATGTGAACAAATAGTGGAAACACTCTTCGTTATATTTTATTCGCAGTATTGAGCATCAACTGTATAACCATATTTTAATGCCTGTATCAGCATACACATTAATTCTAATTAATTTATTTGAATTTGTTAAAGCCACAAACAACGAACAAACTCATAGACTCAATTTTTTTATAATCACTTACTCACTGATTTGCCCTTACTATGTTTTTCAGAGAAAGGTAAATAATAAAGATAATAATAAGATAATAAATAATAGAAGATTTTTAATAAAGTTTTTCAAAATAAAATTTCTATCCACTAGGTTCACTTGCACTGTTCTGCAAGTAAATGGTGTCTGTATACTTCACGCACTTGTGTATAAAGTGGTCAACCCTTTTGCTGCAGAATTAGAAAAGTAGAAGTGGGTCTTGTATGCAAAATTATATTTAAGGGTTAAGCCTCAGTACATAAATCGTACATACAGGGTGTCCGAAAAGTATGGAATATAACGTATAGTTCAGTAAATATCCACTTTAGACAGAAAAGTTTTAAATAGAAGTTATTTTGCGCTTAGTTGTCTACCACCTTGCATATATCCATTTTATTTTTTGCTATAAACAGAAGCGCAATGAATAACACTTATATTTTTTTAAATGATACGGCATCTTTATTATACTCATTTGATAGTTTTTTTTCTCTTTTCAACGATATAAAACTTGATTACCTTTACATAGGAAAAATTTCAAGATATTTATTTTCATTTCATTAACCATTTTATTTTCATTTTATTAATCAAATCGTACATGTAGTATCGCAAAAAAAAAATGGTTTTAAAAACCGAATTTACCTCTGTCAAATCATGAATGGTTTACACTTTGAACATTTGCTGTGAGTTTAGTTTAAATACATTATTCATTTCTTAAACAATTTGATATTACAAAAAATAAATATCCAAGACATTTTCTTGTTTTTATTGAATTTTTTTTAGATAAAGGTAATCAAGTTTTATGTCGTTGAAAAGAGAAAAAAAACTCTATCAAATGAGTATAATAAAGATGTACCTTGTCATTTAAGAAAATTTAAGTGTTATTCGCTGCGCTTTTGTTTATAGCAAAAAATAAAATTGATATATCGAAGGTGCTAGATAACTTCTATTTAAAACTTTTTTCTCTAAAGTCGATAATTACTGAGCTATACGGGATATTCCATACTTTTCGAACACCCTGTTTACGTTATAAGAAGTAGGAAAAATAGGATAAAATCTATCACACCAATGTGCAAACAGGAAAGTGTGTATGTTCGTTAAATATTATCTGAGCAATTGATTTATACCTGTAATTCTTCCTGCGTCGGACTACTCGGGGTCTCCTCGGTTTGATTGAGCTTGAAGTGCGCTAGGTCAAAATTGGTGGCGCTTCGCATCGGGATAAACCGATCACCACCAGGTTGTACCTTGACGCTTCTGCCGGGAGTGGAGGACCCAGATCGGCTCGGCGACTTGCTTGGAGTCTTGCCAGGTGTTTTCTTACTCTTCAGCACATCGCCGGCACCCTTTCCATTAGGGGTCTTTGCCAGTGACGAAATGGAACCCAGTGCCTTGGAACTGTTAAGGGTTCCGTTAACGTTTTCCGAGGCCTTACGTTGCCACCGGGGCACCGGTCCCTTCGTCATCGGTCCGTCGAGCGTCAGCAAACTGTTCATCTCGTTGAGGTACTTAAATTGCGCCATATTAATCGGATTAGTGTAAAATTCAATGTATAATAAGTAAAATGGAGTTTTCAACTTCTGTCGATCAAACGACCGTTGCAATTTGAACGGCGAGTGAACTTTAAATATGTGATACCAACGTAAATAGGAAAATTACCAGATTATCAACATTAATTTTTTGACTTGGTAAATACAAAATTTAAATAAATCGGCTTAATATTAAAGAAACAGAAATGACCGATATGTTTTAACACTCTCATTGAGATTTAGCCTGTTACATTATTTTGAAAAGTAAATTGAATTAACATTAAAAATAGTGGTGGTTTATGGACTTTTGCAGAGAACGCATCTCGAGATGTACTACTTAAGGCCGCTTCACAACGACCCGGGAACGGTAACGAAAACGAGAACAAAAATATAGCAAGCTTCACGTACCCGTTACGGAAATTAGTTATTAGTTGTATATATCAACATGCGAATCATATCATTTAATTTTTGGTTCCTGTTCTCGTTACCGTTCCCGCGTTATTGTGAAGTAGCCTTTACTCTTAGAAAAGGGCAAGTAGCGACTGTTTTTTCTCGAAGGCCAACAGCGAAAGTAATGATTATTCGAATTAAAACTTTTATGTAGTCGTGCAAAACGCTCAATCGAAAACAATTCCTACGTGCGAGGAATTTTTGGTTTCAACACAAATAAAATTAACTTTAATTGATTCAGGGATTTTTACTGTTTAATCCAAAATTGGCGACAATTTTGAAAAAGTCTGTGAATCAATCATAGAATCTTCTGTACAAGATGTCAAATGGTGGCTCTAGAAATGAGACATTCAATACATATCTTCAATAATAAAACACAAAATCAATAGTCACTTATGTATTTAACTAGAGAGTAAAGTGGCAGATTTACAAACACAGCTCGAATTTCATAGCCCAACGAGCGAGACTGTAAATCCAGTCGTCAGAATTGCCGTGTTAAACATAAATTTGTTCGAGGATTGTTTAGAATAAATTAACGAAATTTGAATTATTATTATATTTGAGAACATATGATTTAGTACAGGATTAGAAAAAATATGAATTTTTATCATTTTAAACCGAACACAGAGTATACTTTTGAGTTTTCCATCTTTATAGAGATGGTCATACAACCGACCACGGAGGAGCTGCTTTACAAACAGAGAAATACCAATGAGTTTTCCATCTTTATGAAGTGTTATCGGTGTTTGTCCCGCAAAATAATATGTAACTAGATGTCACCACTAGCGGCAAAACAGTTTGTGGTGTTATCGTTCGTGTGTCAGTTGAAGAGAGTGGTGTCATCTGCGAGGTGTTATTAAGACTAGAGCTCATTGTCTGTGGTCGCAGGGGCCAGTGGACCGCGATCCGCTCGCCATATTTGTTGTTGTTGATGGGGGAGGTCGAGACACGGGTGGATTCAGTGCTTGAAATCGTCTGAGACATTAACCATTAGAGTGCAGTGCAATTAGATAATGCAAACGTGCGAAAATAAAGCTGATTAGATAATGTGTACGTGCGCCAGACCGAAAACCCTCACTGAAATATCACCCCCGGTCACAAATTTCGCGAGAGCGGAATCTTCCCTGCTCGTTTCGGCACCCGCGGCCTTCATTCTCAGTGCTCGCACAAAGGGACGATGATTTCTTGCGGTTTGTGATCTGCGGTGGTATTTGTCAAAATTCCTCTTTTTATTGTAAACGGGAGCGTGATTTTGTTGTATATTTTTTTGTTATTGTTTTTTTTTGTTGAAGGTAGATGTGGATGAAATTACGACCCCGTTTCGCGTTCGGTGCTGTTTCGTTGATTAATTATTTTGCAGTGTTGAGAAAGAAGTGAGTAAGAGTTTGTTCGCGTGAACATTTTGGGGTGAAGGTGGCCCAAGAGGCGAGTGACCCCGTGCGGTGGGTCAAGGTAGAGTGTCGGTCAGTTCCTTTGTCTGAAAGTGGCGGGTGCCGGGACTGGGGGCGGCGGCGATGTCGCGGCCGCTTTGCTCGAATGGGAGGAGGGCGATAGGTTCAGCTTCGAGGATTCGGACCGCTTCGAGGAGGACTCTCTGTGCAGCTGGAGCTCGGAGCCGGAGAGCCTGTGTAACAACTGGCGGGGATGGAAGAAGCCCGTCAACGGATCTTACAGCTTCGCCTCCGGCAAGAAGTCCACCGATGGTGAGTACTGCTTGATTAGGTTTTTTTTCATCAACCGGGACCGTGTCCCGACGGGCGCACCTGCTGCCCTTTGTTCTCCGCTCCAACATCTGCGTTTATTTATTTGTTCTCGTTTGCCTTTTCGAAACGGTTTTACGATATTTACGGGGCTTAGATGCTAGAGATGGGGGCTGACACATGCACAGGTGATGAATAAAAACACGTATTATCTAGGGTTACCGCCACAAAGGCTTTTAATCCTATTTTCCAGGTCAACAATTTTACGAATGCTTTTAGTTGTAATATCCGCATTCTGTACAAACGTGACGATTATCTATGTTTCTGTCTGTTTTTAGTTGGTACGCCAAGAATTAGGATATTGCAAAAGACATCGCAGGTGAAAATCTGCTGTAAAGTTTTCAACACAAATACTGATGATATACAGAGTTGGGCATATGTGTCGGAACATCTGATTTCTGGCCAAACGTCTGTTGTTTTGTTACTACTTTAAAAAGAAATGTGTATGGTTTTATTTATTCTATCCAGTGACATATTTTGATTTTCTACAGGTACTCAATTTTTCGAGATATGACGTCATCGGCAGAACACCCTGTATATTTTTCTATTTTCGAATAGATACTTTTCCAACAATTGCAATGATGTATCTTTTGGTGGGTGTGTGACTTGAGGTTATTTAAATATTAAATAAAATAATTCTACATCGAGTTGGCTTTTTACATCTTTTTACTCTGTTTTCTGATAAAACTATTCCGTGTTTTTTATGTTTTCTGTAACTAACGGATAGTATTCATGTGAAGTATTAACATTGCTGTTCAATTATGGGTGAAGTAACTTAATGTGAAAAAACTACATTGTTAATGATGGTTAGTTTTGGAGATTGGTAGAGATCTCCACAAGATGCATGCAATATTTTTAACGCAACATTCCCCGAGAGAAATTCTAATATTTATAAATCAGAATCTTCAATAGCTGAACAAAATTTTTAAGAAATTCTCAAATTTCATTTTTTATTTTATTTATTATTTAAAAAATGGTGATGTGGCCATCATGTTACTTTCTCCGACTTGATAGTATCATAGCCATTTATATTTACGTTTTCATGGTTTATTTTCAATTGAAATCATATTTTAAATGTACATCGAGCGTTGTGTAAACTCGGATGAAACTGACGTTTAAAACGTCAAAATTATGAAAGATGGAAAAATTATACTTCAAATTCAAAAACTCAGTTTTCTCAAAAACTAAAGGGATTTCGAAAAAAACTTATTCTTTATAAGTTGTTCATTTTAGCATTCTCTACAATTATTATTAACATAAATTTGCTGTAACTATTATTGTTTTATAATTATAAACCAAAAATTTAAAAAATAATAAATTTTTTTCTCGAATAAAAATAATTTTATGAAAAATGTTTTCAAGCAAAAGATGTTCATTTATTTGTTGTCTTCAAAGTTTGTTTAAATGTTTTTGTGATATTTTTCATATTTAAGAAAATATTGGCAAAAAACAAAAAACAGTTAAGGTAAACGCCCACTTCCGGTGTACGAAATTTTACCAAAAGCTTTTCAGTTCTTCGGATTATCAAATAAGACGTATGTTCAAAGTTTCATATTAATTGCTCTATTAGTTTTTGAGATACAGCGTGCACAGACACACACACAGACACAATTTTTTTTCCAGAAATGGTTGAAATGGCATCTAAGGACCCCAAAACGGAGATTTCCGTAAAAAAAAATTTTGAAAAAAAATCACGATCACAATACTTTCTCGTACTTCGTAACGGAGAAAGTAAAAACACAAGTCGCACACCCACCAAACCCTATATCATTGTGATTGTTGAAAAGGTGTCTATTTGAAAATGTAAAAATATACAGGGTGATCCATTCAAAAAAACAGCCGATGACGTCATATCTCGGAAAATAGGGTAGCTGTAGAAAATCTAAATACGTCACTGAATAGAATAAATAGAACTATACATATTTTTTCTTAAAGAAATAAGAAAACAATATGTTTAGCCAGAAAGCAGGTGTTCCCACACATATGCCCAACCCTGTATATCAATAAATAATTTAGCAATAATTTCGCCCCCCAATTAACGAGCTGATTATTAAAAATTGGAAGTTTAAGTGCAATTTTTCTTAATCAATTTATTTTATAAAAAAAAGTTAATCATTTGTGAAATTATCTGATGTACAGGGTCTTTTTTTTAACTCAGAACATATGATTGTTAATGTCTATGTTCTATGTTATAATAATCACATCAACGCATTGCAATGTGTTGACAATGTAGGCAACCATACTTACACTCAGTTTTATTTAATTGTCAAAATTGTGTTATTAATAAAAGTGTATTACACCACCGAAGAAAGAATACAGATAATTAATTGGTACAAGAGTGGGAACAGCATTCGACGTGTTAGAGATTTGTTTTCGGTTGAGTATCTGAGCGGACAAGTTCCATATAACAATTTGTAATATTGTCCATCATTTTGACAATACTGGCTGTGTGAATAATTTTCACATTAAAAGGGCTAAAGGAAATCACATTTTAACGGAAGAGATGAAACTCAATATTTTATGTTACGTAGAGCAGAACCCCATATCATCGTTAAGAGTTATCGCAGCACAGTTTCAAATAAGTTCAGCTTCCGTTTACAAGACATTAAAATAATTTAAATACAATGCTTACAAGTTTTCAAATCATCAGCAACTATCAAACGAGGACAAAGGCAAACGAACAGAATTCTGTGAAACCGTATTCAATTTAATTAATAATGATCAAGAAATTTTACACAGAATAATATTTACTGATGAGGCATCATCTTCCTTAAATGGTGAAGTTAATCCACAAAATGATAGGTAGTATTCTTCATTGCTTATCGATACCCATTCCTTTCACCCATTCCTTCACCTTTTAGATTTTGGGCGTGCAATAATCCTCGCTTACAAAATTTGACGCACACACAATACAATGCGAGAGTTAACGTGTGGGCTGGACTAATTAATGATACCCTTATTGGTCCTTTTTTTATTAATGGAAATCTAAACAGTAATGTTTACTTAGATCTTCTGCGAACTCGTATAATGCCAGAAATTCATACACTAAACATTGCTGCTCCTCATTATCAGATGGATCGAGCGCCTCCAGATTCTACAGCTGCCATTAATAATTATTAAAGTGAATTACTTCCTGATCGCTGTATAGGTAGATTTGGACGAATACTTTGGCCACCCCGGTCGCCTGATTTGTCTCCAAACGACTTTTTTTTGTGGGGGTATCTAAAAAGCAATGTTTATAATAAAATTATTATAAACAATACTTCAGAGTGAAAAGATCGTATAATTACTGTTTGCGATGAATTACGAAGAAATCCGCAACACATTAGAAATGCTATTCAAGGATTTTATAATCGACTTGGCTACAGCTTAGAACGTGAAGGTGGTCATTTTGAATATTTATTATAATTACTTACGATTTATCATTGTTTGTTTCATTAACCTCACTTTATTGTTTATTCGTAATAATTTTAAGCTTTCACTGTACTGTGACAGGTCGACGGGGCTGAGCGAAGAAGAAGCATTCACTGGCACCTTTGTATACTTGGTTGCCTACATTGTCAATACATTGCAATGCGTTGATGTGATTATTATAACATAGAACATAGGCATTAACAATCATATGTTCTGAGTTAAAAAAAGACCCTGTATGTTGTCATGCTTAAAAGTAAGCGTCATGTATACCATATCTACCGATAGATAGATTTTTTTGACCTCTTTGGTGACAAACACGACCATGGAAAAAATGTAATTTTGCAGCACATTAGATTGGTTAATTACAATGGTGCAAGAGGGCACTGGCAGCAATAGATTTAAAAAATTCATATCTGAGAAAGGAAAATCGATTCGAAAAAAAAGTTAAGTTAGGGAAGGTTTAAATTAATCACAAAAAGAATCAACCCTTAATTTTAAGCCTTTATATTTTTTCACCCCCTTCAAAAAAGTTTTTTTTTTAAGTTTGCAATCTGCCATAAAAAAATAAAAATGCTTATTCTTATCACTAATACAAGTACTTCAATAATCAAGAGTCAAAAGAACGTTACGGGCACTCCTTCAACAAAAAAAAAAAATTCTCCGTAAGTCGCAGAAATCCACACCTCGCGATATAAATCTCGATTTTTGACAAAGTTTGCAAACAGCCATAACTAAATAAAAATTCTTATTCTTATCACTAATAAAGGTACTTTTATAATCAAAAGTCAAAAAACGTCACGGGCACTCCTTCAACTCTGGAAAAAATAATTTCTCCGTAAGTCGCAGAAATCGACATCTCGCGATATAAATCTCTATTTTTGACAAAGTTTGCAATCAGCCATAACTCAATAAAAATTCTTATTCTTATCACTGATTAAGGTACTTTCATAATCAAAACTCAAAAAACGTTACGGGCACTTCTTCAACCCAGAAAAAAATAATTTCTTCGGAACTGAATCTGTCAACAATGACATTATGTATAAATCAAATTAGGGTAACCATGAGCCATAAACAATTTATGATTTGATAGCAGTTTCATTGCCCAACAGGTGACGTCCAATCAAATGATAGCGGTTTCATTGCCCAACAGTTTAGTTGTTACTATGGTTACGATTTGGTTTTTGTCAGCGCACTGCCGCAATAGATCCAAATAGAAAAATTATTCGTTATAATTTAATATAAACAGAAAAATCTTTAGGTAATTATTTAATATGATGCGAAAAAGTATAGTATTAAACTCGTGAGCAAGTTGCCACTCGGGTGAATTGCAAACTTCACTCTCGTGGCAATGGCCAACTTTCTCGCTCGTTTAATAATATACTATTATCCATTCAAGAGTTATCATCAAAAACTAAAAAATAATTGAACGATAAATTTAATTTTTTTGGTCGTATCTGCATCTTTTCGACGAGTAAATCACTTTTCTGGAAGAATTTAACAAATTTGGTAATCCGTTCAAGTGTTATCCTCTGAAAAAAAAAACAATTGAACAGCGAATTTAATGTTTTGGTCCTATCTGCATATTTCGAATGAATGCAAGACTTTGCTGAAAGAATTTTATAAATCTGGTCATCAGTTTAAGAGTTATCCTGAAAAAAACAAAAAGACAATTGAACACGAATTAATGTTTTGGTCTTATCTACATTTATCCGATGAGTACAACACATTTCTGGACCACAGAACAATTGAACAAAGAATTATTTTTTTATCTTTTATGCATCTATTCAGTGCAGGGTTGGAAAATATCCGATATTTATATAAATATCAATATATCGGATATATATCCGATATATATCAACTTCTTGATATTTATTCTTGGTCATTAAGATTAATGTTTATATGACTTATTAATTATATAATGCACATACTTTATTTATATTATATTTATTTATTGCAAACAAACACAGTTAAAAATAACATTTAAATTTAATAAGACACTTTTACTTTGTTGGTATAACACAAATTTTATTTATTGTTGACTATAGTTTCGGCAACTCAACAGGGAATTCCCCAATCACGCGAGTAGTATATAAACCCTTAACTTATTTTGGCAACTGTAGTGTTGGGATTAAAAATATTATTAAAAAACATGATGCCAATATAGCGTTCAAACCATTTTGTAAATTAAAAACATTCATATTCAATCCTAAATACAAACAAAAGACATTGGAAAAATCCGGCATATATAAATTAACATGTTCTGATTGTCATAGTATATATATATCGGTCAATCTGGTCGTAATTTTAACATCAGGCTGAAGGAACATATGCGCTCTTTTCGGTTAAAACAAGTTGAGAAATCAAATTTTGCCAAACACCTCATTAAAGAAAATCATTCTTTTGATGAGGATGTACTTCCTGTCATACATTTCGCCGAAAAGGGACGTAAAATGAACCTCTTAGAATCTCTAGAAATTCACAAAGCCCGCGCTAATCCGGGAATTCCATTAATTAACGACCAGATGGACCTGACGTATACACCAATATTTAATGCGCTGTGTAAGTAGTCTGTAATCTGTAAGATATATATATATATATATATATATATATATATATATATATATATATATATATATATATATATATACATCTTGCTACCTTTTCTGCGTCTTTACATTTCGCAATAAACCTGCGTCCGTGAGAGATTTATTTAATATATTGACGCCATTTTATAAAGGGGCGTTTCCTGTTCAATAATCTATCGAGTATATTATTTTTACATAATGTGTTGAACAGAAAAGTTCAATTTTATATTTTACCACCTTTCTGCGTCATTTCACTTCACTATTATTTTTGCGTCACCGGTATATTCCAAGAAATAACCATTGTTCTATTCTTTCCACTACCAATCTATATATATTTATCCATGCTACTATTTCTTAGACATCCGACATGGTTGCCAGTTTCCTTTCGATAATAAATAAATCAGGAGAATATCCAATGGTACTAATAATTTGAAGAGGTGATTTAATAACTACATGTTTATGTTATTTTAAATAAATACTGTGACAATTAGAGTTAATAAATAAGTTAATAATTTACTGATCTGAGATCACACAGGCAATTTGTTCAATTCACAATCCTTTATTAACTGCTTCACTTCTTTTGAACAGTTTGGAAATAAATTGACGAAAAATACCAACAGATTTTTTCTTTCCAACTTTGAGAACTTTTCTATTAAATTTCACAACTTTACGTTTGGAAAATATCTAAAGTTATCAGCATATCCCAACTCATTAAAATTGGCATTACTTGCAAATTATTTATAAAAGTAAACGTTCTTGAATAAAATCGCTTACATACCTGAGCATAGCTTAATTATAACCTCATGCTAAAGCCAACCTCATAAATGTGTCAGTTATAATAAGCATAATCTAGCACGGTTCTAAATATATTATAACTAAACCATTTAACCTTTATATTTAGAGAAAAAAATACCCACCAATAAACTTTCCCATTTTAATTTAATATTTTAAGTTTATATACTGTTTGTGAGAAGAATAGGTTGTTTTACAGAATCAAAGTATAAATAAGTTTTAGTCTTATGATACCTAACTTTTAATTAGTCAAATACGAAGTTTTGAATTAATCGAGAAAAGTCGGGACAAGTTTTAAAATCCGAGATATAGGTAAATTACATAGGTTAAATGAGAATGTTAAAAAACCCCGTTTTTTTTTTACCTGACGCCGCAACGGGAAAAATATGTATCTGTAACGCCTATGAATGATGAAAACATAGGTTAGACCGCGGAAAAGTCTGGGGAAAACTTTTGAGGTTCTATCAAAGATCAAAAATTCAGGATTAATTATATCGATTTTCTCTGAAACTATCAATGATACAAAAAATGTTTCGGATAAAAGGTGAACGGTTTGAAGAGAAAAATACAGTAGTTACATAGTGACCTAGGTTTGACCTTGTGAAATTTATGAAAGGACAGGTGAAATTCAAATTGCGCTTTGTATCTGAAAAACTAATACAGGAATTAACATGTAACTTTGAACATAAGTCTTATTTGATAGTCCCAAGTAATAAAAAGCTTTTGGTAAAATTTCGTATACCGGATGTGGGTGCTTACCTTAATCGTTTTTTGATTCTTCTCGATAATTTTTTATTAAACATATTACAAAAATATTTTAACAAAATTAAGATAACAAAGAATTGAACATCTTTTGTTTGAAAAGATTTTTCATAAAATTATTTTTTTTCGAAATTTTATTTTATTTTTCTGAAAAATATATTTTATGAAAAATATTTTAGGCAAAAGATGTTTATTTCTTTGTTGTCTTTAATATTTGTTAATATATTTTTGCAATATTTTTTATATTTAAAAAATTATCTTGAAGAAACAAAAAAAAACGGTTGTGGTAAACATCCACTTCCGGTGTTTTATTAAATTTTATCAAAATCTTTTATTTTTTTTTGGGATCGTCAAATAAGACTTATGTTCAAAGTTTCATATTAATTCCTGTATTCGTTTTTGAGATTTGCACAAAGTGAGGATGAGCTTCTAGGAGTAGCTTTATGTGATCTTGCATATCTTTACTAAAAAGAATTGGCACCTCTTTTTACTGTAATTACAACTCTCTTGAAGCTCTTTAGTAATATTTTCTCAGTTGGCGAAATTGCTTCTTCAAATTCCTCACAATTTTGTAGATTCTGGGCTTCCGACTGCAAATATGTAGACAATTTTATTCGCTGCAATTTTCCATACTATCTCTCAATTTCTTTTCAGCTTCATTTCCTTAATTAATTAGATATTGCCTAAATAACTTTATATCAGATGCAAGAGGTATCATGGTTATTTTATTCCAAGTTTTGATATTTAAATCATTTCCTGCTTGACTAAAATTTTATATTGCCAAGTACTATCGAGCAGTTGTTTGCTTCTGCTTCTGCAGAATGAATTGGATGTGTTCGTTTGACAAAATGCAGAATTGCTACATCACATGCATCTTTTGAACTTCTGCTAATGTTCTTAGCAAACGTAGGAGACAGAAACACATCTTTCTGAGGATCATATCTGGCGATCACTTTTGCACTGTTCACCACCACATCAAAATATTGCGTGTCAAGGAGATCAAAAATATTTTTAATTTCCGAGCTCACTTTTCAATTAAAGCTTTTGCCAGTTCACGCATTTTTCTAAAACACACATTGACATGATGCTGTTCTCTGTTCTGTGAGTTGATAAATAATTTGCGCCGAACGCACAAATCAGAGAATCTTTCTTAATAGCAAGCGACACTTTATTTATCGGCATGCATTCCAGAAAGTACTCTTACTTTTTTTAAATTATTCTAAATTAAATATTAAAACAGTTATTTTTATTCATTTCGTAAGAGGTTAAAGTAAACAAAAATCTCATGTTATTTATTAATAATTGTATTGAACAGATACGATTATAATATTAATATTTACGATTTGGAATAGATTTCGCCAGAGCCACTAATCTCTTTCCCTTGGTTGACATTTCACTTAACTTTCGAGTTACTTTACCCGAAAACCATAAACAAAAACGGACGGGATAAACTTATTGCCTATGCACGGTAAAGCAAAAATACTATTTTCCTTCAAACTCTCGCAATGCAGCGTTGTCAATTGTGTGGACGCATAATCATGGTCAAAGTCGATCAAATATATAGTAATAGAATATACAGCAAACGACAAATTCGCCCCCTACCGCAAAACATTCGAACCTCGTTTGAATATGATTATATATTTCAGTATTGTTTCTGCGTCTTTCTTCAAAATTTTGGAGCCTTCCACTTACGCCATTATAAAACTTAGACCGCCTAGGAAACGTTTATATTAATCATTACAAGCATAATATCTTATTAATTTGCCGTCGGATGTCTTGAGAGTCCCTTAGACTTCAGTAAGCAAGGAAAACCTTTCTGCGTCCGTATACGGACGCCGAAGGGTGGCTGACGCAGAATCATATGTAAAAGTGTCATTGTATGGAAGCAGAAAAGATAGCAAGATGTATATATATATATATATATATATATATATATATATATATATATATATATATATATACCGGGTGACCCAGCGATCTGTAAAAGGCCCATAACTTATTTGCTATTTGAGATATCGACTTCTAGTTTTCCTGAACTGGTACCGACACTTATTCTACATATTTTAAAAATATGTATGTTTTTGTACAGGGTGTCCCAATGTACATAACTGACCAAAGTTATGTTTTTTTAAATGGAACACCCTATATTTTATACTTTATTTTCAACCCTCTTGAGAAGCTGATAAAAATGGTATAAGATAGTATGGGTCTATTATGGACGATTGTTTAGTTATGGGCAAATTTGTGGCAAAAACAAGGACACATTGAAAAAGTTGCAGAAGCGCTCCTAGCAATGCTAGCGTCGTTTTTTATACACTAAAGAATTTTCCACATCATGAAGAATAATACAAATCGGCTTTGGTTCTTTTTTGTTCATACTGCTATACAGGGTGTCAACATACGCAAAATAATGGATAACTATTTTTTTTCAAATGGAACACCCTATATATCTTGCCACCAATGCATGGAATTTTTAATAACCTTTCCAATGATGTACAATTTGTATAATGAAATTTGAAGGATTCTTAAGATTTATCCAAAAAACTTTTTTCTTTTGTCACCTCCTGCTCATTTTTGGATTTCAGCCAAAACTATACATTTTCTGAAAAAATAATAAGAGATCAAAGTTGTAGAGCTGAAAATTTTAGATCGATGTAGGTCTTTCGACTTTTCCAATAATGCGTGCATTGCCCGCCAGAGTGCGCAAAATCGTGACCGTATATGCATTTTAGCGTTTTTCTCAAATATTTTGTTAATTAATTGCACTATACTTCATTTTCCACGTCCTCTCGCAGAAAAACAGGTAATTATAGAATTATTTAAATGACCTACATCGATTGAAAATATTCCGCTCCATAACTCTCAAAAGAAGCAATTTTTGCTCAAATGGCATAGTTTTCGCTAAAAATGCAAAAAAACATTTAAAAACGCAAAAATTGATATATACATTTTTAATTTGTATTTTTAGGGAAAACTATGCGCTTTTTGCAAAAATTGCTTCTATTAAGAGTTGTAGAGCGGAAAATTTTGAATCGATATGAGCCATTTTAATTTCCCTATAATTTTCCGTTTCTCTGTAGAGGGTGAAGAAAATAAAGTATAGTGCAATTTATTAATAAAAAATTTGAAAAGAAAACGCTAAAATGCATATACGGTCACGATTTTGCGCGCTAGGTGGGCAATGCACGCATTATCTTAAAAGCTAAAAGACCTATGCCGATCGAAAATTTTTCGCTCTACAACTTTGATCTCTTATATTTTTTCCTGAAAATGCATAGTTTTGGCTGAAAATCTAAAAATCAGCAGAAGGTGACGGAACAAATATGTTTTTATTGATAAATCTCAAGAATCCTTAATATTTTGTTATACAAACTGTATATCATTGAAAAGCTTATGAAAAATTACATCGATTAGTGGCAACTTATATAGGGTGTTCCATTTGAAAAAAAATAGTTATCCATTGTTTTGCTTATGTTGACACCCTGTATAGCGCTATCAATAAAAGAGAACCAAAGCCGATGTGTATTATTCTTTATGATGTGGGAAATTTTCTAGCGTACAAATAATGATGCTATCTTTGCTAGGAACGCTTCTGCAATGTTTTCAATGTGTACATGTTTTTGCCCCAAATTTGCCCATAACTAACGAACCGTCCATAATAGACCCATACTATATTATACTATTTTTATCAGCTTCTCAAGAGGGATTAAAATAAAGTATAAAATATAGGGTGTTCCATTTAAAAAAACATAACTTTGGTCTGTTATGTACATTGGGACACCCTGTACAAAAACATACATATTTTTAAAATATGTAGAATAAGTGTGGGTACCAGTTCAAGAAAACTAGAAGTCGATATCTCAAATAGCAAATAAGTTATGGGGCTTTTACAGATCCCTGGGTCACCCGGTATATATATATACCTGTAAAATTGTAGTTTCAATTACTTTATGTTTTGTTAATGGCAAGTTGAGTTGCCGAAACTATAGTCAACAATAAATAAAATTTGTGTTATACCAACAAAGTAAAAGTGTCTTATTATATTTACAACATGTATAACGAAGTAGAAGCCTCCTCCATAAACAACATTTCAATTGTTAAAATATTTGACATCAAATTGAAAATTTTTTGAAATAAGGACTTTTTTGCTCTTCACTATGTTTTCAGTGATAAATTGAAGAATTTTCAGTGAGGACCTTTTTCTTGTTTTTTTTTTGCTCAGACTTACTTTTTAATTTTTAACAGAGTCGTGAGTCACTTCAAAAATCGACTCTTTCCGACAAAAAAGAGTCATTTCGCCCATCTCTAGTTTATATTAGAGGACATGCTTACTATTCATATTGCTGCAACTTGAAAAATTTGAGAAACGGGGAAATTTTTTGGTATTGTGTGTTTCATAAATATCCATGATATATATCATCGAATATATATCACGATATATATCATGATACATATCCGATGATATATATCGTCCGAACTCTGATTCAGTGAGTGCGATAGTTTTCTGGAAGAATTTTCAATATCTGTTTATCCGTTCAAGAGTTAGTTATCATCAAAAATAAAAAAAAAAAACAATTGAACGACAAATTTAATTTTTTTATCTTATCTGGATCTATTCGATGGGTACATCACTTTGTTTTAAGAATTTGCAAAATTTGGTCATCCGTTCAAGAGATATCGTCAAAAAAAAAGACATTTGAACAACGAATTTATTTTTTTGGCAATATCACATCTTTCGGATGAATATAACAATTTTCAAGATCCGTCCTTTCAAGAATTATCCTCAAAAAATATAAAGCAATTGAACTATAAATTAAACGTTTTGGGTCATATTTGTATCTGTTCGACGAGTAGTACACCTTGCTGGATGATTTTTTTTAAATCTGGTCATCCGTTTCAGAGTTTTTGAAATCATTTAAATTGACGAATCTTTGTTTTCAGAATTGACAAAAAAATTCTTGCCAAGCTTGAAATTGGAGGTAGTGCCATGCAGTGGGCTCTTGGAATACGTTGATGGTAGAGCCACTTTTACAATTTATTGTATCGTATGATACTGATGTTTGAAACGTCAAAGTTATGAAAGATGGAAATGACAAATTATACTAATTAAATACCGGCCAAAAAATCCAAAATTTGCACATGAAACTCAATCACGAAAAAAACTCTAAAAATTTGAAACGAAGAAATGAAAAAACTGGTCAAAGATCTAAAATATAGGCAAGCAATTAAAAAATGCTGTTCTAAAAATAAAAAATGCAAACCAAAATATTGAAAGGAAAACAAAAATAATTTGCCATTTTTAGCCCCTAAAATAACTCCTTAGCTCAAAATAAGTGGCGACCAGAAACTCGAAAACTTCAGTTCCTGGATGTCCCACAACAAAATTTTATAGACAAATAGTGTTCAGAATGGATTCAGACTTGAAAAAAAAAAATTAAATTTAATCGATTTTAGTCAAAAAGTAACCTAAAAGTAAAAAAAAACCACCCATAAAAAATAATAATTCAAGTTAAAAAATCTAAAATGAAGGGCAAGAAATCAAAAACCATCGAAAAAATTTTAATATCGGAAAAAAAAAGTCGCTTATAAAAATCAATAATATCAATCATTTAGGTTAAAAAATCTAAAATATAGGTTAAAAAATTAAAAACTTCGATCCTGAAAATTGTGGACCAAAAAAATCGAAAAGTTTAACAAACAAATAGAAAATTTAGAAGAAAATTTAGGCTAAAAGATCAAAAATTCAGACCAGAATATCAAAATCCGGGCTTAACAATAAAAAATTTAAACAAAAAGATTGAAAATCCAAGTACAAAAATTGCCATTTTCAGCACTCGGGGTGATTAGCCCCAGAAAACAAAGGATAAAACTCAAAATTTGCTCTGTACTGAATGAAATTTGCACTCAATGTTCTGAAAAATTGTAAAAAATTAATCACTATTAGTTCTTAATTAAGGTTAAAAACTGAAATAAGCACAAAAATTTGAAAATTTACACAAATATCAAAAATTCGCAGTTAAAAAAAAATTCAGACCAACAATCCGAAAATTTCAACAACAAAAAAAATCAAAAAATTTAACCAAAATAAAGGATATTTCGGGCAAAAACTCTAAAATTTGGAACAAAGAAATGAAAAATACAGGTCAAATATCTAAAATATAGGCCAAAAAAATAAAAAATGCTGGTCTAAATATAAAAAATATAAACCAAATAATTGAAAAATCAAGGAAAACGGAAATAATTTGCCATTTTCAGCTTCCAAAATAACTCTTTAGCTCAAAATAAGTTGCCGACCAGAAACTCGAAAACGGTAGTCAAAAAGGAGGTAACCAAAAAGTAAAAAAATCGCCCATAAAAAAGAATAATTCAAGTTAAAAAATCCAAAATGAAGGGCAAGAAATCGGAAACTGTACTTGAAAATATCGGCAAAAAAATAAAAAAGTTGCGTATAAAAAGCAATCATTTAGGTTAAAAAAATCTAAAATATA
Source organism: Ocypus olens (assembly GCA_910593695.2). NCBI lineage: Eukaryota > Metazoa > Arthropoda > Insecta > Coleoptera > Staphylinidae > Ocypus > Ocypus olens. The sequence goes on along the minus strand of OU343052.1, from coordinate 21,423,834 downwards.
GGATTAAAAATTAAAAACTTTGACCAAAAATTCCATCCTAAAAATCAAAATTGCGAACGAAAAATTCGAACATTTTAACTAAAAAATCGAAAATTTAGAAGAAAAGTATTTTTTTTTGGAAATTTGTACACATTATTCAAAATTAGTCTCTCAAAATTTCAACCATCTGTATTTCTGAAAAATGCGCTTTTTTGGTCATCAAAATTTGCTTTTTAGTGCAACCATTTTTGTTGTTATAATAAAACACTTTTAACTTTGTTTTGTATAACTTATATGTTTATTTTTGTGACTTAAGTTTCGGTAATACAATTACCATTTTCAAACAAGAAGTAAAATAAACATATAAGTTATACAAAACAAAGTTAAAAGTGTTTTATTATAATATTTAAAATGTATAACGAAGTAGAAGCCTCCAGCATAAACAATATCATTTTTGTTGTGATAAACTTGCGATAATTTTCTTTGGAAATTCGTAAAGACACATTATTCAAAATTAGTCTGTCAAAATTTCAACCATCTGTTGCAAGAAATGTGGAATTCACATGTGAATTTCTAAAAAAGCGCTTTTCGGTTATTTCGGTTGCCTATTTAGTGCAACGAATTTTGTTGTGGTAAACTTGCGATTGCTTTCTTTGGAAATTCGTAAAAACACATTATTCAGAAATTTTGGTTTTTATTTGTTTTCGTCTTTATTACTGGTTATTTTGAAAATACAAGAGCGCTTCCTTAATGCTCTTTTGTAAACTCTTTAAATAGGACGTTTCGTTAGTTAGATAGCTACATCACTTAATTTTTTTTAATACGGACTTATTTTTTTTTATTTCATTTTTGTGTAGCTTTTCACCTCACAAAACTAATGATGTATCACAGAATTGTTAGCACTTGTAGATACTTGAAGTTTTTTTTTTTAATTGCAGGGTAGGTATTAATTTGAACCTAATTTATATTAACAATAACTGCAGAGAATGCCAGAATGAACAATTTATAACGAATAAGGTTTTTTCGAAATCTAACTAGTTTTTTTAAATACAACAATAAAAATGAAAAAAAAATCACTTAATACCATATTATCATTAAATTGGAGCAAGTAACATGAGACCACCACCAGTTTTATTAATGAATGAATAATTTTCGAATGCGTTTAATTTGTACGATTCAGTATTATCTAGGTTGTGATACAAAATACTGTTGCTTTTTGCGTTTATTTCGAGCCAGATTATTGCGGGGAAACGCACGGCCCATTTGTCTAGTTGGGTGAAATTGGCATGAGCGAAATCTTGGTAATTGGGGGATGTAATCTGCGGCCATAAAACCGCCTGACGTGGCCGTAATGAGAGCGCGAGTATGTGGAGCAAGATGAATGCGTTCGCTTTCTATTTTGATGGGGGATTCTAAAAATAATCGAATGGAAACCGGAGAGTCGTGCAGATTTCTAAGAATAAGCGGGCAGGTAAAAATCGCCGCGTGCAGACACCGGGAAATTATAGGTGCAGGTGAGGTGAGGTATTGACCCGCTGAGACCGAATCGCGTCGTGGTAAACTCGTTTGTACTTTATCCAGCGAGATCCTTTCACCGTCGCTTTTGCAGCTTCTTGCTGAGTATTTCAATCGTTGGTGTTTTGGCTTCCAGTTATCTTCGAGTAACTCATATCTTCATGTGCCGGGATAAAATTAGATAAATAAATTTATACACTTTCATAAAGTTGAAAACTCCTATGTATCATCTATAATATGACCTCAAGTTTTACGACAAGCCCAGATGATATTATTTCCTGTGAAGCAACCTCGTGCAAAGGACTTTTTGCAACTGCAAATATAAGATACAACTTTTATTTTCTTATGATGAAAGTTTTTACGGGATGTGTGCTCTCCCGCTCGAGTAATACGATTCGTGCAAATATGTGTCTCGTATTCGTCAAATATAGGAGTACAGCTGCAACTTAAACCCGAGAGGTGCAATAAATAAAATTCGAATCTGCGAAACTGTGCTTTATGTACATAAAGAACCGCACTGGTAAATAAAGCTACCCAGTAAATAGTTATTTGGTCACATATTGCTGCCCTGAACTTTGTTTAGAGAGATGGGATTTAAATATTCAGTGAACTATTTCATCAAAAAATGTCGCGTTTAGTTTGAATCTTTCACAAAAAAATATAAATATCAATAATTCGTAAAGTACTAAAAGATGAGTTTTTTTACTGATTTAGGCCTTAACTTCACGATACATCTTGGAAATTGAAATAAAGAACACCTTTGGTCAGTGGCGGCTCGTGGAACATATTGATGGTAGAGCTTTAAGAATTAATTTAAAATTCTTGCTAGTGCCATGGTTGCTTGGTTCTACATAACGAGCCATCCTTACCTAACATAAAAGTTAAAAACATTTATGATCGAAACATCCAGATTTCACCTTTAAAATACAAAATACGAGACTATATGAAATTCTGCTTAATTCAAAGTAAATCACAACGAATTGTCATTTAAAATTACTTATCAATATCAGAACTTTAATATTCAAGCAAAATATCAAAATATTCTGAAGATGGCTTTTGAGTTATTCAGCTAAAAACTCAAAAATATTACTTTTTCGATCAAATATTGGGAAAAAGTGAAATTTTGGCTAAAATCAAAACAAAACACAACGGACTGTCACTTAACATTACCTACTAATATCAAAACTTTAATATTTATTCAAAATATCAAAACATTCTGAAGACGGTTTTAGAGCTATTTAACAGAAAAGTTGGAAATGACAATTTTTTGTAATAAATTTTGAGAAAATTCGCTTAAAATCGAAGCAAATCGCAATTACCTGTTTCTCAAAATCACTGATCGACATCAGGGCTATAATATTCACTCAAAATATCGAAACATTCTGTAGATGGTTTTTGAGTCATTCAACAGAAAAGTCGGAAATGTAATTTTTTTCTAATCAATTTTAAGAAAATTCGCTTAAAATTAAAGCAAATTATAATTAACTGTTACTCAAAATCACTTATCAACATCAGAGCTATAATATCCATTCAAAATATTAAAACATTCTGCAGATGGTTTTTGAGTTATTCAACAGAAAAGTCGGGAATGTCAATTTTTTCTAATTAATTTTAAGAAAATTCCCTTAAAATTAAAGCAAATCATAATTAACCATTACTCAAAATCACTTATCAACATCAGAGCTAAAATATTCGTTCTAAATATCAAAAACATTCTGCAGAAAAGTTAGAAATGTCAATTTTTTATACTAAATTTTGAGAAAATTCGCTTAAAATCGAAGCAAATCGCAATTAACTGTTACTCAAAATCACTCATCGACATCAGGGCTATAATATTCACTCAAAATATCAAAACATTCTGCAAATGGTTTTTGAGTTACTCAACAGAAAAGTCAGAAATGTCAATTTTTTGTAATTAATTTTAAGAAAAATTCGCTTAAAATTAAAGCAAATCATAATGAACTATTACTCAAAATCACTTATCAACATCAGAGCTATAATATTAATTCAAAATATCAAAAACATTCTGCAGAAAAGTTAGAAATGTCAATTTTTTGTTCTAAATTTTGAGAAAATTCTCTTAAAATCGAAGCAAATCGCAATTAACTGTTACTCAAAATCACTCATCGACATCAGGGCTATAATATTTACTCAAAATATCAAAACATTCTGCAGATGGTTTTTGCGTTAATCAAGAAAAGTCGAAAATGTCAACTTTTTTGTAATACATTTTAAGAACATTCGCTTAAAATCGAAGCAAGTCTTAATTAACTGTTACTCAAAATAACTCATCAATATCCATGCAGAAGATCAAAACATTCTACAGATTGATTTTTTTCAACTAGAAACTCAAAAATGTCAAAGTGAAAATTCGTATAAAATCAAAACAAGTCACAAAGGTATGTTACTCAACATTACCTACTAATATCAGAACTTTAATATTTATGCCAAATATTAAAACATTCTGAAGATAGTTTTTGAGTTATTTGACTAAAAACGCGAAAATATCAATTTTTGTTACAAATATTGTGAAAAATTTCGGTTAAAATCAAAGCAAATCACAATAAACTGTTGTATGTAGGAGATCAAAATATTCTCCAGATTGATTTTGAGTTATTCAACTAGAAACCAGAAAATGTTATTTTTTTTGTAATAAATCTTAAAAAAATAAGAATTTTGTTTAAAAACAAAGCAAATCACAATTAACGGTCACTCAAAATCAGCTATCAATATCAAGGCTTCAATATTTATGCAAAATATTCAAGCATTCTGCAGATGGTTTTTGAGTTATTCAACTGAAAACTCGAAAATGTCAATTATTTGGAAAAGCTAAAATAAATTAAAAGCTAAGACTCTAATATTCAAACAAAAGATCAAAACATTCCGAAGTTGATTTTAGAGTTATTCAACTAAAAACTTGAAAATATCAATTTTTCATATTGAGGAAAAGTGAAATTTCGGTTAAAATCAAACTAAACCCCAATCTGTCACTCAAAATCACTTATCAATATCAGGGCTAATAATTTTTTTTTCGGACGGAGCAGATGTTTTAGAAATATTTTATCATAATCGCATTGCTGAAGGCCGCACCTAACGAACCTAGTGGCAAAAATTCTTGCTAGTGCCATGGCTCCTTGGCTCTATATAACGAGCCGCCCCTGCCTTTGGTAATATCATCACATTTATATGAAATATTAACATAGAAGGTGTTATTTCTTTCAACTAAACAATGTATGGATTAATAGATGATATGTCTAGAAAAAACTGTGGTATATTATAAAAGCATTATCTATTGTTATTTTTCGCACATGTACATGTGGTTGCATACGATGTGATGGAGTAAAGGCCATGGACCACAAACAATATTTTTTTATGTGTGAATTGATCGTGCCACACACGATGAAAAGATCTCTCAAAATCAAGATCAAAAATAGGAGCTTGTCATTTTAAAACAAAATTCATGACGTCATTCCTCAAAAACAATTGACGACTGAAAATCTACTTTCACGCAAAAATGTGTATTTTTATTAAAGAAAATCAACCTGTTCGAGGATTCTTTCCAAAAATATTTTATTTCGGTTTTACTTAATTTATTCTATACTGTAGGCGCGCACTGTATGTTGTATACGTGAATATGGCGCTTTCTGACCGAAAAGTGTAACTCGTATCTAAAGTATGTTTGAAGAACGTGTGGAAAGTTTTGGAGAAGAATCATAGAAACCCATCGAGAGATTTTCTTGGAGACTAAAAAAATTCAGCCGAATGCAGAGTAAAAGAGTAAAAAATACAGAAAACCTAGTGCTGACCCATTTTTAGATTATACCATAATTTACTGCCATGAATGCTTGGAAATGCTATGGGGAAGAATCGTGGAAATCCATCGAGGGGTTTTCCTGTACATTTGAAAAATACTGCTAAATGAGGGTTTGCTTGTCGTTAACAATGTTTGAGTGAAAATTACGGAAAAAAACTAGTAATAACCCGTTTTTTGGTTATACCATAATTTTACAGCTATACAGGGTGTCCCATTTTAAATTGCCACCCCAAATATCTCGAAACCTGAGTAACATGGCAAAATGTTTCAGATGAAAGTTGTAGGGTTCGGAGGAGGACATATGCTGGTGACTTTGAAAATGACCTTGGGGTTAATTTTCAAGGTCAAACGAAGATCAATTTTGTTTTTTTAAATGGAACCCCCTCTTTTTTTATCGCGGGATCGTATTCTTCGGGAAAAAATACAAACTTTTTGTAGGAAACGTTTTTTTTTGTCTGAACATACTTTTTTGTAGTTAAAATTTTAGTTTTTTTTTTTGGTCTGCATTTTTTATTTTTGCAGAGAGTTTACGATTTTTCGTCTAAATTTTCGATTTTTTGCCTATATTTTTAGTTTTGTTTTACCTTGATTATAAATTTTAACGAGCGAATTGTAAGTTTTTGATTGTTTGTCCTTCATTTTAGATGTTTTAACCTGACTTATTGTTTTTATGGGCGAATTTTTTTAAATGTTATTGAGTTTAGAATTTCGGCAATTTACTTTGAGGTAAAAATATTAAAAATTCAGTCTGCAAAATCAAAGTTTTGGGGCTGAAAATGGCAAATTATTTTTCTTTTGCTTGAATTTTCAATTTTTAGCCTTCATTTTTATTTTTTAGACCGGGGTTTTTGATTTTTTGCCTATATTTTCGATGTTTTTGGCACCTAAACCAAATTTTTTTTTTTGACTGCATTTTTATTATTCCCAAGAGTTTTCAATTTTCAATTTTTTACCAATGTTTTTAGTTCTGTTACCCTAATTATTAATTTTAATGTTCTTTAATTGTTGATTTTAATTAGCGAATTTTTCGTCGTTATTTGCGAGTGTTTTGGTCCAAGTTTTTGATTTTTTATAATTTAGATTTTGCAGACTGAATTTTTAATATTTTTGGCTTGTACTTGGTTTTTGTATTAATTTTAGGTTATTTATTTAATTTGAATTTTTTTGTTTTTGTGGTTGTTTTAAGATAAAACTAATGTACTTTGATATTTAGATAGAAAATACAGACTGCGCGATTTGTGTTTTAGGAATTACTTAATTTTCAAATAGTTCGATTCGATTTTTGATTTTTTTTCGAAAATTTTTAAATCAAAAAAATAATTTTTGCAGTCAATTTAGATTTTTTTATTAATTATTAAATATAATACTTTAGCCCGGAATTAAACTGATCACCCGGTATAACTAGAACTGTTTGGAAATTATGAAAAAAAATGCGAACAATTTTAAGTAGTTAATTAGCGATGCTTTCGGAAAAATTAAAGAATGATTTTAATTATTTGGAGGATACCACAGCACGATTAAATATTTTTTTAAATTTGGCCTTTTTGTACCACCTACATATTTTCGGAAAAACGGAGTTCTTCGATCCATGGGGTATTTTTTTGGGGTGGGTATTTTATGCGAGGGGTATTCTGGGGTTTTTTTATGAAATATTTGGGGAAAATTAAAAATTACTCCTGGCAACACTGGGTCAGTGTTAATTGTTTTAGCAGTATATCAAAAATTGAGTTGTTCTGAATAAATTTTAAAACTTTGAAGCTATTTCCAGCAGAGACAAATTTGTAACAATTTTTCTAATCGCAGAAAGTAATTTTGTTTTCTTAAGTTCAAGTTTTAGATGTTGCCATTTTATTTTCAGCACTCATGTGGCAATTGTTTTAGTACGAGTGTGCAGGGTGTCCCATTTTAAATTGCCACCCCAAATATCTCGAAACCTGAGCAACATGGCAAAAAATGTTTTAGATAAAATCTGTAGAGTTCGGAGGGGGCATATGCTGGTGACCTTAAAAATGACCTTGGCATTAATTTTCAAGGTTAAACGAAGGTCAACTTTGATTTTTTAAATGGATCCCCCTATTTTTTATTGCGGGATCGTATTCTACGGCAAAAAATACAAAAATTCAAATTTTGTAGGAAACTTTTTTTAAATGCTTTTTTTCACGAATTTTGTCCGTCATGTTTTTTGAAATGTCAGATGAATCCAGGCTGTGATTCATGCATTACCCTCGGCATTAGCGCCACCCGATGTGCACCACGTGGAGGTTGCCGATGGGATTTTGCACATCGATGGTTTCAGTGGCTGGAGGTTCGATCTCGTTCTTAGATCAAATGCTCGATCAAGTGTCCATCCTCGTCAATGCACTTCTGTACTCGCTGGCGAAAGTCTACTTGAACATTTCGAAAGGTTTGAATGAAAATTGCTCGAAATGCAGCCCTAACCATCTCTCGTGTTCTGCTCTGTTGTCGGAGCTTGAGCAAATACTTTCTCCTTGACTAGTCCCCAGAGGAAAAAGTCAAGGGGAGTAAGATACGGTGATCTTGCTCCCGCAACTTTGATGCTAATGCCGAGGGTAATGCACGAATCACAGCCTGGATTCATCTGACATTTCAAACATGACGAACAAAATTCGTGAAAAATCTCTTTCCTACAAAAAGTTTGTATTTCTCCCGTTGAATGCAATCTCGTAATAAAAAATTGGTTCCATTTGAAAAATTAAAGTTGACCTTCGTTTGACCTTGAAAATGACCGCAAAAGTCATTTTCAAGGTCACCAGCATATGTCCCCTCCGAACTCTACAACTGTCATCTAAAACATTTTTTGTCATGTTGCTCAGGTTTCGAGAAATTTGGGGTGGCAATTTAAAATGGGACACCCTGTATATGAGTGGAATGCTTTAGGGGGAAATTAATTAATTTTTAACATTTTATTAAGGATTGTTAAAATGAGGCTCTTGAGGTTGATTTCACAACTTTATACTATTTATTCCTATTTAAAATTGTGAAACCAACCAAGTGCCTCATTTTAACAACCCGTAATATTAAAAATGTTTCACCACGTGATAAACGAGAACCAAAGAACCAAATTTAACAAAACAAATTAACATTTTAGTAAGAATTTTATCGTTTTTGAAATTTCGGTCAACTCGTTACTCAAAATCACTCATCGACATCAGGGCTATAATATTTACTCAAAATATCAAAACATTCAGCAGATGGTTTTTGCGTTAATCAAGAAAAGTCGAAAATGTCAACTTTTTTAAGAGCATTCGCTTAAAATCGAAGCAAATCGCAATTAACTGTTACTCAAAATAACTCATCAATATCCATGCAGAAGATCAAAAAATTCTACAGATTGATTTTTTTCAACTAGAAACTCAAAAATGTTCATTTTTTATATGAAATCTTGAGAAAAAGTGAACATTCGTATAAAATCAAAACAAATCACAAAGGTATGTTACTCAACATTACCTACTAATATCAGAACTTTAATATTTATGCCAAATATTAAAACATTCTGAAGATAGTTTTTGAGTTATTTCACTAAAAACGCGAAAATATCAATTTTTGTAAGAAATATTGTGAAAAATTTCGGTTAAAATCAAAGCAAATCACAATTAACGGTCACTCAAAATCAGCTATCAATATCAAGGGTTCAATATTTATGCAAAATATTCAAGCATTCTGCAGATGGTTTTTGAGTTATTCAACTGAAAACTCGAAAATGTCAATTATTTGGAAAAGCTAAAATAAATAAAAAGCTAAGACTCTAATATTCAAACAAAAGATCAAAACATTCCGAAGTTGATTTTAGAATTATTTAACTAAAAACTTGAAAATATCAATTTTCACATTGAGGAAAAGTGAAATTTCGGTTAAAATCAAACCAAACCCCAATGATCTGTCACTCAAAATCACTTATCAATATCAGGGCTAATTTTTCGGACGGAGCAGATGTTTTAGAAATATTTTATCATAATCGCATTGCTGAAGGTCGTACCTAACATCAGTGGCAAAAATTCTTGCTAGTGCCATGGCTCCTTGGCCCTATAAACGAGCCGCCCCTGTCTTTGGTAATATCATCACATTTATATGAAATATTAACATAGAAGGTGTTATTTCTTTCAACTAAACAATGTAAGGATTAATAGATGATATGTCTAGAAAAAAACTGTGGTATATTATAAAAGCATTATCTATTGTTATTTTTCGCACATGTACATGTGGTTGCATACGATGTGATGGAGTAAAGGCCATGGACCACAAACAATATTTTTTTATGTGTGAATTGATCGTGCCACACACGATGAACAGATCTCTCAAAATCAAGATCAAAAATAGGAGCTTGTCATTTTAAAACAAAATTCATGACGTCATTCCTCAAAAACAATTGACGACTGAAAATCTACTTTCACGCAAAAATGTGTATTTTTATTAAAGAAAATCAACCTGTTCGAGGATTCTTTCCAAAAATATTTTATTTCGGTTTTACTTAATTTATTCTATACTGTAGGCGCGCACTGTATGTTGTATACGTGAATATGGCGCTTTCTGACCGAAAAGTGTAACTCGTATCTAAAGTATGTTTGAAGAACGTGTGGAAAGTTTTGGAGAAGAATCATAGAAACCCATCGAGAGATTTTCTTGGAGACTAAAAAAATCCAGCCGAATGCAGAGTAAAAGAGTAAAAAATACAGAAAACCTAGTGCTGACCCATTTTTAGATTATACCATAATTTACTGCCATGAATGCTTGGAAATGCTATGGGGAAGAATCGTGGAAATCCATCGAGGGGTTTTCCTGTACATTTGAAAAATACAGCTGAATGAGGGTTTGCTTGTCATTAACAATGTTTGAGTGAAAATTACGGAAAAAACTAGTAATAACCCGTTTTTTGGTTATGCCATAATTTTACAGCTATACAGGGTGTCCCATTTTAAATTGCCACACCAAATATCTCTAAACCTGAGTAACATGGCAAAAAATGTTTTAGATAAAATCTGTAGAGTTCGGAGGGGGCATATGCTGGTGACCTTAAAAATGACCTTGGCATTAATTTTCAAGGTTAAACGAAGGTGAACTTTGATTTTTTAAATGGATCCCCCTATTTTTTATTGCGGGATCGTATTCTACGGCAAAAAATACAAAAATTCAAATTTTGTAGGAAACTTTTTTTAAATGCTTTTTTTCACGAATTTTGTCCGTCATGTTTTTTGAAATGTCAGATGAATCCAGGCTGTGATTCATGCATTACCCTCGGCATTAGCGCCACCCGATGTGCACCACGTGGAGGTTGCCGATGGGATTTTGCACATCGATGGTTTCAATGGCTGGAGGTTCGATCTCGTTCTTAGATCAAATGCTCGATCAAGTGTCCATCCTCGTCAATGCACTTCTGTACTCGCTGGCGAAAGTCTACTTGAACATTTCGAAAGGTTTGAATGAAAATTGCTCGAAATGCAGCCCTAACCATCTCTCGTGTTCTGCTCTGTTGTCGGAGCTTGAGCAAATACTTTCTCCTTGACTAGTCCCCAGAGGAAAAAGTCAAGGGGAGTAAGATACGGTGATCTTGCTCCCGCAACTTTGATGCTAATGCCGAGGGTAATGCACGAATCACAGCCTGGATTCATCTGACATTTCAAACATGACGAACAAAATTCGTGAAAAATCTCTTTCCTACAAAAAGTTTGTATTTCTCCCGTTGAATGCAATCTCGTAATAAAAAATTGGTTCCATTTGAAAAATTAAAGTTGACCTTCGTTTGACCTTGAAAATTACCGCAAAGGTCATTTTCAAGGTCACCAGCATATGTCCCCTCCGAACTCTACAACTTTCATCTAAAACATTTTTTGCCATGTTGCTCAGGTTTCGAGAAATTTGGGGTGGCAATTTAAAATGGGACACCCTGTATATGAGTGGAATGCTTTAGGGGGAAATTAATTAATTTTTAACATTTTATTAAGGATTGTCAAAATGAGGCTCTTGAGGTTGATTTCACAACTTTATACTATTTATTCCTATTTAAAATTGTGAAACCAACCAAGTGCCTCATTTTAACAACCCGTAATATTAAAAATGTTTCACCACGTGATAAACGAGAACCAAAGAACCAAATTCAACAAAACAAATTAACATTTTAGTAAGAATTTTATCGTTTTTGAAATTTCGGTCAACTCGTTACGAAAACGCATATAATTGGCAACTCCACAGATAACCCAGGTTATAATTGGCGAAACGAGGATTTTAGCAAGATAATATATTCCAGTACGATAGATATAATAATAATAAATATATAGATATAATATATTACGTACGAAAATTTGGATGGCACGTGAAGGATTTACAAGTGATATAGTTTTTTTCAGGAATGATGGCGTTCACGTCATCAATTTCAAAGTCCCGAATCAATCCATCCAAGGCCACAATAGTGCACATTGGCGTAACGTTAAATGGGATGTTTTTTTTTACTCAATTCTACAATTAAACATCCCCAAGATTTGAACGAATCATGCCGATTAATACCTTATTGGAAGGCACTAAATGATATTTTCAATGTACATCGAGCGTTTTGCAGGATCGGATGATACTGACGTTTAAAGCGTCAAAATTGTGAAAGATGGAAATAACAAATTATACTTCAAATTCTAATAATCTTTACCGCCAGTTTACTCAAAAACTAAAGGGATTTCTAAAAAAACTTATCCTTTATAAGTTGTTTATTACGGCATTTTCTACAATTGTTATTAATATATATCTGCTGTAACTACAGGGTTGGCCATATTCGACGAAAAGATTTGTTTTTTTTAACCATGGAAAAAAGCACATTCTTTGCTGTTCATGTTAAAAATCATTTAATTGGATTGAAGGAAATTTGTTTACATCATGAATATGATATCTCGTAAATGGCCGCTTTGAGCATCTACGGAGTTTTGAGCCCATTTTGCAGCATTTTCCATGGTTTTAGTCAACATTTCGGCCGAAATGGCGGCCATTTCCTGGCGAATGTTGTTCTTCAGCTCTTCTAGGGACCGTGGCTTGTTGATATAAACCTTTGATTTCAAATAGCCTTACAGAAAAAGTCTGCAGGCGTTAAATCTGCTGAACGCGGCGGCCAGTCAAAATCAGCATTTTTCGACATCAAACAGCCTGGGAACAATGTCTTCAAAAAAATCCATTGTAGCTCGAGCAGTGTGCGGTGGGGCCTCTCTCTTGTTGAAACCAGAAGTCATCCATACCATTATCACGCACAATTGGTATCAAAAAATCTCAGAACGGCGTTTTTGAGATGTTGTTGGAGACCTGCTAACACTGGCCTGTACGAGTGCGATATTATCATCAGATCGCCTTGGTCGCTTTTTATTTGGACGCTTGGGGTTAGTAAGTGCCTCACCAGTTGTAAATCTATTATACAAACGATATAATGTGGTTGCAGAAGGCGCACTTTTCACCTTATTAATTTTCCTCCATGCACGTTGCGTTTTCACAATTGACTTGTTTTGTTGAATGTAAATTTCAACAATCTTAGAGCGTTCACGAGGCATGTACTGTTCCATGACGAAAATCTCCTTTGACTGACGCTTCAAACGCAGTATGTCTTTAGTCGATCAGTCGTATCTGTCAAAAGTTACAGTGCTGTCAGATCTTTTCGTCGAATATGGCCAACCCGTTATTATCGTTTCTCAATTATAAACTCAAAATTGACAAAAAAAATTGCCTCATGAAATGCATCCAAAGGTAAAAGGGGATTTCCATTATGCTTTTCCTTAGTGAAGTACTCGTTTGCCTTCGGTACCATGCCTCGGGCTTTTGTGGTTATTTTTATGAAACAACTATTTATGCACTTATTTACACTAAACAAAACCAATACACAATACGAAAAACACTGCGAAAATATGAAAAACACCAAGAACTAATGAAAAACTAAAACAAACAGAAGTACTCTAACAACTTGCAAATTAAAGACGATTAGTGAACGCTACTGACGGATGGCTGACAGTTCTCGTTCGCGTTGCGTCAAGGTAGACATGCGCTATAACGGCGTCTTTGTCTAACCAATGCCACACATTTTCGAGCTGTGGGCACTGCTATCGGTACTTGTATCGACGCTCAGAAGACATACGTTTCTACTATTGAATACGATGATGCTCATATAATAGTAGAAAATGATAGAAATCCGCTTGTCGTTGATATGTTCAGAAACTGATGACGTGAACACCAACATTCATGAAATGAATTTTATCATAGGTTTGTTCCAACCCCTTAGAAAACCGTTCACGATACGGTCGTCGTCATGCGCAATAGAAATAAAGTGTTCCATCCGTGAAAGGACCGTGCACCGGACGATCATTTTTGATCATTTTTCTGTTCCAACCGAACTTGGGATCGTTCACGGATCGGTCCCGTACGATCATTTCAGTACTTGGTCCGGAGTAAAAGCTGTTTGGACTGACATGCGCACTGTATTTTTCTGGTGAACGAACGGCGATTTGTCGCGTTTATTAATTATTATACGAATTATGTGTGACAAAAAAGATATATACTTTAAATCTGATGAAAGTAGTGGAGTTGATTAGGAATTTGCCACAACATTTTCGTGAATTTAAAAACCACTGTTTACTGGCAATCAATCAAAAGTAGGGTTATAAGCGATATGCAAAACAATCCCAAAACCGTTCCAACCCATGCATATTTGTAAACGGCAACGGGACGGTGCAAAGCTTACGCATGCGTGTAAAAACGATCCGAACAGTTGTGTGACGGTCTTGGGGCGATACGAGAATCGCGGGTTGGAATTGTTACATTGACATGACCTCAGTTTTTGCGTCATACTTAGGATTCTTAGACTCTTTCCTCTCCAATCAGAAACGCGCCCTACGAAAGATACATACAAACTATATTTAGTTTTTGCTTGAGTTTTAGCTATATCTGTGAATTAAAGGTAATTTAAATTATGCATATAATACAATATTGATATTTTGAAGTTATAAAGAATACTTTTGATTTTAGTTTTGACGAGATTTGCTTGTTACACCTAAGATCGCTAGTAAAAGCTTGCTGAAAGAGAAGTAGATCCTTCCAAAATTGTTTCTGTAACGACTGGAGAGGAAAATGGGTTTCTCAACTTATTTACCTAACGAATTGGACATTAGATTTTTAATGCATCATATCCAATCCAATAACCAATATGGATTTCGTGCCGGCCTCTCTACTGTGGATGCTGTTAACGCATTTGTCGAAGAGTTTCTTCAAGGATTTGAGGCAGGGATGTACACCACCACCTCATTTCTGGACCTTAGCAGAGCGTTCGACTGCGTTTGTCGTGACACACTCATACGGAAACTATATTTCTATAATTTTCAGCCTAACAGTTGTAGGCTCATAAACTCATATCTAACGGGAAAAACACAAATTACACAATTAAGTCAAAAATCATCGGACGATACGGACCTGATGTATGGTGTACCACATGGGTCCATCTTAGGGCCACTTATGTTTTTGATTTATATAAATGACTTACCATATTCAATGACTGATACTAAGTTTGTCCTTTATGCTGACGATACAACTATTATGAATAAATCCCTAATATTACAATCAGCTCTAGATCAAAATCAAACTAGTGCAAACCGTACAACCAGGTGGTTTGCTACAAATAAGCTTACAATAAATAGTGAAAAGACAACTCATCTAACATTTGCTCTGAAAACTCCGGCCAATATTCAATTAAATGTGAAATTTTTGGGATTTCATTTGGATAGCAAACTCACCTGGAGTACGCACGGGGATGAGATGGCATCCAAAATATCTCGTAATATATTTCTACTGCGACTACTAGCAAATTGTATCCACAAATCTAGTCTAAGATCCATATATTTTGCCATATGTGAGTCTTATCTAAGGTACGGTATAATAACATGGGGTCACTCAACTATAACAACTCGCTTGTTTGGTCTACAGAGGAGAGCAATAAGAATATTGTCTGGCTTGACATACAGACAAAACTGTAAAGAAGCATTTAGAAACCTAGGGATACTAACACTACCATACCTGTACATATTACAATGCTTAATATACGTCCACAAAAATATCAATTTAATTCCTTAAAGAACACAATGCATACTTATGAAACCCGAAACAATACGAATATAAATCTAGATCGCTCTCGTCTATCGAAATCTAGAAACGGAATGAATTACTACGGTCCAAAAGCGTGCAATAAACTCCCTGAGTCTATCAGATCACTAAACGATAAATAATTCAAAATCAAAATAAAAACATATCTTTTGCAAAAAGTATTTTATAATATCAATGAAATTTTAAAAGATAACTTTGAAATGCCTTAATACCTGAACTGCTTTTCCCTGAAACATTCGTCTAGACAGTTATTATAATAAATATCACATAGTGCTTAATTCACCTTAGGTCACTTCCTAAATTGTCCATTTTTTAAATAATTTATAAGAAATCTTAACTAATTCGATTTTATAAAATCCTTTAAACTTTGTCTGTGAATTTCTAAACACCTTTTAATATGTAAATGTTTCTGTTGCGTAAACACCTTATTATTTTATTTATATGAACAAAATTAGACTAACTACGTATTAACTGTGCTAATTTTAAATATCATTTATTTATTTTCTAAATTTTGTTTGTAAATCCTTATACACTAGAGTTATATCTAATATTGCTAATTGACCTGTGTAATTTATTACTAACACCAAGAAAGATTTATCATTTATCATTTATTATAGCAGGTTTTATGCACAAAAGCCAGTTTTGAGATATAATGATCCTTGTTACAAAACTAGTCATTTTATATCTGCACACGCTCTAAATAAACGAACATTTTCAGAATTATATTAAATGACTGATTGAGTTTGGCGGCACTTACTTCGTGATACATTTTTAATTAAATAAAACACACTTTTACTTAGTTAATATCACACTGTTTATTTTATTAGTGACTGCAGTTTCGATCAAACAATGATCATTATCAAACTATAAGTAACGTAATTACAAAGAAACATCTTAATTTATACCGCGTTAAACAGAGGCGAGAACATTAGGTTCGTTTGTTCGTTAATTATGGGGCTGTCCGGATTATCCTTGAGTTTATGAATTTCGAGGGATTCGAGCACGTCCATTTTAATCCCCTTGTCTTCGAAATGTAGAATTTGTAGTACATCTTCGTCAAAAGTATGACGGTTTTCAATGAGATGGTTAGCGAAAGTGGAGTCATCTTTATTTAAACGGAACGATGTTAGATGTTCCTTTAACCTAACTTTAAAACTACGACCTGTTTGCCCTATGTACACTGAGGAGCAATCTTTACAATTTAACTTATAAATACCTGATTTATTAAATTTGTCTAGGGGAGTTTTCTCGAATTCCTCGAAATTCATAAACTCAAGGATAATCCGGACAGCCCCATAATTAACGAACAAACGAACCTAATGTTCTCGCCTCTGTTTAACGCGGTATAAATTAAGATGTTTCTTTGTAATTACGTTACTTATAGTTTGATAATGATCATTGTTTGATCGAAACTGCAGTCACTAATAAAATAAACAGTGTGATATTAACTAAGTAAAAGTGTGTTTTATTTAATATATTAAATGAGGCAAATTTAGTGTACAATGGTTTACTTATGTACAAGAACGTTACATGGTTAAGTTGTAAAACGTTCATCCAGATTCGTTGAGAATTTATTTGAAGATAGATTTTTACATAATGGGAGAATTATGTAAATAAATTATTGAAAAATATAACTAACTATATTACTGGATCCAATGGCTTTCCAAATTACCAAAATGTGCTTACAATTCAATGAACTAGATGTTAAACTGCAAGACAGTTATTGTCATTTTGGATTTAATCAAGGTATTCGAAGCTAAATAAAAAATTTCCAATTGTGACGTTATTTCCAATACCTACAAATATGTTCGAAATACAAAAACAGTCTTGCTAGAATCTCAGGAAAATCCAGACTAAGTTATATTGGCAAAAAAATATTCTGCAATTATTCAGTCGTTAATCGAATTTTCTTTCAGATTTTAACAATTCAAGCAATTTGCAGAAACATCAACATTTATTACGGGTGTGAAGTTATAGATCTATCAATAGATTTTAAAAATTCATTTCTCGGAGAAAAAAAAAGCGTTCCACACCTCGCGATATAAATTTCGATTTTTGACAAAGTTTGCAATCAGACATAACTAAATAAAAATGTTGATTCTTATCAAGGTTACGGGCACTCCTTCAACCCAGAAAAAAAAATTCTCCGTAAGTCGCAGAAATCCACACCTCGGGATATAAATCTCGATTTTTGACGAAGTTTGCAATCAGCCATAACTAAATAAAAATTCTTATTCTTATCACTAATAAAGGTACTTTCATAATCAAAAGTCAAAAAAACTTTACGGGCACTCCTTCAACCCAGAAAAAAATAATTTCTCCGTAAGTCGCAGAAATCCACATTTCGCGATATTAATCTCCATTTTTGACAAAGTTTGCAATCAGCCATAACTAAATCAAAATTCTTATTCTTATCACTAATAAAGGTACTTTCATAATCAAAAGTCAAAAAAACGTTACGGGCACTCCTTCAACCCAGAAAAAAATCATTTCTCCGTAAGTCCCAGAAATCACCGACGAGAAGTTAGCCATAAAAATTCCAGCCATAGATTTCCCGGCGCATCCACCATTTCTGTGCGATTTTTAATTTTTATTTGTGTAGTGTCTTTCTGTGGGTGTATTTATCAACTATAAACTGTCAAAAGGCCATGAAAATTAAAACGAAAAAACAAAAAATTATCTGACAGTCATTAATTCATGGGTGGCGTTTAAAAAAATCGTAACTCAAAAAGGGCATTGCAAAAAAAAATATTTTATTTTCGCAATGCCTTTCTGCAAGTACAGTAAACAATTACAAATCGTCAAAAAACCGTGACGAATATTATTTATATTTTTTATTTAACATTAACAGAAAATCGTGGATGGCCCATAAAACAAAAAGGGCATTGCAAAAAAAATTATTTTATTTTCGCAATGCCTTTCTGCAAGTACAGTTAACAATTACAAATCGTCAAAAAACCGTGACGAACATTATTTATATTTTTTATTTAACATTAACAGAAAATCGTGGATGGCCCATAAAACAAAAAGGGCATTGCAAAAAAAATTATTTTATTACCGCAATGCCTTTCTGCAAGTACAGTAAACAATTACAAATCGTCAAAAAACCGTGACGAATATTATTTATATTTTTTATTTAACATTAACAGAAAATCGTGGATGGCCCATAAAACAAAAAGGGCATTGCAAAAAAAATTATTTTATTTTCGCAATGCCTTTCTGCAAGTACAGTAAACAATTACAAATCGTCAAAAAACCGTGACGAATATTATTTATATTTTTTATTTAACATTAACAGAAAATCGTGGATGGCCCATAAAACAAAAAAGGCATTGCGAAAATAAAATAATTTTTTTTGCAATGCCTTTCTGCAAGTACAGTTAACAATTACAAATCGTCAAAAAACCGTGATGAATATTATTTATATTTTTTATTTAACATTAACAGAAAATCGTGGATGGCCCATAAAACAAAAAGGGCATTGCAAAAAAAATTATTTTATTTTCGCAATGCCTTTCTGCAAGTACAGTAAACAATTACAAATCGTCAAAAAACCGTGACGAATATTATTTATATTTTTTATTTAACATTAACAGAAAATCGTGTATGGCCCATAAAACAAAAAGGGCATTGCAAAAAAAATTATTTTATTTTCGCAATGCCTTTCTGCAAGTACAGTAAACAATTACGAATCGTCAAAAAACCGTGACGAATATTATTTATATTTTTTATTTAACATTAACAGAAAATCGTGGATGGCCCATAAAACAAAAAGGGCATTGCAAAAAAAATTATTTTATTACCGCAATGCCTTTCTGCAAGTACAGTAAACAATTACAAATCGTCAAAAAACCGTGACGAATATTATTTATATTTTTTATTTAACATTAACAGAAAATCGTGGATGGCCCATAAAACAAAAAGGGCATTGCAAAAAAAATTATTTTATTACCGCAATGCCTTTCTGCAAGTACAGTTAACAATTACAAATCGTCAAAAAACCGTGACGAATATTATTTATATTTTTTATTTAACATTAACAGAAAATCGTGGATGGCCCATAAAACAAAAAGGGCATTGCAAAAAAAAATATTTTATTTTCGCAATGCCTTTCTGCAAGTACAGTTAACAATTACAAATCGTCAAAAAACCGTGACGAATATTATTTATATTTTTTATTTAACATTAACAGAAAATCGTGGATGGCCCATAAAACAAAAAGGGCATTGCAAAAAAAATTATTTTATTTTCGCAATGCCTTTCTGCAAGTACAGTTAACAATTACAAATCGTCAAAAAACCGTGACGAACATTATTTATATTTTTTATTTAACATTAACAGAAAATCGTGGATGGCCCATAAAACAAAAAGGGCATTGCAAAAAAAAATATTTTATTTTCGCAATGCCTTTCTGCAAGTACAGTAAACAATTACAAATCGTCAAAAAACCGTGACGAATATTATTTATATTTTTTATTTAACATTAACAGAAAATCGTGGATGGCCCATAAAACAAAAAGGGCATTGCAAAAAAAATTATTTTATTTTCGCAATGCCTTTCTGCAAGTACAGTAAACAATTACAAATCGTCAAAAAACCGTGACGAATATTATTTATATTTTTTATTTAACATTAACAGAAAATCGTGGATGGCCCATAAAACAAAAAGGGCATTGCAAAAAAAAATATTTTATTACCGCAATGCCTTTCTGCAAGTACAGTAAACAATTACAAATCGTCAAAAAACCGTGACGAATATTATTTATATTTTTTATTTAACATTAACAGAAAATCGTGGATGGCCCATAAAACAAAAAGGGCATTGCAAAAAAAATTATTTTATTACCGCAATGCCTTTCTGCAAGTACAGTTAACAATTACAAATCGTCAAAAAACCGTGACGAATATTATTTATATTTTTTATTTAACATTAACAGAAAATCGTGGATGGCCCATAAAACAAAAAGGGCATTGCAAAAAAAAATATTTTATTTTCGCAATGCCTTTCTGCAAGTACAGTAAACAATTACAAATCGTCAAAAAACCGTGACGAATATTATTTATATTTTTTATTTAACATTAACAGAAAATCGTGGATGGCTCATAAAACAAAAAGGGCATTGCAAAAAAAATTATTTTATTTTCGCAATGCCTTTCTGCAAGTACAGTTAACAATTACAAATCGTCAAAAAACCGTGATGAATATTATTTATATTTTTTATTTAACATTAACAGAAAATCGTGGATGGCCCATAAAACAAAAAGGGCATTGCAAAAAAAATTATTTTATTTTCGCAATGCCTTTCTGCAAGTACAGTAAACAATTACAAATCGTCAAAAAACCGTGACGAATATTATTTATATTTTTTATTTAACATTAACAGAAAATCGTGGATGGCTCATAAAACAAAAAGGGCATTGCAAAAAAAATTATTTTATTTTCGCAATGCCTTTCTGCAAGTACAGTTAACAATTACAAATCGTCAAAAAACCGTGATGAATATTATTTATATTTTTTATTTAACATTAACAGAAAATCGTGGATGGCCCATAAAACAAAAAGGGCATTGCAAAAAAAATTATTTTATTTTCGCAATGCCTTTCTGCAAGTACAGTAAACAATTACAAATCGTCAAAAAACCGTGACGAATATTATTTATATTTTTTATTTAACATTAACAGAAAATCGTGGATGGCCCATAAAACAAAAAGGGCATTGCAAAAAAAATTATTTTATTTTCGCAATGCCTTTCTGCAAGTACAGTAAACAATTACAAATCGTCAAAAAACCGTGACGAATATTATTTATATTTTTTATTTAACATTAACAGAAAATCGTGGATGGCCCATAAAACAAAAAGGGCATTGCAAAAAAAATTATTTTATTTTCGCAATGCCTTCCTGCAAGTACAGTAAACAATTACAAATCGTCAAAAAACCGTGACGAATATTATTTATATTTTTTATTTAACATTAACAGAAAATCGTGGATGGCTCATAAAACAAAAAGGGCATTGCAAAAAAAATTATTTTATTTTCGCAATGCCTTTCTGCAAGTACAGTTAACAATTACAAATCGTCAAAAAACCGTGATGAATATTATTTATATTTTTTATTTAACATTAACAGAAAATCGTGGATGGCCCATAAAACAAAAAGGGCATTGCAAAAAAAATTATTTTATTTTCGCAATGCCTTTCTGCAAGTACAGTAAACAATTACAAATCGTCAAAAAACCGTGACGAATATTATTTATATTTTTTATTTAACATTAACAGAAAATCGTGGATGGCCCATAAAACAAAAAGGGCATTGCAAAAAAAATTATTTTATTTTCGCAATGCCTTTCTGCAAGTACAGTAAACAATTACAAATCGTCAAAAAACCGTGACGAATATTATTTATATTTTTTATTTAACATTAACAGAAAATCGTGGATGGCCCATAAAACAAAAAGGGCATTGCAAAAAATTAGGAAAATTAGGAACTATCTAGAACCTTTAAAAACCCAATATACCCATAAAACTTAATTTTACGAGCGGTACAAAGGAGACTCCGCGCCCTAGCCGCTAACCGTAAACATATTTCACACGCTCAAGGGAGGCCTTGAGCCTGTGAAATATTTCTGCTTGATTTTTATTACGTCTAATAAAATATAAAAAACAGGTTATTATTTCTTTTAGTTTAGTTTATTACATCCGGTGGTTGGAACGTGGTAAATGCGTCAGCAAGTGCACGTATACAATTTTCTAGGGCGGGTCACGTAGAGTTTACGAATTTTGCTTACTTATTCACAATAGGTAAAAAGAGCGAAAATATGCATTTTATGCACATAATGAAAAAAATATGCTCTAAATCAAGGGTCTTCAACCCGCGGCCCGCGGGCCGCTTGCGGCCCGCCGATATGTTTTCTGCGGCCCGCCAACAGCACTCTCAATGCTGAATACAGTGACATAACTTATTTCTGCGATGTTCGTTGGCTGAGCCGAGGTAAAATGTTAAAACGAGTTTTTGACTTGCGAAAAGAAATTGCCGATTTTATGCAAAGTAAAGATAAAGCTGCGCCGCATTTCAGCGATGAAGAATGGCTGGCCGATTTGGGTTTTCTTACCGATATCACATCACAACTCAATGACTTGAATCAGAAATTATAAGGAAAAGATTATTTAGTTAACGAATTACTTGATTTTTTAAAAGCGTTTGGAATTAAAACTCGAACTATGGATCAGCCAGTTCCAAAGAAACATTACCACGCATTTTCCTCATCTGTCATTATTCCAGATTTCGAATATGGACAAATATATTTCTGCACTTCAGGATCTGAAAACACAATTCCATTCGCGATTCCTTGATTTTCGGAGAGACGAAAAGTACCTGAATTGATTTGCTCGTCCATTCAGCGTTTCGGTTGAAGAAGTTCCGGAAAAATTTCAGATGGAATTGATAGAGCTACAGTGCAATTCAACCTTAAAAAATAAATTTGATGTTGATTTGATTGATTTCTATTCGAAATACGTCTCCATTACAGATTTCCCCAAAATCGGAGATCATGCATTGAAAACAATATCACTTTTTGGATCCACATATACATGTGAGTAGTTATTTTCACGCATGAAAAACGTGAAATCCAAAACGAGGACCGGAATCACCGATGTTCACCTTGAGAACAGTTTGAGGATTGCAACCAGCAATATTAAACCAGATATTGATAAACTGGTTAAAAATAAGCAGTGTCAGACATCTTATTGACCAATTGCATTGTATTGATTTTTATTTGCCCCTTTTGTTGATGTTGGCTCAATAAATAAATGTTTTCTACTTATCTACTTGTTTAATCATCCTGACCATTGCCAATACAAAAAACCTTATAAAAATACCTATGGTGCGGCCCGCTGTGCAGAAAAAATAATTTTTTTGGCCCTTGATTTGTAAAACGTTGAAGACCGCTGCTCTAAATGCAAAAATACTAATAAATATGCATTTTACGGATGACACTGCACTAATAGCGCATGCACCTACAACAAAAGCAGCAGTTAACGCCCTTCAGAAGTTAATTGATCAAATTCAATTATGGTTTGTAAAATGGAGAATTGAAATCAACCCAAATAAATCTAATCTATTGTTGCCCTTCCATCGTGTGTACAATTCTCCTTACAGTGTTCACATAAATAACAATCCCATTACCCCCTCCCTCACCTGCAAATATTTGGGAGTAACGTTCGATACAAAGCTATCTTTTAAAACGCACACCCATAATCTCAAAGGCAAAATCAAAGGTAGGGCTCGACACTTCAGGTCGCTAACTTATCGCAACGATGGCATAACAACAAAAACTGCCGTACACATCTATGCAATGATTTGCCGACCCCTACTCGATTATGCAGCGATCCTCTTCCACAATTCCCGTCCACAAGTCCTAAAAAATATGCAAGTTGCTGAAAGATCGGCACTGAGAACGCTTACCAAAATAAGGCATCCTAACAATCCTTTACATAATCCCTCAAATCTTCTGCTTTACCAAAAAACCCAAATAATCCCAATCGAATCTCGTTTGACCTTCCTTTCCGAGAAATTCGCCTCCAACTCCCATATCCTAGACATCTTTAAACATCTTTGCATTATTCGCAATCCTAATCAGGCACCCAAATCAAACTATCCCGATAAAACCATTTATGAATTCATACTCACATTTCATAACCATCCATAATCGTAACTAAAGGCATAACCAACTAAAACGAATTCAGGCTGAAAGACCCCGGGTCGATAGCCAATAAAGAATCTTTACACATTTAATTATTATAGTTAAGCAAGATTTGTTTATATCATATACTAAATGTATGAATTCTTTAATAAAGATATATATATATATATATATGCATTTTATGCAATTTTTTATTACGCCATATGCTTTATTTAGGACTTACTCATTTTGCCCAATGGACCGGGAGCGTGGCTTCCCCCGCTACGGTCCTATTCATAAAATTAACAATGGTTGCGGTTTGTTTACTACCAACCATTAGTGATCCTTTTCAAGATCTAACCGTGAAGAAATTTAAATTTATGACTATGCCCTAGCCGTTTTTATCAGGTAGTGAATAAACTACTAACAATTCTAGGCAATACGATCTATAATTATATACAAATTACTCGCATGAAAATTATGCGTTTAATTGAAAATCCTTTTTGAATTTTAGAATAATTACTGCCAAATTAAGTAATGAGGATGAAACCAAATAAATTTGGTTATTAATTATGGGAAACTCTGGAATTACGCTTCGCTTTGTGTATTTCAAAAGCCTTTTTTCGGTAAAATAGATTAACTTGAGTATCTCACCAAAATAATGTCTATTTTCTATTGATTGATTTGCGAATGTGAAATTGGTTTAATTTAATGAGATGGACCTTAAATGTTTCTTTAATCTGATCCAGAAATTACGACCAGAGTGAAATTGTTAAAAAAGACAATATTAACAACAATAAGTTTCGAAGTGCCACTTCTCAAAAAAACATCGCAAACGTCTTAACCATACGCTTGCCGATTAAAAACATTTAATTATACTTTAAAATATTTATTTAAAATTACATTATCGTATTAAGTATTATTTAATTTTTTTTATTCCCATGAACGAGCTATTCGAGGTTGATCTGGAAAATACAAAATAGAACTATTAAAATTTGGCCACAATGGCTTGCCATTACTAGGATGGTTTGTTTAAAAAAATGTAATAAAAAATGTAATTATCAAATTTGATTTTTTTAAGTGAACAGTGATCATGCAGAAATTACGTTATTATTATTGTTTGGTATTTATTTCTATATTAATATTTATAAGCAATGTATGAATAAATATTATCAAGAAAATGGACGTAATAAAAAATGGAAAATATAACACTTATTTCTCTAGTGGCGTTACATTGAAATTCTGTTTGAAACCGCAAAGAAACTTATAGTTCGGTATTAATTTAAATAGCAATAATAAAAAAACTATTTTTAAATATCTATAGAAGTACTCAGCCATGCCACATTTTTTTCGTATTTCGCAGATGTTAGCATTCGTCACACCCCTAGTTTTCTACCTGTTTTTGACCATCCCTTTAAATTTTAAAAGAAATTCATTCCAACGAATGCGTCACAATATCCGGTTGAAACTAACATACTTTAAATACATTCAATTCATATTTATTTCATATTATACGTATTTTTAAGTTTTAAATAGCGATTAACACATAAAAAAATGTTTACACATTGACAGTAAAATGAGAATAGATAAAATAAACCAAGAAATTAACATTAGATGCATAATTGGAGCATACAGTGTGTATCAGCCAAATGGAATAAATTCGACAATAAATAAATGGCGTATTCGAAAAAACAATCGGATACGTCGATTGATATTTTTAGCTGCGCATTTTTTCCAACAAAAACTTTTTATACAGGATGTGTCATGTAACAGAGGCCAATACCAACTTTCTTATTTTAAACGCAACACCCTGTTTATTATTTAATTTTTGGATCGTTCAGAAAATTCTAGACATATTTCATGTACCATGTCCTATACCTATCTTCAACTGTTTCGGAAACAAACACACATACACACACACACACAGACACATTTTTTTCCAGAAATTGTTGAAATGGCATCTAAGGACCCTAAAACGGATATTTCCGTAAAAAAAAATTAAAAATGTTTCACGATCACAATAGTTTCTCGTACTTCGTAACGGAGAAAGTAAAAAAGAATATTATTTGATTACAGAAATTCGCTACAATACATTCAAAAACTAATAAGTAAAAAAAACAGTTGAAGATAGGTACAGGACATGGTACATGAAATATATCTAGAATTTTCTGAACAATCCAAAAATTGAATAATATATAGGGTGTTGCATTTAAAATAGGAAAGTTGGTATTGGGCTCTGCTACATGACACACCCTGTATAAAAAGTTTTTGCTGAAAAAAATGCACAACTAAAAATACTAATCGACGTATCCGAGCGTTTTGTCGAACACGCCCCTATTTATTTATTATCGAATTTATTCCATTTGGCTGATACACACTGTATTTTAAAGTGCAACATATACAGAATATCCATTTATGTCCATTTTATGAACGTAATTTAAATCGTAAAAAGTCACTGATTTTCTGTTAATGTTAAATAAAAAATATAAATAATATTCGTCACGGTTTTTTGACGATTTGTAATTGTTTACTGTACTTGCAGAAAGGCATTGCGGTAATAAAATAATTTTTTTTGCAATGCCCTTTTTGTTTTATGGGCCATCCACGATTTTCTGTTAATGTTAAATAAAAAATATAAATAATATTCGTCACGGTTTTTTGACGATTTGTAATTGTTTACTGTACTTGCAGAAAGGCATTGCGAAAATAAAATAATTTTTTTTGCAATGCCCTTTTTGTTTTATGGGCCATCCACGATTTTCTGTTAATGTTAAATAAAAAATATAAATAATATTCGTCACGGTTTTTTGACGATTTGTAATTGTTAACTGTACTTGCAGAAAGGCATTGCGAAAATAAAATATTTTTTTTTGCAATGCCCTTTTTGTTTTATGAGCCATCCACGATTTTCTGTTAATGTTAAATAAAAAATATAAATAATATTCGTCACGGTTTTTTGACGATTTGTAATTGTTTACTGTACTTGCAGAAAGGCATTGCGAAAATAAAATAATTTTTTTTGCAATGCCCTTTTTGTTTTATGAGCCATCCACGATTTTCTGTTAATGTTAAATAAAAAATATAAATAATATTCGTCACGGTTTTTTGACGATTTGTAATTGTTTACTGTACTTGCAGAAAGGCATTGCAAAAAAAAATATTTTATTTTCGCAATGCCCTTTTTGTTTTATGGGCCATCCACGATTTTCTGTTAATGTTAAATAAAAAATATAAATAATATTCGTCACGGTTTTTTGACGATTTGTAATTGTTAACTGTACTTGCAGAAAGGCATTGCGAAAATAAAATATTTTTTTTTGCAATGCCCTTTTTGTTTTATGAGCCATCCACGATTTTCTGTTAATGTTAAATAAAAAATATAAATAATATTCGTCACGGTTTTTTGACGATTTGTAATTGTTTACTGTACTTGCAGAAAGGCATTGCGAAAATAAAATAATTTTTTTTGCAATGCCCTTTTTGTTTTATGGGCCATCCACGATTTTCTGTTAATGTTAAATAAAAAATATAAATAATATTCGTCACGGTTTTTTGACGATTTGTAATTGTTTACTGTACTTGCAGAAAGGCATTGCGAAAATAAAATAATTTTTTTTGCAATGCCCTTTTTGTTTTATGGGCCATCCACGATTTTCTGTTAATGTTAAATAAAAAATATAAATAATATTCATCACGGTTTTTTGACGATTTGTAATTGTTAACTGTACTTGCAGAAAGGCATTGCAAAAATAAAATAATTTTTTTTGCAATGCCCTTTTTGTTTTATGGGCCATCCACGATTTTCTGTTAATGTTAAATAAAAAATATAAATAATATTCGTCACGGTTTTTTGACGATTTGTAATTGTTAACTGTACTTGCAGAAAGGCATTGCGAAAATAAAATATTTTTTTTTGCAATGCCCTTTTTGTTTTATGGGCCATCCACGATTTTCTGTTAATGTTAAATAAAAAATATAAATAATATTCGTCACGGTTTTTTGACGATTTGTAATTGTTAACTGTACTTGCAGAAAGGCATTGCGAAAATAAAATATTTTTTTTTGCAATGCCCTTTTTGTTTTATGAGCCATCCACGATTTTCTGTTAATGTTAAATAAAAAATATAAATAATATTCGTCACGGTTTTTTGACGATTTGTAATTGTTTACTGTACTTGCAGAAAGGCATTGCGAAAATAAAATAATTTTTTTTGCAATGCCCTTTTTGTTTTATGGGCCATCCACGATTTTCTGTTAATGTTAAATAAAAAATATAAATAATATTCGTCACGGTTTTTTGACGATTTGTAATTGTTTACTGTACTTGCAGAAAGGCATTGCGGTAATAAAATAATTTTTTTTGCAATGCCCTTTTTGTTTTATGGGCCATCCACGATTTTCTGTTAATGTTAAATAAAAAATATAAATAATATTCGTCACGGTTTTTTGACGATTTGTAATTGTTTACTGTACTTGCAGAAAGGCATTGCGAAAATAAAATAATTTTTTTTGCAATGCCCTTTTTGTTTTATGGGCCATCCACGATTTTCTGTTAATGTTAAATAAAAAATATAAATAATATTCGTCACGGTTTTTTGACGATTTGTAATTGTTAACTGTACTTGCAGAAAGGCATTGCGAAAATAAAATATTTTTTTTTGCAATGCCCTTTTTGTTTTATGAGCCATCCACGATTTTCTGTTAATGTTAAATAAAAAATATAAATAATATTCGTCACGGTTTTTTGACGATTTGTAATTGTTTACTGTACTTGCAGAAAGGCATTGCGAAAATAAAATAATTTTTTTTGCAATGCCCTTTTTGTTTTATGAGCCATCCACGATTTTCTGTTAATGTTAAATAAAAAATATAAATAATATTCGTCACGGTTTTTTGACGATTTGTAATTGTTTACTGTACTTGCAGAAAGGCATTGCGAAAATAAAATATTTTTTTTTGCAATGCCCTTTTTGTTTTATGGGCCATCCACGATTTTCTGTTAATGTTAAATAAAAAATATAAATAATATTCGTCACGGTTTTTTGACGATTTGTAATTGTTAACTGTACTTGCAGAAAGGCATTGCAAAAAAAATTATTTTATTTTCGCAATGCCCTTTTTGTTTTATGAGCCATCCACGATTTTCTGTTAATGTTAAATAAAAAATATAAATAATATTCGTCACGGTTTTTTGACGATTTGTAATTGTTTACTGTACTTGCAGAAAGGCATTGCGAAAATAAAATAATTTTTTTTGCAATGCCCTTTTTGTTTTATGGGCCATCCACGATTTTCTGTTAATGTTAAATAAAAAATATAAATAATATTCGTCACGGTTTTTTGACGATTTGTAATTGTTTACTGTACTTGCAGAAAGGCATTGCGAAAATAAAATAATTTTTTTTGCAATGCCCTTTTTGTTTTATGGGCCATCCACGATTTTCTGTTAATGTTAAATAAAAAATATAAATAATATTCATCACGGTTTTTTGACGATTTGTAATTGTTAACTGTACTTGCAGAAAGGCATTGCAAAAATAAAATAATTTTTTTTGCAATGCCCTTTTTGTTTTATGGGCCATCCACGATTTTCTGTTAATGTTAAATAAAAAATATAAATAATATTCGTCACGGTTTTTTGACGTTTTGTAATTGTTTACTGTACTTGCAGAAAGGCATTGCGAAAATAAAATATTTTTTTTTGCAATGCCCTTTTTGTTTTATGGGCCATCCACGATTTTCTGTTAATGTTAAATAAAAAATATAAATAATATTCGTCACGGTTTTTTGACGATTTGTAATTGTTAACTGTACTTGCAGAAAGGCATTGCGAAAATAAAATAATTTTTTTTGCAATGCCCTTTTTGTTTTATGGGCCATCCACGATTTTCAGTTAATGTTAAATAAAAAATATAAATAATGTTCGTCACGGTTTTTTGACGATTTGTAATTGTTAACTGTACTTGCAGAAAGGCATTGCGAAAATAAAATAATTTTTTTTGCAATGCCCTTTTTGTTTTATGGGCCATCCACGATTTTCTGTTAATGTTAAATAAAAAATATAAATAATATTCGTCACGGTTTTTTGACGATTTGTAATTGTTAACTGTACTTGCAGAAAGGCATTGCGAAAATAAAATAATTTTTTTTTGCAATGCCCTTTTTGTTTTATGGGCCATCCACGATTTTCTGTTAATGTTAAATAAAAAATATAAATAATATTCGTCACGGTTTTTTGACGATTTGTAATTGTTTACTGTACTTGCAGAAAGGCATTGCGAAAATAAAATATTTTTTTTTGCAATGCCCTTTTTGAGTTACGATTTTTTTAAACGCCACCCATGAATTAATGACTGTCAGATATTTTTTTGTTTTTTCGTTTTAATTTTCATGGCCTTTTGACAGTTTATAGTTGATAAATACACCCACAGAAAGACACTACACAAATAAAAATTAAAAATCGCACCGAAATGGTGGATGCGCCGGGAAATCTATGGCTGGAATTTTTATGGCTAACTTCTCGTCGGTCCAGAAATCCACATTTCGCGATATTAATCTCCATTTTTGACAATGTTTGCAATCAGCCATAACTTTATAAAAATCTTATTCTTATCAGTAATATAGGCACTTTCATAATGAAAAGTCAAAAAAACAGTCCAGTAGCAAATACATATTTCATAATTACGTCGATACTAAAATTACTGATTGGCATTTAATGGGAAACATAAAAAGATAAAAAAGTTTTTAACAATTTTTTTTAGAACTCTTTCCATTGGCGTAAGAAGTTGAAATTAAAAAAAAATATAACGGTTGAAACCTCTTTTCAAAATATTTATAGCGAAGCTTTTCGTTGATAAGACCGCCTTTTTTCTGAAGTTTTAAAATTTTAAAAGAAAATTATGAAGTGTTTTTACATATCCCCAGATTTTCAATAAGAAATCATTTCCTAAAAAAATTCAAACAACCTAGTATATTGTTTTATTATTCACCTTGCATTAATAACGATTGATTTTTTATTTCACTTACTTGTGGATTTTAACCAAAAACACATTATTTCACAGAATATTGTTAACTCAATTCGAAAATCTCAGATCGCACAGATAACACTTGAAAGCTGCAGTGTTAGTGAGCTAAGTTTTTTTTTCAAGTGCAATTCTTTACTATTGACCGTTTGCCCTGTTTGAAATCTGTTTTTTTTTATGAGTTTAATCCGAAGATGCGCGCTGTCCATCCAGGAATTTAAGGTCCTTTTGTCAAAATGTATTGCCTGTAATATATCATTAAGGCAATACATTTTCCTCTTTGACGTTTGGCATGAAAGGTTTGGGCGGTATGTACGAGTACCTTGGAGAAATTATTATTCATCTTGCTCATCAAGTTATTATTATTTTTTTCTGGGTTGAAGGAGTGCCCGTAACGTTTTTTTGACTTTTGATTATGAAAGTACCTTTATTAGTGATAAGAATAAGAATTTTTATTTAGTTAAGGCTGATTGCAAACTTTGACAAAAATCGAGATTTATATCGCGAGGTGTGGATTTTTGCGACTTACGGAGAATTTTTTTTGTTGAAAGAGTGCCCGTAACGTTTCTTTGACTCTTGATTATTAAAGTACTTATATTAGTGATAAGAATAAGCATTTTTATTTATTTATGGCAGATTAAAACATTAAAAAAAATAACTTTTTTGAAAGGGGTGAAAAAATATAAAGGGTTAAAATTAAGGGTTGATTCTTTTTGTGTTATTAATTTAGACCTTCCCAAATGGTATGGTTCACTTTTTTTTTCCAATTGCTTTTCTTTTCTCCGAGATACGAATTTTTAAAATCTATTGCTTTATCTATTGCTAACTTCACACCCGTAAATTTATTTTATATTCAGACAAAACATCAGCAGATTTTTGAGCTGAAAATATAGAAATGCATTTAGGCAATGGATTTTTAATCTAGTTCTTTCGATGCGTTTCATTTTCAAGGAATGTGTACAGAAAAAAATCGCAACTAGTCGGAATAAACTTATAATTTGTGAAAATTTATTACTATTATTTATTATTACAATCAGATTAAATTTAACAAAACTCTTTCCTAAACATTTAGTGCCTTCCAGGGTGTTCCCCAATGATCCCCTCTTCGTCCCTTACTTTACAATACCTTTTGTCACGTCATGTATAATCCTGACCCCAAATTCTATAATAAAGCTGTCAAGATCTATAAATTCATTTGTCTTATTGTATGGCTTTGTGTTATCCACACGCCCTCTTTTGAATATTTTATCCGAATTTCGAATGCTTCTTAAAATTCGACGTTATTTATGGTTATTTCATGTATCAATCGTATTAGGAAGATGTTTATGCACATATTTATGACAAGCTTACATGTAAGGCGCCCGAGGGGTATAAGCATCAAGTAATGCCTATGATACTCTTATGTCGTACTGGTTTTGCGATTCAATCACTGAAAGGTCATATGTTATTTTTATCCTAGTAATAATGGCATATTAATATAATAATAATACAAATCATATTTTCCTACCGAAAACAGACAATTGTATATTTGTTACTTTTGACAAGTAACGTCATGCTTGAAAATTGAATTTTCAGCCGTTTTGAAAGTGAAATCCTCAAACATCAAAAAATGTGTCAAAATCATTAAAATAAAAAGGTTGGTGACGAAGAACAATTAATTATTAATCGATTTTAAAATAGTAATAAGCAAAATTAAATTAAAAGTTTATTTATATAGACTATAGTCTATAGTCTTAGTAAGACTTAATTTTTTGCTTGCAGATTAACGAACAGGTTGAATATTCATATATTCAGGCTACATTTCGGTTTCTTGTATTTATCTAATGATTTCTGCAACAAGTAAAGTTGTTTCTAATTTGTTTATTTATTTATTTATTATTGGTGTTTTAACGTACGTTTTACACAGGTCAACAATACATAAATTGGATAACTTACAATCTAGAAAGAGAGAAAAAGAAAAGAACATTCGATTAATTAAATATTACTTTGAAAGAATTCGCTGTAATTGTACGGCGCAAGTTTTATAAATACATTTTTAATAGTTGTTTTAAATGTTTTAAACGGTAATTTTTTTATAGCTGAGCTTAATTTATTATAAAAACTTGTACCGTAATAATTTACACCTACGCGTGACTAAGACGCAATTTTGGAATACTTAAATCATTCGTGTTTCATAATAAATAGTCAGTATTGCTACGTGTTTCATAGGTATTGATATTGCACTCAACATAACACTTATAAATATATAATGCAGAAAAAGTTAATAATCCAAGCTTGGAGTAGTTAAGAATGTTTTGACACTAATAATACGCACATATTTAATTGAGATAGACGCGGGTAAAGAAAAATTATGATTGAAACATACTTAAGAAAATGTTTGGTCGTAGGAAAAGCAAAGTGTTCAACACGTTTTGAAAGCTACATTGCATGCTCGTAACTTGATACATTGGTACTCGCATGCAAAACGAAACTTTCAAAACTTGTCAAACAATCTACTATTTCAATCCTTCTAACCAACTCCTATATGAACTGTGAGATATTTTACCCGTCGACGCTATTAATTTCCAACGGAAAGATTTTACAAATCTGTCACCAATACACATAACCTTAAACTTTTTTGAAATATCCACAATCACAATATCCCACCCAAAATTTAAAAAAAAAATGTTTTTTATGTAAAAAAATGTCCAACTTTGACAAGCTGTACCGTGCGCAAAAAAAATCGGCGGGATATTTCACCACAATGGCAGAAAAATGTAATCAATTTCCTTCAAATGCCTTAAAAATTCGAGTCGTTTCGATGATTTGGAGCAAAGTTGTGAATTTTTGAAAAAAAAATACATTTTTCACTTTTTTGGCCATAACTTGAGTAATTTTGCACCAAAATCGATGAACTTTTGTAGTCTGAACAGTTTCAAATTTTCTCTTCAACGTCATGTGAATTGTTTTGTTGCCAAAACGATTTCACCCCCTGCCACCCCCTAAAGGAAAAAAAATGTTTTTGAAGTTTAAATGTGCAAATTTGGTTTCTTGTACCGTGCGCAAAGAAAAATCGTGGACTCAATCGGTCAGCATGGCAATAAAGTTTAATCATTTTCCTCCAATTTCCTCCAAAATTCAAGTCGATGCGATTATTTGGCGCGAAGTTATGCAGTTTTGAAAAAAAAAATACATTTTGCGCCTTTTTGGCCATAACTAGGCGAATTTCGCACGGAACTCGATGGAATTTTGCGATCTAAGAAGTTTTCGACTTTGGTGACCCCCTGAAAACCACTACAAAAAGTGTTTTGGATTGACAAAAAATGTTAAATTTTTACAACTTGTAAAAATTCCATTTCGGTCATAACTCAGTCAATTTTGCTCAGAAGTCGATGATTCTTTGCGATCTGAAAAGCATAAGTTTCATTCCACCCTCTGTCACCCCTAGTGCAAAAAAGGTTTTCGATAAAATTTGTTCATTTTAATTACCGAAATACTAGAAAAAATAAATTTTAATAAATATTGTGTGTACATCTGTGGCGATGTTAATGTTCACTTTGGGTCAAATGATAAAGATTCAAATGAATTGTGCAATTTATTTGCGAGTTATGGTTTGTGGAAATTATCTTCGCAAGCGACAAGACAAAACGCTTGTATCGATAATATATTCTCAAACAACATTAATGTTATCGGGAAAACAAAATTAGTAGATGTTGGACTATCCGATCATTACGGTTTGAAAGTTGAAACCTCATACATTGCTGAAAACCATGTTAATTCTAGAATTATAAGGCCTATTACACAAAGAGGCAAAACAGAATACTACAACTTACTATCAAATTGCGATATGTCTTACATAAAATATTTAGATGTAAATGAAGCCTGGGAATACTTTACAATAGTATATTGTATAACGAGCATGGAATGACATACATTTCTCGCGAGTATGAAGTTTGCAGCATGAGCCGAAAGGCGAATGCTGCAATTCATAAGAGCGAGAAATAGTCATTCCATGCGAGTTGTACACTATGCTTTACCTACGACAACGTTGTTGAGCTTCATTGTGATAGTTAAGATAATTAATAACCGAGAGCGGACAATTCGTAAGTGATAACTTTTATCAGAGGCACCTGCTTAACGTTACGCGGAAACAAATGTCAGTCAAAAACCAAGCCGCCAGCCGCAACATTATTTAGCGTTTATATCATTTCTCGAGTTTATACATTCTTAGTGTTTAAAAGTATATATAAATAGTATGGAGACAAACATCGAAAACAATAAATTTGCCGAGGTACTACAGCTAACGCCCTATGTATGTAGAAGCGGCGAAGCAAACATCTTTAAATCTACTCCGTCATTTTGACACATTGAAGGTTAGACTTCACGCGTGACAGTACTGTGTTGGAATATATTCTAGCACAGATAATCGATGCGAGAATGAAATGCGTGAGCAATGCACTACATATACTAATCATTAACAAGCATGGAATGAGCATATATCCAAGTTGTCGTAGGTAAATATAATTGTACAAGCATTTAATCAATCTTTTCCAGAAAAAGTTGTTAATCTTGAATATCCAGTAATTAAATGGTTTACACCGCGTTTAAAAGAAATAAGAGAACAGGTCAATCTAGCCAGGGAAGCTTTAAAACGGTTGAATACACTTTCCTCCAATCTCCATTAGAAACACATAAGGCAAAATTATAGGCAAGAAATTAAACGCGAAATGAGAGCTTTAAACTAGTGCTGGGAATTTTTATGATTTGTGTATTCGAATATTCGTTCAAGAAATTATTCGAATACTCGAATTATTCGAATATTCGAATAATTCGAGTATTCGAGTATTTGAGTATTCGAGTATCCGAGTATTCGGGTATTCGAGTATTCGAATACTCGAATTATTCGAATAATTAGAATATTCGCATATATTCGAGTATTCGAATAGTTAGAATATTCGACTATTCAAATATATTCGAATATTCGAATAGTTCAAGTATTTATTTCCAGCATACGTATTTTTTGATAATCATATGATACTAGGACTGCGAATCGAATACAAATAAATCTACAGGTAATTATAATAAATATTCAAATAGTAGACTACCAATAAACGTTATAACGTTTGAAATATTCGAAAAATCTTAAGATTACAAATGTTCATAATTAAATTTTCAATAAATTATGTTTATAGAATTGTTTCTAGGACACACGGTAATGTCTAAAAATGTACACTTCCTTTTTTTTACAAATATCTCAAAAATTATTTGTTTTATAAGCAAAACATAAGAATAAAATATATGTTTAGAATTCAATTTCTTATAAATGACCATTTTTTTGTAAGAGGTGCAGTAGTGTCAGTACGCTCTGTTTTTTGTTTGTTTTTGGAAAATGTTTTAAATTTTATTACTTTTATGAGAAAAATATAAGAATACAAATGTGTTTAGAACTAATTTTCATACAAATTATTTCTATATCATTTTTGCGGGGACACACGGTAATGTGTGTACACTCTAAGTGTTTCTTGTTTTTTTTTTCAAAAAGTATTACTTTTATGAGAAAAGATAAGAATACAAATATCTTTAGAATTAAATTTCCCAATAATTTAATTCTTCTCATTTCTTGGGCAAATAATATTTGAATAATATTCGAATATTCGAATAATATTTGAATGATATTCGAATAATATTCGAATAATATTCGAATAATATTCGAATAATATTCGATAATATTCGAATAATATTCGAATAATATTCGAATAATATTGGAATAATTCGAATAATTCGCATACTCGAATGATTCGAATACTCGAATAATTCGAATACTCGAATAATTCGAATACTCGAATATTCGAATAATATTCGAATAATTCAAATACTCGAATATTTGAATAATTCGAATATTCGAATACTCGAATATTCGAATAATTCGAATACTCGAATATTCGAATAATTCTTTTGTGGATTTATTCGTATTCGAGTATTCGAGTATTCGAATTATTCGTACTATTCGTATTCGATTCCCAGCCCTACTTTAAACGGTCGGTACATACAAACATCTACAAATCCCAACAAAGCTACTTGGACACTCGTTAACTCCAAGCGACCAACTAAAAAAACGGCAAATAAACAAACGACCTCTACTGCGGATGATTTTAATAAATTTTTTTCGTCCGTAGCAAAAACGGTGATAGATGCTTTGCCAGAAAGTGACACAGACCCGATTTCGTTAATGATAGGTACATATCCCACCGTGAATAACTCACAATATTTTACATTTGCAGAAGTATCCTG
The DNA here is from genome assembly GCA_910593695.2 of Ocypus olens. Lineage (NCBI taxonomy): Eukaryota > Metazoa > Arthropoda > Insecta > Coleoptera > Staphylinidae > Ocypus > Ocypus olens. The sequence goes on along the minus strand of OU343052.1, from coordinate 21,386,423 downwards.
CGCTAAGGTTGGAGATGTAATTATGAAATTGAAAACAAAGTGTTCAAAAGATGTATATGGCCTTAATATCATTACAATTAAACTGGTTATAGATCTTCTTGTTAGCTCAATTACAAGATTGGTAAATATGTGCCTTAAAAGAGCAGTTTTTCCTGATGCCCTAAAGATCGATAAATGTATTCCAATATTTAAAAAAGGAGATGAAAATGAGTTAGATAACTATAGACCTGTCTGCATTCTGCCCATATGCTCAAAAATTATTGAGGCAATTATGACCGAACAACTGTCTACATACCTTGAATCTAACGGATTAATATGTGATTCACAATTTGGATTTAGACGTGGGAAATCAACAGTATCTGCTGTAAATGAATTTATAAATTTCACTCTAGAAGCATTTGAAAATAATGAAATCGTAGCATGCAATTTATTAGACTTAAGTAAAGCATTTGACTGTGTGTCACATCAAATCCTCCTCAGAAAGCTATACTTCTACAACATCTCACCCAAAGCAAATAGATTGCTCCTATCCTACTTAACGGGTAGGAAGCAAGTTGTAGAAGTTAATGGCTGCACCTCTGAGCTTAAAGAAATAACATACGAAGTACCGCAAGGATCAATCCTAGGACCACTTCTTTTTTTAACATACATTAATGATCTACCTTCAAACATACAATACTCCCTACCGGTACTATATGCAGATGACACTACCGTGACAGCAAGTGGAATAACTTTCCATGATGCGTCAATTAAATTAAATGCAGATAGACAAGTTGTCTACAATTGGTTTAATGATAATAGATTAAAAGTAAATGCTGGAAAAACGGTAGAAATGCTTTTGACTTTAAAACAAAATCAATTAGGGGACACAGCATCGGCAAAGTTCTTGGGGCTTCACATAGATTCTCGACTTACATGGAATCAACATGGCAAATCGCTCATGTTAAAGCTAGCAAAAAATATATATGTTCTAAGAAATATCGCCCGAACCGTGCCGAAGCATGTGCTCCTGAAAACATATTTTTCCTTCTGCCATAGCCATGTGACTTACGGTATCATTCTGTGGGGTCATTCAGCTACTATGACTGATGCTTTTAGAATGCAGAGAAGAGCCGTACGTATCGTAGCAGAGTTGAAGTACAGGGAAGACTGTAGAGAGTCTTTTAAGCGATTGAACATTTTAACTGCACCGTGTGTTTTTATTCTGGAATGCCTGCTGCATATCCACAAGAACTATCAACTATACAAATCAAATAATTCGTATCATGACCACGACACAAGAAAGAATAATAACATCCGTATTAGTGCTCATCGTTTGACTAAATCAAAGACTGGCACAAGATACTACTGCATATGTTTTTTTTAATATGTTACCTAATGTCGTTCAAATTCTACCATATAAGAAATTCAAGCAATGTATTAAGAATCATCTGTTACTGAACGCATTCTATAGTATTGATGAGTTTATTAAGAGTGATTGTTCAAAACTGGCTTCATAACACATACAGTTAAATTTTGATCCTATGTTATCTCCAGACTCAATATTTACTATTACTATTATTATCTTTTATCTTTTAAACTTAATTTTAATATGTTGTATAGCTGTCTTGCACATATGTCTGTAATTTTAAATATTGATGCGTTAAACTTTATTGCCTTTTATTTTTACACGAGATTTTAACATTGTATACTCCTGTCTATTATTTATAAACCGGATATGTATCCACAATTTTAATGTAATCTGTAATTTTAATTTATTTTTATCTCATCTATTTTTGTCTTCACACCAAAAACTTAGTATTGTAATATATAACCGTTTTTATTATTATTTTTATAAATTATTTATGTAGTCTGCTATGGGCTTGCAAAGACGTGAGCTCAACTTTGTTTGGTATATTTTGGTATACATACATGAATATTATCCTCCAAATGTATTGACCTGTGTAAAAACCAACAGTTTATTAACATCAATAAAACTATTATTATTATTATAATTGAAATTTCAAACAAAGTGAAAAATGTAATTTTTTTCAAAAATTCATAACTTTGCTCCAAATCATCGAAACGACTCGAATTTTTAAGGCATTTGAAGGAAATTGATTACATTTTTTTGCCATTGTAGTGAAATTTCCCGCCGATTTTTTTTGCGCACGGTACAGCTTGTCAAAGTTTTTACATACATTTTTTTTCCATCGCGTTGTTACGGGGGGTTGGTTGGACTAGGGGTCAAAATCAACTACACATTCTTAAAGATAAAATTTAAATCTTTCCCAAACTGAAAGATTAATCGATTTTCGAGCAAATTGCACCAAGTTACGACGGTTTGAAAAATCGAGTTTTTTCGCAATTTTTCCAGTGGCGCTTTTTTGACGCGGAGTGTAGTACATCAGGTTAAACGAATAATAAGTTTATTTTTGTAGAATTTAATGTTCATTTTTCAAATTTCCCGAATAAAATTACGAAATAAGTAAATTTTTATTAATTTAACCCTGATTAGAAAGTGTTCCGGACGGCAGTAAAACGATAAATACCATTACAAATTTTTGGCACTTGCACGTAAAAGGTTCGCCACTATTGATATATTCCATTTCAAAATGTGTGCACTTAAAAATACTCATGTTTAATAACTTTCCATGCTGTTTGTATGGTATTCAAGTTGGAAACCCTATTAGACTTTCTATTGGCGCTAACGTGCCTTTCCAGTATATGGAAAAGTAGTGATGTCACATGGTAATTGCAATAGATTGGTTTGGCACATTTAACACTGCGAGCGAGAATAGGGTCATTCGGTTCGAGTCCGTTGGTTGAAGTTGGCTGCTGCGGTCACCACACGGACAGACGCAGCCTCGGGCTCGGGCAAAGGGGCTATCGACCTCTGACGGCAGTGCCGTGTTTGTACATATCTTTATGTGTGTACGTATGGCATACACACGGTGTCAAAGTCACCGAGCCAGCCTTGTCTGCCCCCGTATGCCATTAACCATTGTAACATTATACATTTTTGCAACGGCAACCCGTTTTGTACCAGTTTCGCGATCGATCCGCTGATCGCCGGTCCAACAGCTCGCTTCCATTAAACTTTCACCTGGTAAGAGAATCCGGAGGAGGATCGTAAACAAATGATAAAGCGGCGGCGGAATAGGTCGCACTGAATTATGCGCAAACAAGTTTTCCAAGATTTTAGCGCTAAGACCTTCGCGGCGTTGTGTGTCCCCAGGATTTTACTCTGAGATGCCGATGTGGCCCAACCCCATCGCGTGTCCAATTCCAAATGAATATTTTCTTTAAGCCACTTTATCGTTTAATATTTTGCGGTAGTTTACATTAAATATAATTAATGTCAAATGGGTGTCGACAGTAAATTTTGCCTAAAAGGGAAAATAAAATGTTGGATAGGCTACTTTTGCAATTTGCCAATTCGAACAGGCTGACTACTTGCTAATTCTACTTACCTCGTGATGGAATTGCAACTTTTTGGTCTCTAAAAAGTTTTATTTTTATAAAAAAAATCCAGTGTTATTTGTACAATAGTTGTTCGTGCGCAGATTGCTGTACCTTCGGAGGCGCGGGTGCGGTGACCGTCGTTCCCAAAATCATTGCATAAATTGCCGAGTTCTGTTCGTTGCGAAGTGTGTCAAGTTGGCACCCCAATGAAGAGTTCTGAATAGAGTTCTCAATTCCTTTTGATGTATCTGGAAGTACTATCAACTTTAAATTTTTTTTTGAAAAATGGTGTGGCAACTTGACACCGCACCCGAACATTTTTATCGAATAGTTCTGAACTAGTTTTAAGATGTGTTTGGGTTAGTACTATAGTTCCTGATACTTTTAAAAAAGACTTCTGTTGAATTTCCAGAGATAAAAATTTTCAAAGTTGGAAATTCGAAATATGCATATTACTCACTTAATATTCGTCGAATCTAAATATTTCATAACAACTATGGATAGAACTTACAAAGAACTACAGGAAACACCAATCAGAACTATCCGGAACTATCAAAAATATTTTTTTTAAGAAAGTCGCAAAGCAAAAAAAAAAACTGAGAGTTCTGGCAGTTCTGTTTCTGTCTTCTATTTCTACTCATTAAGTACAATCATTCTTTCTTAGAAACAAATTCGATACAATAACGATTTATGGCATTTTTAAATCAATTTAAAATTCGATAATGGAAAACTTAATTTTGAAAATACCCATTTCCAGTCATTTAATCGCAATTTGCCATTAGAGTTTTCGTTAGAGCTCCTTGAGTACAACCCATAAGTCAAATCAGAACTCCCAGAACTTAAAAAAACATCAACATTAAAAAAAAAGTCCTAAGAAAGAATTATTGTACTCAATGAGTAGAAATATAAAATTAACTCAGAACTCCTGGAATTCTCAATTTTTTTTTCTTTTCGGACTTACTATTATTATTCAGAATTATTTTGAAAATGTTGATTTTTTTTTAAGTTCTGGGAGTTCTGATTTCACTTATAGGTTGTATTCTTATGTTAATATTCTATTTCTACTCATTGAGTACAATAATTCTTTCTTATAAACAAATTCGATACAATCACGATTGTCCATTTTCGAATTTAAACTTTATTTAAAAATGCTGTAAATCGGAATTGTATCGAATTTGTTTATAAGAAAGAATGATTGTACTCAATGAGTAGAAATAGAAAATTAACTCAGAACTCCTAGAACTCTCATTTTTTTTTGCTTTGCGACTTTTTTCAAAAAAATATTTTTGATAGTTCCAGATAGTTTTGATTGGTGTTTCCTATAGTTCTTTGTGAGTTCTATCCAAAGTTGTTATGAAATATTTAGATGCAACCAATATTAAGTGAGTAATATGAATTTGAATATTTTGAATTTCCAACTTTGAAATTTTTTATCTCTGGAAATTCAACAGAACTCTTTTTTAAAAGTATTAGGAACTATAGTACTAACCCAAACACATCTTAAAACTAGTTCAGAACTATTCGATAACATTGTTGGGGTGCGGTGTCAAGTTGGCACCCCATTTTTCAAAAAATTCCTGACAGCCCAATTTTACAGAACTCTTTAAAAAGTTGATAGTACTTCCAGATACATCAAAAGGAATTGAGAACTATTCAGAACTATCTGAACTCTTCATTGGAGTGCCAACTTGATACATTTGATGGCATGGGTTTGTGAGGAAACTAAAATGAAATGCCCAAATTCAACCAAATGTGCAAGAAAATTATTGTTGCCGTTTTCATCTTCATATTTAGCTGAATGTGGATTTAGTGCTGAAAAGGATTTACTGGTAAAAAAAGGAAATCGTCTGGATATAACACAACGGGGAGACTTGAGACTGAAGCTAACCAAATTGGAACCTAACATAAAATCTCTGTGCAGGAAGCATCAAGCGCAAGGATCTCACTAAATTGAAATAATCATTTAATATAGAAAAATCTTTATTAAAATTATTTCGAATTTAAATTTAAGTTCTTCCTAACACCTATCATTCAAGTTTCTTGGGTGAACAATTCAGTTTTTTAATATTAAAAATTATGTATATGTTACATAGGGGGGCGTAAGAATTTTAGAAAGGCTTAGGTGGGGTATGGAACAAAAAAGGTTGGGAAACACTGATTTAGAGGACCTTAAACCAAGAATGCAGCGCCTCAAATGCTTCAAAACGTAGTGATTGCATTTTATTACCGGCTTGGGTATTGTCAGATGGTGTATGGTCATCAGTTGGAACATTTAATGTAATTGCCGAAGCCTTCACATTTTTTTTGTTTGTTTTAAACCCAATAACTAGGATTAGCATGTTAATTTAATCCATCTTTACTTTTTAACTTTAAGACCGCTTTTCTTGATTTTTTTCTCATGTAACTTATTCAAAATTTTGTACGGTTGAAATCCGATTAAAGAACTCTACCGAAATAAAAAATACAAAATTTACGTTGTTATTTAAAAAAATATTGATGACGTCACAACTTTAAAATTTTGTTTAGAAAAATTTAAAAAAAATTGTTCATATGCGTAGTAATTTAAATCGCTATCCCTTTCAGATTTTTTTCTCTGTCATACACATCAACGGAGTTACCGAATTTATCTGCTACTAAATTTCCACAGTGTATGTAAAACATTAAAGTGTGCTAGTATTAACACAACTACTCCCTGGAGCCCTGATATAATTAAGCATCTACTTTGAGTGTGTTTGACGTTGGAAGAGAAGAATTACTGTTAGTCCAACAATTTTATAATATTTATTATATTATTATATAAGCAATATATTTTGTTTCAGGATATTTATTAAAATAGGGAATCGCACAAGTGGATGAAGGCTTACGCCGTTATCCGCAATAATGACATCCGCCCCGGGATGTATGCCCCACTAAGCACTTCCACCTGCTAGGATTTTGCGCTTTATTCATCCACTCATTTCCAATTATTTTTCTTACGTATTGCGTGACATAAAATTGCAACACGTTGAAGGCGTTTGATAACGTTTCTAGATTGTTTAGACGGGTAAGAGTGGTTCATTGATTAAAAATTCGATATGCCTCCACTTTTTGAGTGGATTTGAGAAGGGGTTAAACCATTGGCATTCACAAAATTTTAATTTTTGCAGCCATCCGTTAGGCCCGTTACACAGTCACGCGGATGCTCCGCTCTCCGCGCTCCGCGTGCGGACGATGGCCCGCAATCTAGCCGATGAATTTGCTTGCACACTAGCGCGGTGTCCGCGTCTTCGCCAGTTTCTTTTGAACTAACAATCAGTAATGTGCTTGAACCAAATTATTTCCGCGTATTACGTTTTCAAAAAAAGAAAAGCAAAACGTGAGAGAAGATTTTGGGTACATCCCTTATAGAACAAAGATGCATCCCATAAGTATTTCTTTTTCTCAACCTCACTTACTAATAGTACAGTATCAATTTCACTACACATATTAAAAATGAAAACTATGTTGTAAGTTAAGTAGTCAAACATCAACTAAACGGCTTCGGTTTTGTTCCGTCCGCGCGCGGAAACCGCTGCACTGTGCATGCACTAATTGATTCTGTGGCCCGTCCGCCCCGCGGTTGCTCCGCGGGGCGTACGGGCCACGCGGACGGTTCCTCCGCGTCGCGGCCCTCCGCTTCACTGTGTATACTCCCATTACAGCAATGGCACCCTATCCGCGCGCGGAGCGCGGATAGCGGAGCATCCGCGTGACTGTGTAACGGGCCTTAGTATCCAGCGGGCCGACCTTTTTTTACCCATGTTTGTAGTATATTCAGAGAGTTGAAAACAGGTATTAATTAATTTTTCAGATGTTCAGTTTTTTGTATTGGTATATCAGCTTATTTTTCACTTTGCAGCTCCTTAGTTTTTTTTTAGTTTTTTTTTTAAATTTGTCTTTCAATCACTTTTCCAAAAATCCATAAATTTACAAGGTGTCCCATTTGAAATTCTGAAGTTGATGTCATTTTCTTGGAAATGGAGAAACGGAAATGAAATCTATGTTTTCAGAAAGGGGCATCATTTCAAACCATCTAAGGCCACCAAATTTCATTTTCGTACTACCAACCGTTTTCGATATATCGGCTGTCTACTACCTCGTGGGCACCCTGTTTAATAAATTCACCTTAGGAAAGCGCTAAATATTTCACTGATTTGGTATATTTTAAGTAGTCATTCTGGAGGATATAAACTCCGCCACATTAACTAATCTTAAAACTACCTATTTTTAATAAAACAAATAATTGTTCCACTGACCCATCCTCTGAACTAATTTCATGACGTGTAATTCATTTACAGATAGCGATAAGGACGCCACCTCCACGAGATTTATTACTATACCTCATTTAATAACCAGGCGGCCTAAAGGCGAAAGTCACATTTACACTATAAAAAGTAACCAGAAAAGTGGAGGTAAAATTCAAATTATTTTAAATTCGTTTACCCATAACATTAATTCAATAATTATAACAATATAGTCAATAATTTAGTATGTAATATTAAAATATTAATTAAAATAAGTATGGGACTCTCTTAAGAATTTAGGGGCACTCTGAAAAACACATGTTGTACATATTTTATTTACATATAAAGTGGATTGAAGTATCAGGTATATTTTAAAAACACATATAATTCGGTATAAAAGTTTGAAATATAAATACTAGATTATCGTGAAATAGAATTTTATTAAATTAAATAAATTTGCTATTTAAAAACATATAATAACTTACTTAAAATTAAACTTTCCCATTAAGGTAGATAATGTTCAACAGGCCATCTTTTTCAGGTCATCTCTATCCTTAAATTAAATTCAAATTTAATCTACTTTAATTTAAAAAATGGTGATGTGGCCATCATGTTACTTTCTCCGACTTTATATTTACGTTTTCATGGGTTTATTTTCAATTGAAATCATATTTTAAATGTACATCGAGCGTTGCGTAAACTCGGATGAAACTGACGTTTAAAACGTCAAAATCATGAAAGATGGAAAAATTATACTTATAATTCAAAAACTCGGTTTACTCAAAAACTAACGAGATTTCGAAAAAAACTTATTCTTTAGAAGTTGTTCATTTTGGCATTCTGTACAATTATTATTAACATAACATTTCTGTAACTATTATCGTTTTATAATTATAAACCAAAAATTAAAAAAATAATAATAAATTTTTTTCTCGAATAAAAATGATTTTATGAAAAATGTTTTCAAGCAAAAGATGGTCATTTCTTTGTTGTCTTCAAAGTTTGTTTAAATGTTTTTGTGATATTTTTCATATTTAAGAAAATATTGGCAAAAAACAAAAAACAGTTAAGGTAAACGCCCACTTCCGGTGTACGAAATTTTACCAAAAGCTTTTCAGTTCTTCAGATTATCAAATAAGATGGATGTTCAAAGTTTCATATCAATGTCTTTATTAGTTTTTGAGATACAGCGCACACAGACAGACACACACACACACACAGACACACACACACACACAGACACACACACACACAGACACACACACACACAGACACACACACACACAGACACAATTTTTTTTTTTCCAGAAATTGTTGAAATGGCATCTAGGGACCCCAAAACGGATATTTCCGTAAAAAAAATTTTTGAAAAAAAAATCACGATCACAATACTTTCTCGTACTTCGTAACGGAGAAAGTAAAAAAAAGTTATGTACAATTTTTCGCACACAAAAAATTTTTTTCGGTCGCCGGACGCTTTTCAGGACGTTTAGGAATTGTTACTGCCCCAATCTTCTTATACTCCCTAATTTTGAGAAACATCGTACTTCTAGCCAATCCTAAATATAATACATGTTTATGATTTGATTCCATGCTGCAATTACTTGCACCACACTTACCTAATGAATCGACAATTTTGTGTACAACGGCAGTAGATCTTAAAGCCTCTTGTATTAAAACTTTTTATACGTTAATTTTGGATTGTTTTTTCACAAGCGTTAATGCTCTCAGATCCAACCTTTTTCGTTTTTTTAGGGGACGAAAATGACGCCGAACTAGTGCTGGGTACGTAACTATATTTAAAAATGAAATAACTATTTCCTCGAAAATCGCGGGATGAGTTCTTAAAAGAACCGATTCTTACACTTTCAACGGAAGGAATAATTAAGGCTAATTGGTAGCTATTTTGTGTCTATGACATATGACTATGAGCTCGCATTGCATTTTGTGATACCCTGCAATTTATTCACACCTTTGAATATATAATAATAATAATAATGCATTTATTGACGGTTAACACCTTTTACAATTATTTAACATAAATATTAAATGTTCTAAATAAAGATAAATTAAATATTTACAAACAATATAGTTCAATTATAATGATGAACGAGTGATTTTACATCAGATTTAAATTTTGTATATGTAGTCGAAAATATATCTATTTTTGACTTACCTGAATTTAAATTATTAATATTTCGCATAATTCTGTTAAGAGGCGCATGATAACAATAATTAGATCTACAATAATTAAGACGGAACAATGAACAAGAACGTAAATTTAAAGAAATTTGCCCAATATTAAAGTTAATACATGAAAGTAATGATGGATAGTTTATTAAACCATTAACTAATTGTAGCCAAAACAAAACTCTGCTACTTTATGTCTAGATTTAAGTGATGGTAGACTTAAATTAACATTATACCGAAATGTGATATATCGCTTAAATTTATTTTGCACTCCTTCTAGCATCATAATATAATGCTCATAATAAGGTGACCAAACTATTGAACAATATTCAAGGTGAGACAAAACAATAGATTTATAAACTGTCAACAATGTGCTAACCTTAAAAGATCTTCCATGTCGCATTATAAATCCCAAAGATCTCATTGCAACATTTGTTATTGCAATAATATGGTCATTAAATGTATAGGAACTATTAAATGTTACCCCTAGATCTTTTAAAATTGTTACCTTATCAAGAGCAATGCCATTCAGGCAGTAATCATAATTGTAACAAGTACGTTTTTTATTGAAAGTCATATATTTGCATTTATTTATGTTGAGATCAATGGTGTTAACTACGCACGACTGGGCTAAGTTATCCAAATCATTTTGTAAAAGACGACAATCCTGTAAACAATCGATCATTTTAATAATCTTAAGATCGTCAGCAAACATATATGCCTCAGAAAAATTGAAACACTCAACAATATCATTAATATAAATTAAAAATAAGAGCGGACCACAGTGACTGCCTTGTGGAACACCCGATAAAACGGCTATATCCAAGGATTTAAAAAATTTGATACGAACTTTTTGCTTGCGGTCACTTAAAAATGATGACACCCATTTAACAATCATATCGTTGAAGCCATATGCTTGTAATTTTGCAATAATTATAGAATGACTTACTCTGTCAAATGCTTTGGAAAAATCAGTGTATATTACATCCATTTGATGATATTCTTCCAAAGCATTTACCAGGGCAGACTGAAAGCTTAACAAATTAGTCACGGTGGAACGCCCTTCACAAAAACCATGTTGTTCATCTGTTATTACACCTTTTGCAAACCACGACATTTGTTTACATACAATATAATACTAATATTTTGGGAATACAGGATTGAATCGCGACGACCCTGTAATTTGTTGCCATTGATTTATTTCCAGATTTATAGATGGACGTGATGTAGCTTCTTTTCCACATCTGAGGAAACACTCCTTCGTTCACTCAACACGTTAATAGAATGTGAATCGGGACACTTAGCGCGCACACACATGATGATGAGAAAATTCCGGGTATTCCATCTGGTCCACTGCTTAAACTGCTACCCAAAGCTTGTAACTCACTGAAGACATCGCACATGCTTATGTGAAGCTTTTCACAAATAACTTGCTTCTTGAAATTAAACTCCGGTGTACTAGACACACTATTTAAATATACGGTAGAGAAGAACTCGGCAAATGCATTTACAATATCATAGCCCTCGTTGTATGTTTTATTGATCCATTGGATAGTATTTGGAATATCATTACATTTTTCAGTTTATTTATATGATTCCAAAAATGCTTTGGGTTGGGAACAATATCTTTCTCTACTCTCGCAATGTGTTGAGAATATAAATTTTTACTCACTTTGCATGATTTTCTTAATTCCTTAAATATGTTATAATCGATAACATTCCCAGACCGTTTATATCTTGCATGAGCACTTTTTTTATCCCTAATTATTTTTATTAAATGTGCATTAAACCAGGCAGGGTAATTACTCGAGTAAATCCTCTTAGTAGGTACGTAAATGTCAATTACATAATAAAGTACGTTGTAATATAAACATTTAAATTGTCAAATATTCACACTATCGAGTGTGTCAAGTTGGCACCCCAATGAAGAGTTCTGATAGTTCTGAATAGAGTTCTCAATTCGTTATGATGTATCTAGAAGTACTATCAACTTTTTAAAAAAAGTTCTGTAAAATTGGGCTGTCAGGAATTTTTTGAAAAATGGGCTGCCAACTTGACACCGCACCCTAACATTATTATCGAATAGTTCTGAACTAGTTTTAAGATGTGTTTGGGTTAGCACTATAGTTCCTGATATTTTTAAAAAAGGGTTCTGTTGAATTTCCAAAGATAAAATTTTTCAAAGTTGGAAATTCCAAATATTCAAATTCATATTACTCACTTAATATTGGTCGAATCTAAATATTTCATAACAACTTTGGATAGAACTCACAAAGAACTACAGGAAACACCAATCAAAACTATCCGGAACTATCAAAAATATTTTTTTGAAAAAAGTCGCGAAGCAAAAAAAAATTGAGAGTTCCAGGAGTTCTGAGTTAATTTTCTATTTTTACTCATTGAGTACAATAATTCTTTCTTATAAACAAATTCGATACAATCACGATTTATGGCATTTTTAAATAAATTTAAAATTCGATAATAGAAAATTAAATTTTGAAAACACCAATTTCCTGTCATTTAATCGCAATTTGCCATTAGAGTTTTCGTTAGAACTCCTTGAGTACAACCCATTAATCAAATCAGAACTCCTAGAACTATTAAAAAAATATATGTAGATGGTTGATAAATTTTTAACTTTTTTATGGCGTACACCGAATTTTGAAAAAAAAAAACTTCAGTTAATGTGACGGCGCATACATTTTCGGAGAGTGTGGCGGATTGTTTATTTGTTTTCCAAGTGATCCAGGGCCCGGCACGTTTTTTTTTATTTCTCCTATTGTTAGGCCTGTATTTGTAGATTGTTTATAAATTTTTAATTTTTTTTTGGCGATCACGGAACTTTGAAAAAAACTTCAGGTAATGTGGCGGCACACACATTTTCGGAGACTGTGGCGGATTGTTTTTTTTTTTCAAAGTGATCCAGGGCCTGGCACGTTTTTTACTTCTCCTATTGTTAGGCTTGTATTTTTAGATTGTTTATAAATTTTTAACTTTTTTATGGCGGCACCGAATTTTGAAAAAAACTTCAGTTAAGGTGACGGCGCATACATTTTCGAAGAGTGTGGCGGATTGTTTATTTTTTTCAAAGTGATCCAGGGCCCCGCACGTTTTTTTTTATTTCTCCTATTATAAGGACTGTATTTATGGCGGGCACCGAACTTTGAAAAAAACTTCAGTTAATGTGAGGGCCCATACATTTTTGGAGATTGTGGCGGATTGTTTATTTTTTTTCAAATCCAGAGCCCGGCACGTTTTTTTTTTATTTCTCGTGTTGTTAAGCCTGTATAACTAGATTGTTTATAAATTTTTAACTTTTTTATGGTGGGCACCGAACTTCGAAAAAACCTTCAGTTAATGTGACGGCGCATACATTTTCGGAGAATGTGGCGGATAATTTTTTTTTTTCAAATTAAGCTAGGGCCGGCACGTTTTTTTTCCTATTGTTAGGCCTGTATATCTAGATTGTTTTTGTATTTTTTACTTTTTCGAGACGGACATCGAACATCGTAAAAAACTTTAGTAAGTGTGGCCGCGCACCTCTTCACGGTGCATGGGGCGGGCAAGTTTTTTTTTTTTTTTTAATTGATCTAGATGCCGGAAGGTTTTTTTATTTTTTGTATTGGTAGGCCCAAGTATGTAGAATAATTACATGTTTTCAGCATTTTTTTATGGGTTATCGAAGTTTGCGAAAGAAGATTTTCTTTTTATATAGTGTGAAAAATTGTAGGGGGTTGAAATTTTGGGGTGGGGGAGGTTCATGTGTATTCTTTAGTAGTAACCCCACCCTGCTTATAGAAGGTTATGTAAAATGTATGAATGTAATGAATTTTAAAATCTATTACTAACTTCACACCCGTAGGTCTGGTTTGATATTTAAGTGGGAAGAAACATTTATTATCCTGCGATGCGTTTTCAAAAAAATAGCGCACTTGAAGAATTAAGAAATATTAATTTCATTGCTTCCTTTGTTGCCTAATCGTAATCCTAATCTTAGGAGGTACAAATTCCGGGAGATATTTATGTAAATTCATAGTCATAGAGCGGACATGCTCAATGCGTGTATTTATTGGTTTTACTTGTTCTATTACAGATAAATACAGCAATTTCTGTGAAAATACGAATGATGCTGATTATAAATATAAAAATAAAAACTCATTTAAGCTCGCAATGATTGAAGTAGCAATTATAGGAGTTGCGGCCAGTTGTTGGACTGTGACAATAGAGTATTGTTTAATACATTTTTCATCGCGCGCTACATGAAACAACGCCTCGCAATTCGCTTTCAACAAAGAACTAGGTACGGTAATCAATCTTCATTGCGGCAATTAGGCGTTGCAATCATAATAATGGGAAACGATCTTTCTGCATTTTTTGTTCCACCCCGAACCATTGTCTTCCGCTTCACGGCCATTTACACCGCTTAACCACTGACACGTTCCGTTTTATCGCCTCCACGTCATTACGATTGGTGATGACATGCTCGCGGAATAATTTAAACCCTTTTTCTCTGTTCGATGTTGGAATAAGTCATTCCCCCACTAATTTTAGTAATTTCTTAACGACTTTTGATAACTTTTCATTTCAAGGAAATACAAAGTTGTCTCTTTTTATAAAGTTAGTAATGCAATTAAAAGATGAATCTCATCGATCTGACCAGATCAGGTGAGATTAAAGATCTGGGAGTTGTTTTCGATACAACTCTCTCTTTTAAGAGTCACGTCTTAACTATTACTCTAAATGCCTCTAAATTATTAATTCAAATAAAACGAATAACTTTGTTAGTATCACTTTATTAACTTGGAGTAGTTACTATAGTTTCGACAATTTCAGCTTGTCATTTTCAAACTATGAATATTTACATTACGATTGTACATTTATATATTTTTATTTTTACAGAGCATTGAACAGGGGGGAGAATATTAGGTCGGTCTGGTCGTTGATGAGTGGGATGTCCGGATTACGCTTTACCTTGAAAACTTCGATGGACTCGAGTAAATCCATTTTTAATCCTTTCTCGGTAAAATGGATCACCTCGAGTACATCTTTTTCAAAGGAATGTTCATTTTCCCTAATGTGATTCGCGAACGTTGATTTGTTATTAATCGTTATTTGTTATTATTCGCGAATCACATTAGGGAAAATGAACATTCCTTTGAAAAAGATGTACTCGAGGTGATCCATTTTACCGAGAAAGGATTAAAAATGGATTTACTCGAGTCCATCGAAGTTTTCAAGGTAAAGCGTAATCCGGACATCCCACTCATCAACGACCAGACCGACCTAATATTCTCCCCCCTGTTCAATGCTCTGTAAAAATAAAAATATATAAATGTACAATCGTAATGTAAATATTCATAGTTTGGAAAATGACAAGCTGAAATTGTCGAAACTATAGTAACTACTCCAAGTTAATAAAGTGATACTAACAAAGTTATTCGTTTTATTTGAATTATTCAAAATGTATCACGAAGTGAAAGCCTCCACAATTACTTATCTAAATTATTAGGATTTATTAATGGAAACTCCAAAGAGTTATCATTAAACTTATATAAAACCCTATACTGTACTCTCGTTAGAGCAAATTTAGAATACGCTTCCCAAATCTGGTGGCCTTATCAAGGTTATCTAATTAACAAACTTGAGTCGGTTGAGAAACGCTTTTTAAGAACCTTGGCTTATATATCTGGCCTTCTCAATCGTACCTCTCAAGATCTCGCAGCTCTGAGATGCTCCTATAATATTCGTTCCCTACATATTAGAAGTTACGTTACCGACCTGTGCACACTCTATAAAATTGATGCCCCTTTCTGTTGTCACAACTTAATTTATGGTTCTAGCCAGGGGCGACTCGTTATATAGAGCCACGGAACCATGGCACTACCTGTAGTATCAACCTCAGCAAGAATTTTTAACTGATCCTTAAAAAAATCTTTTTAAATGTTAAACAAACGGAAATTCCACATTAATTTCAACAGATGGTTAAACTTTTGACAGACCATTTCTGAATAATGTGTTTTTACAAATTTCCAAAGAAAGCAATCGCAAGTTTACCACAACAAAATTGGTTGCACTAAATAGGCAAATTTTATGACCAAAAAAGCGCCTTTTTCAGAAATTCTCATGTGAATTCTACATTTATTGCAGCAGATGGTTGAAATTTTGACAGACTAATTTTGAATAATGTGTCTTTACAAATTTCCAAAGAGAATAATCGCAAGTTTACCACAACAAAAATGGTTGCACTAAAAAGAAAATTTTGATGACCAAAAAAGCGCATTTTTCAAAAATTCGCGTCGGACTGCACATTTATTTTAACAGATGATTTAAACTTTGACTGACTAATTCTGAATAATGCATCTTTACAAATTTCCAAAGAAAATAATGCAATTTTACCACAACAAAAATGGTTTCACTAAAAGGCAAATTTTGATCACCAAAACGGCAAATTTTTCAGACATTCACTTGAGAATTCCACATTTCCTTTGACATATGGTTGACATACCGATTTTGAATAATATCCCTTTACAAATTTCTACAAAAACTAATCACAAGTTTACCACAACAAAAATGGTTGCACTGGAAAGCAAATTTTGATAACAAAAAAGCGGATTTTTTTAGAAATTCACATTGCAATTCTACATTTTTTGCTACAGATGGTTGAAATTTTGACAGACTAATTCGGAATCATGTGTCTTTACAAATTTACAAAGAAAATAATCGCAAGTTCACCACAACAAAAATGTTTGCACTAAAAAGCAAATTTTGATGACCGAAAAAGCGGATTTTTCAGAAATTTGCATGGGAATTCCACATTTATTGCTACAGATGGTTGATAGACCAATTTTAAATAATGTCCCTTTACAAATTTCTACTAAAACTAATCGCAAGTTTACCACAACAAAAATGGTTGCACTGAAAAGTAAAAAGCAAATTTTGATGACCAAAACGGCGCATTTTTTAGAAATTCACATGGTTATTCAACATTTATTGCAACAGATGGTTGAAATTTTGACAGACTAATTTTGAATTATGTGTCTTTACAAATTTCCAAAGAAAATAAATTTTTGTCCTATATTTTAGATTTTTTTAACCTAAATTAATGATTGTTATTCGCAACTTTTTTTATTTTTTTGCCGATATTTTCAAGTACAGTTTATGATTTCTTGCCCTTATTATTATTATTTTTACGGCCGATTTTTTTACTATTTGGTTACTTTTTGACTCTCGTTTTCGAGTTTCTGATCGGCAACTTATTTTGAGCTACAGAGTTATTTTACGAGCTGAAAATGGCAAATTATTTTTGTTTTCCTTGATTTTTCAATTTTGTGGTTTGCATTTTTTATTTTTAGACCAAAATTTTTTATTTTCTTGGCCTATATTTTAGATATTTGACCTGCATCTTCGTTCCAAATTTTACAGCTTTTGCCCAAAATATTTTTTATTTTGGTTAAACTTTTTGATTTTTTTTGGATTTTTGGTCTGCATTTTTTTAACCGCGAATTTTCGATATTTGTCTAAATTTTCGATTTTTTGTGCTTATATTTTAGTTTTTCACCTTAATTAAGAGCTAATTCTGCAAGTGATTATTTTTTTACGATTTTTCAAAACATTGAGTACAATTTCCGTTCCCTCCAGTGCAGTTTTGAGTCAATTCCTTTTGTTTTGAGTAGCAATATTGCAATTATTTTTAAGTAATTTAAGTAATCAAAAGTACACTCTTTATGCATAGTTTTAGTAATTTTGGAGCTAATTTTACAAGTGATTAATTTCTTACAATTTTTCAAAACATTGAGTGCAAATTTCCTTCACTACAGAGCAAATTTTGAGTTTATTCCCTTGTTTTCTGCAGGAGCATGTTATTGTTTTCATGAAATCAAAAGTACACTATTTTTGAATAATTGAAGTTTATTTGAAGCGAAACCTTTAAGTAATTTTTTTAAATTTTTTCTATGTTTTCTGGGGCTAATCACCCCGAGTGCTGAAACTTCTTACTTGAATTTTTAATCTTGTTTTCATTTTTTATCGTTAAGCCCGGATTTTGATATTTTAGCCTAAATTTTTTTCTAAATTTTCGATTTGCTTGTTAAAATTGTCAATTTTTTGGTCCGCAATTTTGATTTTTAGGATCGAACTTCTGGTCGAAGTTTTGAATTCTTTATCCTACATTTTAGATTTTTATAACCTAAATGATTGATTTTTATACGCGACTTTTTTATTTTTTTGCCGATATTTTCAAGTTTTTTTGATGGTTTTTGATTTCTTACCCCTCATTTTAGATTTTTTAACTTGAATTATTGTAAATAAAATAGAAACTACCTTACTTATTGCAGAGAGTATTAAATAAATTCATGAATTTATTGAATTATTGTTCTTAATGGGCGATTTTTTTTACTTTCAGGTTACTTTTTGACTAAAATCGATTAATAAATCAATTTAAGGCAACCTCACTTGTTGAGAAGCATTAAATAAATTTATAAAATCGATTAAATTTAATTTTTCTTCAAAAATGTTTTGTTTGTTCTTTTTTATTCGAAACACTATTTGTCTATAAAATTTTGTTGTGGGACTTCTAGGATCTGAGGTTTTCGAGTTTCTGGTCGCCAACTTATTTTGAGCTAAGGAGTTATTTTGACGTTTAGTTTAAAAACAAGTAAGAAGTGTAGCATCGCATTCGACGCTTATTTAATCGTTCCACTGTTGTGTTGACTGTTGTTCACCGTTTGTTGAAAAATTATACCAACGTGCCGTACTTGACTCAAACCCACAAAATCGAAATTGAATTGATGATTGGCTATGGAGATAGGGCAAGAACACAAAATGAAGTTATTTATTTATTTGGAGAGAAGTATCCTGATTTACCAACCATATCGTAAAGTACTGTAAGCAAGATTAAAAGACAGTTTCGGAAAAATGGGCATTTAAGAAAAACAAATAATCATCGTCAGAATGCGCTCAGTGAAAAGGTCAAAATTGAATTCTCTCAGTTCAGGAAAATTATCTAAGCAGATGCCTAGGGAACTCAAAATTAGCCAGTCTTCAGTGTCCTTAGAGCGCAAAAATTTCATCCTTATAAAATGACAATCCTCTAGGAACTCACTGAAGATGATCCGGATAAAAGACTCCAGTTTTACGAAAAAATTATGGATCTACTAGATAGAAAAGTTCTAAACATAGAACGCATCCTGTTTACTGATGAATCAACGTTTCTGTTAAATGGTGAAGTAAATCGTCAAAATTGCCGTTATTCGGCAGAGAAGAACCCACACTGGATGAGGTAAGCCCATATTCAATATCCAGAAAAAGTTAATGTTTGGGCAGGGATTGTTGGTGATCGAGTTATGGGACCAATTTTCTTCCCAAACGATCTTAATGGAGCGGGATATTTACAATTCTTGGAGGAAGAGCTAATTCCGAGTTGGGCTATTTTATTCCCTTGTCCTGTTGAAGTTGACGTCCCGAATAGAAACATCTGGTTTCAACAGGACGGTGCGCCTCCTCATTTTGCAAGGCATGTCCGTGAGTACCTGGATAATGTATTTCCACGAAGATGGATTGGCAGAAGAGGACCAGTTGAATGGCCATCCAGGTCTATGGAGCTATGGACTTTTTTACCCCCATACTTGAAAAGCAAAGTTTTTAAGACCAAACCGGCAAATATTGAGGAGTTGAAAGAACGAATAAGACAGGAGTGTAGGCTAATTTCCGCCGAAGTAATTAGAAATGTTCAGACGAGTTTCAGTTCTGTTTAGGCTATTGTCAGTTAGAAAATGGGCAACATTTTGAGCATTTATTAAGTTGAATTAATTTTTCAAATTTGATAATATTTGTTAATATTTTCTAAATGACAGGAAATAAAAATTTGAAATTTCGCACACATGGGTAACTTGATATACTATTTAAGAATAGTCATAAAAAATTAGGGTTGCCATAAAAAAAAAATTGTCGATCACATCATATCTCAAATTTGGGACACGCCGTATAAAATTTTATTACATCGAAAAGAGCGCAATTTAAAATTCGAATCCACATATCCGAGCATATTTTCGAAAAATAAACTTTCTTTGATTTACTGAATTTATTCCAAGTTAGAGACTCGCCCTGTATATACAGGTGATACCCACTAAATATACCCGCATGTGCAGGTGGATGTGTTACGTGTATTTCTTTGAATACACTTCCGTGTTTCTTGTACCATGCACTTAGGCAAATTATAACCCTTTATATTTCTTGTAACAGTATAGCAGGAATTATTCATAAAATACCTCATCTGTGTCCGGTGATAATTTATACATCGGTCGATCAGCAAAGACCTATTATTAAATATGTGGGCGAGAAAGGCTGGCAACAAGATGGCAAACGCGTAAGTCAACTGAATTAAATTAAATATTCGCCTAGCTTATAAATATCTACTAAATTTGATGAGTATGAAGTTATCAATGGATCCAGCAATAGATTCAAAAATATATCTCTGAGCAAAGGCAAGCGAATAAAAAACAAATTAAGCCATACCATTAAGAAAGGTCTAAATTAATACCTCAAAAAGAATCAACCCTTAATTTTAACCCTTTATTTGTTCAAAATAGCCTTATGTTTTTTAGAGGTTTCGATTAGCCATAACTAAATAAAAATGCTTATTCTTATTACTAATACAAGTATTTTAATAATTAAGAGTGAAAAAAAGTTATGGGCATCCCTTTAAGCAAAACAAAAATTCCAACAATCGCAATCCGTACCTCACGATGTAACCGATTTGAAAATCCGTGGCTATCTTTCACATCGGTCACGATGTAAATCTCGATTTTTTCACAAAGTTAGTAATCAGTCATATTTTAATAAAAATTCTTATTATCATTAATATAAGTACTTTAATTAAGAATTAGAAAAATGTTACGGGCACCCCTTTAACTGAGTCAAAAATCATTTATTCCGTCAGTCAGAAGGGGTGACCGTAACGTCTTTTTGCTTCTTGATTATTAAAGTATGTACTTGTATTAATCAGTGGCGGCTCGTGAAACATGTTGATGGTAGAGCCACTTATACAATATACCCCCCTCCTTTTTTGAAGAAATAAAGAACCATTTATCTTCCTAGACCAATCGAATATTTTGGCCAAAAAATCAAAAATTTCGAGCAAAACAGCCGAAGATCTAAAATATCGGCCAAAAAATCAAAAATCCTGGTTTAAGAATAAAAATGCAAACCAAAAAATTGAAAATACAAGCAAAACAAAAATAATTTGCCATTTTCAGCCCCAAAAATAACTCTTTTTAAGCTTAAAATAAGTTCCAACGAGAAATTTGAAAATAATAGCAAAAATAAAAATAAAAAAAAAATTCGTAAAATAAAATCAATAATTCAAGTTGAAAAAATCTAAAACATGGGAAAAAAATAAGACCAAAAATCTAAAATTCGTACCCAAAAATCAAAGTGGTAGACCAACAAATCAAAATTTTTAACAAACGAATCGAAATTTTAAGTCGAAATAAAGAAAATTTCGGTCAAAAGACCAAAAATTGAAACCAAAATAATCTAAATTACAAAATATAGGCCAAGGTGAAAATTTAGACAAATCATCGAAAACTCGGGCATAAAGATAAAAAAATGCAGACAAAAAAATCGAAAATGTCTATAAACCAAGCGAATATTTTCGTCAAAATAAAGAATATTTAGACCAAACAATAAAAATCCACAATATAGCCTAAAACGGTGAAAATTTAGACAAAACATCGAAAACGAGCGCAAAGATAAATATTGCAGACAAAAAAATCAAAAATTTCTATAAACCAATCGAATATTTGGTCAAAATAAAGAAAAATTAAAAAAAAATGGAACAAAAAAATCGAAAATACAGAAATCTCAAATATGGGCCAAAGAATCAAGAATCCTGATGAAAATAAAACAGACTAAAAATCAAAAACGTAAGTAGAAGCAAAATAATTTGCCAAATTATAAGTTTCTGACCTGAAAAAAAATAATAGCAAAAAATAAAAAAATTTACGAAATAAAATCAATAAACCAAGTTAAAAAATCTAAAATATAGGATAAAAATATACGATAAAAAATTGAGACCAAAAATCTAAAATTCTGGCCTAAAAATGAAAATGGTGGATCAAGGAAAGAAAAATTGTAACAGAAAAATAAAGAAAAATTTAGGGCAAAAGATTAAAACAAAAAATTGAGAATTCAGATGTGATAAAAAGTAAATATGTCGGACATAAGAAATAAGAAAGTTGATGATGGTTCAAGTTTAGATAAGTTAGAATCTAGAATTGAGAAATTAGAAACCTACCATAGCTCTAATAAATCTAATGGATTAGAGTGTAAACAGTCCGCTGGCTCTAATGAAGATTATTTTGAAGATATCGCTGCTGAAATGGATGAAAGGCGAAGAAGAATGAGTAATGTATTGCTATTTAATCTGCCAGAATCCACCGCTACAGAAGTCGAAAATAAGATTAAAGATGATCTTGCAGTCGTTGAACAAATTCTTTCACACCGTGGGTTAAACATCAAACCAGTGAAAGTGTTAAGATTAGGCAGAAGTCTTACAAACACCAATCCGAGACCACTAAAAATTATTCTACCTAATGGATCTGTTGCAAAAGATGCTCTTAGAAGTAACGCCCAAGATCCCACGTCCAAGCATCAATTTAGAGCGGATCGCACGAAGAAGCAGATGGAATATTATAAAAAAGTTAAAAGTAATCTTATGGAACGAATGTCAAATGGAGAGACTAACTTAGCATTAAAATTTAATAACGATGTACCTTTTATATCAATGTTAAAGCCTTCTGCGCCTTCCGGAAGCATAAGTAATAATTTAGTTGGCGTTCCAAAAAACTGTTAATTTATTATCAGAATGTTGGGGGTATGCGTACTAAATTAAAGGAATTCACTATTAATGTAAATAATAGTATTTATGACATTATCATTTTAACGGAAACCTGGTTGTTTGGCGAATTTCTAAATAGCCAGTTACTTATACCAAATTATAACATTTTTCGAGTCGACAGATCTCCGAGTAGTACAGTAAGAGGCGGGGGAATCCTTGTGGCTGTTAAACAATGTTTTAAATCATCATTGGTTACAACCGATGAAAACATTGAACACGTATTTATTTGTGCTTCTATTAACAAAATAATAGTTATTTAAGCAACAAGGAACGTAAGGACGTATTAACATTTGAGGTAGGCGAATACGAGGCGAGGCGGAGCCGAGGCTCGTCGTCTGCCGAAAATGTTAATTGTCATTACGTTCCGTGTTGCTTATTAATTTTTTTCCGCCACCAGAAATATAATACTTAAAAAAGATCAGAAAATATTTTAAAATACGGCTTATAACATTTGGGATTCAATTTTTTATAGTCACCTATGCATCCTATGGCAACCCAGCAATCGAGAAAACAATGTCGAATTTTGTTTGTGTTAATCCAGTGACAGTTATTGCGGGCATGGATGCAAACGAAGCTGCGAATATTGCGTGTTAGAACCTGTTACCGACAAAATCGAAAAAGGTATGTGCCCTGTTACGACTCTTTTAAGCAGTGGTTATGTAAAAAGGATGCCGATGCTATAGGTATAGACGAAAATGTGTTGCTCGCCTATATGTTGGAGCGTTACGTTTCTGTTTATTATTTTCCTAGGTCCGTAAGTAAAAATTAAGATCCGTCGCTAAGGACAACAAACACCACGAATGTTATCAGCCACTTACGGTACCTGTAACTATGTATGCAATGCTTATTTACGTTGTCGGTAGCGGAAAAAATATATTATAGGTGGTGTTTATGTTCCTCCCAATTCGCCAACCTCTAAATATGAAAATCATTGTGATATTATTGAATCATTATACGAAGAATATGAAAACCATAAATTCTTAATTTGTGGTGATTTTAATCTAAATACTGTTACTTGGAATATTTCTGGCTATGTGCAAAAATCATGTAAACCACAGGCCGATGCTGTTATTAACTGTTATAATTTTCTAAATTTAAGTCAAATAAATTTTATACCTAATTCTAGAGGAATTTTCCTCGACCTATTTTTTACGAATTGCGCTAATTTGTCTGTCTCCTTAGCTGTTGATATTTTACTTAATACTTGTCGCCATCATTCCGCATATTTATTATCTCTTCCTTTTAATTCAATTACAGAAACTATCGACACAAATGAAAGTGTATATTTATTTAAATATGCGAATTATATTGGTCTAAATGATTATTTACTTCAAGTCAATTGGGAAAATATCTTATCTGATTCTGACATTAATGTGGCAGTAGAAAACTTCTACAATGTTTTGTACACTGGTATGGACTTATTTATCCCGACAACATTATTAAGAAGGAAATATTCTACATTTCCTGCATGGTTCAATGGAAAACTAATTCATTTAATCCGTAAGAAAAAGTCCGCTCATAATATTTACAAAAAGACAGGCCATCATGATGACTATTTAATTTTCAGCAATTTACGTTCTGAATGCAAGGCTACATCGACAGAGCTATACAATGATTATCTAAGGAAGATTGAATCTGATGTCTTTGCTAATCCTCGTTCCTTTTGGAAATTTGCAAATGAATCTCGAAAGGAAACCGGATTTCCCAAACACATTGAGTATCAAGACAAAATTGGAGATGATGGACTCGACATTGTAAATTTATTCGCAGACTTTTTTTCTACTGTATACGTTAAAGACTCTTTAACTGATGTCTCTAATTTATCTTTTTCTGGAAGTCAACAAGTACTCGATTTAAAGTTATCTGTCTCCGTTACCGATCTTTTCAATCAAATGCTAGCTTTGAAGGATACGTATTCCACGGGCCCAGATGGTGTACCGACAAACTTGCTGATCAATTGTGTATATTCACTATGCCGTCCTATTCATATCTTATTTACAAAATCCCTAAACAGTAGTATCTTTCCGGATATATGGAAAACATGCTTCCTACGTCCTATTTTTAAAAATGGCAATCGTGTAATTGCTAAGAATTACCGAGGCATATCCTTACAATCGGCGATTCCAAAACTTCTCGACAAAATTATGAGTGATTATCTAGCATGGATTTCCCGTCCGGTTATTTGCACTATCCAACACGGCTTTCAAAGCGGCAAATCAACTACCTCTAATCTCCTTGAGTTCAAGCAGTTCCTGTCAAATGCCTTGGACATGCATAAGCAAGTTGATGTAATCTATACCGATTTCTCCAAGGCATTTGACAGAGTGGACCATACAATTTTGCTTCATAAGTTAAAATTGATAGGACTCAATGACGCAACTTTGTCTTGGTTAAATTCCTTTCTAACTGATCGGACTCAGCAGGTTAAAATTAATAATTTTTTATCGTCCCCAATATCAGTCACATCAGGTGTCCCGCAGGGTACACATGTTGGTCCAATCTTATTTTTACTATTCATCAATGACCTTGTTGATGTTGTGACATTTGGGAAATGCGTGATGTATGCTGATGATCTGAAAATTTATCAAGTGGTAGAAACTATTGGCGATTGTAACAGTTTACAAAATGATGTGAATAACATTAATAGATGGTGCCAGGATAACCGCTTGTATTTAAATATTGATAAGTGTCATGTGATTTCGTTTTTTAAATCTAAATGCAACATTCAGTTCGAGTATATGTTAGACTCTATTCCTTTGGCTAGAACTAATACAATCAAAGACCTTGGTGTTTTATTTGATAGCACCTTGACTTTCAGAACCCATATCATTTCAATTTGTGATAAGGCAAGAAAAGTATGGGGTTTTGTGTGGCATCTCTCAAAGGAATTGAGTCCTGAATGCCTTAAAATTTTATATTGTTCACTTGTTCGCTGCCACCTTGAGTATGCATCTCCAATATGGTCACCTTATTTGCTGATGGATATTGAGAGAATTGAGAGTGTGCAGAAAAAATTCTTACGAGCTATTGAATTTAAACAGGGCACTAAACACATCCAAGGTTCTTATTCATCAGTGATGGGCCAATTGAAGATGCATACTCTGGAGGTTCGCAGATCAATTTCCGATCTTTGCACACTTCACGGTTTACTAAATTCAAGTATAAATTCCCCTTCCTTATTGTCAGATATTAAATTATTTTCTTCAAACTATTCAACTGCTTTAAGGAGTAATACTTTATTTTCAATTAACAAATATAATACGAATTTCTCATATAATAACACCATCAGTCGTATGCTTAGATTGGCAAATGATCTAAATGTTAATCCCTGGTTCAATTTGTTCAATGTTGAAGGCCACAAATTTAGAATGGCACTTAACAAAAATTTATAATAATAACGATTTATAATTTTATAGTATTTATTATCTTTAAATCATTGAGCAATAACTATATGTTAACTAGATTTAGTTTATTTAGTTTAAGTTTATTTAAATATGTATTCTGTCGCATTATTGTAAATAGGGGGCTCCCGTTAACAAATAAATAAATAAAAAGAAACGAAACATGTTACGAAGAAACATCGTATGCCAACTATTAGATAATAAAAAGTGCCATAAGAACATCTTTTCCGTTTTTAAATATCACCTCAAATAACGAAGATATAAAGAAAAAAAGAAAATTGTTTTTTTCAGTTTTTTTAATATAACTCAAAAATAAAATATTTGAATTAATTTTTTTCAACGGATTATTAATCAGCATAAAATTCTGCAAATCATACCATCTATCTCTTCTAATAAGCGAGATCCCCATGGTGAGCCTCGAATTTGAAACACCCTGTATAGTCCTGAAGAGGCTTAAAAATAGAGTGCTGACAAAAAATGTCCTGAAATAAGGTCCTAAAAAAAATCTCTTGAAAAAAATCTTCTGAGAAGTCCTGAAAAAGACCTGAAAAAAGTCCCGAAAAACGTCGCCTGAAAAAGTCCTGAAAAAAATCCCTATAAAAGATTTTAAAAAGTTCTAAAAAATCGTGGATGAAGTTCTGGAAACGAAAAAAATGTACTGTAAAAAGTCCTTAAAACAGTTCTGGACAAAAGTCTCAAAAACAGTCCTGAAAATATTCCTGCAAAAGAATCCAGAAAATAAAGTAAAAAGGAGACGAAAAAGAAAGTTTTGAAATTATTGAAAAAACTCTTGAAAATAAGTTCTGAAAACAATGTCTCTATAAACATGACCTGAAAGAAAGACCTTGAAAAAAAGACCTGAAGAATAAAGTCAAAAAAAAAAGTCCTAAGAAAAAGGTCCCGAAAAAACTCCCTATAAAGAACCTGAAAAAGTCCTGAAAATACAGTTCTGAATATAAAGTACTGAGAAAAGTCTTAAAAAAAGCCTTGAAAATAAAATCTTAAAAAAGAGACCTAAAGAAAGTCCTAAAAAAGCAGGTTTGAAAAAAAAATTAAATAAAGTACTCAAAATGTCCTGAAAAGAGTTCTGAAATGCCTAAAAAGAATCTTCTGAGATATCCTGAAAAGACCTGAAAAAATCCCGAAAAGAAGTTCTAAAGAAGGGCCTGAAAAAATCCCGAAAAACGTCGCAAAAACAGTCCTGAAAATGTTCTGAAAAAAAATTGAAAAAAGTTCCAAAAAGAGTCTTAAAAAAGTTCTGGAAAAACGGCCCGAAAAAAAAATGTACTGTAACCAGGCCTTAAAACAGTTCTGGACAAAAGTCTCGAAAACAGTCCTGAAAAAATTCCTGCAAAAGAATCCAAAAAATGAAGTCTTAAAAAGTCCCGAAAGAAATGCCCTAAAGAAAGAAGTCTTGTAAAAAGGAGCTGAAAAAGAAAGTCTTAAAAAAATTAGTGAAAGTCTTGAAAAAAAATTCTGAAAACCATGTCCCGATAAAAATGGCCTGAAAGAAAGCTCTTGAAAAATATCCTGAAAAATGAATTCCAGAAAAAAGAGCCATGAGAAAAGGGTCCCGAAAAAATCCCTATAAAGGACCTGAATTTTTTTTTTTGAAAAATGCCCTGACAAATGGTCCTGAAAAAAATTGTCTTGGAAAACAAAATTCTCAAAAAAAACCTGGTTAAAATATTGAAAAAATGCCCCGACAAATGGTCCTGAAAAAATTTGTCTTGAAAAACAAAATTCTCAAAAAAAAATCCTGGATAAGGTTCTCAAAAACTCCCCAAAAAATACTGAAAAAAGGCATTACAATAGAAAAGTCTGAAAAAAGACCTGTTAAAAGTCTTAAAAGGTCCTGAATTTCATCTAGAAAAAATTGCAAAAAAGTTGGCAAGTCACCATGAGCAGTGGCGGCTCGTGGAACATGTTGATGGTAGACTCACTTATACAATATACCCCCCCCCCCCTATTTTTTTAAGAAAGAAAGAACGATTTATCTTCCTAGACCAAAGTAACTGGCGAAAAAGTGTTTTAGGAATTAATTAAAAATTCTTGCTGAGCTTCAAACTACAGGTAGTGCCATGGCTCCTTGGCTCTATATAACGAGCCGCCCCTGGCTAAAATAATTAACACTGACCTAAAAAGAAAATGACAACACTCAAAACTTAAAATACATTCTGCTATTAGAATAATTGGAAAGAAACACGTATTTGCTGAAATTAGATTAAAACTTTCTAAATCTACCCGGAATGCACCGATTTTTGACATTCCACTAAAACAAATGATATATCATAGTTGAAAACAAACGAAAGAACAGAAAATTGCATTCTGCGATTAAGAAAAAAATTCATCTCTGCCAGAATCGGCTTCAAAATTTAAAAACTCATCAGGAATGAACTTATTTTTGATATAAATTTGATTAAAACAATTGGCATAATTGGCATGTCAGGATACTAGAGATTAGCAAGCAGTTGATAGAAGGTAGCTCAGTGTAATAATAATAATATTTAAGAACATTTAAGAAGATAACAAGGAAATAATTATTAGTAAAGCTAAAATCATGTGGAGATGGGTAAAATGACTATTTTTTTTGTGAACTGCTTCACAAGCTCTGAGTCGTGAAAAGAGTTGACTCGGAGAGTCAGATCATGACTCAGCTGAATTAATTATTTAAAAATGTGTGTAAGTAGAGAGCTGAAAAAGGTCCTCACTTTCTGTCATTACTCAAAATGACCTTCATATTTTCGACCTAGTCACTTGACTACCCGACTCACTTCACAGACTCGACTCTTTGAGTCGGCTCACTCGAGAGTCGGCCACTCTCTAGCGGAAAACGGAATTCGGCTAATGAAGGCGGTGTTAAGCTACGCGCACAATTATCGGAATTGGATGGACGGCACGCAACGGATAAAATTTCTTAACACAGTTGTAAACGAGTCAACGCACATTTATCGGTACGGCATGGAACGGATAAATGTGCTTGGACTCGTTTACAACTGTGTTAAGCAATTTTTGCCGATGGGTGTCGTCCGTCCGATTCCGATAAGTGTGCGCGTAGCTTTATAGAGAATTTTTTTCTAGCCGTTAAAAAAAAACTGTGTTTTGCTTTCCCTTTATGATCGATATGGTCAAGGGGAGGGGCGCAAATTAAAGGTCGGGCCCAAGATTACCTCATTGCGGCCCTGTCTTGGTATTACACAAGGTTAAATCCATTCTGAAGCTATTTTTAAACCTACGTGATGATTTCGGGTTGCGTGATTTTGTAGATTCCTGAAATATTTAGCTGTAATCATCCGCCATTCACTACCGATCGAGTTCAGTTTCGGGAACTGTATTAAATAAAAAGATGCCGTAAGCAATGAAACCACTTTTATTTTTCTTGGCGTGAACTCTGGGGGGAAATATTCATTTCGTTCCACGAGCGTGCACCGGGGTATCATTAATCTACCCGCAGAATGTGCAGAAAAACCTATTCACACGAAACGGTCGCACGCTTAATCAGTGATGGGACTTTTTTCGGGGAGAGACTGAAAAGTTCAGCTGTTTATTACGTTTTCACTTTGATGCACGTGAATGGCGGCGGAGGAGAGGGGGGCGGCTAAGCTGACATTTATCAGCGGCGTTTAGTGCCCTCGGAGATAAGGCCCTCATAATTCCTTCCGTGAGTTATGAAAGTAAAAGTTTCTTTGTGCCAGTTTACAGCGACGTGAGATTTATGATAGTTTGTGCTAAGGAATAAATACGTATTGGTTTCGCGAAAATTCGGGTCATTGGCAAAAAGTCGAACGACATCGAGTCGGTTCACTCTCTGAAATTAACTGGTTCATCGGTTGACTGCTACATAAGTATTTTTATCTATTAGCAGTTTAATGTTATTAATAGCTATTTATGTAACAAGTCCACAATATAGCACTTTTTTGGACGAGACGTTTTATGGCCGAGCGAGCGAAGCGAGAGAGGCTGATAATGGAGGCGAGTCCATGAAGTATTATTGTGGACGAGTTACATAAAAAGCTTTATGTTCGACTGCTTTTAGCATTTTTAGAATACTTTTTAAATACAAACTGAAGCAATGTATATATATATATATATATTTTAATCATAGTGTGCATTTGCTGCCACACTAATGTCATTCATTGTAAATTTCATAAAAAATGGATGATTAGGTTAAACAATCCAACTCGCACAAAAAACGTCAAAACCTTGCAAACTTCTTCAGGAGTAAGTGTAATGAATAATAGTAAGTACTATCGCTATAAACCACTATCGTAGTTGATCTCTCCTTTTCATTAGTAATTTGTATTGTATTTATTGGGTGTTCTAACCAAAATTAAAATCTGTCGTTTCTGACATTGACATAAGAGTCCAATTTACTTTATCAATTATAGGACTAGTACGAAATGTATGCCATTTTGGCCTAAATATAAGCCACCAAAGTTACTATTTTCGTACAGTCGAACATAAAGTACTTTTTGTACATATGTAAATAAACAATATACAAGGCTTTTATTTTAACACTGGACATACTATTATTAATGCCTATGTTCAATCGTAAAATAATCACATCAAAGCATGGCATTTAATTGAAATTGTATGCAACCAAGTACACACAGGTGACAATGACACAGATTAATGCATTACGGACCGTTCACACGGCACCGAATCGGTCGTTTTACCGATTCGGTTATTTTGCCGTCTTGTATAGTAGAGCATATATTTCAATATGCGTGTTCACACGATACCGTATACGGTTGACGGCAGTATCGTGTGGACACGCATATTGAAATATATGCGCCACTATAGAAGGCGGCAAAATAACCGAATCGGTAAAACGACCGATTCGGTGCCGTGTGAACGGGCCGTTACGAATTAAGTTAGGTTAGTTAGATTAAATACGTTTTCACACAAACCGTTCGTTTGCCTTTGTCTTCATTTGATAATTGCTGATGATTTGAAAACTTGTAAGCATTACACTTAAATTATTTTAATGTCTTATAAACGGAAGCTGAACTTATTTGAAACTGTCCTGCAATAATTCTTATAGATGATATGGGGTTCTGTTCTATGTAACATAAAATTTTGAGTTTCATCTCTTTCGTTAAAATGAAAATTACTCACGCAGCCAGTATTGTCAAAATTATGGATAATATTAAAAATTATTCCGATGGATGGAATTTGCAACCGAAAATACCTCGAGTCAGTGGCGGCTCGTAAATAATGTTGATGGTAGAGCCACATATACAAGGTGTCTAAAAAAGACACCACCAAAATGATATGGTGTATTCCTGAGACAAAAAAAGAGCAAATTAACTAAATTTATCTATATGAAAAATTACATACTTTCCAAGATACAGCAAGTCAAAGTTTAAGATTTTTAAAATATTTTAATCTATATCTCGAAAATGGCAGATGAGAATGATTTGTTTATTTTTTTCTGACAACTACATTAGGTGTACTACATTGTTTGAAAATGTCAAGAAATTTCTTCAAGTACAAAGGTGCTCCAGAGGACATGCTGTTTACATTATTACATAGAACTTTTTTGTTCTTCATATTTTTTACGATTTCATATTTTTTTCAATGCAACTCATCACTTTTAAAGAATTTATAACTCTTAAAGTTTTTTTGTTTACGCCTTATTTTTAACAAAAAAAAAGAACTTATTGTTCATTGTTTAATTACGCTCGTCCTGCAAGAAAAGTCTTAAAAATAACTATAATCCAAAAACTGCTTTTATTTTAACATATCAAATTATTTAACATTTACAAAAATTGTTCAAAATGACCGTCATAAAAAAAATCACAGTACACATTGTATGCGCGCGCGCGTCGCGTCGATGCGCTTCAGCCACCGGCGATACTTCGGTCACCACTCAACGTGTTAACCAGTTTTACTTAAATTGAAAGTTTTAATTGTACTGACACACGTTTTCAACGAATTGACACCCGCCTACTTAGATTGTTTCATTTTTTAACACGAAATTTTCCAAAAACAATAAGTTCTTTTTTATTTTTTTTTGTTAAAAATAAGACGTAAACAAAAAAACTTTAAGAGTTATAAATTCCTTAAAAGTGACGAGTTGCATTGAAAAAAATATTGAATCGTAAAAAAGTGAAGAACAAAAAAGTTCTATGTAATAATGTAAACAGCATGTCCTCTGGAGCACCTTTGTACTTGAAGAAATTTCTTGAAATTTTTAAACAATGTAGTACACCTAATGTAGTTGTCAGAAAAAAATAAACAAATCATTCTCATCTGCCATTTTCGAGATATAGATTAGAACATTTTAAAAATCTAAAACTTTGACATGCTGTATCTTGGAAAGTATGTAATTTTTCATATAGATAAATTTAGCTAATTTGCTTGTTTTTTGTCTCAGGAATACACCATATCATTTTGGTGGTATCTTTTTTAGACACCTTGTATAATATGCCCCCACCCCCTCTGTTTTTGAAGAACGATTTATCTTCCTATACCAAAGCAGCTGCCGAAAAAGTGTTTTAAGTATTAATTAAAAATTCTTGCTTAGCTTGAAACTACAGGTAGTGCCATGGCTCCTTGGCTCTATATAACAAGCCGCCCCTGCTGTCGACAGCAAAATATACTACTTTTGCAGCTGAAAAATACAAACTTTGAAAATTCAAAAATGTCGAATAAAACTATTTTTAATAAAATACTGTTTTTGACAGCTGAAACATATCATTGTTGACACATGAAAAATACTATTTTTAACAGTTGGAAAATACTAATTTTCAACAGCCGAGGAATACCATTTTTGTCAGCTAAACATACCATTCATCCTCAGCGAAACATGGCTCATTAACTCAATTTCCAATTCTGAATTAGGTTTTAATAATTTCAAAGTCTATCGATGTGATCGCAACTGTGCTGCAACGTCAAAATCGCGTGGTGGTGGAGTCCTTATTGCCGTGTCAAATACATATTCATCATATGAAGTTTATAGCTATAGCTCTCTTCACGAAGAGTTGTATGTTTGTGTTTACATCGGTAGTAGTAAAATCATCCTTGGGGCTGTTTATATACCACCAAATTCCGACTACTCCATTTATCAGAATCACTGTGAGTCCGTGGAGTTAATTTCTAATTCTAATACACTATACATGTTTGGTGACTACAACTTGCCCTCTGCTTCATGGATTAACGATGAATATGGTGTTAGAACAGAATCTCCATGTCCGAAAATAACCTTAGTATCTAATACGTTTGGCTATATTAATTCACACCAATTAAATACTGTACATAATATTAACTCTGTTATGTTAGATCTTGTCTTTGCGCCATCCGAATTTTCGGCTCACTTGAACCTCTCCGAGTCGTTATCTCCAATTTTACCATGTGATGTACACCACCCTCCCTTGGATTTAAGCTTAGAGTTTGAAATTCCATCTGAGAACACATGGCACGACAAGGAAGAAGAACTTGTTTACGATTTTAAGCGAGCGGATTATACATCTCTGAATGACGCTCTTGTCAATATAAGATGGGATGCTTTATTCGAAGGGCGTAATATTAATGACGCCTGTTATGAATTCTACGCTACTATATCTCGTTTATTAGATCTCTACATCCCAAAAGTAAGCATGGCCCGCAAGAAAATCTCCAATTTTCCCAAATGGTTTAGTAAAGAACTTAAACAGCTGGTTTTCTTGAAGAAAAAATTACATAAAGCTTACATGTTATCTCGTTCTCCTTCAGATTATATGAAGTTCAGTACTACACGTGATAAATGCAAAACATTAGCAAACGATTGTTATTCAAAACATATCCAAGCAGTCGAAAGTTCCATTAAACACAATCCAAAATCTTTTTGGGGCTTCGTTAAGTCTAAGCGTACATGTAATCAAATACCGACGACTTTCGTACAGGGCGACACATTAATCACTGACACCGAAGACATAGTGGGTAATTTTGCTCAATTTTTTGGATCTGTTTACCGCCCATCAAGCATATCGAGCCAAACGTATCGTAACTCAAATTCAGTAATTGTTGACACTCACATAAACGAGAACAGTCCGCCTGTTTTAAAAATATCGGATGTATTAAACGAACTCCAGTCATTAAAATCCAATAACTCACCTGGACCTGATGGTTTGCCAGCATCATTTCTAAAGAACTGTGCATTTGCACTTAGTCGTCCTCTCTGGCTCTTATATAATCTGTCCCTTGTTACAGGTATATTTCCCGATTGTTGGAAGAGTGCTTATATTACACCAATATATAAATCCGGCAACCAAAAACAAGTTCAAAATTATAGGCCCATATCCCTGTTATCGGTGGTGCCCAAGATTTTTGAAAAATTGCTTACCATACACCTAACAGCTATTTTACAATCTTCGATCTCCATGTGCCAACATGGCTTCAGAGCTGGTAAATCGACATTAACTAACCTCTTAGTTTATGAATCTTATATTATTGATGCTTTCGCGGAGAGAAGTCAGGTGGATTCTATCTACACTGACTTCTCGAAAGCATTTGATACTGTTGATCACACAATTTTAATGAATAAATTAAGTAATTTTGGTGTTAATGGTACTCTTTTGCAATGGGTCAAATCATATTTATCTGGTCGAACTCAATATGTTCGAATAGGTCAATGTGTGTCTCGACCAATTAATGTAACTTCTGGTGTTCCTCAAGGATCCCACCTCGGACCCCTGTTATTTAACATTTTTATTAATGATGCTGTACGCTGCTTTCCGAATGCTAAATGTTTACTATTTGCTGACGACATGAAAATATTCATGAAAGTTCGAACATTGGATGATGCAATGTTGCTTCAAAACGACTTGCAATCGTTTGGTGAATGGTGCCGTGATAACAAGCTTTCACTTAATCTTAAAAAATGCAATATAATTACCTTCTCCAGATGTTTGTCCACCGTGTTGTATGGGTACTCCTTACTAGGCGAACCTTTATCACGAGTGGATTGTATAAAGGATCTGGGTATTGCATTCAGTTCGAATTTAAGTTTCACTACTCATGTATCCAACATAGTTGCTAAATCGTACCAGCTTTTGGGCTTCATTAAACGTCACGCGAAAGATTTTCGTGATCATCGCACATTAATCCTTCTTTTTAATGCCCTAGTTCGCCCTCATCTAGAATATTGTTCTAGTGTATGGTCTCCGTACACCACTTTAGATAAGGAAAAGCTAGAACAAGTTCAAAAAAAGTTTGTACGATTCTTAGCGTTTAAATGTAACGTAGTTGGCAGTTACACTGACTTACTATCAATTTTTAATATTGTAAGTCTTGATACAAGACGGTTCAATTCTGACGTGGTACTTGTTTTTAAACTGCTTCGTGGTATCGTGGACTGTCCTGACCTGCTCAGTTTGATAGGTATTCATGTTCCTTCTCGTGCTCTGCGTACTAATGTCCCCTTCCATATTCCGTTTAATCGGACGGATTACGCCCAACAATCTGCGGCTACACGGGTCCTAAGACACGCCAACCGTACCGACCCAAAATTTGATTTTTTTGCGGGATCGCTTAAAGTTTTACGTCGGGTACTTTCTTAATATTTTAATCTGTTGTAATGTCTTGAACTGTTTATACATTTTAATCTGTCTTGTCATGTCTTAAACTGTATATATATATATTTATATTTTACATTTTATTCTGTCTTGCTATGTCAAAACTGTATATATATATTTATATTTTAATCTGTCTCGTAACATCTTTATTGTATATATGTTTTATTTAATTTAATTTATTATGTATTGAAATGGCTTCCGTTAATAAATACCAAATACCAAATTCCCGACACACGAAAAATACTCTTTGACAAATAAATACCATTTTTGACAGTAAAAAATACTACTTTTGACAACGAAATAAACTACTTTTGACAGCTGAAAAATACTATCTTTGACAATTCAAAAATGTCGAAAATAACTATTTTTACTAGCTGAAAAATACTGTTTTTATCAGCTGAAACATGGCATATTTGGTAACTGATGAATACCATTTTCTATAACTTTAAAATACAACTCGAGGCAGCTGAAAATACTATTTTCAGCTGGGGATTACCATTTTTGGCAGCCTAAAAATACCATTCCCGAAAGCTGAAATATACCGTTGTCGGCAGCTAAAAGATACAATTTTTAACAACAAAAAAAATCAATTTTTGACAACAAAATATACAGGTTTTGACAGCTGAAACATGCAATTTTCGACAGTTAAAAAATGTCAAAAAATGCTGCTTTTGATAGCTAAAAAATACCATTTATATAGGTGGGAAATACCATTTTTGGCAGCTAAAAAATATCATTTTTGACAGCTGAAACATTACATTTTTGACAGCTCAATAATACAATTCTTATCAGCTGAAAAATACCATTCTTGATAACAGCAACACACTATTATTAACAACTGTATCATACCATTATTGTCAGCTAAAAAATACAATTTTTAAAAACAAATAATACAATGAGCTGAAAAGAAAAATGTCATTTTTGACAATTAAAAAATATCGAAAAATGCTCATTTTGATAGCTGAAAAATACCGTTTTTTATAGGTGGGAAATACCCCATTGATGACAGCAGAAAAATACCATTTTTGACAGCTGAAAAATATAATTTTAGACAGCTGAAAAATGTCATTTTTGACAGTTGAATAATATACTTCTTAACACAACAAACCATTATTGACAACTGTAACATACCATTATTGTCAGCTAAAAAATACAATTTTTAACAACAAAAAGTACAAGTTTCGAGAGCTGAAAAATGCCAATTTGACAATAAAAAAATGACAAAAAATGCTGCCATGATATAGCTGAAAATACGATTTTTATAGGTGAGTAATACCTTGTTTGACAGCTGAAAAATTTAATTTTTAGACAGTTGAATAAATACATTTTTTAACAGCTGAAAACTACCATTTTTAACAGCTGAAAAATACCATTCTTTACAACTGCAACAAACCTTTATTGGCAACTGTAACATACCATTATTGTTAGCAAATATAATTTTTGACAGCTGTAAAATGCCATTTTTGACAATTAACAAATGTCAAAAAATGCTGCTTTTAATAGCTGAAAAATACCATTTAAGAAATACATTTTTGACAGCTGAAAAGTACCATTTTTGACAACTGAAAATATCATTCTTGACAACTGCAGCAAACCATTATTAATAACTGTAACATACCATTATTGCCTGCTAAAAAATACAATTTTTGACTACAAAAAGTCAATTTTTGACAGCTGACAATTTAAAAGAAGTCGCAACAAGCTGTTTTTGATTGCTGAAAAATAACATTTTAATAGGTGAGAAATGTATTTTTTTACATAAAAGAACATTTTTGATAACTGAAGAATATCATTTTTGACAGCTCTTAGCAGCTGAAAAATGCCATTTTTAACAGCTGAAAAATACGATTTCTGACAATTGCGATTGCAACAAAACATTATTGACAACTGTAACAAACCATTATTGTCGGCTAAAAAATACAATTTTTGACAACAAAAATTACAATTTTTGACAACTGAAAAATGCCATTTTTAACAAATAAAAAATGTTGAAAAATACTTTTTTTTCCGATAGCTGAAAAATACCATTTTAATAGATAAGAAATACCTTTTTTGACAGCTGAAAAATAACATTTTTGACTACTGAAAAATATCATTTTCGACAGTTTAATAATACATTTCTTAACATCTGAAAACTACCATTTTTAACAGCTGAAACATATCATTCTTGACAACTGAAACATATCATTCTTGACAACTGCAACAAACCTTTATTGACAATTGAAACACACCATTATTGTCAGCTAAGAAATACAATTTTAGACAACAAAAGAAAGAAAGAACGATTTATCATCCTATAACAAAGTAACTGGCGAAAAAGTGTTTTAAGAATTAATTAAAAATTCTTGCGATCTTGAAACTACTACAGGTAGTGCCATGGCTCCTTGGCTCTATATAGCGAGCCGCCCCTGCCTCGAGTGCTGTTTCAGCTCGTATACCAATTAATTATTTGTTATTAGCACAATTTTGACAATTAAATAAACCGAGCAAGTACCTATTAATGCGTTGATGTGATTATTTTACAATTAAATATGGGCATTAACAATGATATGATCAGAGTTAAAATAATAGCCCTGTAGATAAACTCAGAAACCAAACCAGTTGCTAATGAGTAATGTTATAATCAGCGCCGCTACAGGCGAAAAAAAAATCCGTCCTAACCTAAATAAAAATTTTCGAAATTATTTTAAACATACAATTTTCGTTTTTCAAATTTGTTAAGAAATGTGGCCATCATGTAACTTTCTTCGTTTTGATGGAATAAAAGGGTTTTTTATGATAAATTTCATATTTATCGATTTTTTTTTTCAAAATTTAGTGGGATTTCGAAAAATATTTCTTATGGCCAATATAAAAATAATCAACGCATCCGTTCGGAAACTAAATGTCATCACTCTGCACTTGAGTTTGAGAGTGAAATGTACACCTCGTGATTAGAACATTTCTAAAAACATCATTGCACGTGAAATTATCTTAAAATTTTGCAAATCTGCTCAGAAATGAAATATTTTTGACATATCAAAAATAATTGACGCACCTTGCTTGTAAACAAAATGACGACATTATTAACTTGAATTTGAGAGAGTGAAATGTGCACTTCGCGATTAAAAAAATTCTAAAAATATTATCGCACGTGGAATTACCCTCAAATTTTTCAAATGTACTCATATATTACATATTCTACAAAAAATAAATAAAATAGAAACAACCTTACTTAATGCAGAAAGTATTAAATAAATTCAAAAAACGAAATATAGCCTGAATATATAAATATTCAACCTGTTCATAACTCTGCAAGCAAAATTGACGCACCTTGCTTGGACACAAATTTGCAATACTCTGAACTTCAATTTGAGTGAGCGAAATGTGCACATCGCGATTTAAAAAAACTAAAAATATCATCGCCCGCGGAATTTGCTTCGAAATTTCCAAATTTGCTTAGAAATAGCATATTTTTGACATACCAAAAGATAATAGACGCACCTTGCTTGTAAACAAAATGACCGCACTCTAAACTGGAGTTTGAGTGAGTGAAATGTGCACCACCTGATTTAAAAAATTCTAAAGAAATTATCGCCCGCGGAATTTGCTTCAAAATTTAAAATTTTGACATACTAAAAGATAATTAGCGCACCTTGCTCGTAAACAAAATGGCAGCACTCTGAACAGGAATTTGAGTGAGTGAAATGTGCACCTTGCGATTAAAAGAATTCTAAAATATTATTCATATTCTTAACAAGTATCGTTAATGTGAATTTGTATATATTTTTTAATTGTACACGAAAAATAATAAATTTTTATTTTTAAATTGTTTTTTTCGATAATCAAGAAATTTATGAAAACTAACAAAAGGTATCCAATGCTTCGTTATCTTTAATATTAGTTGAATAATTTTTCTAATATTTTTCTTATTAAAAAAAAAATGTCGGGAGAAAACACCCTCTTCCGGATGTTTTGCCAATTTTTTTTCAGTTCTTCAAATAAGTAAAAAAATCTGTATTGGTTTTTCAGAGCGAATAGAGCGTGCGCACACATTTTCCAAAAATGTACAAACATTTAATAAATGTTGAAAAATACCAGGCAAATATTTCAACAAATATTGAAAACAGCGAAATACTAAACACTATTTTTCTATTTTGCATTTTTGAGTAAACTATTAACAAACTGTATAAGGATAAAAACAGTTTAAATAATACATTTATCAAAATGGTTTTGTCAATATAATCTATCAATAATAATAATACAGCTGGGTCGAAAAGAAAATCATTTTCACAAATTTGTAATTAACTAGAATGTTATTGCCAGAAAACTAAAAACGCTATTAAACTAGAGTTTTAATTCTGCACTACTTTTTTTATTTAACCATTGTCCTATCTACTGTAGTTTCGGAGACACTGTATTAAAAATGAGTTATAGGCAAAATAAACCAATATTTTCGAGGATAAAACAGGCTTTTATTTCAACACTAGTGTTGTTAAAGGTACCTTAACGTTACTCGTTCCTAAGGAGTTGGCATGTTAACGTTATAGGTTAAAATAATTGTATATTGTACAACGAGCATATAATGATGGATATTAAACACGAGAACGATGTTTGCGGAACGATCCGTGGGCGAGTGGAGCAAATCGTTCGATTAAAAAAAAATCGTTCCATTATATTTTGACCCCAATATGGGTAATATGCCCACTTGGGGTCCAAAACTAATTACATGGTTTTTCTTTCCCCTAAAATTCATCGAATCCGTATTTTACCGCTTTTCGATCCGTGCGGCGGTTTACCAGATATGGGGGGTGGAACTTAAATATATATATATATATATATATAAAATAAAATAAAATAAATATAACGATATAAGGCATGGTAACTTTGTAAATTATAAACTGGGCCTCTTGGATGCCAAGTGGTGTAAATTCAGAAAAGGCGTAAACGAACTTAATCGATTATTCACTTCTGCCCACACAACTTTATTTATAGGCCAAATGGTGTAACTCCTAATACATTAATCTGACTCAGGAAGCTTTAAAAGTTAGCATTTGAAAAAGAACTGCCAAGCGGTGTTCATTATAACCAGTGCCGGCGGAACGCACAGGCAAGGCAAGCAGCCGCCTGTAGCGGACAAATTCAGGGGCGGTGGCCGGTCTGACGTTGAAGGATCAACGATCATTTTGATTATGAAGCAAACAAGAACCATATGGAAGATTCATCAGTTGATGTTAATTTTAATTCACTATACAGGGTGTCCTAAATAGAGTAGGATTGCATGGGTATCTTTCTTATTCTTAAAGCTAGAGATCTGGTTAAATGGGCAATGTTGTGCAGTTTTCTGTGCTGATTCAGATTATGTTGAGAAATTTTCAAAATTCCGAGCAGTTTAGAAAATATTAAAAAAAACTGAAAATCGCGATTTTCAAAAAAATCAAGTATCTCAATAATTATTAAAGATGCGAAAAAAAGTTTTAAATAAAAGTTGGTTTAATTAGGCAAATATAGAAATCAAGTCAAAATAAAATTCAAGATGGCGGTTTCCGAGATATTAATACCAACTTTCTTATTTCAAATGGCCGCCATATTTGATTTTTACACGCATAAATAGACTTTTTTTTCTCTTTTCAACGATGTACAACAACCTATGTCAAAATAAAAAATAATGAAAATATTAATTGTTTAAATTTAAATTTTAATTTTTTAAATTATTTTTAAAGCAAATGTAACAAAAAAAAAAGAGGTAATACAACCAAGTAGTAAAATAACAATAAATTATAAAAATGCTCAAAATGTTGACCGTTATTGGCCAAACACAATTGACAGCGTTTTACAACACTGCCAGTTACTTTTCGCAATGTGTTGCGATTAATGCCGTTTATTGCCTCTGTCACTGCTTCGCGAAGTTCATCCACATTGTTATAATTGAAGTTACTTCCATAAACTTTGTTTTTTAAAGTGCCCCACAAATAAAAGTCAAGAGGCGTCAAGTCTGCAGATCTGGCTGGCCACTGTACAGGTGTATTAGTCGCTATTACTTTATTATTAAAACGTCCATTTAGATAAGTAATAACATCTCAGGCATTGTGTGCTGGAGCGCCATCTTGCTGGTACCATATTTGCATATTTTGTGCCAAAGGTAAATCATCCAATAAATCTTCTAAGGTTGTTTGAAGAATTTCCAAATAACGTTGTGCAGTTAGAGTTCCATCAAAAATTATAGGACCAAGTAAACGATTTCCCATTATGCCACAAAAAACACTAAAGCCGAACCGTAATTGGTTTCGCCGTGGAATAACTATGTGTGGATTTTCTTGAGCCCAATAGTGCGCGTTATGACGATTAAATAATCCACAATTAGAAAAGTAAGATTCGTCAGTCCATAAAATTGTGTTTATAAAATCACCATTTTCCGTAATTTTGTTGATTAACCACCTGCAAAATGTTAATCTACGGATGTTATCATTTGGTTGTAAAGTCTGAGATAGGTGCAATTTATAAGGGTGAAACTTGTGCTTTTTTTAAATTGTTGATGCTCTAGACTTAGATACGTTAACTTTATTTTCTATCTGCCGACATGAAATGTTCGGATTAGCTGCCACACAAGCCAATGTTAATTCTTCATCATCAACGATCATATTTCTATTTCTCTTAGGTTTTTTAAACTTCCATACAATTGCATATTTTCATCCAATCTTTTGAATACCTTAATGTCCGGCTGCCTTCTTTCAGGAAAGTTTGCTTGGTATGTTTGTGCTGCAAGATGGGGATTTTTGTAACACTTGATGTAATTACAAAACATATCGTATTGTTCAGATATTGAATAATTCGCCATTTCAAGTAATTAATATTTATCGATATTACAACAACTTAAGACAATACACATGTATGAATGATTAATACAACTGATATACTAATGTAAGATGACAGTTAGTCGTTATAACAAATTTTATTTTTATTTATGCCTACTTGTTTTAAACTTACAACAATTAATATTTCCATTATTTTTTATTTTGACATAGGTTGTTGTATATCGTTGAAAAGAGAAAAAAAAGTCTATTTATGCGTGTAAAAATCAAATATGGCGGCCATTTGAAATAAGAAAGTTGGTATTAATATTTCGGAAACCGCCATCTTGAATTTTATTTTGACTTGATTTCCATGTTTGCCTAATTAAACCAAGTAACTTTTATTTAAACCTTTTTTTCGCATCTTTAATAATTATTGAGATATTTGATTTTTTTGAAAATCGCGATTTTCGGAATTTTGAAAATTTCTCAACATAATCTGAATCAGCATAGAAAACTGCACAACATTGCCCATTTAGCCAGATCTCTAGCTTTAAGAATAAGAAAGATACCCATGCAATCCTAATCTATTTAGGACACCCTGTATATTGCGTAGGAGCAATTTCAACAATTATCAACTTACAATACACATTTTTATTTTGACTCAATCTTTCAGAGTTATCGAAAATAGAGGATATTTTAAAACATCGTTCGCATCTTAAAGATACACTCAGCCACTATAATAATACAGATGTTTTCTGTAAACTGCTTTCAGAAGCAATAATATTTATATCAAAAATTCTAAAAAAGTTTAGATCAACAATGACTCAAAATCGACTTTAATCAATTTTATCTATTATCTGGTAAACCAGATTTTGCGAGTTTAAAATAAAATTTTACTCACTTGATGAGAATAGATGTTACATTTTCCGTTTTACGTAAATACTTTATTTTGTTTATTCATGTCCGTTAGAAGCGCTTCTTTGCACAGATATTTCCACAAAACAGCCATTGCAGTGTTGCCGTGGACATGGATGTGGAAGCCGATTTACTTTTGACGATGCTTCTCCTTGGACCAGCACCATTCACATTCATACAGAGACTGATGGCAATGGCAGTGTTGCTAACCCAGTGAGAGTTAAAATCGGTATCTGACTATTCGAAATGTAGGTAGTTGGCGAAATATTATATACACAATTCGTACCATAAAAAATAATTGTGGCTCCACAGGAAAGTCGTAACAAGTATCCTCTTTAATACAAATTGATAATGTGTATTAATCGGTAGAAATACCGAAATTCCGGTAGGACGCGCGTTAGTGGCGCGTTGGTGGCGCTGCTAAAATAGAAGCGGCGCACAGTGTCCCGAAACGCGAGAAATGTGGCCAAGCGGGTCGAAAATCGGGCAAAAATAAAGTCAGTTAAAAAAAATAATAACGGATTCATGTTCGCAACACTTATAAACCCCCTAAATTTAAATTTTGAAGTCATAATTCCAAACCATTATGGCGTATTCGGGCATTCAAGTAGACTGATTTTAACTGATGAGTTTCAAGCAAAAATTGCACCGGAAATAAATATTATTTTTATCGCATTTTGAAATGTTTTCCGAATGAATTTTATATCACGTAAAACTGAATAAAAACACGATTTATTGGTACTAATTACAAAAAGAATGTCTGATAAAGTTTTAAGATAAAACAGTTTGAAATTTGCAGAAATTTAAAACTAATTTCGGATTTTAAAAGAGTAAAA
Source organism: Ocypus olens (assembly GCA_910593695.2). Classification (NCBI taxonomy): domain Eukaryota; kingdom Metazoa; phylum Arthropoda; class Insecta; order Coleoptera; family Staphylinidae; genus Ocypus; species Ocypus olens. The sequence continues at coordinate 21,342,150 of OU343052.1, read as the reverse complement.
GTTGCTTATATGAAAAATCGTGTCGCCCAATTTACAGTATTTGATAGCCCCAAGTGTCCTCTATCTTTTCATACCAAATTCACCTTCAGGTTGATCCCACCTCGGGTGCAGTGATTTTTTTTCTCTCGCAAGACGCCGAAAAATCGGACAATTCAACGATAATTTGGAGTATATTTGTTATAGAACATTGAAAAGTTATCCGAATGTATTTTATATTACATAAAATAGAAGAAAAATATAATTTAATAACACCAATTAAAGAAAAAATGGCTGATAAAGTTTTAGGCCACAGAAATTTGAATTCTGTAAAAAATTAAATCAATTTATGATTTTGAATGGGTCACAATCACTTGTATGAAATATCAAGTGGCTAAATGTATAGTATATGATAGTCCCAAGTATCCCCTATCTTGCCACACTAAATTCAGTTTTAGGCTGATCCCCCCGGGGTGTGGTAATTTTCCCTCGTGAGTCGCTGAAAACTCAAACAATTCAACGATAATTTGGAGTATATTTGTTATTTAGTTTTTATAGAATATTTAAAAGTTATCCAAATATATTTTATATCATATAAAACAGAATAAAAATATAATTAAATGGCACTAATTAAAAACAAATGCTGATATAGCTTTAAGGTATTAAAATTTGAATTCTGTAAAAAAATCAAATCAATTTAAATGTATAGTATATGATGGTCCCAAGTGCAAATTAAAAAATATAAATATAAAGTACAATATTCTACGTTATATAATTGAAAATAATAAAAATATCACTAAAACACAAAACCTGAAAAACTCAAAACTATTTAAAAAAAATTTAAATCTCAACTTCTAAAAGTAATCTGCTCAATATGCTGCTGGTCAATTCAGACGCCCTTATTTCAGCGAAAAGGTCAACTAAAATAACAAAAAGACATTCCGAAGACCATCCGAAGCGCGAAAAATAATTGTTGCCGAATCAGATATTGGTGAAAGCGAAGAAGAACTTTATTTGGATTATGATTCGCAATGAGGAATTATAATATAAAACCACAAATTATTAACCAGAGTTTGTGTTAGCCTATGGGTGCCAACTACGTCCACCAATTCAATAAATTAATTCAAAATGACGCCAAAATAGTATTTTAGGTAGTCTCCGACTTAATAAAAATATATATGAGAATATAATTTTAATATTTACTTAATAATGATTAACGTTGAATTTTTCGCCAGATACAGAATTATTCAGGTCCTGTGGGGATTCATCCTGAGCGGTTTACAAGCATTACCGCGCACATTAGAGTATGGTATTTCAGGTAAAATTCCAGGTTTTTTTTAGTTTTCCTGAAAAAAATTTCATTAATTAATTTTATTAATGTTTTTACCTTCCTTCGAAGATAAGTGATATGTGGGAGGTTAGGGATCACGTTAGAGAACAGTATGCCACGTGAAATTTCAGTCAATTTAAGGGTCTTTTAAAAGGATAATTATACAGGGTGGGGCAACGCTTACGACGCGGTCATTTTATGGAAAACCATGCAACTTTGTGTTATTCTTTTCGAATGGATAGATGTAGAATCGTTGTGTGCACAATTTAAAATTATTACCAGTTATACAGGGTGTCCCATAAAAAAGATACACATCAAAGTTATGTTTTTTAAATGGAACACCCTGTATTTTTTGTTATTTTTAAATTCTAGGGAACAAATAAAGGTGAGTTACTTCAATAGTCCCTATACCTATCGTTTACCGTTTTCGAAATATTTACAGATTTGCCGAAATGCGTGGTACGGGTGAAATTTTATATTTGCCCCAGTGATTGACGCTGAACCATTACAATCATTTCTATTGTTTGGCTGAAGGTTCTAACTACAGCGCCAGCCATTATTTTATATAAAAAAATTATACAGGGTGATAAAAAATATGGGGTGCAAAATCCTAACTTGTAAAGTTGAATAACTTCGTTTTTTCAAATGGCACACCCTGTATTTAGTAACGTATTCTCAGGTAGAATCCAATTATCTTTCAGATTGTATCAGGGTTCTCTATACCTAATCTCAATAGTTTTCTTGTATTCGGCGATTTTCATATCAAAGATTATTATTTAGCAGTTTTTTTTAAATTAAGCCAGCTTTGACATTGCCCAATTTATATCAGGATCCTTCAATCACTTAAATTTGAAGAAAACAGTAATGTGGAATCTGGTTGTCTTTCAGACTCTATTAGGGTTCCCCATACCTAATCTCTAGGCTAGAATTTTACATTTCTCGTATTAGAGATTATTATTCAATTCCGTATTATTTGGATTAATCAGGGTGGCTTTAACACGAGATTGTTTTTTTTTTATAATTGTGATTGATGGATTTCAAAAGTTTGATTGTGTTAATTGTTGATGTAATATTGGAGAGTATTACTGGAGAATTATTCAAAATGAAAACCTATTCTATGCAAGAGCGAATTTATATGCTTCTGATAATTGGAGAGTGCCACAAAAATTGTTTTTTTGCGTCAAGAGTGTACGCTCAAAGAAATGCAGACCATAATCATCCAAATAGGGTTGTATTTGAATGATTACTACGAGAATTTCATTGAAATGGAAATGTAGGTTATGTAAAAGTGGCTCAGCTAAAGCCCATTGTTGAAAATGAATAAAATGAGTATCTTGTGATTGGATCAGACATAAACATTCCCATATAATTCAACGGACAATTTAAACAGAAACAGGTATTAGCAGACAGAGGGGCCGCGGTGGTCTAGTGGGTAGAGGTCCGGCCTCTGGACCCCGTTGGTGCGGGTTCGAGTCCCGTCCGGACGGTCACTTTTTCAACTCGAAAAATGGCCGTACGGGTCCCTGGGTGTCTAGTGTTTGTCCCCATTTCATTTAAATATGAATATTATTACTATAAATTGGTTGTGGCTGAATGCCCAAGTTGGCTAAGCCAAGTCCCCCCATCATCCTCGATTCCTTAACCCGAATTCCTATCAATCATCTTTCCTTTTTTTATCTAAAAAAAAAAAAAAAAAAAGCAGACAGAGCATATCCAGGATATTGAAAAACTATAAATTTTAGCTAAATCTTATTCATACGCACCAAGAACTTGATTAACTGGATTTCCATCGCAGAGTTGAATTTTGTTTATGGATTTTGGACAGAGAAAATGATTAATTTCTTGATTTAGTTCTATTTTCGGATGAATCTACCTTTCACAGCAGCGGACTAGATAACACACAATTTTCATATTTATTTACGGACTTTTTCGTTTAATTGAATTATGATGACTTTCTGATATAAATTGCGCAATGTCAAAGTTGGGTAAATTAAAATATCTCCTAAATAATAATTTTTGATATGAAAATTGCCGAATACAAGAAAACTATTGAGGTTAGGTATAGGGAACCCTAATTCAATCTGAAAGATAATTTGATTCTACGTGAGAATACGTTACTAAATATAGGGTGTGCCATTTGAAAAAAACAAAGTTATTCAACTTTATAAGTTAGGATTTTGCACCCCATATTTTTTATCACCCTGTATAATTTTTTATATAAAATTATGGCTGGCGCTGTAGTTCAAACCTTTAACCTAACAATAAAAATGATTGTAATGGTTCAACGTCAATCACTGGGGCAATTATAAAATTTCATTTGTACCATGTATTTCAACAAATTTGTAAATATTTCGAAAACGGTAAACGATAGGTATAGGGAATATTGAAGTAACTCACCCTTGTTTGTTCCCTGGAATTCAAAAATGACAAAACATACAGGGTGTTCCATTAAAAAAAACATAACTTTGATTTGTATCTTTTTTATGGGACACCCTGTATAACTGGTAATAATTTTAAATTGTGCACACAAAGATTCTACATCTATCCATTCAAAAAGAATAACACAAAGTTGCATGGTTTTCCAGAAAATGACCGCGTCGTAAGCGTTGCCCCACCCTGTATAAAGAAATAGTTACTAATACTACTCACTTATTATAGCAATAAAAAAAATATGGGAGTAAAAAATATACTCCATCGTCGAATTGTTTGATTTTTCAGCGACTAGCAAAGGAAAAAAATCACCACACCCCGGGGGGATCAACCTAAAAGTGAATTTGGTGTAGCAAGATAGGAGACTATCATATACTATACATTTAGCCACTTCATATTTCATACAAGTGATTGTGACCCATTAAAAATCAAAAATTGATTTAATTTTTTTACAGAATTCAAATTTGTATGCCTTAAAACTTTATCAGACATTTTGTTTTTAAGTGGTGTCATTAAATTATATTTTTCTTCTATTTTATGTAATATAAAATACATTCGGATATCTTTCCAATGTTCTATAACAAATATACTTTAAATTATCGTTGAATTGTCCGATTTTTCGGCGCCTTGCGAGAGAAAAAAATCACTACACCCGAGGTGGGATCAACCTGAAGGTGAATTTGGTATGAAAAGATAGAGGACACTTGGGGCTATCAAATACTGTAAATTGGGTGACACGATTTTTCATATAAGCAACTTTTACTCTTTTAAAATCCAAAATTAGTTTTAAATTTCTACAAATTTCAAACTGTTTTATCTTAAAACTTTATCAGACATTCTTTTTGTAATTAGTACCAATAAATCGTGTTTTATTCAGTTTTACGTGATATAAAATTCATTCGGAAAACATTTCAAAATGCGATAAAAATAATATTTATTTCCGGTGCAATTTTTGTTTGAAACTCATCAGTTAAAAACAGTCCACTTGAATGCCCGACTACGCCATAATGGTTTAGAATTATGACTCAAAAATTTAAATTTAGGGGGTTTATAAGTGTTGCGAACATGAATCCGTTATTATTATTTTTTTTTTTACCGACTTTATTTTTGGGCGATTTTCGACCCGCTTGGCCACATTTCTCGCGTTTCGGGACACTGTGCGCCATCATCAGTAACATCAGCAAATATCGTAATAGTATCGATAATATTACGTTGGGATTAAATGTAACTCTCCAGTAAGACGGCATAAAAAAAATTGAAAAAAATTACAAAATGTTTATTTTTATTTTTGAAAAAATAAAATATTCACATAAATCAACTTTAGCTTGGATAAACTAGTTTATTACAATTTTGACAGCATCACATTTATGGTAATTGATTTTGCCAATGTGCCGAAAAACTATCTTTCTTTATTTCGCCTCAATTTTACACAAACAGAAAACTGTTTGTCCCTTCCGTACATTTGTCATTATCACGCACATACCAGAAAGATAAACTTAAATACATGTTCGTGCTCCTGGCCGCCGTTTTGAAGATTTATCCGAGTCTGGCGGGGCCGGATATTGCGGCATTTTTCTCGGATTCCTTTATGTCGCAGGTGAAAGGAATCCGACGCTGGGAGCTTACGGACACCGAGGAAACGGAAAGCGCACAAAGCTCCCCTGACTAACGGTCATTGCGCAACGGGAAGCTAGCAAAAATGAGGTAAACAATGGCCGTGAACGGATTCGATAGTTAGAAAGCGGATTCGCAACGCTTCGTGATTCCTTGTTATGTGTTTAGTTGTTTTAATCGAAGCGTTTACGTTATCGGATTACCTACTTCGCGATGTCTATCTCGTTGAACTTTTGAATATAATGCAATTGAACTTGGAATAATGCTGAAATTTTATTTTTCCGCTACCGACAACGTAACTAAGCATTACATCCATGATTACAGGTATCGTAAGTGGCTGATAACATTCGTGGTGTTTGTTGTCCTTGACGACGGAACTTAATTTTTACTTACGGACCTAGGAAAATAATAAACAGAAACGTAACGCTCCAACATATAGGCGAGCAACACATTTTCGTCTATACCTACAGCATCGGCATCCTTTTTACATAATCACTGCTTAAGGGGAATCGGTAGACCTCTTTGGTGTGTTTCTGGCTCAGTAGATGGCACCGCTTTATATGGGACTTATAATGTAAAAGTTTTACAGTTTTTTCTCGACAACTGTGGTTTCTAGAGGAAAACAAAAAACGGAAACGTGTTTAGCGCAGTCAGGAAATTCCCGCAAGTTTAAGATTTTTTTCCTAAAAATTAGTATTTATAAGAAAATAATGAAACAAAGTGTAGGCTAAACTCCCGCTTGGGTTTGTATTCAACGTGAAATGGGCGTTAACATACTTCTTGCCTTAGTCAAATAAACACAAACGTGAAACGATCCGAATACATTTTTATGTGCAAAGAAAGAGGATAGATAAATGAAACGTCGTCGTAATTTTTCAACTTGTAATTTATCGCACTCCGTCGTCTCCGATTGGCGATTGACGCCGCGACATGCATCTTTCCAGTCCACGTGGACTCGAAATTATCTATAATACAAACAAACATAACAAGAAATTCGATACTCGAGTTTCTGAGCCGACAGTCGGGAACACATACTGATCTGATCGACTTTCAAGAAATATTTTCGTGGCGAAATTTTATTTCCGACAAAATTATAATTTGTATTTTCTCCGTTGCGAGGTACGGGAAAGTATTGTGATCGTGAAATTATTTCAAAAATTACAACAATAAGCAACATCGAACACGTGCTTTACTTGACAATTACAACCTTTTGATAAAAATTCGTACACCGAAAGTGGGTGTTTACCTTAACTGTTTTTTGTTTTTTGCCAATATTTTCTTGAATATTAAAAATATCACAAAAACATTTAAACAAACATTGAAGACAAACATCTTTTCCTTGAAAACATTTTTCATAAAATCATTTTTATTCGAGAAAAAAAAATTATTTTTTATTTTTGGTTTATAATTATAAAACGATAATACAGCAAATTTATGTTAATAATAATTGTAGAGAATGCTAAAATGAACAACTTCCGTGGCTTCATTTGAAAATAGCTCCTTATAAAGTAGATTTGATACTAGAGGAGCACATTTTGTTTTTAGTCGCCTTTTGCAGATTGTGCCAAATTTAGATGCTGTCAATCGGTGTTTCCGGAACTTTTAGTATGTTGTACTACAGCAGACACCAACGAACAACTTTGCCGAAAAATATCAAATTTCCGGGATTTATTTCACTCGATCACCCTTTTATGGTATAATTTCACTGGGCTATAATATAAATAATACGATTACATTGCTAAATTATCTAACTGTTGTTTATAAAAGCCGAGAGGGCAAGGGTACCTGACTCACACGAATAGACTAAGCCAGTCACATAAATCACGTAGCGCGGCTCCTGTATCGCCCAAAAATATGCCTCATTATTTAGGTACTTTTGAAATCAAATTGCAAAAAAGACTTCACGGAAGCGGTGATCCATATTTCTAATGTGTTTCAAATTGTTCTGAAGAGTTCGATGAAATTATTTGTGGAATTTTTACACAATTTATATCGCCCGAAAGTGTTTTCGCACAAATACCTCTCTGTCAACTGAAATAAAAAGAATGTTATAGAATAGAACTGCTCGGAACTATTTGAAATACATTTACTGAATTATCTAGCTGTGTTTGTTTATGAAAGTCGAGAGGGCAAGGGCACTTGACTCGTACGAACGGAGCGAGCCTGTCACATAAATCACGTAGCGCGGCTCCTTTATCGCCCAAAAATATGCGTAATTATTTAGGTATTTTTGAAATTTAACAAATTACAAAAAGTACTAAACTATCGATAAGCTCCTGAATTTTCTGAATTCATTGCAATTTTTCTTTTTTTAATATGACCTATAGTGTCCGAGATGTGCCGGTATTACTTTTCATTCGAAACCGTGGGTATGGAGATTCCCCTTAAAGAGTCGTAACAGGACACATACCTTTTTCGATTTTGTCGGTAACAGGTTCTAACATGCAATATTCGCAGCTTCGTTTGCATCCATGCCCGCAACAACTGTCACTGGATTGACACAAACAAACAAAATTCGACATTGTTTTCTCGGTTGCTGGGTTGCCATAGGACGCATAGGTGACTATAAATATTTTAATCCCAAATGTTACAAGCCGTATTTTAGAATATTTTCTGATCTTTTTAAGTATTATATTTCCGGTAGCGGAAAAAAATCAATAAGCATCACGGAACGTAATGACAATTAACATTGTCGGCAGGCGACGGTATTCGCCTACCTCAAATGTTAATACGTCCTTACGTTCCTTGTTGCTTAAATAACTATTTATTATTTCAAGTTTATATCATACAGTTTAAAACTTACCGTTTGATGCTTAAAAATGCAAAAGCTATTTAAGAATCTGAATAGTCCTTTTATTAGGGATCTAATTTGAGACACTATTTTAAATACCCATAACATGCGGATACCTTCAGAGTGGGTGATTTAAATATCCCTATTCAAATTCTATAGGAGATAATAAAAGATATCGTCGACGAAATGGCAATATCACCTAACCGCCATTTGGACCAAAATTGAGATTTTAGTACATTATCTTTTCCAAGAAAGCTATGTCAGTTTTTTTTTGTCTCTCCTGTCAAATTTTGGAAAATTGCCGCTTCACCGACAATATGCAAATCCGATTTCTATCAGCAAACATTTTACGTAGTTGATAGTACTTGGTAATTGCCGTGCGCTGTGACAAAGAAGTATCAAATCTCATAAGCTCAGCTTTGCAATAATAACGCGTAAATAATTGATGGTAACAAATTAGGCGACAACATCTGATAGAAATGGTTAATAAAAAATGTCTACTAATCTCGCGATTGTTAATGTTTTAATTGTCCAATATTCAGTGACGTTTCGCAGGTTTTTTTTCTGGTACGGCCGAGGAACAAGAGGTGGTAATACGGATAGGTAGAGTCAGTTACAGAGACGGCTGGCTGCGTGACCACCTCTTGTTCCTCGGCCGTACTAGAAAAAAACCTCGCGAACCGTCACTGCCAATATTTGACCATGTTTCGATTGCATTTTTCTTTCATCGGGCTCAAAACGCAGAGCATGTAAAAAACAATTAACGTGTTCTACTTGCAATTTGCATACTGTGCAAGAGCCAATCGTCGGATCGATGGAAATATGAATAACGGCGAGGGATCGAAATTTTCAATTTAAATCTTCTCTCCCGTTTGATGAAATTTAAAAGCACGATGGTAACTTTGCATCGATCAGCCGAACGGTTTTGTGTAGCTCTCCTCGTCCTCCTCCTCCTCCTCCCATGTCAGTTTATTAATTTTTGGCCGGGAACTTTTGGCTGGCGCATGATAAATCGCTTTCGGGTAACTGCATACTCACCATTGCGATGTTGCGAAATGCTAATAAATTTGTTTACACAAACATTTTTTTATTTATCATTAGATAGCGACGGCCTTAATTATGCAAGTTAAACAAACAAAACGGATTATGAATATTGGGGAAAAATAATATTGTATTTTAAATGTACCGTTAAATAGTACAATGTATTCGTGATTGTTTGATAGCTGTTAGAATTTCCCGCTCCTAAAAAAAACTTTTAATGTTGGTACTTACCAGTGGCAGTACTATTAGGGAATTTATTTTGAACTAAACTATAACAGATGTTCAAAGTGTTGCCCATTTTGATCCAAACAAAAATTTACCCGGCGTTTCATGTTGTTGAAGACATTTTGTAGAATTTCAGGTGTAACATTGTGCACCGCTTCTGTTGTTGTATTGCGCAGTTCTTGTAAAGTGTGGAGTCGATCAGTATACACTTTATTTTTTAAATATCCGAACTTAAAATACTCCAGCGGTGTCAAATCTAGTGAGGAGGTGGCCATAGATCTTTGCTAATTAACCTATCTCCGAAGAACTACCGCAGGTGATTTAACGTTGTATTTGCAGTATGCGCAGTACTTCCGTCCTGCCGAAAGTATCCTTGCTGCAATTCATCATCATGAAGTTGTTCGATAAAAGGATTCAAGAGTAATTCCCGATAGCGAGCTGCGTTAATATTGTCATCAAAAAAAATAGGGCCATAGACAGTAGTAATTTTTCATTTTCCGTAAATATTTCATAAAAACCCCCCAAAATACCCCTCGCATAAAATACCCACCCCAAAAAATACCTCATCGATTAAAGTTCCCCAAAATACACCCCAAAACCTTAATTTACGCCTATTTTGGGGAAAAACCCCCAATCTGGCAACACTGGGATTAGGGAAGGCGCGCTGATAAGATTTCGGAATTTGCACAAAAAAAAGTTTGATAACTCCGTTTTTCCGAAAATATGTAGGTAGTACAAAAAGGCCATTTAAAAAATTAGAAAAATATTTAATAGTGCTGTGGTATCCTCCAATTAATTAAAATAATTCTTTAATTTCCCGGAAAGCCTTCCTAATTAACTACTTAAAATTGTTGGTATTTTTTTTCATAATTTCCAAACAGTTCCAGTTATAACGGGTGATCAGTTTCATTCAGGGCAAAAGTATTATATTTAACAATTACTAAAAAAACTAAATTGGCTGCAAAAATTATTCTTTTGATTTAAACATTTTGGAAAAAAAATCACAAATCGAATCAAGATATTTGAAAATTAAGTAATTCCTTAAACACAAATCGCGCAGGCTGTATTTTCTAACTAAATATCAAAGTACAAACCACTATAATTAAATTAAAAACACTAAAACAAAAATATAAGTAACCTGAAATTAATACAAAAACCAAGTTCAGGGCAAAAATATCAAAAATTCAGTCTGCAAAATCTAAATTATAGGGCGAAAAAATCAAAACCTTGGACCAAAAGACTCGAAAATGTTGGTTTAGATGCCAAAAACATCTAAAATAAAGGCCAAAAAAATAAAAGTACTAAAAATTGAAAGGACCCCTCACAAATCAAATGGAAATTGGCTTTCGGTGAAATTGACCAAATTTTGGATATGTTGTTCTTTTCGGTGTCCAGATCAGAAGTCTCCACGGGCACAAAGATCGAAAATCTTTCCTGCGAGCAGTACCCAGCTCCGAAGGTTAGAGACCGGTAATCCCTACCTTTGAAATCTTAAATGGGAACCCCTATTTTTACTTTCTCCGTTACGAAGTACGAGAAAGTATTGTGATCGTGATTTTTTTTCCAAAAATTTTTTTTACGGAAATATCCGTTTTGGGGTCCCTAGATGCCATTTCAACAATTTCTGGAAAAAAAAAAATTGTGTCTGTGTGTGTGTGTGTCTGTGTGTGTGTGTGTCTGTCTGTGTGCGCTGTATCTCAAAAACTAATAGAGCAATTGATATAAAACTTTAAACATACGTCTTATTTGATAATCCGAAGAACTGAAAAGCTTTTGGTAAAATTTCGTACACCGGAAGTGGGCGTTTACCTTAACTGTTTTTTGTTTTTTGCCAATATTTTCTTAAATATGAAAAATATCACAAAAATATTTAAACAAACATTGAAGACAACAAATAAATGAACATCTTTTGCTTGAAAATATTTTTCATAAAATCATTGCTATTTATTTAAAAAAATTTATTATTATTTTTTTAATTATTGGTTTATAATTATGAAACGTTAATAGTTACAGCAAATTTATGTCAATAATAATTGTAGAGAATGCTAAAATGAATAATTAAATATTCTAAAGAATAAGTTTTTTTCGAAATCTCGTTAGTTTTTGAGTAAACTGAGTTTTTTAATTTGAAGTGTAATTTTTCCATCTTTCATAATTTTGACGTTTTAAACGTCAGATTCACCCAAGTTTACGCAACGCTCGATGTACATTTAAAATATGATTTCAATTGAAAATAAATCGTGAAAACGTAAATATAAATGGCTATGAGACCATCAAATCGGAGAAAGTAACATGATGGCCACATCACCATTTTTTATTGCAAATTTGTATTCTATGCTAAAAAATATTAGGTTTTTATCCGAAAAAAAAATTCGATGAGCGACAGATGGCGCTATATTCGGCAAAAACATTTATTAAATTATATTTATTTTTCGCATCAAATGATAAATTACGACATTTTTTACGTAGTCATCTCTTAAATAAGGCGTTGATTAAAGTCATTCGTAATTTTATGTCAGAAATAAGCAAAAAATAAAAATAATTATTTGTAAAAAATATCGTAGAAACGAATAAAAATCAATTTGATTATAAAGTTCCATTCTATTCTTTTCTATTGTGCTAATGTATGAATGTTTGTAACGACAAACAGGATTTTTTTTATATAAAAAAAATAATAATTAAAAAAAAATTTTTTGCTAATCGAAAAAAATTTTTCGAATAAAACCTAATATATTTTAGAAGCCAAATCTGCAATAAAAAATAGGGGTACCTATTTAAGGCTTCAAAGTTACCCTCCACCCCGCCCCAGGGGGGTGGTTTAAATTTCACATGACATGATCCTCAAAAAAAAATTTAGACGTATTTTTTGTATGTCAATACGATTTGTATTTCGCGAGATATTTGCGGTGTACGGGTGGTCTGAAACACCCGGTATATATATCTCTAACCTTCGGAGCTGGGTACTGCTCGCAGGGAAGATTTTCGAGCTTTATGCCCGTGGAGATTTTTAATCTGGACACCGAAAGGAACAACATATCCAAAATTTGGTCAATTTCACCGAAAGCCAATTTCCATTTGATTTGTGAGGGGTCCTTTCAAGCACAAGAAAAATCATTTGCCATTTTCAGCCCCAAAAATAACTCATTACCTCTAAGTAAATTGCCGAAACTCAAAAATAACAAAAAAAATTACCCATAAAAACAATAATTCAGGTTAAAACATCAAAAGCAAAAAATCAAAAATTTGGTTAAGAAAACTCGAAAATACCAGCCAAATGTTCGCACACAAAAATCAACAATTCAGGTTAAAAATCTAAAGTGTAGACCAATCAAAAATTTGCTCGTTGAAATTTATAATCAAGTTAAAAGAAAACTAAGAATATAGGCAAAAAATCGAAAATTTAAACGAAAAACCGTAAACTCTCGGCAAAAGTTAAAAATGCACACCAGAAAAAAACGAAAATTTTGGTTTATAAGTCAAAAATTTGGAACAAAGAAGTGAAAAACACAGACCAAACATCCAAAATATAGGCAATCAAATGTCCTGATGGAAAAAAAAATAAAAATGCAGACGAAAAATTGAAAATTCAAGCAAAAGAAAAATAATTTGCCTTTTTCAGCCCAAAAAATAACTTTATCTCAAAATAACTTGCCGAAACTCTAAACTCGAAAGTAATTTAAAAAATTCGCCCATAAAAACAATAATTCAGGTTAAAAAAATCTAAAATGAAGGCCAAACAATTAAAAACTTGAAAACTCGAAAATAACCGCAAACAAAAAAAAATCGCCCATAAAAATCAACAATTCATGTTAAAAATTTAGAGTGTAGACTAATCAAAAATTCGCTCGTTAAAATTAACAACCAAGATAAAAAAACTAAAAAAAAAAACGAAAAATGAAAAATGCAGACAAAAAATTCTAAAAATTAGAACAAAGAAATCTAAAATATAAGCAAAAAAATCCTGGTCTGAAAGATGAAAATATACAGACCAAAAAATCTTTCAATTCTTGGAACACAAACGTGGTTTTAACAATCGTTAATTGATTAGAGAAGAATCTAATGGTTTATCGTTGCTTCGACAAAAGAATTCGTTTGTAAAAACTTTGGGGCGTGCTTAACGGGTTGGAGAGTGGGATAGGGACCACCCACCACCCTTAGTCTCCACTTTAATTCAACCCGGAAATCTTCTTCATTGTTGGTTTTGCACTTTTTAAAACTCCAGTGATTTGACGAAGAAATTTCTTTAATCAAACAGTGTTTTCTTTGTCAGGTTTCAGTGGAAACGATGGGCGGTCCTATCCCATCCTCCAATCATTGGAACATAAACGAGTGTTTTACAATTGCTAATTAATTAATAAGAGAATAATCAAATGGTTTGCAGGTCAAAAATCTAAAATATGGGTAAAAAAAAATAAAATTCAGGCCTAACAATACAAAATGCAAACAAAAAGATTGATTATTTTGCGTGTCCCTGTTCGAAAATATGCTTCAAGGATAAACCTGTTGTGGTGATCTTCGAACCGCATTCTTAACCTAAAATCACATTTCATAATTAAGATTTGCATGTGTTAATGTGGTTATTTTTTAACTTACCAATAAAATATCTGCAGTAAGATGAGATGGTATAAAACGTAAATGTAAAACTATCTATAAAACACACGCACACACGATCGCACTGACAGTTAATTCTGCGGGCGCTAATGATCGATTTGACACTCTCGCACGCAAGGTACCAACATTGCAATATAAAAACAACGCGCCAAATTCAAATGCCTATCAAACAATGTTGAACGCAGGGTATAAAAGTGCTCCTCTGCGCGGGCTGCCATTCAGAAGATTGTACCCATAAAATTCGCCAGATTGTCATGGATACATCGATTTTACATTTCAATTCTTCAAACCCATTTTGTAGCCTATAGATGTCATGGCGGGGTCAAATTTATAAGCTGGAGTCAAATTTGATTCAATAACTTTCACCATCTAAACATGGATAGAGACATGAACCTCCTTAATGGCGAATTACATAAAGCAACATTTTATTCACCTTAGAAGTGACGTTAAAACTTTGTATGAATCCGCTTAAATTTTGTGTACATTTAATCAATTATATATTTATAAATAATAGTTGATAACAATATAACATTATATGTATTTTGTTTCAGGTAAGTGACTGGTCTTTTCCTTGGGGGAGGCGTGTGGTCTCCATACCGAATAGGGCAAACAGTATAGTTGTTGGCCTCCATAATAGTTATTAGCATAAGGTAACAATAAATTAACTTATTAAGAGCGTGTGTGATATATGTACCGTGCTTTCAATAATTCACCGAATAGAAGGCACGCAGGGACGCAATCGGAGTGACTAAAAAAAATGGGGATCCCACTGCGAACGAAGTATCGAGTGCAGTGGCGGCTCGTGAAACATTTTAGTAGTAGAGCCACTTAGCATACAATATATCCCCCCGTCTCCTTTTTAAAGAAAGAATGAAAATATTATTTACATGTACTGTATTTTAATTTTGTCGCACTAAATCTGTAATTCCGTTCTTTGCCGACGTAACCTCCAAAAAAAAACACATGGAGAACAAAAAATACGTTTTCTTCCTTACACCCTTAAAGCCAAGTGTATATCTCGATTAAACTCTCCTTCGTATTTATAAATTTTGGAAATCGACGCACTAAAGCTGGAAGCTATTGCATTAACAAATAGTGACTGCCTGACTGCTTCAAACTTCTGAAATCCATCTAAAAACATTGTATTTTTGCCATACTGGAAAATTATCGACGGACTGGAAACAAAATGCCAACACTTGAAACTTGATTTTTGGAAAAACGAAATTTGCATCTTGTGATTTAAAAAAATAGTGACTGCCAGAATTAGCTTCAAACTTCTCGAATCTATCCAGAAATATTGTATTTTTGACAAACTGGAAAATGATCAACATATTCCCGCTGGAAACAAAATGTTAGCCGTCGAAACTTGATTTTTAGAAAAAACAGAATTTGCATCTTGCGATTTAAAAAATTCTAAAAAATAGTGACTACCAGAATTAGCTTGAAACTACTCAAATTTATCCAGAAATATAGTATTTTTAACATACTGGAAAATGATCGTTAAACCCCCACTGGAAACAAAATGTCAGCACTTGAAACTTGATTTTTAGAAAAACGAAATTTGCATCTTGCGATTTAAAAAATTCTAAAAAAATAGTGACTACCAGAATTAGCTTGAAACTACTCAAATTTATCCAGAAATATAGTATTTTTAACATACTGGAAAATGATCGTTAAACCCCCACTGGAAACAAAATGTCAGCACTTGAAACTTGATTTTTAGAAAAACGAAATTTGCATCTTGTGATTTAAAAAAATCTAAAAAAATAGTGACTGCCAGAATTAGCTTCAAACTTCTCAAATCTATCCAGAAATATTGTATTTTTGACAAACTGAAAAATGATCGACATATTCCCTCTGGAAACAAAATGTTAGCCATCAAAACTTGATTTTTAGAAAAAAACAGAATTTGCATCTTGCGATTTAAAAAATTCTAAAAAAATAGTGATTACCAGAATTAGCTTCAAACTACTCAAATTCATCCAGACATATAGTATTTTTAACATACTGGAAAATGATCGATAAACCCCCACTGGAAACAAAATGTCAGCACTTGAAACTTGATTTTTAGAAAAACGAAATTTGCATCTTGTGATTTAAAAAATCTAAAAAAATAGTGACTGCCAGAATTAGCTTCAAACTTCTCAAATCTATCCGGAAATATTGTATTTTTGACAAACTGGAAAATGATCGACATATCCTCGCCGGAAACAAAATGTCAGCCATCGAAACTTGATTTTTAGAAAAAAACAGAATTTGCATCTTGCGATTTATATAATTCTAAAAAAATAGTGACTACCAGAATTAGCTTCAAACTACTCAAATTCATCAAGAAATATTGTATTTTTGACAAACTGGAAAATGATCGACATATCCCCGCTGGAAACAAAATGTCAGCCATCGAAACTTGATTTTTAGAAAAACGAAATTTGCATCTTGTGATTAAAAAAATCTAAAACAATAGTGAATGCCAGAATTAGCTTCAAACTTCTCAAATCTATCCGGAAATATTGTATTTTTGACAAACTGGAAAATGATCGACATATCCTCGCTGGAAATAAAATGTCAGCCATCGAAACTTGATTTTTAGAAAAAACATAATTTGCATCTTGCGATTTAAAAAATTCTAGAAAAATAGTGACTATCAGAATTAGCATCAAACTACTCAAATTCATCCAGAAATATAGTATTTTTTACATACTGGAAAATGATCGATAAACCCCCACTGGAAACAAAATGTCAGCACTTGAAACTTGATTTTTAGAAAAACGAAATTTGCATCTTGTGATTAAAAAAATCTAAAAAAATAGTGACTGCCAGAATTAGCTTCAAACTTTTCAAATCTATCCGGAAATATTGTATTTTTGACAAACTGGAAAATTATCGACATATCCCTGCTGGAAACAAAATGTTAGCCATCGAAACTGGATTTTTAGAAAAAACGGAATTTGCGTCTTGCGATTTAAAAAATTCTAAAAAAATAGTGACTACCAGAATTGGCTTCAAACTACTCAAATTCATCCAGAAATATAGTATTTTTAACATACTGGAAAATGATCGATAAACCCCCACTGGAAACAAAATGTCAGCACTCGAAACTTGATTTTTAGAAAAACGAAATTTGCATCTTGTGATTTAAAAAAATCTAAAAAAATAGTGACTGCCAGAATTAGCTTCAAACTGAAAAATGATCGACATATTCCCTCTGGAAACAAAATGTTAGCCATCGAAACTTGATTTTTAGAAAAAAACAGAATTTGCATCTTGCGATTTAAAAAATTCTAAAAAAATAGTGATTACCAGAATTAGCATCAAACTACTCAAATTCATCCAGAAATATAGTATTTTTAACATACTGGAAAATGATCGACATACCTCCACTGGAAACAAAATGTCAGCACTCTAAACTTGAGTTTTAGAAAAACAGAATTTGTATCTTGTGATTTAAAATATTCCTAAAAAATTCCGACTACCGGAACTAGCTTTAAACTTCTCAAATCCATCCATAAATATTGTATCTTTGACATATCGGAAAATGATCGACATACACCCACCGGAAACAAAATGTCAGCACTCGAAACTTGATTTTTAGAAAAATATAATTTGCATTTTATGATAAAAAAATTTCAAAAAAATAGCAAGCGCCAGAATTAGCTTCAAACTTGTAAAATCGATCCATAAATATTGTATTTTTGACATTCTAGAAAATGTAGAATTTTTTTACGGTAATCAAATCAGAGGCCTACCTAATTGTTTAATTTATTTACTCGATAGTACTTGAGCAAAAATTCTTATTCCGTAATGAACTAATTTTACTCATCATGTATGGCGCGGAAACTACGACAACAAGTGTCGTCGGCGTCGCGCGCACGAGATAAGACAGAATTTATTTGGCTCCAAATGCACGTTCAGAATGCTCAACCGCGCTCACTGCGCTGCAGCCAATATTCTAACGAAATATCGTGCCAGAAGTAAATTGGCACGGCTAAAGTCACCTGGCGTTCCATTCGGTTTTTCTCTGCTCATTAAACTTTTTAACATTTAAAATGTCGAAATAGTGTAAAATTCTATTTAATTAAAAATTCTTGCTAAGATGGAAACTAGTGGTAGTGCCATGGCTCCTTGGCTCTATATGACGAGCCGCCCCTGATCATCGAGTGTGGTGATTTTTAGAACACTAAACAACGAATTTTACTTCTTTAATTTCCTGGCCTTGTTGAAGATTCTCGTTTACCTATATGAATTCCTAAGAAATCGGTAAGCAACAGAGATGGGCAACTCCTGAGTGAGTCAACTCAGTGAAGTGAGTCAAGCGACTCAATTTAAAATATGAAGGTCTTTTAGAGTCACGATTCCGTCCCGTCTTTTATTTTTAAAGATTTATGATGGTGAAATTATAGACCAACGACTTTTTTGTTTGCTCTTAGCCTGGTTTAGACATTGAGGTGACACTGAGTAGATGAGTCGACTCTTTGAAATGAAACAGGTTTACTAGTGAAGCAAATAAAGATAATATTGAAATTGTGAGGACCTATTTTCTAGGTCTTTGCTTAGTTTATACATTGAGACTTACCGAGTGTCGACGAGTCGACTCTTTTAAGCGAATTAATGAATGAAGGTTGAAAGGTGAAGCAGAGAAGGAGATAAAGATTGACAATGGTGAAATAATTTTCGTTCTCTTTTAGGACATAATAGTTAATATATAGTGTGGAATGTACGTGATTAGTCCCGCAATTTTCTTAAGGGACTGATGAGTAATTCCACATGAGTATATTATAAACATTTTATCCAAAATCATCTGTAAATGCATTAAATATTGAAATAATGTTTACCTACTCCCACTTTGTAATTGATGAATTACCGAACTGTTTTCACCAATCGTAAGCGACCCATTACGAATATATAGAGCATGTATAAATGTTAAATGTTGTAAATTAACAAAACTGTCGATTCTGGTGCGAAGAAAATCCACAAATTATTCAAGAAAAACCTTTACAATCACCTAAATTGACAGTTTGGTGTGGTTTTTGGTCTGGTGGAATCATCGGTCCGTACTTCTTTCGAAATGAAGCTGGTAACACCGTTACTGTCAATGGAGAGCGGTATAGATCGATGCTAACCAACTTTTTATGGCCGAAATTGGAAGAAGTTGATCTTGACAACATTTGGTTCCAACAATAAACCAGACTCTCTTCAAGCTTTACAAGTCAATATTGAACGTGCCATTCATGACATACTACTTGATTTAGTGGAAAAAGTGCTTGAAAATTGGGTTCATCGAATTCGTTCCTGCAGAAGAAGTCGTGGAGGCCATTTGAATGACGTTTTATTTAGAACTTAATTGTATCGATTGTACTTCACATTAAATAAAAAACATTTGAATTTCCTTAATAATAAGTGTGTTTTCTTTTTAAGAAATCATATCACTCTTATTGGAAAACCTTTTACATTGTTTTTTTTTTGTTTTTGTAAAATTAATATAAATATAAAATGGTATCGCTGTATTTGTCATTCAATCACCTTTAAAAAAATCCATGAATATACAGGGTGTCCCATTTAAAGTTCTGAAGTTGATGTCATTTTTCCGGAAATGGAGTAACGGAAATGAAATATATTCAGAAAGGGGCATCATTTCGAACCATTTAAAGCCACCAAATTTCATTACTGTACTACTAACCGTTTTCGAGATATCGGCTGTCTATTACCTCGTGGGACACCCTGTATATCGTCTGTATAGCAATATATAAAAAAAGAACATGAGAGAGAAAGACAATACATTTATTGAGACACTTATACAAATGACCTCAACAGGCAATTGACCAGAGGTCTCTGTAAAGCATTTTATAATTTTTCAAGCGTGAATATGTATGTTTCTTTAGACACAATTTATAAACGTTTTATTAAAAATCGTTTTTATTCTTGCTCCCTACATTATATAACTTTTTACCTTATCGTTTGAATCCTCTGAAAAATGATACCGTACGTAATGAAACATGATACGCTAGGTAAATCCTATTTCATAAGAAGTGGTTCCGGGAATTTTATGTAAATATATTTTGTTAAAGCCATTTCTTAATTTTAATCCGTCTTTGTATGTAATATTTATAAACGTAATTAATCTTTGCATACAAGCAGTCTAGCAACTTCAGCTGCCGAAGAATTATTAATTGGTTTTTAGATGAAAATATATAATGGATTTTTATAACGTTTTTTTAGGCAATAAATAACCACCTTTCAAGTCTAGACAGCTGCCAGCGCTCCACTGTACGCCGAAACACTTTCTCTAGCGTAGCTAGTATAATCTCACCAATTGCGTCACTAATCCGTTGTTTTAATTATTAAATGGTGCATATCTTCGCCTTGTAAACCCTAGACTTGATAAAGCCTAAGGGAGGGCGCAATCAGCCCATCTATTGGGAAAAGCACGTTTCAGGTAATCTCGAACATTGAAGGCAAATTGGCATGGTAAAAACAACATAATTCATAATTCCATCAATTCCACAAGTTGCTCCAAAAATTATTGTACGAGCATATCGAGATATGTGTACCCAGTACCTGTTTAAACCTCAATTGGGGTTTTTCCTCTGCCTAGTTCATATAATTGTTTTTTACTTATATTTTTATTTTGAATACTAACTAAATTTCATTATATAATCTGGCCGCGCTATGAAGGCGTCTGAGGTGATTAGTGAAGGGTTGGAAGAGCCGGCCTTATCAGAAGTAATTGGATATTTTGTTACTTTACACTCACATATGTTTACATTTTACTTGCTAGCTATTGGTGCACTGTCGGCTTCTATTTATAAATCAGTGGTTATCTGGCTACGCTGTATCATTTATTTTAGCTTCCTTATATTTTAAGACCTCTTCATATTAGTATGTATATGTGTATTAAGTTAAGTTTATGTCACATATGTACTAGGTTTAAATGAAGTTTGATTTGATTTGATTTGAAAGGTTACAGAGAACCTCAAGCATTCGAGGCGCATAAAGCATCCAACACGAAAATGAAGGGGGCCCAAGTTAATCACCTCATAGGCCATCATAGCGCGGCCAGACTTTTATAATAAGGCAAATATAAAACGAGTTTAAAGTTTAATGGAAATCGCTGCAGATTTATATATCTTGTAACAACAAGGGAAAGTTTGATATTGAAAAATGGCGTACACGAATATCACATAATTCTAGAAGGAAATAGCGCTGGGAGTTTTCAACGTTCAATATTTTTAACTTAATTTGTTTTACTAATTGGCGCAGCCCGCATTCTTTATGGCCTCGGTCGGCATGGTGGCACAAATTTCGAAATCAGTCGGCAGAACTAATTTGAAGGTTGGCCCGGCCCTTGCAAGGCTCTACCGTACACTAGACATGGGCAAAATGATTCTCTTTTAGGCTTAGGATACAAGTCAATGTGGCCGGCTCTAGTTAGTTAGGATATAGACAGGGGCACACTTCTTCATTTTAAGGGGTCTTTCATAACGATTTTAAATCGCGATACAACACTCAACAACGGAATGAAAGGTTCGCCATATTATGTAGGATTCAAAACATAACTGGTTTTACTTTAGGATGTACCGGTTTTAATTTGCGCCATTGATACATACACATCAACATGTACAAATATGTGGAAGTAAAGTACTATATTTTAATAAATCAATGTGAGAAGGCTGAAACACCGCAGATGAATTCGGCCCTGTTAGAGCTTATGAATCAACAATGAGCCCATGAACCAAATTTCAAATTGGCTCAGGCAGAGCTGATGATCCCACAGGAATTAGGATTGAATTTATAATAATATTTATTTCATGTACACACTTCTTCATGAAGTTTACATATGTCAATTACATCTGGGTAAAAACCATAAAATACAATACTGTTTAAAAATTTAAAAAATAGAAATATAAATATTGAAATATAAAATATCAAAATATACACATTCAAGTACAAAATACATCAATTTAATATCAAACTAGAATATTGTAAAATACATAAGTAAAAACATACTACAATCATATTAAAAGTAAGAAAATCTCATTCCCTGCATTGCACAATTAAAAATACTAATTTTAGGAGACATCAGCAATAATGTTATTGAAATATTCATCCCAAGTGTAGTATGCCTTAGTACTTAAAACGTTCTTCATTTTATTTTCGAAATGCGAGCGCTCTAGAGAAGTCACTTTTTGTGGGAGAATATTATAAAATTTAAAGGCTTAATATCTAATGCCACTCTGTGTGCAAGTAAGCCTATTTTGTTTAGCGTTTATGTCCGAAAGTTGCCTTGTGTAGTATTGTTGTATATCACTGCATCGAGTAAGTTAATTTTTATTATCATGGATAAACATTATGCAATCCAATATGAATAGGCATGGTAGAGTAAGTATACCGTAATTAATAAATAAATTTTTACACTCATCCCGATATCCAACTTTAGCAATCACTCGGATAGCTCGTCTTTGTACTGTGAATAGCCTTTTTAAGATGGATATATGTCCCCAAGCCAAAAGACCATATGTTAAATGCCATTGGAATAAGGAATAATAAGCTGATTTTAAAACAGCAGGGGACACATTTTTAGAGAGATTTCTTAAAAGAAATATTGTGCTGTTCAGTTTTGAAGAAAGCTTATCACAATGGACCTGCCATTTCATTTTACCATCAACATATATTCCTAAGAACTTAGTGTGGCCAGAGTAGTTGGTATTCTCAGTGTCAAAATCTCTGAGGGTGAAAAGTATATTAACAGACTTGTCTGGATTCAGCTTTAATTTGTTTGATAAAAAACAAGTATTTGCTTGTGACTGTGCCTCCTCGCCAATTTCTAAGGAATGTTGCAGATTCTTACTGGAAGATAAAATTGTGGAGTCATCCGCAAAAAGGACTAGGTTGCTATCTGTGAAAACGTGTTCAAAATCGTTAATATAAATTAAAAATAACAAAGGTCCCAGTATGGAACCTTGAGGTACACCTATATTAATAGGCAATAGCGGTGAAAACTGATTACTTATATAAACACATTGTTGACGATTTTTCAGGTAACAAAGAAGAAGCCTGCAACTTGATGGCATGATATTATACATATAGAGATTACGCAGCAATATATCATGAGGGACACAGTCAAAAGCCTAGG
Organism: Ocypus olens; assembly: GCA_910593695.2. Classification (NCBI taxonomy): domain Eukaryota; kingdom Metazoa; phylum Arthropoda; class Insecta; order Coleoptera; family Staphylinidae; genus Ocypus; species Ocypus olens. Next base: position 21,319,002 of record OU343052.1, on the reverse strand, counting down.
AAAGATCCAGAAAACTGGCGTGTAAGATCTTTCCACAATCAAAACATTCCAAACAGTGTTCCGTTAAATTGAGTAAGGCATCACGAGTCGATTTACCTTTCCTGAATCCGTATTGATTATCGCAGAAAAGATTATTAATTTCAAAGAAGGATACTAGTTGGTTAAACAAAATTTTTTCAAATTTTTTTGATATGATAGGTAATAGGGCAAAAGGTCTATGGTCGCAGCAATTATTGATGTCTCCGCCTTTAAAGAGAGGTATAACTTTAGCTATCTTTAAGCAATTCGGAAAAGTACTGGTTTGAATACACAAATTAAATAATTTGGTCAGTGGACTGACAAGAGCGTTTTTAACATATTTGCTTAATTTGGCTCAGTCGGAGCTATTTATCCATCACCTACCTGTTCTAACGAGCTTCATAATTTACTTAAGCGCAATCAAGTGCCACCTAATGCAAATAAGTCGAAAACGCTAGAAGAAAAAAGTTTTTTCAAAATCTCGACTTTTTCATTAACAACACTCCTTTTACAGGCGCCGATTAACTGTTAACCTCACACTTATGTTAAAATAGTCATACTTTTAGTTAGGGTTGAGATTTAGGGACAGGGCGTCCTCTAGCTGAATTTATGTACCACTTCTACTTATAAATGCAACTTGAGCAACAATTAGGCGTCTCCGGCAATTTCTAAAGAGAACTTGTTCATCACTTGAAGACCGCGTGAGCATTCACGGCGCGAGTTCTCGCGTTGGTGTTTTATTGTGTCTCTTTGGCTATATACTTATGGAGTGCTAACGCCAACTTCATGTGTGTCTCCAAGCAACGGTGGCGCGGCGGGACCCTAAGTGGTTGTGGTATGTTACTAAATTGGTAGCTATTTTGTGTCTATGATATATGAGCCTGTTAAAACCAAAGTGGTGTAAGTCCCATAATCTTAGTTTTGAGATATAAGGGACTAAAGTTGAACTCAGTTTAAAAAATGGTGATGTGGCCATCATGTTACTTTCTCCGACTTATGATATCATTTATATTTACGCTTTCATGGTTTACTTTCTATTTAAATCATATTTTAAATGTCCATCGAGCGTTTTGTAGAATCGGATGAAACTGACGTCAAAATTATAAAAGATGGAAAAATAATACTTCAAATTTAAAAACTCAGCTTACTCAAAAACTAAAGAGATTTCGACAAAAATTTATTCTTTATAAGTTATTCATTTGTTCACCACTTTTCCAGTAAACAGATGTTTAATTAGCGGATTGATTAAAACAGCAATATTCTTTAAGAAATCATAAAATTTATTATTAAAACAATACAAAACAATAAAAATTGTAATTTAGGCACTGTTAAGATAAAAAATGGAATGTCATCAATCATGGAGGCCTTCTACATCATTTTTCAGGCTGCTCGTCGGCTTCTGCTAGAGGCCCTATGTCTTCAACGGTGTCAGATGTCTGAAGTTGTAGAAAGAATTCCTGGCTGATCGGAGGGATGTACGGAAGCAGATCTATCATATCTTTCTTTTTAGCCTCTGTGACGGGGCGCACTCCATCATAGAGTTTGTCCTTGGGGATTGAGGAAAGAGACACTGGCCGCCTACGTTTCTTTGTTGGTGTGATGTCCAATTCAGAAAAGGACATGTCTTCCATGAGTTTCTTTAAAGAAGATTGTGAAAGGGTGACTCTTTTTGTATCGTAGTCACTGAATTTTGAGCCATTTTAATGGCAGTTCATTGGAGTCACTTTTCCTTCTGGTCACAATCTTTTCTAGATTTTTTGTTGACAAAAAATCGTCACTGGTCATCACTGTCAAATGAAATGGGTTTTTCTTTCTGGCCTGGATGATAACTTCATACCAGTCATTATGGCAGTAGATTTGCTTAGTTTTACTGCGATTTTCAATGCTTGTAAAATCAAAGTCATTTGGAAGGTATGAGTGACCACTCTGCATGAATTTTTGGTCGATAACACAGACCTCTCCACTTTTTTCACCTTGAAGAAACCTCATTAAGATCAGAGACATTTTAAAATTTCTATTCTGACCTGTACAACTGTCGCTGTACATTACTACATGTTTGGCTGAAGATGCTCTTGTATGTATGCGTTTTACAACACATGCTCCGATTTCCTGAGATCCCCGAGATCCAACAGTCTCATCCCAGCAGTACATAAAGCCTACTTTAGAAGACAACTCATGACAAACGAGATTGTACAAGTAGCAGTTGTATTTGTAATATGCGATTTGGCAAGTTAGTTTAGGCAATGCTAATGACTTTTCAAGAACAAACGTAAAAACATAGAAAGCGTTGTCTGATTTTGATTTTTCAGCATGTGCTCACATGTTCTCTCTAGCACTCTCTGCATTCCTTAAGTGTAACTCATGTTCTACTTTCAAGTGCTTTTTGTTCTTCCTAGAATATGTTATCAATCTTATTGTTGTAGATAACACATTTTGTGCATGTGTCTTTGTAGGGTTGATGGAAATGAAGATTGAATTCCCCATTGAACGTTCTACGGTAGATAGGCTCCTTGACTGGTATTACGTCTCGGTCATTACAGTATGTTTTGTACATGTTGTACATCAGACGTATATTTAAATATTCTGGCAAATAACTTCGATTAGGGTTATGAGACCGTATATAATGTGGTTGGTAGCTAGAGTAGGACGATATGTGCTGCCTTACAACTGCCATCTGATCTTCAGGAATTTTATTAATAGAAACTCGTTTTCCCCGTTTATCTGTACCAGGTGATTCACCTCCTTTAACCACCTTTAATGCTCTGGTCATTCTACCATCAGAGACCTGGTCTGTGTTAAGAAAGTATTTTTTACAAACCTTTACGCTTGTACCATCCAGTATTACATGGAAGTGATTACTGGTAGTCTTAGCTACTTTAGTGCTGCTCTAGGACGGCGACGATCTGGTGCTTGTTTTTAACTAAGCCACATAAAGAAGCGTTTTGTGTAGAGAAATGACCTATTTTCCAGAACATGTTAAAAGCATTTTGGCGAGCTTGAATAGAAACTTTTTCTAAGCACTTATTTTTGCAGTTGCAATTGATGTTTCGAAAAGTTTTTGCCTCAACTTCCTTACCTTAAGCAGTCTTGTAACATTCTCCTAAATCTCTCCTTTTTTGCAATTGATGTTTTGAAAAGTTTTTGCCTCAACTTCCTTACCTTTAGCAGTCTTGTAACATTCTCCTAAATCTCTCCTTTTTTTACGTTGCTCCTTCTTACCCATACCCTTTGCCCTTTTTCGGAATCGTTGCTTTGGTAAAGCCTCTTCATCACCTGAAAGAATGAAAAATTCGTGAAATTCTTTTAATAATATAGATACTAGCAATAGGTTATAAAGTAACAATATCCTAACCTCAAAGTTTTTTTTGTATTAACATTGAAAAACAAACTCACTGATGTACTGTAGGATACAATACTGGTATTAGAGAAAGCATTAAAAGATTTAGACATCTACTTAGTAACTAGAATTAAGAACAAAACAAAATAAAATACTTACCAGAAAGTTTACTTTCTGTTGGGAAATATTCATCACTTGAGGCATTATATCTCAGTAAACTTGGCTCATTGCTGTCGTTACTACTTTGAGAATCCATAATGAATCTATTAAATTTATCTATTAATCACAGAAACTCTAAATCACTACAAAAAAAAACTGTGCTTTCAACAACCATGTGAGTCAACCATCATACTCCAGTGACATCTCATAGTGGAAATGTGGTGTAAGTCCCAGTTACACCACTTTTCCATTAAACCAACAAATGGCTCTAGCGAATGCTTCAACTTGTGCTGCTATCTGTACAGTCCCCAAGTGAACTAGCACTTACTCCATCATTCCATTTAACAGATCTCCATTTCTGTAAAAAACAGAAATTTGAAAAAATGGACTTACATCACTTTGGTTTTAACAGGCTCATATGACTCTATGAGCTCTCATTGCATATTGTGATACCCTGCAATTTATTCACACCTTTGAATATATTTATATTGTCAAATATTCACACTGTGTCAAATTATTGCCATGCGAAAGGCTGCAATACGACCATACGTCAACCGATGTACGCATCAGTTGACTTTTGACCTATAACCTAAAATCCTGTATTAGATTTCCATCAAATCCGGAACTTCCCAAATTATGGGTTGATGCTTTGCTTGTAAAGAACAGGCAAGAAAGTGGACCCGAGTTGCCGAAATATGCTCGCATTTGCATTCTCCACGTTGCTGATGAATACATCGAGAAATATTTTTTTTTACTTTCCGGTTTTTAAATTACGCTCCGGGGCGGGACTTATATCAGGCTCCAGCTCGCGGACAACTTTTGGAGCAGTGATCATATGGGAAATGGAGGGGGAATAGCAGTCCATATGTATATAGTCAAAGTTGTATCTATTGAGAGTTTTTCTCAACACACCATTTAAAGCATTGACGTGTTTTTCTGATTTTTTTAATGTAAGTATTGCATTTATTGGTGTTATTTAGTCGTGTACTAAATGTTTTTATATCAGAAAAAGACATTTTATATTTTTAATATAATGACAATGCGTACAAGTCAATAAATGTCGAATTAGACAGACAAAAATATACAACCAACATGAATAGCACCTCAACCAACCTTTGACCATCAACTAGAAAATTTGGAAAATATTTTTTTCTACGTCCGTTATAAAATGTACAGTTTTTTTCATTAATTTGGGTTCATAAAATATGTGATTCCTGAACCCTACAAACAGCGTGAAAAAAAGTGCCATAACAGTTCATTTTTTCACTCTTTTGCGTGAAAAAAAGTGCCGTAGCGGTTCATTTTTTAACGCTACTATAAAATTGTTTGCGCAAAGTGTGTCATGAACGCTTCGCAACACGCCGCGAGTTCCGCCGATAAATGTCAAACATTCGTTTCCGATCAAGAAAACTTGATGATTATTATTTTCTTCATTTAAAAAAAAGTATTATTACTTATAAAAATTGATTAAGGTTTTAACGAATTTATTTAAAGTTACGGACGTAGAAAAAAAATTGTATGAAACTCGAGAGTAAAGCAACTTTTTTTCACTTGTAGGAATTGCCGCACTCGCCTTCGGCTCGTGTGGCAATCTTTCCTACTCGTGAAAAAAAGTACTACTTTACTCACTTGTTGCATAAATAACTATTTTGCAATTTATTTTTAATTGGGTACTTAGTACTACAATTTATTATTTTTGTTTTATTAGCAAATACTATATATTTTAAATTCCAATAAGCAACTAATTTGTCTAAAATATAGTAAATATTAGTTTAAACTTGAAAAATACTGGTTTGATTTACTTCCTGAGCTTTGATAAGGCAAAATATGAAGCGTGCGAGTGCTCGCGTTACACCAAATGACGCGAGTTATGCAGGGTTAAAATGTTCTTATCCCAAATGGTTCACTATTAAAACCCGCTTTTTCTTCCTTTTTGTTTGGTTTCGACCAATTTTTTTTATATCGATTTGCTTATTCACGACTTCTAGACTAACGCGCCTTCTTCTTCCAAGTAGATCCGTCCAAAAATGTCGTATCACCTGGAGGTAAAGTTTGCACAGAGTGAGAATGTATTCGGAGGGAACGTGATAACAAATCTAAGCGTGGTCGCATCCCCGAATTGAAGATGACTGATTCTGTGTCATATTTTCAATATGTTTACGCGGCGCTCACTGAATAATTGTGAGTTTCCGGCGTCCCTTCTCTGGAAATTTAAGATATTCACTGCACTATGTGTCACGGCATTTTGGGACGGATATAAACAAGCTTTTATTTAGTTTAATACACCTTTCAATGCGATCGATTCCTCCACCTTGGTGTTTCTACCTTTAATGGTGTTTGAAATATTTTTTATATTCCAACAGTAATTTTCGTTTTTCCATCGGCTACCGATTGCGCTGATGAGACCTGATTTCGAACCCGGTGTACGGATGAGGAAACAATATTCAAGCTTTTATAGATTTTTGAAATTTTAATTAATATCGTCGAGGAAAATCTACTTGTCATATCAAGACACTTTTTTCCAAAACTGTCCAAAATCGATTGTTACATCCACGCATTCCTCGCTCCTTCTCTTAACATCGTGGATTGAACGTATTTTTATAATCCGCCTCTCCAGGTGTAAAATCAAATCAGTTCATCTTAATAGTTTTACCAAAAAGAGTTGCTTATGTTATATACTCGGGCCAGGGGCCGAACTAAAGTTACAAAATGTAATTCATGAGTGGTAGTTTTACATAATAGTAGGGGCCGGTGCTGATTGACGTCTATTAAGCTGGCACAGCCATTTTAGCACAATCACATGGGACTAGCCTAAAAATTTAGTGCTATTTTGTTGCTAATTAGTTGCCGTATTCCCGCTTTTCGAAAAAAAAAACAATGGCTATGCTAGCTTAAGTTAAAGTTGGCACAGCCATACGAGAAAAAAAAACAATAAAAATAAAAAACAAAGTAATATTTTAGAACTAATATTTTGTTGCTAATTAGTTGCCGTATTTCCGATTTTGTTGCTCCAGCCGTTTTCGCAAAAAAAAATAATGGATGGCTGTGCTAGCTTAAATTAAAGTTGGCACAGCCATACGAGAAAAAAAAACAATAAAAATAAAAAACAAAGACATATTTTTGAACTACGAATTTGTTGCTAATTAGTTGCCGTATTACCAATTTTGTTGCTCCAGCCGTTTTCGAAAAAAAAAACAATGGCTGTGCTAGCTTAAGTTAAAATTAGCACAGCCATACGAGAAAAAAAAACAATAAAAATAAAAAACAAAGACATATTTTAGAACTACGAATTTGTTGCTAATTAGTTGCCGTATTTCCTATTTTTTTGCTCCAGCCGTTTTCGAAAAAAAGACATAATGGCTATGTTAGCTTAAGTTAAAGTTGACACAGCCATACGAGAAAAAAAAATAATAAAAATTAAAAACAAAGACATATTTTAGAACTACGATTTTGTTGCTATTTAGTTGCCTCATTACAGATTTTGTTGCTTCAGCCGTTTTCGAAAAAAAAAACATTAGTTAAAGTTGGTAAAGCCATACAAGCAAAACAAACAATAAAAATAAAGAAACAAAGACATATTTTAGAAGTACGATTTTGTTGCTAATTAGTTGCCGTATTACCGATTTTGTTGTTCCAGCCGTTTTCGAAAAAAAAACAATGGCTATGCTAGCTTAAGTTAAAGTTGGCACAGCCATACGAGAAAAAAACAATAAAATTTAAAAACAAAGACATATTTTTGAACTACGAATTTGTTGCTAATTAGTTGCCATATTACCGATTTTGTTGCTCCAGCCGTTTTCGCAAAAAAAAAATAATGGATGGCTGTGCTAGCTTAAATTAAAGTTGGCACAGCCATTCGAGAAAAAAACAAAGACATATTTTTGAACTACGAATTTGTTGCTAATTATTTGCCGTATTTCCGATTTTGTTGCTCTAGCCGTTTTCGAAAAAAAAAAACAATGGCTGTGCCAGCTTAAGTTAAAGTTAGTACAGCCATATGAGAAAAAAAAAACAATAAAAATAAAAAAACTAAGACATATTTTTGAACTACGATTTTGTTGCTAATTAGTTGCCGTTATACCGATTTTGTTGCTCCAGCCGTTTTCGAAAAAAATAATAATGGCTGTGCTGGCTTAAGTTAAAGTTGGCACAGCCATACGCGAAAAAAACAATAAAAATAAAAAACAAAGACATATTTTTTTGAACTACGATTTTGTTGCTAATTAGTTGCTGTATTACCGATTTTATTGCTCCAGCCGTTTTCTAAAAAAAAAACCATGGCAGTGTTAGCTTAAGTTAAAGTTAGCACAGCCCTACGAAAAAAAAAACAATAAAAAAAAAATACAAAGACATATTTTTGAACTACAAATTTGTTGCCAATTTGTTGCTGTATTCCCGATTTTGTTACTTCCGCCAATAAGAAAAACAACGGATGTATTATCTTACGACAAAGATGTCTCAGCCATAGGAAAAAAGCTGAAAAATTGGAAAATAAAGACACATTCTTACAAAGTTGCTGTGTTCTGAATTTTTTTGTTGCAAAAAAATCATGAATATGACAGCTAAGAGAAAGTCAGCCATTCGAAAAAAAAAAACAAAGGCTTTGTTTCTTAGATTATTAGATTGGTTTTTGACATACTTAGAGTAGTATTGTGTTACTGTTTCCTAGTCGTTGACGCAGCTGTTTTGCAAAAAAAGACTGCAAGCATTAGCAACCTGATACTGAAATGTAGCGAGCAACAAATATCTTTTTTGTACCAGTTTATTCTCTTAGGTAGAGCAACAAAAAAATAAATATCAATTGTATTTACACGCATTGATGTGCTTCCTATTTATCTCTTATAATGTATGAATGACATATAATTTTTGGGAAGTAAAGTCATACTTAATATAAAAGATTAAATTTAATTAAATAAAAGGAATTCTAAACATTTAGGTATATAAGTAAATGTGGATTTACATCATGGGTTCAAATATATGTCTTTGTTTTTTATTTTTATTGTTTTTTTTTCGTATGGCTGTGCTAACTTTAACTTAAACAAGCACAGCCATTGTTTTTTTTTTCGAAAACGGATGGAGCAACAAAATCGGTAATACGGCAACTTATTAGCAACAAAATCGTAGTTCTAAAATATGTCTTTGTTTTTTATTTTTATTGTTTTTTTTCTCGTATGGCTGTGGCAACTTTAATTTAAGCTAGCCCAGCCATTCATTTTTTTTGCGAAATACGGCAACTAATTAGCAACAAATTCGTAGTTCAAAAATATGTCTTTGTTTTTTAATTTTATTGTTTTTTTTCGTATGGCTGTGCTAACTTTAACTTAAGCTAGCACAGCCATTGTTTTTTCGAAAACGGCTGGAGCAACAAAATCGGGAATATGGCAACTAATTAGCAACAAAATAGCACTAAATTTTTAGGCTAGTCCTATGTGATTGTGCTAAAGTGGCCGTGCCAGCTTAATAGACGTTGCTGATTGTGGGATAATAAATTTGAACTATTTGAACTTTACGTAATAATAAATATGAGATAACGTCGCTATCTTTATTTACTCTACTAATATTTACCTCCCAGGTTTTATTGCGTTTGATCAAATGCTGATTCGAAATATGAATACTGTTCTATTTGTTTTTTTTTTCTTTTTTGTCCAAATAATTGCAATGCTCTTATCTAAACTTGGGCGCGTGCTATAAAACTACACTTGCTAAACTCTTGCTTACATTATGACATACGTGTTAAAAATGTCTTTATTTTGTTTGTAAGCTTGTGGAACTCGGCTTCGCAACTTGTAACACTTGTATCATAAATAACTATTATACAGAGTGGCCAAGGTAAAGGTCCCGCGTGAATACAGAAAGGTAAATTAATATTATATTTTTATTTAAAAGTAGTAAATACAGAATACTGAACGTTCAATAGTGCACTAGCACAAGTTGAAAGTGTTCACCATGAACTTCGATACACAACCCATCACGTCTCAACATGTTATAGGAAACTTTTGCATGTTCATATGGTGTGATTTCCGCAATAACAGGGGCGGCTTGTTGTGTAGAGCCAAGAAGCCATGGCACTACCTCTAATTTTATGCTAAAAACAACAACTCTAAACAATGCCCTTGAAACTTTAATGAGTAGAGAAAAATCGCAAAAAATGCAAACACAAACGGAGTCAACTTACTTCTGGTACGGCATTTCATTAGAATGTTGGTAGCGGCGGGGTGGTGCGCGGTTCGGGGAGGGGCGCGTTCTAAATGTGCATTTGGAGTCGAATCATTTCTGGCTCATCTCGTGCACGCGACAAAGTGTCCTATTTCCGCACCGCACACGATTAAAAATTGACAAAATTTACAGGCAAGTTATGTACTAAATGCATGTCAATTGAGAAAGAAAACGGAAATTCGAAGTTGAATTGTTTTTTGATTTTTTAAGGATAACTCTTGAACACATTACCAAATTTTGAAAATTCTTGATGCAATGTGTTGTTGTTCTCATAGAATAGATGCAGATAAAAACAAAAATAAATTCGACGTTCAATTGTTTTTTGATTTTTCAAACACATTTTTATCATGCCCGATAGGCACCCTCCCCCTCCTGAGTGCTCGCCTCCACAAAAGGACATATTTTGAAAATTCTTTCGGCACAGTGTCGTACCCATTGGACAGGTGTAGATGAGATTAAAAAAATATTTATTTTCTAATATTGTTAAACAAAAATAGTTCAAATTCTTTTAGCAAAGAAATGTTAAATTTGTCGTTAAATAAATTTCTGGTGTTTTAAAGATAACTTTTGAACTGACGACCAGATTTGTAAGACTCATCCCAAAGAAGCAGATAGAACAAAAAAAAAAATGTTGTTTATTTGTTTTTCGAGTTTCAGAGAATAACTCTTAAACGGATGACCAAATTTGGCAAATTCTTCCGAAAAGACCGAAAAATTAAATTTGCGTTTTCTGGTCTTTGAGAATAACTCTTAAACGGATAAACGGATAATTCTTCCAGCAAAGTATTGCACTCACCGTGTGGACGAATAAAATATAAAAAATCCATTAACCGCTCAATTAACTCTTGAACAAATTGGCCGATTTTAAAAATTCCTTCTGAAATGTATTGTACTCATCGAGTACAGGACCAAAAAATTATTTGTCTTCAATTGTTTCTTTAAGGTTAACTTGTAAACGGATGACCAAATTTGGCAAATCCTTTCAGCAAAGTGTTGTACTCGCCGAATAGATGCAGATAAGACACAAAAAATTAAATTTACAGTTTAATTGTTTTCTGTTTTTTTTTTTGAGGATAACTCTTGAGCGAAAGAACAGATTTTGTAAATTCTTTCGGTACTCATCAGTGATGAGATAAACCGTTATTTTCCAGAAACGGTTATAACAGTTACTGTTACTACAAATAACTAGGTATTTAAACTGTTATTTAAAGTAAGTTACTTTTACCACAAAAGACTAGTTATTTAGTAACCGTTATTTAAAATAACTTTACTCAGTAACAGGGTTCGGACGATATATATCATCGGATATATATCATGATATATATCACGATATATATCATGATATATATTCGATGATATACCGGGTGACCCAGGGATCTGTAAAAGCCCCATAACTTATTTGCTATTTGAGATATCGACTTCCAGTTTTCTTAAACTGGTACCCACACTTATTCTACATATTTAAAAAATATGTATGTTTTTGTACAGGGTGTCACAATATACATAACAGAACAAAGTTATGTTTTTTTAAATGGAACACCCTATATCTTATACTTTATTTTCAACCCTCTTGAGAAGCCGATAAAAATAGTATAAGATACTAGGGGTCTATTATGGACGGTTGGTTAGTTATGGGCAAATTTGTGGCAAAAACATGTACACATTGAAAACATTGCAGAAGCTTTCCTAGCAAAGATGCCATCATTATTTATACACTAAAAAATTTCCCACATCATAAAGAATAATACACATCGGCTTTGATTCTTTTTTATTCATAGTGCCATACAGGGTGTCAACATACGCAAAACAATGGATAACTATTTTTTTTTTCAAATAGAACACCCTATATAAGTTGCCACCAATCTATGGCATTTTTAATAAGCTTTCCAATGATATACAGTTTGTATAACAAAATATTAAGAATTCTTGAGATTTATCAATAAGAACATATTTCTTTTGTCACCTTCTGCTGATTTTTGGATTTTCAGCAAAAACTATGCATTTTCAGGAAAAATTACAAGAAAACAAAGTTGTAGAGCGAAAAATTTCCGATCGATATAGGTCTTTCAACTTTTAAGATAATGCGTGCATTGCCCGCCAGAGCGCGGAAAATCGTGACCGTATATGCATTTTAGCGTTTTCTTTTCAATTTTTTTATTAATAAATTGCACTATACTTTATTTTCCGCACCCTCTAGCGGAAAAATGGAAAATTATAGGGAAATAAAAATGACCCATATCGATTGAAAATGTTCCGCTCTACAAATCTTAATAGAAGCAATTTTTGCCAAAAATGCATAGTTTTCCCTAAAAATGCAAATTGAAAATGTATATATCAATTTTTGCGTTTTTCAATGGTTTTTTGCATTTTTAGCGAAAACTATGCATTTTGGGCAAAAATTGCTTCTTTTAAGAGTTGTAGAGCGGAATGTTTTCAATCGATGTAGTCATTTGAATAATTCTATAATTACCCGTTTTCCTGCTAGAGGACGTGGAAAATAAAGTGTAGTGCAATTAATTAACAAAAAATTTGAGAAAAACGCTGAAATGCATATACGGTCACGATTTTGTGCACTCTGGCGGGCAATGTACGTATTATTGGAAAAGTCGAAAGACCTACATCGTTCGAAAATTTTCCGCTCTACAACTTTGGTCTCTTATTATTTTTTCAGAAAATGCATAGTTTTGGCTGAAAATCCAAAAATGAGCAGGAGGTGATAAAAGAAAAATGTTTTTATGGATAAATTTCAAGAATCCTTAATATTTCATTATACAAATTTTACATCATTGGAAAGCTTATTAAAAATTATGTGCATTGGTGGCAAGATATATAGGGTGTTCCATTTGAAAATAAATAGTTATCCATTGTTTTGCGTATGTCGACACCCTGTATAGCAGTATGAACAAAAAAGAACCAAAGCCGATTTGTATTATTCTTCATGATGTGGAAAATTCTTTAGTGTATAAAAAATGACGCTAGCTTTGCTAGGAGCGCTTCTGCAATTTTTTAATGTGTCCTTGTTTTTGTCACAAATTTGCCCATAACTAACAAACCGTCCATTATAGACCTATGGTATCTATATACTATTTTTATCAGCTTCTCAAGAGGGTTGAAAATAAAGTATAAAATATAGGGTATTCCATTAAAAAAAACATAACTTTGTTCTGTAATGTATACTGGACACCCTGTACAAAAACATATATATTTTTAAAATATGCAGAATAAGTGTGGGTACCAGTTCAAGAAAACTAGAAGTCGATATCTCAAATAGCAAATAAGTTATGGGGCTTTTACAGATCGCTGGGTCACCCGGTATATCATGGATATTTATGAAACACATAATACCAAAAAAAAAATCCCTCGTTTCTCAAATATTCCCAGTTGCAGCAATATGAATAGTAAATATTTGCTTTAATTTAAACTAGAGATTGGCAAAATGACTCTTTTTTGTCGAAAAGAGTTGATTTTTGAAGTGACTTAAAAATGAAAAAGTAAGTGTGAGCAAAAAAGAATTAAAAAAAAAGGTCCTCACTTTGGAAATTCTTCAATTTATCCCTGAAAACATAGTGAAGAGCAAAAAAGTCTTCATTTCAAAAAATTTTCAATTTAATATCAAATATTTTGACATTTTAAATGTTATTTTTTTACTATCTTATAAGCAACTGTGTTTGTTTGCAATAAATAAATATAATATAAATAAAGTATGTGCATTATTTAATTAATAAGTCATATAAACATTAATATTAATGACCAAGAATAAATATCAAGAAGTTGATATATATATATATATATATATATATATATATATATATATCTCCGATATATATCCGATATATTGATACTTATATAAATATCGGATATTTTCCGAACCCTGCTCAGTAACCGTTTGTAACAAAGTCATCTTAGGAGTCAATTAACACAAAATGTAAAAATCGCACTTTTCAAGTTCGAATATTTTAAAATCGTGATTTTGATTTTTAATCACTGCTAAACGCGTTGTACGATTCTGATGATTCTAACGTAACCATCTCGAGAATTTAATGCAATTTAAAAACAGTTTAATAACCTTTTTTTGTGAAACACGCGAACCGTAAAAATTCCACGAATTAAAAGTCCGAAGATTAAAATTACGATTTTGATTTTTGAAATTGCACAAACACGTTGTCCGATTTTACTGATTCTAATGTCAAAATTATGGCAAATTTCATACAATTTACAATCCGGATTAGTTTTGCTTTTTCATGAAATCAACGCAAAATGCCAAAATCGCACGTTTTCAAATTTCGAAAATTGAAAATCGAATATTGATTCTGAATGCATTGTTAGATTTTGACGATTCAAACGTCAAAATACGGAAAATTTAGTGTACTTTTACAACGGATTCCGCGAAATTAACACAAAATGCAAAAATCTCACTTTTTTTAGTTCGGATATTGTAAATACGTGATTTTCTTTTTTGAAATTGTACAACTGCCGAATTATTTGATTTTGATGATTCAAACATCAAAATATGGCAAATTTTGTACGATTTTAAAACGAAAATTTTCTCTTGAAATTAACACAAAATGCAAAAATTGCAATCCAAAATTTTAAAATCGCGACATTTATTTTTGAAATCGTACAACTACCGAATGATTTGTCTGATTTTGATGATTTAAATGTCTATGTATGGCGAATTTAGTATTATTCAAAACGGTTTATCACTGGCGGATCCTAGGGAGGGGCAAATAATCTCTTCCTTCAATCTATGTTTCTTGTCGGTCGTCGTGAACTTTTTGAAAATGTCAAAAATTAACGCAAAACGCCAAAATTACGAAGAAGACCAAAGATTTTAATTGCAATTTTGATTTTTAAATTGCTCAACGCGTTGACTGATTTTGATGATACAAATGTCAAAGTATGAGGAATTTAATGTTATTTTAAAATGTCCAAATTTTCTCTTGAAATTAATGCAGAAATAGCAGTTTTTAAATTTCCAAAATTTTCGCGACTTTGATTTTTGAAATTGTACAACTGCCGAACGCTTTGTTCGATTTTGATGATTTATAATAATAATAATAATAGTTTATTCGTGGCAATACCAGGAGTTTACATAAGTCAGAAAATGGCTTTTACGGTTTTAAATGTCAAAATTTGAAGAATTTCTTGTAATTTTAAAACGGGTTACATTTTCGCGTGAAATCGGACGAAATAGTAGGATAATTTCGCCAGCGCGATCCTCAGATATTACACCTTTGTTTGTTATTTTTGTTTGTTATTTTTGTTTGTTGATTTTGCTCGTTGTTTTTATATTAATTGTTTTTTAGTTCGTCTAAAAATAATGTACAAATAATATGGCATCGATGAATTTGTCTTTCAATTACCTTGAAAAAAATCCATAAATATATAGGATGTCTCATTTGTAACTATGAAGTTGATGTCATTTTTCTGGAAATGGAGAAACGAAAATAAAATTTTGGTATTCGGAAATGGGTACCATTTTGAACTATTTAAATCCACCAAATTTTTATACTAGTAACAATTTTCGAGATAACGCTTCTCTACTACTTCGTGGGATACCCTGTATGTATTCGGATCAAACATTTTTAAATGTCAATGATTATCTTCATTTTATTGAAGATATCATTGGAGACATCCTCGATGATCCAAGTTTATCATCGAGGGCTAGATTAATATGGTTTTAACATGATGGAGCTTCTCCTCATATGTTGGCTAGGTAGGAAGAAATGCACCAATCCCGTGGCCACCTAGATCACCCGATCTATCTGTTTTAGACTCTTTCCTAGGGGGTTATGTGAAAAATAAAGTTTATGGAAAGTAATATGCATCCATTGGCAGAATATTAATAAAAGGAAAAAAAAAATTCTATGTAATTTGTACTATAATGTTAATGGTGGACTTTTTGAACACATCTTGTGATATTTACAATTATCTTTTATTATTTAATATTATTACATATACTTTATTTAGTGCTTCAATGAAGTCGATTAAAAATAACAGCTACAATATGTTTCTTTTATTCCAATGCCAAATTAACTGAAAAAAATACATCTATGAACTTAACTGTTGCAAACAATTGCAATTATTTTATTATTATAATTATTTCATGTCTACCTATTTTTTTTTTTGTAAAATGAAAAATGTATAATTACTCAGTTATTTTTATAAATTGTATGTCAAGTGTTATATTGATTTAAAGGGAAAGAAAATGTCTTTTCAATGAAGCCATAGCCAACTCTAGTTTACATTAAAAAAAAATGTAAGTTTGGGTTATATCTCGGAAACTAATATCGATAGAAATATTCTGATAAAATTTTATTATTTAGTCTTAAATTATCTAAAACTTTTCCCTTTACAGTTTTTCTCTTATGAGAATCGAAAAAATAGATTTTAAAAATTTTTATATGTTTTAAAATATCTAGTTATCATCAGGGGCGGCTCGTTATACAGAGCCAAGGAGACATGGCACTACCTGTAGTTTCAAACTCAGCAAGAATTTTTAATTCATTCTTAAAACACTTTTTCGCCAGTTACTTTAGTCTAGGAAGATAAATCGTTCTTTCTTTCTTCAAAAAAGGAGGAGTGGGGTATATTGTATAAGTGGCTCTACCATTAACATGTTACACGAGCCACCACTGTTGAATTATCCCCATACTGGTATTGATGCAATCTTTGGCGTTTGTTTTTCTTGCCATTCCTTTAACATTCTTGTTGAAAAACACATTTTCAAGATGAGTTTGACCTTTATTATTTGGCCACAAGAAACTAAAAAATAATAGTGATGATTTCCTGCTGTTAATATTTTCGCATTTATTTATTTTTTGCACCGTCCTGTTTAAGAAACACATTTTTTATATGATTTTGACTTTCAACATCTGGCCACAGGAAACTCAGGACTCTGCTTTCCCCCTGTTGATATACTCAGTTGAGTTGTGAAGCAATTTTTACCATTTTTTTCTTCTTGCACCGTCTTGTTAAAAAAATATGGTGTTGACAGTTAATTTTTGGCCACAAGAAACATGAAAAAAATCGTAAACACTGCTTCCCCGGCGTTGATATTGTCCGTTGGGTGTGGGTATAAAACTTTAAAGAGACTGGATCGGCTCTACAAAAAAAAAGATGACCGAGAAGTGCTAAACTCCACAGAATATCATGGCTGTACGCGTTTTAGTTTACTGAAATCTCTATTAACACCTAAGATTTCATCCGTAAATGCTGCAGATCGTACAACTGAAGCAATTTTTGGCTCTTTTTTCCTAACGGTCTTGTTGAAAAAAATATCATCTTTGAGATGGTTTTGGCCTTTAATATCCAGCCACAAGAAACTAAAAAGAAATCGTGGATTCTGCTTTCCCCCTGTTAATATTCTCAGTTGAATTGTGAAGCAATTTTTACCATTTTTTCTTCTTGCACCGTCTTGTTAAAAAATATGGTGTTGACAGTTTGTTGACAGAAACATGAAAAAAAAATCGTAAACGTTGCTTCCCGGGCGTTGATATTGTCCGTTGGGTGTGGGTATAAAACTTTAAAGAGACTGGATCGGCTCTACTTTTTCTTCTTCTTGTACCGTCTTGTTGAAAAAACATGTACGAGATGGTTTTGATCTTTAATATATTGCCACAGGGAACTATAAGAAAATCGTAGATTCTGCTTTACCCCTGTTGTTATTGTTAGTTGAATTAGGAAATAATTTTCCACATTTATTTTTTTCTTGTAGCGTCTTGCTAAAGAAAAATATTTTTCGGATGATTTCGACCTGCAATATCTGGTCACAGGAAACTAGAAAAACTAGGAAAAAATTCGCTTTCTCCCTGTTGATTTTGTCAGCTGTGTTGTGAAGCGATTTTTCTTCTACTTACACCGTCTTGTTGAGGAAAGATATCTATGAGATTATTTTGACTTTCAATTTCTCGCCACAGTGAACTAGAAAAAAAGCAGGAAAAAGTCGTAACCTCTGCTTTTTTCCTATTGATATTTTTAGTTTAGTTGTAAAGCAATTTTTCATCTTCTTGCGCCATCTTGTTGAAGAAAACCATCTTTGAGATGATTTTGGCCTTCAATATCTGGCCACTTTGCCCTCTTTCTATTGTCACTTGAGTTATAAAACAATTTATAGCTTTTTTTCTGTTAATATTGTCAGCTGAGTTATGAAGCAACAATTTATGGATTTTTTTCTTCCTGCACCATCTTGTTGACGTAAACATCTTCAAGATAATTCTGACCTTCAACATCTAGCTAGAATAAACTTAATAACATAGCAGGTAAACACTGACGATACAAATTCACATACACCATCAGTTTAGCTCGTTCTTCTGGTAAAAAAGGTATTACATGAAGGTCTACGAAAGTTTTTTTTTTAATTTTTTCCATTTTCGCGTTTTCTTTGCTGACGCGTCACGGGCTTCAAATAGACATTTGTTCTTGCGAAAGTACATTTTCTGAAGCGTCTTCGATCTCACCAGTGATGTATAGAAACCCCGAATCGAACCAGTGGTTTCTTCAGGAAATCATTTTAAATGCAATTTTTGGGCAAAAGTAATACCCTTGGGTATTTTTTTCCAAGTTTTCGTCAAAAATTAAAAATCGCCAATTTTAATTGAATTTGCACCCCAAGGAGCATAAATTTGAAAACCGCGTTCGATTTGGATTCTTCGTTTAGCCGCTACGGCCGTTCAAAGTCTCAAAAAAACGACTTTTTTCAAAATTTTCCATAATGTTCATGGTCAGGGGCGGCTCGTTATATAGACCTAAGGAGTCATGGCACTACCTGTAGTTTCAAGCTCATCAAGAATTTTTAATTTATACTTAAAACACTTTTTCGCCAGTTACTTTGGCCTAGGAAGATAAATCGTTCTTTTTTTTTTCAAAAAAGAAGGGGGAGGGGGTGTATTGTATAAGTGGCTCTACCATCAACATGTTCCACGAGTTGCCACTGGTTATCATTGACTTTCTAAAAAATGTCATTTTATTATTATTATTATATTATTTGTTATTTATATTTTATATAAAACTGCAATTATTTTCCCATTTAATCGTCTCTCTATCTCCTCTAGTTTCCGAGATACCCATACTAAACATCGAAAGTATACTCACCCTGTATACTATCAACATCTGACAAGTGAAATTATTGTAAATATTTCAGTAATAATCATTTTTATTTAAGCTATGTATGTACAACCCTATTTTTTTCCAAGATATGACCTTGAAACCCCTAAAAAAAAATATATGATTTAATTTTTTTTAAGAATTAAAGAATTAAAATATAAATATGCCGTTCGCATATTCCTATATCATCGGTGGTTATGCCACTAAAATTGGGATTAGTAGATCACGTTTGTTCTGTATGGTGTAACAATTGTAGCAGTGCCTCTATAAATATAAATAAAATTCTAACATTCTTGCTTTATTAGAAAGTTTATTTATAGCTTATTATTGCTTCGTAGTTGATCAGCCGCTTCAAATTGCACTAATTGTTTGCTTTGATTAAACTACGTACCTACATCCCACCTTGGAATCTCACGAATCATATTTCAAAGTATCATCGCCTTATAAATAAACATATATGAAATACGCGTTCGTGTTAGGTGCGCTTTTACTTCACCGTTCGAGCATACTTTTACTGTTATAGCAACGACTTGAAACGCATCACGGTCACTGCCAAGTGAACAATAACTTTTGCTATTTCTAACCTTAAAGTGAACGAGCACGCAGAGTTGTTGAGTTTGTTGAGCGCCGGCCAAGACGAGACAAGAGACCTACTTCAACGATTTGTTTATATTCGGATCGTTGAGCAAGCGAGTAACGGTGTGCTAAATTTATTTAATTGCTTTTACTTTTAATAAATTGCGGTTTGGACGTGCATTGATTTCGAAAACAAATAATGAGATCTATTGCGGTAAAAATAGCTGTTGCTGGATGTTGAATGAGCTTACGGTATCTCGGAGACAAAAAATATATTATTTGTTGAATTTGGTTCTCGTTTAACATGTGAAACATTTTTAATATTTAGGATTATTCAAATGAGCGCTTGGTTGGTTTCACAATTTTTTAAATTTTTAAATTTTTTTATTCCGACTACTTTCGATTTTTACATCATTATCTGGGAAATCATTTTTCAAATTTCCTAGATAATGATGTAAAAATCGAAACTAGTCGGAATAAAAAATATAGAAATTGCGAAATTAACCAAGTGCCTCATTTTAACAATCCTACAAAAAAATAATAGATCGTATTATTATTTAAATTTAATAAACATGAAATATAATAATAATAATAAATTGTCTTTATTAATGCAAAGGTAATCACAAATATTAAATTTACAAGAGTAGGCGAAGTTCAGTTAGTTTATTCAACTATTAACTGCTCTTCCACTTAACCTACTATATCAATTAAATTAAAGTTAATATTAAAAATTATTATTATTTTCCCATTGTTCCTGTTATGTTATGATTCTTCATTAAAAATGTTTATTAAAGTTACTTGTAGATTTCATTGCAATCAAGGTTTATATCCTGTCCACTTATATAAAATTAAGAAACCTAAATATTTCACTTACACTTACTCGACTTCAATGGTCTTTTTAGTAACATCTGACTATATTTACAAGTTACTTTTTAATTTTTGAACAGTGAAGAGGGCAAAATCACGAGAAATGCAATGAAGAAAAACGCAATCAACGTGGAAAATTACCGCCTCGAGCCGCGTTTCGCGTTAATTTCATGACGAGCGCAGAATTAACCTGAATGGAATGATTAATAGTCATTCTCCGTCTGCGACGTGACTAAGGTTCTCTTAGCCCCGGGAACTGAATCTTGTAGTCCACAAGAGAAAAACTCGTAATCGATTTCCACGAAAAATTCTGAGCCGCACTGGCCGCGCACTCGTTCGAACGCCATCAAAGGTTAATGGGGAAATAATAGAGGAAGTAATCACTCGTTGTTGTTTTTCGATCCTCGAAATCGTTAAATAAATATCGGGTTTGGTCTAATTTGATATTGACTCTACAAACTGACAAATCGGGAATGAGCCCAATCCATATCTGGACAGGCGGAGGAGCGGGAATAGCCGCATATTATTTTTCTGTAATTTTTATTTGTGTAACTATGGGAGAGAGTCTTAGAAATACGTATCTTTTTTTAAACATCCGCTTGAAATATACCCGTTCAATATTGAGTTTTTCTTAATTGCTATGATACGTTTCAGTTCCTCCTTAGCGTCTATGGTAACATGAGGTTAGGGCCTAGAGTACAATTTGATAAAAATATTACATTAGGGTCATTCCATGCTATTTCAACAAAAGGTTGTGCTGCACCATTTTTATTTTGTTTTATATTTTGCACAGATATTTATACATGTATCTAGAGTACAAAACTAATTTTAGAAAAAAAAAATTGTTGCCGCGTGGTAGATATGTCCCCAGATGGAGCTTGAAACATGTACATTTTTATGATTACAAGCATTTGCGCAAAGTGGTATAACATTTTTTTCGAATTGAGCAAATTTAAAAATTTAAAAATCTCCTAACTCAGATTAAAGTAGTGAATATTTTCGTTTAACTTACTTTCATTATTTGATATAAACAAGTTAGAAACAACTTTACTTGTTGCAGAAAGCATTAGATAAATACAAGAAAACGAAATGTAGCCTGAATATATGAATATTCAACCTGTTCGTTACTCTGCAAGCAAAAAAAAAAAATCAAGTCTTACTAAGACTATAAACAAATAACTTATTGAAACAACTACTTCCCTGGCTACTGCCACGCCGGATATTGAATGATACAAAAGAAATTTGCATGTTATTACTAGTACTACTAGATAATAACATTGGTTTTAAGATCGTTTATTTCTACATACAAGACTAACTTAGAAAATTATTCTGAAATGAAATGTGAAACTTTAAACTGTAAATGTTATTATTAAAATGAAAAAACCAGAAAACATTTTGACAAGGACACACAGTGCTAAACTTATCTAGTGTTACTAGATGAAACAAATTTAATAATAACTAAAAATAATACTGAATTAAAAAAATATATGAAAATTAAATAATTGGCCATCTGCAGACGCGTTTCGAGATTTATCTCTCATCAGTGCAGCTTCGCATTTAAATTAAATGTTAGATAATAAAATACACTTACGTGAAGGTGATCGTTAACGCGGAGACGTCGTAAACGACTGAGGAGATTATGAAAGGTTTGAACGGGTTTTATACCTGATTTTGGGGTGATTAGTGAAAGTACAGATGTGAAGAAATAAATGATCTTGTTTTCGTTGGAAAACCGAATACACGATTAAATAATAAACAAGTTAGAAACAACTTTACTTGTTGCAGAAAGCATTAGATAAATACAAGAAAACGAAATGTAGCCTGAATATATGAATATTCAACCTGTTCGTTACTCTGCAAGCAAAAAAAAAAAAAAATCAAGTCTTACTAAGACTATAAACAAATAACTTATTGAAACAACTACTTCCCTGGCTACTGCCAAAATAAGTTATTTGTTTATAGTCTTAGTAAGACTTGATTTTTTTTTTTTGCTTGCAGAGTAACGAACAGGTTGAATATTCATATATTCAGGCTACATTTCGTTTTCTTGTATTTATTATTTGATATGTTTTTCAAATTTATTGGCCCTCAAATTTACCATCGAGATTTGCATTTTTTTTTCATTATTCGATCCTGTTTTTGACTGGGAAGGGGGCAATACAATCAAACCAAATTTAGTTTGCAAGTACAATAGTAACAATACATTTTACCTGTGGCAAAAAATCTGAAGTGTTTTAAACCCTTCTAATTTTTTTTCGCTGGTGAAAATAGGCATTTTCAACAAAATCCGTATTTTTCTAAAGCTGTATCTCCAGTGGGGTACACAGTAAAAATCTGAAATTTATACTACCAATGCGACGATATTTAACCGGCGGACGGTCTTTAACCAGCAGACGGCCGAATTACATGTCATATTTGACCGGTAGACGGCAACACTAAATTAAATATATGTATATTATAGGATAGCATAGTATCTATCTGTCTGGCGGAAGGCAATTATTTTTGTTCTCAAATCTAAAATAGTCAATTAACCATAAGCATTCATGAGTAGTTAGAGTAAAAGGAATCAATTTAAATTTAAATGAAATAATTCTGTCAAATTAATTTTTTATTTTAAAATTAGCATGGACAATATTGATGTTTGAAACTCATCTGTGCTTTTAACTTTCAATAATTCATTTATAAATATTAATTCATTTAATAAATTACACGAAACCATTTCCAAGTAATTTATTTTTGCTTTTGGTTTAAAAAGTCAATATTTTTGGTTCTGAATAATAAAATTAAAATATGTGTCCCCAAATATAATTTGCATTTTTACGTATATCTTTATGAAATTTAGTATGGTGTTTTCAGGGAATAAAGTATGTCGACATGTGGACTTTTAATAAAAATTCCATTTCCGGTTTAACCGGAAATTACCTTAACTTTTCTATTTTAAATACCCTGTATATTTTTGCATAATTTAATTCATCTCTAAATTCTAAGTTTTTAGTTGTATCATAAGTGACCATTTGGTTGTCAGCATTTATTATTTTTTTCGATTTTTCGCTTGTCGCCACATATGGCGACTCGAGCATGAGGTAAATCGAAGCGTTAAAAGAACGACTTGCTTAAAAAGTTTCTTAAACGTCGTTCATTAATCGAGGTGTTATAAAGGAATGCCGCGTCGAAAATCGATGCATTTTTTATGGTCAGCATATACATAATTCTGAAGTTAATATCAAATATTAAGAAACGGTATTTTGCACATTTAGAGAGAAAGGGTTAAACTATTCGTCTATTGAATTTGATTTTTTTTAAATCATCAAACTGTACAATTTATCTTGAAAATTATCAATATTGGATGGATATCTGGGGCTTTTCTCTGCAAAGAATTTGAAATCTAATGTTACAGAAAAATAGTTGATACATTTGAAAACAATATGTACATAATAAAATTGTCATTCGTTATCAAATAAGGTCGCAAAAACGTAAGAGCTGCATATTTGAAAAATGACGATTTTCACTTATTCTAAATTGCAGAGAATATTAAATCAGATTATTAAGAGGCGGTAAAATTTGCAACTTTTCCTCAATTATTATCTCATAATAATCGAGAACCCCATGTTGGCCCTCGAATTTTGATCACAATGTGAAAGACACGCATTAGTCAAAAAAATAAAATTTTCTCCGACAACATGTTCAATAAACATTTCATTAGTAAATTTGCGTTATTTTTATTGCGCAGTTTTTGGTACCGAGGTGCTTTAAGTGCACATGAGTTGCAAACAATTGTTTATTAGTAATAAACTAATTTTAAAATAGGATGTCAGAAGACAATGTTAATGTGGACATTAGTATCGGGATTGGCGATCGATTCAACAATGCAGATGAATTTGACCAAAAAATGGAAGAAGTTTGTAAAGCAAAGTTCGTGCAATATTTTAAAAAGGACACTAGAACGATAGAGGCTGCAGAGAAGAAAGTCGAAAGGCATTTAAACGCTGATTTGCAATACTATCAAATAAAATATTGTTGCATTCATGGTGGGCGACAGCATGTAAAACACGGTTGTTATGCACAAGCCTCCGAAGGTTTCTGAACTAGAACGCATCACCTATTGTAACAAATATAGATGGCGCGAATCATTTCAAAAAATGAATGTATTTCATATAGTTTAGCGGCAGTTCGTGTGTTTTTGGTGGTTGAGTGATATTTCAATTCGTATATAACATAACAAGTGGTGTTGATTGTGACATTCTAATTGCCGGTCCACATTAGATAATAGGTACCACACGTATTTTCTTTCCTCTATCCAAGTGAATTTGCCGGGCCGGGCCGGGCTTTCAAAAACCCGGTCCTGCAGGGCTGTGGCGAGAATTACATACTAACATACAAAGTGCAAGGGCAAAGTTATCATCGTGCAAGATCACTACTACTACTGCCGAACACAGATCACAAATTTCTTCAAATTCGTTTCATGGGAAACGCTGATGAACAAATCGATCAGTTGTCGATTTAATAAGGCCACTAAACGAGAAATTGTCGCTGCATTACAAACTTTATTCGATCAACAGAACAAATTAATTCGATTATTCAGGCCTGCCCTTGAACAAATTACAGCTGATGGCTACAAAGTTTTACTTGGAGCCGACAAAACAGGTGTCGGTCAACACAAAAGTCAGTACAATGCACCAATAGACAGGATTAAAACACGAACACTGTTTTTATAATAAAACACTTTTAACTTTGTTTTGTATAACTTATATATTTATTTTTGTGACTTAAGTTTCGGTAATACAATTACCATTTTCAAACAAGAAGTGTTTTAAAAACCGATTTACAAAGGTATATATACAGGTAAGATACAGATAGAAACTAATTACACAAGGGCTTTGAAAATAGGGGTGTAAATTAGGTGAAGCTGGTCGTTCAGTATAGGGATTTCCGGATTAGCGCGCATTTTGAGAATTTCCAGGGACTCTAGTAAATCCATTTTTGACCTTTATTTGCAACATGTATAACGGAAAGTACATCCGCGCCAAAAGAATGGTTTTCATTTAGAAGGTGTGTGGCAAAAGTTGATTTATCATGTTGCATGAGGCGGAAAGATCGTTGGTGTTCTTTAAGTCTAGTACTGAATTTTCGACCAGTTTGTCCAATATACACTCCTTTACAGTCTGTGCAGGTTAATTTATATATTCCTGACTTTTCGAAATTTGGTATGGGCGATTTCTGGTTAAAAATACAATTATTTAATTTTGTAGATGGTTTAAATGCGATATTTACATTCAGTTTTCTTAATATGTTACCAATTTGTGAACTAACATTACCAAAAAATGTAAGAGATTTAAATTTTATGTTGGGTTGTATTGAATTTCCAGCGTATAAATATTTTGAATATTTTTTCATTCTGTGTTTTTTAATAAGTTGATCAATAGTATTTGTAGTATATCCATTGGAGATGGCAATTTGTTTAATGATATTTAATTCATTCGTTAAGGAGTCATCAGCTAGGGGTAAATTAAATGCTCTGTGAATCATTGAATTAAAGGCGGCCATTTTGTGTTTAATAGGATGTCGAGATGTACTGGGGATCACTGAGTCTGTGCAGGATGGTTTGCGAAAAATGTTGAAAGTTAATTTATTGTTAATTTTAGTAATGGACAGGTCTAGGAAGTTAATATTTTGGTTAGTTTCGGACTCGACGGTGAATTTAATTTTGGTGTGTAGGTTATTAATGAAGTCAAGGAATTGTTTGAGTTGTCTGTCTGATCCTACAAAACAAGCCAATATATCATCCACGTATCGATACCACATTTTAATATGTTTTTTACCTAATGAAGAGTTCAAATTTTTTTAGTGTAAGGTTTTTCATGAAGATATCTGCTAGCAATGGGCTTAATGGGGAACCCATTGCTAGACCCTCCGTTTGTTTGTAGAATTTGTTGTCAAAAGAGAAATAGTTATTGTCTAAAATAAGTTTTAATATTTCTAAAAATTCCGTTTGAACCGTTATATTTACGTGATTTTTGTCAAAAGAATCTTCAATTATTTTTATGCAGTCTTCTGGAGGGATTTGTGCAAACATATTTGATACGTCAAAGGATACAAGCTTGTGGTTAGGTTGAATGTTAAAGGATGATAGTTTATTAGATAATTCTATTGAGTTTTTAATTGAGTGTGGATCTTGGAAATCGGTTAATTATTTGTAAAGAGAATCTAAGTGGGAAGAAATAATATGGGCTGGGGAATCGATATATGAGACTACTGGCCGGATGGGCATGGATTCTTTATGGATTTTTAAGAAACCATAGAGTCTAGGGCAAATGGGGTTCATAGGGATTAATTGAGGGTTGTTGATATTATAGAAAAGAGATTGGGAATTTTTGAGGGTTGATTTTAGGTGTCTTAGAAAAGAGTTAGTTGGGCCCTGGTTTAATTCAATGATATTGGGTGTGTTTAAAAAATCGTTAATTTTTGAAATATAGATAATTTTATTCAAGATGACAATTGAATTACCTTTATCGGCTTTTGTGATTATTAAATTGTTGTCATTTACCTTTTTTCTTAATGATTTTGTAATTGATTGGACAAAAGTGTTATTAATTTTTGAATTTTTGATGATATTGGCAATTTTAAGTTTGGTTAATTCACAATCTGGAACATCTTTAAGAGCTAATTCGGATTGGATTTAAACTAAAAACTGACAACCAAATGGTCACTTATGATACAACTAAAAACTTAGAGATTAATTAAATTATGCAAAAATATACAGGGTATTTAAAATAGAAAAGTTAAGGTAATTTCCGGTTAAACCGGAAATGGAATTTTTATTAAAAGTCCACATGTCGACATATTTTATTCCCTAAAAACTTCATACTAAATTTCATAATGATATACGTAAAAATGCAAATGATATTAGGGGACACATATTTTTATTTTATTATTCAGAACCATTAAAAAATATTGACTTTTTAAACCAAAAGCAAAAATAAATTACTTGGAAATGGTTTCGTGTAATTTGTTAAATAAATAAATATTTATAAATAAATTATTGAAAGTTAAAGGCACGGACGAGCTTCAAACATCAATATTGTCCATGTTAATTTTAAAATAAAAAATTAATTTGGCAGAATTCTTTCATTTAAATTTAAATTGATTCCTTTTTCTCTAACTACTCATGAATGCTTATGGTTAATTAACTATTTTAGATTTGAGAACAAAAATAATTGCCTTCCGTCAGACAGATAGATACTATGCTATCCTATAGTATACATATATTTAATTTCGTGTTGCCGACTACCGGTCAAATATGACTTGTAATTCGGCCGTCTGCCGGTTAAGGACCGTCCGCCGGTTAAATATCCTCTGTAATTCGACCGTTCGACGGTTAAATATCGTATGTAATTCGACCGTCGGACGGTCGCGTAGACACTTCCTTACAAAATTTGGTAACTTTGTTTTGCCTAGTAACAAAAATATTTAAGTTCAAATTTGTAATAATTTTTATGCAATCGGATTAAAAATCGAACTTTAAATATTAGAAGCCGCCACTAAAATGGAACTCACCAGTACTAGCAGTGATTATAATACACTTGTAAATATTATAATCACTGGTACTAGGCATTAAAATACCTACCAATGGTTTCCTACGAGATGATTGGCGACTCATTAATGCAAGTCATAGTAATAGTGATGTTATTTAGAAAGGTACCGTGGACCCTAAATAGAAACGTATTTTCATTCTAAATGATTAAAGAATAAAATTGAATAAAACCGTAAAATTCATTAGACAATTGTCTTAAATTTGCGGCTGTCGGGAGTCAAGCTGCTGATTACGTTCTAGAATTTCTGTGTTTGTTTAAACCGCGCGATGCTAATCCAACCTTAAGAATTTACTGATCTTGCGTTAAACAAATATCAACATAACCTATAATTTCATCCGCAAGTTCTACGATTGAAACGCTAGAACATCTTTAGAAGAAAAACGTAAGTAATTACAACTTTAAACCTAAAAATAGAGTATTTTCGATTGCATAAAAAATGCATTTACCTCAGGACTAAAGTGCCCTTTTATTAATATTATAGTTTAAATTAAATTCAAAGGTAATAAAAGCATTAACAGAATTGTAATAAAATTATTAACACAGAAATTCTAGAACGTAATCAGCAGCTTGACTCCCAACAGCTGCAAATTTAAGACAATTGTCTAATGACTTTTATGGTTTTATTCAATTTTATTCTTTATTCATTTTGAATAATAATAATAATAAGGTTCTATTCAGAATCCACGGTACCTTTTTTTAAATTTCATCATCAGGACTATGATTTGCATTAATGAGTCGCCAATCACCTCGTTGTACGGAAACTCTTGGTAAGTACTTTAATGCCTAGTACCAGAGACTATAATATTTACAAGTGTATTATAATCACTGCTAGTTCTGGTGAGTTCCATTTTAGTACCGGCTTCTATTATTTAAAGTTCGATTTTTAATCCGATTGCATAATAATTATTACAAATTTGAACTTAAATATTTTTGTTACTAGGCAAAACAAAGTTACCAAATTTTGTGATGGTGTTGTTCCCAGATAGAAGCATTTGTATTATACATTTCAGATTTGTACTGTGTACCCCACTGGAGATAACAGCTTTAGAAAAATACGGATTTTGTTGAAAATGCCAATTTTCTCCGGCGAAAAAAATTTAGAAGGGTTTAAAACACTTAAGATTTTTTGCCTCAGATAAAATCTATTGTTACCGTTGTACTTGCAAACTAAATTTGGTTTGAGTGTATTGCCCCCTTCCCAGTCCAAAGCAGGGCCGAAAAAGAAAAAAATGCAAATCTCAATGCTAAACTTTGACGGCCATTAAATTTGAAAAAATAAAACAAATGATGAATGAAAATTACACTAAACTATTCGGCACTTTTATCTGAGTTTAGAGATTTTTAAATTTTTAAATTTGCACAATTGGAAAGAAAGTTATGCCACTTTGCGCAAACGCTTGCAATTACAAAAATGTACATGTTTCATGCTCCATCCGGGGACATTGCTGCCACATGGCAAGAAATTTTATTTTTCTTAAATTACTTTTGAACTCTAGATACATGTATAAATATCTGTGCAAAATATAAAAAAAAATTAAAATGGTGCAGCACAACCTTTTGTTGAACTAGCATGGAATGACCCATTACACTTAATCTGCTGATTTACTGATATCCACATAATAATTTTAATTACTGTGCGCATACAGGGTGTCTATTTAAAAAACGAGCAATACTCTATAACTATGGACCTAAAAAAGATATGAAAAAATTCTCAAAACCGTCGTAAAAATAGTAAGAAAACTCGAGAACAAAATTATTCTAACAAAAAAAGGAAAAAGAAACAATTGGTTGTTATT
Organism: Ocypus olens; assembly: GCA_910593695.2. Lineage (NCBI taxonomy): Eukaryota > Metazoa > Arthropoda > Insecta > Coleoptera > Staphylinidae > Ocypus > Ocypus olens. The sequence goes on along the minus strand of OU343052.1, from coordinate 21,289,336 downwards.
TTGAGAAAAAGACTCATGGTTATATTCTGCATTTAATTTGAAACCCTAAAAATTAAAGTGTTCTCGATTATTGTTGAACAATTTCGGCCTTACTAACAACAAAATGGTTTAATTTGATAATTAGAACGAGAAATTGGAATTAATAATAAAAATTATTTTAGTTACAGCAGGACCTCTTTAATCCGAACTCCGAAAATTTACCCCCCGTTCGGATTAGTGGAGCGTTCGGATTATAGTACAGAGCATTTATAGGGTATTTTTTATAAAATAAAACTAATACTATTGTAAAATTTCAAACGTATATTCATCTACCTGTATAAACGTTATATTTATTAAACTTTTTTAAAGAAATCTAATATTTTAGTTTGCCGGGTGGTATTTAATGATAAATTAAAAGCTTTGTCTCGCAATTTACGCAAAAGCATTTTTTTCTGGCAAAGGAATGCCCACTTGGTCAGCCCATTCGAGACATGCATTTAGGGCAGACACCGCACTTGAATTGGAAATGCTTGTTACTGGTTCAACGTGCGACTTTTCTTCACTGTCGCCGTCGCATTCCTGAGTCACTTGTCTTATTATTTCATCGTCAGTAAGAGGTTCAGTTTCATTTAGATCATCATTGCTTAGTAGGAAGTCATTAATTTCAGTCTCAGAAAAACCTCTATTAACGAAAGCAGCTAAAGGAATCTCATCTTCTGGTTCAAAGTTATCGTCTGTATGTTCTTCGATGTTTAATTGAGGCCACAAGGGAAACCAAGATTTTTTTATTAGGTTCGCATTCAACTGATGCCAACTTTCAGCCAATGAGAAAACAGCGTCTTTCATAGTGGTTTTCTCAAGGACATCAGGTACAGTACAATCCGATTCCAATTTGCTTGCAGCAAAAGTTTTTTCATGTTTTGAATAACATTTTGGTCCATTGGCTGGATGAGAGCAGTGCAATTAGGAGGCATGAAATTTTCATCAATGGATTGTAGGTCTTCATTAAGCGGATGTGCTGGTGCATTATCGAGAAGCAACACTGCTTTCAGTGGTAGGTTCTTCTACCGATGTGAAGATAGCCACGGATTTTTCAGCCACGGATTTCCCGGCGAATCCGCCATCACATAAAAATTTCTTCAATTTTAATGATTTATATTAAATCAAACGCTGAGAATGTAATTAACATTACCCTATAGATGTGCAGTCAATCCACAATTTCAATTATTTTTTTCTCTCGAATCCACGGGAACTCTCTTTTCAAAATGACAAGAATTCAAAGTCCAATATGGCACTGTTTGACGCGTTTTAAATTTAATTTTTTAACAACAACGTGTAGATAAGAGTCTACTTAAACGATTTAACGCATTTAATTTTGGGTAAAATTGTTTATAACTTTTTTATGAATTTTTTTTCTCGGGTCTACCCGAAGTGTACATATAATATAGCAAACTTTCAAAGTCCAATATGGCACTGTTTGACGCGTTTTAAATTTTATTTTTAACATCAACGTGTAGATAAGAGTCTACTTAAACGATTTAACGCATTTAATTTTGGGTAAAATTGTTTATAACTTTTTATGAATTTTTTTTCTTGGGTCCACCCCAACTATACATATAATATAGCAAACTTTCAAAGTCCAATATGGCACTGTTTGACGCGTTTTAAATTTTATTTTTTAACATCAACGTGTAGATAAGAGTCTACTTAAACGATTTAACGCATTTAATTTTGGGTAAAATTGTTTATAACTTTTTTATGAATTTTTTTTCTCGGGTCCACCCGAACTATACATATAATATAGCAAACTTTCAAAGTCCAATATGGCACTGTTTGACGCGTTTTAAACTTGATTTTTTAACATCAACGTGTAGATAAGAGTCTACTTAAACGATTTAACGCATTAAATTTTGGGTAAAATTGTTTATAACTTTTTTATGAATTTTTTTCTCGGGTCTACCCGAAGTGTACATATAATATAGCAAACTTTCAAAGTCCAGTATGGCACTGTTTGACGCGTTTTAAATTTAATTTTTTAACATCAACGTGTAGATAAGAGTCTACTTAAACGATTTAACGCATTTAATTTTGGGTAAAATTGTTTATAACTTTTTTATGAATTTTTTTTCTCGGGTCCACCCGAACTATACATATAATATAGCAAACTTTCAAAGTCCAATATGGCACTGTTTGACGCATTTTAAATTAAATTTTTTAACATCAACGTGTAGATAAGAGTCTACTTAAACGATTTAACGCATTTAATTTTGGGTAAAATTGTTTATAACTTTTTTATGAATTTTTTTTCTCGGGTCCACCCGAACTATACATATAATATAGCAAACTTTCAAAGTCCAATATGGCACTGTTTGACGCATTTTAAATTAAATTTTTTAACAACAACGTGTAGATAAGAGTCTACTTAAGCGATTTAAAGCATTACATTTTGGGTAAAATTGTTTATAACTTTTTTATGATTTTTTTTTCTCGGGTCCACCCGAACTATACTTATAATATAGCAAACTTTCAAAGTCCAATATGGCACTGTTTGACGCGTTTTAAATTGAATTTTTTAACAACAACGTGTAGATAAGAGTCTACTTAAGCGATTTAAAGCATTACATTTTGGGTAAAATTGTTTATAACTTTTTATGAATTTTTTTTCTCGGGTCTACCCGAACTATACATATAATATAGCAAACTTTCAAAGTCCAATATGGCACTGTTTGACGCGTTTTAAACTTGATTTTTTAACATCAACGTGTAGATGTTAAAAAATCAAATTTAAAACGCGTCAAACAGTGCCATATTGGACTTTGAAAGTTTGATATATTATCTATTTAGTTTGGGTGGACCCGAGAGAAAAAAATCATAAAAAAGTTATAAACAATTTTACCCAAAATTAAATGCGTTAAATCGTTTAAGTAGACTCTTATCTAGACGTTGATGTTAAAAAATCAAATTTAAAACGCGTCAAACAGTGCCATATTGGACTTTGAAAGTTTGCTATATTATCTATTTAGTTTGGGTGGACCCGAGAAAAAAAAATCATAAAAAAGTTATAAACAATTGTACCCAAAATTAAATGCGTTAAATCGTTTAAGTAGACTCTTATCTACACGTTGATGTTAAAAAATCAATTTTAAAACGCGTCAAACAGTGCCATTTTGGACTTCGAAAGTTTGCTATATTATATGTACACTTCGGGTAGACCCGAGAAAAAAAAATCATAAAAAAGTTATAAACAATTTTACCCAAAATTAAATGCGTTAAATCGTTTAAGTAGACTCTTATCTACACGTTGTTGTTAAAAAATCAAATTTAAAACGCGTCAAACAGTGCCATATTGGACTTTGAAAGTTTGCTATATTGTATGTACACTTCGGGTAGACCCGAGAAAAAAAATTCATAAAAAGTTATAAACAATTTTACCCAAAATTAAATGCGTTAAATCGTTTAAGTAGACTCTTATCTACACGTTGTTGTTAAAAAATCAAATTTAAAACGCGTCAAACAGTGCCATATTGGACTTTGAAAGTTTGCTATATTGTATGTACACTTCGGGTAGACCCGAGAAAAAAAATTCATAAAAAGTTATAAACAATTTTACCCAAAATTAAATGCGTTAAATCGTTTAAGTAGACTCTTATCTACACGTTGTTGTTAAAAAATCAAATTTAAAACGCGTCAAACAGTGCCATTTTGGACTTTGAAAGTTTGCTATATTATATGTACACTTCGGGTAGACCCGAGAAAAAAATTCATAAAAAAGTTATAAACAATTTTACCCAAAATTAAATGCGTTAAATCGTTTAAGTAGACTCTTATCTACACGTTGTTGTTAAAAAATTAAATTTAAAACGCGTCAAACAGTGCCATATTGGACTTTGAATTCTTGTCATTTTAAAAAGAGAGTTCCCGTGGATTCGAGAAAAAATAATTGAAATTGTGGATTGACTGCACATCTATAGGCTAATGTTAATTACATTCTCAGCGTTTGATTTAATATGAATCATTAAAATTGAAGAAATTTTTATGTGATGGCGGAGGCGCCGGGAAATCCGTGGCTGAAAAATCCGTGGCTATCTTCACATCGGTGGTTCTTCTTAGATAAAAAAAAATATTTCAGGGATAAAGTACCCTTTAAACCACTCTAGAAATATAAGTCTCGTCACCCATGCATTCTTTTGCCCCATGTAATGTACAGGTAGCTTTCGTAGAGATGAAAAGTCACGTGGCTTTTGGACTTGCCAATGACCAGCAAAGGCAATTTGTGCGTCCCAGCAGCATTCGCACAGGGCATGAATGTTATTCTTTCTTTGAAAACTTTCGTACCTGGAGCTCTAACTTTTAAGTCAGATGCCAGTGTTTTGTCTGGTATTGTTTTCCAATACAAACCAGACTCATCCGCATTGTAGATTTGCTCCGAGGTTAAATCTTTCTCCTTGATTGTATCCATGAATTTGTCCTGGAATAGTTTTACGGCGTTATCGTTGTTTGACAACTTCTCGCCAGTTATTTTGAGTTGACGTATTCCGTGTCGGTTTTTAAATTTTTCCAACCAACCTTTACTGGCAGAAAACTCTCCTCGCCCAAGCCTTTCATGAAAGTATTTCGCCTTCTCCATCAAAATATCACCTGACAAGGGAACGTTTTTCCGTCGTTGTTCTATCAACCACGTAAATAATGCATCTTCAAGTTGGGGATTTTCGGGCGTTTTTTATGTCTTTGGAGAACCTGGACCCTTTTCAGTTCTCACAACATAAGATCGTATCTGTTCTTCCTTCTTCCTAATATCAAAAATGGTAGATTTGCCTACACCAGATTTCTGCGCAAGAAAACTAACTTCTTTGAGTTGATCCAAAATTTCTGAGAAATAGTCAAGGTAACGTGTTTCCTTTTCTTTGACGTCGAAGCCATGATGTAAAAACACAAATAACAGTCGCGATGTACGACGCAGTAGCAACACAAAATGGCGGACGAGTAACAATAACAAATGCGCACGACACCTACTCGCGGCGTTCGGTAAGTAACTGGCGAGACGGTGAGTTAAAAAGCGCGAGCGGGTGTGGGACGTTCGGATTACAGAGGTGTTGGGATTAGAGGGGGTTCGGATTAAAGAGGTTCTGCTGTATATCTCAAAACTTGGACTAATAAGAAGTATTTTAGTACTGTTAAGTAGCAATTTTTAAGAGCTTTCCAATGAGGCGTCACAAAGGGGGTGTAGCCGTTAAAAAAAATGAGTTGGGGTGGCTACAGCCCCAGGGGTTGTTTAGTGAAGGTCATTTTTGTGGTCATACTAATACCCCGCACATACCCTAGAAACGGTTTCAAGAATTTATTTTATCTTTTTTAGGTCCATACTTATAGAGCATTGCTCGTTTTTAAATACACACCCTGTATATTGTCTTACGTGTGGCCGTGTATTAGACTAGAACACCAATATAATTTTTAGACTTGAACATATCAGAAATAGAAAAATAAGGGCAGCAAGATCGAGACATAAATGGAAGAGAAACATATTTAGGCAGAGACTTGAAGTTACCGAAAAGGAAACAATAGAAACAGGTATAGACCGAAAAAAAACTTTAACAACTAGTACTGAAAGTGTTCAGCAACAGATTAAAAGATACCTGGAACAAGAATGTAGACAGAAGTGGAGGGAGATAACCGAAGTCATTCCCTTCCCAAGGTCATGACCTCGAACTTGACCTTGCAAAGAGGGTTCCCAACCTAAAAATCTGGGGGAATATAGTGACGGAAAATTCAAATTTGGTAGCGGGGAATTCAAATCTGGGGAATTTAAACTCAAAATGGCCCAAAACTGTCAAAATCAGGGGCAATGCGGGATATTTAAATCTGAGGGATTAAAAATGATAGAAGTTCTACAGTGCTGCCAAAATGGCATCCGGAAACGGTAACACCGAAGATAGTTGGTAGCGGGAGATTAAAAAAAATGGGGGATTAAATTTCATGGTGAAGTTTTACTGGTGTACCAGCTAGAAGTGGGCGAAATGACTCTTTTGTAAGTCGACTCATAGTGAAGTGTGGACCTGAAAGAGTCGACTCTTTACATAACTCATGACTATTGAAAAAGTATATCCGGAGAAAGTGATGGGGAAGAAAAAACTTCGAAAATTTTGCAACATAGTAGAGAGGAAAAAAGGTCCTCACCTCTAAAATTGACTCAACATAAGTCAGGAAATTTACACAGAAGGCACTTGACTCCTCGACTTATTTGTAATTGACTTACTCATGAGTTACCCATCTCTAGTAGCAACAGTGTTGCCACATGTTCGAAAACGAATTACCGTACCCGTACTCTGAATTACCGTACCGAGAAATACACACTTATAATGATATAAACTTACGATTTCAGAGGTGAAGCGAAGGTTTTCTAATTTTTTTTTACCGAAAATATCACATAAAAAACGTTTTTCCCCTTTCAAAATCTCATTCTATTGGATTATTTCGGGGATTTACACATTGAGTTAATTTTAAAAGTAAATATATTATGACTATATTAAACGTTTTAAGGAATTCAATCATATCAGTATTTTTTTGTATTTTTTCTTTGTTCAAATATTCAACAAATTAAAAAACATCATTTTTAAACATTTGTAACTCACGCATTTTCAAAAATTAAAGATAATTCAGATGTTTTGTGAATAGACATTTTTTTTATTTTTGATCAATTCTAGCATATCATGTAATAAATCAAGAATCAGAAATGCCAATGTTCAACTGCCAAAAATGCTAATTTTCAACTGCCAAAAAGGCCAATTTTCAAGTGTCGGCAACGACTATTTTTAACTGCTAAAAGTGACAATTTTTAATTGCCAAAAATGACAATTTTCAACTGCTAAAAATGACAATTTTCAACTGGCAAAAAGGCCAATTTTCAAGTGTCGGAAACGACCATTTTAAGTTGCCAAAGATTACAATTTTCAACTGCAAAAAAGGCAAATTTTCAAGTGTCGGCAACGACCACGTTTAACTGATAAAAATGACAATTTTTAACTGCCAAAAATGACAATTTCAACTGCCAAAAATGACAATTTCAACTGCCAAAAACGACAATTTAAAACCCAAGAAAGAACACATTTTTAAAAAATTAAGTTTTTTTTAAGGTACATAAATGTATTATGATAGCATCGGAGTTTTTAAAGAATTCAATCATATCGATATTATTTTATTTTTCTATTTTTTCTTTGTTCAAATATTTCGACCAATTTTCAAAAATTCATAACACGCAGAAATTGGCAGAGTTAGTTAGTTTTAAAGGTAAATGTTTTGTAAAGATATCAACATTTTTGAGGAAGTAGTATTATATCAGTATTTATTTTTTAGCCAAAATATTAATTTTCCAAAATTAATAACTCGCGCAAAAATCGACTCAATTTCAAAAATCAAGGTTAATTTTAAAGATAAATGTATTATGATTTCAACAGAATTTCAAAATTTCAAAAAATCATAACTCGGGGAGAAATTGGCGAATTTGCAAATGATGGATGTTGTACCTCTCACAATTATATTCTCTCCACTACTCCCAACGCTCTTAATAGAGCGGCCATTGCTACCGCGGGATAAATTTGTCGAATTAAAAACGCGGTAAAAGGATACAATCAATCAATACGCGACTCTCAAACCCATTCGGACTTGTCCAAACCTGCTCAGACTTGTTCAGACGAAACAGCAACGCTGCAAGATATCGAATTACGCAAGGTTTTTAGATGTGCTTTTATTTTAATTACGCGAGGTCAAGGTCACGACCTTGAAGGCATTACGTCTATGGGCCATGGACAGAATTACGCCAACATTTAGTATCGAAACTGATCAGTAACACCTAAGGAAAAAGAACAGGACAAATAATGTGTTGTACAGTTGGTTGCAAAAATCTATAAGACAACATTTTTTAAGCTGCGTAGATTGGGCTGAATTTTTTTTTAAGTTTCAGCGTGACATTGTGTTTGTTATAAGCAGCGGCGGCTCGCGGATGTTCGGCGGTGAGGCAGAGGAAGAAAATTTGACCAAAAAAGCAACGGAATATTTGCTTCCTCTATAAGAATAAGTAGTGCAGCACAAGTGGCGTCTTTTTGCCTCCCCTACGGAAATCCACGAGCCGCCGCTGGTTACTAGACCCAAAAATACAACCGGCAATGATGGTTGTATTGTTTGTTCGACGAATGCGTGCATTTCTTTAACCTCCTAGGTCGGGCGCCCTAAATCTTGACACAGAGGCGGGCCCAACAAAAATAGATGTAATTTTAACCATTTAGTAGTGCCCAAAGTTGTACTTAATAAGAAAAATCAAATTTTAATCATAGTTTATTATTTTTATTGACGAAAGAAATGGGAAATTCAATATTACATTTTTCATTTTGGGGATTTTTACTTTCTCCGTTACGAAGTACGAGAAAGTATTGTAATCACGAAAACATTCAAAATTTTTTTAACGGAAATATCAGTTTTGAAGTTCTTAGAGGCGATATCTACAATTTCTGAAAAAAAAACTTGTGTCTGTGTGTGTGTGTCTGTCTGTGCGCGTTGTATCCCAAAAACTAATACATTAATTAACATGAAACTTTGAATGTAAGTCTTATTTGACAATCCGAAGAACTCAAAAGCTTTTGGTAAAATTTCGTACACCGGATATGCAAAATATTACAAAAACATTTAATCAAATATTAAAGGCAACAAAGAAATAAACATCTATTGTTTTTTTGATTTTTTTTTGTTTGCTTTTTTATAATTATGAAACGATAATTGTTACATTAAATTTATGCTAACCCTTAGCGATAAAATGTCGCCATATTCGCGACAATAAAAATATTCTAGTAAGATCGAAAACCGCCGTATGAGCACATGACATAATATTCCAAAAAACAGTTCTTATTATGTCGAGTGACGAATATGTTTATTTTATGCTAAAAATAGATTTCAGTACGGCCGTGCTTACATAGGTGAAAATGGAGGGAAATTTAAACAGCTAATAAGCTAGTTTATAATGGTCGTCACCATCGCTCTCCAGACAACTAAAACGAGCTTATTTATGGATTGCTGTTGTGGTGCAGGCGCCAGGAACTTACATTTAACATCTTGCGCTCGACTTACGACAATATTTGTCGCGAATATGGTAAGGCTTAAATATGACGTTTCTAAAATGAAAGATGGCGAAAATAGCGAACAGGGAAAGATAATGCAGTTTGAAATTTCAAGCTGTACGACCAATAAGGATTCAGATAAGCGATAGTGGAAAACCAAAACGGCCATTTCGGCGATATCTAGCGGTTAGGGTTGCCAACTTTCACTGGAGATTTTCTAGCGTCAGGGGTGTAGGCCAGTGGCGTATTCAGCTTTTCGTTTTGGGAGAAATATATTTACGTTGTGAATGTCGCGGAGTATTTGCTCACTTAGTTTGTAACGAGTGCGCCATCTGTTGCGATAGCATTTGAAACTTGAATAACTTTTGATGTGGACAACTTTTTTTATTTCTTTTTTACACAAACTTTATTTGTTCCTTTCTATTTTATTTCCGTCATGTTTTGAATATAATATCCAAGAAATGACCGCCTTTATTTTTGATGCAAAAACATGCCCTTTTTCGTGCAGTTTACATCTTATTTTCCAGCGTCTCGGTGGTAATAAGCGATATTTCCCGGCGAATATTGGCTTTGAGCTGAGCTATGATCTGCGGCTTGTCGATGTAAACTTTACTCTTCAAATACCCCCACAAAAAGAAGTCCGGCGGCGTCAAATCGGGTGAGCGCGGCGGCCAGTCGAAATCGCCGTTTTTCGATATGACGCGTCGGTCAAACATCGTGCGGAGTAGCGTCATTGAATCGCGGCTAGTGTGTGCTGTGGCTCCGTCCTGTTGGAACCAGAACTGGGCCATGTCATTTTCAGTCATTTCCGGAAACACAAAATCACGCAGCATCGATCTGTAGCGCGCGCCATTGATCCTAACGGCGTTGCCAGCCTCGTTCTCGAAAAAATACGGCCCGATGATCTTTTTGGCCGAAACGCCGCACCAAACGGTCACTTTTTGATCATGGAGAGGCTCCTCGAATATCTCACAAGGATTTTCGACGGCCCAAAAGCGGCAGTTTTGCCTATTAACCGCGTCATTCAATGTGAAATGAGCTTCATCGCTCATGATGATTTTGAACCAAAACTCACCATCACCATGGAGCATGTTTTCGACGAAATGAGCGTACGCAAGACGTCGCGGCTTGTCTTGCGGCAACAAACGTGTAATTTGCTCTTTGTAAAGGAAAAGATGCAAGTCGTCCTTCAAAATGCACCGCAATGTCGTTGCAGACAAGCCCAACTGCAATGCACGGCGTCGATACGATGTGTTTGGGTTTTCACGAACACCGGCTTCTACGGCAGCGATGTTTTCATTTGAGCGCCTTGGTCTCGGTCTTCTGGGTTGCCAATTGGTCGCACAACTGGCGGTGGCCATAAATTTTTGCACCAAATTGCGAATTGTTGTGTGTGAAAGTCGTGTTTCACGCGTATATAAACGTTTGTAGGCACGTTGCGTTTTGACAATGGAGGACCCATTTTAAAAATCAATTTGACGATTTCTGCTCGTTGTATCCGTGTTAGTTGATTCATGGCACAAAATAGACTGAAATGACGCGTCGAACAAGCCACTATATATGTCAATACGTCAAAAAATGGCGGAACTGTTTAAGTTTCAAATGCTATCGCAACAGATGGCGCACCCGTTATGACTGAAAGTAACTAGATTTAAAAACACGACTAACTATTAACACGAAACGAAACTTTAATAAACTTGAAATATTTATGACACAATAGAACCGGAAAATAGTCATACAAAAAGGAAAATACAAATAATAGGGCCTGGGTATTTAACATAAACAAAGTGCATACAATTTAATTTTACAGTATGAAGTTTATTTTACTATTTTTCTTCTTAGCAAAGTTTCCAATTATGTTATTAACATCTGATTTGATATGTCTATGCACAGGATCGGATAATACTAAAATGAAAGATGGACATGACAAAATTATACTTAAAATTCTAATAGTCAGGTTACTTAAAAAGTAAAAATGCTAATCCGACTAGTCGTTCTTGGGACATAGTTGACCTAAGCCACGGTTTGAATCTCAGCAAAGCCGAAAAGTTCCTTTTTGCCAACGATTTTTTTTTTACAGAAATCTCGTCGTATTTTCAATCGATTATGATGAATCTTTGAGGCCGAAAAACTTTGAAGTGTCCTCTTTGAAATCATGCATGCGAATTTAAGCATACCCCCACCCCCAATTTTGACGATGTGTACGGATTTGGAAAAAAAATTGTCGACTCGTTCCACCAGACATTAAAATTTGATCAATTCGCTATGCAGGACTCAAAGAATGAAGTTCCTACGACGATTTGGCACCAAGTTATGGGCGTTTGAAAAAAAGTGCATTTTGAGGTTTTTCGCACATAACTCAGCGACTTTTCAACCAAATTTGATGACTCTTTCGGAAAAGAATCAAATTTTGGCTCTACTTTAAGGGGGTAAACTCAGTTTCGGATGATCCCTCTTCGAACTCTTCAACCGCCAAACAAAAAACACGTTTTTGGACCAAGAAACGTCCAACTTCGGCAACGTGTACCGAGTTGGAAAAAATGTGTCGACTCGATCCACCAAAAGGGCATTGAAATGTGTTCTATTACCTGTGCAGGACTCGAAAAACGAAGATCCTACGCATCTCTTAGAAATAGTCTTCTTTTAATATCATATAGCTTATTATTGGAAGCATATACCGTGTGGTATATAGGAATAGGATCTTTCCATGGGTACCACTTTTATGCTTGTATATAAATTTGGTGAGCAGTGATTTCCCATGCTATTTCCCTATGTTCAGATGTATGACCAACCACATGGTATAATTTGGGTGTTATATTCACATTCATCATAGCATAAATAGTTACCATTGGCCGTCTTCTGATATTTCTGGCCTCATCGTAAATTAGTCGAGAGTGCCGACGCCTCTCTTAGTTCGAAAAATGAAATAATCTTGGGCTTACGTCTGTCTCTCTTGTGGAGACATCAATAGCATCATCATAATGTAAGCTCGATGAAAAAATTACATTTTTATAATTTTGTGGGAACGTATGATATGCTTATCACATTTTTCGTGATATCCAAATACAGATGAATAAACAGGCCGAGTTCTTGTGTTTACAAATTCTAGTGGCAATATTTCATATTTTTGTACAGTTCCTACATATGTAATTTAGTGATCATCAAATAGCTTGTTGATCAACTTGAAACCTGTGAACCAATTGTCCTACGTTAAATTTCAGTTGGTTTCATATACACTTGTACATAAAGTAAGGAATCAATTCGATTAAAATTCAGGGCATTTTCTGTCAGAAAAATGCATATTATAACGTATATTATTATTTTTTAACGCGCATTTTTTGAGATAAAATTCAAATTCACAGGTGGTCCCAAAATCGAGATATGACCCCTAAGTTAAAATTTTCAAATGTGAACCCCTATTTTTTGTTGCATTTATGGATTCTACGTAAAATTCTAAGTATTTTTTTTACCCCATGTCGATATTCAGCTGTTTTCGAAGAAATGGTGTTTAAAAAAGTACTACTACTATTTTATTTATGGTAAAAGATAACATGGTTTCATCGAAACATTGGAATTAATAAGGAAAAATCATTATTTACTTAATGAAATGATTTTTCTCTCTTCCCATGTATCAAGATCATCCAAACATTTGAACAAGAAACGAAAGCGATCTCGAGACATCGTTAGCCAAAAGCGCTCTACTCCAGTTCCATTTCTCTCCCATAATTCTTTGGTACTCAAATGACTGCATTTCAGAGTTCCTGTTAATACAGTAATAATCCAAAAAAGCCTTGATCTCGCAAACAGTGTTGAATCCAAGCGGGCACCCGGGGGTATATCCCTCCCGGGTATCAAAAATACTACCCCGAAAGATTTACCATGAAGTGGATATCGCAAATCAAAAGCCGATATCGCCTAATGCGACGTTCTTGCAGAGCCCGTCCAGCAAAGATGAACTAAGTTTAACTCAAAAATAGTTATTCCTAGAATCCTAGCTTTATTCTGTACATATAAAACTGGCACTAACGGTATCGCGCAGTTGTTATTACTTTGCTATTTGAACAAATTAGTCTTTTGCCGAACAACAACAACGAACCGATAATAGCTAAAAAAATATGCAATCTCATAAATAGATGCGTTTCAAAATAACACACAACTTTTATCAAAATCATTTTTAGATCAGGTTTATAATTTATAAAAATATTGGGTAGTCATTATACGGTACTTTTTAGAAACCCTGTAGAATGCCGAAATGAAGAAAATGTAATCAAAAACAAAACGGTAGAAACAAAAAGAGTTAAGAAAGCAGATTTAGATAATGCTCAGAACAACGATACAAATGTTAAAAAGAAAGAGAGTGTTATTTCCAGTACCTAAAGACCAATAGGTGAAATGATGAGAGCTGGAAATTAAAGATAGAGATAAAAATACAAGCAAGAGTAAAATTAGCACATACAACTATAATAAGAAATGGGAATAAAAAAAATAATCGGATCTACTACGATATTAATCGTGGGGTGAGCATTCTACAAATTTTGTGAAGTTATTTTAAAAAATCATGCGGATGCATTGCCAAAATCTGGTAGTATTTTCATTACAGTTTTTTTCACTGCCTATTGAAAAGCTTTTTGGGAAAAGTGGCAAATTAGAAAAACATGCAAATTCCAAAAAAGCACATATTTAGCGTTTCTATGAAAGCGATACGTGTCCAATAAACTGTAAAGCCAATCGCAGAAATATATCTACTTTTTTTAGAAGCATTACATTTTTTTAGCAAAAGAGGATATACCTCACGCAACTAAATATGAAGCTCTTGTTAAAAAAAATGATTAAACATGACAATATCCTCAAGAACAGTGGCAGCTCGTGGAACATGCTGATGGCAGAGCCACTTATATACCTTCCCCCTCCCTTTTTGAAGAAAGAGAGAACGATTTATCTCTGGGATTCAAATTAACTCTGATCCGTACAAATTGAATTACATCAAAATTTAAGGATGAGGTGTTTCCACGTGTTGATGAAATCTTAAAGAGGAATGGATTCTGAATAAATTTATAAAATTTGGCGTTGGTGGCAATTGTTTTTCTATTTTTTAAACGAGTGGGAAAATGCACAACTCCAAAAAGTAACTCCGGTCGCTACAAATGGAATTATATCAAAATTTAAGGATGATGTGTTTCCACGTGTTGATGAAATCTTAAAGAGGAATGGATTCTGAATGAATTTGTAAAATTTGGCGTTGGTGGCAATTGTTTTTCTGTTTTTTAAACGAGTGAGAAAATGCACAACTCCAAAAATTAACTCCGGTCTGTACAAATGGGATTATACCAAAATTTAAGGATGAGGTGTTTCCACGTGTTGATGAAATCTTAAAGAGGAATGGATTCTGAATGAATTTGTAAAATTTGGCGTTGGTGGCAATTGTTTTTCTATTTTTTTAACGAGTGGGAAAATGCACAACTCCAAAAAGTAACTCCGGTCCGTACAAATGGGATTATATCAAAATTTAAGGATGAGGTGTTTTCACGTGTTGATGAAATCTTAGAGAGGAATGGATTCTGAATAAATTTGTAAAATTTGGCGTTAGTGGCAATTGTTTTTCTATTTTTTAAACGAGTGGGAAAATGCACAACTCCAAAAAGTAACTCCGGTCCGTACAAATGGGATTATATCAAAATTTAAGGATGAGGTGTTTTCACGTGTTGATGAAATCTTAGAGAGGAATGGATTCTGAATAAATTTGTAAAATTTGGCGTTAGTGGCAATTGTTTTTCTATTTTTTAAACGAGTGGGAAAATGCACAACTCCAAAAAGTAACTCCGGTCCGTACAAATGGGATTACACCAAATTTTAACGATGAGGTGTTTCCACGTGTTGGTGAAATCTTAAAGAGGAACGGATTCTGAATGAATTTGTAAAATTTGGCGTTGGTGGCAATTGTTTTTCTATTTTTTAACAAGTAGGAAAATGCACAACTCCACTGGTCCTCAGTGGCGGCTCGTGAAACATGTTGATGGTAGAGACACTTATACAATTTATCCCCCCTCCTGAAGAAAAAAAAAGAACGATTTATCTTCCTGGACCAAAGTAACTGGCGAAAAATTGTTTTAAGAGTCAATTAAAAATTCTAGCTGAGCTTGTAATTAAAGGTAGTGCCATGGCTCCTTGGCTCTACATAACGAGCCGCCCCTGCTCAAGAAGAAACTAAAAAAACTCTATCTACTTACATTAACAAAGCAACTGGATCAGATTTTATTAATTACTTGCCTTGGAGAACTATAGATCAATATGACTCCAGGATAGTTGTAATAGATAAGTACTTCTCGTTGATGTCTGATGAGTCCATGATTATTAATATTTCAGAACTCACAATTATTGTAGAAAATAGCATTGGACAAATGTTTCTTCGCTTAAAATTAGTCAAATTAAATAATGGAGATACACAAACTATAACTCAAACGATATTATCAGTAATCTAAACGGAAGAAAACGCTACACGATGCCCAAACTATTCTTGAAAAACCAATACTATAAATACAAGAAATCGCTGGCTGAACAATTATAGATCGATTGATGCGGTCAAAGTTTGTTATGGTTCTATAATGATGATCTGAGAACTTGAAGATGGTGCAGACCCTGCTTCATTGGTAGGTGGAGTATTATTAGAAATGGAGAAAAGCAGATTTTTAACAAACCTTTGTGTTCTACATGAAGCACTTTATATTGTTGTATTAATCATCTTAAAATCATATCTAAAAATTGCCTTGAAACAAAAATGAGGAGAGTACAATATGGAGAAGTTACAAGTCAATGCATAAATATCTGGAAAACATCCAGCCTATAAAAATCAACAAAAACGTTGAGACGATCCACCGTTTTAATGACAAAGCTACTGATTGGATATACTTCAAGATTGGACTCAACTGAAACAGAAACCTAAGTAATTGTCAGCTTTGTTGCACTTAAATTTGTGAAAATGATTTTTTTTCTGAAGTGCTCATATTTCCCTAGGAAAATATAAACATAAAAAAAAACGTCATTAGGAGCTTCTCGCAAGAATTGTTTTAATTGCTCTCGGGACAACACCTCCGATTTCTTAGGAAGGTATCCTTTATGGATTTTACAGCTTTGGATTTTACCGGAACCAAACATTCATGGTCATTCGTCGCTTGCGTCATCACATAGTTTGACATTTCACCAATTTATGAAATAACAAAACAAATCAAACCAGTCAACTATGATATTTACATGTAACTAGCCAACCTCGGGAAATATACTATTCATATTTTCCTAGTTGTAATAATAGCTATAATGAAGACCGAAGAAAATATATTTAAATTATTTTTAAATCCAATATTGATGATGAACTAAAAACCTTGTACTTAAAATTAGGTTGTAATTAGGTTCTTTTAGTTCGATGAATAGAGTGATGACCAAATTGAGAGAGATTGAGACAAGAGACTTTACAAGATCTCATAAAAATTTCAATTGAAAGCCCCGATGATTTAGTAGATATTATCATAGATTGTTATGCAAGAATATAAAATTAAAATTAATCATTTAAAAATTGTAATTTTCTTAGTTTTTCGATATTTTGATAAATGACATAATATTCTGATGCATATTTTATTATTTTATATTTGAATGCTAACAAAATGTTCCTTTCTTGGAAAAAACCCAAATAATATGTTTCACCCCCGATTCATACAAGGAATGTGCTGTGCGGATGAGACCAATTGTTGGTCTAAACCGGTTGGCAATTGTCATTGTTGGAAAACAATCATTCATGCTGTCAATATCTAAGTAATTACCTTTCTGCAATCAATAGAAATCTCTTTTTTGTCTACATCGAAGATTAAGGAAATACGAACAGGTTGAGTATTTATTTAATTTATATCGAACATATTAATTACTCAACTAACAAAGGTTTGAATTATATAGGTGCATATAATACATGTACCAGAAGACAAAGCCACTCCGTACAGCGCCATTACTCTTCGTGCACTTGTACTGTTCATAAATATACCCACTCGAAAAAGAATGTAGTTACATTGTTCGTTACATCTGCCGTTCGGCTATCCAACCAGTTGCAAGGCGAGCCTCAGAGGCCTCCTTCGACCCGGCCAAGGTTGTCTGTTTGTCTGTGTCCTCAGTCATTCCACCCTCCGTCGCTTTTTTTGTGTGTGCGCCCTCGACAAGGCCAGGGTCGCATCCAGGTCGCGCTGCTGCCAGATGCCGACGGCCCCGCGCAGCATCCTTTCTCTGCAAGCGCGGCGCCCAACTTACGACTGCGGCCCTGCCTTCGACTCTCCGATTCCATCGATCTCCTCTCTTCGCCCCTCGTTCCGCACATCTGGCTCGACCCGAGTTATTGACCTTCGAATATCATCAGCTGTTGTCTGTTTATGTTTTTTAAGAATTCACCTTTGCCTACCTGGAATCCATTGTGTTGTGATTCGGACAAAGGAGGGTCCCCTCTCGCATGCTAACCGTGTAGCATTTGGTCATCGATATAATGTAAAATGGAATAATGTTTTTTTTTTCTAAATGATATTGTGTGTGTACAGATTTTCGGTGTTTAATTTCATATTGAATTAATTATGTACAGATTATATGTGGTAATAGAGGTACTACATTTAGTGGCAGTAAAAATCTACCGAAAATACTACGATATTGCAGTAGGTATTTGTCTATTAATAGCGCAAGTTACTAATTGCTGCTTGAGAGGAAAGTTGACAGCAATTTCTCGAAAGCGACTTTATGCTCAAAATATACACCAGTTATTTGTTTACCTCGTGTGGAAAGTGCTTGTTTGCCGCGCGATGTGCAGATTGCAGCAAACACGGCACGGCTATTAAAAAAGAACGTCAATACGAGATAAAAAAGTCTTTAGACTTCATTCCCCTATTCTGTCATGCCCTTGTTTCTACAATTGCCTAGAAAAGTAGGCTTTTGCGCTCGCCGTAAAAAGCGCAAAGTGGGCAATTTCCGAGGACTGCCACTTCGCTCTAAAGCGACAAGATTTCAAAAACGCTCTCTTTTCATCTCCGGTGAGGGTAAAATCACAAGTGCATTGCTCATATCCATCGCAACAAACAGGGCCGTTTCTGGTTTGTTGGCCTCCCAGGTGCAAAAATGATATCGCCGCTCTTGACAATTAATTATATACCGGGTGTTGACTTGGCGGACGCAACATAGGAAATCGCATGTTAATTGTTAAGTGTTCAAATATTGGCTCTTCTATTTATTTAGAGACAAAGTGCATTTAACTTTTTTGTAGATTCTGAATTTATTAATGTTCACACTTAACACTTTACGTTTCTCTTAAGTTCAAATTATTAAGAAAAAGTAATGTGCTGATTGAGGTTGGCGGCACTTACTTCGTGATACATTTTTAATTAAATAAAACACAATTTTACTTAGTTAATATCACACTGTTATCACACAACAGTGTGATATTAACTAAGTAAAAGTGGGTTTTATTTAAAAAGTAAGGGGTTTTTTAAAAATGACATGCCATGGAATTGAAACAATTGCCGATATCAAAATGGCACATTCTCTTAATTGAGTGGTATTACGTAGACCCAGTTATCAGGATCTTTGCGATTTGCTTTCTATCCAGTTTCCGGACAGGCCGATACCTGATGAATCCACTGTTCAATGGCTGGTTAGCTAGTACGACGATAATAGAAAAAAAACGAATAAACAAGACAAAATAGAAGTTTATTTTTGCTTTCTATCGAACAATTGAAACAATGATGTGAGCTAAATTAAGTGTTCAAATAATCCCCCCATTAACCCCCAAATAATATCCTAAGCGATTGTAGAATTCATTTCGGACGTTAGCCAATTGATAATTGGAGATATTTTTATATTCTGCCGAAATTGCGTTTTTTAATTCTTGTACGTTCTTGTGTATTTGTGTATATTTCTGATTTTAAATCGCCTCAAAGAAAAAAATCATTGGGCGACAAATCAGTCGATCTGGCTGGCAAAGCAATCAGGGGTGGCTCGTTATGTAGAGTCAAGGAGCCATGGCACTACCTCTAATTTCAAGTGAAGCAATAATTTTTTTATTAATTCTGAAAACACTTTAAATGTTAAGACAATGCATGCGAAAGTTTCATGAGAAGAGAAAAATCGCAATGCATTAATTGAACAAAATAGTAGATTTGATAAATTCTTCCAGAAATATGTTGTACTCATCGGATAAATGTAGATAGGACTAAAAGATTGATTCGTCTTCAATAGCTTTTTGTTTTTTGATGATAACTCTTGAATTTGGCAAATTCTTCCATCGAATAGATGCAGATAAGACCCAAAACATGTAATTTATAGTTCAATTGTTTTTTGTTTTTTGAGGATAATTTTTGAACGAAAGGACAGATTTTAAAAATTCTTTCAGCAAAGTGTTGTGCTCATTGGACAGATAAGAACAAAAAATAAATTCGTTGTTCAATTATTCTCCATTATTATTGAGGATAACTCTTAAACAAAAAGTGTTAGCAAAGTGTTGTTCTCTACAATAGATGTAGTTTGAAAAATAAAATTGTTAAATTAATTTTTTTTAACTTTTGAACTGATGATCAGATTTGTAAAATTCTTTCAGCAGTCTTTCATTCATCCGAAAGATGTAGAGAGGACCAAAACAATTGAAAACAAATGTTTTTTTTTGTGGTTTACAGAGGATAACGGATGACCAAAAATTCTTCCAGAAAAGTAATGTACTTATCGAATAGATGCAGATAAGACCAAACAATTTTTTCTAGTTTTTGAGGATAACTCTTGAACGGATACAGACATTGAAAATTCTTCCAGCAACGTAACCGATGTGAACCTAGCGCCCGACTTTAAAAAAAGTTGGACTTTTTTAATGTAGATCAATTGTACCTCGTTTGTACCTGTTTGTACCGCTATTAACTTCGTTTGTACCTCAAAGACAAAAAGTTATTAAACAATAAAAAAATGGCCAGCGCCCAACTATCACATTTTCAAATTTGGGTTATGCCATTCGAACGAGAATAGTTTGTACCCGTTTATACCTCCTTTTAAATTGTTTGTACCTCAAAGGTACCAGAAGTACAGGCTTTAAAAAAAAATAAATTCTATGCAGGCGATTTTAGACAATTTTCAAGTTATCGCAAACCGACTAAGGGAAATCGAAAGAGCATCATTCGTACTTGTTTGTACCTCTTTTTAAATTGTTTGTACCTCAAAGGTACCAGAAGTACAGGCTTTAAAAAAAAAAAATTCTATGGAGGCGATTTTAGTCAATTTTCAAGATATCGCAAAGCGGCCAATGGGAAACGAAAGTGCATCGTTTGTACCCGTTTGTACCTCTTCTTAAATTGTTTGTACCTCAAAGGTACCAGAAGTAGACTTAAAAAAAAAAATTGTATGGAGGCGATTTTAGTCAATTTTCAAGTTATCGCAAAGCGACTAAGGGGAATCCAAAGAGCATCAATTGTACCCGTTTGTACCTCTTTTAAATTGTTTGTTCACGAAAATGTTATAATGTGCGCATTATTTAATTGTATGGGCAACATTAATGGGGTACATTTAACACTCAATTTCATTAAACACGCATTTAATATGCTTATTAAACACGCACACGCATTTGCGTGTTTAATATGGTCATTAAACACGCTAATTCGCGCGTTGATTCACAGAACGCGATTTATGATAATATTTTGTTTACCCTATTTAATATTGAATTTAACTTTGATTTTAATTTTTTTTCAATTGTCATTGTAGTTACAACTTCAATTTTGATTTTAATTTTGATTCTAATTGTAATTTTAAATTAAATTTTGATCTTGATTTTAATTTTCGTAAACAAAGTATAGTGTACAACTCGCATATAATGGCTATTAATCACGAGAACGAGATTTGCGGAACGAGCCGTAGGCGAGTGGAGTAAATCATTATATGCTCGTTGTACAATATACTATTGTACCTCAAAGGTACCAGAAGTACAGGCTTTTAAATTTTTTTAAATTCTATGGTGGCGATTTAAGTCAATTTTCAAGTTATTGCAAAGCAGCTAATTGGAATCAAAAGAGCATCGTTTGTACTCAAATGCCTTCGACTGTTTTTAATTAATGTAAAAAATTAAGGATTCTGCATCTGAGACATTTTTTCAAAAACATGTATCGTATGTTCATTAAAAAAAATCTGTAGTGTGCCATGATTTCTTATTTTTTTAAATTTAAGTTGGCGCAGATTAGGAATTGACATACAAAACGTCAGATCTTTCTAAAAGTCAATTATGCCGGAGTCACAATGGTTTACAGCAACCAGCAAAAAACGTTTTTAGTTGAAAGTTATTTCCGAAATGGGACTAAAGTGGACGAAAATGAAAGATATTCAATCGACGCACCTTTAGCAGAGTTTCAGGAAGAATTTTCTAACGTTCCTATTATTTATGATGAATTTAAAAATACCTTATCACGATCTGTTGTATTATTTCATGAAACGGGTAGTATTCTCCGTAAACCAGGAAGTGGTAGACCAGTTAAAAGAACTCAAGATGCTATTAACACAGCCCAAGAAATTTTGGAAGATGAACCTACGACTTCTCTGCGTCATTTGTCACAGCAAATGAATTTATCGGTAGGAACATGCCGCAAATAACATAACCTCAATATGTGTTACCAACTTGAATTTTAAAAAATAAAAAATCACGGCACTCTTGATGTTTTTTACTAACAATTTGAAAAGAGGTACAAACAATTCTCTTTCGCTTCTCCTTGGCCGCTTTGTGATAACTTAAAATTGACCAAAATCGCCCCTTACGAATTTGAAATTATTTAGAAGCCTGTACTTCCGGTGTCTTTGAGGTACAAACAATTTAAAAAGAGGTACAAACGGGTACAAATGATGCTCTTTCAATGCCCCTTAGCCGCTTTGCGGTAACTTGAACATTGACTAAAATCGCCTCCATAGAATTTTTTTTTTTTTAAAGCCTGTACTTCCGGTACCTTTGAGGAACAAACAATTTAAACAAAGGTACAAACGGGTACAAACGATTCTCTTTCAAATGGCATAAACCAAATTTGAAAATGTGAAAGTTGGGCGCTTGCCATTTTTTTATTGTTTAATAACTTTTTGTCTTTGAGCTACAAACGAATTTAATAGCGGTACAAACAGGTACGAACGAGGTACAATCGATCTACGTTAAAAAAGTCCAACTTTTTTCAAGTCGGGCGCTAGGTTTACATCGGTAGCAAAGTATTGCACTCACCGAATAGATGTATAAAAGATAAAAAAATAAATTTGTTATTCAATTGTTTTGTGGGTTTGAGAAGACAACTCTTGAACAAGAAATGTGCTGTATTCATCGAATAAAAGTAGGTATGACCAAAAAATTGAATACGCCTTCAATTGTTTTTTTTTTTGTTTTTTTTTTAGGAATCTGGCAAATTCTTCCAGCAAAGTGTTGTACTCATGGAATCGATGCAGATAAGGCCAACAAATTAAATTGGTCCTTCAAATGTTTTCACGAATAACCAGATTTTGATCATTAGATAAGATGAAAAAATAAATTATTTGTTTAATTGCTCTGTGATTTTCAGAAGATAACCCTTGAACAAAACAGCCGATTTTAAAAATTGTGCTTAAAACGTCGAATAAATGTAGATAAGACCAAAAAAAGCTTACATCTGCCTAGAAAAACAAATATACTAACGCGATTAAATTCAATTTATAGACAAAAGATTGCTGCGAATAATGAGCAAGTGGATTTGTGGTGATAAAACAGACAGGGCTTAAAAAACAGAAATAAACTCTCTTAGACCTTTGTTATATCAATAGAGTACTACTAATTATAAATAACATGCATCATTAAATATTAGGCGTGACATTAGCCACTGAAGTGACTTGTATTTAGTCTTTGTAAGACTTAATTTTGAGTGGTCGACTTTGGTATCATCGAATGACCCTCTTCCTGCCGAGCAAATTTTATTCAGAACTTTTTTGACCCGATGCGTCGTTTTCGAGATATTTCAATGTCTTTAGATAAATCAGCCACCCTGTATATGCAGGCTACTTTTCGTCTTTATTTAATTTATTGAATGCTTTCGCAACAATTATCGTTTCTTCTTTTCTCAAAAAGGAGGCGATGGGATATATTATATGTTAAGTGGCTCTACCATCCAAATGTTCAACGAGCGGCCACTGCAAGCAATGGTGTGACCTGGACCAATAATCTAAAAACAGTTGCGTGGTTTATATTCAATTGGACTCCTATTTTTCTCGTACTTGTATCCTCATTTTCTTTGACGGACAGCAAAATATCTAATTCCTTCTGATTTTGTCTTCCCGGATCTCGTTCTTGTATGTCATTTTCACACTTGCAGTTATTCAAAACTGTTCCCCTAGCTTCAAACTTGCTTACCAATCATTGAACAGTAGCTTTAGCATGTCTCTATCTGGAAACTGGATAGAATACATATCGCAAACATCCTGATAACTATGGCCTGCATAATACCACTTAATTAGGAGGATTTTTTCTTGTGTAATGTAAATAATTTCAAAAACATTTACTTTAATCAAATGACAGCGGTATATTGTGCCATTTTGATATCCGCAACTGTTCTTTCAATTCCATGGCATGCCATTATTTTTATAAATTCACATTACTTTTTCTTAATTATTTTAACTTCGAGAAACGTAAAGTGTTAAGTGTGAACATTAATAAATTCAGAATTCCTCTTCAAAAAGCTAAATAGATTTTGTTTCTAAAATAAATAGGGGAGCCAATATTTGAACACTTCAAAATTAACATGCGAATTCCTATGTTGCGTCCGCCAAGTCAACACCCGGTATAGTATATCATATCATCTTTATTGGTGTTTAACAAAAATAGTTTACACAGGTCAAATATTTGGTAATAATAATGTGTATGTCCCAACATAACTAACTATACAGGGTTGGGCATATGTGTCGGAACACCTGATTTCTGGCTAAACGTCTGTTATTTTCTTATTACTTTAAAAAGAAATGTTTATAGTTTTATTTATTCTATTCAGTGACGTATTTTGATTTTCTACGGCTACCCTATTTTTTCGAGATATGACGTCATCAGCATTTTTTTTAAATGGATCATCCTATATATTTTTACATTTTCAAATAGACACCTTTTCAACAATTACAATGATATAGGGTTTGGTGGGTGTTTTTTAATAATAAATAAAATAATAAAAAATGAAATTTTGAATTTAATAAAAACTTTGGTCAACCCTTGAAAATTTTGATTTATAAATATTAGAATTTCTCTCGGGGAATATTGCGTTAAAAATGTTGCATGCATCTTGTGGAGATCTCTACCAATTTCCAAAACTTACCATCATTAACAACGTAATTTTTTTACGTTCAGTTAAGTCACCCAAAATTGAACAGACATGTTAATATTTCACATGGATACCATGTTTCAGTTACAGAAAACATAAAAACACGAAATTTTTTTATCGGAAAACAGTGTAAAAAGATGTAAAAGGCCAACTCGATCTAGAATTATTTTATTTAATATTTAAAAACCACAAGTCACACCCACCAAACTATACATCATTGTAATTGTTGGAAAAGTATCTATTCAAAAATGTGAAAATATACGGGGTGTTCCATTTAAAGAAACTGCTGAGGACGTCATATCTCGAAAAATAGGGTGCTGTAGAAAATAAAAATACGTCACTGAATAGCATAAATAAAACTATACACAATTCTTTTTAAAGTAATAAAAAAACAACAGACGTTTAGCCGGAAATCAGGTGTTCCGACACATATGCCCAACCCTGTATATCTGTAAGGTTAGTGAATAAGTGAGTAAGTAATTTTTATCACCGATTGGAAGTTAGCCATAAATTTCAGCCACGAATCCGGCGCCTACACCATTTAGAATTTACTAAATTTCTAAGTAATCTCTACTAATTTATAGAAAATTTATAAAAGACGTAATTAATCAAATAGCTGTAATGCTATAGTAATAACAGTAAGCATTTAACTTACGATTTATCCAATTTTGTCAATAATACATGGTCAATTTTCAAAAAAACAAAAGTCATTGTTAGGCACCGACTGGAAGTTAGCCATAAATTTCAGCCACGAATCCGGCGCCTCCACCATTTTGGACTTTGGTCAATTTTCAAGTTTTCTCTCCTAATTTACAGAAAATAGATTAAAATTCATAATTAATCAAATTGCTGCAGTGCCATAGTAATAACAATAAGCTTTTAACTTAGGATTTACCCCGATTTTTCGATAAGACACAAAAAATGACACAAATTCTTCATTTTTGTTTAAATAATTACTCCTATTTACCTAAACACTTTTATGAAATTTCGTCAATTTTCAAAAAATCAAAAGTCATCGTTAGGCGTAGTTTAGGTTTGATATTTTTGGCCACAAATGTTCTATAGGGCTTTGTATACAATATTTAAGCTTCAAAAAATGACACATATTCTTCATTTTTGTTTAAATAATTATTTACCCAGACACTTTTACGAAATTTCGTCAATTTTCAAAAAATCAAAAGTCATCGTTAGGCGTAGTTTAGGTTTGATATTTTTGGCCACAAATGTTCTATAGGGCTTTGTATACAATATTTAAGCTTCAAAAAATGACACATATTCTTCATTTTTGTTTAAATAATTATTTACCCAGACACTTTTACGAAATTTCGTCAATTTTCAAAAAATCAAAAGTCGTCGTTAGGCGTAGTTTAGGTTCGATATTTTCAGCCACAAATGTTCCATGGGCCTTTGTTTACAATATTTGAGCTTAAAAGAATGACACATATTCTTCATTTTTGTTTAAATAATTATTTACCCAGACACTTTTACGAAATTTCGTCAATTTTCAAAAAATCAAAAGTCGTCGTTAGGCGTAGTTTAGGTTCGATATTTTCAGCCACAAATGTTCCATGGGCCTTTGTTTACAATATTTGAGCTTAAAAGAATGACACATATTCTTCATTTTTGTTTAAATAATTATTTACCCAAACACTTTTAGGAAATTTCGTCAATTTTCAAAAAATCAAAAGTCATCGTTAGGCGTAGTTTAGGTTCGATATTTTCGGCCACAAATCTTGAGGTACAAACAATTTAAAAAGAGGTACAAACGGGTGCAAACGAATCTCTTTCGATTCCCATTAGCCGCTTTTCGATAACTTGAAAATTGACTAAGATCGCCTCCATAGAATTTAATTTTTTTTAAAAGCCTGTACTTCCGGTACCTTTAAGGTACAAACATTTTTAAAAGAGGTACAAACGGTTACAAACGAATCTCTTTCGATTCCCCTTAGTTGCTTTATGATATTTTAAAAATTGACTAAACTCGCCTCTTAAGAATTTTGGAATTTTTAGTAGCCTGTATTTTCGGTTCCTTTGAGGTACAATTAAAAAAGAGGTACAAACGATTCTCTTTCGAATGGCATAAACTAAATTTGAAAATGTGAAAGTTGGGCGCTGGCCATTTTTTATTGTTTAATAACTTTTTTGTCTTTGAGGTACAAACGAAATTAATAGCTGTACAAACAGTTACAAACGAGATACAATCGATCTACGTTAAAAGTCGGACGCAAGATTCACATCGGTCCTAAACTAGGCCAACGACGACTTGATTTTTTTTTTAAATTGACCATGTATCGGGAGATGTCTTATCGAAAATCCGGTTAAATGCTTTACTATAGCATCACAGCTATTTGATTTTTTATAAATTTTCTGTAAAATGGTTGAGATTACTTAGTAACTAAAAAAAATGGCGGAGGCGCCGGATTCGAGGCTGAAATTTATGACCAACTTCCAATCGATGATTTTAACGCTATCAATTTTTATCTATCCTAGAAATAAGATCAACATTATAAAGAAACTCGCTTCTCATTATCTACATTATTTGCAATTTCAAAATATTTTTGAGCTTCTCACGTGGAAAATGTACAGGGTGTCCCACCGAGACCGCCCTTTAAAAGTAGACTTCTAATTGATGTATTGTAATGAGATTTTCAGCATTTGTGTAATCGGATGCACTCTTTGCAGTAAAAATACTTTCAGCCGTAATACAAGAAGTGGTATGATTATTACCGGTAATATTTTGGAGTTGAAACCGAGCTGCTGATTCAACGAGCGCTAGCGCGAATATCATCGATTATTAATCGTACCACGAGTTATATTTAGTGAGAGAATATAACGAATAACCTTTTATAATCTTGATGAAGACTCACATATTGCAATGTTATAATTCGTCTTGTAGTTTCTTGCAGCACAAAGACTCCGTAAACTCTCGGCACTGCGACTCTTTATTCCTCGCGGTATTTCTGGGCGTCGTATTTTTCACCATTTCACTGATTTTACTGTTAGAAACTGCATCCCAATAATTTAGTATGTCCATTTTGAGGTTTAAAATTCTGACAGGACCACAATAAAATATCACCGCTACTTTTGTTTTTTATCATCGCGGTGATACACATGCTGCTATGCATTTCCTTGCATCTGATTGGCTCAAAATACATTCTAGTAGGCCATGAGTTGTATTCTCAAGATTATATGACTTCCGGTATAATCGGAAGTCAACACCAACTTCCTTATTTTAAATGGAATGCTATATTTTTATTGCAAATTTGAATTCAACATAAAATTCTGTGGAAAAATCATTAAGCATCATAACCTCCAAATTTAGGAGTTTTCGAGATATTTGACGTTTTTCTAAATTTAGTGCTTTTTCACAATTCACTTTGAACCATTGTTTGCAATTTTAAGAGGAAACCTATTTTTCGAAAGTTAACTGATTTCAAATTTTTTCTTCATGCAAAGTCAAATCCGAAAACATTTTTCGCGGGGAAAAGGAATATGCAAAATTTAGAAACCATTGTTGTGTCGAAATATGTCGTGCTATTAAAAATTTGTACGTTTTGTATTTAGATTCCAGCCTTGGAATTCAATTGGGGAAAAATATGTACAAAAAAATAATTGGCGTTGAAATAAATTTTAACAAAGCGCAATCGATTAAAGGAAATGTTACTTTTGCTTTTCGATTTTTCACTAAATATATTTCGATTTTTTTTTTAAAGTTATGTGCTTTCAAAAAACCGCGTGAACATTAAGGGTTTTTTTGGCGAACTAAATAAATATACAACTGCGAACTTTTCACCACATGTTTACTCATATCTCGAGCACACTTTACAATTTTTCCGACACGAAATCGTCGCTTATTGAAGTAAACGGCAACTTAACTGCTCATCTTCAAAAAAAGTTTTTAGCGGTGATCACGATTACGGGCGTTCTGTTTATCTGAAACAAAAAAATCATACGGCTTTTTAATCTGTGAAGTATGAACTAGGATTATTAAAAAATATTGAATTTTGGATTTTTTATTTTTTGGTTTAAAATATTCCCTGAGATGTGTACTTTAATTTAGCATTCATCCCTAGTCCGCCAGAAACATTTAAACCGGTTAACGAGACGATTTTCTAAAAAACGTCCCGGCGCGCTTAGCGAGCGTCAGGTGCTCCAGGCTGAAGGCGAAAGCGACGGGTGTTCTTCAGGGATATCGACACAAGCCAGCGATGAAGAAGGAGATTTTCGACGCTCTCCGGTCCTGTCTACATAGAACTGAGCCGGGATAACTTGTTGCAAAGGTGCCAAGGCGGGTTTAAACGAAATGGGAATGAAAGTTTCAACGCGACGCTCTGGCAGATAGCTCCAAAAGTTGTCCATTCTGGAAAGTCAGTGGTAGACATTGCGGCCGGTATTGCTGCTTGCAATTACAATGATGAACTTCACGACATTATGCAAATAATGCAGGTCCTGCAGCTTCAGGTCGATCCGACGTGCTACAATTTTTGCGTCAACGATGACGCCAATCGAGTGAAGTTGACACATTTGAAATTGATAAATACAACATCTTTTGGTCCGCCATCTTGAATTTGACTAATCTAATAATAAATATCGAAATTATGGTCAAAATTGGTGGATACAAATTTCTTTTGGTCTGCCATATTGGATCCGCCATCTTTAACTTCATATTCACCCATGCCGAAAACATATAATATCTGATAGTCGCCGTGCAAACTGAACAAACGAGAAAGTTATCCCAAGTTAAACTTTCCCAAAACTTGAAACACGTTTATCTCGAAACAGTATTTTTCAAAACTGCGGGGGAAAATTCTTGGAAAGTTTACATCCGATTTCGATGCGGTTTTGCCGACTGTATTAAGAATTGAATTATCTAACAAAATACGGGCCGGATTTTCGATATTGTGAAAATTCGATTTTAGATGCACGTTTTTGTGACGAATTTTTGGGGCTGACAATGAGTTTTTTTTTATTCAGAAGGCCACCATTTTTGAAAGAATCAACTTGTTCAAAAATGCTCCCGTTTTTCGTTGCGAAATATTATGTAGAATAATATTCCGAACCGATTTTTATTGCAGGACGACTTGGGACCAGGAATCTCCTCGCAGTAGGGCGATTTCGCGCAAGAGGACGTCTGTGCCAGCTGGTGCAGCGGCCTCAAGAGGGCCGCGATCAGCGCGAAAAAAAAGTAGTTTGGAAGCCGGTTAATCACTAATTAGAACCATCAAAAACGATTTGCCCTCCTGACTTGTTTTCATGCCGAAAATAAAATACGAAAATGACCTATTTTTTCAGCGCTCAAGTGTTGTTCATTTTGACATTCTCAATTGTATTATATGTGTATTCTACCTAAAAAACGAAAGGTTGCCAAATTTCTGTAATAAAATGAATATATATTAAATATATTAAAAATATATTTAAACAATATCTTATTTACATCAAAGAGACTTTTGTTTAAATTATTTTTGAAATGTTCTTCTGTTGGAGCATAATTTAGGTGTTACGGTAATTTTGACGAGCCCTGTATATGTATACAGCAATTTTATCATGAGTAAAAAAGTGTCTATAATATATTTTTTTTTTGTTCCAGGTATGTACCTTGAAATAATCCATTTTTGAGTTCCGCGCCGCCGTCGAAAACCTGTAGTAAGTTTTAAAATCCTTAACTTATTTCTATAAAGTTTTATTGGTAATGAAGAAATTTTAAACGTTAATATTATATTTGTAAATTTGATAATAGCAATAATCATACAATTCAAAATTATATACACAATAAACACATACTGTTTTTTGTAAGTTCGCCAATTCCCATAAAAAAGTTGTCAATCTTGATTAACAATTATAAAAATTAAAGTAACCACTTAATGAAGAAAAAAATCTCCACGCCGCTCTCGGAATTCGGTCGCATTAAATGTTTTTCACAGTTTGCCATCTCCCTATTAGAGCGATGAGAAGAACTTCAACTTTCCTCTATAACTGAAAAAAATATAATTTTTCCACGTGGCGCTTCGAATTCGGACATTAATTCGCTTTAATAATTTCGATCTTCTTTCAAAGCCCGTCAACTCCCATAGAAAAGTTACTTGGGCGTAATCTTTTCACCATAATCTATATCAACAATTAGAAAAATAAGAGAAACCTACACTCCCCGCGAAGACTGGTAAAAAAATCCGGACGCTATGTTAATTACCATTTTTTTTTAAAGTTCGCGAGCTTCCATAAAAAAGTTCGTTGCGGCAATTGATTTAAACGATTAAAAAAATAAAAATTTATGATTGAAAAAATTTCTAAGAATCCGGATACTCGCCTTATTAATTTCGATTTTTTCTAAAGCCTGCCAACTCCCACAAAAAAGTTACCTTGGGTAATCGTTTCACCTTAATCTATATCAACAATCGACGACTGATAAACTCGTGCACAAATTTCGGAGGCACCAATATATATTTTTTTCAAAGTTCGCGAGGTTCCATAAAAAAGTTCTATTAAAATAGATTTAAACGTGTTGTGCGTTCCATAAATATCCACGATATATACAGGGTGTTTCAGAGCTCTGGGAACGGTCAATCACGTGCTTATTTGTCAAAATTTTGAAAACAAATTTATATAAAAGTTGTGCAGAATAGTGAGCTGCATGCCCTAAAAATATTTACATTTATACAGGGTATCTCATAACAAAGTTACAGACCAAACTTATGTTTTTTTAATGGAACACCCTGTATATTTTAGCATTTTTTGATTCCTTGTTACTTTGAGATTAAAATGACCTAGGCTGCTTTAACTTTGCACTTTGGTTTTTAATGCAGAACTAACATACAAACACGTCAAAATAACCATTTCAACTTGTTAAATATCCGAGTTGAAAAACTCGTCAGTATTGCATGGTTATAGTTTGCACAATAAATCTCATTTCAGGATAAGTTTTTTTGGCATTTTTAATGAACCGTAGAAGGTGGTTGAAAAACTTACTACACGCGTATAGTGAAGCTCGTTCCAACATGAAGGATATGTATAGTGTTGTGATGGCTATTAGACCCTTTTGAGCGCGATTGTTTTTTTTTTTAATTATTTTTGACGCAATTTTTGAGGTTATATTCACATTTTTCAATGAAAACTTGTATTAAATATATAATATCCGTATCCTACAATTCAATCCGTTGGATTGTAGGATAGGGCCCACCCATCACCCCTGATTCCACTTTTATTTAAACTACAAAATCACGTTATTTATTATTTATAAACTCTAAATTGTTAAAGAAATTTCTTCAACCAAACAGACTTTTGTAGTTTAAAATAATGTAGATTCTAAGGGTGGTGTCTGATATAACTGCAGATTAAATATTTTTGTAGGAGTTCTTTGACCAACTGTTGGTAGTTGTCGCTTTTCTGTTGCATAGAAATCCCCATACCTGTAAATGCTTCCCAGGCTGCTTTCTCTTTCCTCTCTAAAATTTCATCAAAAGCAGGGTCCTTAAAAATGTCGCATTTGAGAGCCAACAAAGATTTCCTACCTTAACGTTTACTTCACTCAATCTTGGGAATTTCGTTCTAAGGTATTTGAAGTTTCTCCATTCTAGTTCACAGCTTTTATGAAGTTATTCATTAATCCGAGCTTAATGTGCAGGGGAGGAAGCAGAATGTTATTTGAATCTACAAGAGGCTTATTTTGGACATTTTTCTCCTTGAAGGCCATTTGTCTTGCATGTAGTGAGATTTTCGACTTCCCCATAAACACAGGAAACACCAGTACTTGGTATAGCCCAACTTCAGTCCCAGAACTAGAACAACAACTTTTCTTCATGTGAACAGCGCGTCCAATGGGAAAGGAAGGAAGAAGGTTACCGTTGTGTAGTAAGGCTTACAAACTGAGCTCGGAAGAGTCTGTAAATAACCTCTACTCAATTGGATTCAGGGAATTCATTAAGCCGTTGACATTAATAAAAGCAACCGTATTTTCTTTCTTCTCAAAGAAATGAAGAAGATTCTTCTGACGAGTCCTGTACTCTGTGATCTTGGCTCCTGGTTGGAGAAAATGCCATTGCTTTACTCTTGATCTCGGAAGCTTTGCCTTTTCCTTTGGCAAGTCAAGATCTCTTATGAGATGACTCAATTCTCTGACTCGGTCTGTGGGGCTCATCTATACCTTCTGTCTCGAAATCTGGATCATGGGAAGTCTCAAGATTAACGACATCTTCTTCCTCGCAAGCTAGAACATCTCCTCCTTTACCATCATCCTGTTCAATCTCATAATTTTAAGGTGGTTCGGTAATTGGCAGATGCCGAATGAGGAACGTGACGAATGGCTGTTGGAATGCAGGTATACTCTACCGGTGCTTTCTACGACAATTAAATCGTCTACATTGCCCCGTGATGGGCAATTTAGAGGTCAAATTGGGCGTTTATGTGGCAATCCGTTTTTGGGGGGCGATGCCCATTTTGTGGAGGCGAATGCATTTTGAATACTCGCCTGCAGAGATGGCTCAAATCGCCTAAAATTTGATTAACTTAGGATTATGTCTTTCGAAATTAGAACCAAATGTTATTAGACTTTGCTAAGATTGCTAAAATTGCCAAGTTGGCTTGATTTTACATGAAGTTTTTTAAAATTTAAAAAAAATCAAATAACGCATTCCTAAGTTTAATAATTTATCAAAATCAAAACCTTGATTTTCTTGATTTTGAACTTGAAAAACTTCGGATTTTGGCAATTTCTCGAAGTGAATATTTTTAGTGCCATTTAAAACACACTGAATGCTCTGCCTTTTAACATAAAATATCATAATCAAAAATGCGTTTAACACCCCAGCAATTTTTTTAAATTGAAAACGAGGGTTTGTGGATTTTGAACTTGAAAAATTTCACATTTTTCCAATTTTCATTAACTCGACATGATTATCTCTGAATACAGTTTTTAAACACATAAAATTCGCTACATTTTGGCATTTAAATCATCAAAACCAAATACCGCGTTTGCAAGTTAATCAATTTTTTTAATCAAAAACTTGATTTTGTTGATTTTCAGCCCGGAAAATGTCGGATTTTAGCTATTTCCATTGTATCTACATGAATATATTTAATAGCACCTAAAACACTCTAAATTCTCTACTTTTAACATATAAAATATCGTAATTAAAACATGAGTTTAACACCTCGGCAATTGTTAAAATCCAAAGCGCGATATTTTTTTTTTTCATTGATTTGACATGACTATTTCCTAATACTTTTTTCAAGCACACTAAATTCGCTACATTTGGCATTTAAATCTTTAAAATCATATAACGCGTTCGGAAGTTAGGACATTTTTCAAAATCAAAAACGTAATTTTGTTGATGTTGGTCTTGAAAAATTTCAGATTTTGTCAACTTTCGTACTTCGAAATTAATAATTTCAAACTTTCTTAAAATACCATAAATTCTCTACATTTTAGCTTGTATATTATCATAATCAAGAAATGCTTTTAACATCTCAGCATTTTTTTGTCGAAAACGCGAATTTGTTACCTTTGAACTTGAAGGATTTTGGCAGCTGACAAATAAAATAAATTCTTAACATTTTAACAAATAATCAAAAACACGTTCAATAACCATGAAATTTTACCATGAAATTTCAGATTTTGGCAATTCTCATTGACTTGACACGAATATTTCTAAATATATATTTTTTTAAATCACACTAAATTATCTTAATTTTAACACACAAGCAAATTCTCTTTGACATATCTATATTTTTTTATATTTTTTTAAACACTAAATTTGTTACGTTTTAGCATTTAAATGATCGTAATCAAATCATTAATCAATTTAAAATACACCAAATTCACTGAATTTCGGCATTCAAATCATCAATATTAAATATCAAGTTCTGAAGTTAAGCAATTTTTCAAAATCAAAAAATCTATTTTTGACATTTAATCTGGAGAATTTCGGATTTTGGAAATTTTCGTTAACTCAACATTGGATATTTCTTAATACTTTCTTAAAATAAAATAAATTCTCTAAATTTCAATATGCAAATCATCATAATCAAAAACAGCAATTTCTAAAATTAAGAACACGATTTTGTTGACTTTAAACTTTCGAATTGTGGTAATTTTCGTTGACTTAATATACTTTAAAAAAATTTTAAACACACTATATTCTCTACAATTAAACATAAATCATTAAAATCAAATGACGCATTCAACGCCTCAGCAATTTTTAAAACGCAGAAACGGAATTTTGTTGCCTTTGAAACTTCCGATTAAGACAATTGTACTTGACTCGTCATGAATATTTCTTAGTACTTTTTTAAAACACAATAAATTTACTATATTTCAACGTATGAAACAATCAAATTAAAAAGCGCGTTCAATTAATTTTAAATTTTAGAAATTGAAAACGTGATTTTGTTGCCTTTGGAAGTGGAACACTTGAAATATTGTCAATTTGCGCCGATTTAAGATACAACTTTTTTAATACTTCTATTAACCCGCCATTGGTGACGCAAATTTAATGGTGACACCGGTCACACGTACCGGGGTTTTCAACTGAAGATTTTTCATGTTTTTTTTTTTTAATCTATGCTCTTTGACAATAAAACCAAGATATTTAATCAATTTAAGCTCTGCAACGCGGCAGCTACTCGAAATTGCAACAAAAAACAATAACGGAGAATAAAGTTATTCGACAAACCCGGTCTCACAGACCAATAGGTCACCATTGGCGGGTTAAATATACTAAATATCTAAAAGTTCTCATTAAAACTTCAAATTTCGTTTAGATGTCGCCTTTAAGGTGTATCTATCTTATATGTAGTAAATGTTGTTTTACTTCGTTCCTTTCGATTATTTTTCTTTGTATCTTACCCAACCTAAAAATCTATGTTACATTATTTTAGCGATTATCATGTAATTTCAAGCTGTTAAAAATTAAAGGGGGCGAAGGACCTGACAAACTGGGCGTTTGGTCTTAAAAGGTTGAGAAACACTTTAAAAAAAAAATATTTTGGATAGTTCCGGATAGTTCTGATTGGTTTTTCCTGTAGTTCTTTGCGAGTTCTATCCATAGTTGTTATGAAATATTTAGATTCGACCAATATTAAGTGAATAATATGAATTTGAATATTTTGAATTTCCAAATTTTTATCTCTGGAAATTCAACAGGGCTCTTTTTTAAGTATCAGGAACTATAGTACTAACTCAAACACATCTTAAAACTAGTTCAGAACTATTCGATAACAATGTTGGGGTGCGGTGTCAAGTTGGGACCCCATTTTTCAAAAAATTCCTGACAGCCCTATTTTACAGAACTCTTTTTAAAAAGTTGATAGTACTTCTAGATATATCAAAAGGAATTGAGAACTCTATTCAGAACTATCAGAACACTTCATTGGGGTGCCAACTTCACATACTCCTTCCGCGGCATCTTTATCCAGGACCGCGCCAAAGCATGTTACCGTCGGGGTGCGAGTAAAAAATTGCCGCTGCATTTCAATGTGAAAAGGGGGGTAGAGAAAATGAACACCATCTCTAAATTATTTAGAAAGAAAGAATTTCGATATAAACAAAGAGATACGTTCGCGGATTTCGCGCTTGCATCCGTACGCAAAGAATAAACAATCATCTCCCATTTCGCGAACGTACGTATTACAATAAAAAAGTATTTTAGGTGGATTGATATTTTTAACGAGCGCCGTTTTGAAATAAATTGTTTGCAACTCGTAAAAACCAATAATATTTAGTGGGCGCCAAGCTAAGAGGGCTCTTAGCATCGATGTTTCGGGCGAATGACCGGCGCCTCATAGGGCCCGCCACCCCCAAGACCTACTGCCCGGGTGCTGGGCACCCCTAACACCCCCGCTTGGTGCGGCCCTGTCTTTATCCACTAGTTCTGATCTGAAAGCAGAAAATTCGGGTTTTAATCTGTTAGAGTGATTCTAAAGGTCAAACAAAAGGCCCAAGTAGGTTCTGTATCTTGAAAACAAGAGCTAATCTGAAATGTTCATATTGTTAATGCTGGAGGCTTCTACTTCGTTGTACATTTTGATTACTATAATAAAACTCTTTTAACTTTGTTTTTTATAACTTGGATATTTATTTTTGTGACTTAAGTTTCGGTAAGTACCCTTACCATTTTCAAACATGAAGTGATTTAAAAACCGATTTACAGAGGTATATATGCAGGTAAAAACTAATTATACAAGGGCTTAAAAAGTAGGGGTGTAAATTAGGTCAAGCTGGTCGTTCAATCACTTCATGTTTGAAAATGGTAAGCGTTATTACCGAAATTTAAGTCATAAAAATAAATATCCAAGTTATACAAAACAAAAGTGTTTTTATAGTATGATATTTTCATGGTGATTTTCATGTTTAGCGAGACAAAATACTTCGGAAATGCTTATTGTTCAACCTGAAATATTATCAGTGTTGGCCAGTGTTATTAGTGCGGTACTTATCTGCAAAAAGTTCGACGGATAAAATTTGCGAAAACGAAACCGA
Source organism: Ocypus olens (assembly GCA_910593695.2). Lineage (NCBI taxonomy): Eukaryota > Metazoa > Arthropoda > Insecta > Coleoptera > Staphylinidae > Ocypus > Ocypus olens. Next base: position 21,252,434 of record OU343052.1, on the reverse strand, counting down.
GTATGAAAGGATATTTATTCCTATTATTTATCTACATCATGTTTCGAATAAAGATAAACCCATTCCAACTGCGGGATCATTAACACATTGACTGCCAACAAGTTTTTTTGAAAAATGTTAAAAAAAGTTCTATTTTATAAAATGAGTAAGAATGTGCTTATTTAATTCATTTTGATGCATTTTTTTTAGACGAAATTACGGGTCAGTCACCGGTGACTGACAAAGCGGTCAACGTGTTAAGAATCGGAATTAATACGATACCGATTTCGATTATTTTCCCGATTCCGGTTATATTTTTGTATCTGATTATTCTTCCGATTAGAAATAAATATTCCCATTATGAACAGATATATCGAATATTCCCGAGTATTCCGATTACTCCATTAGTACTTCAAACGGGGTGCTAAAACCCCGTCAAAATGTATTTCATCTATTTGATCTGTCTCATAACGAATGTGATGCCTGGTATCGCACATCACTGGATATAATAATTCACAGCGGCCGCCTCTATTTTGCAATTACGAACGTGTCACCACAACCCGAAAGCCCCATAAACAGCGCATTTACGGCCGGTAACATCACGCACCGTTAAGGCCAACATGGTGCCGTTGAATTTACGACGGATTTATCGAACTTGTCGGTATTCCATTTACGGTGACAGTACTTTTCATATTGGATATTCGGCGTCCGTGTCGTCTGGAGCGGAGACGATCACCGACATCGATTGCAGCCGACACACGAGAGCATTAAATATGCTCAGGGAATTGTTGCAGTTTTCCATCCCCACCGCCGCTCCTCTATTAAAAATCCATAAGCTCACGGATTACAAGTTGCGGCTCGCCGTCTGAGGGGGCTGATTACAAGTCCGTTCGCAATTCGAGGGAGGAAATGATTACTAGAAAAGTGGGCAATTACACCGCGGCCCGCATTAAACTTTCAATGGTTTTCAATGGAATTTTACATTTATAACTCGTAATAGGCATCACGTACACTTACATGCAAAGAAATCGACCCAGTTCATTCTTTTGAATTTGACTGTTTTTTTGGAAACAAGATATCTGATTTTAAAAAAATATTTGAAAGGTCTAAATTTATCAAGATCATTTTCCCCTTTTAAAGCGGAAAGTTGTTAAATGTTTTTACATAAATTACACAATTACCGATATTAAGAGTTGTTACAAGACGATCTTGTAACGGATATAATGTTAGGAGCATTTATTGTGCATATCGCAACAATTGTTTCACCACACCGTGGCTTCTTCAGGCGAAGAAATGATCATTGAAAAAGCCACAGAGTGGCGAAACAATTGTTGCATTTCCCCATAACTTATTTAAAAGTGTTATCGTGTATTATTTACGAATTTATCAAATTGAGCATGAACTTTCAACAACTATTTAAAGTGTGTCTAATGAAATCGACATTAAGCGTCCATTAAACCCTTTGTCTGGCGATCACGGCTGCCACTAGCGATGAAATTTGGATCCGTTGGCACTTTCGTAGAAATTACACCCCCATATCATGCATGAATCGCTTTTACAACTGATCCACTTTTCAATGCAACACACAGTAAACATCGCTATCATGGTGACAAATCTTGACCTGTGGTATTATAGCTTATTCGCGTTAAAGATGCAGTCGGTGTAAATAACGAGAGCCACGTTGTCACCCCATTGTAATGGGGAGCGCGCGGAAATTTGAAAAATTATCGAGCACTTTCTAATCAGCCTGATATTTTTTAGGCTTGTTGCAATAAATCCATGTACTTTAAGGCTGGTTAGAAAATGTGCAATTGTTTGCTTAGACAGCCTGGTTTCATCTTATGCCGGCTTATTGAAAACAACGCCGCGGCTGAAGTTCAAAGTCGTTGAAACTAGTTATCAGTTACATCAGTGAGAAAGAGATAAAATAAAAGGTGGTCATCTCTTGGAATCTTTTTGAACTACCACTTTATTTTTACTTTCATGATATTTGACATCTGATGTATGAAAGTTCTTCAGTATACAACACCCGGTTAACGAAATGGCACGCTATACGCTGGATGAACGTTGGGAAATGTTAAAAATTTGTAATTGGTGTATTGCAGAGTAAGTGCGAAAATTGCGTACAAAATTCGGTCGCGAATATGCACCAAATGCAAGTGTTCTGAAGAAATTTGTGCACAAAGTTCGTGAAACTGGTATGCTGGTGGACCGTACTAAAGCTCCACAGGTTCGTCCGGTTCGTACACCCGAGAATATTGCTGCTGTAGCCCGTAGTGAGCAAGTCAACCCGAGAACATCGACTCGCCATCGCTTTCAGCAATTGAACATTAGTCGCACTACCATGAGCCGTTTTTTGCATAAAGACATCGGTTTATTCGCCTATAAGGTCCAAATAACACAGCAGTTGAAGAGAGCTGACCATCCACTTCGATACAACTTCGCTAATTGGGCCTTAGAGCAGCTGGAAGCCGATGGTGACTTTTGGCGAAAAATTATCTTTTCCGACGAAGCGCATTTTCACCTCGGAGGCTACGTAAACAAGCAAATCTGCAGGATTTGGGTATCGGAAAACCCACACGTGATCGTTGAGCAGCCAATGCATCCCGAACGAGTGACTGTATAGTGCGGATTATGGGCCGACAGCATCATCGGCCCATTTTTCCTTGAATCTGGCGAAGCGGTCAACGGAAACCGCTATAGGACCATGATAGCAAACTTTTTTTGGAGCAAATTACTGGTTTGGATGTGGGCAACATCTGGTTCCAATAAGATGGGGCGACATGCCACACTATCAACGCAACTATCGACTTATTGCGGTCAAAGTTCGAAAATCGTGTAATCAGCCGTCGTGGAGATGTGAATTGGCCAGCAAGGAGCTGCGATTTGACGCCCATGGACTTTTATCTCTGGGGTGCCGTTAAAGAACGTTGTTATGCCAACGATCCAGCAACGATTGGCGATCTTACAGTCAATATCCAAAATGCCATTGCCGAGATAGAGCCGCAGACGTTGGAAAAAGTTCTGAAAAATTGTGTCGAGAGAATGGACTATTGTAAGGCCAGCCATGGCAGCCATTTGACTGATGACATATTCCATGTATAACCGAATACTCTTGGCTACAAAATAAATGCAAGATCATGAAATTCCATCTAGCCGTTTGTGTTTTATTAAGATTTTAAAAAGATTCCTTGCGATGGCCCACCCTTTATAAACTGCACAACAATAATTATTTAAGGAGTTATTATTATTAAACAAAAATTATGAAATAATTATTGATCTCATAAACAAGTTGTTAAATGAAAATAATGATTCAAATTTTCTTCGGTGTTAATTTTCTAATATTGTTGAACCTAATTCTAATTTTTGTTCTGTTTCAAACAGTGCTAAGTATAGACTTTAACCTACGACTCTGTGTTTTGATGAGTTTTTTGCCAATGAACCAAACGGCACCGTATTTATGTACCAACCCAGGGGTTCCCAAACTTTTTTAGTTAGCGGCGCACTTACACGTTGATTTTTGAGCGATAGTTGCTCTTTATTACAGCTGAAAATCCGGCTTCGCATAAATAGGATGTTGCAAAGGGAGTTAAAATCCTTGAAGCTTTTAAACTTAGAGTCGAATATTCATTTTTCATAGTTACCCAAAACTCTACCAAATCGGAAAGAGAAGCAAATTTTGTTTTAAGGCTGTTGTCGCAAGATTTTGTATACAGGGCTCAGACGCGCACATTTACACTTTTGCGGAAATGTCTAAGTATGAATAGCCAAATTAATAATAGATAATAGAGTTTTAACAAACATGTATTTACAATCTTTAATGAAAAACTGGGTAATTGATCATCACCAGAAGTATTGTTATTTTTAAGCGTCTTAGTACTATTAATAATATCAGCTTTATTGAAGGGAGAAATATCACCGATGTGAAACCACGGATTTCTCGGCGCATCCACCAAATAATAAAAATTTCTTTAATATTAATGATTTAAGATTAATCAAACGCTAAGAATGTAATTAACATAAGCCTATAGATGTACAGTCACAGAACTCCCTTTTTAAAATGACAAGAATTCAAAGTCCAATATGGCACTGTTTGGACGCGTTTAAAATTTATTTTTTTAACAACAACCTGTAGATCTACTTAAACGATTTGAACGATGAAATTTTGTGTAAAATTGTTTATAATTTTTTTATGAATTTTTTTTCGGGGGTCCACCCAAACCTTATATGGCAAACTTTTAAAGGCCAAAATGGCACTGTTTGACGCGTTTCAAATTCAAATTTTTAACAACTACGTGTAGATAAGAGTCTACTTATACGATGTAAACGATGAAATTTTGGGTAAAATTGTAAAAGCGTCAAACAGTGCCATTTTGGACTTTGAAAGTTTGCTATATTATATAAAAGTTAAATTAAGTGGTTCACTTTTAGAGGTTTTTAAAAATTCACTTTTAATTACAATTTACTATATTAATTATACGAATAAAATACAAATTATGAATGTTACGTTCTGAATACAAAATTATTAATGTTACATTATGAATACAAAATTATGAATGTATCTGATAATAATAAACGAAGCTATTTATCTAATATATAAAATTTTTGTGTCACAATGTTTGTAACAAAACTCCCTCCGAGACCGAATCTTGTGAAATTTTGTGTGTAGGTCTGAAAATAGGACGTAATAGTATATTGTACAACAAGAGTGGATATGATGCACATATCTCACGAAGGCAAGTTTGGGGAACGAGCCGTAGGCGAGTGCCCCAATGCCGAGTGAGATAAGGGGGCATCATATCTACTCGCGTTGTACAGATAACTTTTTCTACAACTGAAATCCCTTTCATTTTTTATAATGAATATCGAAAAAACATGTAAATTAATTTATCTGACGTTTTATGTGTGACGTTTTCTCGTAGCGGCCACGTCTCCGTTATAAAAAAGTCACTGTAATGCGTGGTCTACAATGTTGAAGGTTTATCAGTTTTGGAAATGTTTTCTGTGCACGTAATCATAACGTTTTCATTGATAGTTTTCACATTCTTACTTGTACACCAATCTATATATTGTTTGTATGCGAAGTCATATTTTGGACGGGATCTGATCGGCAGTAATCCCTGCTGGATATTTTGAGCAGATTTCCTAATTTCAGGTGGAGTACAATTATTCGAATCACTTTCACTTTCCATGATGATTTCCGATTATATAAAAATGTAAATTAATTATTTGACGTTTGATGTGACGTTCTCCCGTCGCTGCCGCCGCCGCCGCAACGTTCTATAACAATGGTTGTTTATTATTTTAATTTTTTATGATTCTGCATTCAAAAATACATATACTCCTAAATTTCCACCCTTCTACCACCAACTCCTATTTTTTAATAGCGATTTTAGTACTTTAATAATTTTCTACTCTGGGCGATCGACCGCTCGATCAGTTATTCCGGCCAGGCGTCTACCGGTGTCACTTTTCACCCCGTAAACAGCACTCACTAACATTTTGAGCCTAAACCGTTTTCGGCCATTATCGTCACCAGTTTATTTGCTTAATTTTAATGGGCCACACACGGACGACGGCGCAACGCAGCGCAGCGGAGCCGTCGTCCGTCACCAGTTATCTGCCTTAATATATATGGACCATGCACGGACGACGGCGCAGCGTAGTAGAGCCGTCGTTCGTCACCAGTAATAAGCTATGTATTGACGACGGCGCAGCGTAGCGGAGCCGCCGGTTCGTCACCAGTTATCTTGCTTAATTTCTAAGGGCTACACACGGACGACGGCGCAGCACAGCGCAGCCGTCATTCGTCACCAGTTTATTTGCTTAATTTTAATGGGCCACACACCCGCTGCGCTGCGCCGTCGTCCGTCACCAATTATCTGCCTTAATATATATGGACCATGCACGGACGATGGCGCAGCGCAGCGGAGCCGTCGTTCGTCACCAGTTACCTTGCTTGATTTTAAAGGGCTGCGCACGGACGACGGGGCAGCGCAGTAGTTGCTTTGCTCAATTCATGATTATGGTATCGATTTTATTACGTTGGCAGAAAATAAAATGAAGAATGTTGTGTATCATAGAGCATTACAATAATAAACACTATGTTTTTGAATATTTAAAAAAAATTAATTATACCAATTCGAATTCATAGTTAACACAGGACAACGTCTGTCGGGTCAGCTAGTACTATATAAAATTACAGCATAAGCATAATACCATCTGTTATAAACTGCGTCTTAAATAAATACTTTATACGCCTTAAATACAAATATAAATAATGTTCATTAAAAAAAAAACCAAGTGTGCCATGATTTTTATTTTTAAAAATTGAAATTGGTAACACATATAGAGGTTACGTTACTTGCGGCATGTTCCTACTGATAAATTAATTTGCTGTAATAATCGACGCAGAGAAGACGTAGGTTCACCTTCAAAAATTCCTTGGGCTGTGTTAATAGCATCCTAAGTACGTTTAACTGGTCTACCACTTCCTGGTTTACGGAGACATGACAGATCATGACAAGGTATATTTAAATTCATCATAAATTATGGGAAATAATAAATAAATAAAATATTAAATTCTTCCTGAAACTCAGCCAAAGGTGCGTCGAATGAATACACCCAGTTTCCGCGCACTTTAGTCCCATTTCGGAAATAACTTTCAACTAAAAACGTTTTTGCTGGTTGCTGTAAACCATTGTGACCATGGAATAATTGTCACTTTTGGAACGATCTGACGTTTTGTATGGCAATTCCTAACATGTGCCAACTTAAATTTTTAAAAATAAAAAATCATGGCACACTTGAGGTTTTTTTTAATGAACATACGATATAAGAACAATTAATACAATTATAAAATAATAATAAATGTCGTTGTATAACCGAAAGGTTACTTAAATATATAGTTTAGGTAGACCCGCGAAAAAAAATTAATAAAAAAGTTATAAAAATCGTTTAAATGGTTTAAATAGACTCTTATCTACACGTTGTTGTTAAAAAATTAAATTTGACACGCATCAAACAATGCCTTTTGGCCTTTGAAAGTTTGCCATATTATATATATGGTTTGGGTGGACCCGCGAAGAAAAATTCATAAAAAAGGTATAAACAATGTTACCAAAAATTTGATCGTTTAAGTAGACTCTTATCTACACGTTGTTGTTAAAAATTGAATTTGAAACGCGTCAAACAATGCCATTTTGGCCTTTGAAAGTTTGCCATATTAGGTATACCGGGTGGACCATTTAATGTGTTTTCAGGAACTATCTTCGAAACAAGAAACTTTAAAAAAAAATGACCCCATCAAAAAATGATTGTATTGAAGGGGGCCATAATAACATAATTTTGTTTTTTTCATAGATGGCGCTGTTGTCACTAAATCGAGGTCAACTTAGTTTTTTTAAATGGAAACCCCTACTTTTTATGACAGAATCCGAGTCCTTGTTAAAAAATGAGAAGAAATCACTCAGCTAACTTTTTCGTCAGAGTGATAGATGGCGCTGTAATCGCGAAAAGAAGTTGTTGCATTTGGACGCTTGCGTATTCGAACTTCGCGCGCATGTGTGTGTGTGCGCGTGTGTGTGTGTGCCTGAACTCCGCGCCAGTTGACGAGAACTTATGTTGGGTTTGACTGCAACTGCAGCTAAAATATCAACTTCGGCATTCTCCAGGGTTACGGTGCGTCTTCGATGTCTGGTTCGTTTTAGGCTGCCAGTGTCTACAAATGAGTTGACGATCCGAAGAAAAGTCATGTGACTCGGATGATCTCGATCAGGATACAAGCCACACGCATCAAGTGCATTGCGTCTAGCTTCACCATACACGAAAATCATATCGACCTTTTCCGCAATAGTATACCGCACCATTGTAACGTTTTCCCCGTCAATGCAGAAGACCGACTGATTACCAAACTAAATTTTCTTTTGTTCAGTCAAAGAAAGCATCAAAATCCAGCTATTTCCAGCTATTTTTCAATTTAAAATTGTAATTCATGGAAATACGGCCGACGTCATGTTTTGACACACACACACCACACACACACACACACATGCGCGCGAAGTTCGAATACGCAAGCGTCCAAATGCAACAACTTCTTTTCGTGATTACAGCGCCATCTATCACTCTGACGAAAAAGTTAGGTGAGTGAATTCTTCTCATTTTTTAACAAGGACTCTGATTCTGTAATAAAAAGTAGGGGTTTCCATTTAAAAAAACTAAGTTGACCTCGATTTAGCGACAACAGCGCCATCTATGAAAAAAACAAAATTATGTTATTATGGCCCCCTTCAATACAATCATTTTTTGTTTGGGTCATTTTTTTTTTAAGTTTCTTGTTTCGAAGATATTTCCTGAAAACACATTAAATGGTCCACCCGGTATATGTGGTTTGAGTGGACCTGCGAAAAAATATTCATGAAAAAGTTATTAACAATTTTACCAAAAATTTCATCTTCTAAATCGTTTAAATAGACTCTTATCTACACTTTGTTGTTAACAAATTGAATTTGAAATGCGTCAAACAGTGTCATTTTGGCCTTTGAAAGTTTGCCATATTATATACAGGGTGCCTAGAAAGTACCGCACCAAATGGGATTATATGGACACGGTTTGGCATTTGGATTTGACATTTAGTAGGTTTAAATTAGATATAAATACCCATATTTTAAGATGAGTTTAATTTGTTTTTCAAGACTTCCTTTTTGTCAGAGGCCGCAATGTTGAATTTTTCTAAATAGCATCCTAGATTTTTTTGGTATTATTTGAAAGGTTATCTAATCAGAAGTACAACGTGGTATAACATTAGCATGTTTATTCTGAAATAACGTCGAAAATAAATAATTGAAAACAAAAATGAAATCTACAAGAAACCTAATAAAATCACAATAGGTGCTCAAATTGTTATCCATTCACTTCTCGGCAATAAGAAAGTCTATCAAGAAAAGCACCCAGTGTATTATGCAGATATGCCGGAGGAATATTTGTTATTGTAACTCTAATTCGAGCTTCTAATTCATCTAATGTTGTTGGCCTATTTCGATACACAACACTTTTTAAATATCCCCAGAAGAAAAAGTCTATAGGTGTCAGGTCTGGAGACCTAGGCGGCCATTCAATTATCCCGTCTGTCCGATCCATTGCCCTGCGAAATTATGATTTAGGAATTCTCGAACTTGATGACCGAAAAGCGGTGGAGCACCATCTTGTTGAAACCATACATCTGGGTGCAAAACTTGCGGATTTATTGAATTTGGTTCAATCACCTTTATTTTTGGTACAATTTGGTTTTGCAATAGTTCCAAGTAAACAACAGATCTTAATGTATCACGTAAACAGAACGGGCCGATGACGTTTCCATCCAATATTCCACACCAAACGTTAAGTTTTTGTGGATATTGGGTGTGAGTTTTCAAGTTGACATAGGGGTTAGTAGGGTGCCAGCCTATTTACAGAACCATTTAACATAAATGTAGCTTCATCTGAAAAAACTATGCTTTTGACAACATTTTGATCAGCTCCTGTTCTTTTCATCATTATTTCTGCAAATTGTATCCTCCGATTAAAATCCTCTGGTAACAGTTCATGAAGTAAATGTGGTTTGTAAGGACGATACTTAGACCGCTTTAATATTGTTCTAATTGATCCTTCAGACACATCATGATCTGCTGCAAGTTGCCTGGTTGAGGTTTGTGGTGTTTCACAGACATCCAGTAAAACTTGTAATGAAGTGTTATCATTTGTGGCTGTTTTCGGTCTTCCAGGTGTAAGACAATTCTTTACACCTTTTAGTTCTTCAAATCGTTGCACTGTTCGCGTTACTGTAGATCTGCTGATTGGATTCCTATTTGGATGACTGTCATTAAACACATGGCAAGCTTCAGCATGGGTTCTTCTGCGATCACCAAATCCAACAATTATTAATATTTCAATGCGCTCAATTCGCTTACCTATCTTAACTTAAGTTTGACACACAAATGTCAAATCTAAATGTCAAAACGTTTCCGCATAAACTAATTTGGCGCATTACTTTCAAGTTTCTTGTTAATTTAAGTTTTTGTTTAAATGATTTATTTTTGTCGTTATTTCAGCATAAACATGCTAATATTATACCACGTTGTACTTCTAATTAAATAACCTTTCAAATAATACCAAAAAAACATAGGATGCTATTAGAAAAATTCAACATGGCGGCCTCTGACAAAAAGCAAGTAGTGCGAAACAAATGAAACTCATCTAAAAATATGGGTATTTATATCTAATTTAAACCTACTAAATGTCAAGTCTGAATGTCAAACCGTTTCCATATAATCCCATTTGGTGCGATACTTTTTACGCACGCTGTATATGGTTTGGGTGGACCCGCGAAGAAAAATTCATAAAAAAGTTATAAATACTTTTACTAAAAATTTAATCGTTTAAATCGTTTAAGTAGACTCTTATCTACACGCTTTTGTTAAAAAATTAAATTTGAAACGCGTCAAACAGTGCCATATTGGCCTTTGAAAGTTTTGCCATATTATATATATGGTTTGGGTGGACCGCGAAAAAAAAATCATAAAAAAGTTATAAACAATTTTACCAAAAATTTCATCGTTTAAATCGCTTAAGTAGACTGTTATCTACACGTTGTTCTTAAAAAATTGAATTTGAAACGCGTCAAACAGTGCCATATTGGACTTTGAATTCTTGTCAAATCATTAAAATTGAAGAAATTTTATTCGGTGATAGAGGCGCCGGGAAATCCATGTCTGAAAATCCGTGGTTATCTTTACATCGGTAGAAATATCAAAGGGAATAGTATATGCAGACGGTTCAGTGAGGGTTGCATTTGATGAAGGGAAATAAACATTACGGAAGGCATCAGCAAATGAATTCACAATTTCTTCAGGATTATTGAAAATTGTATTACCATTGCACAATTGAGATTGATTTCATGTAGTGCCATTTTTTGCGCATACAAAACTCCAAAGTGTTTTGGGATTATTTTTCATATCTTGTTCAAGTTTCACTAAGTAAGTCGTAAGGCCGCTTTTATTTTAATCTTAATATGGGCTCTGAGTCGAGTTCATAGTAATAATGGTGCTGTTTAGATGACTTCCACTTATGACGATAATAATCTTTTAGGCTGATTACATTCGCAAACCACAACGAAAAAGAGGATTTGCGTCGAACATACGAAGGAACTGTATCATCAAGTGCATCATAAATTAATGAGTAGAATGCATTTAACGCATCATTTATTTGTAAATAATTCGCGATAATGAAGAAGTAAATATAATTACCAGAAGCAAGCGAATACGAGTTTAATCAACATATTTTGTTAGTAGTTTTAGATCGTTGGATTTTTTGACCAACGATTCATGTTTTTTTTTACTTTTAGAAATCATATTTGAATTTTTATTTCAAATTTCAAACCTGATTATTTATTGATGATTTTATAGAATCCTAAAATAGAATCGGTTTTAAGAAAAATTTGAAAGTTTGAATTTTGTTGCAAAATATGAGAGGCGCATTTAGCGATATATTGCCTCTAAATCTGTGGTATTAGCAAGACCACATTAAGAAGCGACTCAGTCTCATTGAACTAGATGCGGATTTAGAGGTCTATTTAAGTGTAAGGTATGAATCTGAGCCAGAGATCTGGAATTAGAAATAAATATTTGATGAAAATTAATTTTTGTTTCATTTTCTGGAAGTTGCGCAAATTCTGTGTGCTATTTTCAACATATTAATTCTTATGCAAATTCTGAAAACTGCACAAAGGAAACATTTCCCAGTGAAGTTTTAACCTTGTTTATATATTTCACAATTGCATTTTAGCTAAATGTGCACATGCAAGCCTTAAGAAATTGTTTGCAATATGTACAGTTTCTATTTCTCACATACAAAAATGATTTTATAAGTAAATTTAATTGTATTTCAGAAGTTACGTCCAATACTAGAGCTGTTTTAAGTTATTAATTATGTGACTCTGGGTACTAATAATAAGCCCCTTAAAAAATGTACGCTAATAAAAATGCATAAATTAACTTTGATCAGCGTGGGGAGGATTGAGGTCATTGTGGGACTGTCAAACTCAAAAATATCGTAAACCGTTAAGGATACGAAGAAAGTTATTCTATACTTTTTATGCTTAAAACTGTAAAGTTTGCAATAATTTTTTTTTCAAAACAAAAAACTTTATTTAGATAGTTTTTTTTTAATAAATAAAATATATCTAAAAAAATAATCAATTACTCATATTTTAAATTTCTTAAAAATAATATAGGTTATACCCTGATCCTTGCTGAGAATTTTTCTGTTTTCAAAAGTATGGGCACTTTAAAACTTTTTGAAATATGATTTTTTTACCCGAACGCTGCATTGCCGTGAGGAGCTCCATTGGTGTAATGACTCGAGAGCGCAGTGTGTGCCGCTTAATAAACTAAGAGAATTTTATTTATTCAATGTTTAACGTGGAATGAAGTAACGAATATAGATTATTTAACATTACGGAAATATCCGTTTTGGGGTCCCTGGATGCCATTTAATTAATTTTCATTATATTTTTTTCATTTTTGATTTATAATTATAAAACTATAATTGTTGTATAAAATTTATTTTAAGAATAATTGTAGAGAATGCCGAAATGGACCACTTATAAAGAATACGTTTTTTTCGAAATCTCTTCGGTTTTTGAGTAAATTAACTATTAGAATTTGAAGTGTAATTTTCATCTTTCATAATTTAAACGTGATTTAAATTGAAAAATAATCCATGAAAGTGTACATATAAATAACAATACCATCAAATCGGAGAAAGTAACATCACCATTGTTTTACGAATCGTTGTACTCACTCTGAAGTGTTAATTTACTAAGATACCATTGCGATGGAAGTGCCATTAAGACATAGCGTGAAGTTTATTGGTTCGGTGATATATCCGTACAGGAAGACTGTTCACGCGAAAACTGCGCACAGAAAACTCCGCATACGGAAAACTCCGCACACAGAAAATAACGCACAGTGGTAATTGCGCACACGAAAATTGCTCACACTGAAAAATGCTCATAAGGAAAATTACTCACTTTTATCAATCCACACAGGGTGCGCACAACAAATATTTTTGCTGTAATTATTACATTTCACATTAATTTAAAAGCAACAATGTGCTGTGTTTTTAATTAAAAGTATAAATGTCTAATATATTAATTTGAATAAACAATTTAATGATAATGCCATCACAGGTATGTTAAATTTATTTTCTTTTTAGTTTTATTAAGGTTTGATCATTGAAGATCTAGATTAAAATTAAATTTATATGCATGTGTTTGGAAGATTCTAATAGAGGGTTGTAACACTCCAAAGCGTATACTACATTTACGCTACAGAGCGTGTATTAATAAACGATGATTCTGATGATGATTTCGTATATTTCAATTTTCACAACTTCGCCTGATCAAATGAAAATATTTTAAAATCCAGTGAAGGGGCGTAAAGGATTTTCACGAAATCATAATCTAGAATGCATTTCTAGTTATTCTAGAAAGTTTAACGTCGATGGCTATTATTTTTCTATTTTTTTCGAGCGGGCGAACTTACTAGAAATTTTCACAACTTCACCGCCTGATCAAATGAAAGTATTTGAATTCCAGTGAACTCAAAAATTAAAATTCAAGAATAACACTCCGTCGCTCTGTTAAAATCTAAAACACGGAACAAACTCACCAGTCGAACTGGAAAATTTTGCCAGGTGCGAACCGCCGAATCATTTGACCTTTGCCCCGGAGGCAATTAGTATCCGGCGAAGATGTTTGCAAAAAACACATGTTTTCGTCGTCTGTTATCAATCCTTATCCACGATGCATGAACGCATTCCAGATTAAATCTCTTTTTAGTCATTGAAAACCGTTCGATTCGGCAGTTTACCTTCCACCTAGTGAGTGAGTGTTCGTGTGCTTTAGTGTGTGCAGAATATTTAAAATTACATTAATGGAAATGGATTATTAGTTATGAAGATAGTTCCTACTATTGGTAAGCGATTAAATGAAATTAATTAAACTTTATTGAATGAATAATTTATTGTGAATGTTTCAATGCGATTTAATATTATCTCTCAACACAAATAACGATACGAGTAGAGAGACCATCAAATGAATAGCTCATTTATGTAAAATTTATGGAATGAGTTATTCACAATAATGATTTTTTCGGTGCGATTTAATAATATCTGAATACAAAAATAACGGTGTAGTAGAGACCATCAGATCAATATTTTATATATGTATGTTATGCTACAATAATGTATACAAAAAAATACGGCATTAGTAGCTTATTGACAAATCTTACAGAATCTTATAATTACATTTACCTTCTTACCAAATACCAGTTAGGTTTCTCACCATCGAATGGTTTTATTTTCTGGAGCTTAAATAACCAATTAAAAAAATATTCATTAAATGATTAAATTTTTAAATCGTACAATTTTCGATTTTGGTGTGTTGCTGTTTCTTTTCAATCTCGGATTTGGCACTCATTTTTATTCGAAATCCGAAATCTATAATTTTTTCAATAAATTTTAAACTCTTAAAACGAATTTTTCCTTCGATTATTTTTTTTTATCCTTCTAAGCAATTCCTGTTTTCCCATTTTCAGTTTGAAAAATTGCTGTTTTGTTTTAACCTATAATAAAAAATCAAAAATGTTTATTTTTTTACATAGAAGTTGAACTTTTAATAATTTTTTTACAACTTTTAAATTCGTAGAATGCATATTTCGTTTCCCCAGACATTGTTTAGAATGTTGTCATTTGTTTTCAGCTATAATTTGACAATTGTTTTAAAAGTTAAGGCAGACCCTTTATGTGAATGCGAAAGTTTTAAAGCAAATTCGGCTCATCAATGCAATGATTAAACCAATGCAGAAATTTAATTTTGATTGGAATTTAAAACTCGTTACACTTGTAGAATTTTGCAAATTCTACTGCAATTCAATATATTTTTTCTGATTTTTTATCATAGAGTACGAATTTTAAAGTTTAAATGAATTTAAAATTCGTTACACTTGTAGGATTTTACAAATTTTATTACTTAACTTAAAATATAATTTTCAAAAATTCATAACGCAAAAATTGACTCGATTTCAATAGTCACATTGATTGCTCCTTTGAACTTAAACTGATTGGTTTTCGATGCACCCTTATCACGGACTTTAAGAGTAGCGAAAGGCCTGATAAGTAACGCCAATTTTAAACTGTTTTCAAATAATATTTCAGACTTTAAATCTAATTTATCATGAATAGATCTCTCGATATTTGTTTGTGGCCAAATTTAGATAATTGCAACTTTCTTGCGGGGGTTTTCATTATTTTAATTTATGTTTATGTCTTGCATATTGCATTGTATTATTTTTACTTGTTTTTGTTTGTCATCTCAAAGTTGTCGCAATTTTAAATTGTAATTTTATATTTTATATTAATATTCTATTTTATATTTTGTTTTATATTTTATATTCTAATTCTTAAATGTACGGGGTGAATCCCTTTAAATACAGGGTTTTCAAAAAAGTGAAGGGTAACTAGATATTTTGAAAAATGTAAAAAGTGTCAATTATTTCAAATAAATATACCGGGTGACCCAGCGATCTGTAAAAGCCCCATAACTTATTTGCTATTTGAGATATCGACTTCTAGTTTTCTTTAACTGTTACCCACACTTATTCTACATATTTTAAAAATATGTATGTTTTTGTACAGGGTGTCCCAATATACATAACAGAACAAAGTTATGTTTTTTTAAATGGAACACCCTATATTTTATACGTTATTTTCAACACTCTTGAGAAGCTGATAAAAATAGTATAAGATAGTATGGTTCTATTATGGATGGTTGGTTAGTTATGGGCAAATTTGTGGGAAAAACAAGGACACTTTGAAAAAATTGCAGAAGCGCTCCTAGCAAAGCTAGCGTCATTTTTTATACACTAAAGAATTTTTCACATCATGAAGAATAATACAAATCGGCTTTGGTTATTTTTTGTTCATACTGCTATACAGGGTGTCAACATACGCAAAACAATGGATAACTATTTTTTTTTCAAATGGAACACCCTATTTAAGTTGACACCAATCTATGGCATTTTTAATAAGCTTTCCAATGATATACAGTTTGTATAACAAAATTTTTAAGGATTCCTGAGATTTATCAATAAGAACATATTTCTTTTGCCACCTTCTGCCGATTTTTTGATTTTCAGCCAAAACTATGCATTTTCAGGAAAAATTATAAGAGACCAAAGTTGAAGAGCGAAAAATTTCTGATCGAAATAGGTCTTTCAACTTTTAAGATAATGCGTGCATTGCCCGCCAGAGCGCGCAAAATCGTGACCGTATATGCATTATAGCGTTTTCTTTCAAATTTTTGATTAATAAATTGCACGATACTTTATTTTCCGCACCCTCTAGCGGAAAAACGGGAAATTCTAGGGAAATTCAAATGACCAATATCGATTGAAAATGTTCCGCTCTACAACTCTTAATAGAAGCAATTTTTGCCCAAAATGCATAGTTTTCGCAAAAAATGCAAATTGAAAATGTATGTATAAATTTTTACGTTTTTTAATGGTTTTTTGCATTTTTAGCGAAAACTATGCATTTTGGCCAAAAAATGCTTCTTTTAAGAGTTGCAGAGCGGAATATTTTCAATCGATGTAGGTCATTTGAATTATTCTACAATTACCCGTTTTTCCGCTAGAGGGCATGAAAATAAAGTATAGTGCAATTAATTAATAAAAAAAAAACGCTAAAATGCATATACGGTCACGATTTTACGCACTCTGGCGGGCAATGCACGAATTATTGGAAAAGTCGAAAGACCGATATCGATCGAAAATTTTCCGCTCTACAACTTTGATTTCCTATTACTTTTTCAGAAAATTGATATTTTTAGCTGAAAATCCAAAAATGAGCAGGAGGTGACAAAAGAAAAATGTTTTTATGGAAAAATCTCAAGAATCCTTAATATTTCATTATACAAATTGTACATCATTGGAAAGCTTATTAAAAATGCCATGCATTGGTGGTAAGATATATAGGGTGTTCCATTTGAAAAAAAATAGTTATCCATTGTTTTGCGTATGTTGACACCCTGTATAGTAGTATGAACAAAAAAGAACCAAAGCCGATTTGTATTATTCTTCATGATGTGAAAAATTCTTTAGTGTATAAAAAATGACGCTAGCTTTGCTAGGAGCACTTCTGCAATTTTTTCAATGTGTCCTTGTTTTTGCCAGAAATTTGCCCATAACTAACCAACCATCCATAATAGACCCATGGTATCTTATACTATTTTTTACAGCTTCTCAAGAGGGTTGAAAATAAAGTATAAAATATGGGGTATTCCATTTAAAAAAACATTACTTTGTTCTGTAATGTATACTGGGACACCCTGTACAAAAACATATATATTTTCAAAATATGCAGAATAAGTGTGGGTACCAGTTCAAGAAAACTAGAAGTCGATATCTCAAATAGCAAATAAGTTATAGGGCTTTTACAGAACCCTGGGTCACCCGGTATCTCGGTTATTATGACAGATAGAAAAACACTGTAAAGGGCAAAGTTATAGATCATTTTACGCAGCTTAATAAAATAAATTCAGAAAAATTTTCCGCCATTATTTTCCGAGATATGACGCAAACTTACATGTTTTTTTTAAATATAAACCATAATTGGCTATGACCTCAATCGAAAGACTATTTTTTCTCTTTAATCCGGTATCACATATGACAGTTATTTCTAAAAATAAGTGAGTTACAGTCATTTTTAAGATTTATTATAAATCAAAAAATAATTAGCCATGAAAAAGATGAAAGTAAAACAATTGCAGTTGTGTATAACAACAATAAAATATGATGGTTATTATTTTTATAGAGATAAACAAAGTTAACAAAAAACAACATAAAGTATTATAATTCTTTAATTATCAAAATAATAATAGGATCGTTTGATCGAAACTGCAGTCATTATTAAATAAACAGTATGATATTAACTAAGTAAAAGTGCGTTTTATTTAAATAATAATAGGAGACAAATTAAATTTTTAAAAGTTGTAATTTATGCCATAATAATAATGGTGGACTTTTTAAGCATCTTTTGTAATATTAAAATGTGTCTCCTATTATTATTGAAATAAAATGCACTTTTACTTAATTAATATCACACTATTTATTTATTAGTGACTGCATTTTTGATCAAACGATCCTATTATTATTTTTATAATTAAAGATTTATTATAAGGTATTTTTTTGTCAACTTTGTTTATCTCTATAAAAATAATAACTACAATATTTTATTGTGGTTATAAACAACTGCAATTGTTTTACTTTCATCTTTTTCATGGCTAACTATTTTTTGATTTATAATAAAACTTTTTTTGGCCTCGGGATCGTAGCCCATACGGCCAGCTCAAGGCGGCTACTATTTATGTACAATTTTTGGATGATTAAATGAATAAATGAACAAATAAATAATGCCAGATGTATACAACAACCATGGACCCGAGCGAATACTTCTCGATCCCCGAAAAATCTTTCGCCCGGGCTGGGATTCGAACCCACACGGCACGCGGTGCAATAATAAAACTTAAAAATGACTGTAACTCACATATTTTTAGAAATAACTGTGTCATTTGTGATACCGGATTAAAGAGAAAAAGAAGTCTTTCGAATGAGGTCATAGCCAACTATGGTTTCCATCATTTAAAAAAAAAACGTAAGTTTGCGTCATATCTCCGAAAATAATGGCGTTAAAATATTTCTGAATTTATTTTATTAAGCTGCGTAAAATTATTTACAACTTTGTCCTTAAAATTTTTTTTTTCTCATAATAACCGAGATATATTTATTTGAAAAAATTGACACTTTTTACATTTTTAAAAATATCTAGTTACCCTTCACTTGTTTGAAAACTTTGAAAGTGTTATTTTATTGGACTCGAAAAACTACACTTCTTTGTCCATTGAACCGTTTCTCTATCTCTTATAGTTTCCAAGGTCTCCCACATCGAAAAAAACTCACCCTTCATATTATTAGTATTATTATTATTATTAAAAATCAATGTTAATTTTAAAGTTAAGTGTATTATAATTGCATTAGAGTTTTTTTAAGGAATTCAATCATATCAGTATTTTTTTTTAATTTTTCTTAAAAATAATATCTCAAAAATTCACAACTCACGCAAAAATTGATACATTTTCAAAAATCGTAGTTAATTCTAAAGGCAGATGTTTCGTGTCATATCAGTATTTTTTAAACATTAATTTTCAAAAATTTATTGCATCCAAAAATTAACTCATTTTCCAAAATTATAGTTAGTTTTAAAGGCAGTTGTTCTATGGATGTATCAAAATATTTGAGGAACTCAATTTTGTTGACGATTTTTGTTTTGTTTAAGTGTTTAACAAAAATTGACTCGTTTTCAAAAATCAAATTTAATTTTAAAGTTAAATGTATTATTATTGCATTAGAGGTTGTTTTTTAAGGAATTTAATCATATCAGTATTATTTTTTTAAATATTTTTCTTTGTTCACATATTTGACAACTTAAAAAAAATATTAAAAATTCATAACTCACGCAAAAATTTATACATTTTCAAAAATCGTAATTAATTCTAAAGGTAGATGTTTTGTATCATATCAGTATTTTTTTAAACAATAATTTTCAAAAATTTAATACATCAAAAAATAAACACATTTTCCAAAATAAAAACACAGTACATTATTGCTTTTAGATTAATGTGGAATATAATAATTATAACAAAAATATTTGTTGTGCGCACCTTGTGAGGATTGATAAAAGTGAGTCATTTTCCGTATGAGCATTTTTCAGTGTGAGCAATTTTCGTGTGCGCAATTATCACTGTGCGTTATTTTCTGTGTGCGGAGTTTTCCGTGTGAGCATTATTCCGTGTGAGCAGTTTTCGCGTGAGCAGTCTTCCTGTGCGGATATGTCTGGTCACAAAGTTTATTGTGTCGGTTATTGTTTTAACCAATAAGTTGTAATCTAACGTTTAAATGTCACTGTCACCTTTGATATTTAAAGACGAACAGACGAATGCAGAGGCGGACGTTAATTGTAATTGGCTAATAAGTATACAATATAGCGAGGTACATAAGTGGTAATAGTACATGTTACACAATTATGTACAACATTTAACATTTATATATGCTCTATATATTTGTAATGGGTGGCTTACGATTGGTGAAAACAGTTCGGTAATTCATCAATTACAAAGTGGGAGTAGGTAAAATGTATTACACCACCGAAGAAAAAATACAAATAATTAATTGGTATAAGAGCGGGAACAGCACTCGAGGTGTTGGAGATTCGTTTTCGGTTGCATACCCGAGCAGACAACTTCCATCCATCGGAACAATTTTTAATATTGTCCATAAGTTTGACAATATTGGCTGCGTGAGTAATTTTCATAGTAAAAGGGCTAAAAGAAGTCACATTTTAAAGGAAGAGATAAAACTCAACATTTTATGTTACGTATAACGGAACCCCTTATCATCTTTAAGAGTTATTGCAGTTTCAAATAAGTTCAGCTTCCGTTTATGACACATTAAAAGAAACTTACTATAATGCTTACAAGTTTTCAAATCATCAGCAATTATCAAATGAAGACAAAGGCAAACGAACGGAATTCTGTGAAACCGTGTTTAATTTAATTAACCTAACTTTATTCGTAATGCGTTAAGCTGTGTTACTGTCACCTTTGTGTACGTGGTTTCATACAATTTATATTAAATTCCACGCGTTGATGTGATTAGTTTACGAGTGAACATAGGCATTAACAATCATATGTTCAAAGTTAAAATAAAAGCCCTGTAGATATTCGTCTCCAGACGACAGTTGACAGATCAACTGCACGAGCCGCGTCAAGGCCCACCGACTGGAAGTTAGCCATAAATTTCAGCCACTGATCCGGCGCCACCACCATATTTGAATTTGGTAAATTTCCAAGTTTTCTCTCCTAATTTACAGAAAATGGATTAAAATTCACAATTAATTTAAATTGCTGTAGTGCCATAGTAATAACGATAAGCTTCTAACTTAGGATTTACCCCGATTTATCGATAAGACATCTATCGAAACATGGTCAATTTACAAAATATCAAAAGTCGTCGTTAGGCGTAGGTTAGATTCGGTATTTTTGGCCACAAATGTTCCATAGGCCTTTGTTTACAATATCTAGGTTTAAAAAAATGACACATATTCTTCATTTTTGTTTAAATAATTATTTACCTAAACACTTTTACGAAATTTCGTATATTTTCAAAAAATCAAAAGTCATCGTTAGACGTAGTTAAGGTTCGATATTTTTGGCCACAAATGTTCCATGGGCCTTTGTTTACAATATTTAGGCTTAAGAAAATGACACATATTCTTCATTTTTGTTTAAATAATTATTTACCCAGACACTTTTACGAAATTTCGTCTATTTTCAAAAAATTAAAAGTTATCGTTAGGCGTAGTTTGGGTTCGATATTTTTGGCCACAAATGTTCCAGCGGGCTTTGCCAATAATTATTATAATTATTAAAAAATGAAGAATATGTGTCATTTTTTTTAACTTAAATATTGTAAACAAAGCCCTATAGAACATTTGTGGCCGAAAATATCGAACCTAAACTACGCCTAACGATGACTTTCGGTTTTTTGAAAATTGACACGAAATATCGTAAAAGTGTCTGGGTAAATAATTATTTAAACAAAAATGAAGAATATGTGTCATTTTCTAAAACTTAAATATTGTAAACAAAGCCCTATAGAACATTTCTGGCCGAAAATATCGAACCTAAACTACGCCTAACGATGACTTTTGATATTTTGAAAATTGACCGTGTTTCGATAGTTGTCTTATCGAAAAATCGGGGTAAATCCTAAGTTAAAAGCTTACTGTTATTACTATGGCACTACAGCAATTTAATTAATTATGAATTTTAATCTATTTTCTGTAAATTAGGAGAGAAAACTTGGAAATTTACAAAAGTAAAAAATGGTGGAGGCGCCCGATTCGTGGCTGAAATTTATGGCTAACTTCCAGTCGGTTCAAGGCCCTCTCTGAGCCGGGCCCATTTTAGGGATAATTTAAACTAGCCCGCTCTTGGTTGGTTTAGTTTGAAAGTGGCAACTAAACCTTAAAAACGTTGTAATCCACGTGCTCGCCTCTTTCAACTTTGTAAGCTTGACAGAGCTTTAGATTGAGTAGCACTAGTTAAAGCAATATTGACGAATATTGTTATAATGTATAATTGAAATAAATATTGTTTTTAATAATGTAGAGCAAAATTATTAATAGGGGATTATAAGAATCTTTAGATTTTCAGTTAAGCCATGCGATTACTGGAGAAAACATTAGTTGGAAACTTCGCACTCGAAGGAACTATTAACATAGTAATTATGCCCTAACGTGCGCAAGTTTATTAAAGTCAGCTGCGAAACAACCTAAATTTATCCCCTTATCGGTGGAGTTTGTGTGTTTGAGAAAGAAATTAGTATTTAAAACCTAGATTAGCACGCTTGAATATTAAAACTTAAAAAGAAAACTATGGCGCGATATAAATAGCTACACGAACCTCGGGACATTTTTATATTTTATTCTGTTGTAAATTACAACAGAATAAAATATTACAACTTGTAATTAACCAGGATTAAATTCTACAGCGATATTTTTACATATTTAATATTATTGAATTTGATTTTAAGGCGTATTGACAGCTAACAACTTGTCCTTGATGCTAGATTTAATTTCGTTGCGATTGACGAAATGTCATTTTATTTTTTAAATCATTTAGATTGCCTAGAACTTATTCGATGGTTCTAGAAACGAAACATGGCCTAAATATCTAAATATGGAAAATCAAATCTTACGGAGATCAAAGAAAACAAAAACCTATCGAAACAACTACTTTGGTAACTAAACATCTTTTTATCTGTCTAATCTGCGAAACTGCAAAAATTACATATACTAAAATACTTCTTCATAATATACTGCTAAATTTCCAGTATTAACAGTACTTTAGAATCAATCGATATGAAGGGTACAGGGAATAAACGGGCTTAGTCACATTTTCATAATTTGTGGATAATGCGTTTTTAAAGTTTGAAAGTTATTATTTTAAAATTTGATGTAAATAAATTTTAAATTAATTCTCTATTTTAATTTTTTTTTTTTTTTAAAGAGTACAGTACAAAGAATGATTATATTTCATTTTAATATATGCGTAAAACTGGATTATTACACTTCACTACAATAAGAAATGTGAGAAAACAGTCTCAGTCCGAGACTGAACCTTTTCTTTGCATGACAGTTATAGGTAATAATGCACACAATTGTTTTAATAAACGTTATATGTTTAAATAATTGAATATTTAGAAAAATAAATAATACCCGTTCGTTTTTGAAAAATACATGTGGTAGATTAGTATAAAAAATTTGAGCATCACATCCGAAATTTTTTTTTAATTGTTGTAGATCTTTATATTTTTCTGCGAAATTGGTAGCAGGTCTGTAAATAATAACATGTTTGTAAAAATTAAAATACTGAAACCAATAAATAATCAACCTTACCTTGGTAACAAAGATCCGGTAAAATAAATTCCCCATCTGCTAATTTATCAAGACTAATCTGTAAGGGCATCCTTATTATCGCTGTTTCCCAAAAAACATTATAAGAGGTACGGAATGAAATGAGTCGAGGATGTTCCATACTAACTTTTAACTCCCTTATTGTCCTTGATGCAAACGGAGACTTCTTCTTATAAAGCCTGTTCAGGTGCGATGTCCATTCCCTGAATATAGTTTGGTCGCATTCAACTACAATGAATGGTGATAGCTTTATCCTGGCTTGTTCAAATGCTACTGTCCAGTCGGTGGGAACTTCTGCGATGATCTATTGATTGATCAAGCCCATATTTTTATCACATCCGAGATATGAATGCCCTCTTATAGGGAAAGTAACTTCTATGACATCAAATCGTTTTTCAGCGTTAACGAGGTTATGTAAAAATCGAAAAAATGTAAAATTCTTATTTTGACCATTGCAAGAGTCGCAAAAAATGTGTAACTCTCTTACTTGTTGGCTCAAATAGTTGTATACAAAATAATGTAACAATGAGCATACATCATTACTGCCTTTTTTACCTATAGTTTCGGGGTAAACAAAAAACACACCCTCAGAAGAAGACAAAATGTGGACATTAAAAATAAATGTTGATAACTGTCGTTTATAATATACATCATTGGTAGATAAATTTGGAACGGAAAGATTTTTTTTTAAATCTAAACATATTGTCTCTTTAGATAAAGTTTTTCTGCTTGTTAATTTTGCTTTCCTCTTCCTGTCATAAAACGTTTCTGCTTTTAGTTTATGCAATTTGTTTGCAGTTTGTAAACTTTTAATTTCGTCATTAATTTTAGTTTTTTCTGCATCAGTTTTGCTCTTTCAATTCTTTCTCTAAACTTCTAATTTTAGCCAAAAACTCGTCGCAAGCACTGCACGTTTCAGTACGTGGATATCCAAAGGCAATATTAAATTCCTTATTGAAAATTGTTCGATATGATTCATAGGACACAGCAGCATTTCTGCCTGCGCAAAACATGTTGTACATTTTTTTATGTTTATTTCTTCTGGCAAATATATTTTTTTGGTATCGTGCATGCTGTAGTGACTGGTTCTGCCATGAAATGATTTAATGTGATTTCGAATTAACTCGAGTTTTTGTTCATTAAGTTTCCATGGTACATTTCCGTGGCGGCCGCGCTTGTCTTTTGGCGCAGTTCCATGTTTTTTTAAATATTCAATTTTGCTTTTTGTTATCCCGTGAATTTGCTTTTTGTTATCCCGTGAATAGAAAAAAACGCTTTTCTGCAAATTTCAATATCCTTTGTCACTTTATCAAAAATTGTTCGAATACGGTATTTATAACTAGCCTATAACCTTGCAGTTTCTTCTGGTTTTCTAGGTCTCCTTCTCATTACTGGAAGAACACTAATAAGACCGGCAAGATATCCATTCTGCAAATCAATTGATTCCATCAAGTTAAATTATTATTTGGTTTCTATTCTCTTCTGAAACTCTTTGGAAACATTTCTTGGTGCAACTGTAATCTGGTCCTTGTGTGTGAGTTTGGAGGTTAAGTTTCATCTTTGCATGGGAGAGTCGTCCATACTTCTTCTGTTTTCTTGTTTTATTGATATTAGCACTGTTATCACCTTCAGAATCACTTTTTAGTTCCATTGTGCATAAATACAATAAGTCATAAACAATAAAACTAATAAAAAGCACGGTAACACGCGTTTATAAATCATACACGAATTTTAATAAAATCATACTACACACTAATAAAATCAAGGTTATCACGTTATGGACTCGACCGATTCTTTCACATTTCGGGTGGACTTAGCTGTTTCTTTCCCTGTAGGGTGAATTATTAAGTTGTTTTTATAGCGGACTTAGACGGTTCTGTCATTTGGCACCTACACCACCTGGTAGAGTATATTTTCCACTACAAGATGGGGCAAAATCGCAAAAACTGGATATTTTGGACTAAGCTGGTTTATTCCCTGTACCCTTTATATGTTTGTTAGAGCCAAGGTTGATACTTAAAAGAACCGTTTTAAGTCCACTGTGACAAGTTGTCAGCGTATTCCATATGATTTTTTTTTATCAAATTTTTTTTATATAAAATTTGTGAAATAATTACTTGCAATAGCTTTCAAAAATTTAAAACAACGCAACCACCACGTTAAATGTTTATTTCTCATATGTACCAATCAACAATTGCAATTTACCTAGAAACCAGAACAACTAACTTCACTTATTCTCTTTACGACTGTGTAAAAATATTTTGTTTTTTTTGTTTCTTTATTTAAGAAATTAAATTAATTTAATTAATTATTATTTAAGAAATGAGATAAATTCCACCAGAAATATTTCAAAATGTAAGGGATGGGTTTTATCACCGATTGGCTTTTTGACAAGAGTAGAACGGTGCGCATTTTGAACATTTGATACATTAAATAAGTTTTAAAAAAATAATTTTTTTTTTTCAATTTTTGAAAAAAAAAACAATAAAAACAAAATATTTTTACACAGTCGTAAAGAGAATAAAAAGTACTACAAATTTAGCGAAATAAAAAAAAATTGTTTCCATTAAAAAAAAAGGGGTGGGGGTATAGAAAATTGACAACTATCAGAAAAGATGCGCATTCAAAAAAAGGTTGACGTTTCGGAGGATTTTGGCCGCAGATGATCGGGGAATTTTTTATTTGGAGCGTACCGCAGCCAACGTTCGCACTGTATGCTTATTAGTCAATTACAATTGACGTCCGCTGAGTCTCATTAGTCTTCATTAGTCTGTTCATATTTAAATATCTAAAGTGACATTTAAACATCAGATTACAACTTATTGGTTAAAACAATAACCGACACAATAAACTTCACGCCATGCCTTATTGGTACTTCCATCGCAATGATGTCTTAGTAGATTAACACTTCAGAGTGAGTACAACGATCCGTATCCTTAAATTTGCTCAATCAATGTATTGGACAATATATTATTCGACGGAAAATTGTTCGAACGGTAATTCGTTTGGTTAGGTGGTAGTCGTCCTACATTGCCATTACCGGCTAATTTAATACAAATTTAAACGTCATCCTGACAAGATTCAGTTTCAATATGTCTTTAGTTTAACCGAATAAATGTAAGGTCGAAGGTAAAGTATAGTACATAACGTGAGTTGTAACGCAATTACGCGCTCGTGAATTTACGTTACTCGCCGCTACGCGGCTCGTGCGCAATATCTTTCACTTGCGCGTAATTTGCTACTTACAACTCTAGCTATGTAATATACTATTACAATCCATTTCGTCATATATCCTCCAATCAAATAGCTCTATTCTGACATTCTAAACCAATCAAAAGTGATTATTTTTCAATTCTTTTCACTATACACACTTTTTATTGGTTCAGAATTTTTTTGGTTTTTGCCTAAGGACACCGGCCTTGGCATGAAGGAGATGTCACGGCCCTTTATTGGTATTAAACCCACCTAGGGATTGTTGTAGGAAGGGGCAGGGGCCGAGGCTCCGTTTTGTGGATTTGCGTTATCACGAGGCATAGGGTTGGTATGGATCCCAAACGCATGTATGCAGTATTTGCTGACCAGATCGCCTTTCGGCCCGAAACATGACCACCGGGCAAATGCCCGTATCGGCCACTGACCACACTCTTATAACACAATATGCACACAATTCGCCAAGTAATTTACGGTTTTTGACGTTTATTGTTTTTCTTACCGACGCGGTTACCACGGAAACGACCGACCGGCCGACCGCGACCGTTGAAAATGATGAGTAATTCTCTCGATTGTCTAGCCCAGTGTTTCTCAACGTGAGCGATATCGCCACTTGGTGGGCAATCGATACAAGGTGCGGCAAAACAGACAGTGCAGTTTTGAAAGACTATTAAAAAAACGGCGCAACTTAAAGAAATCTGGTTTATTTTATCTTAATCGGTACATCATGCCGTTTTATGCATTAAGTCCTAAAGATGACATCAGAAAGATGATGACCCCCAGTAGCGATACATTGATGAAGGCGATTTCTGATATTTTCGGCCGCATTTTAGCACATCTCGATGGGTATAGCGGCGATTTCCTCCCGAATTCGATCTGTGAGTTCTTCCAAGGTGCGAGGTCGATGCCTAAAAACCTTTTCCTTCAGGTAGCCCCACAGGAAGAAGTCGCAAATGCTCAGATCAGGGGAGCGTGCGGGCCACTCCACATCACCTCTCAGAGAAACGAAGCGCCCAAGGAACACATGTCGCAGTTTCGTCATTGAAACTCGAGCAGTATGGGCCGTAGCCCCATCCTGCTGAAACCAGATGTCTCCCAGATCTGCTTCCTCCATCAGTTCTTCCAATCGAGGTTAAAAACAATTTTCCAACATGAAAGCATAACGTTGAGCATTGACATTTATGGTTCGTCCGCCACCCCAAATTTGGAAATCGCACACCACACGGTGACTTTTGGGGAGTGAAGTGGTCTCTCGTGAAGTTACCTTAGGTTATTTACAGCCCAGTATCGAAAATTTTGTTTATTCACCCCTCCACAGAGATGGAAGTGGGCCTCGTCACTACTGAAAAAAGTTGACCTCGCATGGATCCGGTTTAAGATTTCTTGGGAGCGATTCATGCGGTTTTCATAATCAGGGTTCATTAACTTTTGAACAATCATCATCTTGTAGGGGTGGAATGGGTCTTCATGCAATATCCGTCTTAGAGAGCGGCTAATGCAGTTGCATGCTTCCGGGCAGAGCGCGTAGGTGACCGTTCGATAGCTTCTCTTACTTTCGCTACATTTTCGGGTGTTCTTACCGTTCTGGGTCTACCTAAACTCCTACGTCTTTGTGTGAAACAAGTTTCTTCTAATGTACGCACCAAACTCGAGATTAAATTACGGCGAGGGACGGGATGACGACTCGCAAGATTGAAATGCAGCCGGAAGGCAGAACGGCAATTTTCAAGAAGCGTGCGGACGGCGAAGCCCAGATGTTCTCCAGACCAAATCATGGTAATGACTAAAAACGGCACGACCCCCCGACACAATGAGATCCCTCCCAGGTAGGTACCCCCACCACACTGGATGTACTGGGCGTTCCAAATTGCACTGTCTGTTTTGCCGCACCCGGTATTTAATATGGGCGATTATCTGACAGTGGCTTTTTGGGGGGCGGTGGACATTTTGAGTGGGCGAATGTATACCTGCCTGCATATATATCTCAAATCGCCTAAAAAATTGCAAGCAAGATGACTTAAGATTACATCCCTCAAAATTGGAACCAAATATTATTAAACTCTGCAAAGATTGTCATTAAAACTTTAATTTTCATGTACCTTATAATTTATATGCTACGTTAAAATTATGGTAAATATTTTACTGTTATGTACCTTTTTTGTAAGTTAAATCGTGAAATTAAAAATCTAAAACCAAAAAATTCGAAGTAGTGACTTTGGTTTTGAAACTACATAACTGCGTTGTCCGATTTTGACATCCTAACGTCAAAAAGTGAAAAATGTTGTGTAATATAAAAACGGTTTATTCAATATGTTCGTGAAATTAATGAAACACGTCAAAATTGCACGTTTTCAAAATCCGAAAATTTAAAATTGCGATTTTGATTTTTTTTTAAGGTTCACAACTGTCAAAAGCTTTGTCTGATTTGATGATTCAAACGTCAGAATGTGAAAAATTTAGTGTCATTTTAAAACTAATTACAATTTTTTTCGTGAAAGTATACAAACTGTGAATTTTGGTTTTTGAAACAACATTACTGCCAAACGCATTGTCCGATTTTGATGATTCTAACGAGTCCAGGACAAAGTGCCGAATGCCCAAAGTGGCGAATCGGTATTTTGCCCAAAGTGCCGAATTTCATACTAGCGACTAGGGCTGTGCAAAATAATCGATTAATCGATAAATAATCGATTAATCGACAGTTCGATTAATTCTAAAAAATAATCGATTAATCGATCATTTGATTAATCGATTAATCGATAATTTGATTGATCGATTAATCGATAATTTGATTGATCGATTAATCGATTAATCGATAATTTGATTGATCGATTAATCGATAAATTGATTAATCGATAAATTGATTAATCGATTAATCGATTATTTGATTAATCGATTAATCGATCATTTGATTATTTGATTATTTTAATAACCGCCCAATCTGTTATATTAACATTAAGCCATCATATCCACTTTATTCATTACATTTATTAAATTGGTAAGCTGTAAATATGTGGGTATAAATACTAATGGAAGCGTATTACAAGTTTTCGAGTTTCATCCGAGAAAAAAACGTCCGTTTATAAAGAAACCCATGATTCGGCCGCCGCCGTCGTAGACTTTAATGTTGCTTAATCGACAAAAAAGTAATAAGAACCATGTGTGAAATGTACACTTTGGTATGTCAATAGAGTTATAAATCATGTGAATATAAATAAATACACCGGTGTTTATACTTTCTGCGAAGAAAAGTCTGTACCAGCAATGCATATTAATGAAAAACAATTGTAGTCTATCGGTTAAATCTCATTTTTATGATGCCGAGCTTATATTAACATACTGTGACAATTATTTATAATAATTTATTAATATGAATTAATATCTCCATATTAAGTGCGTGTTTCTAAATATTGTCTATTTTTATTCGAATAAAGATTATTATTATCAAAATTACAGAATTTTGACTCCAGTGTCCAGAGAATAATAAATTGATTCATTATTGTTAATGATTATTTTAATAATCTATCAATAGATTATTTATTTTTTTAGATCCTTTGAATAATAGATGTATTTGAATTATCGGACTAAACGAACTTATAATAAGAAAAACAAAGAAAATTGGGAACATTATAAATATTTACATAAGACTAATACTAATGAGATCGTTGGCCTTTCATTTTGGCAATATTTTCAAAGGCGGCATCATCCGATAAAAGAGATATTTATAGACACTGATCGGATAGTTAAATAGTTATTAGTTAAAGAATTTCTTATTTTTAATTCTGGAATACTCGTCAGAAAATGAGGATTCCGCCAAATAAATCCAGCCAAAGCAAGACATTTGTCAAGATTGGGTATTTTTCTTAAGTGTATTTCCTAAAACAATTTTTGTATTTCAAATACAAATAAATTTGAAGTTTGATTATTTCCATTTCTATCAATTCTGATTTGCATCAACTATTGTAGAGATTTGACTTACAATTCCTTCTATGTTGATATGTTATTGAAGCACATTTGAAAAAGATAGTGCAATATTTTCAATCTTCAAATTTTCTATTGAATTTTTCTCTTCTCAGCAACTTTAATTTCAAGAATTTTGCTTGGGTTAAAGCAAATCATTGTTTGTTTGTCTGGATATATTTTTCAATGCTTGGGAAATGCTTGAATTTTGTATCCCTTAAATTCGCTTTTAACAGTATCATAAGTTGCTGATGAACACAATATGAACATTGCTGAGTATACGCAGAAGTCCTAATTTTAACTTCTGTCAAAGCCAAGACTATTTTAAACTGATTCCAAATCAATAATCAAAAAGCATTGCGACATTATTACATTACGTCTGTTACATTAATTTAAAATTGTGCGATAGTCTTCCGAATATCCCGCGTGCTGGATATTTTTTTGCTCGTGCATTTTTACCATTGTAATCGGTTCTTGTCTTCGTCTCGTGCCTCGTGATTATGAACGCAAAGCACTCGCAAAAAATGATCCGTAATATTTGAAGCACTACGGATGTTATATGTGATAATGTCCTAATTCAGTCGAATTGATTACAGCTTCCAATTTACATTAATTAGATTGAAAAACAGTATTCACGAGGCTGTGCAAAACTTTGATGTTTTGATTATTACTCGAGAAATATTAAATTAATCGATTAATCGATAATTTGATTTTTCATTAATAGATTAATCGATTAATCGATAATTTTATTTTGATTAATCGATCATTTCGATTGATCGATCATTTCGATTAATCGATATAATCGATAATAAAAAATAATCGAAAATCGATTATTCATTTCCATAATCGAACACCCCTACTAGCGACTATGCCATTCTAACGTCAAACAGTGGAAACTTTTGTGCAATTTAAAAGCCGGTTAATGAATATTTCCGTGAAATCAACGCAAAATGTCAAAATTGCAAGGAAGATTTAAAATTGCGATTTTGATTTTTTAAATTGCACAACTCTCAAACGTTGTGTCTGATTTTGATGATTCAAACGTCAGAATGTGAAAAATTCAGTGTAATTTTAAAACTAATAACAATTTTTCGACTTGAAATTAATACAAACTGCAAAAATTGCATTTTTTAAGTTTTAAGATTTAAAAATCGTGATTTTGGTTTTGAAACAATAGCTGCCAAACGCATTGTCCGATTTTGATGATTCTAACGTCAAATAGTGAAACATTTCGTGCAGTATAAAAACGGGAAAATAAATATTTTCGTGAATTAAACGCAAAACGGCAAAATTTTACCTTTTCAAAATCTGAAAATTTAAAATTGCGATTTTGATTTTTATAAATTGCACAACTGTCAAACGCTTTGTCTGATTTTGATGATTCAAACCTCAGAATGTGGAAACTTTAGTGTAATTTGAAAACTATTTACAATTTTTTTTTTTCGTAAAATTAATACAAACTGCAAAAATCGCACTTTCTTAAGTTTTAAGATTTCAAAATCGTGAGTTTAGTTTCTAAACCAACATTACTGCCAAACGCATTGTCCGATTTTGATGATTCTAACATCAAAAAGCGCATAATTTAAAATTGAATAAATATTTCTATGAAATCAGCGCAAAACGTCAAAACACGTTTTCAAAGTCCGAAAATTTAAAATTTCGATTTTGATTTTTTAAATTGCACCCTGTGAGAAAATAAATCCTAATTTACAAGTCTAAAGATAACGACGGATGCTTTTTAGATGGATCATCTTACATATCCTGTGAGAGATAACATTCAAATTCATAAGTCTAAAGATTACGCTAGAAAACGCCTGATGCTTCCAAGATGGACCATCCTGTATATACCGGGTGTTTCAGACCACCCGTATACCCCAAATATCTCCAGAAATACAAATTAGATTGACATAAAAAAATACGTCTAAAATTTTTTTTTAGCTCCATCATGTGGTGTGACCTTCATTCCAGATATCGCACACACGAACTTATAGATGGCATAAAATTACGAATGACTTCAATCAACGCCTTATTTAAAAAATGACTACGAAAAGAATATCATAATCTTCCATTTGATGCGAGAAATAAATTTAATTCTTTAAATGTTGTCGAATATAGTGCCATCTGTCGATCATCGAAAAAAAAATGGTAATGTGGTCATCATGTTACTTTCTCCGACTTGATGGTATCATTTATATTTACGCTTTCATGGTTTATTTTAACTTTAAATCATATTTTAAATGTACATCGAGCGTTTTGTAGACTCGGATAAAACTGACGTTTAAAACGTCAAAATTATAAAAGATAGAAAAGTTCGGACTTCAAATTCAAAAACTCAGTTTGCTCAAAAACTAAAGAGATTTCGAAAAAACTTATTGTTTATAAGTTGTTCATTTTGTCATTCTCTACAATTATTATTAACATAAATTTGCTGTAACTATTATCGTTTCATAATTATGAACCAGAAATGGAAAAAAAATAATAAATTCTCGAATAACAATGATTTTTTGAAAAATATTTTCAAACAAAAGATGTTCATTTATTTGTTTCTTTAATATTTGTTTAAATTTTCATTTAATTTTTCATATTCACACACACACACACAGACACAATTTTTTTTTCTTCAGAAATTGTTGAAATGACATCTAGGGACCCCTAAAAAAAATCACAATACTTTCTCGTACTTCGTAAAGGTGAAAGTAAAAAGATGACGTATAAAAACCGAATATTTTAGCGTAGAATCCAAATTTGCAATAAAAAATAAGGGTTCTTATCTAAGATTTCAAAGTAACCCTCCTCCCCGCCCCAGGGGGGCGAGGGCGACTCACATTTCACACCACATGAGCTAAAAAAAAATTGCACTTATTTTTTTTAAATCTCAATCCGATTTGTATTTTACAAGAAATTAGGGGTGTACAGGTGGTCCGAAACACCCAATATATCTTGTGAAAAAAACAATTAAAATTCGTAGGTCCAACGATAATTAGCCAGAAATCGCCTGATGCTTATCAGACGGACCACACTGTGTATCCTGTGAGAAAATAAATTCAAATTTGTAAGTCTAAAGATAGCGCTGGATGCTTCTTAGATATATCACCCTGTATATCCTGTGAGAAATAAAATTCAAATTCGTAAGTCTAAAGATAACCCCTGAAAACGACTGACGCTTCTTAGATGGACAACCCTGTATATCTTGTGAGAGAAAAAATCAAATTCGTAAGTTTAAAGATAACGTTGGATGCTTCTTAGATGGACCTTCCTGTATATCTCGTGACAAAAACAATTCACATTCGTAAGTCTAAAGATAACTCCAGAAATCGAGTGATGCTTCGTAGATAGACCACCCTGTATATCCAGAAAAATTAATCGATATTTTGATTTCCAAAGAAAATGTACATAAGCAAGTTAAATTTCATTATCATTTAATATATTTAAAAAAATAATAGATAAAGAGATAAGATATTTGTGATTATCTCAAAAATTTCGTTATGTATTAACGAAAACTACGTTCAATTAATGCGAAATAAAAGCAGATTTTGTTTTTCCAAAAGTAACGCAAGTATGTCTTAGATCGTTTATTTGTTTGGTTTCTGACTAGAGTTGAAGAAGAAATCAAACGAAGTAATACTGTCAAACGCTTTGTCTAGTTTTAATAATTTGGATGTCAACATGTGGAGAATTTAGTGTAATTTAAAATAAAATACCAAATGTTATTTTACTTTTATTCTTTTCAAATTTCTTTGTTTATGTCTTACTTACACCTAACCTAAACTGTATTATTTTAGGTATGTATTGTCATGTAGTTTTAAGAGATTGAAAATTAAAGTGGGCGAATTAAGAAGCGAACCTGACAATTTGTGCGTTTGGTCCTAAAAGGTTGAGAAACACTGGTATTACCAAACTCAATTCGTGGTCGGACTCTTGATAGATTTTGTCAGTCAGATTAATTCGTAGCTTTTGCCTCCAAATCTCCAAGAGATTTTCGTTGCAAAAGCTACTTCTTAACAGACTGCAAAAATCGCCGGCAAGAATCCGACCACTTATTGTATTGTGTTTGGCAATTTTAGGGCAAACATCGATGTAGAATTTAATTAATTTTAGTATCATATGTATCCGGGCATAATTATTTTACAATAATAATAACGACATTAATAACCACATTCGAGAAATCGGATACTATTACACCAACTGTGTCAAATGTATTCCTTGCATCTCTGTACACAATGAAGACGTAACGTTTAGAGCTTAAAATTGTAGGCATGCAGAGTAATTTCATCATTCCTTTGAAATCGGAGAATCCATTGTAAACCGCCTTTGTGTGCATCCGTGCTACTAAAACGAAAGCAGCAGAACATTGGTTGCAATTACGTTCCGCGCAAGGAACAGGATAATTTAGTACAATGACACTAAATCCAGCCGGAAACCCCATTTGGACCTCTAGGCGAGTCAATGCACGATTTCGCAAGTGTTACTCAATGGAATATGTTCTAAGGTCTAATCGCCCTACGTGGCGTGAGTTTAAAAACCGACATGAAGCCCTATAAGGGCGGATGCCCGCTCAAACAGTGCACACATCGATTAAAGTATAAAGATCCGGTGTCACCATGATTTGTTTAGTTAGTTGGTGTGTAAATATAAACCATTTTTTTAATGGGTTAAAACTTATAGAGACCATGTAAAATTGAAACAACAAAAAAAACAGATATTGAACTATGACACGAAATATACAGGATTGGACATATGTGTCGGAACACCTGATTTCTGGCTAATCGTCTGTTGTTTTCTTATTACTTTAAAAAGAAATGTGTATAGTTTTATTTATTCTATTCAGGGCCGCTTTTACAATTGTCAGTTAAATTAAGGTTAACACTATCTCCGGACTAAATGCGAAAATACGCTTTTACAATGCCTAGTTAAAGCAGGGTTAGGGTTAAGAAGCAGATAACTCGCAGTTATCTTATCCGGTGCTTGGAGCAACAGATAAATCTCGGGAAATGCGCACAGCAAGCACACGCACCATATCGGCATTATAGCGATCTGCAATCGGTATTACATACAGGGGCGGTTAGAGAGCGACAAACTTAGTTTCTAAGAAACATGCATTCTGGCATATTTCTAGGTGGAATATTGAAAAGAAGCTCGAGGGGGTCAAGGGTCGCAACAATGATTACAAACACAACTTTCTAACCTTTCCGCAAGCAAAACAAAAAATGCCAATTCTATAAACTGCGCAACCGCATGTATCCGCAATGCTGCCAACGTTGGCGTTTCGGGAGAAAATTTATCTAAGCGTTTGTAAAAGGCAGCTTGCGTTAACTGACAGATAAACGATGGGATTAGTTAAAGAGGGTATAAGTTAACCATCATTTATCCGATGATTGTAAAAGCGGCCCTCAGTGACGTATTTTGATTTTCTACAGCTACCCTATTTTTCGAGATATGACGTCATCGGCAGTTATATATCCCGTATATTTTTACATTTTCGAATAGACACCTTTTCAACAATTCCAATAATATAGGGTTTGGTGGGTGTGCGACTTGTATTTTTTTAAATAATAAATAAAATAATAAAAAATGAAATTCATGAATTTCGTTAAAAATTTGTTCAAACCTTGAAAATTTTGATTTACAAATACAGGGTGGCGCAAAACTACCGATATGGTTTGAATGTTTAATAACTTTTTATTTAATGGTTTATAATTATTATTATTATTTTGTTATACAGTATATTTATGGGGAATATTTTTGGCTTAAGTACGAAAAATTATATCCCGCAAGTGGTGGCCATTTTCGGCTTCGCACATACGTGCTCTTTGCAGTACATTTTCCATAACTTTTTGTAAAATTTCCGGTGTTATGGCTTCAATTTCATTGCGAATGTTTTGTTTTAGGTCTGGTATGGTCGCTGTCTTATTTACGTATACCCTTTCTTTCAAATAACCACAGAAAACAGTCTGGCGCTGTTAAATCCGGTGAACGTGGGGGCCAATTGAAATCGCTTCTGCGCGAAATAATGCGTTCGCCAAAGAGGTCCCGTAACAGAGCCATTGTGTCCCTTGCAGTGTGGGCTGTGGCTCCATCTTATTGGAACCACAACTGTGGATGGTTTTCTACAGCTGGCTTCAAAAAATTGTCCAGCATCGTTCGATATTTAGCACTATTAACCGTAACTGAGGTGCCATGTCCATTTTCAGTTATAATATAACAAGTGGGGAGATTATACCATTGCAATTTTTTTTCAATGAAATCACGAGTTATAATATTTTTCACTTCTTTTATAACTGTAGCGCAGGAGGTTTCAAAAAAAGCCGCATTTTGTATAAACGTAGCGGAATTTACAAATTCGTGTAATTAATGCGCTGTTTGACGGCCACT
Organism: Ocypus olens; assembly: GCA_910593695.2. Taxonomy (NCBI): domain Eukaryota; kingdom Metazoa; phylum Arthropoda; class Insecta; order Coleoptera; family Staphylinidae; genus Ocypus; species Ocypus olens. The sequence goes on along the minus strand of OU343052.1, from coordinate 21,215,285 downwards.
GTCATTGTCTAGTTTGTATTAGCGCTAGCCAATCAGCTTCCTACATTCGAGTTGTATTTTCAAGGATCAGTTGTATTATCAGTGCCAGCCAATCATCGTCCCAGATAAAAGTTGTATTTTCCGTGCCACCCAATCAGCGTCCCAGATTTGAGTTGTATTATTTCAAAAATACAGGGTGTTCCATTCAAGAAAAACTGCCGGTGGCGTCATATTTCAAAAAATAGGGTAGCTGTAGAAAATGAAAATACGTCACCGAATAGAATAAATAAAACTATACACTTTTCTTTTTACAGTAGTAAGAAAACAACAGACGTTTACCTAGAAGTCAGATGTTCCGACACATATGCCCAACCCTGGATATTCGTAAATCTACCGTGAGATCAAAAAGTCGAAAATAGTTGGCAGTCCTTAAAACATAAGGTAACCGACAGAAGTTCAGTCTAGTCACTAAGAATGGGAATTTTGGTATTAAATAAAACAGCTAGATAATGAATCTTAAATGTATTGTTATTAGTGATGATAAGTTCGGAAAAAAACTGGTAATGTTTAAAATAGACAAAATCGCTAGAAATCCATTTTTAAAACAAGTAACCTTAAAAAACCACAAGTTGTCAAAATTAACAAAATTTTCACTGCACTGCTTTAGAGAATTCCAGACAACCAATATAATTTTATTACTTGAATTATACTGGTGAAAAAAAAATGAAACACTTGAAATTCGTGAAATTTTGACCATTTTCAAACCGCCATAACTCGGCGTGTTTTCAATCGATTTTGATGAATCTTTGAGGGCGAAAAACTTTGAAGTGTCTTCTTTAAAGTTATGCAAGCGAACTTAAGCGTAACCCCTTCCGCCCCCTCTAGCGCCCCTGTGACAAAAAAAGTTTTTTTTTTCTGGGAACCATGTCCAACTTTGACGACGTCCACGGAGTTGGAAAAATTTTGTCGACTCGATCCACCATAAAGGCATTAAAATTTAATCAATTCTCTATGTAGGACTCAAAGAACGAAGTTCCTACGACGATGTGGCACCAAGTTATGGGTGTTTGAAAAAAAAAGTGCATTTTGAGGTTTTTCGCACATAACTCAGTGACTTTTCAACCAAATTTGATGATTCTTTCGGAAAAATCCCATTTTGGCTCTACTTTAAGGAGGTAAACTCAGATTGGAATGATCCCTTTTCGAACCCCTCAACCCCAGAACAAATAAAAAATACGTTTTCGGGCAAAAAACGTCCAACTTTGGCAACGTGTACCGAGTTGGAAAAAAGTGTCGACTTGATCCACCAAAAGGGCATTGAAATGTAATCAGTTACCTGCGCAGGACTCAAATAACAAAGTTCCTATGACGATTTGGCACAAAGTTATGGGTGTTTGAGAAAAAGCGAATTTTATGTTTTTTTTTACTCATAAGTCCGAAGTTTTTCGACGAAATTGTTTTCATTTTCACGAATGAAATTTTCTTTGCATGTTCGTTCTTTGAGGTATTCACTTTGAGGCGCGAAATCATGAATATCGCATTTTGTACCTTAGAATTCCATTAACAAAAAACTTTATTTTAGGTCAAAAAAGGCTCACTTTAACGATCTCTGTAGGGTCGGAAAAATTGTGGGCTTAACTCACCACCATTCGTCCAATAAAAACGAACAATTTTCAAATGGCCATAAGTCGGCTTCTATCCAACCGATTTCGACGATCTTTTGAGAAATCAAACGCCATTAAATTATCTAATGTATTACCCGATAGCGTCGAAACGCAGCTGATGAATAAATGTCTAATCTGTAAAAAAATGTTTGCTTAAATATGCCTTTTACAGCTGGGAGGAATTTTTGGATTTCGCTTTTAATTCGTATGTCTTTTAGCTATTTTATTAATGTATTATTTATTTAACTTTTTAATATTATTACTAGTCAGCTTTAAACCGTTTTAATTTGTATTGTATATTTTTAATACTCAGTGTTAACTTATTGCGTTTTATTATACTTTTATCTTTGTTTTATTTATACAGTACCACACTTTTCACATTAGATACTAATTTATTTATTATTAATCACATGTACCTGTGTAATACATAAAGCTTGTAACAATGTGCCGCTAAAATGTAGAGACCTTCCAAAATTAGATGAAATTATGAAAAAAACATAAAAAAATATAAAGATACATTGCACTTTTGAAAGTTTGGACCATTATATGAAATACTTTATAATTAATAATACCTTTTAAATAGCTGAAGAAGAGTTCACAGTCTTATCTATTATTTACCACAAAAAAATTGGAAATACTCTTTGAGTTGCAATTGAGAAATTCTACGCAAGAATTTTATGCATTGGCAGTACCGCAGAGGAATCACAGTTTCCAACTGGAGGCGAAAAATTGATCATTGTATACAATTTATAACTTCAAACAGAAAATCTTAATAACTTTTTTGCCTATTTCGTTTCGTTTACGAGATAATCGAAAATCACACATTATTTAGCAAAACTTTTTATTTAGCGAAAATTATATTTAAAGTAACGCATGAAAAACAATTATTAAAAATAAAATTACCGTAACAAGTTCTCAGAATAGCCACCATGAGAGTTGTCGCTAGCTTGGCAACGTAGTAAAACAGGATGATAAACTGCTTCAAAATCTGACGTCTATTAAGCTGGCACAGCCACTTTAGCACAATCACATGGGACTTGCATAAAAATTTAGTGCTCTTTTGTTGCTAATTAGCCGTATTCCCGATTTTGTTGCTCCAGCCGTTTTCGAAAAAACAATCAACAAAATCGGGAATATGGCAACTAATTAGTAACAAAAGAGCACTAAATTTGTATGCAAGTCCCATGTGATTGTGCTAAAGTGGCTGTGCCTGCTTAATAGACGTCAAAATCTTTTGTGTTCTGAATGTGCAATGCAGCATTCGCAATTGTTTCCTGTACAACTCAACATTGTTCATTGGCTCCGCATAAATTGTTTAGGTCATGAGACCGTCGAGGCCAGCCCACTGGACCTCTTCTATCATTAAGATTATCGTTCAGCCACCCAACTACATCTCGCCCAACATGGGGTGGTGCAACAACGTGCTGGTACCACATTCTATTACCTAAGGCAAGAGGGACATTGTTATCCAGCAAATCTTCTATCTAATTTTCGAGAAATTCTGCGTATGAACCAGCATTTAAACGAGGTGGTAAGATTTGAATTGGCAGTAACTGTCTCTTAAAAATCCCACACCAGGTGTTAAGTAAAAATCTTTGTTGGTAAGCTCGTACCCTTACTGCGTGCGGATTTCCTAATGACCAGATATGTTCATTATGTTAATTGTTAATGCCATCTTTCGTGAACATAGATTCATCGCTCTACAGTATTGAACGAATGATTTTGTTGATGTAGTTCTAAAAGCCACTGGAAAAACGCAATTCGTTGTGCCGCGTCGCCTGGTTGTAGGTGAAACTTTTTGATAATTATATGGATGAAGAATTTCCCTATTTAAGGTTTACCAGAGAATTTTTTTAGATATCTGTAAACGGGCAGATTGTCGCCTAACGCTGGCCCCTAGATCATCAAGAAATGCGTCAACTATTTGTTCCTTTTCTGCCACGGTGGTGGACCTCAAATCCTGTCGGAATGCTTCGGAAAATACTCGACGAGAATGGTGCCTTCTGTCAGGAAATCTTAATTGATATTCACGACATGCATCTAGGGCATTACCATTACAGAATTCGTAAACGAAATAGTAATTTACGTAACGTTCCGAAAGTGATATTTTACAGGATGAGTAGGAATCCTGCGAGCCCCGTAAAATCACTTTTAGAACGTGTTACGTACAATATTTTTTCTGCGGCCGTGTTGTATCTTAAACAAGCAAAAACACACACGAATGTTATATGACAAGCGTCATAATTAAATACGAAGTTCATGTTTTTGTCAAGGCTGCCTACATATATACGCAAAATCGTCCCGAAAGTAACAAAAATCGTCCCGAAAGTAAAGAAATCGTTCCAAAAGTGAAACAAAATCGTCCCGAAAATAACTACTTTCGGTACGATTTATGTAAAGTGGTACTTTCGAATTAATAAATCATCCCGAAAGTTTTATTTTCGGGACGCCTGCATAATAATGATATCTGCGTATTCTTCGTTGTTGAACTGCGAATTATGTTTTATTCTTAATAAGTCTCGACAATAATTAATGGATTCTTGAAGTAGATTAGGAAAAATCGTTCCCCTGTGTCAACGAATTGTGACGGTTCTTTTTATTACTATAGTACGTTACTGGTAAAATCTAAGACACCCCTTTTTGTGGTTAATGTGCAAACTAATTATGTGCTTATATTTTTTATGGCGATATACGAACTTATAGAAATTTTCCATTTGTTAGGACTCTGCGCGAAGTCATGGCGCGAGGGTGGAAATTAATTATTTTCATGGTGTTCGGGGTGCGGTGATTCAAATTTTATTTTTTTATAAGTTAGTATAGTTAATGTGGAAACTAACTATGTGCTTAGCTTATATTTTTTTATGGCGATATGCGAACTTTGAAAATAGTTACATGTTATTAGATGTGCGCCAAATAATTATGGGGTTAACAATTAGGGGTGGCATTGCGACAACTAATTAATATGATAGTGCTTTAGTTGTCATTTGAGGTTTTTAATTTTTCTAAAGTAAATTTAGAGGAAATAACTTATTTTAAAATATATTGGTGAAATCTATTGCTAACTTCACACCCGGAGAAGGAGTTGAAGGAGTGCCCGTAACGTTTTTTTGACTTTGATTATGAAAGTACCTTTATTACTGATAAGAATAAGAATTTTTATTTAGTTATGGCTGATTGCAAACTTTGTCAAAAATGGAGATTTATATTCCGAAATGTGGATTTCTGCGACTTACGAAGAAATTATTTTTTTCTGGGTTGAAGGAGTGCCTGTAATGTTTTTTGACTTTTGATTATGAAAGTAACTTTATTAGTGATAAGAATAAGAATTTTTATTTAGTTATGGCTGATTACAAACTTTGTCAAAAATCGAGATTTATATCGCGAGGTGTGGATTTCTGCGACTTACGGATAATTTTTTTTTGTTGAATGAGTGCTCGTAACGTTTTTTCGACTCTTGATTATTAAAGTACTTATATTAGTGATAAGAATAAGCATGTTTATTTATTTATGGCAGATTGCAAGCTTAGAAAAAAAAGAAACTTTTTTGGAAGGGGTGAAAAAATATAAAGGGTTAAAATTAAGGGTTGATTCTTTTTGTGTTATTCATTTAGACCTTCCCTAATGGTATGGTTCACTTTTTTTTCGAATTGCTTTTCTTTTCTCCGAGATATGAATTTTTAAAATCTATTGCTGGATCTATTGCTAACTTCACACCCGTAGATTTATATTCATATATACAGGGTCTTCATTTCAAAAGGAGCCACCCTGAATAACTTTGGATCTGAAGTAGTTACGGTTTTAAGAAAAAAATACGTCAATTTTGTTTTTGAGGGGGCACTTGAAAACACTGTTTTGTACGTCAATTTGAATGTTTAATAATTGATTTTCGCATTAAAATAAATCTACTGATGCCAGGCCAAAACACCCTCTTCCGGTGTACGAAATGTAAGCCATTGTCAAGTAATAGTTATTTGTTTAACAAGGCAGTAAAGTGACAGATGCCACGGCTGGAGTTTCACCACCGAGCGAGGCTGTGAATCCAGGGAAGTCAGGAAATCTGCTTTTTCGCATCCTATTAAATAATATAAACGTTGTTGAATCGTTTTTGATTGAGAAAGCTGTCCATTACTCGGCGGAATCATTTTCTCCACTGCTGACGTCCAATAAAATGATGAGCGGTTTCATTATTCAATAGATTTCAGCCAATTAATTGACGACTATGTTACTTACTCAACAGTTTAGTTGTTACTATGGTTACCATTTGTTTGTGTAAACACGTATTCATAAACATCATAATTTCTCCGGCAGAGTGCCGCAATTTAACGAAATGAAAACGATGCCGCGGTAATTATGTAATACGACGCAAAATAGTTATTTAAGCAACAAGGAACGTAAGGACGTATTAACATCTGAGGTAGGCGAATACGAGCCGAGGCGGAGCCGAGGCTCGTCGCCTGCCGAAAATGTTAATTGTCATCACGTTCCGTGTTGCTTTTTAATTTTTTCTGCTACCGGAAATATAATACTTAAAAAAGATCAGAAAATATTCTAAAATACGGCTTGTAACATTTGGGATTCAAATGTTTATAGTCACCTATGCGTTCTATGGCAACCCAGCAACCGAAAAAACAATGTCGAATTTTGTTTGTTTGTGTCAATCCAGTGAAACGTTCTGCGGGCATGGATGCAAAGGAAGTTGTGAATATTGCGTGTTAGACCTGTTACCGACAAAATCGAAAAAAAGGTATGTTCGTGTTACGACTCTTTTAAGCAGTGAATATGTAAAAAGAATGCCGATGCTATAGGTATAGACGAAAATGTGTTGCTCACCTATACCGGGTGTGGCACTTAAGACGCCTCGGACCATAGCTCCTTTACGATAAAAGCTATCGAAAAAAATCTAAGAACAAAGTGGTGCATAGTTACCGTCGCTATGTTTTAAAAATATTTCTAATCATCAGTGGCGTGCCGTACTCCAGTGGCGTACCAAACTTATGTTTTTTTAAATGGAATGCCCTATTTTTTATTGCAGATTTGGAAAGTGCTCGACGAGTACTTATTTTTTTATCTAACATGTTATACCCTTCACTTTAGCGGTTTCGCTGTTATAACCCCTTCTTTCAAAATTGCGCCCTATTTTTGAAATTTTTTTGTAGAGAAACTAATTGACGCCGGCACCTAAATTTTGAATTGAGGTACAGGTTAAGACCTCGTATACCTTCACATAATTTTTTTTCGGGTAATTTATGGCAAAAAAATAATTTTTGATTGATCTTCGCATGTTGTCATTTTTTCCGAAAATTTCAAATGGCACCCCCCTAAAAAAATTACGGCGTTGTACAGCCAAAACTCTAAATTTTTCATTGGTGTAAAAAAAAATACACATTGCATAACAAAATTTCGGAGAAAAAAGGAATTTCATCGCAAATGTCGGGAAACGTTTTCCGTTCCCAAGTGTGCCATGAGAAAACAAAAGATTGGTAATTGTCAAAGTAAATTATTAGACGTCAGTAGCAGCCATAAGTCATTTTTGATAAACGTTCTAAAAATGTTCCGAACTCAAGAGGAAATGGTTGACATGATATTTATTCTTGGAGAATGTAACAAGAATTGTTTCTTGGCATCACGAGTGTACGCTGCGAGATATCCGCACAGGGCACATCCAAATGAACGTGCGTTTCAAAAAGTGTTGGAGAGATTTACTACTACGGGAAGTGTGAAACGGCCAAGGAGAGTTAGAAAGAAGGCAGTTATTACCGAAAATAATGAACTGCGGTATATCACCAGAAGTTGCGGTTATGCCTCCAGCAGGAAGTCATTTCGAACATTTAGTTTAAGTTGTTAAATTTTCTTTATCTGCATTTTTCATATCATGTTGAATAAATAGGTACATACTATTATGTTGACCGTATTTGTGTATTTGTTTTGGTACTTTGACAATTACCAATCTTTTGTTTTCTCATGGCACACTTGGGAAACGGAAAACGTTTCCCGACATTTGCGATGAAATTCCTTTTTTCTCCGAAATTTTGTTATGCAATGTGTAATTTTTTTTACACCAATGAAAAATTTAGAGTTTTGGCTGTACAACGCCGTAATTTTTTTAGGGGGGGGCCATTTGAAATTTTCGGAAAAAATGACAACATGCGAAGATCAATCAAAAATTATTTTTTTTCCATAAATTACCCGAAAAAAAATTATGTGAAGGTATACGAGGTCTTAACCTGTACCTCAATTCAAAATTTAGGCGCCGGCGTCAATTAGTTTCTCTACAAAAAAATCTCAAAAATGGGGCGCAATTTTGAAACAAGAGGTTATAACAGCGAAACCGCTAAAGTGAAGGGTATAACATGTTAGATAAAAAAATAAGTACTCGTCGAGCACTTTCCAAATCTGCAATAAAAAATAGGGCATTCCATTTAAAAAAACATAAGTTTGGTACGCCACTGGAGTACGGCACGCCACTGATGATTAGAAATATTTTTAAAACATAGCGACGGTAACTGTGCACCACTTTGTTCTTAGATTTTTTTCGATAGCTTCTATCGTAAAGGAGCTATGGTCCGAGGCGTCTTAAGTGCCACACCCGGTATGTTGGAGGGTTACGTTTCTGTTTATTATTTTCCTAGGTCCGTAAGTAAAAATTAAGTTCCGTCGTCAAGGACAACAAACACCACGAATGTTATCAGCCACTTACGGTACCTGTAACCATGGATGCAATGCGTATTTACGTTGACGGTAGCGGAAAAAAGTATGTTATTAACTCGTGAGCAAGTTGGCCATTACCACTCGGGAGAATTGCAACACTTGCCTACGGCTCGTGTTGCAATCTTCATTCTCGTGGTAATGGCCAACTTTCTCACTCGTTTAATAATATACTATTATATTCTCTTGATATATAACTTTTTTTAATAGTTTTAGCCGATATTGCTGGCCGATACCGATTATCGGCTCATGGGCCGATATACCGATACTTACCGATACAGGTATATCGGTATCGGTACATCACTAGTTTGTATTATAGTAATAATTCAAAGTTAGAAGTCTTGACAGTTCGATCAACTCATCCTATTTGTTTTTCATATCTATCTTTTTCGTTTATTGATGATGGTGATAATCGACGGGACTAAAATACAAAGTCACAATAAATAATAAATCCATCGACATTAAAACCAAATTACCGCATGCATAATAAATCAACAACAGAGGACGAAGTGTGCCTGATAATACCTGATGAATTATTAAGTAGCAGATACCCGATACGTACCAAATATTGATCAACTTCAGTTTGCTCCCGCCGCGGCGGTTCAGAAACGTGAAGCTTCGCATGGAACATGATGTTGCGGAATTTACATAAGCTTAGTTCTATTATCTGAAATAAGGTCTCGAGCAATCATTATTATTTGCAGAGTTCCCTTCTGCTCATAGGTAAATTTATATACTTCAGTAAACAGCGACTAATTTGTCGGGGCGTCGACATCGAACGAGCGAATTGGGATGCAAACGAAATTTGATAAGCCCTGTGAGTCTTGTGCATTGCTAGCGGGCGATTTGAATAGTAAGTAATTCATTTCGTAGATTAAGCAATTTATAGTCATAAGGTAAAGTGAGACTGGGCGGGTCTCTAAAGTTTTGCTAATGAATCAATTTTAATGGAAAATGTATCTTTGAATTGAGCAAGTTAACGCCCAATCGCGATTTTCAAAGGATGAAAAGACATGGGGATACTGTAATAGGTCGAACTCGAACTAACCGGTCCCATAGGCCACACTGGCAGAAAGCGACTGATTTTTGTGCCCACGATACCCAGAAATGAAATGTTAAAGTGAACAATATTAAATATTTAATTCTTTTAAATAATTAAACACATTATATTCCTTACTTCACTTGTTTATTTATAACACTAAATGTACATTTCGAACACGATGTGTTCATTTTCAATCGTTTACGAGTGAAGTAAGGAATATAACTGTGTTTAATTATTTAGTTACGCAACTTCACATAACTCACAAATACATAATAACTTTTAAATAATAATTAATTGTATTCTATAGATCTTAGTAACAATTTAAATGTTAATTACATTTGAGTTTTAAGTATCCTTCTTCTGTTTCTGAATCCTGAATCAATTAATAATATTTATAACAAAAATTATGCGGCCCGCGAAAGTCATACCACCACACGAAATGACCCATAGCAGGAATGAGATTGACTCACCCTTAATGTGGGTGGGTGCCATATATTTCGGGCACTGATGAGCCGGTATGGTCACTAACTACCAATACGCAAGTAATAAAAAAAATCAATTAAGTATAAGAGAAATGTTCCCAATTGTATTAACGATTACTAAAAAGTCCATTTTATTTAGGCCACCCTGTAACTAGGCGGTAATTTATTCGTAATCCGTCCGATTAAAATGTATTACCTTAGAAAGAAATGCATCCAATTAGCCATTAAAACACAGTATCGTGCTGGTTATTATTTAGGCCGGGGTTGGTGCGAAGCTAATAGTAAAATCAATATATAATACAGTTCTTCAGCTCGACATAATAACGATTTCAGTGATACAAATAAACACTGAATCGGTCACATCAAACACAAACAATGTCGTTGTTTAAGAAGTTTCTTAAGATCCGATTGTACTAGATTTTCCAGACCAGAAAATTCATGTACGCCTGAAATACGAGAAATCGCTGAAAGTTTGATGTTAAGCATTATGACTGGAGAAGGGCAGACAGGCGGTTTTAGGCACCCTTCAAATTAATCCAGCAAAGGACGCACAGGAGCCGCCTGAGGAGAAAGGATCCACGTAATATACAGATTATGATTAAGATTTCCCTAATAATGACTTTCCTTGTAACCCGAATGACAGTATTTATAATCAACAGTAATATAACGAGTGCCTATGATTTTGCCGGCAATTATTAGCGGCAGCATCACGATTGCTTGTTGCGAAGCAGGAGTGCCGATTTTCTAGAAGCAACAAGCAAGAGTGATCCAGACGCTTATAATTGCCTAGGAAAAATCAGTCACGAGTTAGATTCGAGAAGACAATTGGCCGAACAGAAAGTTCACACTTCATAATTTGAAAAGTTAAATTTAGTTACACCAAGTGTCAGACGTGTATTAATCTGCGCCACAATAATTGTAGTAAAAATGAGCTTACCAAGATTTTGAGAAATGCCTATGAATACTATTACTGATGAAAGCACTAACACTTCACCCGAAAAATACAAACAGATCGAATTCAGGAGCAAACTGCTTAAAAGTCCGGCAATAACTGACGTTTTATACGTTATAGAAAATGAACCAACGCGTTGCTAGGCAATACCAACATGAGAAATTATCTGATTAGATACCACCCAGGGTGAATTGTCATGCATAACATGCAGCGTGGTCTGTTATGCATCGTAATTAGAATTTTATTGGCTCATCTCATCAACGTTATTCGATTTCATTGGTTAATAAGTAAATGAGGGCAATTGTCAAAGCAATTTTCTTTACAAGGTTTATGATACAAACCAAGTGCTTAATACATTATAATAATAATAATAATAATAATGTAAGAGCACTACACACCTAGAAGACCCATGGCTCGCTTTACCCTGTCTGTCCAAGTTTTTTTCCATCCTGTTATGCCTGCAACCTGTATGTCCATTTCCACCTCAGTATTTCATCTTGTTTTATATCCACCTGCGTCGCACAGTATGTCCGATTCAGAGAAACACACCACGGGTGGAGGGGGAAGGCAAAAGTAAAATGCAAAATTTAAAAAAAATATATATAGTATTATATTGTAGATACTTTTATTATTCTGAAGGGTAGTTTTTGTAAATGTCATTTTATTACACTATACAGGGTGTTTCAGAGCTCTGGGAACAGTCAATCACATGGTTATTTTTCAAAATTTCGAAAAATGTTTTATAGAAAAGTTGTGTATAATAGTGAGCTGCACGCCTTAAAAATATTTAAATTTATACAGGATATCTCATAACAAAGTTATAGACCAAACTTATGTTTTTTTTTTTTAATGGAACACCCTGTATTTTTTGTCATTTTTTAATTATATGGAGCAAATAAAGGTGAGTTACTTCAATACTCCCTATACCTATTGTTTGCCGTTTTCGAAATATTTGAAGATTTGTTGAAATGCATGGTCTGGGTGAAATTTTATTTCTGCCCCAGTGATTGGTGTTGAACGATTAAAATCATTTTTATTATTTGGTTGAAGGTTCGAACTATAGAGCCAACCATGATTTCATACAAAAAATTATACAGGGTGATAAAAAAATGCGGTAGAAAAACCCAACTTATAAAGTTGAATAACTTCGTTTTTTCAAATGGCACACCCTGTATTTAGTAACGTGTTCTCAAGTAGAATCCAATTATCTTTCATATTATAACAACACAAGGAAACTATTGAGATTAGGAACAGGGAACCCTTAAACAATTTGAAAGATAATTGGAACCTTCTGCAACTTGATTTTTTTAATATTAGCCTTACTAAAGCCAGGGGCGGCTCGTTATATAGAGCCAAGGAGCCATGGCACTACCTGTAGTTTCAAGCTCAGCAAGAATTTTTAATTAATTCTTAAAACACCTTTTCGCCAGTTACTTTGGTATACTGGATAAAGATAAATCGTTTTTTTTTCTTTTGTTGTATAAAATTTTATTTTTTAGCTGACAATAATGGTGTGTTGCAATTGTCAATAATGGTTTATTGCAGTTGTCAAGAATGGTATGTTTCAGCTGTTTAAAATGGACGTTTTCAGCTGTTTAAAATGGACGTTTTCAGCTGTTAAGAAATGTATGTAAGATATTCGAAATATTGCTTTTCAATCAAATATTGAGTTTTCTTGATGAAAATCAAGTGCTAAGTGATAACCAATTTGGTTTTCGTAGAAGACGTTCAACGGGGGACGCGGTTAGGGTTTTTGTCGAAGAAATCATCGAGGCTTTTGAAGCTGGTAGATACGCAGCAACTTCATTCTTTGATCTTAGCAAGGCCTTTGACTGCGTTCCTCATGACGTCTTACTTCGAAAATTATACTTTCATAATTTTAGTCCACTTAGTTGTCGATTAGTAAACTCATACCTTCAAAACAGAAGGCAATGTGTTGTTGTCAAAGGTCGCTCGTCCGCATTCGTGTCGGTATCATGTGGTGTACCTCAAGGATCAATCCTGGGGCCACTACTTTTTTTAATCTATGTTAACGACCTACCATGCCATATTGAGAATGGTAACATTTTGATGTACGCCGATGACACAACATCAATAAATACGGACAGTGATTACCAAAATTCACTGAACCATAGAGAACAGCTAAATGATCAGGTTCGGAGGTGGTTTAACTCAAATAAACTTTCTTTAAATGTCGCAAAAACTGTTCATCTAGTGTTTTCTCTAAAATCTAACAACGAAGAGCATGGTTCTTGTAAATTTTTAGGGATTAACCTAGATACCAAATTAAGCTGGAAATCGCACGAACACGAACTGAGTAAAAAACTGAGCCGGGTGACATATTTGCTTAGGAACTTGAGTAATTCACTTCCGAAATCTGTCGTTATTGCTGCATACCATTCCCTCTTTCAGTCCAACATAAAATATTGCATATTAACATGGGGTCACTCCAGTGCTGCTACCAGAATATTTTGCTTGCAGCGCCGTGCCGTGTGAGTGCTGGCAGGCATAGGCTATAGAGATGAATGCAAAGAATCCTTTAAAAAACTTAAAATATTAACATTACCAGGACTATTTATTTTGGAATGTCTGCTGCATGTCCGTAAAAACGTTGTATCATATTTAACCCATGAAAATATTCACAGTCACAATACTAGGGGTCATGAGCTAATCTGCCCTGAACGATCAAGGCTCACTAGATGTAAAAACGGTATAAATTTTTATGGGCCAAAGATATTTAACCTTCTGCCACATGAAGTGAAATCTCTCCCTATTGTAAAATTTAAAAATTCTGTTAAATCATACTTGATAAGTAAAGCTTTCTTCAGCATAGATGACTGTATATCAACAAAATTTCTAGATTTGAAATTGTGATCGTCCTAGTTTTAATGATAGTTGTACGGTTTTAATTACTTATCTCGCCGTTTGTTTTTTTTTAAATAATTTATTTTTCCGTTGCTCGTTGGTTAACGGCTAACTTTAATGTACCCAAATGTATCAAAAATCGTTCATTAATGACCCATATTAATGAACGATTTTTCATTAATAAACGATTTTTCATTAATGAACGATTTCTAGGGCCGCGGTGGTCTAGTGGGTAGAGGTCCGGCCTCCGACCCCGCTGGTGCGGGTTCGAGTCCCGTCCGGGCGGTCACTTTTTTTTACTTTTTTAACACGAAAAATAGCCATGCGGGTCCCGGGATATATTTAGTCTTTGTCCTCATTTCACTTAAATGAATTATTAAATACTATACATTGATGGTGGCTGAATGCCCTAGCTGGCTAAGTCAATTTGCTATCATCCTCGATTCCCTAACTCGAATTCCTATCAATCATATTTCCTAAAAAAAAGAACGATTTCTAGTTAAGCATTAAATAGCTAATTCATGAGTGGCTAATTACTCATAATTACTGGAAAAGTAACTGATAATAGCGAGAAAACGATCTATAATTTGTTTCACGTGTAAATGCAAAAGTATATCAATTCTCTGCGTTAGAAACAAATTAGAGGCGAACCGCCTTCGATTTTGTTATACAATAATGTCAAAGTGTGAAACGTCAAATTTATAAAACGCGTGTATCGAGTGAATGTCTGCTACTATGGATAGTGTCGAGTTTAAATTAACACCGCCAAAAGTACTAGCCATTGAAAATAATGCAACATTAAATTTGATTCCGGAAAAGTGTACACATTTTTACGAAAAAACTTACGTAGAATTTATTTCCTGGTGCGAGGAGTAACAGGTAAGACGTCATTCGGTATCTGCGCTATTCCCATGTTTTGCCGATATTGCTGCAAAGGGCTTAATAGCAAGTTTATTTGTTTGTTTTGTTTGGATTTTCTCTAATCTAATTTCTAATGTTGATCTAAGTTACGATCAACGGAAAAATCTTGTAACCAATTCGTGTGTTAATTGGCGATTAATGATCTCAACAATTAACGCACTCGCGCAAGCGCTCGTGCGTGAAAATGTCTCGATCATTAATCGCCATCATTAACACACTTGTTGGTTAAATAACTATTAATCGATTTTTGTGCCCATGTATATTAATTTTAATTTGTCTGTAATATGTCCATTATATTTTACTTATTTATTCAACGGTTTTTAATATGTTCTTTACAATTTGGTGCAATTTGTTTGTATCAAGGTTGATACTGATTTTATAAGTTTTTAATTTTTGGACAGTTGTCCGCGTCCTTGTTTATTTTAATTGATTTCGTTTATTTTATATATTATATTTTATTTATACATATATTTTATTATTCTAATTAGTCCTATTTATTATTTTACACATGTGTTAATTATGTTTATTTATATGTTATTTTTTATTTATGAATATTTAAATTGTTCATGTTTACATGCTGTATTTATTACCAATTTTGCTTCATTTCTTGTATATTTTCTTTCACTATCTACATGACGTTTGTAAACCATTGAGTATTAACAATAATAAATTACTTACTTACTTACTTACTTACTTGCTTACTATTATTTAACGGTCGAAAACGATATTTTTAGTTGTCAAATATGTATTTTTCAGTTGTCAAATATGTTATTTTTCAGCTGTCAAAAAAGGTATTTCTCACATATTAAAATGGTATTTTTCAGCTATCAAAAAAAATATTTTTTGACATTTTTTATTTGTCAAAAATGGCATTTTTCAGCTGTCAAAAATTGACTTTTTGTAGTCAAAAATTGTATTTTTAATTGACAATAATGGTTTGTTACAGTTGTCAATAATGTTTTGTTCTAATTGTCAAGAATGGTATTTTTCAGTTGTTAAGAAGCGTATTATTCAAATGTAAACAATGATATTTTTTTAATTGTCAAAAATGTTTTTTTTATGTCAAGAAAGGTATTTCTCACCTATTAAAATTTAATTTTTCAGCTATCAAAAACAGCATTTTGCGACATTGTTTTGAATTGTCAAAAATCGCATTTTTCAGCTGTCAAAAATTGACTTTTTGTAATAATAATAATAATAATAATGATCATTTATTTACAAACACCAGCTACGGTATAACATCGTCAATTTGAACATAATATAAGTTGGATTACAAATAGTTATTAATTAGATATCATAAATGAACCGAAGTTAAAATAAAATATTCATTGTAACATAATGTAAGGCAAGTTTTAAATGTGAGGTCTGTTGTAGTCAAAAATTGTATTTTTAACTGACAATAATGGTTTGTTACAGTTGTCAATAATGGTTTGTTGCAATTGTCGACAATGGTATTTTTCAGCTGTTCAAAATGGTATTTTCAGCTGTTAAGAAGTGGATTATTCAACTGTCAAAAATGATATTTTTCAGCTGTCAAAAATGCGATGTTCAACCAATAAAAATGTTATTTTTCAGCTATCAAGAGCAGCATTTTTAGACATTTTTTAACTGTCAAAAATGGCATTTTTCAGCTGTCAAAACTATTTTTTGTGTTATCACAAATTGTATTTTTGGCTGACAATAATGGTTGCAGTTGTCAAGAATGGTATTTTTAGTTGTTAAAAATGGTATTTTTCAGCTGTTACGAGTATTATTCAACTGTTAAAAATGATATTTTCCAGTTGTCAAAAATGGTACTTTTTAGCTGTCAAAAAGGTATTTCTCACCTATAGAAATTGTATTTTTCAGCTATTAAAAGCAGCATGTTTTTTAATCAAAAAAAGTATTTTTTGGCATTTTTTAATTGTCAAAAATGGCATTTTACAACTGTCAAAAATTATATTTTTTGTTTTCAAAAATTGTATTTTTTAGCTGACAATAATGGTATGATATAGTTGTCAATAATAGCATGTTGCTGTTATCAAGAATCGTATTTTTCAGCTATTAAGAATTATATTATTCAGCTGTCAAACATGTAATTTCTCAGCTGTCAAATATGATATTTTTCAGCTACCAAAATTGGTATTTCCCACCTATATAAATAGTATTTTTTAGCTATCAAGAACAGCATTTTTGACGTTTTTTTAACTGTCAAAAATGGCATTTTTCAGTTGTCAATCAAAACCTGTATATTGTGCTGTCAACAATTGTTTTTTTCTTTTGTTGTCAAAAATAATATTTTTTAGCTGCCAATAAAGTTATGTTTCAGCTGTCGGGAATGGTATTTTTCGGTTGTCTCAAGTTGTATTTTACAGTTGTAGAAAATGGTATTCTTCATCTACCGAATATGTTACGTTTCAGCTGACAAAAGCAGTATTTTTCTGGTAATAAAAATAGTTTTTTTTTCGGCATTTTTGAATTATCAAAATTTGTATTTTTCAGCTGTCAAAAGTGGTATATTTCGCTGTTAAAAGTGGTATATGTTGCTGTCAAAAGTAGTATTTTTTTATCAAAAATTGTATTTTTTGTCAAAAATAGTATTTTTCGTGTGTCAGGAATGGTATGTTTCAGCTGACAAAAATAGTATTCCTCAGCTGTTGAAAATTAGGATTTTTCAGCTGTCAAAAATAGTATTTTTTTGTCAAAAATAGTATTTTTCGAGTGTCAACAATGGTATGTTTCAGCTGTCAAAAACAGTATTTTTCAGCTAATAAAAATATTTTTTTTCAACATTTTTGAATTGTCAAAAATAGTATATTTTGCTGTCCAAAGCAGGGGCGGCTCGTTATATAGAGCCAATGAGCCATGGCACTAACTGTAGTTTCAAACTCAGCAAAAAATTTTAATTAATTCTTTAAACACTTTTTCGCCAGTTACTTTGGTCTAGGAAGATAAATCGAAAATAAACCGGGGGGGGGTATATTGTATAAGTGGCTCTACCATCAACATGTTCCACGAGCCGCCACTAACTAAAGTTAACTTTTATCAAAATGAAATTATTACTTTGGAAAAATAATAAAAATAAATATATAATAATAATTATAAATCCGTAGGCTTTTGTAAATGTCATATTATAATGGATTACTATTTTTACAAATGAAAACGATTTAATATTTAAGTTGCTACATTGTTATAACTGTAAATTATACATAATGCACCAGACCTCACCGGCCGCGTTCTGAAGTAGAGTGATGGCGTGATGTAGGCTGCCGCGCTGAATAAAAAAATAAAAAACCCTCAAAAAGCGCACCGTTGGAGATACGATTTTTTTAGTGTAGCTAGAGGATACATTGAGCTATTTGTTGGTGGTATTCGCTACCCTCTAGGTTTGTTATTTTTTATATTACCCTTACTAAAGTTGAAATTTATTATAAATTAATTTTATTTTTTAAATAATTATAACTATCGTTCTAAACGGTCTATTGGTTAAAATATAGCACTATATTATAGAGAATTGTGTTTTTAATATCCATGAAAAAATTCCATTGATAGATCACCTAAGCATTATACTATAAATAAATAAATATTGTGCATTTTTCGCGTAAATTTCTATTTCTGAAATTGTTCAATTTTGAACATTAATTGCAAAGATGGGAAGTGGGAAAAAATATGAAAAACTATATGCAGTGGGGTTTGAAGTATCTACAATATAATAGTTTTTTTTTTTTCGTAAATTTTACATTTTAGTTTTGCCTTCCCCCTCCACCCGTGGTGCGTTTCTCTGAATCGGGCACACTGTGCGTAGTATACTTTTTGGCAATCTGTTTTTCCACGTCTTCTAGCCATCGAAGACTTTGCGTCCCTATTAACGCTATTCTCTTAATTTTTTTTTTACTTCAAGGTTTGTCCACAACATGCTGTTTATCTGTTTCCCTCCAAATATTTTTCGTAATTATTTCCTTTCCCATACCAAATACTTATTTTATTATTATTATTATTGTTCCAACTTCACTAAAACAAAAATTGCACAGCTCAAAGCTGAATTTTTAAGATCGAAAATTAACTTTCTACGGAAATAAGACTAGATTCCACGTCTAATACGACAGTTGGAATAAACTGTAACAGATTAAACATAGGTATATAGTGTGTCTTTAGAAATGACTTATCAAAACATTTTAAACTTTACTACAAAGAGTATAGCGCTGGTCAAAATTGAAATTTGAAGGTCGTAAATTGTTTTTTTGCAGAAATATAATTGTAGATTTCACATCCAATATAAAAATTGGATTAAATAGAAAAAGATTAAATCTATATAGTTTGTCTTCAGAAATTACTTATCAAAACAATTAAAACTTTACTTCAGAGAGTATAGCAGCGCTGATCAGAACTGAAATTTGAAAATCAAAAATTGACTTTTTGCAGAAATATAAATGTAGATTTCACATCCAATATGGCAATTGTATTAAATAGTAACAGATTAAACCTATACAGTGTGTATTTAGAAATTCCTAATCGAAACATTTCAAACTTCACTACAAAATGCAGGGGCGGCTCGTTATGTAGAGCCAAGGAGCCATGGCACTACCTCTAATTTCAAGCTGAACAAGATTTGTTAGTTGTATTTCCGCGCCTCGCAAGATAAATAAAATTAGTTCGTTGCCAAATAAGACTTTTTGCTCATGTACTATGAGGTCGTAAAAAAGCAGACCGTAGCAGTACCTTCCAGCTGCAGTGCGTCGATTTCGAATAATCATAAATAGGAACGAGAAAATTTAATCCAGATATATATTTACAAAACAATTGGCGTTGTGGATGTGGGGGCATTTTTTGTTGTTGTCCATGTATTTTGTTCGGAACTACAAAAGTAGAGTCAATTCTGTTATTGACATAAATTGAGCAAAAAACGGAAATTCGACGTTCAATTGTTTATTTTTTATTTTTTAAGGATATCTCTTCAACGAACGAGAAGATTTTGAAAATTCTTCTAAAAAAGTGTTGTTCTCATCGAATAGATGCAAATAAAAATAATAAATAAATTCGGTTCAATTGTTTCGAAGGATGACCAGATTTTAAAAATTCGTCCAGCAAAGTGTTCTACCCATCGAATAGAAACCAAATGCGCCATTCAACTGTTCTTCTTTGAAGATAACTCGAATGAATAACCTGAATTTGAACATTCTTCCAGCAAAGCATTGTGCTCACTGAATTGATGTAGATGAGATAAAATATTAAATTCGTCGTCCAATTGTTTTCTGGTTTTGAAAAGACAACTCTTGAACAAAATAAAAGATTTAAAAAAACCCTTCCGGAAAAGTGTTGTACTCATCGAATAAATGTAGATAGGACCAGAACATTAATTCGTCTTCAATTGTTTATTGTTATTTGAGGACAACTGTTAAACGGATGACCAAATTTGACGATTTTTTCCAGTAACATGGTATAATCATCGAATAGATACAGGTAAGACCCAAAAAAAATAATTTGTAGTTCAATTGTTTTCTGTTTTTTTGAGGATAATTCTTGAACGAAAGGACAGACTTTCAAATTTACCATTGGAGATTGGATGTAGAAAAGGTTAAAAAATAAATTCGCCGTTAAATTATTTTCTATTATTGTTGAGGATAACTAAGCAAAGTGTTGTTCTTATAAAAAAAATGTGGGCCAAAAATTATATTTGTCTTTAAATTAATTGCTGTTTTTTTTTTATTCTGAACTGATGACCAGAATTTTTTTTGGGCAGAGTCTTATATTCATTCGAAAGATGTAGACAGAACCAAAAAAATAAATTATTATATTAAAAATAAATGAATAATGTCAGACGTATACACAACAACCATGGACCCGAACGAATACTTCTCGATCCCCGAAAAATCTTTCGGCCGGGCTGGGATTCGAACCCGCACGGCACGCGGTGCAACCGGCACAAGCGCTCGCCTCTACCCACTACACCAACGGGCCGCCCCGTTGTTCAATTGTTTTTTGGGTTTCTGATGATAACTCTTGAACAGATGACCCATCAAATAGATGCAGATAACACCAAAAAAAAAACTCAACAGTGCCGTTGGTTGTTGTTGTAAATGTTGCCTCGTCACTAAACATTTTTTTTTTTATTTATGTCATTAAGGTATTCTCCTTGGCACCATAAGCAATATTCCATTCGCTTATCATTATCACCTTCTTCTAAGGTGTGGAGAAATTTCGGTTTATAAGGCTTCATATTACTGTATTGTTTAAGGTTTCTTCTTATTGTTTCCCGTGGTAACTGGAGGTCCAAACTTGCAATTCTCAAACTTTTTTTCGGATTTTCGATGAAATAATTTCGAATTCGTTCATTGCTTTTTCGTGGCCGTTGTACTACATTAATATTTGCACACTCGCACAACGGTAGACTTGCTAATATTTTGAAGTTCTGGATGTCTGTCATTAAAAATTCGAGATACTTCCCTTCCAGACTTGTCTCTGTCACCACGAAGTTTTACTATTTCAATCTTATGTTGTAACGTTAAATTATGAGCCATACTTATTGACAGTGTACTTACGGAACAGTACGTAAATTTCACTACTTAACTGACATTTGACATTTTCGTCTTTTATTTCATCTGTGACTTTAGTAATTGCAAAGCCCACTATTATGAATTGTTCATCCGTGTGTAGCTGTATTCTTAATGCGTAATAAACAACTTGTCAGTAATTTAGTCATAGAATCGTTAATGTTGAATATTTTTTCATGAAACATGGTACAGATCTATTTCAGAGGACGATAATTCCAGTGGCGTGCGCGGATTTTTAATAAAAAAAATCGCTAATATGGATTATGGAGTTTACAGCTCTGAATGTTATCTTGTAGGCTTTGGTTTTTAAAAAAACTGGACGCCGCTTGTCTCCAAAATACACCTTTCCCCCTCCACATTAAAAAGAAATTCGTCAAAATCGCTCCATAAATAAAAAAATTATGAGGGTGGCCCGCTTTCAAATGGGTCACTCTGTATGTAGATAAGATCCAAAAAAAATTGCGCTGTAATTGTTTTTCGTTTTTTTTGAACCATAAATAGAGTTTGCAAATTCTTAAAATGTTGCACTCATTACAAAATAAAATTCGTCGTTTATTGATTTTCGTTTTTCAATTATTTTTTTTACGTGAACGAAGAACGATATTTCAGATTTAATGAATATTTTTAATTTTGCAGAGTTACGAATAGCTTGAATATTTATATATGCAGGCTACTTTTCGTCTTTATTCAATTCATTGAACGCTTCTGCAATAAGTCAAGGTCTTCAATCTCAGTGATCGTTTTTTCTTTTCTTAACCCATTAGCGTCCAGATTATTATTTTTCTAATTTTCAATTTTTTGTTAACGTTTTAGGAAAAATATGTTTCATTCTGACAAGAAAGGCTCTTTTATTACGAATTTAAAAAAAAAGCTGCTTATGTTTACATCAGGGTTCGGACGATATATATCATCGGATATATATCATGATATATATCACGATATCACGATCACGATTTTTCATAATGGATATTTATGAAACACACAATACTAAAAAAATCCCCCTTTTCTCAAATATTCCCAGTTGCAGCAATATGAATAGTAAGCATTTGCTCTAATTTAAACTAGAGATGGGCAAAATGACTCTTTTTTGTCGAAAAGAATCGATTTTTGAAGTGACCTAAAAATGAAAAAGTAAGTGTGAGCAAAAAAAACAAAAACAAGGTCCTCGCCTCTTCAATTTATCCCAGAGCAAAAAAGTCCTCCATTCAAAAATTTTTCAATTTGAAATATTTTGACATTTTAAATGTTATTTTTTTACTATATTGTAAGCAACTGTTTGTTTGCAATAAATAAATATAATATAAATAAAGTATGTGCATTATATAATTAATAAGTCATATAAACATTAATATTAATGACCAAGAATAAATATTATATTTATAAGTTGATAAATATCGAATATACAGGGTGTTTCAGAGCTCTGGGAACGATCAATCACGTGGTTATTTGTCAAAATTTCGAAAAATGTTTTATACAAAAGTTGTGTATAATAGTGAGCTGCGCACACTAAAAATATTTTAACTTATACAGGGTGTCTCATAACAAAGTTACAAACCAAACGTATGTTTTTTTTTATGGAACACCCTGTATTTTTTGTCATTTTTGAATTATATGGAGCAAATAAAGGTGAGTTACTTCAATACTCCCTATACCTATTGTTTGCCGTTTTCGAAATATTTGAAGATTTGTTGAAATGCATGGTCTGGGTGAAATTTCATTTTTGCCCCAGTGATTGACGTTGAACGATTAAAATCATTTCTATTATTTGGTTGAAGGCTCGAACTATAGAGCTAACTATGATTTCATACAAAAAATTATACAGGATGATAAAAGAAATGCGGTAGAAAAACCGAACTTATAAAGTTAAATAACTTCGTTTTTTCAAATGGCACACCCTGTATTTAGTAACGTATTCTTAAGTAGAATCCAATTATCTTTCAGATTGTATAATGGTTCCCTGTTCCTAATCTCAATAGTTTTCTTGTATTCGGCGATTATCATATCAGGAATAATTATTATAATCTGAAAGATAATTGGATTCTACTTGAGAATACGTTACTAAATACAGGGTGTGCCATTTGAAAAAACGAAGTTATTCAACTTTATAAGTTAGGTTTTTCTAGCGCATTTTTTTTATGACCCTGTATAATTTTTTGTATGAAATCATGGTTGGCTCTATAGTTCGAACCTTCAAGCAAATAATTAAAATGATTTTAGTCGTTCAACGTTAATCACTGGGGCAAAAATAAAATTTTACCCAGACCATGCATTTCAACAAATCTTCAAATATATCGAAAACGGCAAACAATAGCTATGGGGAGTATTGAAGTAACTCATTTTTATTTGCTCCATATAATTCAAAAAATGACAAACAATACAGGGTGTTCCATTAAAAAAAAAACATAAGTTTGGTCTGTAACTTTGTTATGAGACACCCTGTATAAATTTAAATATTTTTAGGGCGTGCAGCTCACTATTTTGACAAATAAGCACGTGATTTACCGTTCCCAGAGCTCTGAAACACCCTGTATATCCGATATATATGCGATATATTGATATTTATATAAATATCGGATATTTTCCGAACCCTGGTTTACATGCTACACTACATAAAAAATGACCTACTCAGTATGGTAAGAAGCAAAATAGTTGATACAAAAAGCAACGTTATACTTTTGGCACATTGTTCTTCCAAAAGATTTGCATCCTGTTCCAGGACATCTGCGCCTGTTGCACGAGATGACAAAATTATCCATACGATCAAACCGAACATCTGGCAGCAAGTTCTTTGAAATGTTAAATTACTTACGCCCATCGAATGTCCATTGTTTCAGGAACAACAAAAACCACCTGATAAAAAACAAAGATACACAACCGCGGAAACGTGTTCAATGACACTGTCAAAACCAAAAGCCAAAACCGACTCAAGCACAATTACGCGCTTACATGACTATCTTACTTGAACTATCGTTAGGGTGCGCTGTAAAGGGTACAGCTAATTTGCGATACCGTATGGTATCCGTGGGCGTTAATGAATTAAAAAGGAGGCGGTGGGATATATTGTATGCTAAGTAGCTCTACCATCAAAATGTTCCACGATCCGCCACTGACAAAAAGTGTAGCGCTGGCCAAAACTGAAATTTGAGGTTCATAAAATGACTTTTTGTAGAAATATGATTGTCAATTTCACATCGAATATGACAATTGTATTAAAAGTGTGTCTTTCGAAATTACTAATAAAAACATTTCAAACTCTACCACAAAGAGTACAGCGCTAGTCAATATTGAAATTTGAAGTTCAAAAATTGTTTTTTTTTTGCAGAAATATGATTCATCCTCATGACTTTGCGTTTTATTGGGTGTTAAAGTTGTTATTCCTCCCTATTCCCTTTTACTACCATTATGTAATAGCTATAATCAAAACTATTAATTATAATATTTTAACCATTACGAATATTAACAATGCCTTTGCATAATGTATAAGAGAACAAAGTGCGCTCAATTGAATTTTATGGTATTGTATTAGAATGAATTTTAACTAAAGCAAATTGTCACGAGGTGGAGTAAAATATGCTTTATTCAATAAAACCCCTTTGCGTTCTCTGTTTGATGCAAAATTGAATGAACCGGACAAGTGCCCAGCTCAGCTCGAATAATGAAGCCCTATGAATGCCGACGACCAATTTCCCTTTACCAAGGCTTATCCCGGCTGTTACACCCTCATTTCATTTCCGTCTATATTTACTTAAATACGTACACTAAAAAGCTATAAAATGTTCAATACTCACGTTTTATGCATATAAAATAATTAAATTGTTACTTTCATAACGATAAATTAAAGTTAAATTATTTAAAACAAATCGATTTTTTAGTACGATCATTTTAATTTATTTGGCATGAATACTATCTAACAATAAGCCTATTTTATGCTATCAGAGTTTTTTCAATCAAACTACAATTTTTACTATTTTTTTTTCTAAGATGATCTTTCCCTCTTGGATGAAAAACTTACCTTTTTATTGACCAACAGTAATCAGCCATCTTTGAAACATTCCACCGACCTTGATACCTGCGTTCCATTTCTTTCATGTCTTGGTGGAACCTTTCACCTTGCTCCGAAGTTAAAATTTTCAAATGTGAACCCCCATTTTTTGTTGCATTTATGGATTCTACGTAAAATTCTGAGACCGACGAGAAGTTAGCCATAACTTTCCAGCCACGGATTTTGGCGCCTCCACCATCACCCGAATTATGATCACTCTCGATAAATTACCTTTTTGGACCTGGCCACAGTAGATTTAATTGCAGAAACATAATCTATGATACCCAATAAATAATTTATAACTGTGTGTTTGCAATTTTTGTAAACATTGCTGACGTATTAAATGTCAATTTTCAAACACATATAATAAATTGTTGGGCCCCCAATGGAAATTAATTTTCCAGCCACAAACATACTACGAAGTATGTTGGTCAATTTGAAATTGTCATCAACCCTTGGCGAATTTTTAAAATAACCGCTGCCCCTTCTCAGACATATAATAAATTGTTGGGCCCCCGATGGAAATGAATTCATGTAGCATACCCCATGTTAAAAAAGTACTGCTACTATTTTATTTCTGGTAAAAGAGAACATGGTTTCATCGAAACATTGGAATTCATAAAGAAAAATCATTATTTACTTAATGAAATGATTTTTCCTAACGTAACGGAGAAAGTAAAAAATATCCAGCTCTTCGTTAGAAAAAAAATGTATCGAGGACATTTCACATTAATGAAGGCTCTGCAAAGGCGGGAGTTTAGAATGCACTTTCGCGTCGCATTTGAATGTACTAAAATTAGTGGGCTATTATTTATTTTGATCTTCTAATGAATCTTGGACAATAGCTGTCACTTCTAGCAGCCATTTTAATTTTTGGGACAAAAAATTTTGAAAAGACAGAAGTTCATGCACAAGTTTAAGTACTATTTCTTTAGAGCAAAAGTACTTCATCTTATCTATAAAAATTTGGCGTTTCACTGTTATATTAATTATTTAAAAATACTAATAACGCACGAAGATATAACAGTACAAAACTACGTGTACCGTTTTTTTGGCCTACTGTGTATATATTTTGTTTTTGTTAAAAAAATGAGTAAAATGATGCAATCATGTTACATGTCAATAAAAGCCCTTGTAATTCCATAATAAATGGTAAAAATATTAGCTTTCTAAAACAGCCGTTTTCGGATTTTTCAAAAACTATGAAAATAAAGGTCATAAAAAGGTAAATATTTATATTTGTTTTCTTTTAAGCTAGTACTACAACATATGAACAAATTATATATAATGATCTGAAGACATAAGATTTAGACTTGGACCATTGGTTGGTTTGGTATGGAATGACCCTGCGACGATATCTGTTTTCAGGAGCGGTCGTAGGAAAAAAATTGAAAAGGAAAGGAAGCTTCCTTTCTTGTCGCTATAAGCATTTTATATTGGTTTACAACGTCAGAATAGAGCTATTTAATTGGAGGATAAATCTTGTGTGTACAAATTGGCGGATAATCTACACGTGACGATATTCTTAGCTTATCAGCTTATCTTTATTCTAAAATGTTGTACCTTGCTTCCGGGGCCTTCACGATGTCCTCAAAGTTTGAACATTGAGTCGTTAAATATGCGTTATTATTCGATATTAATTTACAGAAAACTCAAAACGCAATTTCGGTGGTGTGGCTAGTTTGAAAATTATTTGTCTGTGTGTGCTATCTTTCTATCTCAAACGTATATTTTTAACACTTCTTAATTAGCTTATTTTCATCAAAAATACGTTCGGCAACGTCACACCCGCTTATATCACTTTTGACACAACGAATTCATTCAAACTTGCTTGTTCCGGGTTTGTGCCAATTCTGTGTTTCTCAATATCATCAGTTTGTATTCGTGCCCCCGTTTCAATGTATTTGTGTTTCTGGGTTATTTTCGTTTTGTTTTGTTCAATTACAATTTATTTTACTATTTACTGTTTTACCTTGTATAACATCTATAAATAAACCCCGCATTATCTATCAAAGACCTTCTCTGATCCAACCCACATAATGAATCATAAGGCTTTTTTTTAAATAGGGCAGCCCGTGAATGCTATGTTGCCTAATGTATATATTTTTTAATTGACTCCTGATGGCTTATAGAACATTTTTGCATCAAAATTTTCTATTCAGAATTTTAAGAAGAATATCGTCACGTGTATATTATCTGCCAATTTACACACACCCGATATAATGAGTTTGATTGTTATTAAAATTTCTAAGTCGTCTTAGAAATAGTGCATACTTCCGATGAAACCGAAACGTGCAACTTAAGTTTTTGGATGACCAGTAAACTCCAATTTGGTTTCATTAAATTTCAAATTGATATCACAAAAAGAACTCTGGAGGTTAGCCTGTTTTGTGTTAAACGTGGTATATAAATAAAACTATTTTTATAAGTTCAAGATTGTATTATTTTTTCACATCATTTTAGTAGCGATGATAGTATTGAAAAATTAAAAAAATATCGATTTATTCGATTTATGGGTTTTGCTTGCCGGTCACCGGTGACTTCCAGGGCGCTACGAATAATATTAAAGCCAGTCACCAGTGGCCCCCATGTCATTCGACGTGTCAACTGACATATTTAGCGACAAATGTTTACTATACAGGGTGTCGCGTTTCAAGTGTGCCAAACGAAAATAGGAAGTAGGTATTCTGAACAGAAAAGTTAAAATAAACATATGTCCGATTTCTTACCGTTATGGAGATAAATAATCTTAATAGTAATTTATGTAACGAGTTCTGGAAGTGATATTTTACGAGATGAGTAGGAAGCCTACGGCTCGTCCTGGAATCCTGCGAGTCCAGTAATATCACTTTTGGAACGTGTTACGTACAATATTTTTTCCGTAGCCGTTTTTTTTATGTTAAAAAAGCAAAAACACACATGAATGTTATTTGACAAGCGCTGTCATAATTAAATACGAAGTTGATGTTTTTGTCAAGGCCGCCTACTATATGTAAAATCGTCCCGAAAGTAACAAAAATCGCCCCGAAAGAATGGAAATCGTTCCGAAATTGAAACAAAATCGTCCCAAAAATAACTACCTTCGGTACGATTTATGTAAAGTGGCACTTTCGACAGTAATATAACGAGTGCCTATGATTTTGCCGGCAATTATTAGCGGCAGGATCAGGAAGCAGGAGTGCCGATTTTCTAGAAGCAACAAGCAAGAGTGATCCAGACGCTAATAATTGCCTAGGAAAAATCAGTCACGAGTTAGATTCGAGAAGACAATTGGCCGAACAGAAAGTTCACACTTCTTAATTTGAAAAGTTAAATTTAGTGATACCAAGTGTCAGATGTGTATTAATCTGCGCCACAATAATTGTAGTAAAATTGAGCTTACCTAGATTTTGAGAAACGCCTATGAATACTATTACTGATGAAAGCACTAACACTTCATCTGAAAATACAAACAGATCGAATTCAGGAGCAAACTGCTTAAAAGTCCGCCAATAACTGACGTTGTATATGTTATAAAAAATGAAGGAACGCGTTGCTAGGCAATACCAACATGAGAGATTATCTGATTAGATACCACCCAGGGTGAATTGCCATGCATAACATGCAGCGTGGTCTGTTGCGCATCGTAATTAGGATTTTATTGGATCATGTCATCAACTTTATTCGATTTCATTGGTTAATAAGTAAATCAGGGCAATTGTCGATTTAATAAATCATACCGAAAGTTTTATTTTTGGAACGGTTCACAGTGAGGCCGATTACATCAAAAGTTGGCAAAAAATATTTTCGTTGATTTAGTTGTTGGATATGATAAATAATATCCATTTTAATAAAAATGAATAATTTATTAATACTGGGTGTTGAAAAAACGACAAGTTTAAGCATTTCAATTTTTTAATTGTAATATTTTTGACAATTTTATCACACCTATGTAAAATTGATGTACTGTAATAAATAATCATCGCTGTCACTGTCTTGGTCTTCAGAGCTAGTTGTAACAATATTTGGAGGTTGTAATAAGTGTAGAACGTGTTTGTCTAACCGACTTGTTTTTATTTTTATTTGTCGCATGCTTGAAATTAAGGGATCTGAAGATATTAATAAAGAGTGAATTATATCTTCATTGGTTTTTTCATGAGAACACTTGCGGGAATCTTCTCTATATTTTTTAAAAACCTTATTGCTTGCTTCTTGCGCTTCTTCACTAAGCTGTTCTATTGGAAGTAAGGCCTTTTCAATAACAATAGGCCCGTGAACGAGAACTTTGTGGACAGTAGGAGGCATCGGATATCAAGGGAACTTGTTTACAAAAATCTTTGCAGTTTCAATTGTATACGTTTTAGAAGCTTCTACATTAATTTTATAACCACTAGCCATTGCAGTCAAAATTATATGAAATCGTTTGATAATATTAACATCAATTCCGGTAATATTCGCTGATATGTCAGTTTTGACATCAATCAAACTATTTTCCAAGTATTCCTATTAGGGACAAATAGAGCTTCTGTTGGGAGCAAAAATGGCCCGTTAGCCAAAAAATATGCTGACCAAGATGGAAACCCTTGATGGACAGTCCACTTGAAAGAGCAGCAACCTGGGCCAGAGTGGAAGATCATCTTGGTAATGAACTCGGCCCGTTACAATGCAAAGTTAAATTCTTGTAAGATTATACCATTTTATATCTTATTTAGAAATATTGTTCAAGCATTTGTAACAAAAGCAAATAAATAAATAAATAAATAAATAAATTATGGAAGAAACGCCTGGCCGTATTCCCATCATTACTACTACCATATCCAGGTTTGGGCTTATCAACTATCAGTCCCAGGTCTGACTTGAATCTTTCTTGAATCTTTCTTTTTTTGCATCGCTACAATGTCCTTTTTGTCGTTTCCTCTGGCTTGCCATTGGCAACTTATATGCAATGTGCAGTAAACATTCAGAAAAAACGAATCCACGCGTGCAGTACGGAAAGTCCAAATTCCAATCTAGATTCATTTATATCAGCTGATATAACCTTATCAATATCATTGAAATCTTTGGACGTCAAGCCTCAAAGATAGCATCTCTGTGTAGACTTTGTCTCAGTCAAAGAATTACATATTTTGCCATCCACCATTGTTAATATAAGTTTATGTTTTACATCAATAGTTCGGCCATTTATTTGAACTTCTGTAGGTACTAGTGAATTTATTTGGGACTGTATAACATCTTTCTCTCTTAAAGCCAGCTCGGTTGTCTCATGAGAGAATTGGAATCGGATTGGTCTGCAGAACCTCATGGAAGAGCTCTTCAAATTTTGCCAGATTATTTCATGGTTCTCTTCAAGATCCCCAGACAACAGTTGCAATGGCACTAAGGAAGATAAAAATACACTCGCATCACTTTTGGCATCACTGCTGAATCTTTGCTTGTATTCAGACTGCCGCGATGAACCGTCAAAGCCACATTTCGTGATTAAATACAGGTGGTTTAAATTTTGATGGGCTTTAATGACATCGCGTTGGACTTGTAGAAGGCGTGATGTAGTGTGATCCAGTAGTGACTGAAGTCTTATATCGACTGATGTATCATTCACGGTAATATCTTCTTTAACCGGATAACAATCCGTTTTCGCCTGTTGAATCATTTTATAGGATAGAAATCGTAACCTATCTTTCGCTCTAATTATATTATATTGATGCCTTGTCAGCTTGGCTTCCACAAACATCTTCTGGTGAAAGTTGGTCACTTTTAACAGTTAACGATTTCTTGAAAGTAGTCCTATAGCGTGCTGGACGTTTAGGAGAAGATTCAGTGACTTCTTTCACTAATTTTGAAGCCTCTAGTTTTTTTTTCATTGTTCGTAGACTCATTTGAGCTGCATAACACAACTCGTCAGTCGAATGTTCAGACCTCAGTGATTCGGTCTTTAATTGTTTTGCCCTATCTGTGAGTTCAGCGAAGTTTTTTTCGGCCTTCCAACATTTGCGCAAGGAATATTTGAAAATACCAATTGTATATAATGTTGACAAGCATAAAAGTATATATCTCTGAAAAAATTATTTGATGAGCTGGAGTGGAAATAATTAATGTAATGCAGATTTTAAGTAATGAAATAATTTACACTAAAGTCTTCACATCTTCGAAAAAATACAATACCGATTTTTTTAATTATTTTTTCCATACTTTCGAAGTAATCCTCGATAACGTACCATTGAGTTAATCCGCCATTTTTACAGCACCTTGTATATATTTGGAGATAATTGATTATATCGAATGACATCGGAATACATTTAAATGATTATCACAAGATGGCAGTTAGAAGCGATAAATGTTTTTGTAGTTTATAATAGCCTAAGCATTGGGCTGGAAGGCTTTGCAAAGGATTTTGCCCGACAATTCCGGAAACGTCACTAAATGTCTGATAGAGTGCAGAGGTACAAGTATTTTGTTGGACGTTACTTTTACACATGTATTAAAAATATAAAACCTAATATTACATTTCAAATTTTCTTGCTAGAGTATAGTACATACCTCCAGGTTGTGAATCCATTTCTTTAAACCACTTCGAACTTTGTCTTTTAGTAATTACACTTTTAATTCGTCGATGCGTCGTATAATTGAGTATCGGACAACACTCGTCTTTACACTGTGTTAGATATAAGGGTAGCAATTCCACCACCTAAAAACTCAAGGTTTATTGTGGGCAGGTACCCTGTCACTATGACACATAGCTTATAAATGCAAAATGGCAGATTTTAATATTTTGGGTTTTTTCCATCTTTTGATATAATCGGCCCCGTTGTGCGGTTGCAGAAAAAGATTTTTTAACGTAAAAAAATCTTATAAATTTTCAGTATAAATTTATTAGATTGCTATGAATTTAAACAAAAATATTTGAGCAGGTTAATATTTATTTAACAGTTGTTTATACAAAAATAACAGAGCAACCTGTCAGTTACAGCAAGTAAAATTACTGTCATTTTCACCATTTTCCGAGCAGTGACAAACAATAGTTGTAATAATATGAAGGCAATAATCAATTCAATTTCATTAGGTCGTTTCCAATAGTAATTCAAAGAGGGGGAAAAACGGCATTAAAGTAAATGTTCAAATTGCGTCACATGTGCACTGATGCAATAATTACATTACCAGCTAATGGAACGATACGTTCTTGCTATTAAGGCAGGATCATTTATAATTTTCGTAGCAGCGATTATTATCCGCTCTTGTGATTGGCCCTTTGTATTTATTGGAACGCTATAAACTTTTTGTTTCATGTGTTCATAGGTGTAAGATCTGAAGATCATGGTGGCCAGCGAAATTGAATGTTTAACTAATTTCTGATATGAGGAGGTGCTCCATCGTGTTGGAACCACATCCTAAGCTGTTGTGCAAGCAGAAAATTATCTAAAATTTCTTCATGTCATTTTGAAGAAAATTAAGGTAGTTATTAAATAATGTTATTGAAAAATCTTATCTCGATAACGGTAAGAAATCGGGCATATGTTTATTTGAACTTTTCTGTTCCTAGTAACTTTATCTACTTCCTGTTTTCGTTTGGCACACTCGAAACAAGACACCCTGTATATGATCCGCCAATACATATCGGGATCGGCCACCGAAATGTCGGTATCGGCCGAAAAATTCATATCGATCCATTTACAATATTTAGCATATAAACTGAACTTGAAATCTATTGTTAACAGTTGTGAACTGACATTATTATATATCTTATTATTTAATAAGAGGGTATATTGTAGCACGAGTGGGATTAGAGCACGAGTAGTGCTCCAATGTAACGAGTGCCCCACAATGCCTCTTATTAAACAAGTATAATATACTACTTTTTCTACTTTGGTTTTAGTTAAGGATTTATTTCTAAAATAAAATTTGTACTTAAACGGGGTGAGTTTTATCTACAACATGTGGCAGCACTGAAACCAATTGTTCCTTTCGAACGAATTTAATATTTGACATACGTATTTCTACGGCGATTTCAATAGTTAATTTTTAAAAATATTAAATCTAGAATATTACTTACACACCTCCAGAAATAAGGGAAGTTGCTAAAGGTACGATAAACAAACTTTCCAAGTAAGTTGCAACCAATTTAAGCTTATACAGGGTGACGCAAAACTACCGATATGGTTTGAATGTTTAATAACTTTTTTATTTAATGGTTATTTTTTTTTTGTTATACAGTATATTTATGGGGAATATTTTTGGCTTAAGTACGAAAAATTATATCCCGCAAGTGGTGGCCATTTTCGGCTTCGCACATTCGTGCTCTTTCCAGTACATTTTCCATAACTTTTCGTAAAATTTCCGGTGTTATGGCTTCAATTTCATTGCGAATGTTTTGTTTTAGGTCTGGCATGGTCGCTGGCTTATTTACGTATACCCTTTCTTTCAAATAACCCCAAAGAAAACAGTCTGGCGCTGTTAAATCCGGTGAACGTGGGGGCCAATTAAAATCGCTTCTGCGCGAAATAATGCGTTCACCAAAGAGGTCCCATAACAGAGCCATTGTGTCTCTTGCAGTGTGGGCTGTGGCTCCATCTTGTTGGAACCACAACAGTGGATGGTTTTCTACAGCTGGCTTCAAAAAATTGTCCAGCATCGTTCGATATTCAACACCTTTAACCGTAACTCGTCGCCAATTTTAATTAAAATCGAATACTTATAATTATAAATTGTTTATTGAATGTCGCTTAATACCTTTTTGTAATTAAATCTTTCAGATAAATAACATTTAAATGAAATTTGTTAGAATTTGGCTGATGGTGGAGGCGCCAAAATCCGTGGCTGGAAAGTTGTGGCTAACTTCTCGTCGGTAACTATTATACATACACCATCAAATCGAAGAAAGTTGCATGACGGCCACAACACAATTTTTCATAAATTAAAGGATGGTTGACGCGAATTCAGGTAGATATAGAATTTGATTATTTGTAAATCTTTCCGATGAGATTCAAAAGCAGGAATACTATCACTAGGCCACCGTGACCATGATATTAAACTAGGGGACAGTTTATTCCGTAATAATATCTTCAAACAAACTAACAATGGCGTAGTAAACGTTCAAATTGTAATCATAATGCAAGTCAAATTTTAAATAATATTTTATGGACTATTGAATTGAATAAATAAGTTTACAGCTGTTCCAATCATAAACCCGATTTTACAACCAATTTGTTTATGTCGAATATATTTAAAGGATATCCTGTCATTTAAAAGTGAACGCTTCATATTCTAAACAGAACATTACACTTTCGCATGTATTGCATTAAATTTACAAACACTGCGAGGCCGATCGTTTGTTTTAGTTTCCGAAATGTAATTTATTTATAAATCGACATTCATGTTGTCCTTCGCAATGGTGTATCCTGTCGAACTTTTAAAACCTACGGAGCGGAATAAATGGCACAAAGAGAGCTTAAATTCCGTACAAAATCCGTCTCGTTTTGTTAAAAAGCACGAGGATAAAAAAAAACGACATTTACACGATGAGGGCGCACTCGCCCGAGCATATTAATTTGTATCAAAACAAGATCAATGATTTATGTGTGTATTTTTTGCCTGTGCACGGGATAATGGTAATGGGGTCACCTTCTTTATTCGAAAAGAGAAGGCGTGTAGAGTACAAGTATATAGAAATCAACGATCACAGTGGAAGAAAATTGCTTTGTTTATTTGGGATTTTAAATCTCGTTCCTTTTCTACCTATTTCTTGCCAACTGAATCCCTTCAAGTACAAAAGTTAATGGCACCATCTTTCGTAGATATATCAGTTTTTTACAATTTTTCCTACATGCTTAGACACTCGAGTTTTCTTGAGTTTGCCCGTACATGGCTCACTGACTTTGTTTATTCTTAGTACCGTAATAAAATGTATCTAGTGTAAACGGAATAACCTCATTTCAATATTAAAGGTTGTTGAAATGAGGCACTTGGTTGGTTTCACAATTTTGTACTATTTATTCCGACTAGTTTCGATTTTTACATCATTATCTAGGAATGGTATAGAAGAAAAATGTTTTCGCTTATATATATGACCGCCCTAATTACCTGAATGTACAATTTTAGTATATAAGAGAAAACTTTTTTCTTCTGTACCATTCCTAGACAATGATGTAAAAATCGAAACTAGTTGGAATAAATAGAACAAAATTGTGAATCCAACCAAGTGCCTCATTTCAACAACCTTTAAAATTAAAAATGTTTCACAACGTGATAAACGAGAACCAAATTCAACTCATTTCAATAGTTTGTAATTTCTTTAATATGCTTCTGCGATACTTACGGAGTAGAGGCATAACTAAGGAACCGCAAAAATCTCGATCATCCTTAAAAATACTCATCGTATCTGCTATTTCCTCGAAAGACGAGCATCCGTAGCTGCTCACATTTAACATAATCCATTCTTGGAATGAAATTGAAAATAAAAACGCCTCACTGTCAATCAGCATCATACATCAATATCCTCCCCCATCCATTATATATTAAACGCATCGTTGCTTCCGAAAGAAAACGCTTTTCCACGTGTCACGAATCCCTCACGTTCCTCCTTTTCCGGATATTTTTCGAGCTGTAATGAAATATTAAGCAGGCGACTGCTACTGCAGAAAGGCAAAAGGCGGGAGAGCAAGAGAAAGAAACCAGTCCAGAGAAACTCCCAGCGTTTTCTAATTATTAATTAAAAGCTGGCAGTAGCGGAAAATCATTACAAGCCGGGTCCGGTCCGTTGTTTCCCGTACAAATACATATTTAATATCGTAACATGCTGCCAACAGTTTGCATGTTTCCTGTTTTTGCATATCCCAGAGACAATTTTAATATTTATTTTGTATTGATTTCTATCATTGCTTATTTTGAAGAGCAAAACATGAAGTGTTATGAAAATTTCGAATTCGTATGCTAGTTAAAACAACGATTTTTAACTGACAAGGTGTTAAAAATTTGATGAAGGTAGAATTTCGCATTTTAATGCTGAATGATTTGTTAAAAAGAAATTTAAAATATTCCGACAACTGCTGGAGAAAAAAAAAGAACGAAAAATTAAATTTTGGTTTTTATTTTTTTACGACTTTATTACTAGTTATTTTGAAAAATCAAGAGAACTTTTGTAAGATCTTCCAGAAAATAATTTAATTTTTTAAATACGACGTTTCGTTATTAAGATTTCCCCATCAACTGGATTTTTTATTTCATTTTGGAGTAGTTTTTCACCTCCCAAAACTAAGGATGTATTACTCTTTTCACAAAATTGTTTGCTATAGGAGTTATTTGAAGTTTCTTTAAAAATTAAAGAGTAGACATTGACTTTAAAACATAACATGACAAATATTTAAAATTTAATCAAATATAATATCAACATGTTATATATCAATGAAGAAGGAAAAAATAACCAATTTGTTAATAGCACAGCCAACTATGACTTCTAAATTTTTTAAAAATACAACTTAGCGCTATATCTTTTTTTAATAATGAAGATAGAAGAAATCTGCAAAATTGCTTTCAATTCTCCTCGAAAAAGTACACCAAGAACATGCAATTCTTATCTTGATAAAATAATAAATAACAAAAATATTAATCGAAAATGGAAAATATTTAATTTTTGGTTATATGAAATGAATGAATTTTGGGTTTAAAGCGCATCGACATCCATGGTCATTCGCGCCACGGTTATTAAAATTGAAAAAGATCTGATTAAAATAAGGAATTATGAAAATATGATGGGAGTATCACAGCACAAATATTGATGAGTATCACAGATAATTGTCATAGAAAATATCACAGAGAATATCACAGGTAAACGAATTATAGAGTAAATGATGTATGATGCAAATGTCTGTAACCTGTAAATTGCGTTAGACATGTGCCAATAACTGTATAAGCAGATGTGTATAGGGCATCCTGGAATTTCGAAATAAAAATGATTAATAATTACAAGATAATTCAATTTATTAGATCAGATGTATCTAATCAATCCTGAAATTTAAACAGATTTTCTTTTGCGGCAATATCGTTTGCTAAAATTACACTCAAAGAATCCACCAAACCCACTTCGCGTCTGATGTTCTCGAATTGGACACATTCAACTAATAGGTGTTTTACTGTAACAAAAACGTGGCAAGTATCGCATATTGGTGCATCGGACTGGTTGAGTAGAAACTTATGTGTCATACGACAATGTCCGATGCGGAGTCTAGCTAGCGCCACTTCTTCGTAACGGAGTGCTCGGCTAGATGTAGCCCAAACTTTGGTAGTGTCCTTCATTGCTTTAAGCTTATTGTCAGTCAGACAGTTCCAGTGTCGCTCCCAGATAACATCTACTTCTCGCATCAAAGAAAGCTTGAGATCGTCAGGTATTACAAGATTTATAGGAGACCCGTGTAGACGAGCATCGTTAGCTGCCTGATCTGCTAGCTCATTTCCCAGTATTCCGATATGACTGGGCAACCAGTAGAAGATGATAGAATTTCCATACTGATTCTGTATGGTAAGCAAATTTTAGATCTCTTCTATAACCAGGGCATTTTTTTCGCATATAGCGGCCTAAACTTTCCAATGCACTAAGAGAGTCGCTAAAGATGATAATGGTTTCATTTCGGGACTTGCGTAGATAGTGAGTGCTTGCTTTATCGCAATTAGTTTGAGGGTAAAAATGCTACAGGTATTAGGCAGCTTGAACATATATTTCGCAGAACTAACAACGAAAGCACCACACATTTCCTGCAACTTGGATCCGTCTGTGAACACTTCTTTGTTATGCTGAACCCTATTTTTAAATTCGAGATACTTCTGATGATATAATGTATGACTTGTGTCAGATTTTTTATATGGAGACAACGGCAGATTTATTTGAGGTCGTGGAATTTTCCAGGGAGCTATAAAGAAATTTGATTTAGAGACTGTTGGGAATGAATAGTTCATTCTTTCTACAAAACTCTGCAGACGAATACCGTATGGACGTGTAGCGTTTTGTCTGGTGCTAAATATCGCGCTATTTGGTGGATGAAAGACACAACTGTACGAGGGATGCCGAGGTTTGCATCGCAGGCTTGATGCATAGGATAGCATCAGCCTTTCTCGTCTAATATGTAGTGGGGGTTCCCCACTCTCAGCAAACAAACTCAAGACAGGACTGGTTCTGAACGCCCCGAGGACTAATCTAAGGCCGTTGTTGTGTACAGTATCGAGAGGTTTGATATAAGAAGGTCTTGCAGAGCTATAAACTACGTTCACGTAATCTATTTTAGACCGAATTAGTGATCGGTAAAGCCGGAGCATGGCGGCTCGGTCAGCTCCCCATGTTGTTCCAGAAACGATTTTCAAAGAGTTCATTGCTCGCATACATTTTTTTCTGAGGTATATAATATGAGGTTTCCAAGTGAGTTTGGAATCGAATTCGAGGCCAAGGAATGTCACAGAACCATCAACGATGATCGGATTGTCGCCAAGGTATATATCAGGGACTAAGTGGAGACCGTGAAGGCGGTGGAAATGAACACATCGGGTCTTTTCCACAGATAGTTTGAACCCATTGGTGTTTGTCCAATTATTGATTTTATTTATGGCTAGTTGGAGTTACCTCTCTGCTAGCTTCAAAAAGTGTGAAGTGCAGTAAATTATTAGGTCATCAACATAGAGGAGTGTTTGGACAGGCGAACTGATATTCTTTACGATATCGTTAATTGCCACATTAAAGAGAGTGACACTGAGGACAGAGCCTTGAGGCACCCCATTCTCTTGCGTTTGGAGGTCGGAAAGATGAGATCCCAGTCTAACTTGGAAAAGTCTCTTTGATAGAAAATTACTAATGAACATTCCCATATTGCCTCGTATACCCCATTTATGAAGGGTTTTTAAAATTCCATAGCGCGTGTGGTATCATATGCCTTCTCGATATCAAAGAAAACCGCCACCAGATGTTGCTTGGTAATGAAAGCATTCTGGACCGCGGACTCCAGTGACACGAGATGTTCGGTTGTTGAACGCCCCTGACGAAAACCACATTGTACGTTTGATAGGAACTTACCAGTTTCTAGAAACCAGGTCAGTCTCCGATTGACCATTCTTTCGAAGAGTTTGCAGACGCAACTGGTAAGTGCTATGGGTCGGTAGCTCTTAGGATCCTTAGGATCTTTGTTAGTTTTGAGGATAGGTATTAGGGTGGCATTTTGCCACGCATCGGGAAACGTTCCTGTTAACCAGATTTGGTTAAAGATTTCTAGAATAGCAATTAACTGGGAGTGACTTAGATGTTTTAAAAATTGGTAATGAATATTGTCGGGTCCCGGAGATGAATCCCGACATTCCCTAAGTGCAGCTTCTAGTTCCCAGAGTGTAAAAGGTTCATTGTAGTCTTCGAAATTATTGGAAATAAAATTTATTTGCTGTTCTTCAGCTTTTATCTTTATTGTTTGAAATTGTTCAGTATAAGTCGAAGAACTCGAGACGGTAGCGAATGACTCAGCTAGGGTGTTAAAGATTTCCTGAGGAGAAGTTATAACACTAGAGTTAACTCTAATGCCGGAAATTGTGCCGAAACAGTTTTTCCCCGAGATTCTACGAATTTTCTCAAATACCTCCCGGGATGTAGTGTATCCCTTGATAGAAGATATGATAACTTTCTATCAGCGATTACTTTTCGTGCTGCTGATAGTTTTCGCTTAAAATCAACTAGATTTTGCGCGGACATATCACGTCTAAAGCGATGCAGTGCTTTCTTTCTCTCGCAGATCGCCTGGCGACAGGCATCATTCCAACAGGGAACGGGAATACCAGAGAGAGAGGTAGAAGTTTTTGGCACGCTATTATTAGCTGCTGATTTAGAGAATCAATAGCACTATTAGTAGTACTGAAATCAATCTTGTTTATATTAACGGAACGCTCAAAAAGGTGCCAGTCTGGCTCAGAGATTTTCCACCTTGGTGGCCTAATGAATACGTCTGCACGCTGGGCCAATTTACAAGTTATGGGGAAATGGTCACTGCCACACAGATCTGGAGTAACTTCCCACACAATTTCCGAGGCGAACGAAGGCGACGTTATAGAGAGATCTATACACGAAAAACTGCCATTTGCTGCAGAAAAATTTGTGTGCTGTCCATTGTTCAAAAGGATGGCATCGTCTCTCTGAAATAGTAGTTCGAGAGCCCTACCCCTGAGATCAAGATGTACCGATCCCCATAATGGATTGTGGGCGTTAAAATCGCCCATGATAAGGAAGGGCTTCGGAAGAGCCTCGTCCAGTTGGAGGACCTCTCCAGGAGGAATATACAGTGAACATATAGAGATAGGACGAGCACAATGCACTCTAGCTGCAACAGCTTGGAGAGGTGTATTTAAAATTATGACTTCAGAATAAACGGTGTTTTTAATTAGGACTGCAACTCCCCCACACGCACGCTCGCCGGCAGGAAAGTTCCTTCGGTAGAAGTCGTACCCACGTAGAGCAGGTGTACTCCCGAAAGTGAGTCTCCTGCAGGCAAACCGCGACAGGGTTTATTAAGTTGCAGAGCAATTTAATTACGGAAAGACGTGTATAAAATCTGTTTACGTTCCATTGTAAACTAGTCATGGTTTCGGTTTTGGTTTTGCTGCCTGTTTTTGCTACCGTTTATCTTTCTTTTGTTTTTTGTTTTTACTTAGATAGGATGACGGATCGGCGTCTTCTAAATGGTCAATGATCATATCATCGGTAAGGCCTACCGATGATGCTCTTGGCGGGTGTTTTGCCTCCTTTACGGAGGATGAAGTCGACGGTTTGCTACCATGACAGGTGCTACCACCATGAGAAGTAGAAGGTTTAGTCTTGTGTTTTGATTCATGTTTTGTTTCAAGTTAAGCTTCATTAATTTTCGTTTCATTATTTGTGGACCTATCTAGGTCGCATTGAATGGCGATGGTTGAGGTTTTTTTCGAAAAGACAACTTTAGAGTAGGGAGTTTGGTTATTATAAGCAAATGGAACAAGAGTACGGTGTTTCTTTTTGGCTTCACCATATGAGATACGATCTTCAACACGAATCTGCTGGATAGCGAATTCGCGTTGGAAGGATGCACAGTTTCTTGATCGTGGCGAATGCGGTTCAGAGCAGTTTGCACATTGAAAAAGAGTGGGACAACTGCTACCCTTGTGAGGGCGATTGCCACACTGTGCACAAACTGAGTCGTTCTTGCAGGTACCCGACACGTGTCCAAACTGTTGGCAATTAAAGCAACGAAGAGGGTTTGGAATGTATGGGCGAACCTCAAGACTATACATAGATGTTATTTTCACATTTCTGGGAAGTTTCAAAGTGCTGAAGGTTAGGATGACACAACCATTAGCGGAAACTGTTCATTTTTTCCTACTTGTTAATCGTCTGATTTCTATTACATTTTATGCCTTTAACTCCTCACAGTGCGTAATGTCAAAGCAATAAATGATCCATTTAGACACATTAAGAAATCTATGAGGTGCAACAGACACCCTGAAATCTCCCATCTGCGCCGCTTTGAGAAAAGTATTACTTTGCTTCTCGTTGGCTGTGGTTATCATTAAAGTACCATCTCTTAATTTTTTTATGTTTTCGACATCTCCAATGCGAGAAAAAATCTTTGAAATTACAAAAGGGGAAACCTTTTCAAAAGTACCATCAATGGGAGAAACAATCAGGTATTTGCTAAAATTACAAGAGGAGCTACTATCATTTGGTATTTTTTGAGGCAAATTTGGGTACTTTTTGGTTTTCCATCTTATTTGTTTTTATATTCGGTCCCTATGCTCCCCACCCTCATTGGAGCCACAAATGGGGAGTCCTGGTACAAACTACTAGAATCTCCAGAGATACATAAGAACTATAGCCGTCATGGTATGAGCCACACGTAGCCTAAACGTGCCCCCAGACCCCACACGGCTCGCCCTATCAGTACACCCAAAAGGACATGGTGACTTGCCGATCGATCCTCACTGGGCTAAGTAAGAACCTCCCGTTTAGGGGAATACAAGGCCAAAGTGTATAGGTGGTCATTTCCGCAGATCGTGACATTCCTCAACCACCAGCATCCTTTTCTCCCCCGACACGGGTCGCAGCGCACGGCAGAAACGCAGGTGGGTCATGTCTTCTCTAATGGCCACAAGACAGAACATAGACATACAGAACCCATAAAGGAGCCGCTTATCAAAAGTCAAAGAACATACAGGACAATGACACTTGCGGCCATTAAGTTGACACCCGGCTGGTACCCACGGAAGCCGGTACTCATTGGTCGCCTTTTACGACCTGCTGAGTGGGCAGCGGGTGTATTCTAACCCCCACCCGCAGGGGACTTTTTGGTTATAACTTGAAAACAAAAGAAGATAGCTAATTTCTATTTTCGGCGTTAAAAAAGCTCAAGGATGCGCCATCGATTTGTTTCTTCTAAAAACCGATATTAACATCCAATTTGGACCACTCTGAAATTTAAAAAGTGCTTGTTAAAGGTTGCCGTGTCAATGGATATTGGAGAACAAAAACTTGGACTGATTAGATTCCAACACAAGTTTTGACAATCTGTAAGATAGTTTGAGAACTCATAGAAGGTATCGTTTAAGTCCTCTCTAGCTCCGCATGAGCAATTAGGTGACTGAGTCAACTTTTTCTAAACAGACATTCAGTTAAATGATGTTTAGGATAATGGTACATTAACATTGTCATGAGTGTTATGAATCTGTTTAAAGGAATTTTAAGTAAATGTCATTTTAAGATATGTTAGCAATAGATTGCACACGGACTTTTGGTAAAGTTTACATTTGCAGGTAGGCAACACTGAATTTTAACCTCTATAAGCCGTCGGTCCTCTTAATACATTTTTTCAAATCAGAAATAATATCCATTTTGAGGTCTCTCTGTCTGGCTGTGTAACCGTGCTGTATCTCAAGAACTAATAAAGAATTTCAAATTAAACTTTAAACTTAAGCTTCATTTAATAATCTGTAGATCTTTTGGACGGTATGTGGACGCTTACCTTAAACTTATTTTATTTGAAGAATATTACAGCAGCTTTTAAATAAATGTTAAATATTTTGGAAAATTGCATATCTTTCGTTAACACATGCATTTCGTAAACCATGATTTAGGAAAGTACCAATCACCAATAAACAGGAATTTGTAGGTTATGTTTACGTTACTACAAATAAATCATTGAAATATTGAGTTGCTGATTTATTTGTCTTTCACAACTTAATACATTTGTAAAGATCGCGAGTTTTGTTTTACTGGTTGGATTAGAAGATAGGACCCACCCACCACCCATCGTTTCTATTTTTACATAACCTACGAACTTCTGTTCGATTCACAGTTTCTTGTTAAATTAATTGTGTTACTTTAAATTTTATTACCAACAAGAAGCAGTGTTTTTGTGGTAAGGTGGGCCGCATTCTATGTTTTAGTGGTTGAATTGTACATAGGGCCCTCTCGCCACTCTTTCCAGTGCAACATAACCTCTAAATCTCTGTTTTAACAATATAATTTCTATAACAATTCATTTGTAATATTGGAAATGTTTAACTAACGCCAATAATAGTATTTTATTAAACGAGTGAGAAAGTTAGCCATTGCCACGAGGGTGAAATTTGCAATTCACCCGAGTGGCAATGGCCAACTTGTTCTCGAGTTTAATACTATACTTTTTCGCATCATATTAAATAATTACCTAAAGATTTTTCTGTTTGTATTAAATTATAACGAATATTTTTTCTCTTTGGAAATTGCGGCAGTTCGCTAACAAAAAACGAATCGTAACCATAGTAACAACTAAACTGTTGGACAATGAAACTGCTATCATTTGATTGGACGTCACCTGTTGGGCAATGAAACCGCTATCATTTTATTGGACGTCACCTGTGGAGAAAATGATTCGGCCGAGTAATGGACAACTTTCTCAATCAAAAACGATTTAACATCGTTTATATTATTTAATAAGATGTGAAAAAAGGAGTTTGCTGTTCCAGTTAACGTTAATGCAGAGGGTGGTGGGACGGGTGTAAAGTTAGCAATAGAAAAATTCATATCTCAGTCAAAAGAAAAGCAATTAGAAAAAATATTTGACCATACCATTAGAGAAGATCTCATTTAATAACACAAAATAATCA
This sequence comes from Ocypus olens, assembly GCA_910593695.2. Taxonomy (NCBI): domain Eukaryota; kingdom Metazoa; phylum Arthropoda; class Insecta; order Coleoptera; family Staphylinidae; genus Ocypus; species Ocypus olens. The sequence goes on along the minus strand of OU343052.1, from coordinate 21,170,996 downwards.
ATTTTTACTTTCCCCGTTACGAAGTACGAGAAAGTATTTTGATCGTAAAAATTTTTGCAAATCTTTTTTTTATGGAAATATCCGTTTTGAGGTCCCTGGATGCAATTTCAACAATTTCTAGAAAAAAAAGTGTGTGTGTCAGTGCGCGCTGTATATCTGAACTTTCATGGAAGATTTTTTTCCTCAATTCCTATTATATATTTAATTGTTTGTAATTTTCTGACGAGTAACTTTGTAATTTCATTTCACAATTGAAATTTTTAAAAACATATTGGAATTGTTTAATGAATTTAAGTGGAATAAAAATAGGCGATCGAACTCACTATTGCACACTATTCACATGTAATCAAATTATGAAGCACATTTTCCTGAAACACATCATGTAAAAAAACCATAAGTAAGGCAGCGGTTCGTTTAACGGCGCATTCCTCATGAGTATTTCTGATGTTAACTCCAGAGGGTTCAAAACGAATCTGGCCGCATGGATAAACGAGGTTCCGAAAAGTTGTGGGTGGAGCTTATCGCATCTTCGGAAAAAAGTAATTCCCCGCACACTTAAAATACAGTTTGTCGGCCGAAAGTGGCAGACCCATCTTTTTGGGCCGAAACAGAAAGTTGGTCGGTAAGCAATCAAGTCGGAAATATAAAATAAATTATGAATGACGATATTACTAGTATTTCATTGTTAGTGAATATATTGTACTTATTACAACTTGATTAAATCAAAATTATGAAAGATGAAAATGACAAATTTTATAAATACGGCTTGCAGATTAACGAACAGGTTGAATATTCATATATTCAGGCTACATTTCGTTTTCTTGTATTTATCTAATGCTTTCTGCAACAAGTAAAGTTGTTTCTAATTTGACAAATGTTATTTTAAATAGGTACTAATGGTCAGTTTACACAAAAACTAAAGAGATTTCGAAAAAAAAAATTCTTTATAAGTTGTTAATTTTGGCATTCTCTGCAATTATTATTCATCTAAATTTGATGTATTATTATCGTTTCATAATTATAAACCAAAAATGAAAAATAATTTAATAATTTTTTTTTCTCGAAAACCAATTTTCACGATCACAATACTTTCTCGTACTTCATAACGGATAAAGTAAAAATACGTCCTTGAAAGTTATAAAACGAACCTAAGGGGTGGGGCAAAAGACACGGTCCAGAGAGCGAGGGGATGTTTTAAAAATGTTGAAGAAATCACAAATTAAGGTTTGTCATCAACTCTACTAATTCTAAAAAAGGGCCCTCCGAGGGCAAAACCAAAGCCCGGGGAATGACTGACCATGGCGTCACGTTATTTACCAGTACACCGAAAACGGTCATTTTTTTTATTGTTTCACTGTTGGTACTGGGGGCTGGATTTTTGTGAAAATTTGAAAACCTTAATCGAAATATCTCTTACGGTTAACCTAAAAATGCACTTTTTTGCTAAGAGGATGAAGCCTAATTGGGACAAAAATCGAAAAAAATTAATCCGAACGTTTTTTGTAGTTTGCGATAAGAAACACAAAAATCCAAACCGCGCCTTTTTTTCGCAAAGAAAAAGAAAATTGACCTTATGGTTCTTGCCTTTCTCATGAGCTTGGCGGGGGGTGGTGAGAGGAGCGCGACCTAGTGGGATCGACGGGACCGGCGATTGTGCATCGGATTGCAAAGAAAAACAAATTCGAAAAAATCACCCCCGCCGCCGAGGTTTATGAGACCCCCCACCCTCCCGAAAATAGGGATTGAAAGTCGCCGATCGGGGTGGCCGGCGCATTGGCGCCCTTGTTATACCCCGAAAATTGATTATATTATTTTTCTATTTTGCAAACACACAAAAATGCCGTTTCAAAACTGTCGCACGTTAACATATAAATAAAATTAGTTTTCCAATTAAAAAACATAATTCTTATGTCTGATGAAAGAGGACATATTAGGCTACTGAACCTACTAATTTATTTTAATATTGTAACTTTATTTACTGTGTTAACTTGAATGAAAAAAATAAGCCTATTATTGGCCACTTTTTTCAATATTAATCTTGTCATAAAAAAATACTCTGAGGTGTAATTAGATAAAAACAATTAGTAGATCTCTTACTAGACCATAACATCTTCTACTCCATGAAGACCGAAATCGAATATACCTAACCATTTAGCTTCAATTTTTGTTAAAATATCACATGCATTTACGTATAGTTTCCTGATACTCCGAACCCGGGGGTGTTCACTCAATACGATTTTTGGTGCCATATCTCGGTACTACGACAAACGTATGGTGGCGCTGTCTTCAGTTTTTTTTTAACAGTTTGCCTAAAAACCGTACCTGTATTTTATGGTTTGCATATTGGCTTTGTTTTGTAAACATAACAACATAATTATTCAGTACACGTGTTTCATTCGTTCTACTGTTCTGTTCTACTGTTCCGTTGAATTTAGTGATTGTATTTTTGAATTGGTAAGCACAAGTAGATTTTTTAAATTGATATAAATTCTCATATCATATTATTGTAGGCACATTACTGTCACTCATAAAATGGAATTGTTGTGCCTGGATGTGATTATAGGATGTTGTGCAGAATGGAGTTTTGCTTCAGGATAAAGAAAGATTTAAGTTATGGGTCACTAATATTTCAAATCCAAAGTTAAAATTAAAACGTCACAAAGACATTTATAGAACACATCAAGTATAATATTTTAATGTTGTTAATACCGGAAGCTTCTACTTCGTTATACATTTTATAGATATAATATTAAAATTAGTGGTGGTTTGAACATATTTCATTTTTCAATGCAGTTTAAATAAAATACCATTACTGTGTTTGTAAAACTTAAATTTTTTATTTTCTTAACTATAGTTTCCGCAATTTTAACTTGCCTTTATGGAAGAAATAGTAAATTAAAATTACGAAGCTGCCGAAACTATAGTCATGAAAATGAAAATAAAATTTTGAACTTTTACAAAATCATAGTGAGTTAAAATAATATTTTAAAATTAGTGCAATTTTATCCCAACCAATAAAATCCACGATCAAATAGTAGGTGGCGCTAAATTTGGTACTAACACTTTTCCCTAATTCTGTTGCTTGAGTTGGCAATCTTAATTAATCGTTTATCTATGCTCCGAACGCTCTTAACTGTTTTTTGTTTTTTACTTATAGTCTTTTCGACATGAAAAATATTAGAAAAATATTGAAGACTACAAAGAAATGAACATCTTTTGTTTGAAAATATTTTTCATAAAATCATAGTTAATCGAGAAAAAATCGAACGTTTTGTAGATTCGCATGAAATTGACGTTTAAAACGTCAGAATTATGAAAAATCGAAAAAAAATTAGATCAAATTCAAAATATCAGTTTACTCAAAAACTACAGCGATTTAAAAAAAAAACTTATTCTTTGTAAGTTGTTCATTTTGTTCATTCTCTACAATTATTGTTAACATAAATTTGCTGTAACTATTATCGTTTCATAATTATAAACCAAAAATGAAAAAAAATTATACATTTTTTTTCTCGAATAACAATAGTTTTATGAAAAATATTTTCAAACAAAAGATGTTCATTGCTTTGTTATTTTCAATATTTGCTTAAAAACTATTTTTAAAAAAGTCACTTCGAAAATGTTTCAATTTACGCTAAAATCATAGTGGTTATTTACAAAGTGTCGAGTCATAATCACAAAGAGTCAAATCTTTAGTCCAAAAAATGGTGAGAGCAAAATAAAAGGTCCTCATTTCTAACATTTCATGGCATAAAATGAGTCTGGAAATTTGCACAGGAGTCAGTTGACTTCTCGACTCATTTCGAAGAGTCGACTCTTTTAATACCCATATCTATTTGAAACAACTCTCCCATAAACAAAACGATGTTATTGAAATCTGAGGGTTGATTCTGCAATATTTGAACCGAGAGCTTCCATCTCATTCCCTTTGCACTATTTATGGCAAAATTGTGGAGTGTGTCAAGTTGGTACCCCAATGAAAAGTTCTGATGGTTCTGAATAGAGTTCTTAATTCCTTTTGAGGTATCTAGAAGTACTATCAACTTTTAAATAAGAGTTCTGTAAAATTGGGCTGTCGGGAATTTTTTGAAAAATGGGGTGCCAACTTGACACCGCACCCAAACATTGTTATCAAATAGTTCTGAACTAGTTTTAAGATGCATTTGGGTTAGTACTATAGTTCCTGATACTTTTAACAAAGAGTTCTGTTGAATTTCCAGAGATAAAAATTTTCAAAATTGGAAATTCGAAATATTCAAATTCATATTACTCACTTAATATTGGTTGAATCTAAATATTTCATAACAACTATCGATAGAACTTACAAAGAACTACAGGAAACACCAATCAGAACTATCCGGAACTATCAAAAATATATATTTTTTTAAAAGTCGCAAGGCAAGAAAATTGAGAGTTCTATGAGTTCTGAGTTCATTTTCTGTATCTACTAATTGAGTACAATATTTCTTTCTCATAAACAAATTCGATACAATTACGATTTATGGCATTTTAAAATAAATTTAAAATTCGAAAATAGAAAATTGAATTTTGAAAATACCTATTTTCTGTCATTTAATCGCAATTTGCCATTAGAGTTTTCGTTAGAACTCCTTGAGTACAACCCATAAGTCAAATCAAAACTCCCAGGACTATTAAAAAAATATCAACATTTTGAAAAATATTCAAGTCCAAAAAGAAAAAAAAAATTAAGAGTTCTAGGAGTTCTGATGTGATTTATGGGTTGTACTCAAGGAGTTCTAACGAAAACTCTAATGACAAATTGCGATTAAATGACAGGCAACAGGTATTTTCGAAATTAAATTGTCCATTTTCGAATTTAAACTTTATTTAAAAATGCTATCAATCGGAATTGTATCGAATTTGTTTATAAGAAAGAATTACTGTACTCAATGAGTAGAAATAGAAAATTATCTCAGAACTCCTGGAACTCTGAATTTTTTTTTTACTTTGCGACTTTTTTCAAAAAAATATTTTTGATAGTTCCGGATAGTTCTGATTGGTGTTTCCTGTAGTTTTTTATGAGTTCTATTCAAAGTTGTTATGAAATATTTAGATTCGACCAATATTAAGTGAGTAATATGAATTTGAATATTTTGAATTTCCAACGTTGAAAATTTTTGTCTCTGGAAATCTCTTTTTTTTCAAAAGTATCAGGAACTATAGTACTAACCCACACACATCTTAAAACTAGTTCAGAACTATTCGATAACACTGTTGGGGTGCGGTGTCAAGTTGGCACCCCATTTTTAAAAAAATTCCCGACAGCCCAATTTTACAGAACTCTTTTTTAAAAGTTAATAGTACTTCTAGATACATGAAAAAGAATTGAGAACTCTATTCAGAACTATCAGAACTCTTCATTGGGGTGCCAACTTGACACTCAAAATTGTACAAAAAAGCGTGAATCATAGACATGCACATTTCAATTCATAGGCGATTGTGATTATTTTGTTCTTAAAACACACAGTATTAACAACTAGAAGAGATCTCTAATGCCCATTTGCACCGCACTCGGTTAAAATCTATGATTACTAAATCCATGATTAAGTTAATCATGCCGCTCCGTTTGCACCGCCCATCGGTTAGTATCCGATGATTAAATGGTTGCGAGCAAAAATACGGTTGGCAATTTGTGGAGTTATTTTATTTTCTGAGGTGGGTGCCACTGAAATTTACGTCTTTGCGCATGCTTCGGATGCCAAATTAACAGCTGTTTACAGTTTCCTATTATTTAGAAAATCTATTTTATGTTCAAATGTTCAATTAGTTGCAACAAATTGAATTGTTTGCTTAATACCTTACCTTACAGTCTCCTAAAACACGCTTCATCTAATAAATCAATAAATAAAATCAATTGTATTTGATCTCCGTAATGATTTTATATCACTTAACGTCGTACTCAATGTAATAAACCTTAATGTTCCTTTATTTTTAACACGAACGCACGTGTATTTCCTTAACCGGCTTCCTAACCGCCCAAACTAGGCCGGTTAAAAATTGGGACTTTAACCCGACTTTAATCAATGATTAAATGGCTTTGCAAACGGATTAACTTATAATCAATGATTAAAGAGTTAACCAGGTTCGGTGCATACGGGCATTAATATTGAAACCTGCGACTGTAGCATACTGAAGACTGAATAGTAGTTACCCAACTGTAATATGCATACGTGGCTATATGACTTAAATACATATTACAAATTAGTAATGAATGAATTGTCCTTTCTAAAACCTTTTAATTAAGCGTCATAAAATTATAATAGAAAATACTAAAACCGCTAATAAAGATGATGATGATTAGAGAAATGCGGCGCGCTTAAAAGTGCGCCCTAATTGCTTTAATGGCGCACGTAGTTTTTATTTTAATGTCCCCATCGAACGGTAATTCGCTTTTTAGACTCGATGCCGTCTAAATTGAGCTCTTGAAACTTAATTGCGCAAATTAATTTCCACTATCTAATTAGAAATCGAGGCCCCACTGCGACATAATGAGCTTAGGTTTAACTCAAAATAACCAATACTTTCTAATTATGCGGGAATAAGGTATCTAACCTAGTAACTAATCTTGCAGCGGCGCCGCTTATTTTAAATTGGAGAGTACTACTAGATCAAATTAACTTTGATATCTGTAGAGTTAATCAGCCGAAACTGCAGTTGAGGCCTGTAATCGGTCTGGATCAAAAAGTGCGGTTTACAATTTGTGCTACCATAGGCGTACGCAGAGAACGCCAAATATAAGATTAAATAGCGGCAAGGGATAAAACAAAATCTTTAGTGACATTTACAGGTTTAGTATCATTACAGTTAATCTTAGTCTAATAATAGATTGTTTTTAAAATGTCAAGTTTGAAATTAAAAATGTAAAGGGTGTAAAAATATTTCAATAAACTCCGAAATATGTGAGTTCTGTAAGGAGGAATCGTCCAGGTTGCCCGAAGAGATCCTCATCAGTTAACTGCAGTCGACGTCCAATATCGAAGACGTTGAGGTTAGTGGCGCCACCGAAGTTACGAATCTCCAAATTCAGCTTCTGCTCAAAGAAAATAAACTTGTGAATAAGATTATTTATAAATAAGAGTACTAATATAATATCCTCCAAGAAAATTGTTTTCTTTTAAAAGAAAAAGCTACATATTTATAAAATAAATTGAAAACTAATGCCCAGTGTTGTCAGATTGGGATTTTTTCCCCAAAATGAGGGTAAATTATTGGTCTTGGGGTGTATTTTAGGGAACTTCAATCAATGGAGTATTTTTCGGGGTGGGTATTTTATACGAGGGGTATTTTTGGGGAAATTAATTAACATGTTATTACATTTGCTAAAAATCATCATTACCATAAAGAAGTCAGTAATTTTTCTCAGCGATGAGGAAAACCCTGTGATATCATTTATGGAAGTTGTCCTAGGGATTCTATTACTGCCGTTTTCGTAATATTGTTACCCCCAATTACATGCTGCACTTTCATTTAAAAAATATGTACCGAAAAGAAGATGAAGATGAATAATACATTTTGATCATTTTATAATTATAATGCTTTAATTTTGTATATTTTCCAATAATACTGTATTTACGTTTTATTTTCAAAATTTATTATTTTGGAGAGGGACAGCGGCGTAATTTTGGGGGAGTTTTATTAAATATTTGGGAAATTAAAAATTGCTACTGGCAACGCTCGTTGCCCGTAAATAAATTATTATTATTATTATTATATTAAATATTCAATCTTTTTGTTCGCATTTTTTATTGTTAGTCCTGGATTTTGATTTTTTTGACCTCTATTTTAGATTTTTGACCTGCAGTTTCTGTATAACTAAATAATTTTTCTTTATTTTGGATTAAATTTTCGATTTGTTTGTTAAAATTTTCTATTTTTTGTCGGCATTTGTTTATTTTTAGGCCCGAATTGTTGATTTCTTGCCCTCAATTATTCATTTGTATGCGTGATTTTTTGCCGGTATTTTCGAGTTTTGGATTTTTTGTCCTTTATCTTTTTTAAAACATTTTCGCGTTTCTGGTTGGCAATTTATTTTAAGCTGGAGTTATTTTTGGGACTGAAAATGGCAAATTATTTTTCTTTTGCTTGATTTTTCATTTTTTTGGTCTGCATATTTTTATCTTTTAGACGAAGAATTTTATTTTTATTTTTTGCTTACATTTTAGATGTTTGATCTGCATTTTTGATTTCTTTGTATGTTCTAACTTATAGAGTTTTTGATTTTGGTCAAATTTTGTTGAAATTTTCAACATTTTTAATTTTTCGATTTTTTTATCTTAATTATTAATTTTAACGAGCGAATTTTTTATTGGTCTACACTCTTGTTGATTTTTATGGGCGATTTTTGTTTTGTTTTAAGGGTATTTTCGTGTTTTATGTACTAAGTTTTTGATTGTTTGCCCTTTGTTTTAGATTTTTTTAACCCGAGTTATTGTTTTTATAGCCGAATTTTTTTAATTACTTTCGAGTTTAGGGTTTCGGCAATTTATTTTGGGATAAAGTTTCAATTTTTTAGTCTGCATTTTTTATTTTTTACATTAGGATCTTCATTTGGTTGGTTGTTTGCCTATATTTCAGATGTTTGGTCTGTGTTTTTCATTTCTTTGTTCCAAATTTTAGAGTTTTTGGCCCATAAACCAAAATTTTTGAATATTTAGTTCAATTTTTTTTTTTTCTGGTCTGCAATTTTTATTTTTGCCGAGGGTTTACGATTTTTGGTCTAAATTAAATTTTCGATTTTTTGCCTATATTCTTTGTTTTTTTTACTTTGATTATAAATTCCAACGAGCGAATTTTTGATTTTTTACCTGAATTGTTGATTTTTATGTGCGAACTTTTGGCCGGTATTTTCGAGTTTTTTTAACCAAATTTTAGATGTTTTAACCTGAATTATTGTTTTTATGGACGAATTTTTTAAATTATTATTGAGTTTAGAGTTTTGGCAATTTACTTTGAGGTAAAGAGTTTTGGGGCTGAAAATGGCAAATTATTTTCCATTTGCTTGCATTTTCAATTTTTAGCCTGCATTTTTATTTTTTAGACGAGTTTTTTTATTTTTTTTGCCTATATTTTTGATGTTTTTGGCACCTAAACCAAAATTTTCGATTTAGTTGAAATGTTCTGTTTTTTGACTGCATTTTTATTTTTCCCAAGAGTTTTCAATTTTTTACCTATGTTTTTAGTTCTGTTACCCTAATTATTAATTTTAATGTTGTTTAATTGTTGAGCGAAATGAATGAGCGAATTTTTGGTCGATATTTTCGAGTTTTTTTATTTTTTTGACCTATAATTTAAATTTTGCAGACTGAATTTTTGATATTTTTGGCCTGTACTTGGTTTTTGTATTAATTTTGGGTTATTTATTTAATTTTAAATTTTTTGTTTTAGTGGTTGTTTTAAGATAAAACTAATGTACTTTGATATTTAGATAGAAAATACAGACTGCGCGATTTGTGTTTAAGGAATTACTTATTTTTCAAATATTTCGATTTTTGATTTTTTTTTCGAAAATTTTTAATTCAAACAAATTATTTTTGCAGCCGATTTAGTTTTTTTAGTAATTGTTAAATATAATACTTTGGCCCGGAATGAAACTGATCACCCGGTATAATTAGAACTGTTTAGAAATTATGAAAAAAAATGCGAACAATTTGATGTAGTTAATTAGCGATGCTTTCCGAAAAATTAAATAATTATTTTAATTATTTGTAGGATACCACAGCACGACGAAATATTTTTCTAATTTTTTAAATGGCCTTTTTGTACTACTTATTTTCGGAAAAACGGAGTTATAAAACTTTTTTGTGCAAATTCCGAAATCTTATCAGCGCGCCTTATCTAATCCCAGTGTTGTCAGATTGGGGGGGGGTTCTCCAAAATGGGGGTAAATTAAGGTTTTGGTATGTATTTTGGGGAACTTCAATCGATGGAGTATTTTATGCGAGGGGTATTCCGGGGGGTTTTTATGAAATATTTGGGGAAAATTAAAAATTACTCCTGGCAACACTGCTAATACCAGAGCCACTAATTCGAAGATAGATCAAACAGAATTAATTTCCATGGATCGTAATAACTTCAGTATCAATAAATGCATGACATCTCAACAACTTATCTGACAATGAAAATGAAATTAACCACAAAATTAACAGTAGACCCTACCAAAATCTGGGGGCATGTTGCGCAGTGACCATTTTAAATTTCAAGATAGGGGACGCGTATTCAATTCTTCATGCGTAGGTTTGTTATCGCGTTCTCTCGCATTCTCCGAATACTTTCTCACTCTGCGCAAACTTTATCCCCAGGTGTCTCGAGATTTTGGTTGGGCTATAAATCTGGAATGAAAATTATTGAACCGAAACGAGATTCAAATTCACCACACAGTGGCGGCTCGTAGAACATGTTGATGGTAGAGCCACTTATACAATATAGTCAGTTTACTCCAAAACCAATGAGATTTCTAAAAATATTTATTCTTTATAAGTTGTTCATTTTGGCATTCTTTACAATTATTGGTTATGCAAATTTTGCTGTAACTATTATCGTTTCATAATTACAAACCAAAAATGAAAAAAAATATAATAAATTTGATTTTATGAAAAATATTTTCAAACAAAAGAAGCGCATTTCTTAGTTGCCTTTAATATTTATTTGAATGTTTCTGTAATATTTTTCATATTTAAAAAAATATTGGAAAAAAACAAAAAACGGTTAAGGTAAACTCCCACTTCCGGCGTACGAAATTTTACCAAATTTATTTCAGTCGTTCAGATTGTCAAATAAGGCTTATGTTCAAATCAAAGTTTCATATTAATTGCTCCATTCGTTTTTGAGATACACATTCCGTAATCACAATACTTTCTCGTACTTCGTAGCAGAGAAAGTAACAAGTCCTGATAAAAAGTCTTTATACAAAGTCCACATATATAGTCCTGAAAAAGAGTCTTAAAAATATAATACCGACAAAAGAAATGACCTGAAATAAGGTCCTAAAAAAAGACTTGAAAAATGTTTTGAAGGACAACCCGAAAAAAAAGTCCTGATGAAAATATTCCCGAAAAAAAAATTCCGGAAAAGTCTTGAATAAAAATCTCTAAAAAAGTTCTCAAAAAGGCCTGAAAAAGAGTATTGAAAAAAGCCTTGCAAAAGTCCTGAAAAAGTCTTGAAAAGTCAAGAAAATACAGTCCTGAATATAAAGTACTGAGAAAAGTCTTGAAATAAGCCTTGAAAATAAAATCTTGAAAAAGAGAGAGATCTAAAGAAAGTCCTGAAAAGCAGTTTTGAATTTTTTTTTTAAATAAGATCCAAAAAGTACTCAAAATGTCCTGAAAAGAGTTCTGAAAGGCCTAAAAAATCTTCTGAAAAATCCAGAAAAACGTCGCGAAAACAGTCGTGAAAAAATCTAAAAAAAGTTATAAAAGGGCCTTAAAAAGAGTACCGAAAAAAGGCTTACAAAAGTCCTGAATATACAGTACTGAGAAAAGTGTTAAAAATAGCCTTGAAAATAAAGTCTTGAAAAAGAGACTTAAAGAAAGTCTTGAAAAAGCAGTTATGAAAAAAAATTTTTAAAAATAAATTCCAAAAAGTACTTAAAATGTCCTGAAAAGATTCCTGAAAGGCCTAAAAAAATCCTGAAAAAGACCTGAAAAAAGGTCCGAAAAGAAGTTCTGAAAAAATCCCGAAAAACGTCGTGGAAACAGTCCTGAAAAAAAATCCCTATAAAAGATTTGAAAAAAGTTCTAAAAAGGGTCTTAGAAAAAAATGTACTTTAAAAAGGCCTTAAAACAGTTCTGGACAAAAGTCTTAAAACAGTCCTGAAAAAATTCCTGCAAAAGAAAATTTAAGTCTTGAAAAGTCCCGAAAAAAAAAGTTCTTTTGCGTCTTGTAAAACGGAGCCGAAAAAGAAAATATTACTGAAAAAAGTCTTGAAAAAAGAGTTCTGAAAACAATGTCCGTATAAAAATGTCCTCGAAAAAAAAGAATGAAGTCAAAAAAAAAGTCCTGAGAAAAGGGTCCCGAAAAAATCCCTATAAAAAACCTGAAAGTCCTGAAAATACAGTCCTGAATATAAAGTACTGAGAACAGTCTTGAAAAAAGCCTTGAAAATAAAATCTCGAAAACGAAACCTAAAGAAAGTCCTGAAAAAGCAGTTAAAAAAAAGATTTAAAAAATAAATTCCAAAAGCTTCTCTAAATGTCCTGAAAAGAGTTCTGAAAGGCCTAAAAAGAATTTTGACAAAAACCTACTGAGAAATCCTGAAAAAGCCCTGAAAAAAATCTACTGAGAAATCATGAAAAAGACCTAAAAAAAAAATTCCGAAAAGAAGTTCTAAAGAAGGGCCTCAAAAAAATCCCGAAATACGTTGCGAAAACAGTCCCGAAAAAAAACCGCATAAAAGATTTGAAAAAAGTTCCAAAAAGAGTCTGGAAAAACGGCCGGAAAAAAAATGTACTGTAAAAAGGCCTTAAAACAGTTCTGGACAAGAGTCTCGAAAACAGTCCTGAAAAAATTCCTGCAAAAGAATAAAAAAAATAAAGTCTTAAAAAGGCCAGAAAAAAAGCCCTAAAGAAAGAAGTCTTGTAAAAAGGAGCCGAAAAAGAAAGTCTTTAAAAAATGACTGAAAAAAGTTCTGAAAACAATGTCCCGATAAAAATGTCCTGAAAGAAAGACCCTGAAAAAATCCTGAAAAATGAATTCCAGAAAAAAGAGTCCTGAGAAAGGGGTCCCGAAAAAAATCCCTATAAAGGACCTGAAAAATAATTCTGAAAAATGCCCTGACAAATGGTTCTGAAAAAAATTGTCTTTAAAAACAAAATTCCCAAAAATAATCCGGGTTAAAGTCCTCAAAAAATACAAAAAAAGGCCTTAGAATAGAATAGTCCTGGAAAAAAGAGTCCTGAAAAGAGGATCCCGAAAAAAAAATCCTATAAAGGACGTGAAAAAAGTTCTGAAAAATGCCCTGACAAATAGTCCTGAAAAAAATTGTCTTGAAAAACAAAATTCCCAAAAAAAAAATCCTGGATAAAGTTCTCAAACACGCCTCAAAAAATACTGAAAAAAGAATAGAAAAGTCTGAAAAAAATTCCTGATAAAAGTCTTGAAAATGAAGTCCAGATTTTCATCTAGAAAAAAATTGCAAAACGATTGGCAAGTCACCATGAGCAGTAGCGGCTCGTGGAACATGTTGATGGTAGGGTTGATTGTACTTATACCATATCCCCAGCCCCCTCTGTTTTTGAAGAAAGAAAGAACGCTTTATCTTCTTAGACCGAAGTAACTGACAAAAAAGTGATTTAAGAATGAATTAAAAATTCTTGCTGAGCTTAAAACGACAGGTAGTTAGCAGCCATGGCTCTTTGGCTCTATATAACGAGTCGTTCCTGTCACCACATATTGTTATCTCTCCGCCTTTAATGGAATCCGACCAACTATTACCCAGAAGAAAAATAGATAAATCTTCTAAAATCAATAATACCGATACTAATTCAATGGTTATCGGAAATAATCAACCCAACGCTGTAAGTAACCAAGGTTATGCCAAAATAGTGGAAAATAACCTGGAAGTCAAAAGCAAATTAAATAAACTGAATAAAAATTCTACAACTAATAATAATGAAGGTAGTATGAAACTACCATTCACATCTAATAACAATAATCAATGGACACAGATAATAAACAAGAGAGGAGCTAAGAAGAAAATCGTCGGAGTAGCAGAAAACGTGGAACTTCGGAATTGTGAAGAATGCCCATCTTCATGTGTATCGACTGGACCTAAAAACTAGCGTTGTAAATATTACCAAGTTTATAACATTAACGTAATCAACTGCATAAAACTGAAGTATAAACACCCAAACGAATATTGCCCTTTTAAGCTTAAAGTGCCATTTCAACAACTCGAAGCTGCGATGAATTCTGACCTGTGGATTACTGGCTTCAACATCAGCCGTTTTTTATTCCATCGCCAATTATACATACCACCAGAGAAAGGATTCACACAAATAAATGAGGTCTCGAGTCTCTTATACATAAACATTCAGTGCATTCGAAATAAACTAGAGGAATTTGGGGCATACATTATGCAGCGCGCCTAAAGTGTGGAATAGATTCTGTAAAACCGAAATAAAATATTTTTGGAAAAAATATTCAATTGTCATTTACTCGAAAAATTTCTTATGTAAGATGGCAACATTTTTATACTGCCAGTTCGAGAATGAAAAGATCTCTCAAAATCAAGAACAAAAATAGAGGGTTATCATTTAAATACAAAATAATTGACGTCATTACCCAAAACCAAATGACTACTGAAAATCGACTCTCATGCAAAAATGTATATTTTTATCAAAGAAAATCGACCTGTTCAAAGATTTTTTCCAAAAAAATTTGATTCCGGTTTTACTGAAGGTTTTTCATACTTCAGGCGCGCACTATATATCAACTCCATAGTAGTAAACGAATACTGGTTATCCGAACCAGAAGTACAATGCTACAGTGGCGGCTCGTAGAATATATTGATGGTAGAGCCACTTATACAATACACCCACCAAAAAGTCATCTAAAAAAAATACAAAAATACAAAATGCCAGACAACATGATGTACAAAATGTTTCTTTTCGGACATATGGAGCAGATGTTTTTAATATATGTTATCATAATTGCATTGCTGAAGGCCGTACCTAATATAAAAGTTAAAAACATTTACGATACCTGACTCGAAACATCCCAATTTAACCCTTAAAGTAGAAAATACGAGATTACATGATGTAAAAAAATATTTTACATACGGAGCATATTTTTTTGAAATATGATTATTATCATAATTGCATTGCTAAAGGCGGTACCTAACATCAGTGGCGGCTCGTGGAACATGTTGATGGTAGAGCCACTTATACAATATATCCCCCCCCCCTTCTTTTTTGAAGAAAGAAAGAACGATGTATCTTCCTGGACCAAAGTAACTGGCGAAAAAGTGTTTTAAAAATTAATAAAAAATTCTACAGGTGGTGCCATGGCTCCTAGGCTCTATATAACGAGCCGCCCCTGCAATGTTCTACATAATTATAAAGTAGCTAGCTGGTACAGTAGAAAAATTGGAAAGAACAGTGGAAATTATTTAAATGCAATCTTTGTGGAATTAACTGCGAGCTGTCAGGATTTTTTTTTATAAAAGACCTTAATATGTTAATCATATGCTTCGACCGTTCACCCAATAGAAACTTTCCTCATTTTATTGAAATCTTTGCAGCAATGCTGAAAAAGAAACAACTTCTCACACTTCAACAAAAATAATAAAAATACTACTGATTTATGCAACATCTTTGGCAGCTATGGATTATGGCAGTTAACGTCTCTGGCTACAAGGCAAAATTTTTTTATAGACTATAGGGGTGGACGATATTTCACCTGCCTGTGATTTTTCACTAGTATTGAAAAATCACAGGTCGTTACTGTTACTAATAGGCGAATTTCACTGCTACTTAAAATCACTGTTACTTTAAATCACTGCTAGTTAAAATCACCGCTACTTAAAATCACTGCTATTTAAATTGTGACTTAAATTGTGATTGCTCCTTAAAATGACAACTGTTACCTAAACAGTGATTGCTACTTAAACTGCATTTGTTACTTAAAACGTGATTGTAAGAAGACAATAGAGAATAGCATTTCTAAATATTATTTTATATTCAATACTGTATACTAGAGTGGTTCTTATTTTTGAAGTATGTAAAAATAAACGGGACAACCCGGAAACTTGTTCGTATAGATAAAAAACTAATAACTGTAAATTTTGAGCCATATCGAACATTGCGTAACCGGGCCCTAGCCCTCTAAAATTTGAAAAAGTCGGTTTTTTATTTTTGTTTATTTTGGTCCCCCCTAAAATTAACAGTCCACCCTAATGGTAAAATTATAAATTGTATCGACAGAGGAGGTTAATACGAATCCAAAATGAATTTATTTGTTGAAATCGGACTAAAATTGATGAAGTTATGATTTTTTGGTTACATCATACTTGTATATTTCGATATTTCGTGTTTTTTTAGATATTACCAATTAATGCATTTTTATTAAAATCTCTTGTGATACTCTTCAACGTTTAATAATAAAAACTTCTTTTGTTCCTTGTAATTGGTTAATAGAGTATTACATTCTTCGATTAATTTGACATTTCATTCTAAAATGTTATTCACAACAAGAATTTTAAAGAATAATCTCACTTCCGGCAATATAATACTGAAAAAAGGCCTTGGGGGGTTCAAATTTCATAGCTCGCACTGATGAATAAAATGTAATAATAATTAAATCGTTTACATTGTGACCCATTCCTTCAGCGACGGTAATCAGAAGATGAACGGAATTTAAATCACTTATTTTACACTTGCCTAAAGCAGATGAGATCTTTTTATTGATAAATGTAATTTTTACTCGTTGTGGTTGCGGATCTATGTCCTGATCCACATCTTAGGTAGGATTAATATTCAAATCAGCTGGACTGTTATTACCATTTTCGCTTGAATCTCTGGCTTCTTGTTTCCTTTGAGACAGAAGTGGACTTGATCAGATTTTCTCTTCCTTTTCTACTTCTAACCACTTCAAACGTCACTTTCCACTTGCGCTGCGAAACGTTCAATGCTATTGATTGATCCTGACTTTCCATTCTCTCTCTGCATTAATAGAAATGGTTTGTCTTCTTCAATTGTCATTGTTTGCAATGCATTTTCAGAAGCAAAATCGAACAAATTATTGAAACTTTTAACAAATTATTTTTCTTTATTTATATGACTCGAAAAGAGTGCTTATTAAGATTTTGCTATTCTTTATGCCATAACCACATTTTATCGATGCAACGTTGTTTGCGTTGAATCGGAATATGAGCCTTTGATCAACAGACAATTTTTCCATAACTAGCGTTTGACTGAAGCGTACATTCATTTTAAGCACTCGCTGATTGGAGAAAAAAAATACTTGCTTCCTAGATGGTGGTTTTGAGCAAAGAATTTGGCTATACAGTATTACGATCAAATAAATTGCATTTGCAAATATGGTTCTTCCACTCATTTTGAAAGTAACTTTATTACAAAATGCCGCCGAAAATATCAAACCAGACTAACCAGGTGTTAATCTGCGCTACAGGCCGCAAGAAAATTATCCACTCCATTACGCACATAAGGGAACGCACGGATTATCTCTTGCGGGTTAAGGCACAGATTAAGACCTCTGCATCAAACTAATATTACCAAATGTCAAAAGATAAAAATAGGATGGGGTTACCAATTGAAGTGAAGCTTCTGGTTTACTTAGTCATGGCTTTCTTATAATGTAATTTCAATTTCAATGAATAGAGGGGCATTAAAAAATTGATAACTTCGTCAATATTAGTCCAATTTCAACAAATAAACACTTTTTGGATACATATTAACGTCCTTTATCCACAAAATATATATTTTGGCCATTAAGGTGGACCGTTTAAAAAAAAATTAAAAACCTACTTTTTCAAATTTTAGAGGGCTAGGGCCCGGTTACGCAATGTTCGATATGGTTCAAAATTTACAGTAATTAGTTTTTTATCTATACGAACAAGTTTCCGGGTTGTCCCTTTGATTTTCACATACTTCGAAACTCCACCATATATGCTAAAACCACTCTACTGTATACTCCCATTTACTCTTAACCTCATCTTCAAATTTTCATCAACTGAAAAACAAATATATAAAAACATTTGCTACAAATGGTAAACCCAAAATTATAATTTAAGATTAATTTAATTTATTCAGTGCGAATACCTAAACATACATTTTGAAATAATATCACGAAACCAATTTTGAAATTGCAAACTTCAGGAAAATAAAAACAATTCACCAAACTGCGAAAATCTCAAAATGCTCCTCATTGTTCAGGTGTTCAAAAAATGAAAACCAAAATCTTCAAAAATCCATATGTCTATTAAAAATTGTTGAATTTACAAAAACCAAATTGATTTTGAATAAGCGATACTTCGGCCATTGAAGATGATTTTTTATGGAATTTTTCCTGCGTTTTCTATATTTTTTCTCCGATGTTTTTGTGATCAGTCACAGTTTAAAATCACTGATATTAGAAAGTAGCAATCACAGGTAGCAACGTGATTCAAAAGTAGCGGTGTTGCCCATCTCTAATAGACTATATTTTCTCTAATAATTACTCGGATAATAATACAGTTACTGTTGTAAATTTAGCTCGAGACACACACAGTACCAAAATGATTATACAAATAAGTGGAAAATTTGTATTTTGTAAAATCTTAAATACATATGACCAGTGACGGCTCGCGGGGTGACTCTTGGTATGGCCGAGGTAGCAGAGGTGGTAATACAGATAGGTAGGGTCACGCCGCCAGCCGTCTCTGCCTATCTGTATTGCCACCTGCTGCATCGTCCGTACCATGAGTTACCCCGCGAGCCGTCACTGCATACGACTGGACTTGCTTAGATGTCTGATATTCTGACATTCAAGTTTGCTTTCAGCATTTCCTGAACAATTAGTCAAGAAAACTCAAACTAATATCATACGGTTCAATGATAGTCTCAAGAAATGAGAAATAATCATGATCTATACACGGAAATGTGCTTTAACAATTGAAATCTCTTCATAAAAACTTTCTACCAACCTATAAGCGGGCAATAGTGTTTGAACAAAAAAAAACAAATGATAATTAAAACTTCATCTAACCCTAGCGGAGCTTTATGGAATGTAATTAAGGCCAAACGTCCTTCATATCACTGGGAAAAACTTGATATCTGCCATCTGACGACGACTTAATGACTTTTCACTTCCGTAGCTGAAACAGTGATAAATTCAATGCAAGATCCAAAACAATGACGGAAAATGCAGTTAAATGCAAAAACAATACATATTTTAAATTTACTGAAGTCTCCTGCTATACAGTTAGAGAGACGGTTTTTAAATTGAAATTAAAAAAAAACTGCAATGGCATATATGGCCTCAATATCAACCTAGTAAGATAAAGTATGTTCATTAAAAAAAAAACCTCAAGTGTGCCATGACTTTTTATTTTAAAAAATTATTTAAGTTGGTAACACATATTGAGTTTATGTTACTTGTGGCACGTTCCTACCGATAAATTCATTTGCTGTGACAAGGGACGCAGAGAAGTCGTAGGAAATAAAAAAAATAACTTTCAACTAGAAACGTTTTTGGCTGGTTGCTGTACACCATTGTGACCACGGAATAATTGTGACTTTTAGAAAGATCTGACGTTTTGTATGTCAATTTCTAACATGCATGCCAACTTAAATTTTTAAAACGAAAAAGTCATGGCACACTTGAGTTTTTTTTTAATGAACATACGATATGTAATTGATTTAATTATTGTGCCTTTTAACCCGTATTATTAATGTTAGTATCCGGAGTGGTGTTTTCCCCAATACTCTCAAAATAGCTAAATATACATACATGTCTTTAAATGAAACTGTTTTAGATAATTATATAATTATAGACCTATTCATATTCTTGCGGTGCTTTCAAAAATATTTGAAGCCATATTAACTAATCAAATCACCAAATATACGACGATACAACTTCACCTGTCATGGTACAGTAAATCTGTGCAGGTAGCTTTTTACCGACAGAACTGCAGCTGCTGAATAACAATTCGCTAAAACTAAATACAGGTTGAGTTTTTTTCGATGTTCTCTATGGGGATCTCGGAAATTATAAGAGATAGAGAAACGGTTAAATGGGCAAAGAAGTGCAGTTCTACGAGCCCAATAAAATAACATTTTCAAAGTTTTCAAAAAGTGAAGGGTAACTAGTAAAATCGGAAATAAGCATTGCATCCATAGGTACACGTACCATAAGTGGCTGATAACATTCGTGGTGTTTGTTGTCCTAGGCGACGGAACTTAATTTTTACTTTCGAACCTAGGAAAATAATAAACAGAAACGTAACGCTCCAACATATAGGCGAGCAACACATTTTCATCTATACCTATAGCATCGGCATCCTTTTTACATAACCACTGCTTAAAAAAGTCGTAACAGGGCACATACCTTTTTCGATTTTGTCGGTAACAGGTCTAACACGCAATATTCGCAGCTTCGTTTGCATCCATGCCCGCAAAAACTGTCACTGGATTGACACAAACAAACAAAATTCGACATTGTTTTCTCGGTTGCCATAGGACGCATAGGTGACTATAAAAATTTGAATCCCAAATGTTACAAGCCGTATTTTAGAATATTTCCTGATCTTTATAAGTATTATATTTCCGGTAGCGGAAAAAAAATAATAAGCAACACGGAACGTAATGACAATTAACATTTTCGGCAGGCGTATTCGCCTACCTCAAATGTTAATACATCCTTACGTTCCTTGTTGCTTAAATAACTATTGTAGGCATTATCGATTTATCGATAACCATTATTTTCTAAGAGTCTCTAATGTAATCAAGTTCGGTCATTATTTCAAATATATTCATAATCGGCGAGAAACTTCTGATGGTTAAGTGCGACCTAATGGGGCTAAACTAAATTTGTAGATCCATCGATTTGAGACGGTGGTATATTGTGCCAAGGATTTCCTAGTTATTGGGGGGCGCGAAAAGTAGGTGAACTCTGGGGCGAGTTCTGCAGTAATTTGCAACCGCACTATTCAAGGCTGGCAATGAATTAAACACGATGCAAACTATTTTAAATATTGGAGCAAACGTTTGAAATTCACAACGAGCACAGCTATGCGCTAAATATATGGCTGGTACGCGAAAATATGTCGTCTATGCAACTATTTACTTACACTTTTAGAATTACAATCCAGTTAGTACATATGTAGCATACTTACTCACTAAGTATGAAAATTATTATAAATAAATTATGTTCTTTAAGCCCACTTGCACCATTTTTTCGTTAAGTCTAACTTTGTAAAGTAGGACTTAAGTCATGCTTAAAGGGAAGCGTCATGCACCATAGGAATTAATACAATTGCTTTAGTAAGCAAGCTCAAAAATCTTGCGATTTTCACTTTTTAACGTTGGCGACATAGGTGTCGTTTCATGTCCTTTTCTCAGCTGATTTTGACATAAACTACGTGCGAGTCTTTTTACGCCAACAGCGTTGCTGTAGAAGCAGGAAAATAGTAAAACCCGCCATAATTATTAAAAATTCAATGCTTAATTAAAAAAATTTGAAGGCAAATGCGCGCGTAAAGAAATCTCGGTGCGTAAAAAAGAGAGGTTATGTCATTATTAGCCAGTATTTTGAGTCAGGCCAAGTAATTTTAACAAAGTTTATTTGCGAATACGAAAACACCGAAAGAACGACAATTCATCCAAATCATGATAATAATCAGCTCTGTTCCAAACTAGGGATAACCGAAATTAATAAGGTCTAAATCGTCTTCAAAAATTTCATCCAACGTTTAATTCTTCAAGTGCCATTTTAAATATACTAGGAGTCTTGTTATTGAAAATAATTTATTGTGCATAAATATCTGTCACAAGGGACCACTGATGGGACGAATTGAAGGTTATGTATGGAGACTTAAATTTTAAGCAGTCCATTACGACGACTTATTTAAAGTCTTGCTCAAGCTGTGCTTAAAGTATGATGCAAGTAAATTACTCACTTAAATGTTGCTTAAATTTTAAGAATGCTTTAGGCATAGCTTAATCACAATGGTGCAAGTGGGCCTAAATTTTAATGTTCTAATGAAAATCCATAAAAATACAAAAATACCTCATTACGTTGTTTTAGAATTATTTTAATTTAATAGTAAGAGTGCGATGCTTTTAAATAAAAAAACTAACTTCGACGGCGATTTCTCAAATTTAACTCGGTGGAACATCAACAAATTTGGCACGCAAATTGAGAATTGAATGACCTTCGAAAATCAATCAAAATTCAAAAATATACGTTGCCCAGATTTTGAGTTATTTTGACGGAATCGCAAAAGTGATGATTTTACGTCAAAATTTAACTTCGGGGGCAATTGCTTAAAATTTCCCTAGTGGAACATCATCAAATTTGGCACGCAGATTAAGAATTTGATGTTCTTTAATATGAATCAAAATCAAGAAATTCACCTTTACTAGTTAGTCGAGTTATTTTGACTTAATTGTGAGAGTGTGAAAATTTTACATCAGAAATTACTTCGAGGGCGATTGCTCAAAATTCCCTCAAATTTAATACAAAAACTGTGAATTTAATATTCTCTGGAAATCATTTAAAATACATCTTTCCTAGTTTGCTCAAAATTACTTTGGAGGAACATGACCAAATTAGCCACGCAGATTGACAATTTAATATTCTTTAGGAAGCAATAAACTTGACGAAGATTGTACCAAATTCCCTCTGTAGAACAATTAGGCATCCAAATTGAGAATTTAATGTTCTTTGAAAAGCAATAAAAATAAAAAAAAATGGTGATGTGGCCATCATGTTACTTTCTCCGACTTGATGATATCATTTATATTTACGGTTTCATGGTTTATTTTCAATTTAAATCATATTTTAATCGAACGTTTCGTAGACATTTAAAACGTCAAAATTATGAAAGATGAAGAAATTATAATGCAAATTTAAAAACTAAGTTTGCTCAAAAACTAAAGAGATTTTGGAAAACACGTATTCTTAATAAGTTGTTCATTTTTATTCATTGTTATTCGAGAAAAAAATGTATTAGTTTTTTTTAATTTTTGGTTTATAATTATAAAACGATAATAGTTACAGCAAATTTATGTACATAATAATTGTAGAGAATGCTAAAATGAACAACTTATAGAGAATAAGTTTTTTTCGAAATCCCTTTGGTTTTTGAGTAAACTGAGTATTTCAATTTGATGTATAATTTTTCCATCTTTTATAATTTTGACGTTTTAAACGTCAGTTTCATCCGAGTTTACACAACGCTCGATGTACATTTAAAATATGATTCATATTGAAAATAAACTGTGAAAACGTAAATATAAATGGCTATGATACCATCAAGTCGCAGAAAGTAACATGATGGCCACATCACCATTTTTCCAGAAATTGTTGAAATGGCATCTAGGGACCCCAAAACGGATATTTCCGTAAAAAAAAAATTAAAAAATTTTCAACAGTAATTGCACAAGTGCATTGGAAATTATCGGTAACAAGTTTGTGCGATTTCGACAAACGAAGTCGTATTGTTTTGTCTAAAACAATGCGACTGAGTTTGTCGAAAGAGTGCAAACTTGCGATAATTTACAATGCACGAGAGCAATTTATCAGACTATATCCCAACAAAAATATTACAACAAAATAGAATGACATTTACTGTCATGGCGGGCGTGTCATGCCGGTTTGAATATTACATTTTTAAATGGATCAAACAAAATTTAAAAATCAGAAACGTACTTCTCTTGCACTAACTTAGCACTGGTATTCCATATGGAGTTTACATTTTCTTTACAGTACGTACCGTTCGCGTTTCGCACGTTATGTGCTCCGTTTTCCAATATTGTAGAAATGACTTCCCGAGTACAGGTCATGTTAGTGACTCCGCCCAAACTTTTTGGTTGGGCCTCTTTCCCTTTTTCTTGAATTACTTCAAGAGAAACACTTCCAATGCGGAGTTTTCACTAATTTTAATAGCATTCTACCCGCAAACTGACGTTTGACATTGAACATTGTTTTTCTTGAAACCAATCATGTACCGAAACATAATGCGAGTAGAGAACTAATCACAAAGCCGCATTCGAACTCTACATGATATGTTTCCTGAAAATAGAAGTTATATAGAATCTGATTGGTTCTAATTCATTTGAATTTCGGCATGCTACGTTTGGCGGGATATAGTCACCATCACAATACTTTCCCGTACTTCGTATCGGAGAAAGTAAAAATACGCCTTTTCCTTGATTTCGGGTTATTTGGATTTAATTGTGATGAGAGCGTAACTCGTTGGAACATCACCAAATTTGGCATACAAATTGAGAATTGAATGTTCTTTGAAAATCAATAAAAATCCAAAAATATGTCTTTGAGTTATTTTGACGGATTCGTGAAAGTGCTGATTTTATACCAAAAACGAACTTTTTTTTAGTGGAACATTACCAAATTTAGCTTGAAGATTGAGAATTTACCTTTAAAAATTATTTAAAATCCAAAAATACGCCTTTCCTAGCTTCAAAGTTATTTGACTTGATTATGAAATTGTAATGCTTACATCACATATTCATTTGAAGGGCTATTGCTCGAAAATTTTTAAATTTGGCACACAGATTTAAAATTAAATGTTCTTTGGAACTCAATAAAAAACAAAAAGGCGCATTCCATAGTTTTAAAGTTATTTCATGTAAATTGTAATTCAATCGAAGGCCTTCGATAAGTCATAGAATTTGCACCCGACATATTCATTTCGTTCAAATCCACTAAGGATATAGTTTGTTAGATCCAAGTTTGCATCACAAGGGTAACGAACTGAACCAAAATATATTCAACAAATTAGAAACAACTTTACTTGTTGCAGAAAGCATTAGATAAAGTTTCACGTTTTCTGGTTTTTTCATTTTAACAATAACATTTACAGTTTAAAGTTTCACATTTCATTTTAGAATAATTTTCTAAGTTAGTCTTGTATGTAGAAATAAACGACCTTAAACCAATGTTATTATCTAGTAGTACTAGTAATAACATGCAAATTTCTTTTGTATCATTCAATATCCGGCGTGGCACTAGCCAGGGAAGTAGTTGTTTCAATAAGTTATTTGTTTATAGTCCTAGTAAGACTTAATTTTTTTGCTTGCAAATTAACGAACAGGTTGAATATTCATATATTCAAAATATATTGTAGGTTTCGTGTCTGATTCACAAACTACTTAATGTGTAAAAATTCTGGTTAGTCAGTTATTATTATTACTATTATCAAGTTCGTGCCAATGTTTGTAGCAGTTTTTCCAGCACTTTGGAATAAAGCCGGTAGTGACGAGATAAACGGTTATTTTTCCATTAATGGTTACCGTTACTGTTATTACAAAATAACTGGTTATGTGAACGATTATTTAGTAACCGATGTTTAAAGTAACCTCAGTAAGGTTAATAAAATTAGAAAATTGTAATTAAGAAATATTTTTACTATCTAATTAACAAATTTGTATAATAAGTATATCCGATTCAGATAATGTAATAAGTGTAACGAGATCACGGTATGTAAGCCCTTGTATGGACATCCACAAGTTCTCTGATGTTGATGATTCTCACATTAAAATATGGTAAATTTAGTGCAATTTAAAATCTGATTTGATTTTTTCATTAAATTCGGGAAAATGTCAAAAAAAAATTTAAAGTTTTTTTTAATTGCACAACTGCCGAACGCTTTTTCGGATTGTGATGATTCTAATTTGGAAAATTTAGTGTAATTTTAAAAAGTTTTTTCAAATTCCAAGATTTTAAAATCACGATTTTGATTTTTAAAGTTACACAACTGCTGGACGCGTTGTCCGATTTTGATGATTATAACGTCAATAGATGGAGAATTTGGTGCAATTTAGAAACTGTTTTTTTTAGTAATTAACGCAAAACGTCCGAAGATTTAAAATTGTGATTTTGTTTTTTTTTAATTGCACATCCACCAAAACGCGTTGTCCGATATTGATATTTATAACATAAAAAAGTGGTGAATTGATTTCAATTTAAAAGCGGGTTATTATTTTTTTGTGAAATCAACGCAAAACGAAATCACGATTTCAAAGTTTAAAAATTTAAAATTGTGGTTTTAATTTTTTTTTTATTTCATTACTGCCAAACTGACGATTCCATCGTCAAAATATGGCAAATTTAGTGCAATTAGATATCTGGTTTAATGTTCTTCTTCATCAAATTCAAGCAAAATGTCAAAATCGAAAGTCCGAAACGCCGAACGCTTTGTCCGATTTTGACGATTTGAAGTTCAAAATATA
Source organism: Ocypus olens (assembly GCA_910593695.2). Taxonomy (NCBI): domain Eukaryota; kingdom Metazoa; phylum Arthropoda; class Insecta; order Coleoptera; family Staphylinidae; genus Ocypus; species Ocypus olens. The sequence goes on along the minus strand of OU343052.1, from coordinate 21,145,068 downwards.
GAGAATTTAGCGTAATTTTCAAACGGGTTATGAAAATATCTCTTCACTTTAAAAAATGCATTTTTTTTAGGTTCCAAGATTTTAAAAGCGCGATTTTGATTTTTGAAATGTCACAAATGCAGAAAGCCCCGTTCGATTTTGATGATTCAAACTTTAAAATATGGCAAATTTAATGTCATTTTAAAAAGGACATTTTCTCGTGAAATCACTAGCGGAGCCAGGGAGGGGCAATTAATCCCCTGTCTCCGCGAGCATAGATTTTTTGGTCGTTTGTCGGGAACTTTGCAAAAAAGTTGTGGCATTTAAAAGCAAAATGTTTCTTTTGTTTTTGTCAATTTTTCATCAAATTCTGTTGAACACTGTTTTTAGTACCCTTAGAAACCCATCAAATTTCTTTGAATATAGTTTTCGAGTGCTCTCCCTCTTAAAAACCTCCTGGATCTACTCCTGAATATAAGCGAGTCACCCCTAGATGGCATATGCATTCTGAATCTGAGACGGACACGCCATTATTTTAACTTTTGATTTTCGCGTTCTTGGACATTTGGACGTATAAGTGAAAACAATTCATTAAAAAATAAACCGCAGAAAATAATTTCTAAAAAATGGTATTAAACTACTAAAATATCACTGTTGTGTTTTAAAATTCTCCAATTTTCAAAGGAGCGAATTTTTGAAAATTCCAATTTTCTATTTGTTGATCATTTGAGGAAAAAAATCCAAAAAATAATTACCGTGGAGAATTCATTCTGAAAAAATTGTATTAAATTGTTGCAGTATCACTCTTCCAAAGCTACTCAAGTTTTTAAAACTCCATAAATTTTCAAACGAAACTTTCGATTTTTACGTTCTTGAACATTTGTGACGCATCAGTGAACCGCAGAAAATAAATTCCATCAAAATTGTATTAAACTACTCTTTAAATACACTCTTGCGTTTTAAATTTCACAAATTTTCAAACGAATTACGAATTTTTTTAATTTATTGAAAATTTTGGACGATAAACGATAAACATGAAAAATATCAGAAAGATCCTTTTTAGCATCAAATCAGAGAAAGTTTACTCTTCCACCCCATTGTGATTAAATTTTAACAAACCTATTTTTTGGCAAATAAAATGCTCGAAAAAGAAAAATTAGATTTTTTCGAAATCCCACTAGTTTTAGAAAACAAAATCGATTTCCCATATTCTACTGCTCTTGAAAGGACTAATAGTTCGAAACTGGTCTGTAATTTATCATTGTTAGGGGTTGATAATGAATCTTGAAAATATACATTTTCGGGATACGAGACTCGAAATTTGTGAAAAATGTCGTAAACTAAGTCTATGGAAACAATCCCTAATTTGAGGGTAAAATAGGACCCACTGTCCACCTTCGATATTATTGTTGTTTCAACTATATATACTTTTTTTGGTGCTTTTTACTATTGATGGGTAAGATCGATCAAAAAAGATCGAGTACTCGAGATCGAATGGTTGAAATAAAAGAAAAGTGTTCATATCATCAAATCACGACCGCACCGCCCAATTTACGTTTTAGTAATTTTATAAAACTGCTGCGACAGTTCCGATGCATCACATGATTTTTTCCACTATTGGCTGAAAGAGTAACTGTTATTATGAATGAATTATGCTTATTGAATCGGTTACTGTCACCAAGAAGTGATTCGTTATTGATTCTGAAAACCTTTGAGGAAAATCTCCGTTAGTGGAATTTCAAATACTATTATTATTTCGTAGTAACGGTTACAAAGTAGAATTTTTTCACGGCACATAAATTCTCTCTCTCTCTCTCTATTTCTCGTGCGATATGGACGTCATATCCACTCAAGTTAATTCAGCTTCATCATGGGTGACGCCAAGGTGATGTTTGCTGTGGCTTTCTGGAATTGATAACCTTTTCACATTAATTGTATCAAGTGAAGGAAGCAATACTTACTTAATTAACACCAAATAATTCTTAAATTATTTATTTTAATAGCCAATGTTTCCTATTAAAGAACTGTTTACGTATAATTTATAACTTTTGCAATAATGATTTTTTTTTATTGCTTCAGATAAACAACCAGTGTCTTCGTTAACGGAACTAGCGGCGAAATGTGTGGCGTCCCACATCCCGTTTGAACTCGTCGAGCACGTGTATCCGCCGGTTCCGGAACAGCTACAGTTGAGGATAGCCTTCTGGAGTTTCCCGGACAATGAAGAGGACATCCGGCTGTACTCTTGTCTGGCAAATGGCTCCGCCGACGAGTTCGCGCGGGGAGAGGTGCACCATAGGACGCACTGTGTCAAGGACCCCCTGCAAATCGGTAAGTTAACCAAAACAATAAAACCAACAAATCTTCATGTATCAATGCTCATGTTATAGATACACATGATGAAGCACTTTTTAATAGATTCTAGTAAATTATTGTTAATGATTGTGTTACACTTTTGACGTATTTTGCAAGGACCGTCGGTATTAAATGCAATTCATTCTACAACTATTTAATAGTAATATCTTTTAATTCTTTTATTTGGCCGTATTTAGTAAAATTTAAATGTCTGAAAATGTAGAAAATTACGTTTTTTTACTGTTGTACAGAAATTGATGATTTAAAAGATACACGTGTATTACTGAAAGACTTATTAAATTAAAGAACAGGCTGTGCATTCTGTTAACTACCTTCAGATAAATTAAAACTAAATTTAAAAATGCCTAATTTGTTGTTATTACAATTAATAATTTATTGAAATGAATTAATTTTAGGTTTCCACCTGTCCGCAAGTGTTCACAACAACCCTCGTATGGCACCCCACAACGTCGCCGTCACATTCGATCGTAGGAGGATATCATCTTGTAACTGCACCTGCAACTCGTCGGCGTATTGGTGTTCCCACGTGGTCGCAGTTTGTCTCACAAGAATTCATTGGGTAATACTTTAAAACAATCTTATTTTGGCCACAGACTTCAATCAAGTCATAATAAAAATTTATTTCATGATAGACTTATTGATGCTGTAGATATACAGAATACACCCAAATATTTTCACAACGTTCATTTCTTGACTAATATGCAAGTGGTAGATCGTCATAATAACATTTTTAACGCTAACCTAGTTTTACTTGATTCAAATTAAATTTTTGAAAAAAATGTTTACAATTTTTTAATACAAATAAAGATTAATTCAATTCAATTGAAAAGTATCTTACGATAGAATTTAAATACTTTTAACAGTGTACCAAATTTATACAAGTTTTGATAAACCATTTTCAAATTATTTAACTGTATCCATACTCTTTAGCCAACTTGTATATATTCCCAGGCTAGTTTCTTTAATGATTGTACATATGATCCCAGAGCCGATAAATAACTAGGACACTTTAAGAATTTGGTTGCCTCTTTCACTTCCGGAATGAACGAACGCATTTATCCAAATACTTTTTAACATACACTCCAAGGACCACAATAATTTCATACCAGCAATAAAAACCTGTATGCGAGCGGGCGCATACGCCCACCTTGGTCCCTCGGTAATACAATAGACATTCAACTCCTGAAGAATTCGCATAGAGGTGAAAATTGGTACAGACTTTAAATGCACCATTATAAATAAAATGCCAAACGTCCCCATCAATCCTACTTCGGCTAAAAATTTGATTCAAGATTTAAGGTCAAAAAATCAGTTTTTTGGAAATATCTCTTAAACTATAAGTGATATTATAAAAATAGTTCATACAAAGTTTGTAGATCCTATCTACAAAAAAAGTCTGCATACTTTTATCTCTATTGAGATAAGAGATACTTGGTAACAATTTTTTTATACGCGTGTATGGTGTCTTTAACTGTTACAAAATATTAAACAAATTGGGGTTAACCTTACTTGTTGCATAAAGCATTAGATAAATACAATAAAACGAAATGTAGCCTGAATATATGAATATTCAACCTGTTCGTTAATCTGCAAGCAAAAATTAAGTCTTGCTTGCAGATTAACGAACAGGTTGAATATTCATATATTCAGGCTACATTTCGTTTTACTGTATTTGTTGCAAAATATGTTTAAAATGTTCATGTGTGGCCAAAAAATAACCTTTCAATAAGGCAATCTGAAAATGATCAGACTTTGTTGACCAGTGTTATCATTCATGAGATATCGCGATTTTAATAACATAGGCCTGCATTTTATTATTTTTTTAATTTGTTTATGTTCTCTACACTAATGAGACCTGAAAGGTCGAAACCGGTCTGTAGGTGTTCTGATGGGGGAACAATATTTAATGTTCACATTAATATTGTTATATTTGCCGCCGCTGGCAATGTCCATATCTTATCGGTGTTAAAGCCACCCGGATTTGGTTCAAGTACAGCATTCAGGCAATAGATTCCGCCACTTTGGCGTTTCTACCATGTTTATGTTCTATTAACTGATTTTGTATGAAAAAGTGGTGCTAATTCCAAAGATAATTTCAGTTTCTTTCCATTACGTAAGGTTTTTCGGCTAGAAAGGAATGAAGATACTCAGTAAATTATAGCACAATTTTTGGGAAATTTTTGATTTATTTAGATTCTCAACAAATTTGAACAAACATATTAACAATAAAGATAGAAATGAAACTAGTTTAACATAAAATGAACACTACTTTTTACTGTCCTTATGGAATCTTTGTCTTTTGCACTCAAAACTTCGTTTAGTTGTTTTTCTCTTAGGCGTCGCATTAGTAATATCCCTTTTCAACATCCAACAGTAGTCTGCTATCATTTTCAAGTCCCATCTACCCTGGTATCTTCTTTCCATTTCTCTAATATCTTGTTTCACCCTGTTCTTCACTTACTGCTCCAAGATTTTCAGGAAAGTAGTCAAGATGTGAATGAGAAAATGAACTTTTAAACTCATGTTACAACCTAGCTGCTTAAATTTTTCAAGCATGTTGTTGACGATATCTTTATAATTTGGGTCTTTGTAATTTCCCAAAAACTTATTGATAACATCTTTCTAGCCTATCCATACTTCTTTTTCAACAGCTTTTATTGTTAATTCAAATCTGGCATCTTTCATCAGCTTTCTTATTTGAGGCCCTACAAAAACTCCTTTCAGTTTTGCTTCTGAGAGCCCTGGAAATTTATCGCACAGGTACTTGAAATACTCTCCTGCTTTGTCTAAAGCTTTTACGAATTGTTTCATCAAACCCAATTTAATGTGAAGTGGAGGTAATAAGACTTTTAGAGGATTTACCAAGCTTTCATTCATGACATTCTTAACACCTGGAGTTAACTGCTTTCTTGGAGCCCAGTCCTTCACATCCCACTTATTTTTGGCTCTACTATCCCATTCACACAGAAAGCATGGAAACTTCGTATATCCCAACTGTTGTCCCAACAACAGACATATTATTTTCAAATCACCACAGAGTAGCCAGCTATGATCTTTGTATTTAATTGGATTTAAAAGTAGTTTAAGGTTCTCATAACTTTCCTTTAACTGAATGGAATGACCAACAGGAATTGATGCATATTCATTGCCATTATGTAGTAACACCGCTTTCAAACTCCTTTTACTGGAGTCAATGAAAAGTCTCCATTGGTTTGGATCATAAGTAGGAGCACCCAGATGACAAACTAAGTCAGCAACATTATGACAGCAAACAAGCGATCCTTTTTGCTAAAAGTATTGCATAAACTCTGACTGCCGATCCCGGTAACAATAAAATGAAGTTTCTGGTGAAAGTTTTATCCTCGATCCTAGAATTTCAGAAAGGTCTTTTGGAAGGCCCAAATCCCTAACTAAATCATTAAGTTCAGATTGTGTAAACAACTGTAGCTCATTTGATGTGGTTGGTTGGAAACAATCCATTTCTTCCTCTGTTGTGGTGTCAGGTGCAGAACTACTTGAGATGTTTTTAAGCGTGCTAGGTGGAATAGGAACTGGTACGTCCGGACCGGGGGGAACTGGTCTTATAGCAGATGGAAGATTCGGATACAGGATATCTTTTTGATTTTTGGTGTTATATCCTTGCACATTACGGGAACAAAACTAGCAGTCGTTTCCATGGTCCTTGGGTTCTCGCCAAATCATGGGTATACCAAAGTTTTATTTTGAAGTATGCACAATACACTGATTTAACGAATTCTGTTATGCTTTTTCTTTGTTTTGTTACAACGAACTTTCCGCAGATGTAACAAAAGCAGTTTGGTTTATTTTTACAACCTCTAGATGACATTTTGAAGGATATAGCACAGAACAGAGCAAAGTAAGATAAACAGTGTTACCCGTACGGTAGCTTCCGTAGTACTGCCCTGCTTATTAGGTTATAAACGGGGTACAGAACAATAATCGGGGAATCTCTGCTTTATATACTGGAATAGGAATCCCCCGGCTATATGCTGATAGGGGATTCTTCAAATGTAAACAGTTTTAAATATAATTATAATTATACCACAATTTTCGTGTTTCACGCTTAAAACTGAAATTGAAATATACATTTTAAAAAAAACTAGACGTGATAAACACAAATGCAACTTACCTTTGAAATCAGCATACAACAAGTAATTAAAAAAATATATAAAGCTTCCGACAAAAAATACATTGCAGGCCTGTGTAATTGAAAAAGTCATATTCTTCATAATATGCACTCTTTTCCACACCACATTTGAGGTAGAGTACTTGGCGCATATCTTTTTTACGTGGTATATAATTCACGATCTTATTTGGATGAAATCATTTGATCATACAATTTTGTTTTTAAAAAATAAATATTATTGATAATCTTCAAATTCTTCTTCAACCATTCGATTCCTTTTTTCCTCTTGTTGCTGTATTTCTATTGAATACTCTAAGAAAAAAGGTGGATCAGATATTTCTTCATTGATATCATGATCATCTATTATAATTGATTCAATATTGGAGCAAGACTGGCTTTGGCAATTGCTGCATATTGGTGAACAAAATATTCCGACTTTTTTACAGCCACAATTTTAATACAACCCTTCTTACAATTACAAAAAATTGTATTTCTGGAGCAGGCACGAGTAGTCTGAATTGGCTCCAAACCCAACCCCAGTCTTCAGGTTCGTTACCTGGCTATAGTTGTATTTGACAGTAGTCACAATATAAATGTTGATAGGCAGCAGCGGATGGAGGAAGACTGTGCACTTTTATTACCCTGTGTATTTTTTACAAGACTTAAACATCTATACTTGTTCATAGAAATCAATTTTTTTGGAGCTTCATATATTGCAAGAAGAAAACGAATTGTATTTGTGCCGATGATGTCAGGAGAAGAGTCGATCTTTGTGATTATTTCAGTGCAATCAATAAAATCATCACGTTTTTCAAATAATTTAATGCTTTTGTTTTACCTCTTTTGAAAAATACTGACGTAGTATCACAGCCAGTTATTGCATGTAAAAATAAGATATGAGCTTGACATTGAGGATATGAAGTTAAACTTTGTTTTTTTTTGAGCTTTTCCAGGTTTTAAAAAATAAATAATCTTATCAGTAGGCGTCAGTATTATTAACATATCAACAACAAAAATTGTTGCTTTTGTATTGAACTGTTCTAAAGCATAAGGACATCAGCGTCATTATCAGCTTGTTTCACAAAAATATCAGCAGCTATGAATATTTCAGACAGCATGGAAATGAAACGTGACTTGTTATGAATATTAGCAAGAAATTACTGTTAGTTTGTTGGAACAGTCAAAAAGGACATCAGAAGATGATGATGTTTTAGTAATTCGATGTCATTTATCTGCATATTCTTATAATCAGTATAACTATCTAATACTACAATAATATTGTGACCAAAATGTCTAAGTACATAATGAATGTATTTCTCTAAAATAACAGCGAATGTTTATTCTCGATCCCACACATCACAATGTAAAAGATATCCTCCATTGATGATTTAAATGTATTTTGTGAAAGAGTGATAATGTATAAGGAGCTAATTCATATTCGAGAAATTTTTCAAGTTCATCCTCAAATATTTTAGTAATATTCATGCGTTGAAATAATAATTCGGGATCTGCAGATACCTTTTCATCATGAACTTTTATAGCATTACTGATAATTAAAAGAGGGAGTACTTTATCAGCACATTTCAATTTAATATTATGAAACATCTAGCCAATCATTCCAGTCTTAGAAGCGATTCCAATTTCACGAGCATTATGACAATTTATTTTTTTATCACCGACGACTTCTCTTGCAATAGATATTATTTTTAACCTCAGGGAAAGGATCATGTAATAAAAACCATTGAGGAATTTTTTAATGTCTTCAATATCTCTGTTTATATATGAATCACTTTTATCTACGTGCTCATCTGTTGAGTCCATTTTAACATTATCAATATCCTCCAGTTCTTCACACACTGTATTCATTGCATGCATGCCATAAACCCATTTACTTTGGACTTCTTCCTCGAGCAACACCTCCATTTCATTAGTGTTTGCTTAAAGATCATATCTGTCGAAGTTTCACAACTTAATTCTGCAGAATGTCTAACAGTGAAGAATCCTTGTATAAATATCCTAAAAACACTAGAACCAATCAAATTTTCTAATTGCAGCATGCCCTGGGCAGATTTAGCATAAGGAAAATGTCCTGATGCGTGAAAATAAGAAAGCATTTCTTTAATGGAATTCAAGTGAGCTTGTCAACCTCCCATACGTTCAGCTCTTTCAATCAACACCATATGAATATATTGTATCCATAGTTTTGCTGTAGAGCCACGTGCTTCATATTGCTTCAATTTTTGATCGAACTAAAAAGTAATGCTTCACCATTTTCATCAAAATTTACAATATCATTATATGAAGTAGTGTTATTTATTACTTCTTTGGAGTTTTTTGAAGATTTTCATCATTTCATCGTGTTGGAACCACATCCTAAGCCATTGGTGGAAGTGGCTGGCAAATCATCTAAAGTTGCTTCAACGCCATTTTGAAGAAAATTGATAAATTTATAACTGAAAATTTGTAAGATTTTTTTTTCAATCGAAAGATTATTTATCTCGATAATGGTAAGAAAAAGGATATATATTTATTTGATCTTCTCCGTGCAGAACAACATTATCTAGTTCCTGTTTTCGTTTGGCATACCCGAAACGAGACACCCTGTATAAGCTCTGACATAAATTAAAGATACCACTTTCTTGCATAATATAACCAATTGCTCCAAAAAATGACATAAGTAAATGAAAACCTGAAGTCTTATTACAATCTTTCATAATTCAGATCCTTCAGGTGCAGCAGATTGATTTCTCCAGCTTTTGCATAGAAAGGTTGATCGAAACTAATAACGCATACATTGTGGCCATAAAGGTTTCTCCAAAACACATGGTAAAGTATATCTAGTATTGTAGTCGCTAGTGAATAAATGGTAAAAATAGAATAAAACTCGAGATATTGAAAAATCCATAACATTTCTGTTTGTCGGAGTAAAGAAACAGTTGTATCACTTTCGTAAGGAAAATTCTGTGCAGTTATTTTACTATTTTTTTTTTCAAACTGTGGGTCGCGACCCCAAGGGAGGCAAAGCCTTACTTGGGGACTAGTCATGGGTAAAAAAAAGGCAAGAGTTTGTAGGTTCTACACTACAATGAAAAAACTATAATTTGTCTTTTTAGTTTTTATGTTTACCATTGAAGAGAATGTTAGTTCACATAGGTGGGAAGGGGCGAATGGCACAAATAATTTTGAAGCTTCCCTTGGATATTCTTGTTTTAATTCAAATAAAAACGAACAACTTTGTTGGTATCACTTTATTAACTTGGAGTAGTTACTATAGTTAATAAAGTGATACCAACAAAGTTATTCGTTTTTATTTGAATGATTCGAAATGTATCACGAAGTGAAAGCCTCCACAATTACTTATTTATTCTTGTTTTTTCTTCATCCAGAAGTTGTGATTAAAATTCCATTTTAAGCATGCCGTCAGCATATAAATCTATAAGTTTTATTATGACCCTGAAGATCACCAGAATTTTTTAACTAGTAATGGGGCCACGTTTAAAAAAAAACACTGGTCTACAGCATATTGAATAAAGGCTCCACTTTCTGGTGGTACGATATAAGGCTGACGATGATCCGAATTAAAAGTTGAGAGACTTAATTACAATCTCGAGATTAAAGATCTAGGATGAACAGCAGCCATAATGCAGTATCTGACAGCCTTACATATTCATTTCAAATGTTACAATTTATATTGTTTATTTTTTTAAATTACTTGCTCCATTAAAGTCGGTGACTCTGGATTCAGTCGCTATTGTTATTTTGAAACATTTGACTAGGCGGGGGGTAATTTTTAGTGTCTTGCACTACAGTATTTAGCATCCTAAATCTTTCTTCCTTTACAGTTTCTTTTTTGTTGTCGTACCAAGCTTTCTCAGTTATAATAATGCTGTTACCATATAACTTCAATCTTCTTTTGTTTTATCGTCTGGAACTTTATTTTTGCAAATATCTTTTTCTTGTAGTGAAAACTGCAACTACAAACTTTTCTTTATGCAAATATTTCTTCCATCGCCAAAGAAACAACATTATCTTCAGGATAACCAATTTTGCCTCCTCTTGTAGGTCTACAATAGTAATTTACGTAACAAGTTCCGAAAGTGATATTTTACGGGATGAGTAGGAAGTTTCCAGGACGAGCCGTAGGCGAGTCCTGGAATCCTGCAAATCCCGTAAAATCACTTTTGGAACGAGTTACGTACAATATTTTTTCTGCAGCCGTTTTTTTATGTTAAAAAAGCAAAAACATATACGAATGTTATATGACAAGCGCTGTCATAATTAAATACGAAGTTGATGTTTTTATCAAGGCCGCCTACATATATGCACAAAATCGTCCCGAAAGTAACAAAATGCGTCCCGAAAGTATAGAAATCGTTCCGAAAGTGAAACAAAATCGTACCGAAAATAACAACTTTCGGTACGATTTATGTAAAGTGGTACTTTCGATTTAATAAATCGTACCGAAAGTTTTATTTTCGGGACGGCTGCAGAAAAAAATTATTGTGGTACTTAGTATCAGCAACAAATAAATCATACCAATACAGTATGCATGCCATAACAGTTTTTGCTACATCATCATTGCAATCTTCAGAATATGATCTTTAAATGAGAGTGTAGCAACTTGATATATAGCACACCGAATATTCTGCACTTTTTCATTTCAGCCTCATCATTAGCTTCATAAAATAAGTAAACATTTTTTAAACAAAAAATTGGCTGGCTCACTTGATCACCTCCTAGTACAAGGTGGAGTACTTGGTACGAGTAGACAAACTGGCTTCCGTCTCTCGCTGTCTTTTAATTGCAACAATACTACTTTTTCGAGTGTACATTTTGTGACACTGCACATGGTTTGTCACACATTGTTTGTCTTTCAAGTATTCAACATTCCCATCATTTCTTTTAACACTTTTTTATTCCACGTTCAAGAACAACGATTTCACTTTCAGTCAAATATTTTCTACAAATAAAGCAAAAATGTGACACTTAAAAAAAATTATTCAACAACACAAAGTCAAATCGATGATACTATCAATAGGCACATCTGTTCACTGCAAAGAATCCCTCAATACTAAGAGTACTGATTTTACTTTAGAGTCGTTTATGTCCTAAAGGGGGAGCAGGTATAGGACAGTCCAAACTCATACAATCAAATACAGGACGACTAACGTAACTTGCCGTTGCGCGGTTGCAAAATTGTGGGCGGAACCTTCCAAGGGCGCTCTTGATAGATTTCGTGAAGAGTACGCGCGCCTCGTACATTCATTTTCAAAAGTGACAGTGCATTAATTATGTGGAGGAGAGCGCCCGATAGAGTTGTAAATGAATAGCGCACGCAAAGAATATGTGCTTGCTTATTACAGAGACTGTACTCAGCCGGCTGTAGAGAGAGCTTTCGCTTGCTTTCTGCGCGTCTGGTCAACTTACATTTGCCGTCCTGTAGCTAGGAGATGTTTCTCAAGGTTAGAAGAATGAATTAAACTTGGGACTGAGAATGATATAAATTGTATATATTTTCTGGTGCGAATCACACAGAAACTAATACCTCCAGATTTTTACTCATATTGAACGTCTGATGACATATACAGGCAAGCCTTTGACTATATACTCCATTTCCCATATGATCAGTGCTCCAAAAGTTGTCCACGAGCTGGAGCCCGATATAAGTCCCGCCCCGGAGCCGAAAATGGAGCGTAATTTAAAAACCGGAAAACAAAAAAAAATATTTCTCAATGTATTCATTAGCAACATGGAGAATGCAAATGCGAGCATATTTTGGCAACTCGGGTCCACTTTCCTGCCTGTTCTTTATAAGCAACGCATCAACCTATAATTTGCGAAGTTCCGGATTTGATGGAAATCTAATACAGAATTTTAGGTTATAAGTCAAAAGTCAACTGACGTGTACATCAGCTGACGAGTATTATAACCGCGTTGGCATATATACGTGGACGTATTGCAGCCTTTCGCATAGCAATATTTTGACATAGTGTGAATATTTGACAATATAAATGTTTATATATTCAAAGGTGTGAATAAATTGCAGGGTATCACAATATGCAATGCGAGCTCATAGAGTCATATGTCATAGACACAAAATGGCTACCAATTTAGTAACATGCCACAACCGTTTCGGGTCCCGCCGTGCCACCGTTGCTTGGAGACACACATGAAGCGGCGCTAGCAGTCCAATAGTATATAGTCTAAGAGGCAAGCGTAATAGTGCATATGAGTATTTTCAATTTTAAATATCTCTATATCTCATGGAGATAATTCTTTAACTTAATAACTTTTTTTAGATAATCGCATAATCTACAAACTTGGTATAAACTATTTTTACGATAACTCTTAACATTTGAGAGATATTTACAAATAACTGATTTCTTGATCTTTGACCTTGAATCAAATTTTTAGAAGAAGATGGAGCTTTTGACATTTTATGTATAATGATGTATTTAAGATCTGTAACAATTTTCGAATACCAAAATTGGAACTTTTTTCGTCTATTTTGACTGGACTATAAAGTTTAGCAGCAGACCTATAAGCCCACCTTGGTCATTAAAGAATGAAATTTATCCGATTTTTTTTTAGTTAGGTTTTATCCTCTAATAGAGAAGACAACAATTCGTACTTCTCAACCAATTACTCAACAGTTATTATTATTATTACAATTTTTCTTTACAGCCACATTTAGTAACACTTCGGGCGCCCGTATCGGAATCATTATCAAGACTGCATAGAGATCAGCTGCAAAAATTTGCTCAGTATTTAATTAGTGAATTACCCCAACAAATTTTACCCACTGCTCAGAGATTGCTGGACGAACTGTTAGGAAGCCAACCTTCAGTGATCAATAGCGTATGTGGTGCCCCTGACCCGACAGCTGGAGCGTCGGCCACTGATCAGACCTCGTGGTATCTGGATAACAAGGCGCTGCATGGGAATATTAAGAAGATATTAATTAAGTTTTGCGTGCCTGCACCCATCGTGTTCAGGTGAGTACAAATCATGAGAAATCATCGGCCATCTTCTATCGAGTGCCAATCATACCATAGGGACGGAAATCAGAATTTTCATTAATAGTTGTGGCTGCGCTCAGTATACAGGGTTCGTCAAAATCACCGGGAACACGTAAATAATTCTCCAACCGTTGAGAATTTAAAAAAAATTTAAACAATAGTTTCTTAGATATAAACAACCTAGTGTTTAAATATATTTTTAATATACAGGGTATTATTTTTTTTTAGCAAAATTTAGCAATCTTTCCTTATTTAAATAGAACACCTTGTACATTTATACATTTTAAGATTGATTCTAAGAATTTTTTGTAGAAATAATTTTTTTTTATAAAATACCATTTTTGTGTTGTAAGCAATTAACACAGATTCCTGAACTTCAAATTAAGAACATTTTCCCATACACATTTATTTTAACCAAACGTAGAAAAAAGTAACAAAATTAAAAACAAATTACAAAATTAAATAGAATTAAAGTAAATATCCAAACTGCCATCCCTGAGTGGCTTGATAATGCTCCAATCTCTCCATAACATCATGAAATAATTGACAAATTGTCATTTAAATGACAGTTGTAAGTTTCTATAAAAAGATCTCGTTCTAAGAAAAGGTAAATAGGACTACAAAAATAATATAAAATTAATTGACTTTCTTAGCTAACAATGAATCAACTGACCGAATATGAGTGGATAACTTTGTTAATGATTATTGCAATTAGTGATAGAAGGAGATCGATAAAAGATGCAAAGAATTTGTTTAACGAAATGTTTGCTATAGCCCGTTCTCCGGAATCTGGCGGCTGTGGTCGTAAAAGAGGGTCGGAGCTCGGTAAGTAGGGGACGTAATATTTTTTATCTTTATCCAAACTTTGTTGAGAAGTACTGATGTAAAAGTATGTACACCAATAGGAGCGAAGGACAGTAATAAATGTATGGGATGCAATTAGACGAACCACCAATACCTTTTCTTCGAGGGTGCGTCGATTCTCAGAGCGGACCGACCGTTTTACGACCTCGGCCGCCAGATTGTACCGAATAGGCTATAATAGAAATCCCATAAGTGTCAGTACTGTAAAAGGAACCCTAGATCGTTAGGGAAAACTACATACCACAAAGAATGCGAGGGGAGCGGGTCGGCCATAAACTGTAACCACCCTAGAAAAATTGCAGTAAATAACAGAGCGAATAGTGGAGACTTCTAAAGTAAGTTAAGTTCTTAACCTTCCAGGCTGGACGCTCTAAAAATTGACAAGCGTTTATATGCGCACCGTGTCTCACAGACTTGGCGCCCAGCCTGGAAGGTTAAATAAAGAGTACATCCTTATAAAGTCCAGTTAATTAATAAATTGATGAAAAATGACCCAGATAAGAGAATGTAGTTTTGCAACAATCTTCAGAATTTAATTAGTAATAACCCTTTTAAAACATTTAAAAAAAAAAATATTTTCTGATGAGACAGCGTTCCGTTTAAATAGGTCAGGAAAACAGACACAACTGGATTGGTCATTGGCCAATATCTGCAGATAATGGCAATCCATATTGGTCTGGGAGAAATTCATACTCAATATCCTCAAAAAGTTAACCTTTGGTTAGGCGTTATCGGGAACAGATTAGGACCATTTTTTTATATAAGACATTCTAATCTGAACCCTACTTACCTCTACTTTAAAATAAAGTAGTACCTCATCTCTGTGTGATCTTCACCGGAAAAGAACTAAATAGTATCTGGTTCCAACAAGATGGCGCCCTGCCACATTAACCCTTTATAGGGCAATTTTTTTTAAAGATATTTCATTTTTGCTGTATACAGGGTGTTTCAAAATTCATGCACTAAAAATTTTCTGCGTACTCCTCGTAGATAGAAAGAAAAAAACCCTTATGACAAATCTCGATTTTCTACAAAATAAAATGGATTTAACCTCTTGGCTGAAATATTAATGAGACGCCACAGTTCCCTATCAATGAATACGTTCGTTCGCTTGTATAAAAAAAACGGTGTCGATTTTAAGTGTTGCCGCATGAATGAATGGTGACCTTCCTACACTTGTGCATTTTTATTGCTGTGCAATTGTATCCCCTGCAGTCCTATTACTTAAAATCGCGGGGGGTAGGTGCTGTAAAATGATATCCTTTTGTTACCCAAGGCCAAGACCTAATTTGGAAAAACACATTTTTAGAAAGTCCGTAAAAACGTCTGTGTTTCCAGGAAGACACAAATCGGTTTTAAAAATTCCAATTCCATACTCGATGGTACATTGACCTAATTTGTGTGCTGCGTCAATGTAATCGGCACTGTTTGTTTATCTAATACAAGCTCGAGAGACCCCAGACCAGGCCAGCGCGAACATGTATGTGGTGTTCTCGCCTGTTTCTACACGCGAATGTATTATTCATTAATAGGGAGCAGTGGCGTCTCTTTAATATTTCTGCGAAGGGGTTTAATCCATGTTATTTTGTGGAAAATCAAGATTTGTCATAAGGGTTTTTTTTTCTTTTTATCTACGAGGAGTACGCAGAAAACTTTTAGTGCATGAATTTTGAAACACACCCTGTATATCGGGTGTGTATAAATTGGCGGATAATCTACACGTAGCGATATTCTTCCTAAAATTCTAAGCAGCTTATCTTGATTCTAAAATGTTGTATCATGCTTCCTGAGCCTTCGCGAGGTCCTCAAAGTTTGAACATCCAGTCGTTAAATATGCATTATTCGATATTAATTTACAGAGAACTCTGCAATTTCGTTAGTATGACTAGTTTGAAAATTATTTGTCATGTGTGCTATCTTTCTATCTCAAATGTATATTTTTAACACTTCGTAATTAGCTTATTTTCATAAAAAGTAGAGCCGGCAATGCCGACGCCCACTTATGTCACTTTTGACGCAACGAATTAATTCAAACTTGCTTGTTCCAATTTTTTGTCAATTCCGCTTTTCTCGTTATTATCGGTTTGTATTAGTACCCGCATGTCAAAATAGACTTCTCTCGACACTATTTACACTTAATCTGTTTTACCTTGCAAATACATCTCTAAATAAACTCCGCTTTATCATTATTACTAGGTATTCTACTCTGTCCCAACCCACCTAATTCGTCATAAGATTATTGAAAAAACAGGACAGCTCGTGAATGCTATATTGCAAAATGTACATTTCTTGTAAATGCCTCCTGATGGCCTATGAGACATGATACAACATTTTTACATTGACATTTTCTATTCGGAATTTTAGGAAGAATATCGCTACGTGTAGATTATCCGCCAATTTATTCACACCCGATATATATATATATATATATATTTTTTTTTTTAAATGCTGTGATAAACAACAGTTATTAACAAAATTCATGAAAATTTCTCAGAGTTATCTTGATTTAGGGTGGCATTTATTTATGCCACCAAGCATTCCCACAAACTTACTTCAACATCAAACCAATATATATGGTGGCACATATGTATGTCACAAATTGGTCACCTTACCACTTGCATTGTCATCAGTATGTTGATCAGAATGAAATAGAACAAATATCATGGGAGGATCAGAAAGAAAGAAGCATGATTCAGTTGTAATATGTTTTTTTTTATTATAACATATGAAACGGTACAAAACAATAGTGCAACATTACGCTTCACGTTCTGCTTAGTGCTGCAATAAGCGCACCTCCTTTGCTTGGCTTCAATTGGAAGGTGATTCCCCACATTACATTTTTTTTGACCTGTTTGGGTTGATACTGCTCGCCCTCCAATTTTCTTGGATATGTTTTTCCCACAAGAGATTATTCGTCCAAAATAGGTATCTATTAGTTCATTCACTAATTTCGAATAAAATTGTAGTTGACTCATTATCTTGCGGCCTCTTTGAGACATCTTGTAAATAATATAGCTATTTACTACACAGGCATCAACAAAATAATAGGATAGCTTGATCCACCATCTCCTTGATTTCCATGTGATGGAATAAGATGACATTGCCTGATCGAACAAATCGACACCTCCCATAAATTTGTTGTAATCTACAATAGACAAAGGACAAGCTACTGTTTCTTTCTTGCCCGCTTTATTAGATCTTTGCACAGTTGACGAAGTGGACGGGTTATGTATAGAACTGATAACAATAACTGATTTCTGCCCTCTATCAGGCCATTTAGAAACAGACAGATCATTGCTTTGTGCGAAATCTGAATCTCCAGTTTTCGTTGTCTTCTCTTCACGGAGTAAATGTTTTGGATAGTTCCTACGATTACTCCTGAAGGTGCCACATGCGAAAGCATCTGTATTTAATAGATGTGATAGCAAGTCAAATGTCGAAAAGAAGTTATCGAAGTATATACAATATCCTTGATTTTGGTAGGGTTTGCTGAGAGTCAGAACAGTTCGCTCCCCTAGAGTTCCTGAAACATCTGCAGTTTCCTTCCCTTCGTATATCTTGAAAGATAGCATGTAGCCTGTCTTAGAGCAAGCTAGTGCCAAAATCCTCTTTTTTGAATCCTCTTTTGGTAGGTTTCACTGTTTGATACTGGTTCTTCCTTTGAAACCTACTATGTTCTCATCCAATGACAGCTCACGTGATGGAAAAAAGGCAGCTTTGAATGCTTTATTCAAATGATCAACGAGTCATACCTTGAAAAGTTTATCAAAATTCGGAGCTCCTCGTTTCGGGGCCAATGCATTATCATTCAGATGAATGTAGCATAAGAGAGTCAGAAATATTTTCTGAGATGACATCGACGATCCTGGTTACTTTGAAATTTATGTCGAGTGACCAATACATTCTGAGTCCAGGAAGTTTATGAAAACCCATAAAAATGAGTATTCCCATGAAAGCTCTTATTTCCTCAATATTAGTTGTTAGATTTACACCTCTCTGTCTTGCATATAAAATAAATTGATCGACAATATTCTGTAGGACAGAATCAGGTAGGGAAAGTTTCTGATGGAGTTTTAGTAGCAACATCTTTATATTTCGGCCCGAACGGCTGGTTGAAGTGGTAATTGATGAACTTAGAAGGCTGAACACCTACCTTGGTCCAATCATAAAGGATATTTCCTTCGGCATTTGTTATCACCCCCTCTTCGATATCATCATCATCTTCTTCATTCACAATACTAGCAACGCCTTCTTGAACGACCTTGTTTTTAAGATCATCTTGTGGATAGAAATCTGTATCTGCAATTATATCATCCGAATCGAAACCTCCTGGGTCATCTTCACTTTCACAAACTTCCTCTCTATTGTTGGACAGTCATGTGCGAATTTTCGAAGTGGATGGTTGATCATATTGCGGAGGAGTATCGTGGAATAGATTTTCTCCACGACCACTGTAGAATTTATGCATTCTGCAATCAATTTTGATCATAGAACGTTCACATTCTCACTCTTGTTATGGAACAAAACACTATGCGCTTATGCGTTTTGCATGTAATTCATTCCATAACAAGGGATAGAATGAATATTCTCACACCGTTCCGAATAAAACAATTAGCCTTGGATATCACAATTGTCAAAATACTATAAACATAACCACAAACGTAATAATAAAACGTAAGTTCCTTGTGTTCATTACTTTATTAGTCTATTTTATCTGGCCGAGGAGAAAGTATAGTCTGCTACTCGGTAAGAATGGAAATTCGATGCGAGTGGAATATTTCGAGCGCGAGCCGCGAGGCGAGCGCGAGGAACCACGAGCATCAGAACCTTGTTACAGAATATACTATTCTCCACGACCACCATAGAATTTATGGTTTATTCTGAAATCAATTTTGATTATAGAACGTACACATTCTCACTCTTGTTATGGAACAAAACACTATGCGCTTATGCATTTTGCATGTAATTCATTCTATAACAAGGTAGAGAATGAATATTCTCACATCGTTTCGAATAAAACAATTAGCGTTGGATATCACAATTGTCAAAATACTATAAACATAACCACAAACGTGATAATAATTCTGTAGGACAGAATCAGGTAGGGAAAGTTTCTGATGGAGTTTTAGTAGCAACATCTTTATATTTCGGCCCGAACGGCTGGTTGAAGTGGTAATTGATGAACTTAGAAGGCTGAACACCTACCTTGGTCCAATCATAAAGGATATTTCCTTCGGCATTTGTTATCACCCCCTCTTCGATATCATCATCATCTTCTTCATTCACAATACTAGCAACGCCTTCTTGAACGACCTTGTTTTTAAGATCATCTTGTGGATAGAAATCTGTATCTGCAATTATATCATCCGAATCGAAACCTCCTGGGTCATCTTCACTTTCACAAACTTCCTCTCTATTGTTGGACAGTCATGTGCGAATTTTCGAAGTGGATGGTTGATCATATTGCGGAGGAGTATCGTGGAATAGATTTTCTCCACGACCACTGTAGAATTTATGCATTCTGCAATCAATTTTGATCATAGAACGTTCACATTCTCACTCTTGTTATGGAACAAAACACTATGCGCTTATGCGTTTTGCATGTAATTCATTCCATAACAAGGGATAGAATGAATATTCTCACACCGTTCCGAATAAAACAATTAGCCTTGGATATCACAATTGTCAAAATACTATAAACATAACCACAAACGTAATAATAAAACGTAAGTTCCTTGTGTTCATTACTTTATTAGTCTATTTTATCTGGCCGAGGAGAAAGTATAGTCTGCTACTCGGTAAGAATGGAAATTCGATGCGAGTGGAATATTTCGAGCGCGAGCCGCGAGGCGAGCGCGAGGAACCACGAGCATCAGAACCTTGTTACAGAATATACTATTCTCCACGACCACCATAGAATTTATGGTTTATTCTGAAATCAATTTTGATTATAGAACGTACACATTCTCACTCTTGTTATGGAACAAAACACTATGCGCTTATGCATTTTGCATGTAATTCATTCTATAACAAGGTAGAGAATGAATATTCTCACATCGTTTCGAATAAAACAATTAGCGTTGGATATCACAATTGTCAAAATACTATAAACATAACCACAAACGTGATAATAAAACGTAAGTTCTTTGTGTTCATTATTTTATTAGTCTATTTTATCTGGTCGAGGAGAAAGTATAGTCTGCTACTCGGTAAGAAGGGAAATTCTGATGCTCGTGGTTCCTTGCACTCGCCTCCCGGCTCGCGCTCGAAATATTCCACTCGCATCGAATTTCCATTCTAACCGTGTTACAGAATATACTAATCTTCAGCACCTGAATCACCTTCAACATCTGAATCGAGCTCCTGATCTACCGTAATTTCATTCAAGAAATTAAAAAAAAAATCATCTTTTCCAAATCCTTGTAGTAATATTTTCCAGACATTTTCTGTAACGGAATACCTATGTTTGTGTACACACAAAATGAGGTTATTAATTTTTATTTATAGTTGTATCTTCTAAGCGGAAAACATCAGTGTTGATTGGTTATTATTACTACATATCACTGCTATTCAGTGACAATATGTGATACTTACATATGATAGATATTCAATACTTCAGAAGATATAGTACTCACTTTTATAGAGATCAGGTGCAGCTCGATGTATATACTCAAGCTCTAAACAGTTGGTGGCACAATGGTAGGCCACTTGTTCCGTATATGACAGATCATGAGACAAGTGGTACCGATATATGCCTCCAAACGTTCAATATTAACTAAAACATCATAAGGGTCACTTTGGTGTACCGAGCCAGTGTAACGTGATTCTTAATATAAGTGGCATTGATATAAGACACTAACCTATACAGGGTTAAGGTGTCCAAGTTTGAAACTATTCAAATACTATTTTTCCGCAAAGGTCGATTGGAAGGAGAGGATTAATTGAATTTCTACAAAGATCGCCAGATTTACAGATATAATATTTCTCCACCCAAAATCGAAAGTTTATACCAATCAGCCACAAATTTTTGATGAGTTAAAGTCGAGGATAATCGAAGAAGTTCAGAGTATTACTGATGAACATTTACGAAACTGTTTACATGAAGTTGTTGACAGGTTGGGGCATTATCAAGCCTCAATTACTCTAATTCTATTTAATTGTTTTATTATTTATTTTTGATTTTCTTATTTTTTTATCGATTTGGTTAAAATAAAAGTGTATGCATTTGGGAAAATATTCTTAATTTGAATTGCGAATAACTCAAAAATGATACATTTTATAAAAAAAAAAAAATTCTCACAAAAAATTGTTATAATTAATCTTAAAATTAAAAATTTATATAGGGTACTCTAATTTGAAAAATGAAAATTTGCCAAATTCCAGTAATAAAAAAAACACCCTGTATATTAAAAATATATTTTTATATCTAAGAAACTTTCGTTTGAAATTTTCTATGATTGGAGAATTATTAAGGAGTTCCGGTAATATTGACGAACCCTATATGTATGAGTCAGTAGTGACCAGGTTAAATAATATATTGCCTTGACGCTCCAAATAAATCAAGAAAAAATATAAAAATGCTTAATATGTTAGATTTACATGATCAGATGGGAGGACCGTACTTAATTCTAACCATATGTAAATTGCTTTAACAGCTGATCTTTCAGTTCGTAATTACGCACATCTCATTATTTAAAAAAAACCCAAAAATAAATGACTGTCACAAACAAACTGGAATGACATTTGACTAAGTTCATTCATAATGCAAAAGTGCATTTGTTTATCTATGAGTAGTTGGCACAATAGACTTTTAATGTCCAAACAACTTGTGCTAAAGATTATATTTGGAATAGAGCTCGTTTGGGACTTTCAGAGTACTATTAAAAGATCAATCTTACTTCGAACAACAGCACACCGTCAATAATTCAGATTTTTAAATTTAAAAAAAAATTCTAATAATACTTCCACATCACTCACCCTGACGTCCAGACTGCATTGCAAGGCATATGCTCCATTGTTTATCTTTCGCTCATCTATCCAACTGCATTCAGTCTTCTTAGCCTATGATGCCATAATTACTATGACCTAATAGTTCTGTTTATACTCCAGAACGATCCCTCTATTTCTGCAGGTCCTTTCTACCTGCAAGTTCCAATATCCAAAGTATAAAATTATAGATTCTTGATGGTCAAGATTGCAATCATTTGCTCGTTTTTTTTTTTAATATCTTGTTATAATTATAACAAACTATTCTAACCCTGTTTTTATTTTGTTTAGTGATGTGAATTATTTGAGCACCACTGCACCTCCAGCAGCAGCTGAATGGACGTCTCTCCTCCGGCCTCTGAGGGGCCGGGAACCGGAGGGTATGTGGAACTTGTTAAGTATAGTAAGGGAAATGTTCAAGAGGAACGACAGGAATGCGATCCCATTACTGGAAATCATCACTGATGAGTGCATGGCCTGTGAACAGGT
This sequence comes from Ocypus olens, assembly GCA_910593695.2. Classification (NCBI taxonomy): domain Eukaryota; kingdom Metazoa; phylum Arthropoda; class Insecta; order Coleoptera; family Staphylinidae; genus Ocypus; species Ocypus olens. The sequence goes on along the minus strand of OU343052.1, from coordinate 21,122,208 downwards.
ACAAGGACAAAATTTCAAAACTGTCCGACAAATTTATAATTACATAATTTTCAGATACTAGTATGGTGGTTCAACACAAAGGTTGCCTTGCTGAATGGGAGCTCCGGTTATGGTGGCGGTGGCGGAGGCGGAGGAGGCAAGCACAATAACGTAAACAGTAATACTCACGCTTCTCAGCACGCATGTTCTTCACTATGTGACGAGGTTGTGATTTTATGGAGATTAGCGGCATTGAATCCAGGCCTCGCTCCACAAGAAAGGGACATGCTGCATCACCAGTTTACAACTTGGCACTTGAAGGTTATGGAGAAGGTGTCGAAATGTAGGAGCAGCAACAACAGCAATTCAAACAAAAATGGTATATTATAAACCCGTATATATGCTTTTTTTTGTGTTTCATTGCTATTATCCATTTACAATCTTTTTTAAATAAAGTTAGCGGGAATTTTATTTGCATGTATGATTAAAAGGTAACTTAACTAGTTTTTGATTAACTTGTTAATACATTAAGTGCCTTGAGAAGCATACGATGACTCTCATGCACTGTAGACATTCAGGCCTTATAAGGCAGAGTTTGGCTCACGCTCAATTTTTCTGTTGAGGCCACATACAACAAACCTTGCTTCTCAAATACACACAAGTTATATAGAACTTTGCAAAGCATATAAGGCATATATACTCTGCCTCTGAGGTCAAAAATTTCTCTAGCATTACGGCACTCAGACTGTTGCCGAATAAATGTTTTATAAACAAACTCTACATATGCTTCACCTAATTATTGCATTATCATAGACAAACATTTTATTTTAAACAATGCTCAATATACATATATGCATGAATTATAAACATCAGAACTTGTTTCTTTCATGCCTACTTATTTTTCATACGTACCAACACAACTATCATGCTAATATAGCCTATTCTGTTTAAATAATACTAGGAATGGGATATAATAATAATTATTTGTTTGACCTCTGACCAGAGGTATTGTGTGTAAGAGTCTTATTAGCTTTAATTACTAACATCAAGTGTTGCCAATTTTGGAAACCCTATTTTCCCAGAAGAGACCATAAAAGTTCCTTATTTACGAAAAAATTTCATTATCAGGGTGGCCTATTATTATATTCATTATGTTGCTTGTATGTAAAATTCTTTTGCTGGCGATATTCCCCTTTCTACATTGAAAATTCCCTCGAGTTGCCAACATTCCTTGCGGCGTGAACCGATCATATCCAAATTTAACTAAATTAAAATATTGAAGACTAACTTTACATTACGGTATACCAATGTTTGATATTGTTTTGAGGCTTTTCTCAATCCTACATACGTGTAGTGAGTACTATTTTGAATAAAACAAGTTTTCATCGATTCCAATATTTTGAAGCAAGAACAATTTTTTACTGAAAATCCTTCTAAAATTTATCAAGTGGTAATTTACAACAATTTGCAAATATCAATTGCAGCAACCTCAATGCTACAAATGCCAATTTTGCTAAATCAACCATCTTTTTTCAAGGTACAAAACTTTTTTCATAAATTCTTTAATACCTGTTTTCTAGACTTACCTGAGTACAAAACTCATGTCTTACACTTATCGTATTTGCAGGGGGTTTAAAAATGGATTTGGAGGTGTTTACCGGCTTCAAGTCCGCGATCGAAGCATGCTACATGGATTGGGAGGATTACCCGATGCCCGGCATTACATACACACAAGATGCCAACCCTATGTACCACTGTCCGTTCACCTGCTTCAGACACTCTGGAGACAATCGCGGTGCCGATAAAGTAACACAAGTAAATTCAAGCAAGGCCGTCCTGAACTGTGAACACCTGCAGAGTCATTCACACCACGTCCATCATAGCCACCACCTCCATTCGAGAGTGACCAGATTCGATTACTCTGAGATTATGAGCAGCTTGAACTCGGTGGAATTTTCTTCGTTGCCGCAACTAGGGTCTAGGGATGGGAACAGGTCCAGCATGAGCAGTGAGGGTTTTTGCGAGAATGATGATGACATCAATGTGTTGAGGACTTCCAGGCTCATGCGATCAATCGAATTCGATTCGCAGGAAGGAGGCAGTGATTCCAGCAGTAGTAGCACCAGCAGTAACATAGATACCAACGCTTCTGCACTGCAATCGAGTGACAGCAACGATGAGAAGAAGTCTCCTCTTAAACCACAGAGTATTAATGTGCCGTCCACCTCTGGTAACTGCAAGACCGAAAGGCGGACTTCGAAAGATGAATCCACCAGCTCTTCAAACTCGGAATCGCCACAATCACAATCAGGGGATGAGTATAATGTGTACTTTTACAACTCCAAAGAGGTCAGCTTAGTGCCGAACGATAACAAAATTAAAATAACATCATCAACAGTTGATGATGGTTCCGATAAGAATTCCGTGTTTGCCAACTTGAAGCGTTGCGAAGATCCATGGGATGTGTTATTTTCACGAGCTGAAGGATTACACGCGCACGGACATAACAGAGAAGCTTGCATGCTGGCCGTTAAACTAGCCGAGGAGTTACTTGCTAATCCACCAGATCTAATGATCGAGATCCCACCGATACCCAAGCGTAAAGGAAAGAAGCAACAGTTAAATCCAGCCACACATCAACTTAGCTGTCTAGCCTCAGCCACTCTAGCAAAATGTGCATTCCTCTGCTCTGTTCTGGCCGAAAACTCGGAACATTCTCATCTAGCCTTTAGAGTTGGCATGTTTGGATTGGAGATGGCTAGACCGCCAGCCAGCACTAAACCTCTAGAAGTTAAGTTAGCAAATCAAGAATCTGATTTGGTTAATCTATTGAAGAAAATACCATTGGGTTACAAGGAATTGCAAATATTGAGGGAAAGAGCCGAGCAGTTGAAGGAGGGCACTATTAAAACTCGTGGGGAAGCAATGCTTCCGATTATGCTAGCCAGTTTTATCTTTGAGGCGCTGGTGGTGCCCTCTTTAATAGGCAAGGACAGGCAAAAGTTTTTGAGCTTGCGTGTCGCACTAGATGAACCGCTGGGTTTCGAGGCGGCCGTCGCCGCTTTAGGTTTGAAGGCCAATGTTTCGGAAGCGGACCATCCCCTTCTATGTGAGGGCACTAGAAGACAGAGAAGTGATCTAGCACTCACCCTTTTGGTGTTTTACAAGGACGACTGTTATAAGGTAGCGAGGATAATGGATAGGTTGTTGGATAGGGAGATACACCAGCTTATTAAGAGTCCAGTTTTGAGCTCGTATTACTCGAGTAATCCTCCAATTAAGAGCCAGTATTCCAATTTGAAGAGGGAGGAGCATGATAAAGTGATGTCGCCTTTGAGTTCCTTCATTCCGCCTGCTGAGATGCTACCAGCCGATATGAGTAAGTTAATTGATGACGATTCTGAGTGTCCTATATGTGTAGGGAATTCTTTATGGAATTGTGTTTGTGTGCATAAGTACTATCGGTGGCGGTTTCGCCTTGATTATTAACAATTCAGTTTAAAATTTTGGAACTACAGATCATTTTTGTTTATGCCACTATTGTAGCCTTTGTGTAATATAAAATAAAATTATTTACAATTTAAAAAGTACCTATGAAGTTGTTTGTAAATCATATTTCATGCTCACTAAATACGTAAATTATAATTATGCCAGGAGCAGTTAAGTTGAAGCTTTTAGTAAGGCATACCATTAGAGACTAGATTCTGAATTCTCGAAACCATTAACAAACTGTCTATAACAGATACATTATATTCTACAACAGTGTTTCTCAACGTGGATGATCGACATTTAACAATTTAAAGAGGGCGATGATCATTTTGCGGGGGCAAATACACTTTAATAACCTGCCTGCAGAGATCGCCTAAAAAATGATTAATGTGACTTATGTCTCTCGATAGAACCAAATGTTATTAAACCTTACTAAGATCAAAAAACAAAATTTGTGTTAATTTTTCATGAAAATTATCAAAATAACACAAAATTCGCTACATTTTGGGAATTAAACCATGAAAATAAAATAACGCACTCCTATGTTAAACAATTTATCAAATCAAAACCATGTTTTTGTTGACTTTAAACTTGGAAAATTTCGAATTTTGGCAATTTTCATTGACTCCCCATGATTGTCTCCTAATACATTATTCAAACACACTAAATTCGCTATATTTTTTAAATCATCAAAATCAAATACTGCGTCTGCAAATTAAACAAGTTTTTGAAATCAAAAACTCGATTTTGTTGATTTCGAGCTCGGAAAATTACGGATTTTAGCAATTTTCATTGCCTTTGCATGATAATAATAGCAATAATAAACCTTTTTCCGCTACCGACAACGTAACTAAGTATTACATCCATGGTTACAGGTATCGTAAGTGGCTGATAACATTCGTGGTGTTTGTTGTCCTTGACGACGGAACTTAATTTTTACTTACGGACCTAGGAAAATAATAAACAGAAACGTAACGCTCCAACATATAGGCGAGCAACACATTTTCGTCTATACCTATAGCATCGGCATTCTTTTTACACAACCACTGCTTAAAAGAGTCATAACAGGACACATACCTTTTTTCGATTTTGTCGGTAACAGGTTCTAACACGCACGCAATATTCGCAGCTTCGTTTGCATCCATGCTCGCAGAAAGTTTCACTGGATTGACACAAACAAACAAAATTCGACATTGTTTTCTCGGTTGCTGGGTTGCCATAGGACGCATAGGTGACTATAAATATTTTAATCTCAAATGTTAAAAGCCGTATTTTAGAATATTTTCGGATCTTTTTAAGTATTATATTTCCGGTAGCGGAAAAAAATTAATAAGCAGCACGGAACGTAATAACAATTAACATTGTCGGCAGGCGACGAGCCTCGGCTCCGCCTCGGCTCGTATTCGCCTACCTCAAATGTTAATACGTCCTTACGTTCCTTGTTGCTTAAATAACTATTATTTGCATCAGCCACCATACATAGAATATACATAAAGTAAAGTATATAAAATTAGTGGATGCAAGCGTTATATTTAATATCATTTAGAACACTATAAATTCTCTATTTTTTAACATATAAAATATCATAATCACAACTTGTGTTTAAAACCTCAGCAATTTTTAAAAACTCAAAGCGCGAATTATTTGACTTTCAACTTGAAAATACTGGATTTTGGAAATTGTCATTGATTTGACATGAATATTTCCTAATACCGTTTTCAAATATACTAAATTCTCTACATTTTAGCATATAAATGATCATAATCAAGAAATGCTTTTAACACCTTACAATTAAAAAAAATCTAAATCGCAAATTTGTTGCTTTTGAACTTGGAGGGTTTTGGCAGTTTTTGTTAACTTATTTTATAAGCCTTTTTAAAATAAAATTAATTCTTTATAGTTTAACAATTAAACCATCATAATTGAAAACACGTGTATTACCTCAGCAATTTTTTTAAATAAAAAATTTCAGATTTTGAAAAATCTCATTGACTCCATATGAATATTTCTTAATATCTGTTTAAATAACAATACATTGTCTAAATTTTAACACACAAGCAATCATAATTTAAAAATCTAAAACGCGATTTTGTCATCTTTGAACTTGTAAAACAATAGGGTTTAGCAACTTTCTTTGACACGATATGTATATTTGTTTATCTTTTTTTTTTGGTATATTTTGGAATGTAAATCAAGTTCAAGTAAAGTATTTGAAAGTTAATTTAACAAGATCAAAAAATGATGTTACTGACCGTGAACTCGGACAGTACCAGATTTTGGCAATTTTGAAAAATCGAAAACACGAATTTGTGACCTTTGAACTTGGAATTTTTAAAATACACCAAATTCTCTTCATTTACGCATTCAAATAATCGATATATCAATTAACGAGTTCTGAAGTTAGACAATTTTGCAAAATCAAAAACGCTTTTTTGTAGACTTTGAATTTGGAGAATTTCGGATTTTGGCAATTTTGGTTAACACAACATTGAATATTTCTTAATACTGTCTTAAAATAAAATAAATTGTCTACATTTTACTAAATAAATCATCATAATCAAAAACATGTCAAAACATGTACTTCAGCAAATTTTTAAAGATCAAATACACGATTTTGTTGATTTCAAACATGGAAAATTTCAAAGGACCCCGCAGTATTTCAATGTAAAATGGGTTTCACCGAAATTGTCCCATTTTTTGTAGGGAGCTAGCTTTTAACATCCTGAACAAAAGTCCTTATGGGCGGAACAAAATCCTTTGTAAGGGTGAAGAACGCATACAACGATGTTAATAACATCATTTTTGGACGGCTTTGGACCAAGAAGTTCTTATACAATGCTCAGCAGTCATTGCTGGGGACGCTGGGCAAGTGCGCCCATCATTAGTCAATTCGTAGGGCGGCCATGAACATTTTCAGGAAAAAAACCAACCTTCAATTAAGATTCATTCTTTAGAATGATTTATTGTTGCCCGCTCAAAGTCGGAACAGCCCTTGCCCAACGATGGGCATGGCCGTCCATCGATGGTCCATGATGGGCAATTTAAAAAATACGGCCCTTGTATATCGAGGATATGACCATCGGGTGCAACCAGCATCGATGGTTTTATCAAATGACGGCCCTTATGCTGACTGTAAGACTTCTCTATACAAATATGTACAATCGTTAAATACGATGGCGCCTGGTATCTCTGGCTGAGGGTTGAATAATCTGTTTGAAAACTCAGTTATGTGCCGTTCTATATATTGACCTTTTGTCAGGGAATTGAAACCAATATTCTTAGGAACAAAGCGCGCCATTCGCGATTTCCTGACTAGTGAAATCTTGTCACTCGCCAGGCTTGAATATTTAAAGATCACTTTCAAAAATCGTCACTAATTCCTTGCCGGGTCTTGCACAAAAAAACAAGATCTTTTTTGGTTATATATCTGGTCTTATCATTCACCTGCACTGGCTCACAATGAGCAAACATATCATCGAATTGCAGTTAAGAAAGTTATGAGCCTTTATTTACTGACGCACCCGGCGCAATAAATCAGTCTCTACAAAGAATGAATCTCGATTAAAGGTTAGTTTTTTTCCTGAAAATGTTCATGGCCATCCTACGAGTTGCCTAATGGTGGACACACATGCCCAGTGTCCCCAGCAATGACTGCTGAGCATTGTACAAGAACTTCTTGGTCCAAAAGAATCCATACATGAAGATATTTACATCGTTGTATGCGTTCTTCCCTCCGTTTTTACGATTTTCGATTATCGGTGAAATGAGACCTTCGTCGGCGGATAACTCAAAATCCTTACATAGGATTTTACGATTTTTGATTATCGGTGAAATGAGACCTTCTTCGTCGGATAACTCAAAATCATAGGTTCCGCCCATAAGGACTTTTGTTCAGGATGTCAAAAGCTAGCTCCCTGCAAAATATGGGACAATTTTGATGAAACCCATTTTACATTGAAATACTGCGGGGTCCTTTGGTAATTTTCGTTGACTTGACATTTATATATCTTATTATTTTTTAAAACGAAACTACATTCTCTACATTTAAGCATATAAATCCGTATAATCAAAAAAACGCGTTCAACACCTCAGCAATTTTTAAAAATCAGACCCGGAATTTAGTTGCCTTTGAATCTTCTGATTTGGACCGTTTTACTTAACTCATCATGAATATTTCTTAGTACTTTTTTTAAAACATACTACATTTATTATATTTTAACCTATAAATCATTGAAATTAAAAGGCGCGTTCATCAACTTGGCAAATTTTAGAAATCAAAATGCATTTTTGTTGCCTTTGGACGTGGAAAACTTGCTGATATTGTCAAATTACGCTGATTTAGGTTCCTTTTAATACGTTCGTTAAATGTACTACATACCTCAAGGTTCTCATTAAAATTTTAAATTTCATTTAGAATATAATTTTTCTGTTGTGTTAAAATTATAGTAAATAATAAGTACTAAATGCTTGTTTTACTTTGTTCTTTTCAATTTTTTTTGTTAATGGCTTATAAACACCTAAGCAACATTTTTTTAGCGATTATCATGTAATTTTAAGCTTTTACAAATTAAAGGGGGCGAATTAAGAAGCGAACCTGACAAAGTGGGCATTTAGCCCCAGGAGGTTAAGAAACACTGTTCTACAACATCCTTATGCCCGGTTGCACCAAACTGAATTAGTGACGAGTTATATAACTCGAGTTATGTAATCCGAAATTAGAGCTTTTTTAGGTGCACCAACCAATTTTACCCCTAATCTGAGTTAGTAAACATGGGTTATCTAACCACAGATATTTCTGCAGAAGTTCAATTTGACGTTTATATTGAGAGTTGATATTTGTGAATAAACATGGTACGGTAACTAGTAAATATAATTAAGACATTTATTATTAAGATTAATAAGGGAACAGGTATGTTTCAGCTGCATTGGCATCCTCTTCACATTGTTAGATGAGGCATTGAAATCGAATGCCACATGTTCCCAAGCCTCTACTTTCTTCTTGACGGTAACCCCAGCAGTTCTCCAGAATTTTGAAATATTTCTGCACAATTTCAAGCAATAGTTGCTTTCCAGCTGGAGTAAAATTTTCAGACCTTTCGCGCCTTTCCATTGTCAGTTTTGACATTAATCAAATAATTTACAAGTATTCCCATTAGTGGGCGACTGCAGTGTTGATGTCGAACACGTGGACTAGCGGGCTGCGGGCCAATCGGAATAGAGTTGATGTTAAAATATGCAATGTTGTCGGGTCTAATCTCATGTTTGCTAACTTCGCTTTTTAATACGTCGGTGCAACTTCTCATTTTAATCCAGATTATAATATTAATTCGAGTTACCTAACTTGAATTACCTAACTTAACTAGAGTTGTTGGTGCAACCGGGCATTAGTAAACTAAAACATCTACTTGTGCTGTTATTAATACTAATAACTGGTTAAAAGCAGTCTGCCATAGAGTGCCATTTGGCGCCCTCCTTGGAGTGCTAATTTGAGGAACTCTTTGGTGAGCTAAATTGTCGAGATTTGTTTTAATTCATCGCTCTTTAAGATGAAGATCAAGTATGCAACTTCAGTGTATCAAAACTTTCTTCCTGTTAATTCATGGTTTTAATGGTGGAAGAATACGTTTCCCAATTCTTGTAAGTAAGAGGGAATCCAGCAATATTAAATTAATGTCATTCAGATAGATTAAGATTTATCTGTGTGTTGGGCTGGTTTTGATAGGGTGCATGAGTCTTTAGAACACTGCCCTGGCATTCCGAAGTTCCTGTAACAATATAGGGTAGCAAAGATGATCTTATCTTGATGCTGTTTTTAAATACAGACCTGGTGATATCCAGATTGTAGATCCATTGTAGACATCATTGCTACTTTTATCGATTCTGGGAAGCGGTTTTAGTCATACCATGCACAATTATATTTTTTTATGTTTGAAACAGAAAATTTTGACGAATGTCAAAATGAAGTGTGACAAGTATTTTTTTTAAACATGACATAACAGCATTGCTAACATTACTTAAGAATTAAGATAAATACAACTAACATTAATAAAAAAAAAACAAAATTCAACAGTTATCACCTTATTTGCTTGTTGAAGGTATTCAACGGGAAAGCGACTATTATATCAGAACATATTACTGGCAACAGTGCATAAATTATAACCGTGAAACAAAATTATTTGGACAATTGCCCTCATTTACTTACTAACCAATGAAATCGAATGTTGATGACATGATCCAATAAAATTCTAATTACAATGCGTAACAGACCACGCTGCATGTTATGTATGGCAATTCACCCTGGGTGGTATCTAATCAGATAATCTCTCATGTTGGTATTGCCTAGCAATGCGTTAGTATATTATCTATAACATATAAAACGTCAGTTATTTCCGGACTTTTAAGCAGTTTGCTCCTGAATTCGATCTGTTTGTATTTTCGGGTGAAGTGTTAGTGCTTTCATCAGTAATAGTATTCATAGGCATTTCTCAAAATGTTGGTAAGCTCATTTTTACTAAAATTATCGTGGCGCAGATTAATACACGTCTGACACTTGGTGTCACTAAATTTAACTTTTCAAATTATGAAGTGTGAACTTTCTGTTCGGCCAATTGTCTTCTCGAATCTAACTCGTGACTGATTTTTCCTAGGCAATTATTCGCACCTGGATCACTCTTGCTTGTTGCTTCTAGAAAATCGTGATCCTGCCGCTAATAATTGCCGGCAAAATCATAGGCACTCGTTATATTACTGTTGAGAATAACCAATTCGTGCCAACAAGAATGTTACCCTTGCCAAAAGTTGATCGTGAATGAATTTTATTAAAAGGAGGCATAAACTTTGGGCAATTATCTCTTCCAATTTGAGAGGACTTTAATAATTTAAGATTGGATTTAGTTGTGCCAATCTTGATTGGCTGTACTTTATTTTCTGTTGTCAGTCTTTTGTCAAGATATACTACCAGGTATTTGATAAAACCAGTGGGTGGATTCCATGTAATTGGGTGATCTTCAATAAGAATTTCTTATCTCCGTCAGAGGCAGAAAATTTTAGTTTTACTTCTTTCAAACTCAAACACCACGTATTAAACCAGATGGAGATGGTGTCTACATTTTCTTGTAGCTCTTGTGCTATAATTTCTATGCCACTGCTCTGTGTAATAATAGTCTTATCATTTGCAAACATTGCCAAGTTGGTATATCACATGTAAATGTTGAATAAGAGTGATACAAGAATAGATCTTTATGGCACCCCAGCATTGATATCTCTCAAATAAAAATTTGGCGTTGGCACAGATCTGGAAGGAACAGTATATCAGGAATGCGAAAAGAACTGCTTCCAGATTGTTTGGTAGGTTAATGTTCATTATATTGTAAATTAGCCAATTAGTTCATCCAGATTGTGTTAAATGCCTAATCGAGATCCAGAAATAGTGCTGCTGAATTTCGTTTTTATATCCTCTTTCTATTTTTTCAGTTGTTGGGTGGTAGAGTGCCTTCCTCTAAATCCAAACTGAGAAGATGTATAGTGTTTGATTCAGCTCGCCATTAAGGCAGGCTCAAATAGTTTAGCTGCTTGGCAAGTGTGTGTTCTCGTTACATTTGGAGAATATGACAATGTGCGCCTTTCCATGCATTTGAAAAGTAAGCCATTCAGCGGGATAAGATGGGTGTGGCGGCCGCCCCCCCGCGATTTGAGTTGCAAGTGTACACACCATGTTTTAAATATTAAAAAATTGAGATTTGCATGCTTATTAACTGTTATATTCAACTTGTACCAAAAATGTGGTAAAAAATGCATTTTCCTTAAATTATTCCACTGTAAAATTGATGTTGTTTTTGCCGGTCAGTTGTGTGATCGGCTTTAATTGATTTAATTTTATTACACCCAAAACTAAACGGCATTTTTTCCAAATTTTTTACGGGTCATGGAACTCCAAAAACTTGGTGTAAACAGAAGAAAAACGTGAAAAAATTTAGTTTTAATTTATTTGTCTTCGTTTTTCGCTTAAAATATGAGTCCCAACAATACGACAATATTTGAAGTTGTACTGTTTACATTACCTGAACGATTCTCGAATTCCAGACTACTTTTATCCACCACGATATCTTTGTTTATATAATCATCAAATATAGATTTGGCGGAACATGAAGAATCAGATGTGTTTGTTAACACCGCCGAACATAGGGTAGTTGTAACCCCGAGTGTGCGCAATCGCCGTACAGCAATTCCCGCGCCATTACCACTAATCTACTTTACTGACATCGCGCTAAATTCAAATATTGTCGTATTGTTGGGACTCATATTTTAAGTTAAAAACGAAGACAAATAAAGTTCCTATATGTATTGTAACATTTGTATATGCTATAATAATGTATTTTGTCCTAAAAATGTTATATACGACTTATTCTTTGCGACTATACGACTTGTATTTGCCAATTACTCGTGTAATTATATTATTATTACCAAGAACCAAGATATGGAAAACAAAATTTACTTAATTTGAGTTTTCGCGTGAACAAGTGAAGATATTAACACGTGGTTATCATGTTGAGCGCCACGCCGACTTTGTAGGCAGTCCCTGTCAGGCCACGCGTGCCACTTAGAAGCGCTGATATATTAGGCCAATGTCTCTTATCGCAGTAAAAGAGTGTTTACGTTTAGAACGAGACGCCTATAGGCATTCATTCATTCAACACTTAATGTAATCCTGTAATGTGTCAAAATTAAGTAAATTTTCTGCAATTCCATAAAACAGTGTAAATTTTATAGTTCTATATCATGTTATACGCTGTCAGCCAGCGGCCTATGTGAAAGGTCAGTGTCAGCCAGAGGTGGCAGACGCAGCCTAAATGTAATTTCAATGTCAGCCAATGGTGGTTGACGCGGCCTAAATGTAATTTCAGTGACAGTCACCGCTGGTTGACACGGCCTGAACGGAAAGTCCAGTGTCAGCCACTGATGGCTGATGCGGCGCTCAACGTGTTAAGGGGATAATTAAGGTCATTAATATGGCTACTTATGCTATTTGGCCCCTTTTTGTAAGCGCACAAAAAAGCTTAAATTAATTAAGAAAATGTATTCTTGAAAAACTAATTTTTTTCACATTTTTCTGTTGTTTAGACCAATTATTTTGGAGTTCCATGACCCGTAAAAAATCTGGAAAAAATGACGTTCTCTAGTTTAGGGTATAATCAAATTAAATCAATTCAATCCGATCACACAACTAACGGGAAAAAAATACACACAATTTTACAGTGGAATAATTTAAGAAAAACACATTTTTTACCACATTTTTGGTACGAATATAACAGTTAATGAGCATGCAAATCTCATTTTCTCATTTTTTTAATATTGAAAACAAGATTTCTACACTTGCAACTCAAATCGCGTGGGGGCCGCCACACCCATCTTATCCCGCTGCCCCCTTTTTGAGGACGATATATTTGACTAGTTTTTCTAATTTTTTCAATTGAATATATTTTATTCTGCCTACTTATTGTGTGGTGTTCCTTTTAATTCAATTCCCTCTTTTCTTGTACATATTTTTGGTTGTTAGGGTCACATTGGTATAAAAAATTAGGAAAGATGTAGTGTTATTTAGGGTTAGAATAGAAACGGTGTGCTCTGCTGTTGTTTTAGAATTTACTTTGTTGCTAGCCACATTGATGGGTCTCTGTACTGATAGGACTGTAGGCTCTACATGATATTCTATAATAATTATCCAGCTTCCATTTTACTCACCTTTTTCCTTTTATATAACATGCTTATTTCGCTGCCACAGCTATATCAGTTTCTCAGAACTTGACCATAAATGACATTCGATACTTCAAGCTGCATGCGCAATTTTCAGTTGATTTGTATTTTATGGAGATAAAGTAAATTTTTACCAGAGGTGAGTAGCCTAAAATATTGTATACCCTATAACAGTGGTGGCGAACCTTTATATGTAGCGTGCCAAAAATTTGCAAATAGTATTTATCGAGTTGCTGCCGTACAGAATTTTTTTTAATGTGATAAACTATTAAAAAATACACCGAATTCAAAATTGTATTCAGAAAATTTTAAAAACTAACATTAAATTCTATAAAAATAAACTTACAAACATAGATTATAAAATATCGATATCATTGAGATTTTTGCTGTTGTTATCATTGAGATTTTTGCTGTTGTCCTTTTAGTAAAACACCCGCCGAACTAGATTCATCAGTCATTCCATTTCTAAAACCGTAAAATTCATTTCCAAAAATGACTCGCAAGCATATGTGGAAGAAAAAATTCATAGCCATCGGTGGGCTTTTTTAAACACCTAAAGATTTTGGAGATGGCATTCCAAGTTCTTATTATTTACTCCTCTGCATCTTTTGAAAAACGCCCAACTGTCATTCAGTTTCAATTGTCATTTCTCAAATCGACAAATTTTTGTTTAGATATAGAACTGGATTGAAAATCGTTTTCGCACTTCTATATCTTCCAAATTTAGCCACACAAACATTTCCAAATTATGTTTTGCTTGGATATAAAATAAATTTTGATTTGCTTGAAGAAAATTAGTTTATTATCAATTGAATAATGAAACTCAATTCTAACTTTTCATAATCGTTACGAAACGATGAAACCGTTCTGTTATGATCGTTGGGGAACGACAGCTCCGCTGTCAATCGTTAACGAACATTTTAACCTGATAGTATATGTATTATATATAAGTTAATTTTTATTTAAATACTTATTGTATATTGTGCTACAATACAAAATTGTTATTCCTATATTAATAGAAAATTATTTACAAATCTAGTAAATATATTTTCCGAGCAAGAAGTCAGCACATGAACTCGTATTTATGAGACACAAGTGATCCTTTCTTTATTCTCGAAGAAAGCTTTAGAAACATGTATAGACAAATCTGAGAAATACTTCTATAATCCATTGCTCAACTTTTTTATTGGTCCTCCTGCTGCATTTAATTGTAGGGCTAATAACTTGATTCATCCAAAATATCCGGGTTTTAGGACTATTTATTCGGTCGGAGGGCTTTATTCCATTGTAACTCAAGATATATTTGATACTGCTGTGCAGTGATCTCTGGAGCAAGATTTTTCACGACACTACTTCGATTTTCACTTTCAGGCATTATTAACACTTCATCACTTAATTAAATTAAAAAAAAAAAAAAAAAAAAAAAAAAAAGAACCTTTATTGGCATAACCATATATACAAAACAAAACAAATTAATTCTTTACATCCCTCACCCCCCCCTTCCACCCCTCCCCTCCCTCCCTCTCCCCTCTTTCTCCCATCCCACCTTCTCCAGCGTCTTCACTCCTGCCCCATCCTCTCTCATCCATTCCGTCACCCTTCTATTCCCTCTCACTCCTACCCATTCTTCTTTCACCCCCTCACATTCTTCCGCCAAGTGCTTCCATGTATCCTTCCCCCACTCGCACAGCCCACATCTCATATAATCCTCCCCCATCCACCTCTTCCTCCCTTTCTCTCCTGACCCACATCTCGCCCTCGCCAACCTCACCCTCTCCTCCCTACTCCATCCTTCTTCCCCCCAATACTCTGGTATTCTCCCGTACACCTGCCACCTCCCATACATATCATTATATTCACTCCTTTCTATCCGCCCCTGTCTCTCCTGCATATCCACCTCTCTCATTTTTTCCTTCACCCATCCCGCCACCTTCACCCCCCTCCCCATCCACTCTATCACCTTTGCCTCCGATAACCCCACCCTCTCATACATCCTCCTTCTCTCCCTTCTCCATTTCCCCTCTTCCCCATTCACACACCCCCACCATACTGCCTTTACCAATCTCTCCTCCCCTAAACCCCACAATTTCTCTTCGTATTTCACCACCCTCCTCATCGTTTCACACACCATTTTGTCCCTGTTCGTCTCCTGCCTAAGTATATAACTCGGTGTCGACCTCTCCACTCCCAACATACATTTTATAAACCAACCCTGCTCCCTCTTAATTAAATTAATTCAGTTCAATTATAATTTGATTTTTGAAAATATCTGCAAAAATAAACAATGTTTAGATTTGAAATGTAAACGTCAACTGTCACGACGTTGACAAAATTAGAAATGAAGTGAGCTACAAGTGTACTATTCGTTCTAAAATTACAAGTTCATCGTTACGAATAAGCATTAAAGGTCAACACCTAACGATGTTGGTTACAAAATAACATTTTAACCTAAATTGTTTGTAACATGTCAACTGACGTTCCAAACGATTATAGTTAGTTAACGAATCGCATTGTAACGATTGTTTATAAAATAGACCCGTTAGTAACATTTCATAAATATATCCAAAGAAATATATGAATGATAGAAAAAGGTGACACTGTACTGCCTCTGTCAATTCTGCCATCTTTTGAACTGTTTTACACACAGACATCTGTGCTGTGGCTATTTCATTATATATTCCTTTCTATTCTCTCAACCAATGTATAATTTATTTGCAAGCTTGAACAAACCTCAAGTGCTCGGTAATACTGTACATGCGTTTGGGATCTGCACCGCAACCTACATGTATCATGATATTTCCTCAACATTATTTTACAAATATTGCAAAAATATATACATAGTAATATTTTTTCTTTTGAGATTCAAGATCTGTGAAAATCGTTTGTAGGTATTGAAAATAAAGTCTCGATGAAAAATTTATAATTCAGCTTCAATTAAACATAACAATAACATCTTGCAGTTTAACATTCGGTTCAATAAGTATAAATCGGTAACATACATTAATTTGGAAAACCATTAATTGATTGTATTTTTCAATAATTGTACAAATAAGTAATATATAACTTAATCTAAACATTGAATTAATCTTTGAGGGACTTTTTCAAGATTCAACCTTCGGACGTTCTTGTGCATAAGTAAACTCCAATACGAAAATTTACCTCATTTAATTATTCTAAATAATTGACAAATTTTGTAACAAGGATCACAACACCTTCCGGTAAATTTTGTGCATAACACCTACTGATGCATGATTCAATAAAAACCCAGAACTCAATGGCCAATTCGTTGGTTAAATAAGTTGACAAAACCATATGTATATAGCTAAAACTCGAGCAATAACAAAATATACTTATAGGCCAGTCCAAGGAAAAATGGCATATCTAGTAATTACCGGTGTACATGTTAATGTAACAATGGCGGAATAATTTTTAAATAAGTGTATAAAATGATATCACTTCTAAATCGCTTACGTACCAGCCTAATTTTTTTAAGGACAAAATGCTGTTTTTTAAAAATGTAATAAACACTAAATATATTTAATATGTCAATATTCAACCTGTTCATAAATCTATCAAAATTACATCGTAAAAAGAGTGAAAAACAAAGGAGTTATTGAAAAACTACTTCCTTGGTTATGCCATGTCGAATATTGTAATATACAAATGCAATTTGGATTTAGTGTAATACTATCAAAATAACATTGGTTTAAGATCTTTTTTTCTACATACAAGGACTAACTTAAGAATATTTGAAATTTTGTTTCAAATATAAAATGCACGATGTCCAAAATTATAACCATAAATTAATAACATAATCTATTTCTTTTGACATCTAACTGTTCTTCTAACCATACCTACGGAAATATCACTTTAATATTGTCTAGTAGCCCAAACTGCAGTCAAACGAATAAATCAAAGTAAAAAGTGTTTTATTCCATATAAAAGCATGTATAATGAAGTAGAAGCTTCCCTCATAACAACCACAAATTATTTATTGTATCATTCAATATTTGTCGTGGTGTTAGCCAGAAAATGAGTTGTGTCAATAGATAATCTGTTTGTTGTAGTCTTTTAAAGACTCTTAAATTGCAAAAGACGAAAAGCATCGTATTTCCCATTTTGATTGTCTACTTTGTTTAAAAAGATTGTTTATGTGTTATTTCAGACTGTGGTAGTCGACCTCACAGTTCAACCAGTGCAGAAATTGAACAAGGTATGAGCAATATGTCACTAGGACCATCGACGAGTGGTGTAATGCAGCAGAGCACTATGCCAGTAACGACGAACACCTCAGCTAGAGCTAAAGAAGGCCGATACAAAGGGAAACGAACGTATCCATCCATACCGAACCAGCCCAGCGAGGCTGGGGCACATTTCATGTTTGAGTTAGCAAAGACCGTTCTCATAAAGGCAGGTGGCACAAGTAGCACATCCCTATTCACACAACCCAGTACTAGCCAAAACCATCACGGGCCCCACCGTGCTCTTCATATGTGTGCTTTTCAGTTGGGATTATATGCATTAGGATTGCATAACTGTGTTAGTCCTAACTGGCTGAGTAGGACTTACTCATCACATGTATCATGGATAACAGGTATTGTATTTCTTTGTCTGGTTTTTTGATAAATGCCTAATGAATTTTTTTAGGGCAAGCAATGGAAATTGGTGCAGCGGCTATTTCATTCTTAATAGAAACATGGGAGGGTCATTTAACGCCTCCTGAAGCAGTTAGTATTGCAGATAGGGCTTCTAGGGGGTGTGATCCTAACATGGTTCGTGCAGCTGCGGAACTGGCATTATCTTGTTTACCACATGCGCATGCACTTAATCCAAATGAGATTACTAGAGCAATATTGCAGTGTAAGGAACAAAGTGATCTTATGCTTGAACATGCTTGTCTTACAGTTGAATCAGCTGCCAAAGGTAGGTATGCTTGGGTAGAATGTAGATTAAAAAATTACTCTATCATTTTACTAGGTGGTGGAGTGTATCCAGAGGTGTTATTCCAAGTAGCCAAATATTGGTATGAATTGTACATACGGCATACGCCGGGTGGTGAGCAGTTGATGGAAAACGATTTGCCTCATGATCCTCTATTGGATGCGCACGGAGCCTTAGTAGCCTTGATAGAAGCGCCTGAAATGTCACAACCACCACCGGTTGTCGTTACCACAGCTCCCCCACAATATGTACCGTATGCTTATTCATTCACTGTACATCCTCATGTCAGCTATGGGGGCCCTATACACCCCCATGCTGCAGTTTCATTACAACCCCCACCACACATGCAAATGTATCTTTCAGCACCTCCCCCTCAATTCCCCTACCCGCCGCATACAAACGCAGGTAACGCCCCCACTCAGTACCCCCTCCCTCCACCTACATCTCAAGCGCCTCCTCCATATCAACTACAAAACCAACAATACCCCCCACAGGCTCCACCTAACTACCCGCCCCAGAACCCTACATACCCACAAGGATCCGCTTATCCCGCTCAAAATCCTCCATATCCTCCGCAGGGCACTTCGTACCCACCTCAGCCGTCCACCTACAGCGGACCCGCCCCTCCTACGATGCAATATTACGGAGCTGCCGTTACCATAGCTCAACCTGCTAGGCCAGGGCACATGTACCCTGTCGCCCTAGCTGCCACTTCTGGTATGCAAGTGGCGGCCCGGCCCCCACAGCACAGGCAGCAGCTCAATCAAATACAGTTGAGATACCTTCTTGCAGCATATAGGGTGGGCATGTTGGCTATGGAAACGTTAGCTAGAAGAGTTCATGATGACAGACCACAGGCAAAATATGCCAGGAATCCTCCATACGGGGAAGATGTTAAATGGTTGCTAAGGATATCTAAACATTTAGGTAAGAATTTCTAAACTTAAATCATTAAATCACTTTGCAAACTGCTGCTCTTTACCTCTTTGGTGGCTGGAACAAGTTATTCATGTTAGAGACCGTATATAATTCTGTGTATACCAGCGGTGGCTCATGGATCTTCTTAGAGGAGGCTAAGACAGAGATGCCACTCGTTCTGCACTACTTACTCTTATGGAGGAAGCAAATATTTCGCTTCCGTATCGCTCAAATTTTCTTGCGTAGCCTCCTCGCCAAACATCGACGAGCCGCCGCTGGTGTATACTTACTGGGACTTCCTGTTGGTCATATTTACAATTTGAGTTTATTGTATAGTAATTATATTGCCTGAAATTTATTATTTTTCTATGGAAAACCTTAACTACTTTTTTTTATTGCCGCACTGTTCCTTGATAACTAAATGATGGTGCTGGCAGCAAGTTAGCTGGGTAATTTATGGTCCACGGTGGTAGTGTGTAAATGACCCGTTTTTGCCTCCATGTTACATCTCTTTTTACATTTATTATTTTTTTTTTACAGGTACGCAATATTTACATCAATTCTGTGTGTCCGCCGTGAATTCGATAGTGAGTCCGTTCGTGCTGCACGATGTCGCAATGGAGGCCGCCCAATACTTGGGCAGGAACAATCCGACGATGGTAATGCGCACCGCCCTCACACCGCTCGTCCAAAAGTGCCAACAGATGTATATCCAGTGTATGCATCAGAAACTGTATCACCTCACGACAGCCGACTACGAGGATTTTGTTAGTATTGTTTTGGCGGCCAGGGCCGCTTTTCAAATCACCGCTGATGGTAGTGCACAATTCAAGGAATGGCTACAATCCATCAAAAGGTAAAAATAACTAACTTTATATTGTTTAATAGAAGTGGTATTGAAGAGCGCCATCTTGAAAATATTTGCCATATGGTTTAATTTTTATAAACTTGCACATATACCTGATCTGATCTGATCTGATCTGATTTATACCTGTTTATTTATTCTAAAAATGATATAAATTGTGCAGCAATCCTAATCTTAACAATGTTTCACAATGTCCAGCTTAATCGGGTCGAAACTATCACTAATTTATAAATAAAGTGTGTGATAATAACAAAGTTACTTGTGTTTTTGATTTAGAAATATAACATTCAACTACAGAAAAAAGTATTTCATTCATTAATTATTTCATCTTGAAGATGACTGTGTCTGCGGATATACTCCAGTCTTAAGCACATGATTTCTTATTTTTTTTAACTTAACACAGAATTCAAGAAGTCAACCAAGCTTAAGGCAATACTGAATTAAATATTGAATATAATAAATGCTTCTGCAACAAGTGAGGGTTTCCATTTTTAAATATTGGCAATATTGCATGGGAGGGAGGTCCAGGTAATTTGCCGGACAAGGACTTTTCAGGACATGACATGATTATGAAACAGCTGGTTTGTGTCTATATTCTGGTACGTTGAGAAATTGAAACCATGAGTATTCTGTAATTTGATTTTTGTGTCAAAAATGTCTTAAATTAATTAACATGCAACAGTTGTTGTTCCAAGAATTAAGGGCCGAAAGACAACATTGCATTCTATAAATTTAGCAGTGTATACAGATTTTATGTGCAGTTTGTAAAATTTTTCGTTTTCAACCAATACAACAATTTTTGCCTCATTAATCACGCTCCATTGTTGATCAAAAAAGCCAAAAGTTGTTTACCAACGTGATCCCCATATTTGCATGGGTGAAAACTTAAGTATTTTTGCAAAATATGCAAAAAATGCATGACAACAGAGAGAATGCCTATCTTATTTCAGAATTTTCTATGAATGGATCAAACAGTGAAGCTCAATATTATTTTAATTGTATTAAATAAATTGTGGATGTTATTAATTATTGCTCCTCAGTAGTGTCAAATTAAAGGGAATACGAATTACTATGAGTGTAGCAGTTTTTAATGCTAGAGATGACCGTAAAATACTTCAGCGACAAAGATATGTTTTATTATGTATTATTTTCAGATCAAAATCATGCAAGAAAGACCTTTGGACACAGATAAACACGGCGCTCCAGGCGAATCCCAAATGACAAAGGCCAGAGGTCAGAGCCCAGCTGGACGTGCAACCAGAAGGGCCTGCACCCCCTCCACCGCCCCCCATCATGACTGCGATGGTCTATCCCCCTCGATCTCTCGTCAACGAACAACACTGGCACGCCGATCCAGGACCTAGTTGATAATTTTTTTATTTATAGAAGTGCAGTGTTGTTAAGTGCTCAGGTCTCTCTGCCTTCATGCGCATTCAGTAGTATTAGCATTAATTGCGAAAAGCGCCGACACCCCCAGGTAAACGATTTTGAAAAGGTTTAAAAGACAAGGGAATGCTAATACTCGTAGATAATTATAATAGAGGTCTCTGTAGTTAAATGTATCCCGTTTATTTTTCGATTTAGTTTAATTGTTTTTTTTTTTACATTTACAAATACATCACATTCAA
The DNA here is from genome assembly GCA_910593695.2 of Ocypus olens. Classification (NCBI taxonomy): domain Eukaryota; kingdom Metazoa; phylum Arthropoda; class Insecta; order Coleoptera; family Staphylinidae; genus Ocypus; species Ocypus olens. The sequence goes on along the minus strand of OU343052.1, from coordinate 21,100,635 downwards.
GTAGTCGGAGAACTCATTTCATAAACATGCCTATTTCAAGAAAAGGCACAACATTTTTATACGTGAGTAGAGAGAATGTATATATATACATCTCCTTAGTCGTGCAATGTGCAATACGTGAATATAATTACAGTAAAATATAAAAACTAAGCAAAAAAAAAACCATTGATTTCATGTGATATCGGTTATATTCAGTACAGCACTTTGCATAGATTTTTTTTCTTTAGATTAATTGAGCATAGTTCAGATCTTGTTTTCATCTATTTTATACGTATTGATTTACCCTCCCCCGTGCATGAAGTATGAATGACATTTTTTTTTTATTGTGTTCATTACACTACTGTAGAATGTAAGGGATGATTTTCTACGTAAACATATTAATTTTTTATTATTATTATATTTTTAGTGTAAAAGGTTACACTCGTGATTTTGTTGTAATTATTTTAATTTCTGCAAATAAGTGCCAACTATGTTTAAATAACCGAAACCCACCTTCAATGAAAGATATTTTATTAATTTTAGTGAGACCATTGGAAACCAGTGCGGTTATTTAAACGCAGAGAAAGCAAATCATCGGATAGCGTAATGTTAGAGGAAAATCGCGAAAAAAAATTCAGTTATTCGCTACATAAGTAAGTTTTAGTTAACATTATAGACATGTATTGATCTCAAAGTAATTTTCAGTGTTCTCAAAATTCAGCAGCAGACATGAGGGAATTCGCAAATGTCTGCTTTGTTCTTAAGCACGCGCGAGTGAACATATTTTAGAAATCATATTATATCAGGAAAACTGAATTCTGTGCCTTGAATTTTCTAATAGCAAAACAGGATCTAATCAAAACGGCTGTTAGGAGCTTATAGCATTGTTGAGAACAGAGCGGACGTTTCTGTTTTTTTTTTGTTTTTTTTACCACGGACGCTCGTCCCATTTGAAGTTTATTAATTATTATCAATTATTTCGAAATGGATTTTTAATTTCTAAATAGGTTATATTTTTTTTAGCATTTATTATATAATATACACTATTGTGTAGTTTATTTTTGACTTATAGTTTCTAGCATTAATTTTTAAGTACGTTTAACGTAAATCTATAAATATTGAGTGTATTTTCTAATTTTCGAAATATGATTTACATTTTGTACGTGTACAAATATTTACAGGGTGTTACACTTAACATATTCACTCTTGTGATCTCGTAAACGGTAAGAGTGCTTGAATGGGGATAAGTATGCCCGAAATTAAAGCCTCTTATTTCGCTAAGTTGCAAATATTAAATTTAATAAATGTAAGTGAGGTTTTATTTATTAAATTTAATGTTGGTAATAGATGTTTTCAAACTTGGCTGTTGGTAATTCATATAAGAAAAGATAATATGAAATACCCTAAAATAAAAATTTCTATTTTAAAGTTATTACAAACAATTACAGAGAATATAAATAAACTGATTTCATAAAAATTTTGTATTTTAATCCATTAATAAAACAATAATTTGGTTAATATGTTAATTTGCTTAAAAAAAAGTATTTTAACTTGATCTTAACTCCATTTTTGTAAACTTGGCAATAGCAAACAGGAGATGAATGTTTAATTTATTATGGCACTGAATTTTTGCCCTTTTTGGATCCCCTTCCAGCCCTTATGTTACGCTCCGTCACGCTCATCCCTACAGTTTTTTTTTAATTTAATACAAACTTTTAGTAGAGTTACTTAACTTCAAAAGTACTCTGTAAGCTTTAGCTACTCTTTGTTTTACTGGTTTAGTTTTTATAATTCAACACTTCAAATTTGATTATCTGATACCTGACAAATATTTCGACAGTTTCTTATGAAAGAAATATGTGCTGTCTTTGTATTTATGTCACTTTGATAAGGATCTAAAAATGTGTCAGGCTATTGATAACAGCTCTTGAAATTGAAGCATTTTTAAAACCAGAGTATTTTTTTATGGAAGTTCACTTTTCTAAAATTAATGTAATGATCTATTTTCCCTGGAATCATAAGTCAAATCACGTAAAAAAACTGAGGACAGTGTTGACTCCTTTGTAAAAAAAACCTATTTCATCAAGAATGTATTGATATATAAAATACAAATATATAAATTTGGGTCATAAATATGAGCACAAAACGGCAAGCGCGCATATAATAACTCACACAAACATATGTGTAAACTGAAAATCGGGAATATGACATCAAATAAAAGTGTAACAGCAATGGCATTACATACAATTAAATAAAATTCCAAAAAGCACTATTTTCTTATGGCCCGGTGGTTTGGTGGTTAACTTTTTGGGAGTGCGCCAGCAAAACAGTGTTCTTACGCTCTAACCCGCTGTTCTACAAGATCATCTTCTGTAGCCAGTGGAAGTTAAAGTGGTGCAAGATTTCATGAACATTAAAATGTTGATGACATGGGATCAAAAGGTATAAATAAAATTTAACATTTGTATAGGGTTACCAACTCTGGAATTTATTTTTTATTTTTGAAGTTACTGATTTTTAAATCTAATCGTTCTCAGGACACAATGAGACAATCAAAAGGACAAGAGACAGGAGATTCTGTCAGCCCCCATCTGTTGGCGCCCTTAACCGCCTTAACACACATTTTGATGTTTTTCAGACCAAACTAAAAGTAACATTTGCCTGTTACCTCTTGGTTTTGCCATAACAAATTGGTTTAGGCAAACAAATTTTATGGTTATTTATGTTATTAATCACTTTATCTGGAATGTCTAGTGTGAAGAACTTGGCTCCTATTTTCCTACTTTTCTGCAAATAGGAAATATAACTGTCTTCACTTTTCTTTCAAACTTCACCCACATAATAGACAAATGTTTTGTCTCCAAACATAACCTCCTTTGGGAGCATCTCTCCCTAATTCTGGAAATTCAATCTACTGTAGTAGGCCTACCTTCAAGTCTCTTCAAGCATCCTCTTCCCTGGTGTGGCTACCATACTTTTACCCGTTTGTCAACCTTTGCAGGTGTTCTTCCTTTGTCCTGCTTTCGGATATCTTTAGGACTCTGGAAGGTCTGCACAACTTCACTACGAGCAGAAGAAGAAGCATTGATGACTAACCAGTAGTTTGCACGGAGGTGGATGTTTCTGGCACACTTAATATTACATAGTTAGGTCTCTCCATTCTAGAACAGCACATAATGTCTTGTTGATGCAACATGACTTGTTCGCCAGGTCAAGTAGCTGAGAAGCTTCATTGGTCATATAACTTTTCAAGACAATTACAGGAGGTACAATGATACAATGTAACAGGTGGTGACTAGGGTGCCCTTTTCTGCACTAATGACCTAACAATAGTAATAGTACTAATGCAATTGAACTTTTTGTAAGAACATCAAGACTTTTCAATCCTACTTTGGTGACTTGTTTCACACCTTTGCCAGCAAATTCTTTCAGTGGTGATTGCACTGTGGCAGTTCCAGTTTCATCCAGGCTAAAAATATGCAAGCCATATCAGCAAATGCACATGAGTGTCTCAAAACCTTTTCTAAATTTAGAATTTTTCCCTGTGACTCGATTGAAGGCTGTATCTCTGGAGAGGTTGCATACTTCTGGTGTATGAGGGGATAAAAGGTTTTTTTTTTGCCATTTATCTTAGCCATCTCATATTCTTTTGACAGACCATAAAACATTTCAGAATATCTGAGAAGGTATTCTGCAAGTGTCAACTTTTGTTCTCGAGTTAAAATCCTTTATACCTCATGATTTCAACGCATTTTTACAGGTTCACCAGCTGTGTCTTTCTTTTGCTCATTTATATATTCTGAAGAGCACGTTTTTGTGTTATTAGGACTATTGTAACATACTATTAATAGCATATAACTGCTCAACTTACGTGGCTAATGTTTTGATAACTAACGTCTCTTATCGTCCCTTCCTTGAAAGAGCCTTTGTCTGTTGCCCTTTTATGGTTCCACGCCATTCATGTTCCTAGAATCTGAATATTTTCTAGGAAGAGTCATACAATTTATTTCCCTTTTGGCCTATTACATGTCATGCCTAGGACACAATGAGACATGTCCTATTGTTTCCTATGAAGAAGTGTCTCATTGTGGCCTATCCCAACACACCATGCCCTTTTTATATATTTTTTTCATTGCATCTGATCCATGAAGCCCAGAGGCAGCAAAATATAATTGCGTTAGAAGTTCTTGGGTCATGGGAAACAAGAATAATTTACTCACAACCAGCCATCCCCCATTTGCAACCAAGGTTGAGAGATGCAGATGTACTTTCTCCTGCCGCAGCAGCACCTTTCACAGTGCAAGTGTAATCTTACAAACTTTCGCATTGTGGCCATTGTCTGGTTGTGGCTTAAGTTCCCCTACCGACACATGTTACGCTCTATAGATGAGGCTTTAAGCATCATCTGTACTGAGTAACATATCTTTATAGCAAAATCTTTCAATCAAGCTGGATGTTTATGTTCTATTCAAAAGGAATATATTGAATAATGCAATCTGCAAGTGATTTAAATGAAGCATCTCGCATCTGTTGTTCATTTGCAGGTCTTGGCTGTTGATTTCTTTGGTATGATCAAGAATGTGAAGTTTTGCTATAACTTGAGCAGTTTCCCGGAGTCGTGTATGTGGTTGAAGAGTTTCGTTAGAAGTTCCGGTAAGTCCTTTAGTATCAGTTCAGTAGTTTCTGAATGTCAGCGCAGATTTTGTCTTTGATTTAGATTTTATAAAATGGCTGCCTACAATAGAAACCCAATCAAATTTTAAATAAAATTAGTTTCTGCTGACTTTTTGCTTCGATAATCATCATTTTACTGGATACTATACACACCACTTTCAATTCCGACTACTGACTTTTTTTTTAGATCTTACTTCACTTCATCTTCATCCACCGCTCAATAGAACAGAAATCGAAATATCGTTCTGCCGTGCCTTATTTGTAAATTGTAGTACTTTTGATTTATAATATTTGACATTCACTTAACTATGACTAGAATAGAGAAAGTTTAACAAACCTTATGAACATCTGGCAAGAAGTGTGTACTTTTCTAAAAGTAATTTTTGGTTTAAAAAGTGTGCCTCATACTTAGGTTGGATAGTTTTCAAATCTTACCCACCATTCACCATTTGAAGTTTGGCATAGGTTCAAAAACTGTCACTCATCCAAAATTAAACCATCGATGTAATATCCACCAACTACAATTTGTCTTGGAAAGAAAATACAAAATGTATTTTTAAAGCCTGCTCACTTCAATCTAATACCCTTGATGACTTTTTGGGTTTATGAATAGGTAAAAGTCCCACACTGATTCAATTAATTTGAACATTTGTTGCCAATAGACATAGGTGCTTCTAGAGGGTGTTATCTTAAACCTCTTCAGTTATAAAGTCTATAGGCTTATATTCAATCTTGCAAGTCTCAATGGATAGTTTCTAGTTTTTCAGCTCAAGATAGCTAACAATAGGGCAACCAGATGTTCCAAATTTTGTAGAATTATTTTTGGTTTGATGTTCTTGTGTTCCCAAAATGTACTTTTGGGACCATTGTGTGCCCTGGGTTTTAAATATTTATCATTTTACCCACTATAACATGATCTTAAACTTTTTTTTAATTCAATTATTTTCAAGCCTAGATTGAGAAAATGTTGACATCTCTACAAACTACCAATACAAAAATATTAATACAATTAATTGGAAATATCTTCAAACAAACATTTACAATTAAAAAAAAATTCTTCAAATAGAACATTTACGCAATAAAATTAAGCTAAACAAAAAAAGATATTTTTAGTCGCATAATATAACTGTACAACTTATAATGTATGGATTTATTTGTATATTATTTTGGTAATGCGAAAAGGTCTTATTGTTCAGAATTTGTTAAAAGAATAAATTAATTGGATACTTCTTTAAATAGAACATGTAAAAGGGAAACAGGAAGTACTTAAAATACTTAAAATCGAAGATTTTCTTCAAAAATATTAAAATGATCAATTGAATAAGGAGCAACATTGAAAATGTTACTGATAATGTTAATTCAATTTATTCTAAAAAATCTATTTAACAAAGTTTTCCTCTCTTACCAATTACGAGATCCCTCTGATGAAAATGTTAAGTGGATCACCCTGTACTGTAAGAGTATAAACATAAAAAAAGAAATTATAATAATCGTATATAAAGAAACTATTTTTTAAACATCAGTCGCAAGTGTATATCATATTTCTTTATTTATATATACATGAGAGAAACAAGGGCTGACTTTATGTATAAATAGTGGATTCAGTATCTATCAAATCATTAAATGTTGCTGTATAAAGTTATTGTGTTTTTAATTTAACTGTTTTCTTTCTTCTTGGTTTCTTGTTTACTAATAATACTAACATGCTTTTTATCCTTAAAGAATGCATGAATCTATATTTTTTTTAAAGAAAATCTGGCCCGAGATCACACTATCCACACGCTTGAATCGCTTTATATTTTCTTACCTGAACGTATTTGTAAAATAAAAAAAAAAGTAAAACAACATATCCATATCAAGCTCCCACCTCTTAAGGATATAAAGCAATAAACGAAAGTATGTATTTATAAATTTGTAATGTTAAAAAAAAAAAATTAGAAGAAGATAAAACCAGTGCCTGAAAACTATTTGCATAGATGTGAATTTTATACTGAAATTATATGTAACGATCTAGATTCCGTATATGCATTAGGTGTATCGTTATATAAATATACAACATAGTTACATATAATAAGTAGATATGAGTATGCGTATAATCCTCACATGATGCAATGGTGTGCAGATCAAACATTTTTATCATGTCCTCGGGTAGCGCACGAACACGGGTTTAATTCTCAACAGTGTACATACTTATATTTTTCGTAAAGAGTGTTCCTCGTGTCCGAGCGCGGCCCGTCTCGGTTTTTTTAAAGCTCAACACATTTAAAGAGAAAGAAAAAAAAACAGAAAAGTAATCATAGGTGTCGTTCTAAGTGGAGATTTCGCTTAGAGAGTCGCCGGTCCGTTCGTACTTCACCTTTTAACCGTGTAGGTAAATGCGTAGGCTAATTAACTATAAATATATATACAGATATATGGTGTAAACTTTATATTTATTGTGCGTGATGTGATAAAACATTATGCTAGTATAAATGTGACTTCTTTTAAAGAATTATATATTATATATATATATATATATAAATATATTATATACATACTTATACATATAATTAAGTAATATTTTTACACTACAACTATCTTAAACATGTAGGAAAATGACTTGCTGCATAGTTTTTTAATGTTGTTTGTTTTTATAAGATAATATTTTTAGAGCGAATTTTATCATCCTCCTACTCCCACTTGCGTTCTTCGTTTTCTTTCCTCCTTTCCCTGTTTGTAGATGAGTCTTAATTTTTTCCTTTCATGTACGTTTGCATTTCATTATAGCGGGATAGGTAATTATAAATTATTACGAGTTTTACATGAATATTACCTCCGAATATTGTCGTTAAAAAAACATAACTTTGTGTAATTTTGTTTAAAATAATATTGAAATATATTAGAAGTTTTCAGATAATATTGTTTTTCATTTATAGATGTACAACTTTTACATATTTTATGAGCATTGTAAGTTTAATTATTATGAAGGCAATGAAACATATTTTTGCTGTTTATCATGAAAAATGATTTGGGGGTTATTTTACAGCACTTTGGGCAGCTTCCATAAATGATGTGACAGGATTTTTGTTAAAATTTAACCCCCCATGTCACACCACACATTTTCAAATTTAGTTTTAGGAAAACAGTACAATTCCGCTGACCGTAAGTACCATATTCAAGAAATTAACATTTGTAATCGAGAAAATATGTTGGGCCATAAAATATTGAAAACTATCGATAGTAAAAGAAAATATCGATTATTTTCGATAGTCAAAACTATCAATAATCATCAATAGTGGCATCGATTTTTCTCCACCTCTGTTTGAGACATTTGAAGCGAATTAGTTCTGGTGTACCGCAGCCGAAACATTCAAAATGCTAGGTTATTGCTGCTGGTCTGTGGTCTCCATGAAGTTTGCCTCTTTTTAATTTACTTCCAGTTGTCTGCGGCTGTCTAACATATTGTTTATGCAGAACTTCCTCTGCCTCTCGAATATGATCAACCAATTTGTTTCAGAGCCGCAGCATTAAAGCTTGTATCGTACGAATCAATTAAGCGAGTGTCCAAATGAATACATACATGGTATTATCCACAGAGATGTTCGTAATTTGCTAAAGGCTGATAACTCATTAATAACATAATTCCAATGTTTCGTAATATCTGGAGAAATGGTCATTCTATCCACTTTTGTCCATAAATGCTGCAACTAATATTTGGATGGCAGATTCATTAGGATTGCATTATAATTATAACACTTTAATTGAAGATAAGCTAACTGAACAGAGTTCAAATAATCTTTTGCAATAACATTTCTATTTGAACTTGCTGATCTACAAGTTCAAATCTTTCTAATTTTAAAAGTTCAATTAATTAGTAATAATAATGTACTTACTGTAATTATAACATAAAAACGACTTAACTTTTATCGAATGGCATAAATTAATGTATCCTTTACTTAACCCATTACAGCCCATGATATACAATTGTTTTCAAAAGAATTAAAAATTCATGGATATTTTTAAAAGCAAATTCAGAAAAACAGAATAGAGTCACTGCTAAATATCTGTTAATACAGAAGAGTGTATTAATACAGAAGAGTTTGTGACACATTTGCATTCTTTAAATTAAATAACATTGCCACTAGAGCCCATATTTATTCTACTCGCTTGAGTATAATGGGAAGTAATGTATTGTAGATGTATTAAAATAAAACAAAGTGCGATATATTTTTACGAAAAGCTTTAAATGTTCGACACGAGCCCAGTTAACCAGACTGCATATCTAATTGTGTTAACATATACAGATTGGTGGCGGCTAGTAGGAACATTGGGCATGCGCAATAGTCGTGTATTTACACTATGCGCCTTGATAATTTAGTTTAAATAAGTGCGCTGTCAGTTTATTCAGTTGTAAAATTTATTTTTGTTACAATGAATACATATTAGTTGCTTAAGAAATATGGGTTATTAAAAGGAACTACAGTGGCAATTCAGTATTTTGGTACCGAATTATAATGTCTGCATGGGTTATGTCACGATCAGCTACGAGCAATTGAAGGATTGTGTCGTTCATTTAATGGAAGTTGATTCGTCCATTGGTAAGGACTACCCCGGTGCTTTGGGAAAGAGAGACATTGACCCTTACATAGGCAGGTAGTGGAAGAAGCAGACTCGTTGAATATAATTCTTGCAACATTTTCCTGTACCCTAAAAATTGTATTGTAAAAGAGCCTTGTGCTCACAGTTTAATAAAATAAACCTCTATTGAAACGTGCATTATTATTTATTTTATCAGCCATCGCGGCCACCAAGATTTTACATCCATAAAAAGAACGTTCCTTCGTAAATTTGGGTTATTATATTTGATTTCTCGATTACGTGCCAATGTCAATCATTTGCTATTAGTGACATGTTACAAATTTATTTAAAGTACTATTATTACATTTTCTAGAAAAGTGAGTACTATCTATAAGGTAATATTAATGATTATAGTGTTACAAATTTCATGCATTAGCATTGCTATTGCGGTACCTAAAAGAGATAGAGAGTTATTTAAACCACCAATTGGAAGAAGGGAATAAATACAAAAAGTAAGAATGGATATAATAAAAAAAAAACCTTGTAACTTTCTACTTTCAATGTATAGGCTCATGTGACATTAATGATATTGAAGAAAATATTAATTCTGGTGTATTAACCAATAGACCTGATAATAATTGAAATAAAAGACAATATTATAAGTACATAAAAATATGTTATTTATTACAAAAACGTGAGGACCCTCTATTCTTCATCTATTTCATCATTTTCGGATTTTGTCGTAAAACTCTTCCTGAATTAATCAGGAACATGTTTGACATATTTTCGTATGTCACTACATATGGCGTATTTTCTGGTATTTTCGGGCTTGTAGAAGGTTTTTAAAGAAAAATTTTTCTCCACGACAGGAAGACTGCTCACGCGAAAACTGCGCACAGAAAACTGCGCACAGCGAAAACTCCGCACACGAAAACTCACACGGAATAATGCTGACATGGAAAACTCCGCACACAGAAAATAACGCACAGTGGTAATTGCACACACGAAAATTGCTCACACTGAAAAATGCTCACACGGAAAATTACTCACTTTTATCAATCCTCACAGGGTGCGCACAACAAATATTTTTGCTATAATTATTACATTTCACATTAATTTCAAAGCAACAATGTACTGTTTTTAATTAAAAATAAAAATGTGTAATATATTAATTTGAATAAATAATTTAATGATAATGCCATCACAGGTATGTTAAATTTATTTTCTTTTTAGTTTGATTAAGGATTGATCATTGAAGATCTAGATTAGAATTAAATTTTACATCTATATGCACGTGTTTGGTAGATTCTAATAGAGGGTTGTAACACTTCAAAGCTTATAATACATTTACGCTACAGAGCGTGTATTAATAAACGATAATTCTGCTGTTTCGTATATTTCAATTTTCACAACTTCTCCGCTTGATCAAATGAAAATATTTTAAAATCCAGTGAATGGGTGTAAATGGATTTTCACGAAATCATAATCTAGAATGCATTTCTAGTTATTTTAGAAAGTTTAACGGCGATGGCTGTTATTTTTCTATTTTTTTCGAGCCGGCGAACTTGCTAGAAATTTTCACAACTTCGCCGCCTGATCAAATGAAAGTATTTGAAATTCCAGTGAACTCAAAAATTAAAATTCAAGAATAACACTCCGTCGCGCTGTTAAAATCTAAAACTCACCGGTGGAACTGGAAAATTTTTCCAGATGCGAACCGCCGAATCATTTGACGTTTGCCCCGGAGGCAATTTGTATCCGTCGTAAATGTTTGGAAAAAACACATTCTATTGTCGTCTGTTATCAATCCTTATCCACGATGCATGAACGCATTCCAGATTAAATCTCTTTTTAGTCATTAAAAACCGTTCGATTCGGCAGTTTACCTTCCACCTAGTGAGTGAGTGTTCGCGTGTTTTATTGTGTGCAGAATATTGAAAATTACATTAATGGAAATGGATGATCAGTTATGAAGATAGTTCCTACTGTTGGTAAGCGATTAAATGAAATTAATTAAACTTTATTGAATGAATAATTTATTGTGCATTTTTCAATGCGATTTAATAATATCTGAATACAAAAATAACGGTGTAGAAGAGACCATCCGGTCAATAGTTCATTTATGTTATGCTACAATAATGTATACAAAAAAATACGGCATTAGTAGCTTATTGACAAATCGTACAGAATCTTATAATTACATTTACCTTCTTACCAAATACCAGTTAGCTTTCTCACGAATTGGTTTACTTTCTAGAGCTTAAATAACCAATTTAAAAAAATATTCGTTCAATGATTAATTTTTTAAATCGTACAATTTTCGATTTTGGTGTGTTGCTGTTTCTTTTCAATCTCGAATTTGGCACTCATTTTTATTCGAAATCCGAAATCTATAATTTTTTCAATTAATTTTAAACTCTTAAAACGAATTTCTTCTTTAATTATTTTTTTCTATCCGTCCAAGCAATTTTTGTTTTCCCATTTTCAGTTTTGAAAATTGCTGTTTTGTTTTAGACTAAGATGAGAAATCAAAAATGTTTATTTTTTTACATAGAAGTTGAACTTTTAATAATTTTTTTACAACTTCTAAATTCGTAGAATGCATATTTCATTTGCCCAGATATTGTTTAGAATGTTGTCATTTGTTTTCAGCTATAATTTGACAATTGTTGTAACGGAAAATCAGAAATGTATTGTCCTGTTCATAGATCTTAAACTTTTAAAGCAAATTCGGCTCATCAATTCAATGATTAAACCAATGCAGAAATTTAATTTTGATTGGAATTTAAAACTCGTTACACTTGTCGAATTTTACAAATTCCACTGCAATTCGATATATTTTTTTCTGATTTTGTTATCATAGAGTACAAATTGTAAAGTTTAAATATATTTACAATTCATTGCACTAGCAGAATTTTACAAATTTTATTATTTAACTTAAGATATTAATTTTCAAAAATTCAAAACTCACGCAAAAATTGACTAGATTTCAATAGTCACATTAATAGTCACATTGATTGCTGCTTTGTACTTAAATTGATTGGTTTTCGATGCACCCTTATCACGGACTTTAAGAGTAGCGAATGGCCTGATAAGTAACGCCAATTTTAAATTGTTTTCAAATAATATTTTGGACTTTAAATCTAATTTATCACAAATAGATCTATTGGTATTTGTTTGTGGTTAAATTTAGATAATTGCAACTTTCTTGCGGGGTTTTTCATAATTTTAATTAATTATGTCTAGCGTATTACATAGTATTGTTTTTACTTGTTTTTGTTTGTCATCTCAAAGTTTTATTTTAAATTTTAATTTTAACTTTTGTATTTTTATATTTTTTATTAATATTTTATTTTATATTTTGTTTTATATTTTATATTCCAATTAATTCTTAAATGTTTTCAAAGAAGTGAAGGGTAACTAGATATTTTGAAAAATGTAAAAAGTGTCACTTTTTTCAAATAAATATATCTCGGTTATTATGACAGATAGAAAAACACTGCACAGGACAAAGTTGTAGATCATTTTACGCAGCTTAATAAAATAAATTCAGAAAATTTTTACCGCCATTATTTTTCGAGATATGACGCAAACTTACATTTTTTTAAATGGAAACTATAGTTGGCTATGACGTCATTCGAAAGACTATTTTTTCTCTTTAATCCGATATTATAAATCAAAAAATAGTTACCCATGAAAAAGATGAAAGTAAAACAATTACAGTTGTTTATAACAACAATAATATATTATGGTTATTATTTTTATAGAAATAAACAAAGTTAACAAAAAACAACATAAAGTATTATAATTATTTAATTATCAAAATAATAATAGGATCGTTTGATCTAAACTACAGTCATTAATAAATAAACAGTGTGATATTAACTAAGTAAAAGTGCGTTTTATTTAAATAATAATAGGAGACAAATTAAATTTTAAAAAGATGTAATTAATGCCATAATATTAATGGTGGACTTTTTGAGCATCTTTTATAATATTAAAATGTGTCTCCTATTATTATTTCAATAAAATGCACTTTTACTTAGTTAATATCACAGTATTTATTTATTAGTGACTGCAGTTTTGATCAAACGATCCTATTATTATTTTTATAATTAAAGAATTATTATACGGTGTTTTTTTGTCAATTTTGTTTATCTCTATAAAATTAATAACTACAATATTTTATTGTGGTTATAAAGAACTGCAATTGTTTTACTTTCATCTTTTTCATGGCTAACTATTTTTTCATTTATAATAAAACTTTTTGAGATCGTAGCCCATATGGCCAGCTCAAGGGGGCTACTATTTATGTACAAATTTTGGATGAATAATGAATAAATTAACAAATGAATAATGTCAGATGTATACAACAACCATGGACCCGAGCGAATACTTCTCGATCCCCGACAAATCTTTCGCCCGGGCTGGGATTCGAACCCATACGGCACGCAGTGCAATAATAAAACTTAAAAATGACTGTAACTCACATATTTTTAGAAATAACTGTGTCATTTGTGATACCGGATTAAAGAGAAAAAAAAGTCTTTCGAATGAGGTCATAGCCAACTATGGTTTCCATTAAAAAAAAGTAAGTTTGCGTCATATCTCGGAAAATAATGGCGTTAAAATTTTTCTGAATTTATTTTATTAAGCTTCGTAAAATTATTTACAACTTTGTCCTTTACAGTTTTTTTATTCTGTCATAATAACTGAGATATAATTTATATATTTATTTGAAAAAATGGACACTTTTTACATTTTTCAAAATATATAGTCACACTTCACTTTTTTGAAAACTTTGAAAATGTTATTTTATTGGACTCGTAAAACTACACTTTTTTGCCCATTTAACCGTTTCTCTATCTCTTATTGTTTCCTAGATCCCCATAGAGAACACCGAAGAAAACTCACCCTGTATATTATTATTATTATTATTATAAAAAACCAACGTGCATTTTAAAGTTAAATGTATTATAATTGCATTAGAGTTTTTTTAAGGAATTCAATATCAGTATTTTTCTTTTTTCTTAAAAATAATATATCAAAAATTCACAACACGCGCAAAAAAATCGTAGTTAATTCTAAAAACAGATGTTTCGTATCATATCAGTATATTTTTAACATTAATTTTCAAAAATTTATTACATCCAAAAATTAACACATTTCCAAAAATTATAGTTAGTTTTAAAGGTTAGTTCTGTGGATGTATCAAAATATTTGAGGAACTCAATTTTGTTTACGATTTTTGTTTTGTTTAAGTGTTAACAAAAATTGACTCGTTAATTTTAAAGTTAAATGTACATATTATTATTGCATTCGAGATTTTTTTTAAAGAATTCAATCGTGTCAATATTTTTTTTTTCTATTTTTCTTTGTTCAATTATTCGACAACTTAAAAAAATATTAAAAATTCATAACTCTCGCAAAAATTTATACATTTTCAAAATCGTAGTTTAATTCTAAAGGTAGATGTTTTGCATCATATCAGTATTTTTTTAAACAATAATTTTCAAAAATTGATTACATCAAAAAATAAACACATTTTCAAAAATTATAGTAAAAACACAGTACATTGCTTTTAAATTAATGTGAAATGAAATAATTATAGCAAAAATATTTGTTGTGCGCACCCTGTGAGGATTGACAAAAGTGAGTAATTTTCCGTGTGAGCATTTTTCAGTGTGAGCAATTTTCGTGTGCGCAATTATCACTGTGCGTTATTTTCTGTGTGCGGAGTTTTCCGTGTGAGCATTATTCCGTGTGAGGAGTTTTCGTAGGCGGAGTTTTCGCTGTGCGCACATTTTTGTGAAAATATATCTGTGCCGTTCTAACATAGAAGGCATTGAAAATTCACCAAGTAGCATATCATAATTAATAGAGTATGGTGGATATACCCCATACTTAAAATAATATATATATATACAGGGTGTCAATTTGAAAACTTTCAATGCGAATATCTGTGAAACTAAAAGAGTTAGAAAAACGCAATTTGGTACAAATGTTATACAGGTAGGGGGAACTAGAACCACCATATTTTGGTTATGGGGTGAGTGACCCCTTGGGCCCCATTCACTCTAACCTTAAAATTTTAAATGGCATCACCCCTTTTGTGATCCCTTAAATTAAACGTTTTTTCGAGTAGTATTCACCAGTACAAGAATGTTTTTAAAATATAATACAGGGCCGAACAAAAAAGTACAATTAAAATAAATTCTGTTTCTATGAATTGCTATTTTATTTAATTGGATTCTTACAATTCATTCCATTTTGGGCTACAAAAAAGGATAATAAAATGTTTTGCTCCAAATACTCGAAGCAGTGGGTCAGGTTTCAACAAATAACAATCACCTATTTCAGTCAGGTGTCTAAATCGCAATTCTTTCAGCCATACTGTAAACCATGTCTAATACCGGATAAAGAAGAAAATTAAATAGTGAATTCGTCTGAAATTATTTCACCTCGATCGTTTTTTAATTTGATGTACAATCTAACACACCTGACTGCAATAGGTGATTGTTATTTGTTGAAACCTGACCCACTGGTTCGAGTATTTGGAGAAAAAAAAATTATTATCCTTTTTTGTAGCCCAAAATGGAATGCATTATAAGAATCTAATTAAATAAAATAACAATTCATAGAATCAGATTTTTTTTTATTTATGCTTTTTGTTCGGCCCTGTATTATATTTTAAAAACATTCTTGTACTGGTGAATACTACTCGAAAAAAGGTTTAATTTAAGGGATCACAAAAGGGGTGATGCCGTTTAAAATTTTAAGGTTAGAGTGAATGGGGCCCAAGGGGTCACTCACCCCATAACCAAAATATAGTGGTTCTAGTTCCCCCTACCTGTATAACATTTGTACCAAATTGCGCTTTTCTAACTCCTTTATTTTCAGAGATATTCGCATTGAAAGTTTTTAAATTGACACCCTGTATATATACTTAAGAAATTTTTTCAGAACTCTCTCAAGAGTATTAATATGTACTGCATAACTTGGACTCCAGACAGGTGCACAATAATTAAGTTTACTGAGAATAGAAAGAATTAAACAAAGTAATTATAGTTTGAACATTATTAAATTTTTTGCAACTACGTATAATAAAACCCAGCATTTTCAATGTCGATTGAACAGTATTATTTAAATGGGGTACACAAGTTAGTCGTTGATTAAAAATAACACCCAGATCAGTTATTTCTGAGACCCTACTAACTGTTATACTATTGATTATGTAATCAAACACTACAGGATTTAACTTGCGATTAAAGGATAGTACATTACATTTTTTAGTATTGATCTTAAGACCGTGTTGTTGACACCATAAATATAATCTATTAATATTATTTTGTAGATGGATACAATCAGATAATGAATAAATTGTTTTACATAGTTTAATGTCGTCCGCATACATTAAGAACTCACAATCAAGAATTTCTTTAACGGTATTAATAAAGATGGTGAAAAGTAAGGGCCCAAGGTTAGACCCTTGGGGTACACCACTTGACGCAAGATAGGGCAAAGATTGACAGCCACCCACTTCAACAATTTGTTATCGATTAAATAAATAAGACTTTATGACACAACTTATATTGCCATTGATGTTATATTTATTTAAGTAATCTATAATAATATTATGAGGCATGCAATCAAATGCTTTTGATATGTCTGTGTAGATAAAATCTATCTGGTTTGTTGATCTAATTCCGAAGCTATTTTGTGAGTTATATTAATTAAATTGGTCGTTGAGAAATCATGCGATACCCGACCATAAATTTCATCAGAGAGGATACTCTCAAATACTTTGGACAAGTTATTAAGAAGTGAAATTGGCCTGTAATTTAAGATATCACATCTATTTCCCGATTTAAAAACAGGAACAATACGAACAACTTTCCAACAATCAGGAAATACGCCGCCTTTAAGTATAATGTTAAAAAAAAATCGCACAATCGCACAGTGGTCCCACCATAGGTTATAGCCTGAATATTTTCATGTTTAAATTAAGACGTCATACTTCGTTCAGCATGTTATCAATATGCATACTAAATGGAAGTATAAAAAAAATCTTGATACGTGCATAAATTCAGTTCCTGTTGACATCCTAAGTGGACACATCTCGTCAATACTCCGTTGTGTTATCGGTGCGCTAATTTTCACTTCCTTGACAACGGCCAAATACTCGGAATTTATGAATTTGTGCAAGTGTTGTTGTAATGGAATTTGAAAATGAAGGTATGTACAATATTTTACACACATTTTTATATAAAATATAATCTTTTACATAAAGTTACAAGAGAGCTACGCCTCTTCATATTTTTTGTTTAGTTTACAGTTTTATTAAAATTCATCTAAACTTTTAACTACTTTACGCAGCAATCCGCGAAATGATTAGCACTTCTTATTGTTCAATAAAGTGTGTACTTTTAGAAGATACAAGCGATTATCTGCGTAAATTTGTGCAGGTGTCTCATTTTTGCCTTCTAAGCTTTAGTAGCATTTCCTTAGTACACCTTAATTTAAAAAATGGTGATGTGGCCATCATGTTACTTTCTCCTACTTGATGGTATCATAGTCATTTATATTTACGCTTTCATGGTTTATTTTGAATTTAAATCATATTTTAAATGTACATCGAGCGTTTTGTAGACTCGGATGAAACGTTTAAAACGTCAAAATTATGAAAGATGGAAAAATTAACTATGGTCGACGGTAAGGTGTGTAGTGCTCTTACTGAAACATCTTCGAGTAGGTGTTACATATGTGGTGCAACACCAAAAGAAATGAATGATATTAAGAATTGTTTAAATAAGCCGATCGATCTCACTAAATTACAGTTTGGGCTATCACCCCTTCGTGCACGGATTCGATTTTTTGAATATTTTATTAACGTATCTAATAGACTTCAGTTTAAAAAATGGCAAGCCAGATCTCAGGAAGAAAAGTCTCTTCTTGCTAAATAAAAAACAATTAGTCCAAAAATAGTTTAAAGAAAAATTAGGTTTAAATGTAAACAAACCGCATAGTGGAGAAAGTGGTACATCAAATGATGGAAATACGACACGAACATTTTTTTTATATTCAGACATTTCAGCTATGCTAACTGGAATAAATAAGGAACTGATTGACAGGTGTTGCAACTTGTTGAATTGTTTGTCATCAGGCTATAATATAAAGATAAATTTAAAGATTAAGCATTAGAGACCGCTCAGCAACTAATTCAAAATTATCCTTGGTATAATTTACCAGCATCTGCACATAAAGTTTTATTTCATGGAGCTGAAGCAATTGATCACGCTTTATTGTCCATCGGAGAGTTCTCTGAGAGGCTGCAGAATCGTCAAATCAAAATATTAAACGTTTTAGGCGCGACAACACTAGAAAAATGTCTCGCGAAAAGACAAACGTTGACGTTTTACATAAACTTCTCCTTCACTCAGATCCTCTTATATCTAGCCTAAGAAAATTGCCGAAAAAACTGGTGTATTTTCGAGAGAAGTGTATTAGTGTAAACAAATTGTTATTACCTCGTTAGATGTGAATTCCTAATTTTTAATTTCTAGTAATAAAAACGGGTATTAATAAAGTTATAATAAGACTTTTATTCATTCGTTCTCTTCTTCAATAATGGATTTAATTTTAATTATAACAGCGTACAATTTGAGTCATTATTAAATAGCGTCATCTCTATAACCGCCTTTCTTAGGTGGCGGGACCACTGTGAATCGGTCCGCACAACACACTCGCACAGTCCTTTATTAAAAATCCGGGAATTTGGTCCATCCCCATTGTAAGATTACCCTTATATACTTATATATACGCACCAATGGCCAAAGATGGGTTAATACCATCTAATTCAAGACACCCCCCTGGCAATTTTTTTAAAATTATTAATCCTTTTTATTGGCATATAATCTATTTATTTACAATTCTTATATATTTACACTTCTATTAAATATTTACACTTTTCTTGTATTTTATTTTTTCCCTTTCTCTTAGGTGCATCTTTCTAATTTGTTCACTTCAATTTCCTTTACCACTTTTACGGCCTCCTTTCCTCCCCTCAATAACTTCAACCACTCACCCTGCCCATAAAACTTGCCCCATATGCCTACAAGCACTTCACAATCCTGCCTCCAGTGGTCCCATCGCTCTTCTTCTTTTCCACATACCCTACATCTCCTCTCTTTTTCTGGCATCCAGTATCTGCACTCTCTTTCTTCGCTACCACACCGATATCTTGCCAACAGTGTCTTCTCTTCCCACTTCGTACTTTCGAGTAGGTAGCTTGGCTTACCCACCATTTCTGCTATTCTATTGTAATTGGGATTATATCTACTTTTATTGAGGTTTTCCCACCTTTCCTGTCTGTCGATATTTTCACTATAATCTCAATCAGAATCCCTCTGTTCACAATTGCCTTCATGTATTCGATTGACCATCCTAACTTTTCTTCATACATCTCCCGCCTACCCATCTCCCACTGAGACCCACCACTTTCCTTCTTGTCTGCTTCTTTCGAAACTTCATTTACCAATTCTGGTATCCCTAAACTCCTTATTCTTCTCTCATACTTTGCCCATTTTTTTCCTACAGCCACCCACACGTTACCAACATCGATTTCATGGTACACAATGTATCAGTAATCCTTTCCAGACTAAACATTTTCTTCAACCACCAAGTCTGCAACCCTTCCATTTTCTCCCTCATGCCAAACCCCTATACTTCCGCTCCATACAATAAAATGGTTTTCAAGCATACCTTCCAAATAGTTTCCCTCGCTACCATCGCGAGCTGCTTTAAGCTTCCTCTCCACATAGTTCATACGCTCCCCCCATTTCCCGTTTTATTGAAATACTATCCCTAAATATTTAAATTCTTTCACTCTTTCAATCTCCACTCCCTTCCAGAAAAATCTTTCATTCTTTCTTTTCCCCCCCTTTCATGCAGATCATTACTTTCGTTTTCTTGACATTCACGCTTAACTTTATCCTCTCAAAGTATCTCCTCACTCTCTTTATCATACATTCAAAGCCTCCTTTTCTTTTGGCAATCATGGCTATATCATCCGCATATGCAAGCATTCTTATTTTCTTCCCGCTTACCATTACCCCTCCATCCTGGCCTTGTTCCAACATTTTTTTTCTAAATCTGCTATGTAAAGGTTAAAAAGCGTTGGGCTCTTTGGGCACCCCTGTCTAAGACCTCTACAGCCCGACAAATCTCTTGTGACCCAAAAAGGCGGATTCACGCATGGTGGGACGTCTCGTAGGGAAAGAGAGGTAGTGACATAATTTATATGAAGAGCCAGACATCTTTGTAATTGATTTCCATTTATTTTACAACAGCCTGTATCGTCAAAACGTAATAATAATAGGCGTGCATCTCCATTTTGCTAACGCGCATAGGACCTTCAAGTTCACGAGAGATTTGCCGGGCTGTAGTTGTTCTGAACCACCCGGTCCTCTCGCTTGTTCCTTTCACTCTACATTCAGTCTTCTCATAGATCCTTCCAACCCATTCTCACATTTCATCCGATATCCCTCTTTCCTTCATGCAGCTTATCCCTATCAAGTGAATCATATGCCCCTTTCAGATCGATAAACAAGATGTACACCTTTCCTTTGGTCTCCCTGATTCCTTTCTCAATTACTTGGTTTAAAGTAAGTATTTGATCTGTTGTCCCGCTTCTTTTTCTGAACCCTGCTTGGCTGTCCGGAATTATTTCCTTAGCTTCCACCTCCCTTTTCAATCTCTACCACTATTTTCATGCATAACCTGTACGATGCACTTGTTACGTTAATTGGACTGGGGTTTGCCGGGTCCTCCCTTTCCCCTCCTTTGAAGACTAGGAATAATCTCAGCATGTGTTTAGCTTTCCGGGATTTCTCCCTCTCTGCTCCATATACTCTTCAGTTGCTCCATAAAAGCTCTCCACCCATCCCCTTGCTCTTCTTTTAAAGAAACACTGAATAAAACACTTACTATGTTTTTTACCACAATTTATTTGATGTATGTACAAATATTACATATACATATCACGACTTAAGTTTCGACGTTTTACTGTCATTACAGTAAAAAACATAGTAAGTGTTTTATTCAGAGTTTCTATAATGAATTACCACGTAGTAACGGTCGCGACCATCACCTTGATCTTCTTTTAAAATTTTTACCGCCCTCACTTCTACTTCTCCTGGGCCATGTACGCTTTTTGCCCTCGTTCTGTCCATCGTTCTTTCAATTTCTTCTTCTTTCAAGTCACATCTTTGAAGCACTGTGATAGGATTTTTGTTGGGGTTTTCCGTTGCCATGACTTCATTCATACTCTCGCTAAAGAAATTCCTCATCTGCTCAATATTCACTATATCCTCCTCTTTCTTCCTTCTTCTTCCTATGAGCTTCCAGACTTCTCCTTCTGTTTTGAAGTTTCTCATTATCTCTACTTGTTCTTCTTTCCATGCTACCTTCTTGTGCTCACAAATTACTTGGTATCCTTGTGGTGCCCGCCTCTACTCTGACCTATAATTGACATCTGATCAAGCGGACACCTACATACATTGTTGCTATATAACCTGTCGAGCGGTTGCCAGATTATATAGCCAAGGGTTCGCCTGACTCGCAATCGTGACTTGGACTTAACAATACTAATAAAATAAGCTTTTAGTCATTACTTACCTTTACACCTGCTGTCTCAGTTCGGGTTCACTGGCATCTCGGCGTCGGCACAAATTCGTTCACTCGCAATTAACGTTTCGTAGGAGTAATGGGATCGGGATATCAATGAATTACTATTCAAAATGACATCGGCGGCAATTGATATGATAAACGTGATATATTAATGAAATAAATAATTTAACAAACATTACTCTTGACATACATTTAGTGGACAACACAATCAATACATTAAAATCTAATTCAACAAACATGACAATTATCTGACGTTACATCTTACAAAAGAATAATTACAACACAAGTGAAAATTAACCTTTACACATTATAAATGAATTTAGCCAAAACCTCTCATTGTCACCTTACATTACCTCACCCATTAGGAAAAAGGAGCAACTGTACCGTACGCGGACCGTAGGACTAAAACTCAAACTCAAAAAGAACTCTAAAAGAACTGACTGACTGACTGACTGACTGTAAAAAGAACTCTCCAAGAACTGACTGAAAATCTACATGTTCTACTGTCCACGAAACCTCTGTGTCCCCTCCGTTTTCTTTAGGAATTTTCCTGCGAAGACAAAGGGAATCCAGAGTTAATTAATGGAATTTTATGATAATGAACGAAATTTGATTAGTCGGACATCGCTAATACCTCTCACCTCTCGCATCTTTGATTAATTACACGTATACTTTTTACACTCCTCACATCCTTTTTTGGACCTGTTCCATTCTTCGAGCCAGTCTTCCGGGTTTGTTGTCCTCCATCTTTTAAAGGTATACCGTTCCCTCTTTTTTGCTTCCCTGCATTCATCGTCATGCCATTCTTTTTTGTTTTCCTCTCTTTTTTTCCTGATCTTTCCACCTGCGCTGCCCTTATGCTTTCTTCGATCTCTTCAATAGTCCTCCTCGTCCCTCAGTTGATTTCTTTCAAGTTGTCTTTAAACTTCTTTACTAATTTAATTCCCCAATTGTATAGCCTTCCCTTTTGCCTATGCCTATCTTGTCTTTCCTCTTCTGCCCCTACCTTAAATTCCACCGTTACGGAGATATGGTCCCACCCCTCCATTACTCCCATTCGGAAGTCCCGCGCCTCTTTTTCACCCTTACTATTCACGACGATGTAATCTTTAATACTTTCCCCCCTTTTTCCCACATATGTGTATTCACCATATTCATCACCTCCCCTGGCACCATTCAAAACGTACTATTCGTCCTTTTCCAGCCATTGAATAATTTTCCTTCCTTCGGTGTTTATTACTTCATCCTTAGCAAGCCTCTTCCCTGCTCCTCCTCCTACCCTTATTTTTCTCCGCCTAGCCCTCCCGTTCTTGCGTTAAAATCAACTCCAATGATTATGACTTCATTTTTTTCCAACCTCCGCTGTCGATATTTTCCATCAGTTCTTCTATATTCCCTTTATTATTGTAGATTGTTATTATTCTGAATCGTATATTTCCAACTATGTCCCTCCTCTCCTGGATACCCTCGGTTTCTTTGCTTATTTTCTCTTCTTTTGCCCATTTTTTTTAATTCCCCCACTTGGTCTACCCTTGATCCTCTCCTTCACTGCCGACTGATACTTCCAATGATATTCGCCTGGTAGCCCCTCCCTTACCTCTTTCCATTCTTCCTCCCTCACCCATGTCTCTACTAGACCCAGCCAATCACTTCCTCTGATAAATTCCTGTAATTTTTTCCACTCCTCATCCTCTAGTTTCTTTTTTAATCTCCTTACATTCCAGAAACTTCCACTAACTCCTTGTGCGTACTTTACTTCCTCCTTTTCGCCTTTATTATGACCCCGTCTTCCATTTCCATCATCCTTTTTGGCGTTGTTCATCTCATCTTGGTTTTCTTCTTTATCCTTCTCTATCAAGCTACTATGTGAATTACTTTAATTCCATTTCTTGCTTATTATTCTTTCATCTCTTGCAATACCTGGTGTCAGATGATCCAGTCCCCTTCCTACTCCTACGCTCACTTCTGTTCCCTGTTGTACTTCTCTTCTTCTTCTTCTTAACTAACTTTTTCCTCTTCTCTTATGACATCATTGATTACACTCCCTTGATATTGTTGTTTTTTCTCTCTGTTTTTCCCTTTTGTTTTGCATATGATGCCATTTATTAAGCTTTATTCCTTCTTTCGTGTTATTTTGTGCATTTCCGTTGCTATCCTGTTCAGTTTCGTTATTCTATTGTCGTCATCACGCTCTTTTACCGAGTCATCCCTCCCTACTTTTTTGGCTCTTCTAAACATTCTATGTCCTCCTTCACCTTATTCCACCTCCACACTTTCCCATTGATTGTTATCTTCTGGTAACCTATTTTGGTCAGTGCTTGCCCTTTCCCTTAGATACTTCTGTATCTTTCTTTCCTCTTTTATCAAGTTGTCATCTATAAAGATTCTTTCCTGAGAATTTTTTTGTTTATTTTAATTTTTCATAACGTTAATTTTGTCCGCTTTTTGTTTAAGCTTTACTACTACTGTCTTTCCGATCCTATCTATATTGAAGCTTTCTTGGACTTCAGTCTCCACTTCCAAAGTCTCCCTTATTTTGGAATTCTTTTCCTTTAATAACGATGTTATTTCTTCTTTCTTGTCTTTCTTTCTTTTCCAATTGTCCTTTCAGTTCGACTATTTTTTGCTTGAGATTTTCCCTTTCCTGCCTCCATAATTCTTTCATCTCTCTAATCTTTTCACGCCATGTATCTCTTGCTTCCTTCACTTCCAAAGTCTCCCTCATTTTGGAATTATTTTCCTTTAATAACGATGTTATTTCTTCTTTCTTGTCTTTCTTTCTTTTCCAATTGTCCTTCCAGTTCGACTATTTTTTGCTTGAGATTTTCCCTTTCCTGCCTCCATAATTCTTTCATCACTCTAATCTTTTCACGACATGTATCTCTTGCTTCCTTCATTTCCTCCTTCCATATAATTTCTCGTTCCTTTCTTATCGCTTGCGTGATCATTTCAACGATGTCCCGGCAGTTCCCGCTGTAACCGTAATTCTCTGTTTCCGTCTTCGGTTTTCTGTCTCTTTTTTGGTTACTTTCCTCCCCAAACGACGTATCATCGATCTTCCCTTTTCCGCATTATCCTTCGATGACTGTTGCTGCGGTGATCTCTGGGTGACCTCACTTCCGCTGAAAGCCAACTTATTTCTGTGCTCTTCTTCCTGTTTATCTCATTCTTCTACATTCCTTTTTATCCCTTTGTTTGTTTTTCCCGCCCATATTGACTTGCATATTGCGCGTTTTCGTTTCCGTTCTTTAATATTCCCGTGCCCGTATTTATTTTTCGTCAAATAATATAAATAACCTAAACGATCGTTGCTTTTTATCGAGGTGTAGCAAAAAAACAACGGCCGCAGTTTTTTAGCCGAATTCGACGAGTTTCGCACTGAAATGTCCGACCGGCTTTCGAATCTGATTAATACAAATACTAATTTCGCATTTATAAAGTCATGTACAGTACGGCAAACGTAACTTGCCGTTGCGCAGTGGCAAAATTGTGGGCGGAACCTTCGAAGGGCGCTCTCGATAGATTTCGTGAAGAGTTCGCGCGCCTGGTACATTCAATTATGTGGAGGAGAGCGCCCGATAGAGTTGTAAATGAATAGCGCCCGCGAAGAATATGTGCTTGCTTATTACAGAGACTGTACTCGGCCGGCTGTAGAAAGAGAGCTTTCGCTTGCTATCTGCGCGTCTGGCCAACTTATATTTGTCGTCCTGTAACACTACTCTTATACCCTTTGATTGCTGCATCTTTAGTTTTGCTCCCGTATACTGTTCAATTTATTAAACACTTGTTTACACTTGCAATTAATGCGAAAACGATGACACACATACAGCGCAATGCTCCTATTCTCGCAAATAATGATGGCTAACTTAAACAATACAAATAAAACAATAGATAACTTAATTAAAAGACAACAAAACAATAACCTTAATAAAACATTATACGCAGGGCCGAAAATAGAAAATAAAACTTACAGGTCATTAACATCTTTGGTGAAGTTAGCCAAAAAATACGCAATATTTAAAAAAAACATGATATTAATGTAGCATTTAAAACTAGTTTTTCCTAGGCTTAAGTTTGATGTATGTGAAATTGTGTTCTTTATGTGAACTTGTGAAATGTAAAAATGTAAGAAAAGTAACGGGTGACCAATAACGGCTCCGCTGCGCTGCGCCGTCGTCCAGCGAAACCCATCAAAATTAAGCGATTAAATTGGTAACGGACGACGTCACAGCGTGTGTAATAGCAACTATTATAAGGCTAGTTTCACGCCTGCGAGGTTTTACGCGGCGCGGTTCAGATTCGGCGCGGTTGAGGCGGTCGCGGTAACCTCGCCGATATGTTTACACACGTCAGGTTGCTGTGAGGTTTGATTGCGGTCAAATCTATCAGTTCAGCATGGACCGTAGACGTGTTATAGCTATGATGGTTCCTTTAAGGCGAATAAAACGAAAAAGGCGGAATAGAATTAATTGGATCCAACCTCTTCTTACGAAAAGGAGGGTGTATGGTTCGTTTTACACACTTTTTCAGGATCTAAGAATAAACAGTGACAATTTTTTCAATTACTTCAGGATGTCAGTAGCATCCTTTGATGAACTGCTCCTACGACTAAGGGATTTTATTCAACATAAAGACACATTTATGAGGGAATGTATTGACCCAGCTGAAATGTTGGCAGTTACATTAAGGTAAGTAAAATTGAAAAATGGCACACTTTTAATCAAAATAGTTTACAATAATCGTAATTTATAATAAAATATATAATTTATACGCATGACTTGGCAAAATCGAATGTTTCTTCATAAGAACTGACGTCTGATACGGGAGAGATGTTGTATATGATGGCTGGAGATTGTGACAAAAATTGGGAACTGTGGGATTGGGATATAGTGTAGTGAGGTGTAGCTTGGTGCAGACAATTTGTTATATTATGCTCAGTTACTTTATGAGTAACACCTACTGACGTGCTTGGCGTATCCTGGGCTAAATAGACAGGTTTTGTAGCTGCTTCAACTCTTTGCTTCCGCAGTTTGATAGCTTGCATTGTTTTAAGAACGTCCATTTGGAATTCAATCACTTCAAATTCATCAAAATCTTCAATGGAAGGCAATATTCTATTAAAGAATGACTGGTGCCTATTTGGTTTTTCCCTAATAGCCTCTATCATTTCCAATTCGACGGGGTCCAATTTTCTTTTATTTTGTCGGGGTTTTTAAAATTATGTCCAGTCACTATCTGAGCCTGAGTACTTCTAGGTTCTTTGCTAGACTGACCACTTGAGGCTTGGTTGTTTGATACGTCCATAACTTCAGAAGGATTATCATGTTCATTAATCTCCACATTCTCGGAATCGTTGACATCTACAGAGAGACTATCTTCTGTGGTTCGGTGTTGAAATATTTTATCAAGGAACTGCAACTGAGAGTCGTATATGTACGTTTTCAAATTTAGTGCTCCAGACCCTGATTTTTTAGTTTCTTTAATTTTGTTTTTTGATTTTCTGTAGGAATCTCTGACATTTTTCCACTTTTTCATGACATCTTTACCTGCAAAAAAAAACGTCATTGGATTGTTTGTTTCAGATATCTGGCAAGTGGTTGCACTTTTACGGATTTACACTACAGTTACCTCTATGGGATTTCGACTATCTGGTCAGTATTGCGCTCAGAGTGTATTCCCTTGCCAAACAAAGAAATATGGGAATCAACTGCACTTAAATTGGAGAGGAAAGCAAATTTTCCGCATTACATCGGAGCAGTGGATGGTAAACATATAAGAATAGTTCACCCTCTCAACTCAATGTATATTAACTACAAAGGATATTCGTCCGTAGTCCTGATGGCTGTTGCCGACGCCGACTACCGTTTTGTGTATGTTGACATTGAAGCCTACGGAAAGGACTGTGATTCTAACGTATTTCACAACTGTTCATTGTGGACATCAATAATCAAAAAGAAACTGGATTTGCCAGAGGAAAAGCCCCTCTCAGGATCAAACAGTCCGAAAGTACCTTATTTCCTAGTTGGAGATAACGCGTTTGGGTTGCACAAGCATTTGCTTAAACCGTACGGTGGACATCACTTGACGATCAAAAAAATAATTTTTAATTATCGCCTATATAGGGCTCGTAGGTACGTGGAATGCGCTTTCGGAAAATTAAGCAACAAATGGAGAATCTTCCATCGAGCTATTAACTTAGATCCCGACTATGCTACAGACATTGTAAAGGACTGTGTAGTTTTACATAATTTCGTACGTGACAGAGATGGCTATGAAACTGAGAATACCTTGTCGATCACAGGACTAAAAGATATTCCGACATACACAGGGAAAAGAACAAGGGCAGGATTAGCAGCACTAAATGCGAGAGATGTTGTGAGTGACTACTTTTTAACAGAAGTTGACGCTGTAAAATGGCAACTTTCAAAAATCTGATTTATTTATTTAAATAACTCAAGAAAAAATGTATTTAATAATAAATGAAATGTAACTTACCAAATATATCTTTCTCATTGTCACCCAGTTGTTCAAAATCACAGTTTAGTTCTGCACATATTTCCTTCCACGATTGAAAGGTTTTATTTCTGTCCTTATATTTTGCACTAGTTTTGTCCCAAATCACTGGCCTTTCTTGAACTAATGAAATTAGTAAATCCATGAGCACAAACAAAATAAAACTTAATAATAAAAAAATAATTTTTATAAATTATAATAATTAAACCACTTGTGGATTGTAAGAATGCGAAACCGAAACTAAAACGCTTGTGTGTGTTGCATGGTGCAAAGATTACATGGTGTGCCTAGACGGCCGCGTTCTCTCTCTAAAATCTTCCCCTCTCTCATTTGGCCGATGCTCAGTGATGCAACCTTGTAAAACTACTGCTAAGCTAAAAAAAGTCGATATAACTAATTTAAATGTCTGTCGCACGTACTTTATTTACATTTTATCATATTTTTTCGTATTGTTTAGTGTGCAAATAGCAAATTAAACATCTAAAACCACATTTATTAATTTTCTTACCAACATATTTACTTTAAATAAAAAAAAAACTTTAATGCTCATGATATTTTAATATATCATTGTGTAATAAACTAAATGTTTTATCGTGTTTTTATGTCGAAATCGAATTTTAACGTGGTTTGCAATTTATTTTCGTTAGTGTTGATTTTTATAGTTTCATTTTTCATGGTTGGTAATTGCAGCATCAAAAATATTCAAAAGGGGCGTGGTGCGGGACTTATAGGCACATCATGTAATCTTTGCACCATGGTGTGTTGGGCTGCACCTGTGTGTATACCCAAGAGGTTCGAATTTCACCGCTTTGATCGCTTCACACTTGTGCGGCGTCCGCCTCAACCGCGCCGATTCTGAACCGCGCCGCGTAAAACCTCGCAGGTGTGAAACTAGCCTAATGAATTAAGCAAAGTAATTGGTGAAGATCGACGGCTCCTTTTTCGTTTTTTTATTTTTCATTTTCAATTTTCAATATTTATTTTTCATTTTTATTTTTTATTCCTAATTTTTTATTTTTATTTCTTTTATTTTTTTTAAAGCCTCTGCGATCCCTGAAAATTTCGGCTTTCCGTTTTGAAAAGAAAAATGTCCTTAAAAGAAGGAAAACGAACCCAGGGGATGCAAATGGCACGTAGGGGTAGTTCCAAAATTTTTGAAAAAATGTCATGCCATCCCTGAAAGTTTCAGCTTTTCGACTTTAAAAGAAAGAAATTCGTCCTTAAAAGAAGAAAAACGAACCCAAGGGGTGCAAAAGGTGCGTAAGGGTAGTTTCAAAAATTTTGAAAAAATATCTTCTGCCATCCCTGAAAATATCATTTTTTCGACTTTAAAAGAAAAAAAAATCCGTCCTTGAAAGAAAAACGAAACCAGGGGTGCAAATAGAGCGTAGGGGTAGTTCAAAAATTTTTGACAAAATATCTTCTATCATCCCTAAAAGTTTCAGTTTTCCGAGTTTAAATGAAAAAAATCGTCCCTAAAAGAAGAAAAACGAACCCAGGGGTGCAAATGGAGGATAGGGATGGTTCCAAAAAATTTGAAAAAGTTTTTGCTGCCATCCCCGAAAATTTCAGCTTTTCGACTTTAAAAGAAAAAAAAACACGTCTTTAAAAGAAGAGAAACGAACCCAGAGGGTGCAAATGGCGCATAGGGATGGTTCCAAAAATTTTGAAAAAAATCCCAATGAAAGCCAGTTATCCCTTCTGCCATCCCCGAAGGTTTCAGCTTTTCTACTTGAAAAGAAAAAAATACGTCCTTAAAAGAAGAAATCTTTTTTTTTACCCGGTTTTTAAAAAATCATATCTCGGAAACGGGGCAAAAATTCAAAAAAGTGGCTCGATCAATTTTAGATTATTTGAAGACATAGCGGGATCGTCCAGCACCAGCGGTTACGGAGGAGATATTTTTTTTGGAAACGTGCAAAAATCGAAAATTTGCGTTTGAAAAATCACCCCCGGGGGTGGGTATGAAACGAAACGACGGGACCGGTTTTAAAAGCTTGCCCGGTTATCTGGGCGTCGATCTTCGCGCAAAAACTAACAAAATTTTCCCGAATAAGGCCCCGATAAGGGGTGAGGTTTAACCCTATGCCCCCCCCCCCCCGTTTTAAGGGTGAGTTTCGGGGGACGTGATTTTTACAATCCTTCTCATATTTTAGGGCGAATTTTTTGTGCCGGTCGGCCGACGCCCCTTTATAGCGGTTTGTTCTGGGCTGTCAAACTTTTCTTCAAACTCTATTTTTAATTCCAAAACTCCGATAGATAAAATAGATTAGGCATTTGTCAATTAACATTCAAAGATTGTAAAGGAGTGAACATAGGGCAATCTGGTCGCAATTTCAAAATCAGATTAAAGGAACATTTAAGATCCTTCCGATTACATCAAAATAACCAGGAAATGCAAGGAAAATAGCGGGTTGGCGTGGGGGGCTGGAGAAGTTGGCGAGGCGTTAGAGGAGAAGAGTTTACGGAAGAGGAAGTCTAAACAGCATTCAAGGAATTGAAAGGAGGAAACGCGGCAGAAAGGGATGGACTGAAGGCAGAAATGTGGAAAACAGATAGGGGAAGAGGTTTAAAGAAATAATAAACCAAATGTGGGGAGGACAGGAGAGCATTCAAACAACATGCGGAATCAGCAAGATGTGCCCTGTACACAAAGGGAAAGATGTAAAGAAAGCGGAAAATTATAGAGGGACACGATAATGAGCACAGGACATAGGATCGCTATGATAATGGTGAATGGTACCCGAGTTGCAGGGGGGATTTAGGAGGGGGAAGGGCACGAGGGACCAGATCTTTACCCTGGCTTGGATGATAGAGAGAGTGATGGAAGGGAAGGGAGTGTGATTGCGGTATTCCTGGACTTGAAAGCGGCGTATGATTCGGTATCGAGGGGGTTAGTGATAGATTGGGTAGGAGGCGTGTATGAGGAAACGTGGGTGGAAGCGAAAGTGGGAGAGGTGTCAGGGAGGTTAGGACGTGGATGGGATTGAAAGAGGGGTGTCCTCTGAGCCCGGTGCTGTTCAATCTATAGATATATTAGTGAGTTAAAGGAGGCGTTGAGGAAAGGGCAGGAGGGGGGTGGTGATTGGAAAGTGTAAGTTATATAAGGAATGAAAGGCATGTTGAAAAGGGTGTAGAGATATATGGACGAGAGGACTGTGTGTGAATGTAGAGAAAACGAAATAGACGAGGTTCCGGAATAAAGGGAGAGAGGGGAGAGTGAAAGAGCTACAGTGGAAGGGGGACGTGATTGAGAGGGTGAAAAGGTTTGGGTATTTGGGATTTGTTTAAAGGGACGGACGGGTATAAAGAACACCCACGATGGGTACAGGGAAAGGCGAGGAAAGCATAGGGAATGGTGTGGGAAAAATGGGAGAGGTGGAATAATATTAGAGTGGTGTACAAGGTGTGCGACGCATGTGTGAGGCTTGTGCTACGGAGTGTATAGAGAGAGCAGTTATGGTTCTTGAGATGGATGTTGGGGGTAGAGAAGTTGACACCAGGATACATTCTGTTGTAGGAGATGAACATGTGAGGCAATAGAGAGGGTGGTGAAGTACAAAATGAAGCTGTGTGAGTTAGGGGAGGAGAGATTGGCGAAGGCGGTGTGGGAGGCATGTGTGAATGTAGAAGGGGGGAAATGGAGAGAAGAGAGAAAGATAATGTATGAGAGGGTAGGACTAGCCGAGGTGAAGGTGAAAGAGTGGTTTGGTAGGGGTGGGAAGGTGGCGGCATGGGTGAAAGAGAAGGTGAAGGAAGTGGAAGCTCAGGCGAGGCAGGGACGGATAGGGAAGAGCTTATGATCGAAACACGAGTCACTAAAAAATAAAATGTGATATTAACAAAGAAACGGTTTTATTTAAAGTTCCAAAATGTATCACGAAGTTATCGCCTCAACCATCAATCAATTTACAATAATAGTAATTTAATGAGCATAACAATACAAAAAAATATGGCTTTTGTTGTAATGAGAATCAAACACATTTTATCTACGACTTCTTACACAAGTTTCTTGTTTAAAAATGGCACAACTGGCGATAAATAAAGGCAAAAATTGATGACTTTTAAAATAATTATTTTGTTGCCAAAGATAGTCCAACACTTAATCAATGTAATCAAAAGCTTCCGCTTTAGGCTCCTCCTTAATTAAAACTTCCACTTCAACCAAAGCCGTCTCCTTCTTTTCAAACACGACACCATTAATATCAACGTCTTTATGCTTCCTAATGAAATGCTCCTTCGCTTTCCCCCTTACAACGAATCCCTTCTCACAGATCGGACACTTGTAAGGCCTGTCATCGTTGTGCCTCATCAGGTGCACCTTCAGTTGGTCTCTCCTGGGAAACAGTTTGTCGCACAGCTTACAAATAATCTTTTCGGTAAAATGTGTCTTTTCGTGATTGACCACGGCCGAAGAAGTGTGAAACCGTTTCTCGCACACACTGCACACGAATAGATCTTCATCCGATCGCCGCCTGGTGTGAGTTCTTATGTGGTCTCTTAGGTAACGCTTCATGAAGAAAGAGTGATCGCAAAGGTGGCACTTGAACGGTTTTTCCCCGGTGTGTTTCCTCAGGTGCAGTTCAAGGGAATCGTGACGCAAAAATTTCTGGCCACACTGTTTGCAGTCGTAGGGAGTTTCTCCGGTGTGGGTGCGCATGTGATTCCTTAGATGCGTGTTATTCGAGCATATTTTATCACAATATTCGCATTTGTGCACTTTGCGAGTTCTCTTAGGATTTTTCTGATCCATGTTTTTCAAAATCTACAATAATATAAGCCTTATTTACAAAAATACAGTTACAGACTGCAGAAAATAATGAAAACAACAGATTTAAAACATTGGCAGTTGTTAAATATATTTGATTAAAGGATCTTCACTTTAACTAAAAACTCAAACAGTTTTTATAAAAAGGCATTATGTACTTCTATTACGATTTACTTGTAAGAGTTGCAACCACCTTGTTGTGTTGTAGTAGTGGTTGCAATCATTGTATTTCACTAGTAACATTAATCAGTGTTATGACTTTGCGTAAGCAAAAGAACAGATGTCCACATGATGTGTAGAGTGGGACAATACAACTAGGGCCCATTCAATAAAATATGAAATCCACTGTAAAGTAATAATAGTAATAATGAATGTATGTGTACTAATAAAAGGAAACCTCTTGTTTCAAGAATGGAATGAAGTTTTTTCATGTTCATGTAGTAAGTTGATGGTGTGAGTTACGCGACGGTTAATAAACTTATTTTAAAAATAAATGTGAAATCTCTTTCTCACACACCTAATTAATATACAGTAGACGCTTGGTAATGTGAACATCGGGTAATGGAAATTCGGGATAACATGAACAACTATTTTCATAACATTGAACGCCGTATAACGTGAACAAGCTTGCATTCGTTAATGTCAACACTATTTCGTGCAACGGATTCCCTTGGATCGGAACGCACTAGAGGTGGGCGAAATGATTCTTTTTGTGAGTCAACTCGTGAAAAAAATGTGAAAGAAAAAGGTCCTCCCCCCTATAAAATTTTACATTTCAACAAGAGTACAGTATCTGTTTGGCAGGGGAAGCGTTCACAATATAGCGTTACAAAATCCACGATTTGTATAATAAAAACAAAAAAGAATTAATATTTTGTGTGTAGAAGAACCTTAAAGGGATCTAAACATCCTGAAATGGAGAAAAGAATTTACAAATGGTTCCTGAGTCAACGAAATAAAAAACTAGTGAAGATTTGGTTGCAAAAGTTTCAAAGAAGATATTTAAAATTATCAGCTCAGCCAGAACTAATTGATCCATTTAAAGTCCAGTTAAAAAATAAAATAGAGAAACTGGGAATCACACCTGATCAGTTATATAATGCTGATTAATCGGTTCTCTATTGGAAGCTTCCTCCAGAGAAAACATTGTACATATTTTTCTAGATTGAACTGGATGAGAAGATGAGGAAACTGAAAATGTGGAAACTGAAAACACTCACATAAGAAAATCACTTCAGACAATGCAATAAATGCATTGATACATCAATTCAATAGGCAGAAGAGAATGGATTTGAATCGCATTATATTCAAACCTTAAAAGTAATAAGAGAACAAAGTTAAAAAACACAAAAAGCAAACAAAAACCACACAATATTTTAATTATTTCATTTTTAACCATAAAATAAGTCACCCTCTTTAATGTGAATAAATATTTAGTGGAAACACGGGTGGGTCAGTATACGAACGACTTCAAACTAATAACTGAGTATAATTTGTCTCAAACTTGTTCTCGGAAAGTTTATATATCGTCATCGAGGCATGAAAACGTTAAGGTCAGAAAACCGATTTTTGAATCCGTGGGGTGAGGGAGGTTTCGGATAAAAAAAAAAATTCAGACAAAAATTGAATGTCAACTGTATTGTGTACATTCCAGAAATGCCCTTATCTGAAATGTATATTCACCATAAAAATGTTTGTGAAGAACCATTTGTTAAATGTAAAATAAATAAAGCACTGCTTGATGAGGATTGAGGATTTAACCACCCTATACTTTGCCTATGTGATTTTGCGTTGTTTCTGTTAGTAGAAATACTATTTGTTAGATTTTTACCTAGTTGGCTTTCGGATACTTTATTAATAAAATTAACACTCGATCCCTCTTTAAAGTCCACCCAAACATGGGTTATTGAGTGAGGAAAAATGTTGACAAATGAAAAATAACATAAAAAGGCTATAGTGAAGCAAATAACTAAACTGTATTTAATAACTTTAGTAATTCCATTAAGAAGTGAACTGATTTAATACACTATATTTTAACGAGCGTTTCCATTATTTTCAAATAAAATAATTCGTTTTCCCTTACACTGTTGTATTTTGGTTATATTACGGGCGATGTCCAAAAAATAGATTCACTGTTATAACTGATATAACCAAGGGCTTTGACGAGGGTAACACAAGTCCGAAAGAATTTTTATTATGTTCATTGAATATTGTGGTTAGGTTTCTGTTTTTCTCTGCGACGCTACTTTCCATAGATAATGTACTGTAACGAGGTGTAATCCAGGGGTATGACAAGAGATATTGGAAACGGGCACAAGAAATCGAGCTTTACGCCGCTAATATTGGATGGCGCCACCATCAAAATTCGATGGATTTCTGTATATTATGTTTGTTGCTAACACTAGACGGCGCTTTTCCGGTAAAATGTATCTACTTGCCGTGTAATTCCCCGTGTAACTTGAAAGAAACGTGGAATGTCAAACAGTGCGGAAATCGAGGACGAAAAAAACAATCATTTCTTGTGTTAGCCTCATAGCACAATATGTACAAAATATATGTGTACATCACCCGATGAAACGTTATTAACAAGGTAAATATTGGTAAACAAAATCACTGTTTTTCTATTTATATTAAGTAGAATAATGCCCACTTGCACCGCAGCTACTTAATCATGATCAGGGTCGGTCCACTCATACGGAGTTGTTTATACTATAAAAACATTTCCGGACAAACTCTTTAGATGGCGCCAGTAAGTTTAATTCCAACTTTATAATTCCCACATTCCCGGTTATTCCCGCACTTTCCTGCATGGTGTTTGCACATTCGTTGTTGTTGTGATAGAGTACACTTGCATTTTGTAGGCTATATTCTTTTATAATCACTGCGATACCTTTGCTTTGCGATTATTAGCACGATATTCGTTTGAATTATTAAACGTTTATTGTGTGTTCATTGCGACTTCGTGGATATCTACTTTGGCGTAAGTCAATAAAGGTTAGTAATCTTTTTATTACATTAATCTAATCTAGGTACCAACAATGTACGGATCATCACGATCATCACATATATTACATATCATAAACTGTTACATTATTTATTAATAAATTTATAAAACTGAATTTTATTGTTACTTTTTACTGTTCATCCATTCTTCCAAAACATTTTTTTCTCGTACAGGATATCAATAGTACGGTAAGTCCATTATTATTATTTTTATCAATTTGGTTTTCTTTTATATACATACTACAATCTTCAACATATTTTAATAAGTAAATCTATTTCACTTAAAGAAAAATATTTAATTTTTATATTGACTAAAATATATATCATTGTTTTTTATTGCGACTATATTAATTATTCAATTACTATTTGCAAATTATTTACTTGAAAATAAATATTGGATAATTTAAAAAATTGTCGTAATAAAAAAACATGAAGTTTTATACAATTAACACTTTATTGTATATATTCGTAAATCCCGCCTGGTCCGCCGTCCCAAGTTTAGTTGCGGACAATCTCACAGGTGGCACCAAACGCAGTCTCGGGCCAGTATATGGGAGTGGGCCTTCTATAGATATATCTTTTCTATGATCATGATTAAAAAGTTAATCAATGGTTAGTGGAGAATTGGCATGCACCGCAACTTAATCATGATTAAAGTCCCCAAGAAACGTCAAATATTTAATCAGCCGATTTTGGCCGATTAACTCAAAAACGAAAAACTTCACGACGAATATAGTCGTGAAGTTAGTTACATTTGGCAGATGATTTTGAAATTAATAACCTTTGTTTTGTCTTTGTTATTAAAACCGATGGATTTGGGAATAGTTGAGCAGATTGATGAAATCGATGGCTTGGAGGTTAATGATTTTATTAATTTTGGTTTGTTTACCTCGTCCAATAATAAGAAATAATAATAATAGTATGTTAGATAGCATTTAGTCTTCATATTTACCGCGCATTTGTTTCCTCTGTTCTTAATAGAACGACGTAAAATAACCAAAAAAGAACTGAAAATCCCTAGAAAAACGTGTGCTCTCTATAATAATACTCCGTGGTCGATAGATGCTTAATCAGCCGACGGTGCAACAGAAATACTCTGATTAAAGTTAATCATGATTAAAATTTAATCATGATTAAGTTCTGCGGTGCAAGTGGGCATGAGTGTAGTACGAAAGAATATATACACACGCTCACGTATCGGTTGTGTGCATGTTTGGTGTTAGTTCACGCCGCTATTCACAGATGGCGCTTATCGATTCCAATTGATCAACATGCCTTGCCGCTTCCTGTTATTCCATGGTGTAATCTTAGTGATTGGTTAACCAACTGAAGCCAACTTTAAATAACCCAATTTCGTTAACTATTTGGTGGGAAATTTAAAA
Source organism: Ocypus olens (assembly GCA_910593695.2). Taxonomy (NCBI): domain Eukaryota; kingdom Metazoa; phylum Arthropoda; class Insecta; order Coleoptera; family Staphylinidae; genus Ocypus; species Ocypus olens. Next base: position 21,063,072 of record OU343052.1, on the reverse strand, counting down.
TCTATGTTGAATTACACATTTCCAGTGACTCATGCAGGACCGTATTTATGTGTTAGTTAAACGCCACTGTGTGCGTCACCTATCTCTAGCCATTTCTACCAGGACCAGGGTATAGTTTGTCAATTTGTTCACGGGGGTCTGGTTCGAAATCCCGACAAGCCAGAATCTCGACAAATCATTAATTCTAGATTATTCTTAAAAATATTAACCAAATACTATTTTTAACTAAATATTACACATTACTATTAATAGTTTTAAAATTTTTTATTATGTCATTACTAAAATGAATTTTGACAAATTGAAATGATAGTCGAAGGTTGAAATGAAAATTGAAATGTTTAGATTGTTTTAGAGAAACTTAAGCTGTGTACTAAACTCATCAAAGGGATAAAAAAGTTTGTTTTAAATAATCAAAAAATGCGTTTAGCACCTCAGCAATGTTTAAAAATTGAAAACGAGCGTTTGTTGACTTTGAACTTGTAAAATTTTTAACCCTGATGGGCGACCATATCCCGCACCGTTTAAGCGTCGACCTTCCATCTCGCCCCCAGTCGCAGAGGTGAATTTTTGAAAATTGATCTGCAGATGTTCACGCCACCTCCAAATTATCCGACGTGCGTTAAGCTAGAGGACCAGGGTAAACGCTAAACCAACCTTACATATGACTGCGATATCTTCCATTTCCTACCCCTAGCGAGTGGAATGTTTGTTATGCCACCAATGATTTTTCAAACAGTTTCAAACCGCTCTAGCGCAATCACCATAGCTGATATACTATACTTTATAATATCTTATAGGGAAATTTTCTTCTCTTTAAAATGTATCTTTAACTAATTAGAGGGTAGAATAGTGCCACCCACCACTCCCCATATAAATTTTAACTCAAACTACAAACCCTGTTTCGTAATTATCGTTAAAATTCCAACACCACAGTACAGATTTACAAAAAAAATCCTCCTTGTGGGTTAGGTTAAAGTGGGTACAAAGGGTGGTGGATGGGCCCTATCCTACAATCCATCGAGTTGAACATCGCCCAGAGTTTTTGCAAATGAATTAATATACAAAATACAAAGGCTAAATTTAGAAGTTACTCTTCATCAGCGCAAACCTCGTTTATGTTCAGTTAATTGGAGGGTAGGATAGGGCCCACCCATCACCCTTAGTAATAATTTTAACTCAAACTACAAACCCTGTTTCGTGATTATCGTTAAAATTCCACAACACCACAGAAGGATTTACTAGAAAAATTCATCGAATCAGACAGCGTCTTGTGGGTTAGGTTAAAGTGGATACGAAGGGTGGTGGGTGGTCACTATCCTACAATCGAACCAGTTGAACATCGCCCAGAGTTCTTGCAAATGTTGCACAAAATATAAAATCACGAATGCAATATTTCTAGGTTTGGTTGTTACTCTTCATCTGCGCAACCCTCCTTTATATTCAAGTAATTGGAGGGTAGGATAGGGACAACCCACCACCCTTCGTGTAAATTTTAACTGAAACTACAAACCCTGTTTCGTAATTATTGTTAAAATTCCGACACCAAGATTTATTTAAACAAATCATCCAATCAAACAGCTTTTTGTGGATTAGGTTAAAACGGATACGAAGAGCGGTGGGTGGGCCCTATCCTACAATCCAACCAGTTAAACATCGCCCAGAGTTTTTGCAAATGTTATACAAAATCACAAATACAATATTTCTGGGTTTGGTTGTTACTCTCCATTAGCGCAACCCTCATTTATGTTCAACTAATTCGAGGGTAGAATAGATTTACCAATTCTCATTGATTTGACATGAATATTTATAAATACTTTTTCAAATCATTCTCTAAATTTTAACACACAAGTCAACTTTCTTTGGCACGATATGTAAATTTCTTTTTTTTAGCACTAAATTCACTACATTATAGCTTTTAAATAATCATAATCATATCATTAATCAATTTAAAATACACCAAATTCTCGGCATTCAAGTTAATATCAAATAACGAGTTCTGAAGTTGGGCTATTTTACAAAATCAAAAACACAATTTTTGACTTTCAAATTTTTAGCAATTTTCGTGAACATTGGATTTTATCTATGTGTCTTATATGTAGTAAAACGATGTCAAACGATTCAATGAAATCTTCTAAGCTTAAGGAACATTTATTAATAAAAATCCGTAGTGACAAAAAAGATGAGGATTAAACGTTTTTTCAAACACTCATAGGGACAACATCTAAGAGAGATGACGATGGACTGCACGCTTCTTATAATATTTCTTTAATGATTGCGATGTCCGGAAAGGCGCACACTATTGGCGAAGAACTCATTCTACCAGCTGTAAGTGAGGTAATACGCACCATGTTGCACTAACCAGCTTTCAATATTATAAAAAGAGTTCCACTGAGTAATAATACTGTACAAAGAAGGATTTACGAAATGGCTCAGTATGTAGAAAACGCTTTATGTGACTACTTAAACACATCTGAATTCTCTATATAACTTGACGAATCAACATTACCAGGAAATGAAGCTTTACTTTTAGCTTATGTGAGATGTGTAAAAGAAGAAAAAATTTCCCAAGAATTGTTATTTGCTAAATGTTTGGAAACTGATACGAAAGATGAAACATTATTTGCTGAATTAAAAAGATTTTTCGATGTAAAAGCTATACCCTTGACTAATATCACCTCCGTTGCTACTGACGGTGCTCCGGCGATGATAGGATGACACCGAGGCTTTTTGGCATATTTAAAACAAGCTATACCGAATGTATTATCGGTACATTGTGTTATTCATCGACATCATTTGGTCGCAAAAAACCTTAGTGAACATTTGCATGAATCACTAACTTATGTTATTAGAGCAGTTAATACAATTTAAAAAAAAATGCCTTAAATGAGAGATTGTTTGCTCAACTTTGTTTGGAAAATGATGATGACTATAATCGTTTACTACTTAACACTGAAGTACGTTGGTTATCTAAAGGTGCATGTTTGGATCGCTTCTATTCACTCTTTGATTCAGTTTTGGAATTCCTGGAGAGTAAAGATAATGATTTGCGGCCCAATTTAATTATCGCAAAAAATGACATCACTTATATGACTGATTTATTTACCAGATTTAACAAGACTCATTTGAAACTACAAGGTGACACATTAAATTTAATCAAAACTAATATCTGAGTTTGTTGCAAAACTTTTTCTGTACAAACAAAACTTGGGAAGAGCAGAATGTTCTGTTTCCAAATCTTTCAAAATGGATATTCCTGACTGGGTGTTGAATCCTTTTGTAAGTAGTGAAACTCAGAGCACAAATCGTCAGTGTAAATCGCAAAGTGCGTAACTCCACATTCGGGCAAAAATTTAATTTTTGCACCATATTTGGGGAGAACGGTAACGGATATGATAGAAAAACGCCGAACTCCAGAAATTTGTATACGGGTATTTAAATGCAATTAAGAAAAAGTTGTAAGTCCACAGAGCCATTTCTGATACAGCAAACTGCGTAACTCCCATTACTCTGCATATTTGAGCCGGTGTTTTAGTGGTTATGTGTACACGTTACGTTATACTCAACTATTAGTGGATTAAAGACATTTTATAGGGTAGACTTGCAGTATTCAAGGTAGGTAAAACGTTAATTGTTATTACTATTCGCTCGTTGAAAGGGGTATCTCTTCAACAACTTATAGTTACGATATTAAACGTTAGCATTCCAAAAGCAAGATTTCATAGTTCCAGAAGGACATACGCAATTTTACAGTAGTTATTTGTTTCATTCATACAAAAAATATGCATTTTCATGGTAACGACTAACAATCAACAAACAGATCTTATTTAAAATAATAATGTTCATGTTGAAGATTGAACCTTGTCATCAAGAACGTTAAAAATACTGGGTATGGTCAAGAATAAAGGTGTCTGTAGTTCAATAGAAATGAAAAATAATGAAGGTAAATAAAACTTAATATAACATTTATTTATGTTAAATTTAATACTCTCGTGTACAACCAGGCGCGTAGACTGAAATAATTTTTGGCGAGGTTACATTTCGAAGGGGGTTTTATATTGTAAAATTGTGATTTTTTAAATACTTAAGTAGAAATTTTAGGAAAATGTTGCTTTCACGAGAATGCCTTTCACTCTGTCTACGCCACCGTATACAACTCATAAGTCTCTTAATAAGAAAATATTTGAAAAATACAAAATACACTTTTTTAAATCAAACTTTGGTAGGTGAGGAGTGCTTACAAAATACAAATACCACTACAACAGTGGATCTTGACGAGTTTATTACAAATGCGGCAAATGAGGATTTTATTTTTGGAAGTGATAGCTTACATAATAGAAATGACAGTGAATCAATGTTATTTGTTGAAGGAGAACACGATTATTTGCCAGAGAATGATCATGAGCAGGACAATGAAGATGTCGATGAAGATGAAAGTGATAGGGAACAAGAGAGTTATTATAACGGAGATGGTGGATGTGGGAATGCAGAAGAAGGTGAAAATGAATTGCATAACAAAGGTAAACGGAAACGATCAAAAAGAAACGCAACGGATATAAACAAATGGGCAGCAAATCAAAATTACAGAATGAGCGCACAAGAACTTGTATATAATGGGAAAAAGAAAACTGACGAACGGATCTATGGCGTAAAGAAAAGTGGAAAACGATTAAAACCACCTTGTCACTGTAAACTTAGTGAGGAAGAAAATTGCAAGCTAAAATGTAAATTGGTAAAAGAAAGTGACAGAAAAGCTGAATTTGAGAAATTTTGGAAGTTGGCCCGAAAAAAAGTTGTTGGTAAAAACACTGGTGATTATTAAAAACACGGCTAGAAACGAGGAACTGAAGCAGTATCCAGACGAACTACAACCACAGAATTTTATTTAAAAATTAATGGAGAACTAATTCGTGTTTATAAAAAAAATGTTCCTTAATATCTTCTGTGTTGGGGAGATAGCAATAAAAAAGTAGGCTAGGTACCCTACCAGTAATATTAAAAAAACGTTAACTCCTGAAACATCAGAAGAAATTAAAAATTTAAATGCCTTTTTGGAATATCTCCCAAAGTTGGAGTCACATTACTGCCGGGCCTCGTCATCAAAATTATATCTGGAGCCAATATGGCAGTCAAAAGCCGATCTATATAGAACTTACAAAAATGAATTTTGCAAGACAAAAAATGTTGATGCTATTTCTCGTGCAACTTTTTCTAAGACGTTCGATAATGATAATTTGTCATTGTATCAACCAAAGAAAGATAAATGTGATGTATGTGTTGCATTTAAAACTCACAACTCGTCCGAAAATGAGTATCAACATCACATCACCTTGAAAGAGGAAGCAAGGTCTGAGAAAAATAATGATAAACTTTCTAGCAACGAAGTGTTTACTATGGGTTTCAGGGTTCGGACGATATATATCATCGGATATATATCACGATATATATCATGATATATATTGTGATATATATTCGATGATATATATCATGGATATTTATGAAACACACAATACCAAAAAATCCTCCCGTTTCTCAAATATTCCCAGTTGCAGCAATATGAACAGTAAGCATTTGCTCTAATATAAACTAGAGATGGGCGAAATGACTCTTTTTTGTCAAAAAGAGTCGATTCTTGAAGTGACGACTCTGTTAAAAATGAAAAAGTAAGTGTGAGCAAAAAACAAAACTAAAATAAAAATGGTGATGTGGCCATCATGTTACTTTCTCCGACTTGATGGTATCATTTATATTTACGCTTTCGTGGTTTATTTTCTATTTAAATCATATTTTGAATGTACATCGAGCGTTGCGTAAACTCGGATGAAACTGACGTTTAAAACGTCAAAATTATGAAACGGAAAAATATACTTCAAATTCAAAAACTCGGTTTACTCAAAAACTAACGGGATTTCGAAAAAAACTTATTCTTTAGAAGTTGTTCATTTTGGTATTCTCTACAATTATTATTCACACAAATTTGCTGTAACTATTATCTTTTCATAATTATAAAGCAAAAATTGGAAAAAAATTAATAAATTTTTTTCTCGAATAGAAATGATTTTATGAAAAATATTTTCAAGCAAAAGATGTTCATTTCTTTGTTGTCTTCAATATTTGTTTAAATGTCTTTATGATATTTTTCATATTTAAGAAAATATTGGCAAAAAACAAAAAACAGTTAAGGTAAACACCCACTTCCGGTATGCGAAATTTTACCAAAAGCTTTTCAGTTCTTCAGATTATCAAATAAGACGTATGTTAAAAGTTTCATATCAATTGCTTTATTAGTTTTTGAGATACAGCGCACACAGACAGACACACACACACACACACAGACACAAAATTTTTTTTTACAAAAATTGTTGAAATGGCATCTAGGGACCCCAAAACGGATTTTTCTGTAAAAAAAATTTTTGAAAAAAAAATCACGATCACAATACTTTCTCGTACTTCGTAACGGAGAAAGTAAAAAGGTCCTCACTTTGAAGATACTTCAATTTATAACTGAAAACACTGAAGAGCAAAAAAGTCCTTATTTCAAAAAAATTTCAATTTGATGTCAAATATTTTAACAATTTAAATGTTATTTTTTTACTATCTTGTAAGCAACTGTATTTGTTTGCAATAAATAAATATAATATAAATAAAGTATGTGCATTATATAATTAATAAATCATATAAACGTTATTATTAATGATCAAGAATAAATATCAAGAAGTTGATATATATATATCGGATATATATCCGATATATTGATATTTATATAAATATCGAATATTTTCCGAACCCTGATGGGTTTACAGTCTGTGCTCTTATGCCCAAAATCCAATGTGTCTTCTTTATATTACAAGACAAAATTGGTGATACACAATTTCACTATCTACGCTTTAAAATGTCATAATGGGTACTGTTTCCTTTGGAACGAATCAGAAGGAGGTCTAACCGCAAATGAGTTTTCATCAATAAAATAGTTCATTTTCTTCTGAAATGTATAGATGTTTATCCCTCTCAAAAAAGTATTGACTACATCTTTTACAATGATAACAGAATCGAAATTCTACGTTATCTAATGCATTGTATAATTTAGCAATTGAAAAAAATGTGAATATAATTCAAAAGTATCTGCAGAAACTCCTCCGTGTGTGCTCACCTTGACGTGGTGGGGGGGCTTGCGTATCCAGATGATCCTAAGTGCTACACCAGCGGGAGCGTCAGCTCCCGGCAGGGCCACCCATGCTGGGAAGGACGTAGGTGATGGATCTGACTAAGCAGCACGCAACATGGGGCAGAAGGGGCTCCCAGCCGCAGTGAAGGCAACCCTTCTAGGGAAGGACACCCGAACAAACCAAATACTTCTATGAATGGACACCACCAATGTCAAGCTTACGGAGCAGGAGCTCGGAACTCCAGTTCCGGTCGGAGACGGGTGTGCTCGGGCGGGCACCCACCGACCGTCATCCATCGACTGCCCAAAAACAACAACCCTGGTGGGCTCGCCTTCGGGTGGCCCACCACCAACACTCAGCCACCATATCGCGAGTGCACTGCACCAGTCCCCCCTGCTCAGGGCCGGCCAACTGGCTGTCCCTGACAAGGACACTGGGGCGGCGCCTCGCGTGAGGGTGAGGAAACAGCTCTGCGGGGCTGAAAAGAAAAGGAGGAAGAAGCTGAAGGGGGCTGGCAAGAAAGCCTCCACTGTGGAACGGGCCACCACGAGCTCCAAGGCAAGCCCCCAAAAAGGGCAGCCAGGGACGAGTGGCACAAGTCACAGCAGCTTCCCCCCCCAAACCAATACCAAAGGGGGCGACGGCAGCAGACCGATCCCCAAAAAGGGGCCTTCTACCAAACAAGGCCCTTTGCCGGGAAAGGTCAAGCAGACCGTCCCCCCCACAAAGAAGCGAAACCGGTCGGACGACTCTGGGAAGTCGCCTGGGCTCAACCCCAGGAAGAAACCCAGAGACGCAACCTCAAAGCCCAAGTCATACACGGAGGCCATCAACAGACACCTGCAGATGGCCATCGTCGACAAAAGCAACCTCCTAGGTAAACTAAAGGAGGAACAGGAGAAGCTGGTACGCGACTCCCTCATGAGGGCAATCCTGGGAGTGGACCCGGCCAGCACGGTCGCGCCACACTTCTCCAGGTGGTCCTACTTGGGGGAGATACTGCGTATCACCTGCGCGGACACCGATTCCTTGAGATGGCTCGAGGAAACGGTCAACGGACTTGGACCTCTCTGGGTGGGAGCCGAACTGGCAGTGGTGCAGGTTGACAGCCTGCCCAGGCTAGTAAAAGCTTCAGCCTGGCTGCCCAATGCACAGGACAAGGATGAAGCCTTGACCTGTCTGGGCGTCCAGAACAGAGAGGCCCAAACAGCCAAGTGGTGCATTTTCCACCACGAGAAAAAAGAAGATGGCATCCTGGTGGTGTTCGGGATACCACTTCAAGAAATCGAGCTGCTGAAGGGCAAGCACCCCCAAGGCAAATGCCAACTATGGTATGGCCTGGGGAAAGTGACCCTTCACCTGAAGCAGCCAGAGGAAAAGGAAGACACCCCGCAGACCGTTGAGGACCCTCCCATGGAGACCGCAGCAGTCCAGGATGCTTCCCAAAACTAGAACCCCAAGTCCGAGGCCAGACCAGGACGGACCGGGAAATACAGAAAGGTAAGTCTCTTTTTGCTTATTAGCAATTAAGTACTAACCACACAACCAAGAAATTGACTTAACCATTACAGGCAAACTCAATATCATACAAATTAACCTCCGACATTGCAAGATGGCTGTGGCGCACTTGTGCCAACATCTACACAACCACGAGGATAACATAGCCCTCATACAGGAACCCTGGCTAACAAGCGAAAGGGTTGCCGGTATGGGCACTCTAAAAGGTAAGGTGAATTATTTTCACTCCACTAAGCCAAGAACATGTATCTACACTCCTAAGAATGTGCAGTGCGTGTTCCTACCACAACTAAGCTCACCGGACCTTGCAGTGGTCAGTGTGGAGGGTGCTGAGGGCAGGACCCTGATCCTGGCATCAGCTTACCTTCCGTACGACAGTGAGGCCCCTCCTCCCACAAAGGAGATGGCGGCACTCATTAAACACTGTGAGGACGGCAAATTAGATCTGATAATAGGGTGCGACGCCAATGCCCACCACATAGTGTGGGGCAGCAGCGACACCAACCACAGAGGAGAATCTCTTCTAGAGTACCTCTCAACTACGACCCTAGAGATAGTGAACAGGGGTCGCGAACCCACCTTCGTGACCCCCACTAGACAAGAGGTCATAGACATCACCCTCGCAAATGCGAACACAGCAAAGCAGATAGAGAACTGGCGCGTCCACCAAGACGTGTCATTCTCGGATCATAGATGGATCTGCTTCAGTATAGGAGTTACGACCGTGGAACGAATCCTGGTTCGAAACCCAAGAAGAACGGATACGGAACTGTTCAACAACTGCCTATCCAAACATCTAGAAGAGGACGTCTTCAGGCAGGACCCTGTAAACAGCGAGGCGGTTGAGAGACTGTCTCTGAAATTACAGACCAGCCTTATAGACTCTTTCCACGAGGCCTGCCCCGCCAGGAAGGCAGGCACATCTGCCAAACCTCCCTGGTGGTGTCCAGAGCTCGACCAAAAAAGGTCAGACTCTCGCAAAGCCTTTAACAAAGCCAAGAACTCCCGACTTGAGGAGGACTGGGCCACATTCAAGAGAACCCAGAGGGACTTTAAAATGACCCTCAGGAGAAACCAAAGGGCCTCATGGCATAACTTCTGTGAGGGCATTAACTCCGTATCGGAAACAGCCCGCACCAGGAAAATACTATCTGGGTGCCGTAGTGCACAGCCAGGCATCTTCAAAAAGGAGGACGGCACCTATACTGCTGACCTCCGAGAATCCCTAAGTCTGCTTCTGAAGTCACACTTCCCTGACTCCAAAAGCGGTTCTGATGCAAACCATCAAAATGACCCAGAATATCTCCCCACAGCGGAGGACTGGAACATGAGCATGGAAATCGTCACAGAAAGCAAAATAGAATGGGCAATAAGATCATTCTCCCCTTTCAAATCGCCAGGACCGGACGGTGTGTATCCTGCCCTACTACAGTGGGGCTTGGAGCACTTACTGCCGCTACTGTGCAGACTGTTTCGGGCATGTATTGCAATGCAGTACGTACCGAGACTATGGAGGGAAGCCAGAGTGATTTTTATTCCCAAATCAGGCAAAACTGACTACACGGCAGTCAAATCGTTCAGACCAATCAGCCTCACGTCTTTTCTTCTGAAAACCCTAGAGAGGCTGTGCGACAACTACATCAGGGAGCAGTGCTGCTTGAACAGCAAACTGCACCCAAGCCAACACGCCTACAGGCCAGGCAAATCGACTGAGTCGGCCCTTCATCATGTGGTATGCAGGATTGAAGGATCGCTGGCTAACAAACAGTCAGCCCTAGGAGCCTTCATAGATATCGAGGGGGCTTTTGACAAAGTCTCCTACGCCAACATAGAACAGGGTCTAAACAAACACGCGGTCCCCACAACCATCATTGGATGGGTCGGGGCCATGCTAAGGAATAGAACTGTAACTGCCTCAATAGGTAAAGAAAGCCAAACAGTAGCTGCCACAAAAGGATGTCCACAGGGCGGGGTGCTATCCCCGCTTCTGTGGAACGTCGTTGCGGACGGCCTACTACGGCAACTGAACAACGCAGGATACCATGCTGTGGGTTACGCAGATGACGTGGTAATCCTACTTATCGGAAAACACGAGAGCATTCTGTCTAGCCTTATGCAGAATGCCCTCAAAATCATAGAGGATTGGTGCGAAAAAACGTCTCTCTCGGTTAACCCCAAGAAGACAGAGTTAGTACTATTCACAAGAAAAAGGAAGATCAACACAGGTAGACTTCCCAAACTTTTCAACAACCAGCTATGCTTGGCAGACGAGGCGAAATACCTCGGTATTATACTGGACTCCAAGCTTAACTGGAAGAACCACCTAGAACACAAGCTGGAAAAAGCATGTGTCATCTTCTGGCAGTGTAGGGGCGCGCTAGGACCAACCTGGGGCTTCAAACCAAAGGTGGCCCGGTGGCTCTACACTGCAATTGTCAGACCAGCTCTGACATACGGAGCGATAACCTGGTGGCCGAGAACAGACCAATCGGTAACCAGGAAGAAGCTAAACCATCTACAACGATTGGCGTGCCTGGCCATGACGGGCGCAATGCGCACAACACCCACGGCTGCAATCGAAACTCTACTGAACCTGACGCCCCTTCACATACATGTAAAGGAGGTGGCAGTAAGCACAGCCTTAAGACTAAAGGCAAATGGCACGTGGAGCCCGACAGCAAACGGTGTGAGACACGGGAAAATATTGAGAGAGGCGGGGTTAACCATGCCTGAACTCAAAGAATCCCTCGACAGTGTCCCACCGAGACACCTGTTTAAACGGCAATACGAAATAAAAGATCAGATTAATGACAAACCAGAAATCACCGTCTATACCGACGGGGCCAAGAACCATGAAGGCGCAGGGGCAGGCATCTATTGCCAGGAACCTGACCTCAGTCTTAGCATCCCCCTAGGTAGGAATGCGACGATCACTCAAACGGAACTTTTCGGGATACTTGAAGGTGCTCGGAAACTATCGGAACTGGCAGTCTCGAACAAATCCATTTTGTTCCTCACTGACAGCAAATCAAGCATAGCTGCGCTTTCGAGACCGAGGGTGGCCAGCAGTATAATATTGGAGTGCAAGCAAGCCTTAGACAAACTCGCCGCAACCAACAGAGTCACAATCTCCTGGATTAAGGGACATTCAAATAATGAAGGGAACGACCGGGCCGATAGGCTTGCCAAAAGGGCTGCCCTGAAAAGGGAAGGCTCTAAGGCTTTGCCACTGGCACCACTCACTGTCTCCCAAATACTTAAAGGAAACTCTCTTGAAGAACACAAAAAGGAATGGCTACAGACTGACAAATATGTGGTCGCCAAAAAATTCATCCACTCACCAATACCGAAGCTGAGCAGGAAATACATTGAATTACCAAGAAGTAGCTTGCGGTTGCTAGTCGGTACACTTACTGGGCACTGCAAACTAAAAAAGCACCTCCACAACATAGGGGTGGTAAAAGACCCCCTATGTCGGAAATGCGAGCAAGAAGAGGAGACACTAAGACACATCATGTGTGAATGCGAGTCACTCAAACAACTTAGGTGGTCCGTTTTCGGAGAGGAGTGGCCAGATTGGTCACAACTGGGCAACACTCCACACGGCCAACTACTTGACTTCACAAGAAGTTTAGGTTGGCTTGAGGAGTAGGGCCCAGGAGGCGGCACAAAGGACCAACGTATGGTCTAAGCGCTGCGACCATTTGGTCGCCCTCCACAAACCATCAATCATCATCATCTGCAGAAAGGCCATGCTCAAATGGAGGCTGATAGTATGCATTCTAATATTGAACGAATCATTAGAAAGAGAAACATTAATATTCCAGCTGATTAGGTAACTATTTGCAAAAGTGCTTGTCAAAAATCCCCATATTCAGTTGAATATTTAACACATGACTTTTTTCAAACTTTTCATTCATGAAATTTTTGTACTTCAATTAGACCAGGTAAAAAAATTGGTGATCCTGTGGTTACAGGCATAAAGGCACTGAAATACAGCAATTTATTCTTTAATAAAGAGTATTTTTTATTCGATGTTGTTATTACAATGTCTTTACTTGCAATGAAAAGTGCGTAACTCCCAAAACAATTTTTATACAAGGAATTTGATGTAACTCCATTTTATGTCATTAGTAATACGAAATTTTAAAATTTAACATTAAAAACCTATTTTAAAACCTTTCTTCTGTAAAGACTAACTTATTTTGTCCTTACAATTGATATAATGGCATCTATTTTCAGTTTTTTTGCTCTCCTGTAAAATATGGTCAAGAGGAGTTAAGCACTTTGCGATTTACACTGACAAAATAAAGATGAAGACATACTAATAGAGGAGCAACTTATTGAATTATCCACAAATGAGGAGTTGAAACCATTGTTTAAACAAGGATACCACAACTTCTGGTTACAAAAACAGATCCCAATTTTATATCCAGCATTATAGGTTATTGTACAGAAGCTGTTGTTTACTTCTCCGTCTTCCTATTTGGTAGAACGTGGATTCAGTGTCGCTATGAGTCTCATCACAAAAAAAAGAAACCGACTAGAAATTAGTACTTGTAGGGATTTGCGGTTACTACTCACAAACATTGAGCCGGACATAAATACACTTATAACATCCATCAGGTTCATCCAAGTCATTAATTTTTTTTTTGTATTTTAAAACAAGTTATAATTTCAATAAATACCCTTCAACAAAATGTTTTATTTATATTTTGTTTTTACGTCACCATTTACCATTCAAGGCATCAAAGATAAATTTGTAATTTTTCTATTATGCATTTATGTAGCTTTTTGACTCAGGGGTAACTGGGCAAGTTTTGAGTATGAAAAGGGGTCCGTCAGCCAAAAGAGTTTGGGAACTACTAATTTAGACCGATAAACTAATTAAAACCGGTTCAATTTGGAGTGTCTTTTCATGGATTATTCATATACTTTATTATAAAATATATAATCAATAAAATTAAATCTTTTCGGTGCTGCCACATAGACCAAATTAATACATTTATAACCTAACGTTAGAAATCTTCAACAACTGCAATATAGGAAAAAAACAATATTTATTCAAACAAACACTTTAAACTAAAAAATATACTTATCATTTTCCACGTTTCACTAGAATCTATCTTTATTTTCTCACTGAATGCACATAACCCCATTGGATGTATTGGGAAATTAATACTCATTCTGCTTCATATTCCAGACCATCCACAGGCTCCTCCTTGATTTCAATATGTAAAATATCTGTTATATTTCTTTCGAACTCCACACTTTCAATATCTGCATATTTGTGCATCCTAATAAAGTGATTCTTCGCTTTAGATCTGACAATGAAACCCTTGCCACATAAGGGGCACACGAAAGGCTTATCATCAGAGTGTCGCATCACATGCATCTTCAGTGCTGCGCTTGTGGACAATGATTTCTGACAAAACTTACAGACATTCTCAACAGCGTGAGACTGTTCGTGCTTTATCAAGAAACCGCGTCTGAGAAACAGCCTATTGCACACGCCGCATACGTAAGGCCCTTTTTCCTTCTTTACTGCATTGCTGTGTATCATTTTAATGTGCCGGCTTAGATAGCGCTTCACGATGAAAACTTTGTCGCATTTGGGACAGTTGAATTGTTTTTCCCCCGTGTGTTTTCTGATGTGCAAGTCCATGGAGTCTTTTTGGGAAAATGTGGCCCCACATAGTTTACAGTGGTACGGAGTTTTTCCCGTATGGATGCGTCTGTGTATCCTTAGATATCTTTTGTTACCAAAGGCCTTTCCACAAAATTCACATATTGGCGAGTTTTTTGTTATTTTAGTCCTCATGTTTACGTTTGCGTAGTTTCTAGTGTTAAATTCTTGACTTTTTCTGATTATCCCCTGTAAAAATAATTATGTGTTAGTTTTATTCATCTATAAAGTTCTGTAATGGTGTGGTAAAGTGAACTATTTGTTTAACAGAGGAATTTTTAATGATTATAATTATTACGGGCTTGGGGCTCGTTGGAAGGGCGTTGGATCGAAGCCAAGCGTATGCTCTGATGTGTTGCATTCTATTAGCTTTAATTTGTTATTACTTAGATTGTTGATTGACACAAAATGAGTGACGGATCAAAATATTGTGACCGCAAAGGTGCAAAATGGGTAAACACCTGCGTTTTCATTTTATGCCCGAACTACAATAAATAATTAGAATTTCAGTTTGAAAAACAAACCTTTACTTTTATCCATCGAGATTATGATGTAATTACTAATTGTGTTTTCACCATAGTCCAAAATATTAGAAGTCAATAACATTTCTTATGTTTATTAATGTAAACATCAGAACATATGGAATCTACGAACCGCAATAAAATCCGATTGGTTTAATGTAACCACCAACATTTTATTTCAATGGAGAAAACGCAAATTTGAGTTTGTTATTTATTTTTGGAGTTATATTAGTTAAGACAGCACGATTTGCTATGAGCCTTCAACGTTTTATGTCATACTTGTAGTTTAAATTTATCGAAGATTTTCTTATACGATACTATCCTGAAGGAAAAAAAATTAAACACTTGAAATTCGTGAAATTTCGACAATTTTCAAACCGCCATAACTCGGCGTATTTTCAATCGATTTTGATGAATCTTTGAGGGCGAAAAACTTTGAAGTGTCTTCTTTAAAGTCATACTCGCAAACTTAAGCGTAACCCCTTCCGTCAACTCTAGCGCTCCTGCGAAAAAAAGTTTTTTTTCTGGAAACCATGTCCAACTTTGACTATGTCTACAGAGTTGGAAAAAAATTGTCGACTCGATCCACCATAAAGGCATTAAAATTTGATCAATTCCCTATGCAGGACTCAAAGAACGAAGTTCCTACGACGATTTGGCACCAAGTTATGGGTGTTTGAAAAAGTGCATTTTGAGGTTTTTCACACATAACTCTGCGATTTTTAAACCAAATTTGATGATTCTCTACAAAAAAAGTTACGAAGTCAAAAATTGTGTTCCAAGAATTTCCCTCTATACCTTTTTTTGAGCATTCGTTACCTAGTCTATTGGGCGTGTTGTTCGAATGTGTTGGTACCATCACCACCGGCGAAGGCCATGGTGACGATGAGGTTTGGATAATGTCATCCTCGGGCATTTTTTTTATTTGTTCAGACAGCTCTTTCTTTTTCTGTGGGGCGAGACAATATGGTTTCACCCTGACCTGACCGGTACCTCCCGTTCCAATGTGATGTGGTTACGTGCTTAGTGCGAGGGTGTTTTGGGGTCGGTGAAGTCGGCTATCTTCCTTCCAGTAGTTCATCTATTTCCTTTCTTTGTTTCGGTGCCAAGACCGTTCCCTCTGTTTTCTTTAGCTTGACCGAGAGCGTAGGAATGTCCATCTGGAAGAAATACGCTGATTCAGTGGGATGTATTTTTCTCGGGGTTTGTGGAAATAGATCCATCTGGGACTTTTCTCCGGGAGCGGTGTCCCCTGTAGGTGCGTTTTTTTCCTTTTTCGGTCTACCGGCGTCATATTTCGGATGGTCGCGAAGGTTCATACTTGCTGCCCTATGTCTAAGATGATTGCTGCTCTTTCTAGGAAGTCTGTTCCTAGGATTGTTTCTCTCGGTCTGCTATTTGGTACATTGTGGTATTTATGATTCTGCCTTTTAGGGTCACGGCGGTTTCAGTTTTCAGGACTATCTCGCTACGGGTGAGTCCATTGGCAAAAGAGATATCCTTTTTTTCCGCGGAAAACGTGTTGCTGTTTTTTTTTCATAACGTTATATAGTTTTAAGGAATCCACGCTGATGTGTGAGCCTACATATATAGAGTAAGGCGTATTCGTGTTTATCGGTGATTGATACGAATACGTGCGGTCTCCTGTTGTCTGTTAGTGGATCGATTGCTGAGATGTTGCTTCTTTTTTAGGTGCAGTTGGGGCACTTGATCCGCATCGTATTCGGACGTCCGCAGCCATAGCATTGGAATGGGGCCGGGGTTGGTCGTGTTTCCCTCTGCTTCTTCCTGCACTCTTCGTTGCGGTGTTCTTGTATTTTATAATATCCGCAGCGTGGTTTTTCAGTGTTTTTCTCGCGGCCTTCCTCTTTCAGAAGAGCTTCGTCTTCTCGGATTTTACTTACTTACTCTTGTTCGGATGTCTAGGTGTAACAACCCGTAGATGATGTTTCGCTGTAGCGATTCATCCATCTCTTTGTTCAGACGGCTGAATAATGCTCGTTTTTTCAACACGAATTGATCGGTGGTCGTGCGTTTTCCCTGTTTCTCGTCGAATATTTGCAGAAATATTTTGTAGTTTGAATTAACCGATTTTGAAAACTTTTTTTATAGTATTTAACAGAAAACAAGCTATCAAATGAAGGGGTACTTTGCCATTTGAATTTTAAAAGTTGGGGATATTTTTTCGCCTGCCTTAAGTAAAAACAGTGTTTTAGGAAATTTTATATCGCGCACCATTGAACTGTCACTGTCAGATTTTTGCATAGCCTACTCATATTCCGCGGAAGGTTGTCTAGATTATGCATATTATTTTTTCGGCCCTAGATACGCTAAATCGTAGTTTCGGCCCGATTTTTATGGCCGAAATAAATGGTTTCAGTAGAGGCAGGCGAAAAAATATTTTTATCAACGAATTTATACGTTACTTTCGGGAAACACTGTATAAATATTCTACAATATTTTTCTGAGACCATAACCCCAAGATAGCATTCTATGAAAGGCTTATACAGGGTGTTTCAGAGCTCTGGGAACGGTCAATCACGTGCTTATTTTTCAATATTTCAAAAAATGTTTTATACAAAAGTTGTGTATAATAATGAGCTACACGCCCTAAAAATATTTAAATTTATACAGGGTGTCTCATAACAAAGGTAGAGAATAGAATCCAATTATCTTTCAGATTATAATAATTATTCCTGATATGATAATCGCTGAATACAAGAAAACTATTGAGATTAGGAACAGGGAACCCTTATACAATCTGAAAGATAATTGGATTCTACTTAAGAATATGTTACTAAATACAGGATGTGCCATTTAAAAAAAAACGAAGTTATTTAACTTTATAAGTTCGGTTTTTCTACCGCATTTTTTTTATTACCCTGTATAATTTTTTGTATGAAATCATGGTTGGCTCTATAGTTCGAACCTTCAACCAAATAATAGAAATGATTTTAATCGTTCAACGTCAATCACTGGGGCAAAAATAAAATTTCACCCAGGCCATGTATTTCAACAAATCTTCAAATATTTTGAAAACGGCAAACAATAGGTATAGGGAATATTGAAGTCACCTTTATTTGCTCCATATAATTCAAAAATGACAAAAAATACGGGGTGTTCCATTAAAAAAAAACATAAGTTTGGTCTGTAACTTTGTTATGAGACACCCTGTATAAATTTAAATATTTTTAGGGCGTGCAGTTCACTATTATACACAACTTTTGTATAAAACATTTTTCGAAATTTTGAAAAATAAGCACGTAATTGACCGTTCCCAGAGCTCTGAAACACCCTGTATAACTGAAAGTGATCTTTTTCGTATTCGAAATTTTCATGGAAATATCCATTTTGAGGCGGTTCGAGACGGTTCCGAGGATTTAAAAAAAAATGTTTGTGTGGTAAAAACAATCAATAGAACCA
Organism: Ocypus olens; assembly: GCA_910593695.2. NCBI lineage: Eukaryota > Metazoa > Arthropoda > Insecta > Coleoptera > Staphylinidae > Ocypus > Ocypus olens. Next base: position 21,044,761 of record OU343052.1, on the reverse strand, counting down.
TTATACGACCGAGATCCCACTGTCTATGGTTATAAATTTATTTTCGATGGAACATTTCTTAACATAATAATTTTAACATAGAATAGTAATAATATCAAATATATTTATTTAATGATGACTACATTTAATAAAATTCACACAAGAAAATTATCTTCTTTTAAATCCCAACCACAATCCTCCAGAGCACACCATCAAAGCATTATTTTTGCATATTTCCAACGGAATCTTTGTTTTCTTTATAGGAACAATTTCTAGATTCCTCAACAAATGAACCATCAAAGTTTTCGTTTGCATCAATGCAAATCTGGATCCTAAAACAAAATTAAAATAGAATTGTTACTTAAAAGATTTTCTAAAAACATAATAATGGACTACAGTATTAAATTCATGTCAATTACGTTTCTATTGTATACGTCCATATTTTTTTAACAATTAGTGTTTTAGTAAAAAACTTAGAACAATAAAGGATAAAAGAATAGTAATCTATTTACCAATGCAATTTCTTGAACCAGATCCAAATGGCATATAAGTAAAAGGTTTAATTTTTGATTTATTTTCTTTACTGAACCTCTCCGGGTCGAATCTTTCGGGATTGGGATAATAACGCGGATCTCGATGTAAACCAAAAACTGGTATCCATATGAAAGACCCTTCCTTCAAAATCACCCGTTTCTCATCATCTGATTCAGGTTCGATCGTATAATCCTTGGTACATAATCTATCAAGAAAAAATGCTATGGGGTATTTCCTTAAAGTTTCCGATACAACCATATCCATATAATTCATCCCCATCAATGCTTCATATGAGAACTTTCCATCATGTTTCTCAAAAACTTCTTCAACTTCAGCACGGAGCTTTGCTTGGATGTCGGGGTTAAGAGCCAGCTCATATGCCATGAAACCCAAGACAAACGCGGTGGTGTCCATGCCGCCAAAGAAAAAGATTAAAGCCTGGGCGGTTATATCTTCGTCGGTGATTTTTGTTGTTTTCTTGGTTTTAGTTTCTAATGCCGATGCAAAAGACTCGTCTTCATCTTCGTATTCAAGCTGTCCCTTTTTGCATTTTAGTAGCAGGTGTATCATATCTGGTCTAACTATACCTAATTCTTCGCGTCCTTTTATTGTTTCTTTAATGACTCTACGGAAAAACGTCGCAATTTCATCGTTAAAAATCTTTGCGCCGAGTAACTGAAATATGTAAATTGTAATTAAGTTTGTAAACCCAGATAAATATACTTTTTTATGGTTCAGAATTCAGGCTGGGGAAGTAACATAGGTAATAAGAAAACAAAGTTTAGTAATATTGAGAGTCATTTACCTGTAAAATCTTTGGGCATATACCGTATAATAAGAAAGTAAACCGTCTAAAACCTGAAAATGTGAGTGCCTTCTTGCCAATCGCATAAAACTCATTATTGGGATCCCTAACGGAATCACATTTTATACCAAACGCCGTAGATGCTATCATATCGTTAGTGGCTCTCGATAATACGTCCTTCATTTCCAGCTCGAAAATGTCTTCCTTTTTCTCGGTGAAAAAGCTTACAAAGCTTTCAGCGCATTCGTTCAGAAGAGGAAACATGAAACGCATTTTGCTCCCAGTAAACGCCGGACTCAAGACGGTTCTCATATTATGCCAATCGGTTCCTAAACAATTAAAGAAAATGTGAGTGAGATTTGATTTTCACAGATAATTTTAATAATGTAATTTATAGAATATATTTCGTTTTAAATTGTATTAATTGAAGAATATATTAGCGATCTTAATAACTAATCCATTCGAATTGTGGTAATAACAATTAGTAATGAGAAGTTTCAATAGTTACCTGATAAGGCGAATAGGGTTTTGCTCCAAAGTGGATCAACTTCGGGCATGCCACGATTTTGATGATCTACAAAGTGATCAAAACTCTTCACTGTTATTGTTTTGATTAGCTCTGGATCTCTTATAACAAGTATTGGCTTGAACAATAGAAACATTCCATAGTACCTGTAAGAATGATAATAAACTCAGTGGAATGACTCGAACTATTTGGGCTCGTATGCCAAATATTTTCAGTACCCCTCTGATTTACAACGTTTCAAGAAAATAAGTGCAAAGCATAACGCAGCGAAGCCCACGAAATTTTGGCGAGGACGTTACGGAAGAAAATTTGACCAAAGCAGCAGAGAAATATTTGCTATATGCCCTATTTATGGTATTGAAGAGCCTAACTAATTTAAAATTAACCAAAAACTATATTATACAACTTACAACCAGTGACGGCTCGCGGGGTGGCTCATAGTACAACCGAGGTAGCAGAGGTGGCAATACAGATAGGTCGGATCGGTTACAGATACGACCTGTCTGAATTACCACCTCTGCTACCTCGGCCGTACCTAGGGTTCAATCGATACTAGATAGTATCGATACTCATTAGAAGTATCGATTGAAAGTATCAATACCTAAGTATCAATCAAAACCGGTAAGTATCGATACTATTACTCACAAGAAGTATTGATTGAAAGTATCGATACCTCTAAAATATCGAATTAAAAGTATCGATACCTACTTGTATCGATTAAATTTTTATTGACAAATAACGGGATAATGTCAATCGTTATGAATATTTTGTTATGACGACGCCAAATTACGTGATACAGTGTAAATATACAGTATAATAATAAACATTAATTAATTAGGGAGAATGAAGTTTTTTTTTTTTTTGTTTTTTCTTTTTTTTAGGGTGGGAATAGAATGTAATGTATTGTGAAATACGGGTTTATATGTGTAAAAATGATGCCAAATAAAGGTTTTTTTTTTTAATAAACATAAATTAATAAAACATTATACTGAAAATATTAACTTTTATTAAATTTTTAGCGACATGTTATTGTACTTAGGTGAAAAACAAAACAAATAAAAAATACAAAATAAATCCTATAACAAATATTTATCAACAATAAATATAATTAACTTGTCACAAAAGTCAAGTAATAACTAAATATATTTAATAGACAATGCTAAACTATTCAAAAAATTCTTCCTTGGAAAGAGAACCGAGAAATAGAAGTTTTTCTAAATAATTACTAGAGAGCCTGTTTCGACTTTGGCTCATAGTAGACCCAGCCTTCGAAAAAAACCATTCACAGGGAACTGACGATCTAACAACAAGTAAAAACGCCGTCGCCTGTTTATACAGCAATGGGAAAACTGATTTCATATCCTCCCATTGCTCTAATGGCTGTGCATTTAAATGGGATACAGGCTGGTTCAAATAGGAAGAAAGCTCGTCACCTTTTTGAGTTTTCTTTCTCTTTTGCCCATGGGCCAATTCTTTATGATGTTGCTAAAAATCATACCGCGCCTTATATGAACCATCTTCTTCAAAGTCTTCGCTACCAGAACTTAAATCCGTATGGATTAATAGACGCAATTCCTCAATTGCATTCTCACAGGCGTTTGGGTCTCGAAAATGTAGATTTTTAAATAAGGTTGCTAAAGCCATGTGGGTATTGTGTTCAATTTGTCCAAAACGTTTTTTAATTCATTTAGAATGGATTGCTTTATTGTAGTAATTAAATTTATTTTAGTTTCAAATTTTTCAATTTGAGAGTAAACGCAACTTATCATGGGAATTATTTTGGAGACGGTTACATAATTTTCTCCCGAGATCTCTCGAGTAACAAATTCAACTGGTTTTAATATTTGTACCAATTGTCTCAGAGTGTCTAGATCTTGTGCAGAAGGCATTTCAGGAGAACTACTATCCTCTATAAGAATCACCGAACAACTTTTTACCATTTCAATAAAACGTTCTATCATATAATATACAGAATTCCATCTTGGTTTCACATCAGAATGAATTTTTTTGTACAGTTTTCTGGTATCATCTTATTAATTTGAATTTTTCTAAGTTTGTCTGAGTTTATTACACTATTTTTGAACCATTTTATAATGCTCTTCACAATACCACACTTTAAAACGTTTTCAACTACTAAATTAACTGTATGAGCGCAACAAGGTAGATGATTTTTATCACCTACCACTAATTTGACTGCAGAAACTATATTTGCGCCATTGTCAGATATTATACATTTGATTTTATCAACGGAAATATTCCACTCATCAAAGACTGCCTTTAAAATGTTAGATATATATTCAATAAAATAGAAACAACCTTACTTATTGCAGAAAGTATTAAATAAATTCAAAAAACGAAATGTAGCCTGAATTACTTTCTGCAATAAGTAAGGTTGTTTCTATTTTATTTATTATTTAAATCGAGTATTCGGTTTTCCAACTGAAAACAAGATCATTTATTTCTTCACATCTGTACTTTCACTAATCACCTAAATTCAGGTATAAAATCAGTCCAACCCTTCTATAATCTCCTCATTTGTTTACGACTCCTTCACGGTCACGGTCACCTTCACGTAAGTGTATTTTATTCTTTAACATTCAATTTAAATGCGAAGCTGCACTGATGAGAGATAAATCTCGAAACGCATCTGCAGATGGCTATTTACTTAATTTTTACATATTTTGGGTTCAGTTTTATAATTTAAAGTTTTCAAATTCAATTTAGTTTTATTTTTCAAGTTAGTCCTGTGGGTAGAAATAAGGGATCTTAAACCAATGTTATTTCACTTAGTACTTAGTACTAGTAATAACGCAAATTTCTTTTGTATCATTCAATATCCGGCGTGGCACTAGCCAGGGAAGTAGTTATTTCAATAAGTTATTTGTTTATAGTCTTAGTAAGACTTAATTTTGCTTGCAGAGTTACGAACAGGTTGAATATTTATATATTCAGGCTACATTTCGTTTTTTGAATTTAGATATATATTCCTTGGTGTGATTTGTAAATAACTCGCGAATTGCAATATTGTTATTTACAAGTTTTGTGCCCTCAATGACATGAATCGTTACCCCTAAAAAACTTTTTTCATTCATAGTCTCTGTCCATATGTCTACCGTTATACAAACATAAAGAGCTTTTTGGATTCTCTTTTTATACGCATTTAGTGTAACTTCGTATTTTTCGGTTAGGTTTTTTTATAAATGGTGTTGATGGAATTTTGAAAGATGGTGCTAGTTCCGACATCAGTTTTCTGAATCCTTCACCTTCCAGAATATGAAATGGACGCATGTCCTTACGAATGGAGTAGAGAAGGCACAATATAATTGCATTGTGTTTAGATCCACCCACTATAACAAAAATATATCGGGTGTGTATAAATTGGCGGATAATCTACACGTGGCGATATTCTTCATAAAATTCTGAATAGAAAATGTCGATGAAAAAATGTTCTACCATGCCTCAAGGGCCATCAGGAGCCATTTCAAAGAAATGTACATTTGGCAACATAGCATTCACGAGCTGTCCTGTTTACCAATAATCTCATGGATAGAATAGAAGGTAATAGATAGATATAGTGGGGTTTATTTACAGATGCAAGCTAAAACATATTATGAGTAAATAGTAAAATCCATTGTAATTGTACAAAACAAAACGAAAATTACACTGAAACACAAATAAACTGAAACGCGGGCACTAATACAAACTGATGATATTGAGAAACGCAGAATTGGCACAAACCTGGAACAAGCAAGTTTGAATGAATTATTTGTGTCAAAGTGACATAAGCAGGTGTCACGTTGCCGAACGTATTTTTTATAAAAATAAACTAATTAAGAAGTGTTAAAAATACAAGTTTGAGATAGAAAGACAGCACATGCTGACAAATAATTTCCAAACTAGTCATACTACCGAAAGTGCGGAGTTTTCTATAAATTAATAACGAATAATAACGCATATTTAACGACTGGATGTTCAAACTTTGAGGACCTCGTGAAGACCCAGGAAACATGGTACGACATTTTAGAATTAAGATAAGCTGCTTAGAATTTTTGAAAGAATATTATCACGTAATCCGACATTTATACACACTCCATATATGTATAATTTATTTCATATTTAATAAAGTTGTTATATACTTTTCTGTGATGATTTTTTTTCAAAGGCTTCCAAAATTGACTGTGACACATTAATTCCATTCGATAAAAGTACTTTTGATACGATACAAGTAATTTTCATTCGATACCTATTTGGTATCGAAAAATTACTCGGTATCGAATAAAATGTAACTGCGATACCTACTTGGTATCGAATAAAAAGTATCGATACCACAAGTACTCAGTTTCAAGCAAAAGTATCGATACTTTACTTGTATTTACTTGTATCGATTGAACCCTAGCCGTACCACGAGTCGCTCCGCGAGCCGTCACTGCTTACAATTATACTACAAATAATATAATAAAAGAGAATACAATTAAATTACCTTCTATCCTTGAATTCATTATAGTGACTCAAAATAATTTCAGAAATAGCGAGTCGTTTTATTACAGTTTCATAGATACTTCCGAAGATTAAATGCGGCTTTCTGTTTTTCACACTTGCATCACTCCAATATCGAAACTTCTTTTTAAGGTAAATGTATGCAAGAGCAAGTAATATCGGTATTAATAAAAATAATAACATTTTGAAGGATCACAGTTAATTGAAGAAGAGAGCAGAATCCGCTTGTTAATTGCGTGAAATTTTTGTTTCGTAACTTATTGACTGCTACCGTGTATGTTTAAAATAAACTGACTGCTTTAAACCATCCTTGGGTGATCATTTAATAGAAACAATCAGCGTATAAACACATTTAGATTGATAAGTTCCTGCACCATCATGCTTTATCTATTGGCGTGTTAGTAAACATTGCTTGTGTCCATTCTCTTCTTGCATGTCACTTATCTTGAAAACGAATTCAAAACCGATAGTCATGCGGGAAATCATCAACTCTAGCAGTGTGCCAATTATTAATAACAAAAATCTGGAATTCAACATTTAAAGTTTTTTTTTCGTTGTCTGAATCTAACTTATTGTTTTCTTAATTAATGATAATTAATACTTAACTTATTTTCTCTCAGTTTATTAAATTATATTCGGTATTTGCACAAAAACTCTACCATCTCATTATTCTTCCCGGATATTCAAAACATTATATTTGGCACAGCTACTGCAAAATATGCAATACTTTAGAATATCGTATAAATAAAGTATTCATTGCCATTACTAATGAGCTTCTGCACTTGCAGTTCTTTGTTATCTTCAACATTTATCGAAAGATATTACAAATACTTGTGAAAGGGTCATTCCATGCTATTTAAACAAAAGGCTGTGATGCACTATTTTTATTTTGTTTTATATTTTGCACAGATATTTATACATGTATGTAGAGTTCAAAACTAATTTTAGAAAAAAAATTCTTGCCGCGTGACAGATATGTCCCCAGATGGAGCTTGAAACAGGTACATTTTTGTGATTACAAGCATTTGCGCAAAGTAGTATAACATTTTTTCGAATTGACCAAATTTAAAAATTGAAAAATCTCCTAACTCAGATTAAAGTGGTTAATATTTTGGTTTAATTTTTTTTCATTATTTTACATGTTTTTTCAAATTTATTGGCTGTCAAATTTGCCATCAAGATTTGCACTGTTTTCATTTTTCGATCCTGTTTTCGACTGGGAAGAGGGCAATATAATCTAACCAAATTTAGTTTGCAAGTACAATAGTAACAATATATTTTACCTGAGGCAAAAAATCTGAAGTGTTTTAAATTTTTTTTCGTTTGAAAAATTTTCAACAAAATCCGTATTTTTCTAAAGCTGTATCTCCAGTGGGGTACACAGTACAAATTTGAAATTTTAACTACCAATGCCACCAAACTACCGGGAGCAACATCATTACAAAATTTGGTAACTTTATTTTCACTAGTAATAAAAATATTTAAGTTCAAATTTGTAATAATTTTTGTCCACGACTATCTTATAATATACTCATTGTATTTGTGTTTCTTCAATTATAAGTATATTCATTATTCACTACAGTCAGTGATTAATCATTATTCACTGCTTACTATCATTTTCAAAAATTTATCTAGTAGTCCGCAAAGTGTCATATAATTAAATTGAAACGTCAAAATCATTTACATTATAAGAGAGTTTTGAAGTGGTTTAATATCAAAAATTAGAAGATAAATGGAGAACGACAGTGATAACGAGATTTCTTTAACACCGCCAAATATAAAAGAAGCTGCAGAAATAGCATCATTAAACTTATTGCCCGAAAAATCAAGAAAAATATATTTAGCGGCGTATGAATCATTTTTAGAATGAAGAAGGCAAAAGAAAACCAATTCCTCCTCGGAAGCTGTTTTATTGGTGTATTTTACAGAACTATCCATAAAATATAAACCCTCAACATTATGGTCCAATTATTCAATGCTTAGGAGTACGATCAACATTTATCATGGAATACATATAGAAAATTATATGAAATTGCGAGCATTGCTAAAACGAAAATCTGAAGGTTTTCAACCCAAAAAAGCCAGCACTTCTCCAGAAAATGTCAATGATTTTATTATTAAAGCCTCTGATGATAAATACCTGGCAACAAAGGTAAGATTTAAATAATTTTCTCTCCAAAAATCATTCATTTCTTTCTTTAAAGGTTGCATTAATAATGTGAGTAATGGGTGCTTGTCGGACTAATGAAATGTATTGCATAAAAATGAATGATTTGCAAGATCAGTTTTTTTAATAAATGTGCCCAATACAAAGACAAAAATCACTAGAAAGTTTTTTGTCGTGGACAAAGTATAGTGTACAACTCGCATATAATGGCCATTGAAATTTCTATTAGGCAATCGGATTAAAAATTGAATTTTAATTTAGAAACCGGCACTAAAATGGAACTCACCAGTACTAGCAGCGATTATAATACACTTGTAAACATTATAATCACTGGTACTAGACATTAAAATACCTACCAAGGGTTTCTGTACAACGAGATGAATGGCGACTCATTAATGCAAATAATAGTCCTGGTGATAAAATTTAAAAAGGTACCGTGGACCCTAAATAGAAACGTATTATTATTATTCAAAATGATTAAAAAATAAAATTGAATAAAGCCGTTAAATTCATTAGACCAGCGTTTCCCAAACTTTTTTGACCGCGGCCCGGTACATGGTTTTAATATTTTTCGCGACCCACCTTACATTTATTTACAAAACAAATTTTATTTTTTAATAAAAATCAAGTTATTTGTTTGTTTATTTCATACACAAAAATTGCAAAATTATATGTATAAGAAAAATATAAGTAATTAAAAAATTAACAATTATATTCATTTAAAACTTTAGTAAATGAATGTTTAACTCAATAGCGGGTTAAGGAGAGCGAATGATTAAGGGAATTGGCGTAAGTGATTAGCTGATTCTGAATTTAAAAATTATTTTTTATAATGAATAGGACAAATACTGAACAACCATGGACCCGAACGATAACTTCTCATTAATAAAAGCTATCGCCCGAGCAGGGACTCGAACCCACGACGCCTCGCACCGAAAGCGGGAGCCAAACCGCTCCGCCACGGAGCGCCCCGAAGTAAACATTGTTTTACATATTTTGTCCTTAGTGCGAAGGATGATGTTGTTTGTCATCAAATAACAATTTCAAATCAGGAGGTAATGATGTTAAATTATTCCCAAATTAGGTTCGACATCCAATCTACTTTTGTTTTTAGTACGCCAAGGCTGTGAATGCACCTTCACACGTATAAGTAGTGACGAAAAGCATTAAACATTTTATTGCTTTTTCGTTTACGCTTGGATACTCCTTTTGACACCGCAACCAAAAAAAAAAATGAGTGATACAGTTTCAACCACTTTTTTTAAGATCGGTGTCACATGAAATTTCAATTAAATTATCAACTTCTTGTTCACTAAGATTAAATATTTCTTCCTTTTCAATTCCGACAGAAAAAGAATCTTTAATCCACATTTCAATACTAAAAACTTGCAAATTCAACGCAACTTGCCAAATATGCAAATTTTTTTATTTTAGAAAAGTTTAATAACATTTAGTTCTAATTTCGAAAGACATAATCTCGATCAAATTTTTAGGCGATGTGAGCCATCTCTGCAGACGGATATTCAAAATGCATTCGCCCCCACAAAATAACCATCAGCCCCCAAATACGGATTGTCAGATAAACGCCCAATTTAGACGACAAAGATGTCGCTCGTGCCGCACTACTTATTTAGGAAACAAATATTTCGTTCGCTGTTTCGATCAAATTTTCTTCTGTTGCCCCACCGCCGAACATCCACGAGCCGCCACAAAATTGTTTGAGTTAAAATTTCGGTAAAACTAGCCCAAATGATTTTTTTGATTATTTATTTGTTTTATTACTGGAAGTCTACAGAGTGTACTTTTAAAGTTTGAAGATAATTCACTAAGGGACTTTCTTGGAAATAAAGAAAATATAGGTAAATGCATAATTTTACACTTTCAAAAATGTTTGAGTTGAAATTTCGGAAAAACTGGCTCAAATTATTTTTTTATTGTTTACTTGTTTTATTACCACGAATCTATAGAATGTGGTTGTAAAATTTAAAGTAATTCTTCTAAGGTGTTTTCTAGAAAACTAATCTAGGCAAATGCATGATTTTGCATTTTCAAAAATTTTGGAAAATGTAGCCCAATTTTTTTTTTTGATTATTTACTTGTTTTATTACTAGAAGTATACAGAGTATGTTTTTAAAGTTTAGAGATAATCCACTAAGAGACTTTTTTGGAAATTAAGAAAATGTAGCCAAATGCATATTTTTCACTTTCAAAAATGTTTGAGTTAAAATTTTGGAAAAATTACCTTAAACTATTTTGGGATTATTTACTTGCTTTATTACTAGAAGTCTACAGACAATTTGAAGATAATCCATTAAAGGATTTTCTAGAAAATTAAGAACATCTAGGTGGATGCATAATTTTGCGCTTTCAAAAATATTTGAGTTACTCTTGTTCGGATGTGTAGGTATAACAACCCGTAGATGATGTTTCGCTGTAGCGATTCATCCATCTCTTTGTTCAGACGGCTGAATAATGCTCGTTTTTTCAACACGAATTGATCGGTGGTCGTGCGTTTTCCCTATTTCTCGTCGAATATTTGCAAATTATTTTCCTAGGTCCGTAAGTAAAAATTAAGTTCCGTCGCCAAGGACAACAAACACCACGAATGTTATCAGCCACTTACGGTACCTGTAACTATGGATGCAATGCTTATTTACGATATCGGTAGGGGAAAAAATATTTTTGTCAACGAATTTATGGAATTTATACGTTACTTTCGGGAAACACTGTATAAATATTCTACAATATTTTCCTGAGACCATAACCCCAAGATAGCATTCTATGAAAGGCTTATACCGAGTGTCTGGGATAAGGGGCGAACATAGGGATTTAACATGTAAAATTAAATATGTGTAATTATTAGCTCCCCTATTCATTTTAGAGAAAAATCGTAAAGGAATATTTTTTAGAGAATTAAAAATTGTAAATGTATCATCCATTTAATTTAAGTTTGTACTAGAATCCACCTCAGAAATAATAAAAATAAGTTTAACCATTTACCTTTTAATAAAAACCCTTGCCATGACTTTGACAAATGTCATGTTGTGGTGAGAATAATTTTGCTAGTGAAATATCAATTCACGCATTGTAATTACTATGAACAATAATCTGAGTTATTCCTATGAAGAGAGCGTATTCATTATCAAAACATTTTGCAGTGGCGTCAGTTTACTCAGAGTTCGTGACATTACATGCAAACGGAACAGAAGAAACAACGATGAATTGGAAGAAACAGTTTTGGGTTTGATAAATGCTAAAGCAACAACTAGCATACGATGCATTGCTTGTTAGTGCAAGGTGTCTAAATTATCTGTACAGAAAATTCTGAAGAAGCGTGGTTATCATTCTTAAAAACATCAATGCCATCAGGAGATACTGTTAGTGGATGAAGAAAGGAGGCGTATATTCTGCGAAATAATGCAGGATCGATCAAATACAGACCATAATGAATGCTAATAATTTACTTTCATATAACAATAAAACAGTAAACATTCAGTTTTCTAATAGAAAGACACCAATTGTTAATTTAAATCAAAGCACCAAATTTCTTGGGATTGCTGCGGACGAGCAACTCACCTGGTGTCAGCATATTGATTGTGTATGTGGTAAATTAAATACTGCTTACTATGCAATTCTTAAACTAAAACCAATTTTACCACCAGAGTCAATCATAACTATCTACTACTCATAGGTATATCCTTACCTCTCCTATAATATACCAGCGTGGGAAATAAGTCATATTCAAAGGATATTCATAGCCCAAAAGATTGGAGACTTGCCGTAGTTTATTTAAGGAGAACAACATACATACTTACATTAATATGAATTTACATATTTAAAATAGCAACATTTGCTGCGAATTAATAAACTAACTGAAAACTAAGCTTAACTTTTTGCAGTCTGTCTGTTTTACCGAATAATGCTAGTTCACGCTTTACAACGAGCCCAATGTTATTGTTCATAGTAATTACAATGACTGAATTGATATCTGACTAGAAAAATAAATCTCACCATATCATGACATTTGTCAAACTCAAGGGTTTTTTTTTAAATGGTCCATTGTTCAACTTATTTTTATTATTTCTGAGGTGAATTCTGGTACAAACGTAAATTAAATGGATGATTCATTTACAATTTTTAATTCTCTAAAAAATATTCCTTTACGATTTTTCTCTAAAATGAATAGGGGAGCAAATAATTACACATATTTAATTTTACATGTTAAATCCCTATGTTCGCCCCTTATCCCAGACACTCGGTATAACTGAAAGTGATATTTTTCGTATTCGAAATTTTCATGGAAATATCCATTTTGAGGCAGTTCGAGACGGTTCCGAGGAATTAAACAAAATGTTTGTGTGCTAAAAACAATCAATAGAACCATTATACGGCCGAGATCACACTGTCTACGGTTATAAATTTATTTTCGATGGAACATTCCTTACCATAATAATTTTAACATAGAATAGTAATAATATCAAATATATTTATTTAATGATGACTACATTTAATAAAATTCACACAAGAAAATTATCTTCTTTTAAATCCCAACCACAATCCTCCAGAGCACACCATCAAAGTATTATTTTTGCATATTTCCAACGGAATCTTTGTTTTCTTTATAGGAACAATTTCTATTTTCCTCAACAAATGAACCATCAAAGTTTTCGTTTGCATTAATGCAAATCTGGATCCTAAAACAAAATTAAAATGGAATTGTTACTTAAAAGATTTTCTAAAAACATAATAATGGACTACAGTATTAAATTCATGTCAATTACGTTTCTATTGTATACGTCCATATTTTTTTAACAATTAGTGTTTTAGTAAAAAAACTTAGAACAATAAAGGATAAAAGAATAGTAATCTATTTACCAATGCAATTTCTTGAACCAGATCCAAATGGCATATAAGTAAAAGGTTTAATTTTGGTTTTATTTTCTTTACTGAACCTCTCCGGGTCGAATCTTTCGGGATTGGGATAATAACGCGGATCTCGATGTAAACCAAAAACTGGTATCCATATGAAAGACCCTTCCTTCAAAATCACCCGTTTCTCATCATCTGATTCAGGTTCGATCGTATAATCCTTGGTACATAATCTATCAAGAAAAAATGCTATGGGGTATTTCCTTAAAGTTTCCGATACAACCATATCCATATAATTCATCCCCATCAATGCTTCATATGAAAACTTTCCATCATGTTTCTCGAAAACTTCTTCAACTTCAGCACGGAGCTTTTCTTGGATATCGGGATTAAGAGCCAGCTCATATGCCATGAAACCCAAGACAAACGCGGTGGTGTCCATGCCGCCAAAGAAAAAGATTAAAGCCTGGGCGGTTATATCTTCGTCGGTGATTTTTGTTGTTTTCTTGGTTTTAGTTTCTAATGCCGATGCAAAAGACTCGTCTTCATCTTCGTATTCAAGCTGTCCCTTTTTGCATTTTAGTAGCAGGTGTATCATATCTGGTCTAACTATACCTAATTCTTCGCGTCCTTTTATTGTTTCTTTAATGACTCTTCGGAAAAACGTCGCAATTTCATCGTTAAAAATCTTTGCGCCGAGTAACTGAAATATGTAAATTGTAATTAAGTTTGTAAATCCAGATAAATATACTTTTTTATGGTTCAGAATTCAGGCTGGGGAAGTAACATAGGTAATAAGAAAACAAAGTTTAGTAATATTGAGAGTCATTTACCTGTAAAATCTTTGGGCATATACCGTATAATAAGAAAGTAAACCGTCTAAAACCTGAAAATGTGAGTGCCTTCTTGCCAATCGCATAAAACTCATTATTGGGATCCCTAACGGAATCACATTTTATACCAAACGCCGTAGATGCTATCATATCGTTAGTGGCTCTCGATAATACGTCCTTCATTTCCAGCTCGAAAATGTCTTCCTTTTTCTCGGTGAAAAAGCTTACAAAGCTTTCAGCGCATTCGTTCAGAAGAGGAAACATGAAACGCATTTTGCTCCCAGTAAACGCCGGACTCAAGACGGTTCTCATATTATGCCAATCGGTTCCTAAACAATTAAAGAAAATGTGAGTGAGATTTGATTTTCACAGATAATTTTAATAATGTAATTTATAGAATATATTTCGTTTTAAATTGTATTAATTGAAGAATATATTAGCGATCTTAATTACTAATCCATTCGAATTGTGGTAATAACAAAAATTAGTCATTCACAATCTTGATTTCTATTGAATCATTACTTAGCTAAAAACATGTTTTCTCAGTATTTGTATTACATATACTAAGAAGTTTCAATAGTTACCTGATAAGGCGATTAGGGTTTTGCTCCAAAGTGGATCAACTTCGGGCATGCCACGATTTTGATGATCTACAAAGTGATCAAAACTCTTCACTGTTATTGTTTTGATTAGTTCTGGATCTCTTATAACAAGTATTGGCTTGAACAATAGAAACATTCCATAGTACCTGTAAGAATGATAATAAACTCAGTGGAATGACTCGAACTATTGGGCTCGTATGCCAAATATTTTCAGTAGCCCTCTGATTTACAACGTTTCAAGAAAATAAGTGCAAAGCATAACGCAGCGAAGCCCACGAAATTTTGGCGAGGACGTTACGGAAGAAAATTTGACCAAAGCAGCAGAGAAATATTTGCTATATGCCCTATTTATGGTATTGAAGAGCCTAACTAATTTAAAATTAACCAAAAACTGTATTATACAACTTACAACCAGTGACGGCTCGCGGGGTGGCTCATAGTACGGCCGAGGTAGCAGAGGTGGCAATACAGATAGGTCGGATCGGTTACAGAGACGACCTGTCTGAATTACCACCTCTGCTACCTCGGCCGTACCACGAGTCACCCCGCGAGCCGTCACTGCTTACAATTATACTACAAATAATATATTAAAAGAGAATACAATTAAATTACCTTCTATCCTTGAATTCATTATAGTGACTCAAAATAATTTCAGAAATAGCGAATCGTTTTATTACAGTTTCATAGATACTTCCGAAGATTAAATGCGGCTTTCTGTTTTTCACACTTGCATCACTCCAATATCGAAACTTCTTTTTAAGGTAAATGTATGCAAGAGCAACTAATATCGGTATTAATAAAAATAATAACATTTTGAAGGATCACAGTTAATTGAAGAAGAGAGCAGAATCCGCTTGTTAATTGCGCGAAATTTTTGTTTCGTAACTTATTGACTGCTACCGTATATGTTTAAAATAAACTGACTGCTTTAAACCATTCTTGGGTGATCATTTAATAGAAACAATCAGCGTATAAACACATTTAGATTGATAAGTTCCTGCACCATCATGCTTTATCTATTGGCGTGTTAGTAAACATTGCTTGTGTCCATTCTCTTCTTGCATGTCACTTATCTTGAAAACGAATTCAAAACCGATAGTCAAGCGGGAAATCATCAACTCTAGCAGTGTATCATTTATTAATAACAAAAATCTGGAATTCATCAAGTAAAGTTTTTTTTTTCGTTGTCTGAATCTAACTTATTGTTTCCTTAATTAATGATAATTAGTATCTAACTTATTTTCTCTCAGTTTATTAAATCATATTCTGTATTTGCACAAAAATTCTACCATCTCATTATTCTTCCCGGATATTCAAAACATTATATTTGGCACAGCTACTGCAAAATATGCAATACTTTAGAATATCGTATAAATAAAGTATTCATTGCCAATACTAATGAGCTTCTGCACTTGTAATTCTTTGTTATCTTCAACATTTATCGAAAGATATTACTAATACTTGTGAAAGGGTCATTCCATGCTATTTAAACAAAAGGCTGTGCTGCACCATTTTTATTTTGTTTTATATTTTGCACAGATATTTATACATGTATGTAGAGATCAAAACTAATTTTAGAAAAAAATTCTTGCCGCGTGACAGATATGTCCCCAGATGGAGCTTGAAACAGGTACATTTTTGCGATTACAAGCATTTGCGCAAAGTAGTATAACATTTTTTCGAATTGACCAAATTTAAAAATAGAAAAATCTCCTAACTCAGATTAAAGTGGTGAATATTTTGGTTTAATTTTCTTTCATTATTTTCAAATTTATTGGCTGTCAAATTTGCACTTTTTCATTTTTCGATTCTGTTTTCGACTGGGAAGGGGGCAATACAATCAAACCAAATTTAGTTTGCAAGTACAATAGTAACAATATATTTTACCTGAGGCAAAAAATCTGAAATGTTTTAAAACCCTTCTAATTTTTTTTTCGTTTGAGAAAATTGGCATTTTCAACAAAATCCGTATTTTTCTAAAGCTGTATCTCCAGTGAGGTACACAGTACAAATCTGAAACATTATACTACCAATGCTTTTATTCGGGAGCAACACCATTACAAAATTTGGTAACTTTATTTTGCCTAGTACTAAAATTTTTAAGTTCTAATTTGTAATAATTTTTAGGCAATCGGATTAAAAATTGTATTTTAAATATTAGAAACCGGCACTAAAATGGAACTTACCAGTACTAGCAGTGATTATAATGCACCTGTAAACAATATAATCACTGGTACTAGGCATAAAATACCTACCAAGAGTTTCTGTAAAACGAGATGAATGGCGACTCATTAATGCAAGTCCTGGTGATGAAATTTAAAAAGGTACCGTGGACCCTAAATAGAAACGTATTATTATTATTCAAAATGATTAAAGAATAAAATTGAATAAAGCTGTTAAATTCATTAGACAATTGTCTTAAATTTGCGGCTGTCGGGAGTCAGGCTGCTAATTACGTTCTAGAATTTCTGTGTTAATAATTTTATTACAATTGTGTTAATCCTTTTATTACTTAATAATAAGTTTTTCGCGGATTGATATGAAATGTAAGATTTTTCGGACTGCTTTTAGGTCGTGAAATATCACTTTTGTGGACTAGGCTTTAAAAATGCTTATTTATGCCTAGGCTGTAAAAGTAATGAGCCAATCAGGTGAGACTACGTCATGTTTTTTCGCCAATCAGATGAGACACCCCGTCGACCAATAGAAGCCGCCCGGAAATTTGTTTGACCTTCCAATTTCCCCTACCAAAAAGGCCAAAAACAGGTTCCCCGAAATTTTAGTAACACCGCGTGTGTCTTCCCCGACATCCATGCGAATCCCTAACTTATCCACGCACAAAAATCGAGTCGCCGAACGGTGGCGAAATTTGCTTGCCGTGACCGGCTCCTAGTGACCCGACATTTGACGTTTAAACGTCGTCGACCGGCGAACTTATTTCCTGGCACAGTAGAACGAGAGACTTTCCTTCAGATGTTGCCTGTGAACGAAGCCCAATAACGGCTTCTGCGAAGTATTAACAACCCCGCGTAAGTTTTTTTCCCGAGCACCGTGTGTTACGTATTATGTAAGTTATTTTTCAATTTAACCATTGAACAATAATAATATGAACATAATGACTTTAACATTTATAATTCTAAAGAAATGTGTGTGATACCAACAAAGTGCATTTTATTGAAAAGTTCCTGAATTCCTGAATCAAAATGTATCAGAAAGTAATGGCAGTAACGGCAGAAACCTACAGTTCAGTGGCAAGAACATCGACTATTTGAACGCTACTCAGTGTTGATCTAAATTCTAAAACAATACTTTTCGCGATTTTTTTTCGATGCAATTTCATCAATTATGGCTAAATTAGCAAATCACTGTTTTGATATAATTGACCGTAAGTAATTTTTAATTAACTCCAATTTAGAAAAACTCCTTTCGCCGGAAGCCACAGTTATCGATATTTTTAAAAATATTCTAATACTGAAATTTGGAAAACAAGAAACTAACAAGGGAACTAACGCAAGTTTTCCTCTCCGATTTTAATCAAATTTTGTGGATTTGTAGAGGGGTCCAAATATTCGATATATGTTTTTTTTTGTTTCGGCTAAAAACATGTTTAGAGGGTGAACTTGCGCCTCGAAAATCAAACATATTTTAGTTTTTTGGCTATAACTTTTGAACAAATTATGATAGCGTAATTTCGTAAATGTACAACATTTCAAAATCTATCTACTGGTGTAAAAAAAGTGTGTATTGACTACTTCGGGACTGTAAAAAAAATATTAATGTTTGTGGCTTGTAATTGCCGCAAAAAATCACACATAAAGACATAAACGACGATGACCAAAACTAGTTTAATAATTTTTTCCAAATGTGGAATCCAAATATATATCCATACATTTCCTTTCAGTAAAACATTTCCATTAAAGAAAGGTTTTATGTTCACTAGCGAAAAATATTTTTTTTTCATTTTTTTTATTACACTACAGGATAGGCTTTGAAAACAAAAATTTGGTTGATTTTTGAGGGGCGAGTTCACCCCTAAACATGTGTTTCGGCCGAAACAAAAAAATATGTATGGAATATTTTAGCCCCCTCTACAAATCTACCAAATTTCATTCAAATCTAAAGGGAATTCCATCTAAATCTTTTGTTAATTTTTTCGTTTTCGGTTACCTGTAATTTAATATCTAAATCCATACAACATTTTCTTAGAAAATTCGGACTGCAGAATGAAATACTAGCAAACATTTAAACAAGGAACAGCATTTTTTTAACAGTTGAGAACGTTTGGTTATCAAATTAATAGCGATGCCCAAAATTTCAAAATAAAAGTCAATTCTAAATGTTTCCTTAGGATCCAAAACACTTATAATTGGATATCCGCGGTTTTTTCTTATACGAACTTCAGATGAAGATGAGACACTTATTCCGCTTCTTTGGCAAAATCATTACCCGGTTAGAAATCCGATACACTTCAGGCAGGGGTCTAGGCGACCAGCCGCTATTTCGGCGACTAAATTTTACAGATTTCGGACGCCGCGGTCCCTCTTATTGGTGGTTCACGGGGTTTACCGGTTTCACCGCCCCACTAACTGCCACCCGCGTGCCATGCACGCTCTAGCCCGCCGGTAGGATCGGCCCTGTTCTTATCTTAGACAAGTGGCCACGTTACAGAGAAGTTTCCTCTGGTCTCCTCGTCTGGATGCTTCGAATCAATGGAACATCTGTTCCTGTTATTAGTTGGCCTTGAATTAATAAAGCTCGCAGTTACGTGCGGCGCACCAGTCACCGTAACACCGAGTCTATAGTTCGTCTTTATGACGAAAAGTCCAAGGCGGTCGAATATGGCGCACTCTGTGGGCCGTTCTTAGCAATATCTGAGTGGTCTCCACCCGTTAATACCAACAGATTGTCTCTGAATGCTGATAAAACCGTAATACGGATATTCTCTTTAAGCACAAACTTTAAAAATAATTCTTTTACCAAGTTTCAAGGTATGTATTTAGATTCTAAATTAAACTGATATTCTCATGGATATCTCGTCTCCAAAAAACTATGTTCTGCTATTTTTCTATTAAGAAATCTTAGTAAATCCTTCCCTCTGCAGAGTATAAAATCCGCAAACTTTGCGTTATTCCATAGCCATGTATCTTACGGTATATTAATGTGGGGCCATTCATCAATAACACTGGGCAACAAAATTTTTGTTGCATTGATAAAAGAACTTGTTCTTACATAATTTGGGTGTGCTTAATCCATATATGACGTTATTTTTCCTCCCTAAGCTACCGTTTTTATAAAATTCAACAATGAACATTTTTCGAAATTTGCATATTTATTATACATATTACATTCATAACAAGTCATAAATAACATATGAGCGTAGAAATATAGTCATATTATTTATTTATTTATTTATTTATCTCAATCAACGGAACAAAGTATATAAAAAATTATACATAGAAAATTATTTCTTAACTTTTTTTTTGTTCCCGCGTGTAAATATTTTTATATTTGAACTTTTTTTCCGTCAGTAAATAATAGCGATCGTTATCGCGCTTATCAGACTTTTTATACCTGTGCCCTATCCTTGTTTCTGTGGTTCTTGTGCTGTTTCATAACAACCGACTCTATGAGCTAGCTGGAGCTCATCGAGGGCGGTTTTTCAACTGTGAGTTTCATTTTTAAATTTAGTATTTACTCAGAAGCGGGGTAATGCGTGACGCATAAAGCTTAAAGGCACGCATAGCTTGTTTAATCCTCAATTTCATACTTATCGTAGTAGGGCGTTTAAAAATTGTTTTTTTTATACGCGCTTCTTGAACGCTTTGAATGGGGTATTTTTGCTACCCCTTTCGGATTTTTTGAAAAAGGGTATTTCTAAAATTCCATACAGGGAAAAGGGTATTGTACCCCTAAAAGGGGTACGTCTGGCAAGCCTAAATACATATTATATAAGAACTAAATTAAAGAATTCTTTAGGCGACCTACAATTAAATATGTCAATATCGGGATGTAACTTAACAATATTGTTATATATGGCGCACATAGAATACAGAGGGGACCTTAACATAACATTTGTTTTTGGTACAGGTAAGTGAAACAGTCTCTCTCCTCTAGTGTTGTTGGGGGACATGTAATTTTATTTGTTGCAATAAATCCGGACAGTCAATTTAATTATTTAGTATCTTAAATAATATTGTTACTAACTGAGCTTTTCGACGACTTTCTAAGGATTGCATGTCAAAAAGTTTTAATAGATTATTATAGCAATAGTTAAATTCAGGATACTGACCATATAGCTTAAAATATACATATTTTACAAACCGCCTTTGTATAGATTCTAACATTGACGAGTACCTGATACAACACGCATATTCAAGTTTAGATCGTATGAGCGTAAAATAAAGTGTTTTTATGGCATCAATGTTTTTGAATAGCTTACAATTGCGTATTACAAAACCCAATAAGCGATTTGCAGCTGATGCTGTTTTTCCAATATGCATGTTAAACGACAACTTATTATTAAATACTACACCCAAGTCTTTAAAAGTTTCAACATCGTCTAATGTAATATCGTCGATCTTATAATTAAACTTAATTTTAGTTTTAGATTTAGTGAATGACATCACTTTACATTTTGAGACATTCAATGAGATGTTATTATCATTACACCATTCAACCACTTGATCAAGAGAACGCTGTAACTTTAAACAATCATCCATGGTATATACAGGTGCAAAAATCTTCAAATCATCCACAAATATCAAAATATTTTCATAAATCTTTAGAGTGATGTCATTTATGAAACAATTAAATAGTATCGGGCCAAGATTTGAACCTTGGGGAACCTCCAATGGAGCAGAAAACTTACAAGACTGAAATCCCTTATATTCCACAAAAAATGATCTGTCAGTAAGATAACTATAAAATAAATTACAGAGACTAGGTGAAAAACCAAAAGACTTAAGTTTATTTACAAGTATACCATGATCAATCCTATCAAATGCTTTCGATATGTCCGTATAAATAACATCAACCTGAGTTCGTTTGTCTACGTTATTACAAAATAACTGTGTTTGGAGTAACAAATTAGATATTGTCGATTTTTTTAAATCTAAAACCGTGTTGTTTTGAAACGAGTTTATTATACACAAAGGGATTTATAAATTTGCAAATGCTTATTTCAAAACCTTTAGCGATGTTGGAGATAATAGCAATGGGTCCATAATTTGGGACCAATTTCTTGTCTCCTGATTTGTAAATAGGTACCACCCGTGCGATCTTCCAACAAGAAGGAATTTTGCATTCAGTCAAACATAAATTAAAGATATGTGTTAGAGGAGTAGCTAAACTATATCTACAATCTTTAAGAATGAGCGCCGGGATACCGTCGGGACCAGCACTTAATTTATTGCCTAATTTATTAAGAGAGTTACTGACATCAACTGCTTTAAGTCCTAATATGGTGAAGTGATGTTCAGAATTATTAAAACCATCATCCACTCCTTCGAAATTCAGTTTAGATGACTCGGAGTGAGACTTTGAAAAATAAGTTGCAAAAGCATTTACCACATCAACAGCTAATGAGACCATATTTTCATCGTATATCATGCTGGAAGGAATTGATGATTCTTTACGTATAGTATTAACAAAATCCCAAAATATTCTAGGATCTTTTCTTAAACGTTGTTTACTATTATTTGCAAATGCGTTAAAATCAATTTCAGACAGTAATTTCACTTCTCGGCGGATATTTGTGTATTTTGTTTTAAAGAACTGAGAGAGTGGATGTTTATTTTTCAGTTTAAGGTATTTAGTTTTTTCTCTAACTTTTTTCTTGAGCCTATCAGAAAACCAAATCGGATATTTGCACATGCTCCGACAAACAAATGGGACATTGTTATGAAATACTCGAAATATTTTAGTATAAAATAGTGTACATGCATCCTCAACGTAATTCGCATCAAGAACATCAGACCAGTTTAATGTTGTAATGTGTAATGAATCAAGGGGGGTCATACATAATAATTTTTTTTGTATTTATAACGGAAAGTTTACGCGAAATAGAACAAATCTCACGTCGCACTTTTCGGAATAATTAAGGGTCCATCTGGTGTCTAGACGAGATAAGGGCACGTGCCACTCGAAGAAGGAATGTGGAGGCGACCACCGCAAAGTGTCTAAAATTTCGGTCGTTGCATCTCCTTCCCGAAAAGGTGGAGGGCAAGGGGAAAAACACCGACCGCAAAAACACCGACAGACGCTTTGGAGGCGATCACCCCGCGACCACCGGAAAGTGTCTAAAATTTCGGTCGTTGCATCTCCTTCCCGAAAAGATGGAGGGTAAGGGGAAAACACCGACCGCAAAAACACCGACCGCACTTTGGGAACGAAACATTTGCCGCACCACCACCGGCACGTGCCGTCGAGACCTTCTTGAGATCAGGTAGTCGGTCCCATTTTTGCGGGATCTTAAGAGGACGGGCATTTATGTGATAATTAAAATGTGACGCCGAAAAGTAAATCTGAACATTTAATTGTCTCACAATATAAAATAATTATTAGTTGTTACCCGCTTTTAAATTTAGTAAGATTACCGGATGGAATAAATGAAGTAAAGGTAGATTTCGCAATAAAGTTAAATAACAATAATTTATGATATAAGTAACGTAATGAAGCTTTTTACATAACGAGAGAAAAGTTTGAAAACACGAGCGACATAGGAGCGAGTGTTTTTAAATTATCGGTAGTAATATACCTAGATCGAGGTTAATTATCAAAAAATAGTTTTTTGAGTACCTTGTTACCTAGTAATTTAACGAGACAATAACATTTGCTGTCTGGTTATTAACCGAGAGCGTTAAATTACTTAAACGCACCGTTCTGTTTTTGAGTTATTGTATGTTATAGTATAAGGGGTGTAACTTAATGACTGAATTAGTTATTAAATTGACATATCAACTTCGTTTATATTTATTATAATTATAATAAATGGTTAATACAATGTTACCGGGTAAAAAAAGAACTTAAAAGATGTGAATAATTGGCATTTATTTAAATATTAAAATATATACACACTCACATACAGTCACACCCACACACATACATATATACAATCACATACACACACACACATACATATATACACAAAATCATTCCCAGGGTCTAAAAATGATGATTGGTTGATCTGAAACAAAATTTTCTCTCTTAGAAAAGCCACAATAGCAACAATTAAAAATAAAATGTTTTATTAATCCAATACAATGAAATATATTTAAATATTTCACCTGCTCGTTTCCTATAATGGCAAAAATGTTGACAGTGACATTCACAATACATAATTATCTACATTAAATGCCATTTATAGACGCTCTTCCACAATTTGGCAATAAAACATTTAAAATAAAATAATTGTAAATAACAGGATATTGTAAATAATAATATAGGTACCAACCTGGTGGAACCGCCGGTGCTGCTTCCTGCAGTGGCATATCCTGGACATCTTAAATGCAAGGAAATTAACCAATTAATTAACAAATGTGTGTTCGTTTAATCGTTTTTTCCAATAATTTTGAATAATGAAAAATATTTCAAAGAAATTAACAACTTTTATTGTTTTTCAAAAGAAATTATAGGAATGTGTAGACCAAACTATGAAACAAAAAAAAATTTAAAAAATTTCCACGATGACAATATTTTCTCGTACTTCGTAACGGAGAAAGTAAAAAAGCTTGGGAGCCGACCTTGTTTTGTGTTACACCCGTTATATATGGTATGTAATTTTGAAAATTACCTTGTGGTGGCATGATTGCCGCAGGATCATCAATATCAGCTTCTGAAAATGTACCAAAATTAATTTTAATCACCCCGTATATAATAGGAATTCAAAATGGTAAAAGTAAAACGAAAAATAAATTATTACCGTGTTCTAGATGCTGCATATTATCAGCGACATCTGAAAAAGTGGAAAAAATAAATTAACAATATAATTTCATATAAATTTCAATCTTTACCTTGAGGCAATAAATTTAAAATATTATGTATGAAATGGCTGGTTCGTCCCAAGAAAAGTTGCACGTCTCCATGTTCACGGAATTGCGCTTGTTCTGCAGCTATAAAAAAGCAGATACCAATTTGATACATATATTAAATGAATTATATGTTTATGCATATGTGTATACAGGGTGGGGCAACGCATCCGACGCGGTCATTTTAAGGAAAACCATGCAACTTCGTGTTATTTTTTTTAAATGGATAGATGCAGGATAGTTGTATGCATAATTTAAAATTATTACTAGTTATACAGGGTGTCCCATTAAAAAGATACACATCAAAGTTATGTTTTTTTTTAATGGAACACTCTGTATTTTTTGTCATTTTTGAATTCTAGGGTACAAATAAAGGTGAGTTACGTCAACATTCCCTATACCTATCGATTACCGGTTTCGAAATATTTAAAGATTTGTTGAAATGAAGGGTACAGGTGAAATTTTATATTTGCCTCAGTGATTGACGTTGAATCATTACAATCATTCTTATTGTTTGGTTGAAGGTTCGAACTACAGCGCCATTTGAATTTTTACATGTATCCTGTATATTTTTACATAATTTCTAAACTCTGAGTGTATCATCAAAATGACCCTTTGATTATTAGTTTTTTGTTTAAATTTAATTTAAAATGGAATTTTTATCAAAAGTCCATATGTAGACATACGTTATTCCCTAAAACACCATACTAAATTCCATTAAGATATATGTAAAAATGCAAATATTTTGGATCTACCAGAATTCAGTAAGGCTTTACGTTTTAGGGTTGAAGAATTATTTATTTGTTCCGGTAATTTTAACTAACTCTGTATATATAAAATAACATACCAATCCTTTCCTCCAATCTTAAATATTTGGGCTTGCTTCGGTGGGGCTGCTCTATGTTATTTAAAAGTCGAGTCAATTTTAACGCTGCCGAGTTGTCATTCATTTTTATCAGTTTTGCCAAAGCCCAGAAGTTTGGATGCCTTGGAAGTTCTGTGTTGAGTCCCCTATGGAAGCTCTCAACTGCATTGTTGGTCCGATTGGGAGACCCAAGTACGGAAATATCGGCGTTAGTCCATTGCCGCCGCCAGTAATTAATGTACCGGAGAGCATTTTCTGGAGCTAACGCCATGAGAGATTCCGTAAGAAACTCAACTGCTCCATCCAAAGCATCCAAAGGGAGCAGTGGCAAAACCATATATTTATGAATGACAACTCGTACGTTCTCTTGTCTGTATAGACCTAGTTCTCGACCTAAAATGTAAATGCAACTATTAGAAATCGAAATAATTTTGTAATTGCTCTACTTGCTTTTAAATAACACAGCGCGGGCGTAGTGGAACCAGCATCCAAATAATTGTGCCTCGGGAAATATATGTCTAGCGGCATTCCGCAACGAAAGTTCGAAATCTGCCATTATAGATATAAATTGAACATTCGGGATTTTCTCCAAAATTTTGGTTTTTACGAATTGTAATACTGCCTGGTATTCTTCTCTAATTTTGCTAGGCATCAGGCAGTATGCTAAAGGAATTGCCTAAAATAAATATAATAATTAATATATCTTATATTTAAATATGTATATAACTTACAGTTTTTTGATTCATAAAATGAATAGAGAAAAGCTGTGTGGCACCTCCCGATCTTGGCACCACACGAAAGGTGCCATCCAATGCTATGTCAAGATTATTTATGTGATTTTCTTGTAGCACATTGAGAACAGTCGAGGACAGCCATATTAATGAATTCATTATATAATAAACAAATATGTTGTCCTCGATGTCTCGTCCAATGTGTTGGTAACTATAATAATTAAAACATAATTATAACCGGAATATCTATAACGTACAGTTTCAGATAACCACAATATTGAAAATATGTTTTTTCTACAACCGTCTGAAAATGGTGGCATCGCTATCGAACAGCGAAGTTTGCCATTTTTAACAATTGACATTTAAAAATGACATTCTCGTGCGCAACAAAAAATACCTAATTCGTGCACTTAATACAAAAATAACTATTTATGCTGGATTTTAACGCTATGTCACATTTATTATTTGGATTCATCCCAACAATGAAGCTCGAAAATCAAGATTATTATTCTGTTGTTGCATCAACTCAAAAGCGTGCAACAAAGAATTCGGCTTGGGCGGCGTCGACTTCTTCCTCTGGTGATACATCCGGTGTACCGCATTCACCTGCGATAGTTGACTAGCCCCTATATAATTAAAATAAAGTAATAATTAATAATCATTTGAATGTTGTGACTTGTGCTTACTATATCTGGCCTGAATTTAACATACCATTAATCCCATAATAAAAGAATTAATTTCTTGTTATAAATCAAAATTATTTTCAATGCAATAAATGATATTACAAACAAAATTCAGGTTCAGCAAAGGTTCTTTACCAACAGATTTTCATGAGTCGTTTAGAAAGAAAAAGTCATAATAATGTAGCTGAAACTAATTACATCTTGGCACAGGTATGTAGATGATATCATAACTTGCGCATTTGAATTTTGATTAATTTGTTAAAAAGAAATTTAAAATATTCGAATAATTCGAGATTTTCGAAAAAACCCGCAAAAATGTATTTGAGTTTTTATTTTTTTACGGCTTTATGACTGGTTAGTTTTCAAGAAACATTTGTAAGGTCTTCCTGAAAATAATTTTAATTTTCAAATATAATGTTTCGTTTGTTTGTTGTGGAAGTTATTTGATGATTTTTAAAAATTGAGGTGTAGGGATTGACTTTGAAACATAACAAAGTTTGCTTAGATAATAACAAAGATTATTTTGTAATCTCTTCAAAAAAATAATACTTGTAGTTTTCTAATACGACGTTGTTTCGTTTTTCAAAATAAAAAAATAAATTTTGAAATTGGGTCTCAACAAGGTCCATGACCAATATTGGTTTTATTATTTTTGATTATTTTGAGATAAAACGGCTGATTGTTTTTTAATTCGGTGCAGTTTCATGATTTTAGTAAAAAAGCACTTTCTTGTAAGAACATAAACTTTATTTATAACATTGAGTTTAAAAAACTGACAAAAACATTTTGTATGAAATTTTTAACAAATGATGTTCAAAAAAATGCCTTTAAGATTAATTTAGCAATGCTAATTAATGCATCGAATTTATAACACCCTATATAGAAAACCTACAAATACTCAAGATACAATACCTTGTCACTCGTTTCATCCTCTTAATAAAATAATATTAGCATATTATTTTATAATTAATAGAGCATTAAAAACCGTTTTTCGAAAAGCTCGTTAAATTACGAATTACTGCTAATAAAAAACATTGGCTCCAAAAATGGTTTTCCAGTCAAAATGATTAAAAAATTAATTAATAAACAATTTCGAAAAAGAGCGTTATTTGAAATGTATCCAAAAATTGAAGAGGATAGAAATAAATATACAAGCTTCACATATTTTGGGGAAATATCCAAAAAAATCGCTCGGATTTTCATAAACCAAATTTTAAAGTTGTCTTCAAAAGCAGTAATATTATTAATAACAGAAAGGATCAAGTTGATCATTCTGGATTTGTTCAGATAAACGGGTTTTTATATAAATTGCAACGGTGAAGTGTTGGCTGGTACACATGTAAAATAAACATTTAATGTAACGTAATAGGGTTACAATAAATAAAATAGAAACTACCTTACTTATTGCAGAGAGTATTAAATAAATTCAAAAAAACGAAATATAGCCTGAATATATAAATATTCAACCTGTTCGTAACTCTGCAAGCAAAATTAAGTCTTACTAAGACTATAAACAAATAACTTATTGAAACAACTACTTCCCTGGCTGATGCCACGCCGGATATTGAATGATACAAAAGAAATTTGCATGTTATTACTAGTACTACTAGTGAAATAACATTGGTTTAAGATCCCTTATTTCTACCCACAGGACTAACTTGAAAAATGAAACTAAATTGAATTTGAAAACTTTAAATTATAAAACTGAACCCAAAAGTATGTAAAAATTAAGTAAATAGCCATCTGCAGACGCGTTTCGAGATTTATCTCTCATCAGTGCAGCTTCGCATTTAAATTGAATGTTAAAGAATAAAATACACTTACGTGAAGGTGGCCGTGACCGTGAAGGAGTCGTAAACAAATGAGGAGATTATAGAAGGGTTGGACTGATTTTATACCTGAATTTAGGTGATTAGTGAAAGTACAGATGTGAAGAAATAAATGATCTTGTTTTCAGTTGGAAAACCGAATACTCGATTTAAATAATAAATAAAATAGAAACTACCTTACTTATTGCAGAGAGTATTAAATAAATTCAAAAAAACGAAATATAGCCTGAATATATAAATATTCAACCTGTTCGTAACTCTGCAAGCAAAATTAAGTCTTACTAAGACTATAAACAAATAACTTGGGATGTTATTTCACTAGTAGTACTAGTAATAACATGCAAATTTCTTTTGTATCATTCAATATCCGGCGTGGCATCAGCCAGGGAAGTAGTTGTTTCAATAAGTTATTTGTTTATAGTCTTAGTAAGACTTAATTTTGCTTGCAGAGTTACGAACAGGTTGAATATATACAAACATCTTTATTCACAGTAAGCACACATAGAGTTATTATTTACATAGTACAACAATTTACAAAACTATACTGTGAAAGGGCTATCGACCAATAGTCTTTCGGCTCTTTTATGTACACTTAAGGTTAACAAATTATTGATGTGATGAATTATGATAAAGATGTATTTACATTAAATGAATTTATGAACTGATGAGTAGTGATCTGTGGATTTTTGAATTTGGGAAGGATAGTAGGATTTCGAGGTAAGCAGAACTTGTTTAAAAGTGCTCTGTTCGATTCTTTTGAAGCAAATTTGCCTATGATGGACAGTATACGCTCTTCAATGGGTGTTATTTTGGTTTTTTCATACAG
This sequence comes from Ocypus olens, assembly GCA_910593695.2. NCBI lineage: Eukaryota > Metazoa > Arthropoda > Insecta > Coleoptera > Staphylinidae > Ocypus > Ocypus olens. The sequence continues at coordinate 21,014,990 of OU343052.1, read as the reverse complement.
AAGGGTGTTTGAGGGATTGTGGAGAGGATTGTTAGGATGACGTAGTTTCGTTAGTAGTCTTAAAGCAGAGCGCTCTGCAACCTTAATATTTTGGGATGTTTTGGGACTGGATTGGGGAAACAGGATGCAGCCATAATCAATAAGCGGGCGACAAATAGTTTTGTAGATTATTATAGCGGTTTTAATTCAAATGCCTTTATTTTTATAAGTTAATGCCCTAAAGTGCTTGGCTCTGGTTGTAATTTTAATTTTGATTAATTTAGAATGTTGTTTAAATGAAAGTTTGTTGTCAAAATAAATACCTAAGTATTTACAGCACTGGGATGGAACTATAGGTGAATTATTGATTAATAGTGAAGGCGATGAAGGTGAGGGTTTATGGTAAGGAATAAGGAGCTGTGATTTATCGCAGTTAATTTTGATGCGCCAAGACTATAAACAAATAACTTGGGATGTTATTTCACTAGTAGTACTAGTAATAACATGCAAATTTCTTTTGTATCATTCAATATCCGGCGTGGCATCAGCCAGGGAAGTAGTTGTTTCAATAAGTTATTTGTTTATAGTCTTAGTAAGACTTAATTTTGCTTGCAGAGTTACGAACAGGTTGAATATTTATATATTCAGGCTATATTTCGTTTTTTTGAATTTATTTAATAGGGTTACGTTGTTTTCAATTTATGGTTATGATTTTTGCACTGTTGCCTGCAATTGTTTTAGGTATCTTATAAATTTTTGTCGTACAAGAAAACTTGATATTGCAACACTGTGCATATAGAATAAACTGGCAACTTGTCAAAATTTTAACAAAACTTCTCTAACTCAACAAAAAAATATTAACCCAGAAATCACCACCGTGGTGAATGTTGAATATTGCTGCTTAGCAACATTTTATAGGCCCGAGGACCATAATCGCCATATTTTGCCGACTATTGATTGCCAATAAACAAGATTATAGTTGCAAAATGAAATTAAAATTCTTTTGAAAATGCTCTGATAAGGTTAAACTAGTTGAAAATTTTAAACATTCCGAGTCTAAACTGTGTTTTTATTTGGTATAATTAATATCTATCTAAAATCACAGATGCACGTCTGTTGTCCAATTGTTTTTCATTAGAAATGATTAGAAATTGTGTGAATATTAACTAAATTTTATGTAAGCAAGAAAAACAAAATTCGAGAATTTGTTTTTTCGGAATTATATTTCTTACCTTGCCGATGAACACTTTACTCTTCTAAAATTATGTTCCGGTACCTCTGTCCGCTATCTTGGCTTCTTTGCCTAATAGCTCTCACATATTGAATTTTATCCAGGTCTTCTTCTCGTGCCTGAGGATGATTATGCTCTCTTCCAACCACAAATTCGCCGTTTCTGATACGGCCAGTACCCGGACACGCTCTATTTTTACACTGGAGATAGGTGACGTTATTAGCAATCACTCTTTTTTGATATATATACATATCAAAAATGAAGTATGTACGTGTTATATCGTGAATTACTTCCATGTTAACACTACGATTACCAATGAAATACTGATAAGTTTAGTAAAAAAATAACCGAAGAGGAATCTTAACCTTCATTTTTATTTAGCCCCAATAAATATCGTACCCAGTTCATGACATATTTGTTAAAACCAGGAAAGGTCTTTTGTATTGCAAGCAAAGGTTTACCCTAATTATCATACTTTCGAAAAGTTTACCCATATTATACTGTTTTAGAAATTCACAGATGTGGGACTAACTGGAAATGTCACCAGATGTACGATTGCAGGCAATGGCAATATTTACTCAAATTATAAAATTTTATAACCCTCAATAATAATATATTACATAACTAGAGTTGTAAGCAGCAAATTACGCGCAAGTGAAAGATATTGCGTACGAGCCGCGTAGCGGCGACTAACGTAATTTCAAGACCGCGTAATTGCATTACAATTGTTATGTACTATGCTTTACCTTCGACCTTACATTTATTCGTTTAACTAAAGACATATTGAAATTGAATCTTGTCAGGGTGACGTTTAAATTAGCCGGTAGTGGCAATGTAGGACGACTACCAACTAAACAAACGAATTACCCTTCGAACAATTTTCCGTCGAATAATATATAATCCAATACCTTGATTGAACAAATTTAAGGATAAAGATCGTTGTACTCATTTTGAAGTATTAATATACTAAGATACCATTGCGATGGAAGTACCAATAAGGCATAGCGTGAAGTTTATTGTGTCAGTTATTGTTTTAACCAGTAAGTTGTAATATGACGTTTAAATGTCACTGTCACCTTTCATATTTAAAGACGAACTGACGAATGCAGAAGGACTCAGCGGATGTTAATTGTAATTGGTTAATAAGTGTATAATATACCGATGTACATAAGTGGTAATAGTACATGTTACACATTTATGTACAACATTTAACATTTATATATGCTCTATATTCGTAATGGGTCGCTTACGATTGGTGAAAACAGTTCGGTAATTCATCAATTACAAAGTGGGAGTAGGCAGAATACATTATTCACAGTATTCCCACTACTATTAAAAAAAATTAGATTTTAATTAAAATTTGACCTGATAAAATATCAGGTCAAAAATACCATGATACATACCTTGTTGCACTAATATGATGAATATATAAATCATATTCCGAAGAATCTTTCTTCATTTGTTATCACACACACACACCTCACACACGCACAATAGAGAAATGTTTATTCACTTGTCACTGCGGTATCGCATTTCAATCTATTGCTTCGAAAAATACTCAAAGGTAACCATTAATCGGTCTGTAATTATGGGACCCTGGATTGGCGTGGACTTTACAGGTATTTATGTATGTATGTGATGATTTAAGTCAATAGATTTAAATCATGATCTAAGTCAACTGATTCTTCTAAACAATCATCAAATTTCTATCAACAAATAAAACATTGTTTTTTTTTTAAGTTTCATATCATAAGTACATAGAAACAATATTCTTAAAAATACTTGATTATGAAATTTATTCAGAAAGATTGGTTTCGCCGCTATTTCGCCATATGTTCAAGAAATTTTCATTCAGAAATGTTCCTTTCATCTAATATTAAATTTACAACCAAATTGATCTATGTATGCCCCTTTAAATACAGCATCTACCATATACAATATTAAATGTAACACTAGCCCAGTTTAATATTTCCGATTTTAACAATAGAACAGGTAAATAATATTATTTCTAAATATGTTTTTTAAAACAGTTCGGCTAAACAATAGCCCCCATAAATCAGATTCCAACAGAAGGAAAATTTACTACTAAAAATAAAAGCATGATTCGTCATGCTATTGAGGGGTTCATCATTTGTTTTTCCTGCCTGGTGAAGTAAGAGCTTAATTAAATTATACAATGACCAAATCTAAGAGGTAAAGGAACAAAGAATATCATGAGTCTTTCATTTAAATTAAAATTCTAAAACGCACACTGGTGTAGTTTCAATCCGCAAAATACTTGAGAAAATTATTAATTTAAATAGCTATAATAAAAATCTATTTTGAAATAAGGAGCCATGCCTTCGAAAATATATCTTATACAGATGTTCGCATGATTCACCCCCCAAGTTTTATACCTGTTTTCGACCGTCCCTTTAAATTTTGAAAGGAATTCGTTCGAATGAATGCGTTGCATCTCAATATCCGGTCCAAACAAACATTCATGAAATAAACTCAATTCATATTTATTTCATATTACATGTATTTTCGAGTTTTAAATGGCAATTATTAACACATAAAAGCATTAACACATGTAAAGTGAAATGAGAACGAATAAAATAAACCATGAAATGAACATTAGATACATAATTGGGGCTTATTTGAAAGTGCAATATACACAAAATATCCATTTATATGAATTTTATTAACGTAATTTCATTTTAAAAAATCACTGAAATAAGGAAGAAGTGTAAATCTGGAATGAGCAAATATTATTAATACTCGATAGAGGTACACAATTGTGGTTGTTGTCTTATTACAATTACATTCATTCTTGCCTTAATCAAATTACATTATATATTAAATTTATAACCAAATTGACCTATGTATGCCCGTTTAAATACAGCATCTACCATATACAATATAAAATACAACACTAGCTCAGTTTAATATTCCCGATTTTAACAATAGAACAGATAAATAATATTTTTTCTAAGTATGTTTTTTTTTAATAGTTCGGCCGAACAATAACCCCAATAAATCAGTAATTTGCATTTGTGATAAAGGGTTTAAAATAGTAATCGAAAATAGTATAATCTCAAGTGGATTTTGGGAAAACGAGATTCATTCAAATAGAATTTTTGTCATTGGTGCAGGAAAGGAATACGGCTCGAGGATTGGCGCATTGTATTTATTGGGTATTAGTCCACGTTGACTTGATACCAGTTTACGAAAACGTCTCGCCTGTTCATCCTTTTTATAATTTATGGACGCGACGCATGTAAACAACCCTGACGAACCACTTAAACACCCTCAACAACACGCCATAAATTGTGGTTTCTTTTCTTCCATTATGCCGCCCGCTTGAAGAGGGTATCTCTCTTTAAAATTCCCAATTTTAGACTCTTTACAGAGGCCCTATCACCCCGTCTCCTCCAAAATTTTCGGGTATTTATCTCATTCTTAAGATTTGGGAGGGTAAGGGGAAGAAACAGACCGCACTTGGCGGCTCAAGGGTCGAACACTAGTTTTGTGGTAAACAGTAATTAATCTTTCTGTCGGGCGTTCCGCACGTGGAGATACATCTGGTTCCTTGAGTAAACACATTTGAAAAGCCCCAGTTTTTTCATGCTTATTACCTGAATATTTTATACAATTTCTAGCATACATTTATATTCACATAACAATAAATAATAAATAATAATAAATCTAACCGTAATAAAGGATTATGAGAGGTGAAGTCTTTATAATCTTTTGCGCATACAATTAAATAATTTCAACATATCAATTCTTTCATGATCCTTTATTTCAATTAAACAGTAGCAGATAATATCTAAAGTTATGCTAATATAACTCATTCGGAAACATACACAACTACCTGCAATAATTAGGTAACTCATAATATGAAACTTAAAATAGATACAGTTAAAATTCACTTAAAAGGAAATTTGATTACATCAAATGGAATACAAAAATTATGGTTTTTCCAAATCACGGCTTTATTGACCGAGATTTAATTCGTAGATATTTCTCGACGACACCCTTCATAAAAGTTGCTTTCTTAATTTTTGATTATTTCTGTTTTCTAAACGCGTTCGCATTTACGTACAGGTTGTTTCAACCGAGACTTAAAGTTGTAACTGTCTTAATATTTAGAATTCCAGAAAATAATATTGTCGCAAATTCTTTCTCTTTTTCGAAATAAGTGATGTTTGGAAACTACACTCGTGCCGTTGTAATCGTGTAGTTTCCAAACATCATTTATTTCTCAAAATCGAATGAATTTGTATTTCGCCAATTGTTAATACACTTGTTGTATTACTACTGATGATTAAGTATGTAAACTGCACTAATGAATTGACCCAAAGAGTAATGACTGTCAGTATTTTCTAATAAGTTAAATATGCAACAATATGAGATTAGTTAATGGTTATTTATGCAATAAGTGAGTAAAGAAATACTTTTTCCACAAGTGCGAGCAAAAGGCGAGTGTGGTAATTCCTACTAGAGTAAAAAATGATTTACACACAATCCCAATATCCGGTTGAAATTCGTCAATTCGTGATTTTATGATAAAATTTAAAATAATCTATGTACAGAAAGCGTCAATAGGGTTAGATTTTCTACGGGTGCTTCAAATATTTTATTAAAATTAAAGTTACTTTAAAACAGTGTCAGTTTAATTAGTAATTATGGTTTCGTTTAATTAGTTTTAACCGGATTTTGGTATGATGGCCTACTTTTATTTCGTCGAATTCCTTTTGAGTTTTAAAGGGAGGGTCTGAAGCAGGTACCTATTTGGGGTGAAGAATGCAGCTTTTGCTAAAATTATGCATTTAGATGCCTTATGGTGGCCACATGTTTGCATGATTCACCCCGAGTTTTCTACCTGTTTTCGACCATCCCTTTAAATTTTAAAAGGAATTCGTTGGAAGGAATGCAACATCTCAACATCCGGTCCAAACTAACATTCATTAAATAAACTTAATTCACATTTATTTCATATTACACGTATTTTCAAATTACAAATTGCAATTAACACATAAAAGCATTAACACATTTAAGGTGAAATGAGAACGGATAAAATAAACCATGAAAGGAACATTAGATACATAATTGGGGCTTATTTTATATCCATTTTATGAACGTAATTTCATTAAAAAAATTACTGAAATAAGGAGGAAGTGTAAATCGGGAATGAGCAAATAATATTTCAATCGATTAAATGTCGTAGCAAATAAAATAATTTATGAATTATATACATATATCAAAATCTTTGTTTTAAATAACTTTAATGACTCTACATATAGTTTCAACAAATCGCATTGCTATATTTTTTTAATTATGAACCAGATCAAAAAACAATTCAAATAAAAGTTGTTCGATATTTAAAAGAACACCTACTAGTGACGTCAATAAATAGTTTTTAGCATGCATTGTTTTATTGCTATGATATGAAACATTTTTTTAAATGGAAAACCACCAAGTTTTTTTTACTTTTTGGATAGTGTCGCATAAGAAAATTTCGAGGAAATTCGACTTGAAAATAAGCGGTCGGTATCGCATAATGACTTTATTATTATTTTATTTACCGAATCTAAAATTGATTTTTATAAAAGTTCTTTGGTATGTTATAATATAACAAGCTATGAAGTTGGATATTCGTTGGCACTTATTATTTTGTTGCTATGACAACCGACTGTTTCTTTTATTTTCAAATCGAATTCACTCTAATATATTATAATGCAACTTCAAAAAATTAAATATATTGCTTAAATATCCTCTGATACACTAACTAACCTAGGTAAATTCCCGTATTAACGTGCAGTTCGTGTATTTCTATCAGGGCTGTGGCGATTTAAATGAATCGATTTAGATCATGTTTTAATTTAAAATCAACGGTGATGCTAGTGATGGGAATATTGGAGAAATTTTAATAATCGATTATTTGGACTGAGATATTTTAATCATCGATATAATAATCGATTAGTATATCGATATTTTATCGATGTAATAATCGTTTTTTCCACTACTGATTGACGAGTAAGCGTATTGATTTTTATTATGCTGAATATGAATGGTTCCATTTATAAATATAACACGTTTCTTGTTACTGATCATCTCTGAATTCTGTCATTTATCAGTTGTGTGGGAGTATTCGAAAATAGACAGTAAATCTATTTGTAAGACTGTTACAAGTCAACTGTGCAAGAAACGCACACACATATAAACATGCACTCAAATCAGTAATCAAAACGAGTGACTTGTTAATTCCTGGTATACGAACTGATTGTTTTATATTGATGTGCCAATCTTTATTCTAAACAATTATTTAATATTTCATAACATCTAACCCCCTTTCTGATCACATCTACCGTTTTTGTACTTTGTAATTACTAATTTACAATTTATATATTTCCGTTTTAAAAAACATGATACATACAAATAAAACCTTTCTGTTTGTCGATATACAATAATCAAATATATATCGAGATATTTTAATAATATACTAGTTCGATAATGATTTCTTGATAATTCCCATCACTACTCTTCACCTTAAATAACAGTTTATCCGCTTTAAAATATTTTTTCAAAATCGTTAAGTCGAACAATAGTCTCAAATAAATCATAATTATTCCCATTTTTTAAATTAAATGAAACTGATTGCACAATAAATACGAACTGCCGTTCAAAATGCAGGACCGTAAGAATTTGTCTCCAAACCCTCCGGCGGCCCACCCCAGAGAACCCCAGGGTGCTAATCACCACTTACCCATATCGAATTTCGAGAATACCACAAAAGGGAAATTTATGAATGAAGGAGGCTTGGGTCTAATTACCTGCAACACCATTGAAAAGTGTATGTACATGCAATAGTTTTAATAATCGCAATACTGACAATTTTTTTTATTAAATAATTAGCAATTATTAGTAAACACTACTTTATATTTTAAATATAAATATTTATATACAGAGTGGTGATAAAGTTAACTGCACTCGATTTTTGTTAATTATTGCACACTTTTTGGCGTGCTCAAAAATATCACTAGTGTTTGACGTGTGATGTCATCGGCAATTTTTGTAAATGGAATTCGTTTTTTTTTATATTCGGCAACTTTTGTAGAGCTCTTACTGTGGATCTTGAAATTGGAACTCTTGCGGGGTGTTTTTGATTGAACAAATCGCATGCTTCCTCATAAGTTCTTAGCCTATCGCCATATTCCATCATCATTCATACCTCTATTCTTTCTCGTTTAGTCAAATGCACCATATTTAGTTAATTTTAGAAGTAAAGACGTTTTAATTTAAGTGTTAAACTTGTTAACATGTCAAATATTAAATAAATCAATAAATTTGGAATTGGCTTACTTTTAATTAATGCAGTATTATGTAAGGTTGTAAAAATGAAAAAATTTAAAACTTCATTGTCTTCTCCAGCTTTTTCAAAATCGTATATTAAATAATCCAAATTATGAATTTTGTGAGAAATTTTATTCATTTTATCATTCCATTAAAAAAATTAAAAAAATATGGATATAAAGAGAAACAAGCTCTACAAAAGTAACTAAGTGAACAAATTGTTTTTAGATTAAATGATACGTATTTAAAAAAAAATGTGACTAAGGACAACTAAGAGCTCTACGAACGTTGCCAAATAAAAAAAAGCAATTTAAAAAAATTGCCTATGACATCATACGTCAAACACCAGTGACGTCACGATATTTTCAGCAGGCCAAAAATTACACAATCATCAACTAATCCAAAAGATTTTTTTTGAAAACATTTAATGGAGCTATTATGAATTTTGTGCGTAATATCCTCAATGCGTTAAATATTGTATGAAAATATCATTTTTTGAGAACATTTTTGCATTCACAATCGCCACGAGTCAAAGACGAGGACCGATTGTAATGCAAAAAATGATCCTGGAAATATTTGATGCATGATCAAACTTCAATAATTTGATCAGGGGCGGCTTGTTATGTAGAGCCAAGGAGCCATGGCACTACCTCTAATTTCAAACGAAACAAGATTTTTTTTATTAATTCTAAAAACACTGATTTGTCGTTTTAAGTCTTAAAACGAAGCCTGCGAAAGTTTCATGAGACGAGAAAAATGGCATTGCATTTATTTGAGAATATATCTCTTGAACAAATTAGCAGATTTGAAAAATTCTTCCAGAATTGTGTTTTGTGTTGTTATCTTGAAAACCAGTGATGGGGTATTTTGAGTTTTTTGGAGGTTTTTCAGATTAATGTATTTTGAGTAAATCTGAAAAGTTTCAAGTGTGTTACAGTTGTTTTTGTATTTTTTTTTTCACTCCGAAGAAGTGAAACTTAAAAAAATCCTAAGTGCTGTTCTAGGTCGGTTATCTTGAAAACTTGTGTTGGGATATTATGGGTATTTTAGAGGCTTATTATGATTAATGTATTTTGAGTAAATTTAGAGAGTTTCAAGTGTGTTGCACTTGTTTTTATATTTTTTTTTTCACTCGGAAGAAGTGAAACTTTAAATCTTAAAAACCAGTGATGGGGTTTTTTGAGTTTTTTGGAGGATTGTTAAGATTAGTGTATTTTGAGTAAATTTGGGAAATTTCAATTGTGTTGAAGTTGTTTTTATAATTTTTTTTCACTCGTGCAAATTAAAAAAATCTGAAACGCTGTTCTCGGTCGGTAGACCTGTGATGGAGTTTTTTGAGTTCTTGGAAGATTATTGTATTTTAGGTAAATTTCGAAACTTTTAATTATTTTACAGCTGTTTTTATATTTTTTCGCGTCAAAAAAAATTATAATAATTTTAATTAATTAATTATAATTTTTCATAAATTTACACGAAAAATCGCAAAGGCTATGGACGCAATGTGTTTGAATTTTATACGAAATCACTCTTGAATTAATATTGAGTGATTTTGTAAAGTTTCAAGTGGATGGAAATTGTTTCGCGTCGACGAATTTGTTACAATATTTTTCTAAATTGTATCTGCTTTCACATTGAAATATTCTAAAATTTAGAAACAATGCATTTCTAATTTTTACGGAAATCTAGAATCACATGTGTTGTCAGTTGTAATTTACTGAATAATTTTGCAACAGTAATCGTTTTTTTTTTTCTCAAAAAGTATATTATATGCTAAGTGGTTCTACCATCAAAATGTTCCACGAGCCGCCACTGAATTTGATAACCGTATTGGCTTATAAATGTCAGGTGGTAAAAGAGTACAATATTCTTCATAATACATGTCGGTAATCGAGAAATGAAAGCCAGTATAGCATATTGTAATTTACTTTTAAATAAAAAATTGGTCCCAAAATACGGAAAGCAGGTATAAAGGACGGCCCTTTCCGAAAGTCATAAATTACTCTTGCTTCCCGATGACAACCTAAATTGCACCACCCGCTGAGTATTGTGGTAAATGCTGATGTTATGGAGAGTCCCTTTTTTTTGCCGGTTTTGTCGGTGGAGACAATTTTAGTAGGTCGCCAAAATGCTTTCTGAAAATATACCTGGTCAGCCTCTTCATCCTTCTTATAATTTATGGGCACGACCCATGTAAACAATCCTGACGAACCACTGAAACACCCCCAATAACACACATAAATTGCGGTTTCTTTTCTTCCATTATTTCTCTCCAGCTTGAAGAGGGTGTCTCTCTTTACAAAATTTACATTTGGAGGGATCAGAGCGTTCCGCTTTGGAGGACCTGGACATTCCATCCACATGGAATTTTAATTGTGGGATGGTTTGTTGGGGTAAGTGATAATCACCACTGGCTCATAAAAATGTCAGGGCAATTGCCGATCGGCACGAGGCCCCCGACGACATTTCATACTTTACGGTCAAGGCCATGCAGCCCCTTTTTCGGGTATGGCGAAGCGCAGGTAGTCCCAAAAAAAGGGATGTATCACAATACGTCGAGTATTTCTGTTACGAATTAGAACTCATAGGCGGAAAAAATTAACCATATGTCATAGATTTTGAAATTATTTTTAATAAAATAAAGTGCATTTTCAATTTCGTTCGATTTAGAAAAAATAGTAACTTGTAAAATATGTCATAGATGAAAACAATCATTTTGAATGGACATTTATTCACTTTAATTTAACAACATTTATCGTTTGTAGAAACTTTTTTTTTCGATTCATTAAACTCATCGACATATTGAAACGCTCAATACTTATTAAAATTAATATTTTAAAAATTGAAATAAAGAATACTATCTTTGTTAATATCACACTTATTTATCATATAGTAATTATATTTTGAACTATGTACTGATCACTTTCAAACTTGAAGTAAATAGAGAAACAAGTATTTATATTATATCAAATTAGATAATGAAGAAAAAACGAAGTGGAACTGCTCATTAATTATGGAAAACTTAAGATTATGCTTCACTTTTTCAAGTAAGCGATTTGCGAATGAGAAATTGGTTTGATTCAATAAGGGAAGATATATTTCTAATTCTAATTTGTCTTAATGTTTCTGTAATATTTTTCATATTTAAAAAATTATGGAAAAGAAACTAAAAACAGTTAAGGCAAACACCCAGTTTCGGTGTACGAAATTTTACTAAAAGCTGTTTTATTTTTGGGATTATCAAATAAGATTTATGTTCAAAGTTTCATGTTATTTCCTGTATTAGTTTTTGATATACAACTCACATATTGATTTGCACCTGACCTTACATAGATATCATAAGGTCAAATCAAGGTCACTACCGTATGTTCCCCTCCAAACCGTTTATTTTTTATCTAAAACATTTTTCTTAATCATTGATAGTTTTAGAGAAAATAGATTTAATCCACCCTGAATTGTGTATCTTTCCCGTTGCGGCGTTAGGTAATAAAACGGTTTTTTTTACATTCTCCTTTAAAAAGAAATTATACCACTATTACACGATGAATTATTGAACATTAACTTTGAACATTTTATGTTATTGTGACTTATGTGACTTTTCCTGTTACTTTTAGTGTATAGTGTATATATTTTTTTTTCTTTGAACATTTAATTTTTGTGCCGTGTAAATATTTCTGTCTTGTAAATAATAGCGATTGTTATCGCGCCAATCTGCTTTTTTATGCCTCTTATCCCTTTCTTTGCATTCTGTGGTAATCTCATCACGATACCGGCTCCGTAAGCTAGCCGGAGGTCAACGAGGTGCGGCACGCCCATTCTATGAAAATGTTTTTCCTAGAGAAAATAGTTTTGCATATAACCATATCCTTACTTTTCTTTACTTTCTATACTAAGGGGAAATCGAGAAAATTTAAACTATTATGAAAATAGGTGGTGTCCTGGAATTTTTGAAATAAAAACCCCTGTTAGCTATCATTACCATTGTAATGTTTTAATTGCAAATTTAGAAAAAAACGTTATTAATACATACATTTAAACAAAAGGCATGTTGTTTAAACTGATTTTTCACGCATAATTACTTGTCAGATAATATAATAATTTAATTTAAATTATTTCTTACAATTGATAACCTTATTAAATTAAATTACCGAGTAACAGCAATTACATCTTATGGTTTGTTTTTTCATCGTATTGTGCTCTTGGCTCACCCTAGGCCAGGACTACCTGCACCGGGTAGCCCGTAAAGTATCAAATGTCGTCGGGTGGCACGTGTCGGTCATAAATTTCAATTTCTTCACGGTTTGGTCTTGAAAAGGATCACTAATGGTTGGTAGTAAACAAACCGCAAGTTGGACCCTTTGTTGCTGCCGCTGTGGATGAAACGTCCTAGTCGCACTACACCAGTGTGCGTTTTAGAGTTTTAATTTAAATCAGGGTTCGAACGTTATATATCATCGGATATATACCATGATATATATATCACGATATATATCATGATATTTATTCGATGATATATATCATGGATATTTATTAAACACAATACCAAAAAATCCCCCATTTCTCAAATATTCCCAGTTGAAGCAATATGAATAGTAAGTATTTGCTTTAATTTAAACTAGAGATGGGCGAAATGACTCTTTTTTGTCGAAAACAGTTGATTTTTGAAGTGACTTAAAAATGAAAAAGTAAGTGTGAGCAAAAAAAACTCAAAAAAAGGTCCTCACTATGAAAATTCTTCAATTTATCTCTGAAAACATAGTGAAGAGCAAAAAAGTCTTCATTTCAAAAAATTTTCAATTTGATGTCAAATTTTGACATTTTAAATGTTATTTTTTTACTATCTTGTAAGCAACTGTGTTTGTTTGCAATAAATAAATATAATATAAATAAAGTATGCGCATTATATAATTAATAAGTCATATAAACATTAATATTAATGACCAAGAATAAATATCAAGGAGTTGATATATATCCGATATATTGATATTTATATAAATGTCGGATATTTTCCGAACCCTGATTTAAATGAAAGACTCATGATATTCTTTGTTCCTTTACCTCTTAGATTTAGTCATTGTATAATTTAATTGAGCTCTTACTTCACCAGGCAGGAAAAAAATGATTAACCCCTCAATAGCATTAAGAATCATGCTTTTATTTTTAATAGTAAATTTTCCTTCTGTGGGAATCTGATTTATGGGGGGCTATTGTTCGGCCGAACTGTTTTAAAAACATTTTTAAAAATAATAACATTAATTAATATATAATATTAACCATTTATTATAATTATAACAAATATAAATGAAGTTGATATGTTAATTTAAAAACTAATTCAGTCATTATCTTACACCCCTCATACTATAACATACAATAACGTAAATTGGAAACAGAACCGTGCATTTAAGTAATTTATTTTATCCAATAATGTTAACATGCCAATGACTCTTTAGCAACGAGTTACTTTAAGATAACTTTAACAACACTATTGTTAGAAATTCTTAACAACACTAGTTTTATTAAATGCATCTTAACGCAACTCGTTGCTAAGGAGTTATTGGCATACAAACAATATTTCGCTTTCTGACGGTTTTCATTAACATTTTCTTTAAATTAACAAAATGGAAATAGGATAAAATAAACCGTATTACAACATACGTTCCGCTATTTTGCATTATCATAATCGATAACAGAAAAACGGTAATTAGATGATTAGCTTTTAAAATTATAAAAACATGATGTTCATGACATTATGACACTGACATTAAGTATTAATTTTACTATTGTAGCAAAGCAAACTATTGAACTTGTAATAAACCATAACTTTTCCTGTTCCTAATGATTATTTCATTTGGTAAATTATCTACCCAAATATACCGCGAGCTTGGATGAATGATCAAAAACGACATCTCGACATAACATTTGTTGTCAACAAATGTTATTGTCTCGTTAAATTACTAGGTAACAAGGTACTCAAAAAACGATTTTTTGATAATTAACCTCGATCTAGGTATATTACTACCGATAATTTAAAAACACTCGCTCCTATGTCGCTCGTGCTTTCAAACTTTTCTCTTGTTATGTAAAAAGATTCATTACGTTACTTATATCATAAATTATTATTATTTAACTTTATTGCGAAATATGCCTCTACTTCATCTATTTTATTCCATCCGGTAATCTTACTAAATTTAAAAGCGGGTAAGAACCAATAATTATTTTATATTGTGAGACAATTAAATCTTCAGATTTACTTTTCGGCGTCAGATTTTAATTATCACATAAATGTCCGACCTCTTAAGATCCCGCAGAACTGGGACCGACTACCTGATCCCAAGAAGGTCTCGACGGCACGTGCGGCAAATGTTTCCTTCCCGTTCGAATGAATGCGTTGCATCTCAATATCCGGTCCAAACAAACATTCATGAAATAAACTCAATTCATATTTATTTCATATTACACGTATTTTCGAGTTTTAAATGGCAATTATTAACACATAAAAGCATTAATACATGTAAAGTGAAATGAGAACGAATAAAATAAACCATGAAATGAACATTAGATACATAATTGGGGCTTATTTGAAAGTGCAATATACACAAAATATCCATTTATGTGAATTTTATTAACGTAATTTCATTTTAAAAAATCACTGAAATAAGGAAGAAGTGTAAATCTGGAATGAGCAAATATTATTTCTTTCGATTAAATGTTGTTGCAAATAAAATCATTTATGAATTATATAACTATATCAAAATCTTTGTTTTAATTAATTCTATCGACTATTTTTCTGACTTTATGGTTTCAACAAATCGCATTGCTATATTTTTTTAATTATGAACCAGATCAAAAAATAATTTAAATAAAAGTTGTGTAACCCTTAATCAGTCGTTAATTGTGGGACCCTGGATTGGCGTGGAATTTACTGGTATGTATTTATGTGACGATTTAAGTCACTAGCTCAGTTTAATATTCCCGATTTTAACAATAGAACAGGTAAATAATATTTTTTCTAAGTATGTTTTTTTTTTAATAGTTCGGCCGAACAATAACCCCAATAAATCAGTAATTTGCATTTGTGATAAAGGGTTTAAAATAGTAATCGAAAATA
This sequence comes from Ocypus olens, assembly GCA_910593695.2. NCBI lineage: Eukaryota > Metazoa > Arthropoda > Insecta > Coleoptera > Staphylinidae > Ocypus > Ocypus olens. The sequence goes on along the minus strand of OU343052.1, from coordinate 20,999,337 downwards.
GTATAATCTCAAGTGGATTTTGGGAAAACGAGATTCATTCAAATAGAATTTTTGTCATTGGTGCAGGAAAGGAATACGGCTCGAGGATTGGCGCATTGTATTCATTGGGTATTAGTCCACGTTGACTTGATACCAGTTTACGAAAACGTCTCGCCTGTTCATCCTTTTTATAATTTATGGACGCGACGCATGTAAACAACCCTGACGAACCACTTAAACACCCTCAACAACACGCCATAAATTGTGGTTTCTTTTCTTCCATTATGCCGCCCGCTTGAAGAGGGTATCTCTCTTTAAAATTCCCAATTTTAGACTCTTCACAGAGGCCCTATGTGGAGGGCCGCCGCGGACGCATACACAGATCCGCGCGAGGTCAAATTAGGTTTTTGTTCAGTCTACAGTTGGATAATGAGTAATCAAAAATTGAGACAGCTGGCGCGCGAGATCGGAAGAAATTATAATTCTCACGACCACAGCAATTCAAATCAACCAAATAAATATTGAATCACGCCGAGAAGAAAAATGCAATACAATAATGAGATGTTTATCTATACCAAATTCTTATAAAAGGGCTCAGATGACAGCAAACGTGGTCAGATGACCGCCACTAGTCTTTCCTGATTATTGGTACTGACCATTACCATTGACACCGTATGGTGTTCAATAAATTACCACAAATAAAAGCAGCAACAACAAATACATCTGAATAGAATGTCTACATTTGTAACACCCCGGCTCCTTGTGTGTACGGCACGTTACAAATGGCACATTAATAGCAACAATCACACCGTATGGTGTTCAACAAATTACCACAAATAAAGGCAACAACAAATACATCTGAATAGAATGTTTACATTTGTAACACCCCGGCTCCTTGTGTGTACGGCACGTTACAAATGGCACATTAATAGCAACAATCACACCGTATAGTGTTCAGCAAATTCCCACAAATAAAGTAACGACAATAAATACATCTGAGTAGAATAGACACATTTGTAACACCCCGGCTCCTTGCGTGTACGGCACGTTACAAATGGCAATATAGAATTAACAAAAGAGACAACAGTGTCCACCACCTAATGGCAACGAACATTTGAAACACCCCGGCTCCTTGCGTGTACGGCCCGTTTCAAATGATACTATAAAGTAAGCAAAAGAGACAACAATGTCCACCACTTAATAGCAACGAACATTTGTAACACCCCGGCTCCTTGTGTGTACGGCCCGTTACAAATGGAATAATAGCAACGAACATTTGTAACACCCCGGCTCCTTGTGTGTACGGCCCGTTACAAATGGAATAATAGTAACAAACATTTGAACACCCCGGCTCCTTGTGTGTACGGCCCGTTACAAATGGAATAATAGTAACAAACATTTGCAACACCCCGGCTCCTTGCGTGTACGGCCCGTTACAAATGGAATAATAGAATAAAGAAACCAACTACTTTATAGCAACAAAAACTGTTGCTGGGCGATCAAAAAGAATGTTTTTTTTTGAGTTATAACAAATGCAGTAAAAATAGGTAAACATAAGTTTTATGGTCACGGCATTAAACACGGCATTAAAATATGTAAATGGTAAATAATCGTTTATGTTAATGATTGTCAAATAAATAATAAACAAATTCAAAAAACGAAATATAGCCTGAATATATAAATATTCAACCTGTTCGTAACTCTGCAAGCAAAATTAAGTCTTACTAATACTATAAACAAATAACTTATTGAAACAACTACTTCCCTGGCTAGTACCACGTCGGATATTGAATGATACAAAAGAAATTTGCGTTATTACTAGTACCAAGTACTAAGTGAAATAACATTGGTTTAAGATCCCTTATTTCTACCCACAGGACTAACTTGAAAAATAAAACTAAATTGAATTTGAAAACTTTAAATTATAAAACTGAACCCAAAAAAATATGTAAGAATTAAGTAAATAGCCATCTGCAGACGCGTTTCGAGATTTATCTCTCATCAGTGCAGCTTCGCATTTAAATTGAATGTTAAAGAATAAAATACACTTACGTGAAGGTGACCGTGACCGTGAAGGAGTCGAAAACAAATGAGGAGATTATAGAAGGGTTGGACTGATATACCTGAATTTAGGTGATTAGTGAAAGTACAGATGTGAAGAAATAAATGATCTTGTTTTCAGTTGGAAAACCGAATACTCGATTTAAATAATAAATAAAATAGAAACAACCTTATTTATTGCAGAAATTTATTTAATACTTTCTGCAATAAGTAAGGTTGTTTCTATTTTAAATAATAAACAATTTCGTTGCACATTTCAAAATGAACCAAAAGATAATAAACTGATCATTCGTTAAAATCAACCCTCTTGTTTTATTTGTTGTTATTCTTTATTCCTGTTTGTCCTTAAGCAATCCTAAAAGTAATTGATCGAGTCCAGGCAAGAGAAGTAAGACCGTCATAAGTAAGTGAATCACCAAGTCAATAAAAGAAAGAAAGCATAGTAAAGATGATACATATTAACATCCGTAACGAACTTGTTAAATAATTAAGGGTTACTATACTACACAACACAACGTCAAAATAATACAAATTGCAAATTTGTATAACACCGGGGTTCGAACCATTACAAATGGTATCATACATATTTAAGAAATTTGCTTTCTTAAAATTAAAACATCAATTAGATGATTCATTTTGAAATAGTGTTGGCGGGTTTTGATTGTTTAAAGTTACAGGTAGAACAATGCCCAACTCAAGTGCAGGATGATGTCTATCCTCGAGGACAAGTGGATTTTTACTATGGCATACAGTGCAATGAGTGGTACTAAAAATTAAGTCGAGTATTATATTGTATGAATTTTTAATAAAATTGAATTGACCTAGGCCCAGAAATTGAATGGTGTCGTATAAGCAAAAAGAGGAGGGATTCATTGTAGGATTGGATACATATTCATTTAAGTTAAAGTCGCCGACTATAATTGCATTACTATCAAGCAAGAATGGTGAATTTTCCAAATTGCTAGTGAAGATTTGGAGCTGCTTGAGATTCACAGGTGGGCATAGGTAAACATTAATGATAAAAAATGTATCATTTCGAACAACTACTTTTACAATGAATAAGTCAATTCTATTTGTAGATAGAATTTGACGATCAACCGATATTTCAGTAGCGTTTAGTTTAGAATCAAAATCAACAGCTATTAAGACACCTCCACCACATTTCTTATCAGATAAAACGCAATCCCTATCGTTACGAAACACATTATAATTTTTATTACTTTCTCCGTTACGAAGTACGAGAAAGTATTGTGATCGTGATTTTTTTTTTCAAATTTTTTTTTTACGGAAATATCCGTTTTGGGGTCCCTAGATGCCATTTCAACAATTTCTGGAAAAAAATATTTGTGTGTGTGTGTGTGTGTGTGTGTGTGTGTGTGTGTGTGTGTGTGTGTGTGTGTGTGTGTGTGTGTGTGTGCCTGTGTGCGCTGTATCTCAAAAACCAATAGAGAAATTGATATGAAATTTTGAACATAAGTCTTATTTGATAATCCGAAGAACTGAAAAGCTTTTGGTAAAATTTCGTACACCGGAAGTGGATGTTTACCTTAACTGTTTTTTGTTTTTTGCCAATATTTTCTTAAATATAAAAAATATCACAAAAAAAATTAAACAAACATCGAAGAAAACAAAGAAATGAATAGCTTTTGCTTGAAAATATTTTTCATAAAATCATTGCTATTCGAGAAAAAAATTTATTAATTTTTTTAAATTTTTGGTTTATAATTATGAAACGATAATAGTTACAGCAATTTTAGGTGAATAATAATTGTAGATAATACCAAAATGAACAACTTCTAAAAAATAAGTTTTTTTCGAAATCTTGTTAGTTTTCGAGTAAACCTAGTTTCTGAATTTGAAGTATAATTTTTTCATCTTTCATAATTTTGACGTTTTAAACGTCAGTTTCATCCGAGTTTACGCTACGCTCGATGTACATTTAAAATATGATTTAAATTGAAAATAAACCCATGAAAACGTAAATATAAAGTCGGAGAAAGTAACATGATGGCCACATCACCATTTTTTTTAAGAAAACTGAGTTTTTGAATTTGAATATAATCTTTCATAATTTTGACGTTTTAAACGTCAGTTTCATCCGAGTTTATACAATGCTCGAAGTACATTTAAAATATGATTTAAATTGAAAATAAACCATGAAAGCGTAAATATATATGATGCCATCAAGTCGGAGAAAGTAATATGAAGGCCACATCACCATTTTTATTTTATCCTATACTGTTATCATGTCAATAACTCCTTAGCAACGAGTAACGTTAAGGTACCTTTAACAACACTAGTGTTGTTAAGAAATTCTTAACAACACTAGTGTTATATTATCTTAACGCAACTCGTTGCTATGGAGGTATTGGTAAACAAACATGACTTCGCTTTTTGTTTTCATTAAACATTTTTCAAATTAAAAAAATAGAAATAGGATAAAATAGACCGTGTTACGACACACGTTCCGCTATTTGCTTTTACATTACTCGAGAATTTAAAAGCACTCGCTCCTATGTCGCTCGTGTTTTCAAACTTTTCTCTCGTAATGTAAAAACCTCCATAACGTTACTTGTATTGTAAATTACTATTACCAAACAGTTCATGACTGGAAATATTTTCATTAAGCCACGTTTCAGTAAGTGCAATTACTGAAAAGTCACTAACAGCACTATGTTGATAGACATTATTACATTTTGAATTTAGGCCACGAACATTTTGGTAGTAAATATCAATTATACTATTTTTGAAAATTATTTTCTTTCACCACATTACGAGTCGCATATCGTTTGCTTGATAAAGAATAAAGAATCGAAGGGTCCTGTGACGTGGCATTTGACTTTTGAATCGGGGAGGGTAGTCCATGAGATGCTACAGGTATGTCGACACCACGACCTTCAAGCTGCGAATTCCGAGAAAAATTAGGATTGTCATCTAGATCTTCAATGCTATAGGTCTTATCTCCAACTTTTAAATTATATCCAATTATATATGACCGTTGTCCAGATTCCCGTGCTCGCTTCTCGTGCTTGCGGAGTATACTCCTTACTGCGCGCTCTTCAAACTGTTTTATTGGTGTAAATGCAGGTACCTTTAAGTTTATTTGCACTTTTTAAAATCGTATACTTTGTATTTGAGTTATTGAACTTGACAAATACCGGGCGAGGTTTGGAGTTCTTGCGTTGACCCAGACTATGTGTTGCAGAGATGTCATTCGGGGTTACTTGTAGATTAAGTTTATTGACGAAGAGTTTATTTATTGTTTTAAGTATTTTTTCATTTTCATATTCAGGCAATCCTTGAATAATTAAATTATTTGCACGAAACTGTTTATCAATTATGTTTATGCTGTTGCAAATATCGAGATGTTCGAAATATGTGAGTGCGAAATGGAAAAAGAAACAAAAAAAGATTTTTTTCGTTTTGAAGTGCAGAGCATGGAATAAATTTTCTCCACGACCACTGTGGAATTTATGCATTCTGCAATCAATTTTGATCATAGAACGTTCACATTCTCACTCTTGTTATGGAACAAAACACTATGCGCTTATGCGTTTTGCGTGTAATTCATTCCATAACAAGGGAGAGAATGAATATTCTCACACCGCTCCGAATAAAACAATTAGCCTTGGATATCACAATTGTCAAAATACTATAAACATAACCACAAACGTAATAATAAAACGTAAGTTCCTTGTGTTCATTACTTTATTAGTCTATTTTATCTGGTCGAGGAGAAAGTATAGTCTGCTACTCGGTAAGAATGGAAATTCAGATGCTCGTGGTTCCTCGCGCTCGCCTCGCGGCTCGCGCTCGAAATATTCCACTCGCATCGAATTTCCATTCTAACCTTGTTACAGAATATACTATTATTCGATTGAGGTTAATTTACTAAAATCGATGATAACTCAGCGCAAATACAATAAAAGTATCCGCACATTAAATATAGCATACAGCGACACGTGAATGATGTAAAGGTACTAGTATAGGAAATAATAATTCGATTTACTGTTGAATTTACCTTGATAGTAGGAGTACGATACACACACGGTTTGTACGTTTCTCCACGACCACCGTAGAATTTAAGCATTCTGAAATCAATTTTGATTATAGAACGTACACATTCTCACTCTTGTTATGGAACAAAACACTATGCGCTTATGCGTTTTGCATGTAATTCATTCCATAACAAGGGATAGAATGAATATTCTCACATCGTTTCGAATAAAACAATTAGCCTTGGATTTCACAATTGTCAAAATACTATAAACATAACCACAAACGTGATAATAAAACGTAAGTTCTTTGTGTTCATTATTTGATTAGTCTATTTTATCTGGTCGAGGAGAAAGTATAGTCTGATACTCGGTAAGAATGGAAATTCAGATGCTCGTGGTTCCTCGCGCTCGCCTCACGGCTCGCACTCGAAATATTCCACTCGCATCGAATTTCCATTCTAACCTTGTTACAGAATATACTATTCTTTATTATGAGCCCAGAATGAAGCTTCATACCTTATAGTTCAGTTACGTTCTATTCCGGCAAAAAATTGCGCTTATAGCTCTTGCGTTTGTGCACTTGCTCAGGGCAATCTCGTTTTATAGTCCAGCAGTAGTCCGCCATTATATTCCTGTCTCGTCACCCTTGATAGAGCTCTTCCATGATCATCAGGTCCTGGTGGAAGCGTTTACCTTGTTCGTCATTTACAGCCCCAAAGTTTTCTGGGAATTTTTCCAGGCTACTGTTCAAGAAATGGACCATGATACTCATCTTGCACCCCAGTTAGCGGAAAGACAATAACTTCCAGTAAACAAAAGCTCGTAGGTTACACACCCCGTACACGCTAGCTCAGCACCCATTTAAATTATCATCAAAAGGAAAACATGAGGTTTCTTGCTACAAACGTATGCTGAACTAAATTTAAATAAAAGTGAAAAATGTGACGAAAATTTAAGATGTCGAAATTGGCCGAACTACAGCTATTTCTCGGCACCTGTGCAAAATATATTGAAAAAAAAACGAAGGAGGTGATTTGTGAAACATTTGGCTACAAAAGTAGGCCAACCCCATCACTGTAACGTTTTTCAATGGCGTTTTTGTCCGTCTACTTTATCTATTTATTTGTTCATCTTTATACACTTAACGTATTTACTTTAATGCTGAGATTATATTTTTAGTTTTTTTAATTGTATTTATATGTTTTATTCACTTTTATCATATGTCGTTTTAATGCTTTGATTGTATTTTTATATTTTATTAAGCTACATTGGTTTACTTTTAATTTTAAACTGTTATAGCATATTCGGTGGAATGTGGCGGCCGAGGTCGTAAAACGGTCGGTCCGCCCTGAGGATCGACGCACCCTCAAAGAAAAGGTATTAGTCGTTCATCTAATTGCATCCCATACATTTATTACTCTCCTTTGCTCCTATTAGTATACGCACTTTTACACCAGTACTTCTCAACAAAGATTGGTTTGAGATAAAAAATATTACGTCCACTACTTACCGAACTCCGACCCTCTTTTACGACCACAGCCGTCAGATTCCGGAGAACGGACTATATTATTGTATTTCACACATATATCTAAATAATCTCCTCTTGGTTGCTTGTATTTTATAATTGTTTATTTGTCATCAAATTAATCAAAATAAATAGTTAATTTAGTCTGCAACTGTTAAAGGTATTTTTTACTACTTTATGCGGAATCGGAACTACTCGAATTTTTAAACCGCAAGTTCAGACTCGTCTGGAAGCGGCGATCGCGACCGCTTCTTTACCGGAATTTTTAAGATTACTGCGGCTCGTAGAGTTTATAAACACGTGTACAGTTGCGGTGGTTTAATGCGAATGTGTAGTTTTTGTTTTATTGAAAAGAGAACGATTTACTCAATTTATGTTTCATGAAAAATATAATCCGTCAATCTCAACTAGAGTGGTTGCGCACTGGCAAATGGATGGGCGTAGGGCGGGAGAAGGCCATCGGTATAATACGGAGTGCGTTCGTTTAGGACATTCAATGACAAAAATTATCATAATCTGTTGAAAACGGTGTGCGTTCCCTGCGGGAGGCCCGCACGTGTCTGGCGGCAAGCGTACGAGCCGAATGACGACCTTCTCTAGACTGGTAATAAACCGCCCAATTTTTGTCTCCGATTATACTCGGGAAATTGTTTGTTCCTCTCGCTTGGATGCTCGGTGCGCGGCCCGCCTCCTCACCACTCAGATTGAAATTGACGGATAATACAATATAATAAAGGAAGGTCGGCCGGTTCCAATTTTAAATTTGACTACGAAAGTTAAAAACTTTACTAGACATTTTAATGAAAATATTGTTACATTTTAAAATGAGTTTTAATACTGGTGGTAATTTGGGTTGCCTAGCTTAAAAAACAAGACTAAAATATATGTATAAAATTGGTAATTATAATAGTAATTCGATTATAGAGATAATAAATTAATATAGAATAGTGTTTTCTTCTGGATTTCGTTTGTGGAGTGAGTGGTTTGTATTTTTTTTTGGTAAAATTAAGGTATTTAATGGAATAAGAATAATAAGTCAAAATAAGAACATAAATAGTTATAAAGTAAACAATTAAAAGAGTACAGTATAATATATTTAAAAACGTAATTCATATATATAATTTTATAAATAAATCACGAATTAATAAATGTTTGGCAAAGTACACTGACAAAAATGCGCGAAGATAATAATTAGCGGTCACGCGTGCGAAAAAAAAAAGGAATGGCGTAGAGCGAGTCGTTTTCTAACAATGGTCGTGAAACGTGGCGTCCGGGGAATCAAGAATTAAAGATCAATTTACCCGAAGAATATACAGATTAAGAAGCGTCGCATGGGTGGAGTTTTTATGGATTCTTCTGGAAAGAAAAAAAAATAACTGTTAAGAACTCTTTTATTCAACGAGTAAGAATAATTACTTACCAGGAGCTGGATTTCACATACACGAAGCCAACGAACGACCACCGCCTAACTAAAGGACAGTAATTAACCGCAATCAATTATCGCAAGCTGCCTTGGAGTTTTTACTTTCTCCGTTACGAAGTACGAGAAAGTATTGTGATCGTGATTTTTTTTTTCAAAAATTTTTTTTACGGAAATATCCGTTTTGGGGTTCCTAGATGCCATTTCAACAATTTCTGGAAAAAAATTTTTTGTGTCTGTGTGTGTGTGTGTGTGTGTGTGTGTGTGTGTCTGTGTGTGTGTGTGTGTGTGTCTGTCTGTGTGCGCTGTATCTCAAAAACTAATACAGCAATTGATATGAAACTTTCAACATTCGTCTTATTTGATAATCTGAAGAACTGAAAAGCTTTTGATAAAATTTCGTACACCGGAAGTGGGTGTTTACCTTAACTGTTTTTTGTTTTTTGCCAATATTTTTTTAAATATAAAAAATATCACAAAAACATTTAAACAAAAATTGAAGACAACAAAGAAATTAATATCTTTTGCTTGAAAATATTTTTCATAAAATCATTGCTATTCGAGAAAAAAATTTGTTAATTTTGTCTCAATTTTTGGTTTATAATTATGAAACGATAATAGTTACAGCAAATTTGTGTGAATAATAATTGTAGAGAATACCAAAATGAACAACTTCTAAAGAATAAGTTTTTTTCGAAATCTTGTTAGTTTTTGAGTAAACCGAGTTTTTAAATTTGAAGTATAATTTTTCCATGTTTCATAATTTTGACGTTTTAAACGTCAGTTTCATCCGAGTTTACGCAACGCTCGATGTACATTTAAAATATGATTTCAATTGAAAATAAACCATGAAAACGTAAATATAAATGGCTATGATACCATCAAGTCGGAGAAAGTAACATGATGGCCACATCACCATTTTTACTTTCTCCGTTACGAAGTACGAGAAAGTATTGTGATCGTGATTTTTTTTTCAAAAATTTTTTTTACGGAAAAATCCGTTTTGGGGTCCCTAGATGCCATTTCAACAATTTCTGGAAATTTTTTTTTGTGTCTGTGTGTGTGTGTGTGTCTGTGTGTGTGGCTGTGTGTGTGTGTGTGTGTGTGTGTGTGTGTGTCTGTGTGTGTGGCTGTGTGTGTGTCTGTGTGTGTGTGTGTGTGTGTCTCTCTGTGTGCGTATCTCAAAAACTAATAGAGCAATTGATATGAAACTTTGAACATCTGTCTTATTTGATAATCTGAAGAACTGAAAAGCTTTTGGTAAAATTTCGTACACCGGAAGTGGGTGTTTACCTTAACTGTTTTTTGTTTTTTGCCAATATTTTCTTAAATATAAAAAATATCACAAAAACATTTAAACAAACATCGAAGACAACAAGAAATGAACATCTTTTGCCTTGAAAATATTTTTCATAAAATCATTGCTATTCGAGAAAAAAATTTATAATTTTTTAAAAATATTTGGTTTAAAATTATGAAACGATAATAGTTACAGCAAATATATGTGAATAATAATTGTAGAGAATGCCAAAATGAACGACTTCTAAAGAATAAGTTTTTTTTGAAATCTCGTTAGTTTTTGAGTAAACCGAGTTTTTGAATTTGAAGTATAATTTTTCCATCTTTCATGATTTTGACGTTTTAAACGTCAGTTTCATCCGAGTTTACGCAACGCTCGATGTACATTTAAAATATGATTTCAATTGAAAATAAACCCATGAAAACGTAAATATAAAGTCGGAGAAAGTAACATGATGGCCACATCACCATTTTTTTATATTGGATCTGACAAATATACATTTTTCGAATAATTTCCTAAGGAAGAAAAATACAGAAGGTATGAAGCAAGACTCAACGAATGGAAGGAAGAAAACGCATCTTAGTAAAAATTAAAGTATGTATAATTTTGTATGTTAGAGAAACATAGTATGTACAGTAATAATATAAAAGTAAATTTCAAATCATAGATATTAAAATTAGTTATTAAGATCATTTAATTATCATTTAGTTATAGGGCAAAATTGTTTGATTTTTTAATTATTGGGTTTAAAAAAAATAAGATAATAAAATTGATTTTCTTTACAACGAAAAGGTTAAAGGTTTTTTTTATTTTCTCAGTCTTACAACCTTTAATAAATAACTAGACTGAGTGGCGCCCAGGATTAAACTTAAAAAAAATATTAATTTATTGAACCACGCCCAAATGCCGCCGGTGAAAAGCTGCCGTTTGCACCGTGAACCACTGGTTTGATAAATATCAATAAGGTGGTAGCAATATCTATGAACAGAACGAGTGGTTCACCGGGTGCAAGAACATTGGAAAACTGTTCTGTTGGCCTTGTATTTTATTTAATAATAATGACAAATCTGTATTTGTGTCCGCCGGCTATTGCGACTTATAATAATTTGCACAAAAACGTTAAAAGACACTCATTAAGCAAATCTCATTTAAAAGCCGTATTGAAAGAAAAAACATTCGGCAAAACACGTATTGAACACAATGGCGGTTTCAAAGGGGGGGTAATCGGGTAATTAGCTGCTGCAGTAAAATTTTTTAATCAACTTCCTAGAGCACTTCAGGTAGAAGTCAATTTAAACACATTTAAAAGAAATCTTAAAGATTACTTAATTCAAAGAGAACTCTATTCACTCTCTGAATACTAACTGGTGAAAATTCCTATAATTTTTGCTACAGTTTACTATATTGGACGTTTTCAACTTAGTGTGTTGTAGGTATATGTATATATGTTTGTATTCGCATTATTTTTTGAAATAAATTGAATTATTATTATTATAATTACCCCCCCCCCCCCTAAGAATTTTTCGCTTAACTATTTTTATTGTTAAAAATTACCGATATTCCATATTCCAAACAAATAATATAACCGGTAAATTTTTCCAATTTTTTTTTAAACGTTGGAAAAGGATAAGGAGATTTCACGGAACAGATGTATGAGAGCAGAATCACCAGTTTATTTATCTTTTTTTTAATTACCCCCCCCTAGATTAGTTGGTTGGAAACGCCCTTGATTGAACATAGTTTGGATTCTCAACTCGGTTTGTCACAGACAACATAATGAATTAGTTAATAAAAATATGAGTACTTTAAAAAGATTAATTGACGGTGACGTCAACATGTGAATGTTATCTCGCCGAACATGAACTCAGTTTCAGAGGGCACGATGAAGGTCATGACTCCTCAAAATGAGGAAATTACATGGATTTACTTATTTTTTTTGGCAAAATATGATGAAACATTAATCCACTATCTGGATCAGTCCTCCACAGTATTTCGCGGAATCTCTAATCGAATTCAGAACGACTTAAAAGAATTAAAAATCAAATTAAAGATGCCTCATTTGTTTCCATTATCTTAGACGAAACCACAGACATTACTTATGTCAGCTTTCTGTGGTTGTGCGATATGTGAAAAAAGATGCAACTGTTCAAGAGTGGTTTTTCGGATTTTTACGGCAGGCAGAACGGCTGAAGCGTATAAAATGTTGGGTGTTTACTGCCAACCGTTGGGGAATTTTCTGATGAACGCACTGATGATCAAGGGATGTGTTCTGTGCTGATGATCGTAAACAAGTTCGTCCAGCGGTCTCCATTTTCCCAATCGTACAAATTAGACTGATTGGTGTTGGAATCAAGTGTTGAAGTTGCCGCCGAAATGGAGGTCACGAGTTTAAAAATATAATAACACCTGAAAAGTGTGTCTACACATTCTAAAGTGGTCTTTAAATTATGTGTCTGTATATCGCGGCACTGCGCGTTCACAAAAATTTTGATTTCTTACTTTGTTTACATCAAATAAAAGAAAATATAATTGGGCATATGCATCGCTAGATTCTAGGTTATGTTAAATATATTTATACAAAAAAGCACTGCAATCAGAATGGCCGCGTAGCGTTCATCAAATACCAACATTCAGCTTAAATGAAAATAAACATGTTGACTGTTGAAAATTCTGACGAACGCGCCCATATCTTTGGTATTTCCCATAGAATAATAAACGTAGATATTTTGAAGTGTAAACACTCACCGCTGAACGCGCTAATGTACTACTTCTTAAATATCAACGACATTTTTCCAATAATTATTTGACGAGTAATACGATATATAAATCACCAATCACATAGTCTGTAATAATTTAATTCCAAAACTTATAAGCAAAGAGGTTGTATATACCTGGTCTGAGAAAGTCCGTCCAAGTTACAAATGATGTTTAACGATAGGCAACTCTATGCGCTTAGTTGTATTTATAGGCAAATATGTATTATTATTAAAAAAAAAACATATAAACAGTAAGAGATATTACAAGTTTGGCTAAATGTTGCTTATTTTCGACTAAATACACCTAAAAACAGCAATATTTTGCTACGTAAAAATTTTGAAATAAAAATATAACCTAAAATATTTGCTGCAATAATACTACCTGTTTTTAATCTGGTTTTGAGGAATGTATAAATTAAGACTTATTGGTAAAGTAACAAGATTAGCATCAACTGGTTGTGCTAAATGTTATTCTAACAAGAGCTACGATGTAGTCGTTGTTGGTGGTGGACATGCTGGAACAGAGGCATGTGCAGCTGCTGCACGAATGGGAGCGAAGACACTCCTTATTACACATAAGAAAGAAACTGTTGGTAAGATGAACAAACATATTTTTTTACACACACCAGTGTTTTGTTATCTAACACTAATCCTACCATGGCAGCAGCGGCGGCTCGTGGATCTTCGTAGAGGAGGCTAAGACCGAAATGCCACTCATGCTGCACTACTTACTCCTATAGAGGAAGCAAATATTCCGCAGCTGTTTTAGTGAAATTTCCTTCCATAGCTTCCTCATCGAACATCTACGAGCCACCTCTGTATGGCAGTCAAGTGTCCGCTTTTTACATTTTAGTTGAACTTAATATAATTCAAGGTTTCTAAACTTATTGTACAACTTTTTGTCTTATATAGGTGAATAATTTTTCAATCTCTGACTCTTATTATTTCGTTCTTCCCGATAATCTAATGTACTATATCGTTATCTACCATAATAGGTCAGTTGACAACTAAGAAAAAAAAAGTTTGAAGGTTGTTAACAGCCCTACGAAATTAGCAAAATTTAAATTTTTTCAAGGAAGAGTCATCTGATAGTGTTGATACCGGGTACAGAAAGCCAGCTGCTGGTAAACAACGAGGCAAAATAATGAGCATTCAGTCAAATTCGCTTGTCACAACAATACTCTCAAATCTTATGTATGAACATCGCATGTAGACTTGTGACTGCTGGCCATCGATATAAAAATATTATCCAGTACATCAGCGTGTAACATTTTTGGCTAAGAAAATAAATAAGAAATAAAAATAGTAGGTCATTTTTATATTTAATTATTAGTTTATTATACGAATTCCATAATTAATCGTTATGTCAAGACAAAAAAATTTTTGGAAGAACTTAATAACAATTGTTCAGATCTCAATGAGGAGGTGATTAACTGTAAGTCATTAGACACGGATAACGAAGAAGAGAACGTTTTGAACAAACGGAGTACGAAAGAGAATGAGATTGTTTGTTAGTAGTTCTGAAGACAAAATCCAAATCTGATGGCCTCCCCAAGTTTTTTTTTCAATATTCTTGATTTAGCTGCGATAAATGCCTGGATTTTATATGAAGAAACAAATGAGGAAATGTTTTGTGAGAACAATTTTTATTTCAGTTGGCTGAAGAACTTGCCACCGAATATCGAGATTTACAGAGACAAGAAACAGATTCAACTAAAATTCCTGGAAATCAACTAAAAACGAATCAAACTGGATTTTGCAAAAAAAAATTAAACCGTAGACATATGTAGTATTTGTAAGAAATATGTTTGCGAAAAATGTTTACAGACAAGCCCCACCATCTGTAAAAAGTACACTGACAATTAACAAAGCTGCCATTATGATATGGTATGAATACAAGTTTACTGAAGGGTGTACTTGATGTAATCTTAGGGCCCTTAATTAAATTGTTAAATCGGTGAATTAGAACTTGTACTTGTACTTGTACTTGCTAATATTATACCCTTTCATAAACAAGGAGATATAAATGATATTAATAATTACTGGCAGATATCTCATGTATCCAAAATCCTTGAACGTATAATGTACCTAAAAATGCTTGAATACTTAGAAACTCATAAGTTAATCTCTGATCAGCAGTATGGTTTTCGTAGGGAAAGTCAACGGGTGATGCAATCACTGTGTTAATGAAGATTATTTATGAAGGATTTGAGTCTATCGTGGCAAAAATGGCATATCTAAATTTTTTTTGCAAATTGTAAAAACCAATAAGATTTGGTGGGCACTAAGCAAAGAGGGCTGTTAACATCGATGCTTCAGGCTAATGAACAGTGCCTCTTAAGGCGTGCCGCCCCAAGACCTGGTGCTGGGCACCCCTAACTATTCATGATATTCTCCTGCGTAAACTATATTGCTACAATTTCCATCCCAACAACTGTCACATAATTAACTCATATCTCAGTAATAGATCACAGTGTGTATGTTTGAACGGTGCTAAATCTTCTGGAGTATTAATTAAGTATGGTGTCCCACAGGGTTCAATATTGGGCCCATGACTACTCATAATTTACATAAATGATCTACCCTACCATAATAACAATACTACCACCATTTTATTCGCTGATGACACAACACTATACCTCATTTAATAACCAGGCGGACTAAAGGCGAAAGTCACATTTACACTATAAAAAGTAACTAGGAAAGTAACAAGAAATGTTTTGGTGGTAAAATTCAAATTATTTAAAATTCATTTACCTATAACATTAATTCAATAATTATAACAATACATAATTACATTTTAGGAAAACTTTCTTCATTAAGTAGAGAATAATTTAGTATGTAAAATTCTCACCAGAATATACTTCACTATATAAAAACGAGCAAAAAATATACAATAAACAATTTGCTCACGGAAGGAAAAAAAATAAAGAAATAGAGTTTAAATTAAATAACTCCCGTAATAAATCGAAAGCGTTATTAGAAACATAATGGGAGGTCATAAATCTCACAAAATTTCAAAATACACTGATATAATTAAATTAGTCAACGATTTCAATATATTTTCAATGAAATAGCAAGTAACATACACTTAAACAATAGTAATCATTTCTCAATTCATATTCCATCTCAACAATTTTCAATATTTATGAAACCACCAACTACACCCTCAGAAATAATTAATATTACACTCAGTATTACTAATAACACAAGCAAAGGACTAGATGAAATACCGATGCACATAATTAAGAAATGCATACATTATACATATAGCAGTCCACTCAGCGATATAATCAAATGTTCCTTGAAAACAGGCATATTTCCTTCCAAGTTGAAACAAACTATTCTAGTACCCATATATAAAAAGGATGATGAAAACAACTTGGAAAATTATAGACCTATCAGCCTGTTGAAGTCTATATCGAAGATCTTTGAAAAAGTAATAGCATACAGGGTGTTGAATTGCAAAGCGGGCCATAGGGATTTACATGTAAAATTTGAAATGTCTTAATATTGGCTCCCCTAATTATTTGACAGTATCGGCCTTCAGGCATTATTTTAAAGCTTTTTAAGCTGAATGATTTGGTACCTTACTCACTAGTTTCTGCAGACTATTTACCGAGATATTTACAAAAAACTTTACAATCTTTGATTTTGATATTTACAAAAAACTTTACAATCATTTTGAATTAAAAATGAAAAACAAAATGCGGTTGTTTATCGTAAATAGCAAGCCACCTATCTTGGTTCAAATACTCCAATTTTAATGATTTCGTGTCCAAGATCTTTCGATATATTAAAAAGTTCCTGCTGATTTTTACATGATGATGAAAAATCACTTAAATCTTATCTACGAAAGATTTGAAGTGATTTACTTGCTTGACGTCTTTAATTGAATCGTCCAAAACAAGCTGAAGATGATGATTTAGACAATGCCATACAATAACATTTGGAAAACAATTTAAAATTCTAGCACTGACTCCAGACTTTCTACCAAGCATTACACATCACAGCAGAGAGCTATGAAATGTTTCTTTAAGTATTTATTGTCAAATTAGACATTATTTAAACAATTTATCCAATCATTGAATATCGATTTGGCATTTTGCTTCTCTAATTTAACTAACTCAACTTAAATGAATGAAGACATTTCAGAATCTTCCACAAAAACTACCATTACTATACCTCATTTAATAACCAGGCGGACTAAATGCGAAAGTCATATTTACACTATAAAAAGTCACCAGAAAAGTAACCAGACATGTTTTGGCGGTAAAAATAAAATTATTTCAATTTCTTTTATCCATAACATTCATTCAACAATTATATCAACATCTAAATTAATTCCAGGCAAACTTTCTTGATTATATAGTCAATGATATAGTATATAATATTAAAATAAGTACGAGACCCTCTTAAGAATTTAGGGGCACACTGAAAAAGTCAAGTTGTACATATATTTATTTACATATAAAGTGGATTGAAGTATTAGGTATATTTTAAAAATACATGTGATTCTATAAAAGGTTTGAAATATAAATACTAGATTCTCGTGAAATAGAATTTTATTAAATTAAATCAATTTGCTATTTAAAAACGTATAATAACTTACTTAAAATAAATCTCTTTCCTTAATGTATATAATGTTTAACGGGACTTCTGTGGCAAGTCATCTCTATTCTTTAATTCAATTAATATTTAATTCAATGTAGCAATTTCATTTTTAAAGAAAAATTCTCCGCACACAAAATTTTTACTGCTTTCATTGTAGATATCTTCGGTCGCTGGAAGTCCTTCAAAACGTTTAGGACTTGTTACTGCCCCAATCTCCGTACACTCCCTAATTGTGTGAAACTTCATACTTCTAGCCAATCCTAAATATAATGTACGTTTATGATTTGATTCCATATTGTAATAACTTGCGCCACACTTACCTAATGAATCGACAATTTTGTGTACGACGGCAGTAGGTTTTAAAGCCACTTGCATTAAAGTTTTATACAAGATAATTTTAGATTGTTTTTCCTCGAGCGTTAATGCTCCAAAATCCAAGCATTTCCGTTTATTGGGGGGTGAAAATGACACCAAACTTGTGCCGGCATATATCCATGGTTAAAAATAAAATAACTATTTCCAAGAAAATCGCGGGATGAGAGGAATCCATTCTTACACGATCAACGGAAGAAATAACTGACTAAAAACACAGAAACTGAGCCGAAACGCGTGGAATCGGTGGGACAAAAGGAACAGCGAGCGATCAGCTGATCATAACAACGGCCATTACTGTTTTATGCAATTTGGGCCTGTGTAAAAACGGCGCCCCTTTGGCCAATCACAACAACGTATTTTGGCGGCAATAATTTGATTTAGTCCGCCTGGTTATTAAATGAGGTATAGTAGAGGAATAACACAAATTTTGAGGTTTTTTCAATAATCTTGGAAAATATTAGTAGATAAGCTATAACAATTCGGGGCCAAATTCCCATAAGAATTTACACAGAGGTCTCAATTTACTTTTTCATCGCCTGAATTTTTTCTTCCCCTAAAATTTTCATTCCCTAAAATTTTCATCCCCTAAATTTTCAACCCTTAATAATTCACATTTTCATCCCCAAAGTCACCGTGACCCCAGCGGTGTTATCCCCACGACCAGCCGAACGTTTTTGCCAGACCGATTTCTTTTGAAGTATAATATTGACTTATTATTGTTAAATACTAAATAATAATTTTATAAAAAGTACTTGA
Source organism: Ocypus olens (assembly GCA_910593695.2). Lineage (NCBI taxonomy): Eukaryota > Metazoa > Arthropoda > Insecta > Coleoptera > Staphylinidae > Ocypus > Ocypus olens. The sequence continues at coordinate 20,980,553 of OU343052.1, read as the reverse complement.
GCGTGGATTCGATCCCGGGTCTAACGAGTAGTTCAGTTTACTAGTCGATGCCTTTAGCACTGAGCTAATCTAGTAGCTAATAAGAAATAAAATTTTGTCGTTGGAGTATATCGCAAGTGTCGCACTGGTGTCGCACAGGTGTCGGACAGGTGCCGCACATGTGCCGTACACGTGCCGTACTGGTGTCGCTCACGTGCAGCACTGGTGTCGCACACGTGCCGCACTGGTGTCGCACACGTGTCGTACAGGTGTCGCACAGGTGTCGCACTGGTGTAGCACTGTTATAGCACAGGTGTCGCACATTTGTGGCATAGGTGTCGCGCTAGTGTCGCATAGGTGTTGCTAAGGTGTCGCACAGGTCTCGCACAGGTGTCGCACCGGTGTCGTATAGGTGTCGCACTGGTGTCGCACGGTGTTGTACAGGTGTTGCACAGGTGTCGCACTGTTGTCGCACTGGTTATTACAATCGGATCTGTGCGACAGCCTGTGGGACACCTGTGCGACACCAGTGCGACACCTGTGCCACACTTGCGAAATTTTATTTCTTAATAGCTACTCGATTAGCTCAGTGCTAAAGGCGCCGACTCGTAAACTGAACTACTCGTCAGACCCGAGATCGAATCCACGCTCAAGTACTTTTTATAAAATTATTATTTATTATTTAATAATAATAAGTCAATATTATATTTCAAAAGAAATCGGTCAGGTCAAAACGTTCGGCTGGTCATGGGGATAAGGTCCCTGGGGTCGCGGTGACTTAGGGGATGAAAATGTGAATTATTTAGGGGTGAAAAATTTAGGGAATGAAAAATTTAGGGGATGAAGAAAATCAGTGGATGAAAAAGTAAATTGAGACCCCAGTGTAAATTCTTATGTGAATTTGGCGCCGAACTGTCATAGCTTATCTACTCGCTTGTTGGGATATTTTTTTAATTTCCTGCAGGTTCCACTTGATAGTTTTTCCATTCTTTGGAAATATGCACATGTTTTCTATGTATATTTGTACAGAACTTTTAACATGTCACAATTTTATTGTTAATAATATTTAATCCATCATATTTTTTTCTGAAATATTTCTTTGTTCCAGACTCCAACAGGCGGGAATATTTTGTTCGTTTTCAGTTTCTCTTCTTTTTTCTGGCTCTGATTTTGTTTCACGCTCTAATTCCTTTTCAGGATCTGCATTTTCTTTTTTCTGGTAACTTGGTTGCTTTAGATTTTTTTTTAAATAATACAGTAAATCTAGTTGTCTCTTCAACTTTTAAATTATAATTAAGGGAACCTAAAAAATAAATATTAATACAACTACAATGCCGATTGTCAACAGTAATATAACGAGTGCCTATGATTTTGCAGGCAATTATTAGCGGCAGGATCACGATTGCTTGTTGCAACAAGCAAGAGTGATCCAGACGCTAATAATTGCCCAGGAAAAATCAGTCACGAGTTATATTCGAGAAGACAATTGGCCGAACAGAAAGTTCACGTTTCATAATTTGAAAAGTTAAATTTAGTGACACCAAGTGTCAGACGTATATTAATCTGCGCCACAATAATTGTAGTAAAAATGAGCTTACCAAGATTTTGAGAAATGCCTGTGAATACTATTACTGATGAAAGCACTAACACTTCACCTGAAAATGCAAACATCGAATTCAGGAGCAAACTGCTTAAAAGTCCGGCAATAACTGACGTTTTATATGTTATAGAACATGTGCTAACGCGCTGCTAGGCAAACAAACCCACAAAGTTACTATTTTCGTACAGTCGAACATAAAAATAATAATATATGTGTCCGGGCATTTTTCTGACAGAAAATTCCCTGAATTTGAATCGAATTGATTCCTTACTTTACGTACACAGTGTATATTAGCAATTTATGTTAATTAAAAGTACAATGGGTGAAAGAGCATTGTTTATTTGTAAAGGAATTGGATGAAGCACCAATCGTCAAAATCGTGTGTGCGTGGGTAAAATGTAACTGATTGAGTGCTCTAGAATCACGAAATTCGCGCCTGCACGTTTGCGAATGGTACAAATACTGGGATGTAGCCGTGAAAATGATATTTATAATTATTGTTTTGTATAAATATTTAATATTATTACTTACATTTAGTATACACTAGTTGTCCAAGCTTAAGTTACTTTTAGGTAAAATTGTCTTTAATTTAAATTAAAAAAAAATGATAATTTTTTTAAATTTTTTTTTAAATATTTAAATATTTTTTAATTTTTTTTAAATTGTTTTAAATTTTTTTAAATTGGTGACGAACGACGGCTCTGCTGCGCTGCGCCGTCGTCCATGCGTAGCCAGTTAAAATTGATCAAAGTAACTGGTGACGAACGACGGCTCCGCTGCGCTGCGCCGTCGTCCGTGCGTAGCCTATTAAAATTGACCAAAGTAACTGGTGACGGACGATTTGGAATACAAAGTTACAGACTTTCAGGGGAAGTACCGAACAAAACTAAATAGAGCATTCGTGAGTAAGGCCGCTTTCGTTCACTTGAATTGTAAATAACAATTTTTTCAAGTCCCGTTAGGGCCAGTGTAACAGAAGTTGTCAAGAATCAGCAGCATTGTATGCAATCATAACCTTGTTCCAGATATGTCAGTGAATGTCTGACGCATAGCTGATAGGTTTTGTTTTATAAAGTTTTACACATGAGCACCAACAAAAATAATCTCCAACCTACTGCCACAAAACTGCCACCCTAACAGAGCCAACTAAGTTAAAAATAGCAATGAAACAGAGTTTACGTAGATTCCAATTGCAAAACCCCCCGTCATGTTCCAGGTTATGAAAATGAAAGTGTGCACTGTTGGATTACAAATGTCAAATGCGCTTACCCGCTGATGATAAAGGCTGCTCATGCTTTCTTTTTGTCGAATTAATTGTCGAATTGTATTTTCAAAATCACACGACAATCCGCACTTTTGACATTTCTCGCAACTATTGACAGAAATATCGGGGAATGGACACAATCAACATTTTGTTTTCATTTACAATTACGCAAACAATTTCTAAATCTGAAGTAATCTGTCAAACACGACGCATAATCAATGCATTTCTTGATTTGCTGATTTGAAAGCACTCGGCCGTTAACAGGAAGAAGCTTATTTTTTCATTCATTTTAGAAACATACGCGTTACATTACCGTTTTTGAGGTTTGAAAAATTGACGATGCAATAATTAAATTTTTATCGTTTTTAAAATTTATTGCCGGTGTAGGGGGTGGAATTGAGAGATGTTTCCCGAATTTAAAGTTGCAGGCTTCTCTGGAGAATATATTAAATTGGAAAGTTTCTTGATTTTATTAAAATTTTGGGCGCAACAGATAGGGGTTGTTTCAGTCTTTGGCACCCCGTTGCGGCTGTGCAGGTGACCAAAATTTTACCGAACTTTATTTAAACATTTTATACCGAGTGTTTGGGATAAGGGGCGAACATAGGGATTTAACATGTAAAATTAAATATGTGTAATTATTTGCTCCCCTATTCATTTTAGAGAAAAATCGTAAAGGAATATTTTTTAGAGAATTAAAAATTGTAAATGAATCATCCATTTAATTTACGTTTGTACCAGCATACACCTCAGAAATAATAAAAATAAGTTTAACAATTTACCATTTAATAAAAACCCTTGCCATGACTTTGACAAATGTCATGTTATGGTAAGAATAATTTTACTAGTCAAACATTAATTCGGGCGGCCCGTTGGTGTAGTGGGTACAAGCGAGCGCTTATGCCGGTTGCACCGCGTGCCGCGAGGGTTCGAATCCCAGCCCGGGCGAACGATTTTGGGGGTCGCGGAATATTCGCTCGGGACCATGGACATTGCATTTGTCTTTCATTATTCAGTTATTCATTTAATTTCTGATATATTACAATACAATGATTATGGCAGATGGCCTCGTAGCCGACGCCAATTTCCCGAATCATTCAATCTCCTTAACCCGCAGTTCCATCCACGTCCAAATATCAATTCACGCATTGTTATTACTATGAACAATAATATGAGTTATTCCAATGGAGAGAGGGTATTATTTATTATCAAAATATTTACAGTGGCGTCAGTTTACACAGAGTTTGTGACTTATTTTCGGTTACATTTAACAATCGACCAATTCCATCTGTATCAACAATTTCCAAATTTGTGAAAAAGTTCGAAAATACAGCAAGTGTAGCGGCAGATGATTCAAAAGGTATTTCAATAGTCCAATTTCAACAAATATTATTTCAAACATATTAAAATTAAAGGCAAACGGAACAGAAGAAGCAACGATGAATTGAATTAAAGTGGTGTCAGATTACACACAGTTCGTGATATATTTTTGGTTTTACCGTAACCAGCGGTCAACGGGAAATTTTAGAGCAAGTACTCAAAAAGTTCTCCGTTCTTAGCCAACTGCCTATCTGTAATCAATGTGCATTCCGCAAAAATTGCTTCCCGCAAAGATTCAATATTTGGATGGTGTTTTTTGTAAATTTTGTTTTTCAAGTGACCCCACAAAAAGAAATCACATGGTGCTAAATCAGGAGATCTTGGTGGCCAGTTGATAGTGCCACCGCGACCAATCCAGCAATTGGGAAAATTAGCATTTAAATATTCCCTTACATTTAAACCATAATGGCTGGACATCCATCATGCTGATACCATATCTCCTGATTGTCACGTGCAACTTCTTCTAACGCAGGGCCAACCTGGTTGATTAAAAGGTCTAAATAAGAATTCGAATTTAAATTTCCACATATTTCAAACGGCCCAATAATATTATTTTTTAAAATACTAGCCCAAATATTGATTTTTTGCGGGAACTGGGTTCTAGTTCTAAGGCATATCCGCGGATTTTCTTGGGTCCAGTATCGCGTGTTCTGAGTGTTGGGCTCGTTGTTAAGTGTGAACGTGCATTCATCCGTAAAACAGATAGACTGCAAAAAGTTTCTATCTATGTTTGATCGATCCTCTGCGATCTCGCAGAATACACGCCTGCTTTCTTCATCCACCAGCAATATCTCCTGATGGCATTGATGTTTGTAGGGATAATACCCATGCTTATTCAGAATCTTATACACTAGACACGCTGCACTCACGAGCAATGCATAGTATGCTAGTTGTTGGATCAGCATTTATCAACCCCAAAACTCTTTCTTCCAATTCATCGTTGCTTCTTCTCTTCCGTTTGCCTGCAATGTTAATGTTTTTGAAATAATATTTGTTAAAATTGGAGGCTGGTGTTTACTTTAGGGTAAATCGACCCGGGGGCTGAAATTTGTTTTGAAGACATAGTTTTTTGAGCCGAGTTCAGAAATGTACGTTTTAACCCGCGGAAACGTAAGGGGGAAAAGTTATGCCCCCTTAAAGTTTCCATTTTCGACGGACAACTCGCACAAACTACGAGTTTCTGTGTAAAATAACTTGTAAACTAACAACTACAATCGACTAATAATGATTTTAACTTACGATTTAAGTGGTGAAAGTGCGAGTTTTATATCCTATTCTTCATGAAAATTCACATTTTAAGGTCATGTTAAAAATGCGTATTTTCATTAGTTCATCGTCCCACCGCAACTGAAGGAGTGGCGTGTCGAAATAAACACTCTATAAAGTTTTCTGTGAACTATCATTGCGTTAACCCTAGATTACTTATGTGCATTAACAATTGATACGAATTTTAAATTGTTCTGTTGTAAATCTATTTACAATTTCTTTATTTGTGCCCCACTTTTGTGGGTGTTTCTATTTTTTTTGGGAAAAGGTGCCCCTACCAAACATAAACACACGCATGTATCTTTAACCTGGATCCTAACGACACAAATTCATCTGGTAAAAATTAGGGACTTTAGTCAATGATTAAATGGCAATGTAATAGATATTTATGCATTAAGGGAGATATGGAGGTCCTCTGGCCCGGGGTTTGTAAGTCAACCCAGGGTGAAGAACAAGAATATCTCCCATGGTGCATACAATATTTGATTTTATAGTTATATATTAGTAATTAGTAAAAATATTCAGTATAGCTATCCGTAATATGTATTTGCATGGTTGCTATAAGTTGGTTTTAAAACAAACAGCTCGCATTTCATGAACTAACGTTTATTTAATTTGATTTGACTTTAATGCTTTAACAAAAAACGTACGGTTGTGAATAAAATAGTGAACAAACCTGGGCGATAAGTTTAATTCATCATTACCTACCAGTTAATGGTTGTAAATGGTAGGTGCTTATCCTTAGGTTAGGGTGAGGTTACATTTGCCCCCCTTTAGACCAGATAGTAGTTTTACACGCAGTTGATTAGGTGATGGTGAAGCCCCGTCATTAATACATAGGAAGTAGTTATACGGGCTCCATGTGGTCAATGGCGGAGCAGAGCGAGACCGGTCGCTTATGCTTAAGTTAGGGTGAGGTTAAGCCCCTCCGCTTTAGACCGACTGGTAGTTTTACCCGCAGCGGATTAGGTGAAGGCGAAGCTGTCATGAATGCATAGGAAGTAGTTACGGTGGCTCACTGTGGTTGATGGCGGAGCGAAGCGAATATAGGAAGTAGTTACGCTGGCTCGCTTGTTTATGCTTAGATTAGGGTGAGGTTAAGATGCCCCCTTAGACCGGCCAGTAGTTTAACCTGCAACGGACAAAGTGAAGGCGAAGCCGTCATGAATGCATAGGAAGCAGTTACGGTGGCTTGCTGTAGTCGATGGCGGAGCGAAGCGAAGTGAAGCCATCGACCACAGCCGCCTCGCTTGCTTATGCTAAGATTAGGGTGAGTTTAAGGTCCCCCCTTAGACCGGCCAGTAGTTTTACCTGCAATGGATTAGGTGAAGGCGAAGCCGTCATGAATGCATAGGAAGCAATTACGGTGGCTTGCTGTGGTCGATGGCGGAGCGAAGCGAAGCCATCGACCACAGCCGGCTTGCTTGCTTATGCTTAGATTAGGGTGAGGTTAAGGTCCTCCCTTAGACCGGCCAGTAGTTTTACCTGCAATGGATTAGGTGAAGGCGAAGCCGTCATGAATGCATAGGAAGCAATTACGGTGGCTTGCTGTGGTCGATGGCGGAGCGAAGCGAAGCCATCGACCACAGCTGGCTTGCTTGCTTATGCTTAGATTAGGGTGAGGTTAAGGTGCCCCCTTAGACCGGCCAGTAGTTTTACCTGCAGCGGATAAGGTGAAGGCGAAGCCGTCATGAATGCATAGGAAGCAGTTACGGTGGCTTGCTGTAGTCGATGGCGGAGCGAAGCGAAGTGAAGCGATCGACCACAGCCGCCTCGCTTGCTTATGCTAAGATTAGGGTGAGTTTAAGGTCCCCCCTTAGACCGGCCAGTAGTTTTACCTGCAATGGATTAGGTGAAGGCGAAGCCGTCATGAATGCATAGGAAGCAATTACGGTGGCTTGCTGTGGTCGATGGCGGAGCGAAGCGAAGCCATCGACCACAGCCGGCTTGCTTGCTTATGCTTAGATTAGGGTGAGGTTAAGGTCCTCCCTTAGACCGGCCAGTAGTTTTACCTGCAATGGATTAGGTGAAGGCGAAGCCGTCATGAATGCATAGGAAGCAATTACGGTGGCTTGCTGTGGTCGATGGCGGAGCGAAGCGAAGCCATCGACCACAGCTGGCTTGCTTGCTTATGCTTAGATTAGGGTGAGGTTAAGGTGCCCCCTTAGACCGGCCAGTAGTTTTACCTGCAGCGGATAAGGTGAAGGCGAAGCCGTCATGAATGCATAGGAAGCAGTTACGGTGGCTTGCTGTGGTCGATGGCGGAGCGAAGCGAAGCCATCGACCACAGCTGGCTTGCTTGCTTATGCTTAGATTAGGGTGAGGTTAAGGTGCCCCCTTAGACCGGCCAGTAGTTTTACCTGCAGCGGATAAGGTGAAGGCGAAGCCGTCATGAATGCATAGGAAGCAGTTACGGTGGCTTGCTGTGGTCGATGGCGGAGCGAAGCGAAGCCATCGACCACAGCTGGCTTGCTTGCTTATGCTTAGATTAGGGTGAGGTTAAGGTGCCCCCTTAGACCGGCCAGTAGTTTTACCTGCAGCGGATAAGGTGAAGGCGAAGCCGTCATGAATGCATAGGAAGCAGTTACGGTGGCTTGCTGTGGTCGATGGCGGAGCGAAGCGAAGCCATCGACCACAGCTGGCTTGCTTGCTTATGCTTAGATTAGGGTGAGGTTAAGGTGCCCCCTTAGACCGGCCAGTAGTTTTACCTGCAGCGGATAAGGTGAAGGCGAAGCCGTCATGAATGCATAGGAAGCAGTTACGGTGGCTTGCTGTAGTCGATGGCGGAGCGAAGCGAAGTGAAGCGATCGACCACAGCCGCCTCGCTTGCTTATGCTAAGATTAGGGTGAGGTTAAGGTCCTCCCTTAGACCGGCCAGTAGTTTTACCTGCAATGGATTAGGTGAAGGCGAAGCCGTCATGAATGCATAGGAAGCAATTACGGTGGCTTGCTGTGGTCGATGGCGGAGCGAAGCGAAGCCATCGACCACAGCTGGCTTGCTTGCTTATGCTTAGATTAGGGTGAGGTTAAGGTGCCCCCTTAGACCGGCCAGTAGTTTTACCTGCAGCGGATAAGGTGAAGGCGAAGCCGTCATGAATGCATAGGAAGCAGTTACGGTGGCTTGCTGTGGTCGATGGCGGAGCGAAGCGAAGCCATCGACCACAGCTGGCTTGCTTGCTTATGCTTAGATTAGGGTGAGGTTAAGGTGCCCCCTTAGACCGGCCAGTAGTTTTACCTGCAGCGGATAAGGTGAAGGCGAAGCCGTCATGAATGCATAGGAAGCAGTTACGGTGGCTTGCTGTGGTCGATGGCGGAGCGAAGCGAAGCCATCGACCACAGCTGGCTTGCTTGCTTATGCTTAGATTAGGGTGAGGTTAAGGTGCCCCCTTAGACCGGCCAGTAGTTTTACCTGCAGCGGATAAGGTGAAGGCGAAGCCGTCATGAATGCATAGGAAGCAGTTACGGTGGCTTGCTGTAGTCGATGGCGGAGCGAAGCGAAGTGAAGCGATCGACCACAGCCGCCTCGCTTGCTTATGCTTAGATTAGGGTGAGTTTAAGGTCCCCCCTTAGACCGGCCAGTAGTTTTACCTGCAATGGATTAGGTGAAGGCGAAGCGGACATGAATGCATAGGAAGCAGTTCGCTTCGCTCCGCCATCGACCACAGCCGCCTCGCTTGCTTATGCTAAGATTAGGGTGAGTTTAAGGTCCCCCCTTAGACTGGCCAGTAGTTTTACCTGCAATGGATTAGGTGAAGGCGAAGCCGTCATGAATGCATAGGAAGCAGTTACGGTGGCTTGCTGTGGTCGATGGCGGAGCGAAGCGAAGCCATCGACCACAGCCGGCTTGCTTGCTTATGCTTAGATTAGGGTGAGGTTAAGGTGCCCCCTTAGACCGGCCAGTAGTTTTACCTGCAGCGGATAAGGTGAAGGCGAAGCCATCATGAATGCATAGGAAGCAGTTACGGTGGCTTGCTGTGGTCGATGGCGGAGCGAAGCGAAGCCATCGACCACAGCCGGCTTGCTTGCTTATGCTTAGATTAAGGTGAGGTTAAGGTGCCCCCTTAGACCGGCCAGTAGTTTTACCTGCAACGGATAAGGTGAAGGCGAAGCCGTCATGAATGCATAGGAAGCAGTTACGGTGGCTTGCTGTAGTCGATGGCGGAGCGAAGCGAAGTGAAGCCATCGACCACAGCCGCCTCGCTTGCTCATGCTTAGATTAGGGTGAGGTTAAGGTCCCCCCTTAGACCGGCCAGTAGTTTTATCTGCAACGGATTAGGTGAAGGCGAAGCCGTCATGAATGCATAGGAAGCAGTTACGCAGGCTCGGTTGCCTGGTTGCGTCAAGGTCCTCCCCCTTGAGACCGGGTAGTAGTTTTACCCGCAGTAGATTAGGTGATGGCGAAGCTGTCATGAATGCATAGGAAGCGGGATTCTTTGTCATGTTAGCACATACTTTCACTTTAAACACCCTAATAGCACTATAGCACACAAATGGAAATAACAGTAGCAATTACTAGAACGTAAATACAAGAGGTTTCAAAAAAATCAGTGAACTTATTGGGACTGTGTGAAAATCAACTAGAAATTAAGGACATGGTAATTTAAATGTAAATGTTAACTGTTTAACCTCTTAACATACACATTTGTTTTATTATTAATATAGTTAATTTCAGAAATATAATTATTTTTATTTATATCGTACTTTATGTATTCACATATTTTCCGTGAGAATTAGATTGGTTTTCCGATTATGATGTGACCAGTTGGCAACCCTAATAATCACAGATAACTAAATAGAGTGTTCAGTTTGCATGTCCGTCAGTTTCTGCGGTTCAATGAACTGCACATAACCTTAAAATGAAATATTAATGTAAAGAAAAAGATATAAAATTCGCATTTTTACTACTCAAATCGTAAGTTTACATCATTATAAATTGATTGTGGTTGTTGGTTTACCAAAATCTACCCAGAAAAGCAGGTTTTGAGCGAGTTGTACGTCCGATACGAGAGAAACTTTAAGGGGGCACAACTTCTTCCCCTTATGTTTCTCAAAGTTAAGATATACATTTTTGGACTCGGCTCAAAAAACTACGTCTACAAAGAATTAAGAAGAAATAAAAAAACAGCCCACTTCCCGATTTTTCCCGATTTACCCTAAAGTAAACCCTTACCACTATTGAAATACCGTTTGAATCATCTGCCGCTACACTTGCTGTATTTTCGAATTTTTTCACAAATTTGGAAATTGTTGATACAGACGGAATTGGTCGATTGTTAAATGTAACCGAAAATAAGTCACGAACTCTGCGTAAACTGACGCCACTGTAAAATGTTTTAATAATGAATACCCTCTCTTCATTGGAATAACTCAGATTATTGTTCATCGTAATAACTAGAATTGATATCTGACTTGCAATATTATTATTTTCACTATAACATGAAACATGACATTTGTCAAAGTCATGGCAAGGGTTTTTATTAAATGGTAAATTGTTAAACTTATTTTTATTATTTCTGAGGTGTATGCTGGTACAAACGTAAATTAAATGGATGATACATTTACAGTTTTTAATTCTCTAAAAAATATTCCTTTACGATTTTTCTCTAAAATGAATAGGGGAGCAAATAATTACACATATTTAATTTTACATGTTAAATCCCTATGTTCGCCCCTTATCCCAAACACTCGGTATATGTTTTCAACTTGATTTTTACAGTTGTTTTAAAATTACCTATCTAAGTTATTTTTTTCCCTTTCGCTTCCCCGTTTAGGAGACGAAAAGACGATCCTGCATCGGGCTGACCTACCAAAGAATTGTACAAATACAACGCGCCCCCATATAAAAAATAAGCCCATAGAAAAAATGTCGAGATGTTCTTAAGGAACAGATTAGATGATATTTACGGTAATTTAAATTAGAAGTAGGGGGTCAAAACTCAATGTCTTACAACCGCTGCCAAATAACGCGCTCTAGAACCGCAGGGGACGTTCCAAAATTTTTGAAAAAAATAGAGATGAAAGCTCGTTGTGCCCTTTACCAACTTTAAAAATTTCAGCTTTTCAATTTGAGTAGGAAAAAACACGTCCCTGAAAGAAACTTGAAAAAAGTTAGAAACAATTTGGTCAATATTTGAAAAATCGTGGAAGCGTGTCCGAAACGGATTTCAATTATATTTTATCAAAGAGGTATTCAGAACTGGCTCGAACGACCACTGTTCAACTGAAGTTAGCTGTTTACTAAAATGGTTAATATAAAGATCATTGTCATGGTGAAGGTAAATAAATTTTTATCCACTTGCAAATTTGTTTGTCCGCCGTTTTAAATGCACATTTTCATATATGAGTTGAATTATCACTGGTAACTAGGAGCCAAGGTCTCGGATAATCGATTACGGTTTAATGAGTAAAGAAGTAAAAACGATGCAAGAGCCAACTAAACACGATTTTTTACGAATTAGTGGGGGACAGCGGGGACCGTTAGAAAACGAGCTTCTATTGAAGATCCAGTTACGCATAATCTGAGACGTCAAAACTCTTGTGGCTTGAATTGGGACATTTCCTGCATAGAATGTGTTATGAAAGTGAAAAATCCAGAGGATTGATTATCTATACTAGGTAACAATAAAAATATTATAGGTAGAAACGCCAAAGTGGCGGAATCTATTGCCTGAATGCTTAACTGAACCAAATCCGGGTGGCTTTAACACCGACAAGATATGGACATTGCCAGCGGCGGCAAATATAACAATATTAATGTAAACATTAAATATTGATCCCCCATCAGAACACCTACAGAAGGTGTTTAGCATTTTTTTCTGAACACCCTGTATTACTAAATTCAAATTGCTCATTACCAAAAAGCTGCTTATTAACCACACTGAAAGTTGAGTTTGCATATGCATGATATTTGGAGAAAAAAATTGTAAATTGTCAAAACTAAATGGAGAGTTTGAAAAAAACAATTTTTTTAAAAATTATGACATGAAAATTATTTTGTGTTCTATTGCCCCTGTTCGTTCTAGATTATTTATAATCAACTGGAAAATAACATTGCTTTTATTTGAAAACCACATCCTGTAGAAATGAGTGTACCGGGTGTAACAGAATTCCGGTACAATCTAAATATCATTTTCATTTCAAGATATATATTTATGAAATTTAGTATGGAGTTTTTAGGGAATAAAGTGTGTCGATATGTCTACTTTTAGTAAAAATTACACTTCCGGTTTAACCGCAAATTACTGTAACTTTCCTATACTAAATTTCATAAAGATATAAGTAAAAATGCAAATGATATTTGGGTTCTACCAGAATTCAGTTACACCCGGTATACAAAATTCCGGTGGGTTTAGTGTTGAACATTAGGGATTCTTCCATTCCATTTCTTATCTTATACATTTTTAAAACCAAGCAGCATATATTTGATAAATCCGGCATATATGAATTAACGTGTTTAAATTGTCAAGATGTGTATCACGATCAACTTTTAGTAAAGTAAACTATATTTATTTATTGCCTTTGAGTGGGAAATCTTAACCAACGGAAAACGTTTGACAAATATTTTAAAATCATGAAACCGTGTTGCCTACCTAGTAAATAACAACTTTTCAAACAGTTATCACAATCTTATTTGTGTGCGAAAAATATTCAATGGGAAAGTTACTATTAAATCAGAAAATATTGATGGAAACAGTACATGACCTTCATAAATTACAACCTTAAAACAAAGTGCCTCAGTGCGTAACTAAATCATGCCAATAAAAATGTCACCCTAACATGGCCTACCATACTAAAAGTTGATCGTAAATGGCTTAGAGGTGAATCTAGGCAGAACTTGAATATTAGGGTTAAAGAACATTTGCACTCTTTTCGGCTAAAGTGGTTAAATAAACTTATCCAAAGCGTGGGTAATAAGCGAATTACTGTAGTTATTTGAGAGAAATAATGTTGTTCATTACCCACTAGTGAGAGAATAACTCGACAACATGAACGTCAAAATTTCTTGTCAAAATTTTATAAAAATTATTTCAACATTCAAAATGTTTAGTTATACTCATGTAAGTATATCTTTATTAGTTACTTAAGAAAATTAAACTTTTTCTTACGTGACTAATATCGTACATTCCACACTCTTATACTACTAATAAATAACTATTACTTTTGTTACACACCTTTGAAGAAAACTATTTTTTGTATGTACTTTCTATAATCCATTATGTCAACAAGGGACAAAAATGAATGTTTTAGAATGCCCAGAAATACACAAAATCCACAATAATCTTGGGAAGTTTACTAGTTAATGAGCAGTTTGACCTGATGTACACCCCTATTTTCAATGCTCTGTGTAAATAATTTTAGTAATAACTGTAGTTTGAATTACTTTCAAAACTTTTATTAAAAGTGTTTTAATATAAAAATTTGTAGTTATGGAGTATAAGTAAGGCACGGTTTTAGGGGAAATGTCGTGCAATCCATCATTTGGTGGAATTGGCAAAGGTCATCTTATGCGGGAAGTGGATGCCTTGGATGGAGTTTGTGGGCGAATCTGTGATATATCCGGAATACAATACAAGGTAAGAATATTGGTAAATTTTTATTAAAATTGAAAACTCGTGGACCGACACCATTGCACGGTAGCCTTGTTTCGGCACCCATTTTCTCTTTCTTCTCTCTGAACCATCCACTTCTCTTAGTAAACTCAAATTTGAAGCTATTGAGTCTCGAGGGCTGGCAAATCCAAACCGCCTCTCTATTTCATATGCCTTCTATTGGATTAAAGCTATGACGACAATACACCTGCCACGAGGTATACAATAGATGAACCAAGAACTAAAATCATTCAAAAATATCTGTTAAACAACACAATGCTCTTGGAGGGTAGAGATAATGTGTCAGAATCCCTATGGGCCTCGGTGGACTTCCCCACGGATTCTGGAGAAGGAAAACTTAAAAAAACAACACATGAACACCAACAGCTGCAACAGCTGACAAAGAGATTTGAAACAAGTAAGGGAAGAAAGAGATGGGCTTTCATCAGACTGCTCCGTACTAAAAGTCTGAGTAATAAAAATTCACGAGCAATTTCTCCTGATAGGAAACTAAGCAGCTGCGCTTCTGTATGTTTTATATTGCTTGGAGTAAGTGTTGTTGGTGCATGTTTACTAATGTAAGATTCTTCTGAGATGAATGCTTTCTTTGCAGCACTTGCACCGATTGCTTTTTTATTAGGATGTTTCTCCTTATACGAAGCAAATATGACATAGGACCTGGTGGTACCACTGACACTCATCAAGCTAGGGTTTTTACTTCCTCTCCAAACTTTGTTGAAATTTTTTATAAAACAATAACGGATAAGAAACCCAAGTTAAACTATGTCATGGTTGTCACATCTTCCATAATATTTTAATATTGCAGCCTCTGCAGTTGCCGCCGTTAGGCAATGTGTGTATATATGGAGACTAATTATAATAATTAATTTATTTTTGATTTTTTTATTATTCAGTTTTTCGCATACTGATCGACAAAAATAACTTCTCTATTATTTTCAAGGTTTTAAACAAGCGCAAAGGTCCGGCAGTGTGGGGCCTCAGAGCCCAAATCGATCGCAGTTTATACAAAAAACACCTTCAGAATGAACTTTTTAACAAGACTCCCAATCTTGACATCCACGTGGCGTCCGTTGAGGATTTGGTGATGGACAATTTCCGTGTAAATAGTAACAATCAGAAAGCGGCCGATTGTGTGGGTGTAGTGTTGAAAGATGGGACAAAAATTACATCAAAATCTGTAGTAATCACAACTGGAACTTTTCTGAAAGCGCACATCAACATTGGACTGAAAGTGATACCGGCGGGTCGGATCGGCGACGAGCCGTCGATTGGTCTGGCCGAATCCCTAGAGAGGATAGGGTTGAAGTTGGGAAGGTTAAAGACGGGAACACCGCCACGGCTTAAAGGGAGCACCATCGATTTTTCCGATTGTGAAAGGCAGCTAGGCGACGATCCCCCTATACCGTTTTCTTTCATGAATGAAAGGGTTTGGATAAAGGTAAGAAATAATCTAGGAATAGAATGAAATCATCTTAAATGAACTGGTTCAGTACAGCTTAGGCCAGTGCTTCTTAAAGGGTGTACCATGGCACATTGGGGAGTATGGCTTTGGCTCTTGAAATTTGAAAGAAAATCAGAAAACAAATTATTAAGGACACTGACTGTATATTTTGCATAAAAATTTCAATGCATGATTAAATTAATACTTTTAGGGCCGGTAATATAATTCAGTTAAATTTAACTGAAGATTAAAATTTAAATGAAGTTTGGTTATATGCAAAATACATGTAGGATAAATGTCAATTAAAATTTAATCGTCAATTAAATTTAAATGACCTTTATAATACCGGCCCTTAATTAAACTAATGTTTGAAGACAAACAATTTTGTGTTATTATTACTTGACATTTTTCTAATTTATTTTAGCCTGAAGATCAATTAGCTTGCTTTCTAACCAAAACCACACTAAAAATTGAGGATATCGTCAAGAATAGTTTGCACCTGAACAGGCACGTGCAGGAGGAAGTGACGGGGCCCCGTTACTGCCCCAGCATCGAATCTAAAGTACTCAAATTTGGTGGGAGAGAACATCAGGTTTGGTTAGAACCCGAAGGTTTGGACAATGACGTGATTTACCCGAACGGATTATCGTGTACTCTGCCTGAGGAACTGCAAGCCGATTTGATTCATTCAATTCGTGGATTGGAGAAGGCCGAAATTTTGAGGCCTGGTTATGGGGTGGAGTACGAATATGTCGATCCGAGAGAGTTAAAGACTACTTTGCAACTGAAAAGGATTGCTGGTTTATTTCTCGCAGGGCAGATTAACGGTACCACTGGGTATGAGGAAGCTGCCGCTCAAGGGATTATTGCTGGGATTAATGCGGCTGCTTTAGTAAGTACTTGCTCACGTGATAATTGTAAAATGGGATCATCTATTTGATTAATTGGCTACTATCATGTCATATTTTTTATTTCCAATTTTCAGGCTTTCAACCGGGAACCTTTGGTAGTGAAAAGAAATGAAAGTTACATAGGAGTACTAATTGATGATCTAACAACTTTAGGAACGAATGAGCCTTATAGGATGTTTACCAGTCGTGCAGAATTCAGATTAATGCTACGGCCGGATAATGCTGATTTACGATTAACCGAAAAAGGATATATCGTGGGTTGTGTATCAGAGGAACGATACAAGAGAACCGCAGAAGTTAAGGATAAGTTGGTTGTGGGTGTTGATATATTAAAAAGTTATAGCAAAACCGTTTCACAGTGGAGGGATTTAATGAAGATAACTGCTTCAAGAAACAACATGCAGAAAACGTAAGTTGAATAGAAATACAATGAAATGAAACTTGGCAATGAATAACAGCGGGTTTGTTCTGTAATAGAATTATTTTGGGATGTGTTTGGTTTAATGATCGTGCTATTTCTGTGTGTGGCTACTCGCCTCTTAACTTGGATTGACTGATTTTCGGGCAGTTGAGATTCCTTCAGTTGGCAATTTTGTATTTGGTTTGTTTGACCAAGCTTTCAAATAAAAAAAAGGGCTAAAAAATGTTATTATGTAGCTTCCATAAATGATGTCACAAGTTGTTTTGTTAAATTTGACTCCGCCGTTTAAGTCACACCATGCACCTTTATTGTGACATTATTCATGGAAGCTGCCATGTTTTTCATCCATAGCCAGACAGCACTAAGACATTTTGAACATGCTTATGCACTAGTATAGCTAGTATACACATGTGTGCCTCTTTTGAATTTAAGAGCATATGAGATGCTTCAGAGTGGTTCCGAGGAGATATCGATTCAGCACTTAGTACAAGCTGAGCCCGCCCTAAAAGTTCTATGCACTGATGATTGGAGGATATTAGAAAGGCTTAAAATTGAAGCTCTATATGAATACGCTATTGCCGAACAATGCCACGAAGTACAAGAGATGCAACGCGATGAAGCTTTGGTTTTGCCTGAAGATCTCGATTACAATAATGAATCATTAAATCTTAGCTTTGAAGATAGGGAGAAGTTGATGAGGATACAACCAGCAACGGTAAATAGAGTTTGTGAATATAATTTAAAAAAAGAACCGTTTGCCGGTATCAAGATCTGATTATACAGTGCACGCCTAAAGTATGGGATACATCCTCAAAAAATCCTCGAACAGGTCGATTTTCTTTGATAAAAATACACATTTTTGCATAAAAGTCGATTTTCAGTGGTTATTTGTTTTTGAGTAATAACGTTCTTGATTTTGAGAGATGTTATCATTGTCCAACTGGCAGTATAAAAATGTTGCCATCTTACATAAGACATCTTTCGAGTAAATGACAGTTGAAGTGAGAACCCGTTATTTAGAATGTTTGCAAAATCAAAGCGTCATTCCTGGCCGAAAATTATTTCACCCCTCGGCGGGGCAAGGTAAGTTAGTTTCGGGCGGATAAACCGAAGACTTTTAATTTGAAAATAATTAGTTAATAACAGTCGAATTTAAGGCCCCAATATATAATGGTTTAGACTTTGACTAAAGATTTAAGGGTTTACGAGTGACTTTTTGCCTGATTTTAGACCCGCGTGGCCATATTTCACGTGTTTGCCACACTACACTGCTGTAGGCCACGCTGGCCGTCCAAGTGAAATATCTGAAATCATCGCCGTTTCATGGGTAGGTATAGCACAGAACACATACCTTTAGAAGTGAAACCTGCATGTTAAATTTCGGAAACACGATTTTTGGCGCCGCCTGGTGTCGGGGTGGCAAATTACTACGATTTCCACCAAAATTTAAAAATGTTATACTCGTCTACACGATATATTTCAATTTAATAACACTAAAAATATAATCAATTATGTATTTTGAGCACATAATTGATTATACTTTTAGATGAAGAAGTTACTGGTTTTGGTAAAAGAAAAAAGATTGGATTTCACAAAATAAAAATATGCCTACATGGAAAAAATATATTTATCTACGACCACTACTGTAAATGCCCATTATCGTACAATGCGCGTACTGCGTAAATACACCAAAACACCCACGTATGTTAGAGCCCGCTTGTAAATTAAAGGTACTAGTGAGTTTCGTTTACGAACTTTTGATTGGTTGAGAGTTGCGCGTTTGTTCGTTTTTATTAAATATAGTAGTCCGCAATTGTTAAACGTCACATCACGCACCCCGAAGCTGTCACTTCGCTATTCCGCACATTCTCATTCAAATGCAATGATATCCAGAAGTAAGTACCAAATAATGAGGTATGTAGCCATTGTTAATGAAACTCTTTTCAATTCTTGCAAGATAAATAATGTCCAGTAACAGCAACAACGAAAATGATTAAATAAGCGGCCAACAAGTTTCTCCCTGCTACGCCTCGCGATACAGAAATGTTTAAGGAACATTTATGGACTGGAGAATCAAATATAAATTAAGGTGAGAGTGGTCGTAGATAAAGTATACTACATAACGCGAGTTGTAAAGCAATTACGCGCTCGTGAAATTGCGTTACTCGCCGCTACGCGGCTCGTACGCAATTTTTTCACTTGCGCGTAATTTGCTATTTACAACTCTTGTTACGTAATATACTATTAACAGAATAATTATATACATTATTATTAACAAAATTATAAAAATTATCAAATATAAAAATATCACAACAATCAGGTATTACGGTCTTGTCCAGGTGCAATGTTTCATCAGGTCTCTTCGGATACTTCTTTCAGGCGTCGTAACAGGTCAGTTGTTTGCTCGTATCCAGGATTCATGACATTAAAATAGTTAAAAAAGTAAATTAGTGTAGTTATATTGTCTTACTACATGGTGTCGGAACAGCATTGCAATTTAATTTTTTGCGGAAATGGTTAACAAAATGTTTACGAATAAAATGATCTCCACATGAATGAAAATTTAAACAATGAACGGTCTCTTCAATATCACAAATGGTTTTCCATGTTTTAAGATATTCTTCATTTTTAGGAAATTTATAGAAATGTTTATTTTTGTAGTCGACATTAGTTATATCGGAAAAGAAAGAATTTTGACATTCTGAATATTTACAAGAATATTTAATACGGCCATTTGATGTTTCCATTATTAATAAATACAAGTGACGAGTTTACAAGACAGAATATATAATAACTTACCTTCAAACATGAATTAATAGCACGCACAGCACCCTTGAGGTTAGTTGATAAAAATGGTGAGACTTCATTAAGCGTTGCCGCATATACATCGAAGTATAAATGTACAATGCACATGATTATATTTAATAAACAGTAATATTGTACTTTCATAAGTTATTATTACAAATATAAGCAATAATGAGTCTAATTATGTTTAAAACATCATTTTAATTGTTAAAATTATTACTTTATAGTGAAATTTAAAGATTATTAAAAACGGTAATCCCCATAATAAGATCTTTGATAAATCTGGCAACATCGAGGGAACCATCTTTACAAAAGCGGCAAATTTGAAATTCCCCCTCGCCCCACTGTCCTGGGGTGGCCCACATACTTTCGTGTTGCCGATATTCGTATCTCGGCTTCACACCCGTGCTACAAACTATCACCTGAATAAGTTTCAGGCTGTATGCAATGACTTTGATGAGATTAAGGTATAGTAGCGATGGACGGAATTTGCGGGCATTTTAAATTTTCGGACAGAGAGGGTCGACCCTTGCTCCAGCGCTTGTAGCAATTAAAAAAAACAAGCTTGACCTTCCATATAATACAATATGGTTTCAGCGAGACGGCGCAACCCCGCACTATACGCGTTTTTTGACAATTGCTTTACGAATAGGTGTATTAGAAGCGAGAGCCGATAAAATATCCCGCGTGAGAGATGAAATTGATGAGAATTAGCCCGGAAATATTCAAAATGTTCAAGAAGAATCTCTACATGTTCGAACTGTGGATGGCAATTCGAACATTTAATTTAATAACTGCATTAGCTTGCTAAAGGAGTTTTTGTTTATTTTGTGCTAACAGTTTCTCACTTTCAACTGTCATTTACTCGAAAAATTTCTTACGTAAGATAACATTTTTATACTGCCAATTCGACAATTAAAAAATCAAGAACAAAAATAGAGAGGTGTCATTTAAAAACAAAATGAATGACGTCATTACTTAAAAACAAATAACGAATGAAAATCGACTTTCATGCGAAAATGTATATTTTTATCGAAGATTTTTTCCAAAAATATTTTATTTCGGTTTTACTGAATTTATTTCATACTTTAAGCGCGCACTGTATATGGATGCGACTGCACCTTATATTAAGAGCAACGTTAGTTTAGATAATCATTCTTCTTTACTCACACGTTTATTTTAATTATTAAAAAAAATAGTCAGTGAAATTAATGATCCATGTTGTATGAGTTGTATATAAGAGCAATGATGAAAGTTATTATTACAGATAGCAGCTGCCAGTAGAATTCCAGGTGTGACACCATCAGCTGTGTTCAGGTTATTACGATTTGTTAAAAATGATGGTATGAATAGAGTTACTTGTTAGTTTTTATGTTTTTCTGGTTTACCTTTAACCAATAACATTAGCCGTATTAGTTGATGCTTCTCCAAATTTAATGATACACATTAGGGAGTGAACACGAACGAATAATACAACAGTAGGTAATATCATTGTATTTATATACCTAGTATGCTAACGCAATGTAAATTTTTGATGCTAAAAATTGGGTCTCTAAATACACCAAGAGAGCGCGTAAGCATTCACACATTGAAAAACTTGAGTAGCGTGTGATATGTGTGATATGTGTTAAAATTATTACTCGTTTTAGAATGAATTTTTAAATTATTCGATCCGTATAAGAAATTAAGGTCACCGTCTGTACAGAAATTCATCCGTGTGGATGTGTAGCTGTAATGTAAACACATGTCGAGAAACATAAATAAACACCGCACCGCATAATATATTTTAACATAAAGACGAAAGGGGCAGTAATATTGAAAATATTCTTCATGGAAATGAACTACTGCAAAATTGAAATTGGTGTAGATGAAATTAATTAAAGCAGAGAAATAACAGTACAGTTTTTACTTGCTCCGTATAAAGTACGGAAAAGTATTGTGATCGTGAAAATATTTTCAACTTTTATTTTAGGAAACATCATGTCCCTAGAAGGCACTTCAATGATTTTTGTTAAGAAAAATTGTCTGTGTGTGTGTGTGTGAAAAGCCTGTGGTAAAATTTAATACACCGAAAGTGGGTGTTTAGCGGCTTTTTGGTTTTTTTATGATATTTTTTTAAATATGAAAAATAATACAAAAACATTTTGAGAAATATTGTAAATATAAATACTCTACTACTATTTTGATTAATAAAAAAAATACAAATTAAAATTTTTCTGGTTTTTGTCAATAATTATTAAATCATAAACTTTACATAAAATTTACAAAAAATATATGTAGAGAATGCAAAAATGGACGATTTATAAATAATAAGATTTTTCTTAATAACGCGTTTTTGAAAAAAAATAATAAATGTAAAAAATATCACAAAAAACCCTATTATCATTATATCGAAAGAAAGTAAAATAATAACCACTTTTTACTTTCTCCGTTACGAAGTACGAGAAAGTATTGTGATCGTGATTTTTTTTTCAAAAATTTTTTTTACGGAAATATTTGTTTTGGGGTCCCTAGATGTCATTTCAACAATTTCTGGAATTTTTTTTTGTGTCTGTGTGTATGTGTGTGTGTGTGTGTGTGTGTGTGTCTGTGTGCGCTGTATCTCAAAAACTAATAGAGCAATTGATATGAAACTTTGAACATACGTCTTATTTGATAATCCGAAGAACTGAAAAGCTTTTGGTAAAATTTCGTACACCGGAAGTGGGCGTTTACCTTAACTGTTTTTTGTTTTTTGCCAATATTTTCTTAAATATGAAAAATATCACGAAAACATTTAAACAACCATCAAAGACAACAAAGAAATGAACATCTTTTGCTTAAAAATATTTTTCATAAAATCATTGCTATTCGAGAAAAAAATGTATTAATTTTTTTAAATTTTTGGTTTATAATTATAAAACGATAATAGTTACAGCAAATTTATGTGAATAATAATTGTAGAGAATGCCAAAATGAACAACTTCTAAAGAATAAGTTTTTTTCGAAATCTCGTTAGTTTTTGAGTAAACCGAGTTTTTGAATTTGAAGTATAATTTTTCCATATTTCATGATTTTGACGTTTTAAACGTCAGTTTCATCCGAGTTTACGCGACGCTAGATGTACATTTAAAATATGATTTTAATTGAAAATAAACCCATAAAAACGTAAATATAAAGTCGGAGAAAGTAACATGATGGCCACATCACCATTTTTACTTTCTCCGTTACGAAGTACGAGAAAGTATTGTGATCGTGATTTTTTTTTCAAAAATTTTTTTTACGGAAATATCCGTTTTGGGGTCCCTAGATGCCATTTCAACAATTTCTGGAAAAAATTTTTTTGTGTCTGTGTGTGTGTGTGTGTGTCTGTCTGTCTGTGTGTGTGTGTGTGTGTGTGTGTGTGTGTGTCTGTCTGTGTGCGCTGTATCTCAAAAACTAACAGAGCAATTGATATGAAACTTTCAACATACGTCTTATTTGATAATCTGAAGAACTGAAAAGCTTTTGGTAAAATTTCGTACACCGGAAGTGGGTGTTTACCTTAACTGTTTTTTGTTTTTTGCCAATATTTTCTTAAATATGAAAAATATCACAAAAACATTTAAACAAACATTGAAGACAACAAAGAAATGAACATCTTTTGCTTGAAAATATTTTTCATAAAATCATTGCTATTCGAGAAAAAAATTTATTAATTTTTTTTAACTTTTGGTTTATAATTATGAAACGATGATAGTTACAGCAAATTTGTGTGAATAATAATTGTAGAGAATAGCAAAATGAACAATTTCTAAAGAATAAGTTTTTTTCGAAATCTCGTTAGTTTTTGAGTAAACCGAGTTTTTGAATTTGAAGTATATTTTTTCCGTTTCATAATTTTGACGTTTTAAACGTCAGTTTCATCCAAGTTTACGCAACGCTCGATGTACATTTAAAATATGATTTCAATTGAAAATGAACCATGAAAACGTAAATATAAATGATACCATCAAGTCGGAGAAAGTAACATGATGGCCACATCTCCATTTTTTTTTTTAATTTTTGGTTTAAAATTATAAAACGATAATAGTTACAGCAAATGTATGTTAATAATAATTGTAGATAATGCTAAAATGAACAACTTACAAAGAATAAGTTTTTTTTTTCGAAATCCCTTTAGTTTTTGAGTAAATTGAGTTTTTATATTTGAAGTATAGTTTTTCCATCTTTCATAATTTTGACGTTTTAAACGTCAGTTTTCTCCGAGTTTACAAAGCGCTCGATATACATTTAAAATATGATTCAAATTGAAAATAAACCATGAAAGCGTAAATATAAATGATACCATCAAGTCGGAGAAAGTAACATGATCACCATTTTTTATTGTGGTTCCAGCGGTTTCTTTTTTTTTGTAAATACCTGTTCGAAATCTTTACATGCCTTGTGGGGTGCTGAGGTGTTTTTAATATTTTTCAAACAAATATATTTTTAGTCATATTATAATATATAATATAAATTAAAAATATATATTTAATATAAACAATCAAGACAGAAAATAAACACAAACATATAGATTTATGTACAACACATAAATTTTATTTGTAACAATACTAAAATATGTAATGTAACTACTGTAACTATTAAGTTCTAAAAAAATAGTAATATAAAAATAGAAATACAATATGTCATTTAAAAATATTACGTATACTAACACATTTATTTACAATAGTAGACATTTTATTCGTGCATATTATTATTACTTTGACATTATAGTCCGGGAGGTAGTGCCACTTTTACTCAAGTGATTTTATGCAAGCTGGATTTTATACCATTGGTAGTTCCTATATTGGTAATGAGGTAGCCGACCGTCAGACCCTCCACTAGCGGTGGGTAGAGTTGTGGTAGGCTGCAGAACTTGTCAAGAAAAGTTTTCCGATTAGTTATTTTATGCACGCTGAAATTGTTGAGGTAAATATTTACTAACTATAATTCATAAAAAAACTCGTCGGACGCTTGTCTGGGGGTGGAATTTGCGTCAGTTACACGTATCAACTTGTTGGTAAACTGTGAAAATGAAGTCATAGTATGCAGGTTGGAATTCATTCAGGTGATGGTTTGTGATTCACATAACATGAAAATAATCGTCAGACGTCACCACAATAGTGGAAAGACCGTCAGTTGGGCCTCCGAAGTGTAGAGCAGCATTGAGCGCACGGCATCTTTTGCGGTCCAGCTGACGGACTCTCCACCACTCAGATGCCGTCGGATGATGATTATCATGTTATATAAACTACAAACTCTTACCTGAATAAATTTCAGGCTGAATACAATGACTTTGATGAGATTAATCGAAGATACTTGACTTATCATTTACAAATGGGAATTAATGAAGTAAAAAGTTTCATAATAACAGTATTTTTAAATTTTTAAATTTATTATTACTATAGACAATAAAAATGAAAATTTAATCTTGTTGATTCAGTATTTGTGTAAAATTATTCCTCTACATCTTCGTAGTCACAATCACTGGCCTCCAGAGAACATTCATCGCCGCTGTCTTCCAGTGCACTATAATCAGATTCTCCTTCAACATCGTCTCTTGTATTTTTCTTCTTCAAATCATCTAAAAAATGCAGCCATGTATAAATAATGATAAAGAACTACTATTCAATTGTCATAAAAATTTGTGTGGTAAATACCTATTATATTTTCGCTTTGATCGCCGGTGGTATTGGTGATGCTATCTATAGAAGGCAATTGGTCACCTTCAAACCATTTGAATATATATTTCCCATCTTCTTCTTTCCACCCACAATCAGTTGGGGATAACAAATTCGGTTTTTGTTGAAAAGCATGAGTCCACATTACAGCTATGTAACTAGTTCTTAATAAATGCTGACGTAATTCCGATTTGCAAGGTGGTAGTGCAGAGCCCTCGAAATTGTCATTCATTTTCAGTATGTCGTCATTCCCTTTTATTTTGTAGGTTTTCATGAATGTAGCTACCCGTAACAGATTCACATCATTAATATTCTTGTATCCATAGAAGCGACATACGAATTCTTCCAATACTCCGAAATTTTCATCTATGTTTGAGTTTAACCGATTGGAAATTTCAACAAACGCTTGCATATATCGGGTCGATTTCCTCAGTAATTCGAAGGGCTTTTTCTTTCCCTTTCTGTAAAATGCGGGATTGAAATGACAACCCGTGAGAGCATGAAAACCTGGTAATGATTTACATAAATCTTCACCCAATTTCTTGGACAATTCTGTGATATTTATATACCTGCGTGCATTTTCATTACCCGCCAGTATCGAGATCTGTAGATTTCTGGTTAGTGCATCCATGTTTCCAAGCATGATTACCATGATATCAGTATCAGAGCATCTTATTGTTACGTGAGCATCAAAGTTCAGCTTGCACACGTGAAAAACAATCTTAGTATCTGCTTCTTCGTGATCTGGACATGATAAATCACTATCATTCACCACTTCATATTTGTAACACGTCTCATAATTTACATAAATGGTTTTCCCTGAAAAAAAGGGAGTCATCTGATCCTGTTTCCAATCATCGCAGAGGAATTTTACCAGCGCATCTTTGAAATGAATGTTTTTTAATTCATTCATAAAGTTAGTCGAGCGTTTTTGATCAGGTCCATTGATTATAAATTTATTGCCTTCTATTCTACCTCTTAGTATATGCTCGTTATCTTTAACCGATGGAGAGAAATATCGATCAAATGCAATTATGATTGTTTTTGCATCAGTAGTTGTGAACGAGCGAAGTATTTTTGTTGAAATATTACCGAAGGAAATGGGTACATCTTTCAACGGATGAATGATATAAAAGCCATCGTAAATTATGACGTCACATTTTCCAGGCTCTGAACTTTCTATTTCTTTTTCCAGCATGTGCATTAGCACTGATTTGTTTGTTTTGCAAATTGCACCTTCTGTGTGGCATAAAGCCAGTGGAAGTGGAGTTAGTGGATATGATAATACAATATCAATATTCAGCATACTTTCTAAAGACAGTCGCAGTAATTTCCCAAATAGATCTCTCTGCATTTTTACTTCTAAAAGTTTTCCATTCACCATCATCTTTCGTTTTTGCACTGCGTCTGCAAACGTTGTGACTTTATTTTTCTTTATCGCTTTCTCAAATCTTAGTGTGTCTTCTGAACATTCCCTGATGAACCTTTCTTGTTGTTCCATACCTAACTCCCTCACATTAAGTAGAAAATTTTCTATGTTTTCGTGCACAGCTCGTCCAGTTGAAATGTTGTATAAAAATTGTTTGTTAACATTTTCTGAAAATGGATTTAAGTTCTGCTTAATATGAGTAATAAATGTTTGTACTTGCTGACTATGTTTTTTTATTCTGCTGAATTCAAGATCAGCTGTGATGTCTTGCGATTTGCGTAAACCTGTTCTATCCATTATGGAAGTAATAATAGTCGAGCGAATGCTGTGACTTTTGCACCATCGCTGTCGAGCTGCAATCGAATTCGTCAGATGATTCCTGTTAACTTGTTTGCGGAGTCAGCGTTTATCGTTTGTTCTAGAGTTAAATCGATTGCTTGTCTTGAGAATGACTTATTGGTTCTTTTTACACCGAATGAATTGTTATTGTTGCTCTAATCCTGGATGAGATTAATGAACTTTCAACAATTTTTCGTGATATAATACTAAGTAACGAGAATAATTTTAAGATTCGGTGAACGTATTATGTCTTCAGGACAAATCTCTGAGTGAGAAATGGATGCAAAAGTCGCTTCTGTTTCTAGTTCTTCGAGTACAGTATAACTGCAGCAGTGACCGAGTCTATTTACTATATTAATAATTCTCTTACTGTTAGTTAGACTTTTCAAAGTCATTCCCAAGGTAATGTGTTTCGAAGGTTTGATTTTACCGTTTGTAATTGCATAAATTACATCTTCTGACAAAGAATTAGACAGTCTTTGTTTATTTGAACTACGCTGACGACGTTTCGTTGTGGAAATCAAATTAGAAAAAAAATATGAAACAATTTCTGGTACTTCACATTCTCCAGCTATCATACTGTTCGCGGTAATCTTATCTGGCAGAGGCTTTCGTTGAATATTTTCAACTTCAGACCTCAAAATTAAAACTGCCCTATTCAAAATATCTTGTTTCTCTATATCTTCGAAATTATTCTGCACCAAGTGCCCACAGAAAGGTTTGATGATTTTTTTTAAATTCATTATTATGACAGCGATTTTGCTTGGAAATCACTGCAACAATCTATTTTCCAAATTAAATGGTTCACAAGTGACATATCCAATATTTTCTTTCTTAAGATACTGAGTGTACAGTTCTTTTAAAAATGATACAAAGTATGACTCTCTCCTTGTAATTACATGTTTGGCAACGAAGTTACAAACATCTCCATACGCTGATTTATGAGCGTCTCTCGATTTGTGCCATTGAGTTTTTGGAAGCTGTTGATTTTCATATGACTTCATACGGTTTCGCAGATTAATGATACAAATACGGTGATGCACGACTAGTTCTTTCGCTGATTCTTTTACGTTGACTCTATCTAATAAAGAGTCATAATGGAATTGTATAGCATACGTTCTTAAAAAGTGTATGGAATCGGACGTCGTAGGATAGAGTGATAGTTCACGTCCTTTGATTTTTTTTCTATTCTTCTCACAAACAATACAGTCGCCTGATATGGAAGCAGCCCGTTCTTCTGAAATTTCTTCATCCTCTGCTTCCTTTTCTTCCAATGAAGATTCATTCATTTAATATATATCTTCTCTTGTTTAATTTACATTGACGTATTAGTTCATTCAATATTATTAGTGACAATTCCCTACAAATTTCATGATATTAACGTTGACGATGAACACTTTATAATATTTTATATTTTGAATAACAATTCAACATAGTCTGTGAACAGGAGAGAATAATAGAGTTCGGCGGTCTATCGTCTTCTAGTTTGAGCATAATATCGCTGGTAATAATCAAGAAAGTCTCACTTAAATAATGAGAATATGTATCCTTGTTCAACGTTTACTTAACGAAATTATATGGTATCATGTACCAACGTATTAACGCGGCCAAAGAAAAGTAGGAAGAAATGAAATAACAACACAGCAATTTATATATTTTAATTCTTGTCTTACATTTCTCTGGGCGAATTAGTACATGATTACAAAATCTCATTTTACAAATTATTTCAAATCCTGAAATGTAAACGAATGTTTTAAATTGTTGAATTACAGTAACACTGACCTTGAATCTGCCGATGTTTCTGTTGCCGTTTCTTTGGCTCTGTACTTTTTTGGCAGAGCTGTGAATCGTCGATAGCACTGAGAATGGTACATGTAATTGACAGATAATTCCGATGGTAGCCTCACATCATTCATGTATAATTGATGCTCTTGTCGAATAGCAAGCACTGCTTTACATTTTGCAAGCGTTCCTGCTAAGAATGATCGCAACGGTTCACTTCTCTTGAAGCAAAAAACACAAAATGGCCTCGAATTAGCCATGCTTCGCAAAGAAATACGATTGAACCTTTGATTATATAAACATGGACTACTAAACATAATTTGCCGTTGCGTAGTAGCAAAAAAAAATGTGGCCGGTAACTTTGATCCGCGTTCTCGATAGATTTCGTGAAGAGTTCGCGCGCCTGGTACATTCATTTTCAAAAGTGACAGTGCGATGGTAACCATTTGCAATAATTTTCCGAAATAATTGGAAATAATGGGCTATCGTCATTTTTTTTCATTTATTACGTTTTATGTCGAGTGTCTAGATTTGTTCTGCTATTTACAATACAATAAATCTCATCAAAGTCATTGCATACAGCCTGAAACTTATTCAGGTGATAGTTTGTAGTTTATATAACATGACAATAATCGTCAGTCGGCATCAGAGTGGTGAAAAGTCCGTCAGCTGGACCGTAAAAGACGACGCGCGCTCAATGCATTCAGACGTTTCGCTTCACTTCGGGGGCCCAACTGACGGTCTTTCCACTATTATGGTGACGTCTGACGATTATTTTCATGTTATGTGAATCACAAACCATCACCTGAATGAATTCCAACCTGCATACTATGACTTCATTTTCACAGTTTACCAACAAGTTGATACGTGTAACTGACGCAGATTCCACCCCCAGACAAGCGTCTGACGAGTTTTTTTATGAATTATAGTTAGTAAATATTCACCTCAACAAATTAGGAACTACCAATGGTATAAAATCCAGCGTGCATAAAATGACTTGATTAAAAGTGACACCACCTCCCGGACTATTAGTGATTATTTCGAATTGCAATTAATCCTCATGAGTTTTAAAATGGTGCACCGTAAACCGGCTATACTTATATATGAAAAAATGGAAAATTATGACTTTTTCATGATTACGTACACGTTCCCAATATGATTATGTTATCGATAACACGATTATTGTAAGAGTGGCTTCATACCGCGATTTAAGCATTGTGTTTAATGAGAAACACATTCAATAGTCATGTTGCTGCAATAACTAAGCAGTTTTGTAGAACCATTGGATACATTCATAGTAATTACAATGCGTGAATTGACATCTTCCTAGCAAAATTATTCTCACCATAACATGATATTTGTCAAAATAATGGCAAGGGTTTTTATTAAATGGTACATTGTTCAATTTATTTTTATTATTTCTGAGGTGGATTCTGGTATAAACGTTAATGAAATGAATAATACATTTACAAGTGAATTCTCCAAAAAATATTCCTTTACGATTTTTCACTAAAATGAATAGGGGAGCTAATAATTACACATATTTAATTATACATGACCTAGTAAATACATTTTGAGCTGATATTTGATATTTTTGATATACCTAGGAAGATGCTCATGAAATGCCTTTTAGATATAATTTCAGATTAATGAAACATTGTAAAAGATTTTAGTATTTTTTATGTCTATAATATTATTATGTAATTATATTAGATTATAAATTGTAATATTATCCTATTGTCAGTTCAAATTGTAATTGTTGGATAATAAATAAATAAATCAAATTTGCCAGTTACCATCGACCAGTGCTCATTATTTAAAAATATTTTCCGATATTTTTACTTTTGGATTGAAACAGCTTACACTCATTAAAAATCTTAAGTAACAAATCTAACATAAAAAGGATATGATTTTTACGTTCTGAATCTTCTAATTTTATTTCTGGAAATTTCTTAATTATTGCTATAGAAACTTTTTGGATTAATTTCTGTTTAAGGTGGACCTTGTGTTTAAAATTGTGAAAATATTTCACAAATATTTCCAGTCCAACTTGAGAAATTAAAACCATTACTTTAGTTGGAGCTGTCAATTTAGTGTTGCAAAAGTCGCAATCATAATTTCTATTTATAATTAACAAATCCTTTAGATTGTCCAATGAATGTAGAATTCTCTCTAATGAAAATGTCTTTGCACACTAAAACACTGATATTTGTCCATGCACTTTTTAGCTAAATAACCAGCTAAATAATTTATAGCACAGTTTTCCAAGCATTGTACGTTATTTACGGTATCAGTAGTTGAAAGTGAATCACTAGTATTACTCGATGAACTGCTTCCTTCTAAACCAATATTTTCTAAATTTTGATGGCCAGATAATAATAAATTTGTATGTTCGTTTTCGTTTACATTCAGAGTAAAGTCTCTATCTGCCTCGTAATTTGCTTTTGTGAATGGTTGCATCAAATGAATTATTACGTTTTGCCAAAATAATGTCCTTAAAATTCGGGCGGTAGGATTGCGGCAATATTATCCACCTTTTTGTCGAAATGTGGAAAACAAATTTTCGAGCGGGTCCTGATTTAACCGTGAGGTTAATAAATATTCAAAGCCCACATCTTTTTGAATTTCCCATAAACTTAGAATACCGTTGATAGTTTGAACAATACTATCAAAACATAGAGGCCTGCTTAATTTTCCTCTAGAATCAACCTTTTTTATATTTGCGAAAATTTCTTTCGCTTGTAATAATTTTTCTATTACTTGGCTATTTTTATCGGAGAGTGCACAACGGTATGGATTACTATTAAATTGTGTATGACTATTTTAACAATCAAACAACTGATCCACAATTTCAACAAATGCAGCAGTATTTAAAATTTAAGCAACGCAAGTTCTTAGTGTCATAGCTACTGATCTGCTTAAAACTTGTACTGTCATTTTTACTTTTGAAAGGGATTTGGATTCATATGTGCTGGTATCAGTTTTATTAAAGTGCGTCCCGTATTTGATTTGGAATCAATTTCATAAGCTTCTTTAATATCGCCTAAAGAAATATTCCAATCAGTTATGAATTTTCCATTTAATAAATTATTTCGAATACTCTTAAATAAGTGTGGAACATCATAAAGGGCAAATATTTTGTGCCCATTAACAGAAAAATAAGGATGCTGTGCACTTACTCCCATATATCCGCATATAACTACATACAAAGTCAATATTTACATAATTGTAATTGATGTTGTTGTTATTAGCTTTTATTGCTTATTTTTGCATCTTAATAATTGCAATCAAGAATTTGGAAACAGCTCAAATGCCTTTAATTGAGGCTTTTAAAATTATTAAAGAACTGTACGAAAATTTAAAATTAGTTCCCTAACTTTTGCGAAAATTGGATGCGTATTATATCGAAATCCGGGATACGAAAAGATTAAAATGATTTGTCGAATTTTGAAAGGCGAGACTGAGGACATAATAAATTTTAACATGAACCCCATGTCATTTCATTTTACCTAAAATGAAAATGAAAATCAAATTTTGGTTCTACATTGTAATTCCAATAAATAAATGATCATCAGCTGCTATTCGTGTTTTTTTTTATTTTGCAACATTATTTTTAATTAAACCGCATATAAAATCCATTGTCGCATTTATTGGATAATTTTAAGCGCATAAAAAAAATATGCCTTTTTTTAACGCATATAAAAAAAATTATAATGCCTTTTTAGCGTATTTACTTCCGGACTGAAAACGAATAAGTGGTGCCAATGGCAGACAAATCGAGAAAGAGAAAAAAGAAAAACTTAAATATGTATTGCAAAATACAAAGAAAATAGTTAGTTTTTTTTCTAAACAAGGTGTATTATAAAAACTTAAAAAAAAACAATTTTCCATTAAATATTATAATTTCAAATTAATTTATCAAGATTATTATCACTGCAAAAAAGGAAACTGCATTGTCAGAAGAAAATGGAGAAATACAAGAAATTGCTGCTGTTTCCACTTCTAAAACCGTGGCATTGATTGTTGAAGATTACTACAAATCAGTAAAGAAGTGGAGGACTCATGCTGCAAACTTCAGACTCGCGAGAAATGTGTGACATTCCATACTCGTTGAACAATATATTCTTGAATTGTTTCAATGGAGAACATCATGGCAAAGAATGGTTATTATATTATGAGACGACAGGAATACTTATTTGTTTAACAAGGCAATAAAGTGATAGATTTACGGACGCGGCTGGAGTTTCACCACCAAGCGAGCTTGCGAGCGAGGCTGTGTATTAAGCCAAGTCAGGAAATTTGCTTTATTGCCGAGTTAAACACATAATTTTTTCGCGGATTGTTCAAGAGAACTTAGTAATAATTAGTAATAACTTGCAATGCAATAATTTTCAATATATTTAATTCAATCAACATATCGCAGGTAGCTTTGTAAAAATTGGTACTCAAGTAAAACAAAAATTGACATTTATAATAGATATTGTAGTGTCCGCATTTTGACGGTATGTATGGTGTAAACATTTATAATCAATAATGATCACGATTTCGTAAGTGACATGCTATGAATATTTAAACAGCCTAGGCATAAGTAAGCATTTTTAAGCCCTAGTCCGCAAAAGTCTTACATTTCATATCAATCCGCGAAAAATGTTTTTTTTCCAATCTTCGAAAATGACTTTTTCATCACTCAATTTAGAGATGAAAGTAAACGTTTGCATTACTTGTGAGGCAAATAAATCCATTAGTGTATTTATTTTCCTCACAAGTGGGGGAAGTAAATCTATTGAGTGGGTCATAGTAAGGGGCGGAATAAACAGTGTAAGACGAAGTAAGCTAGAGTGAAAATTCAGAGCACGATGAGTCAAACAACAGGGAGAATGGCGTTGAGCTACAGCAGCTTTTACAAGCCATCGAGCCGGGACAGCAACAAAGGTTGCCTCCGAGGAACCAGAGATTCGGAAGCAGCATACGATTTATTGGACAGTATAGAGTTCTTTATAACCAGTAAATGCATCTCAGTTGAAAAGGCAATACTGGGGATGAGAATGCTGTTAAAAGGTGCTACAAATAGCTGGTGGACAGGAGTTAAGAACTCTGTAACGATCTGGGAACAAGCGAAGAAACTTATCCGGGGCAAGTTTGCACCACGCAGACCAGCATACAAGATTTTGCAGAAAATATTTTCATCAGCCCTGATATCAGATGAAGTTACTTGCAACTTCATGGCGGCGAAAAGAGCTTTGTTGACCCAGTTGACAAAACTTGTACCTGAAGATATGCAGCTAGTTACGATCTACAGTCTCCTAAAATATAAGCTTAATGACAGGATCAGTAGAACGATAGTAGAAACCTGTTGAACCAGTATTAGGTTTTTATCCAAAAAAAAATTTCGATGAGCGACAGATGGCGCTGTATTCGGAAAAAACATTTATTGAATTATATTTATTTCTCGCATCAAATGATAGATTACGACATTTTTTACGTAGTCATCTCTTAAATAAGGCGTTGTTCAAAGTCATTCGTAATTTTATGTCAGAAATAAGCAAAAAAAAAATCGTAGAAACGAATAAAAATCAATTTGATTATCAAATTCCATTCTATTATTTTCTATTGTGGTAATGTATAATTGTTTGTAACGACAAACAGGATTGTTTCAATAAAAAAAAAAAATATTATTTTTTCTAATCGAAAAAAATGTTTCGAATAAAAACCTAATATATTCTAGAGTAGAAGCCAAATCTGCAATACAAAATAGGGGTGCCCGTTCCAGGGGGGAGGGGTGGTGGTTTAAATTTCACACCAGATGATAGAGCTCAAAAAAACATTTAGACGTATTTTTTTGTATGTCAATCCGATTTGTATTTCGCGAGATATTTAGGATGCATCGGGTGGTCTGAAACACCCGGTATACTAAAAGCTCAAGGCCTAAATCACGTTTTTTTTTTAATGTTTCAAAAACCCTTATAGATGGCAATTTGAAATTTTTATGAAAAATCACAAATAATTCAAGAGATATACCATTAAAATTACAACCATCTAGAACCACCCCTTTAAAAAAAGAGTTGCCAACCCCTCAAAAAAACGATAAATTTCCAACTCACCCCTAGACTCGGGGGTGAATTTTTGAAAATCGATTTTTTGCGATGCAGAGGTTCGCGCCAAACCTATCTCCGCCCAGGATTTTTGAGTTGGATTCAAATATGGCTCAAAAAATCCCCAATGCATCAGGACACAACGTTTGCTGTCGCACGTTCCCGTAAAAAATTCCGTTGCAACCCCTCAAGCGTTTTTCTAAAAAATCACTTTTCGGACGCTTCCGGAAAAAAAAGGGAGCGCTTCCCCTTACGGTCACGACTCCGAATTTCACAGAGTTTTGTAGAACTAACTCCCCTCTACATTTTATGTCTCTTACGAATTTTTGATATTTCCAACCCCCGAGGAGTTATTCAAAGAAAACCACCCCCCATTTCAATAAGAAAATTCTATAGCGGCCATTTTTTATCTCACGTAAGAAAGGTAAGGGCTATATTTTTCGTGGGGCGCACCGTTTACGATTTACAGCCGATTTTTGATTGTTTTGCGGGAATTTTTGCGATTTTTTTTTAATGAAAACTAAAAATCTGATGACGGCATATCAGTCACCGATTTAATCTGTATTAAAAATCCCCATAAAGTTTTTCGATCCGATTTGTGGTTTTCAAGATATGACGTTGTACACGGAAGGGGGAAGCGAAATTTAGCAGCGGGCACAACAGAAAATCCGACCCTCCTTCTAATTTTAAAAATTCATTAAACTTTTATTTATTTTGCCGGTAAATATTTTTGATCGTTTTAAAATGAATTTTTCTATACCTTTTACCTTTTATTATTGTGGTATTGTGTGTACGTAAAACAAACTTTGAATTTTTAAAATCGCCCGGTTATTAACCGAGATATGGATATTTGAATTATTGTCGTTTTTGAACGTTGAAAATTTTTCCCCTGAAAATCAATTTCGAAAAAAAAAGGTTAGAACAGTGAAACTTTGGGAAATCATTAAGCGTTCCATTTGAAGCAAAGTTTGGTAACATTTCGGTCACCCCGTTAGCCCCATCAGCCGCAACGGGGTGCCGAAGGCCAAAACAACCCCTATCAGTAGCAGCCTAAATTTTGTTTGTATGTTGGTTTGTAATGTGTATACGCTTCTCAGACGCTTACCAAATAATTTTTAGAGACTCAAAGTTAATGAAAAAAAAGCTTCTTCCTGTTACCGCCCTAGTACTTTCCAAACAGCAAATTAAGAAATGCATTGATAGTGCATTGTCACATTTGACAGATGTCAGATTCAGAAACTGAGGTTACCACCAGATTACATTACCGAAGTTCTTCGGCGCGTGTGGTTTGTGAAAGTTCATTTTTATTTTTCCTTAAATTCGTTCGTCACTTGTTACCTTCTTCAATTTTAATAGGCTGCGCATAGTTTAATTGCTTAATTTTAATAGGCCACGCACTAACGACGGCGCAGCGCGTTCGTTTTTTTGCTCATTTCTAATAGGCCACGTACGGACGACGGCGCAGCGCAGCGGAGCCGTCGTTCGTCACCAGTTACTTTGGTCAATTTTAAAGGGATACGCAAAGACGACGGCGCAGCGCAGCGGAGCCGTCGTTCGTCACCGATAACTTTGCTCAAATGCAATAGGCCATGCACGGACGACGGCGCAGCGTAGCGAAGCTGTCGTTCGTCACCAGTTAATTTTCTTAATTTTATATTTCACTATTTCACATAAAGAACACAATTTCACATTCAGCAACTTAAGCTTGAAAAACTAGTTTGCTTCCTCTATAGGAGTACGTAGTGCGGCACGACTCGGCACGAGCGACATCTTTGTCTTGGCCCTCCCTACTGAAATCTATGAGCCGCCGCTGGTTAAAACGCACCCCTAAAAATGTCTTATAACAGGTGCCAATTTGACGCGCTCTAGAACCCTAGGACAGCGCTTAGCAATCTATGGCACGCGTGCCACCTAGTGGGATTTTTCGTGGTACGCCTCGAAAGAAGACCAGAAAGTCGAAAATAGTTGGCAGCACATTTTTTATAATAATCAAAAAAAAATCCCTATAATAATTCAAGTACAATTATATTGGCTGTCTGAAATTCGAATGCAGTGCAGTGGACATTTTGTTAATTTGGACGTTAATTTTTTAAGGTTACTTGTTTTAATAGTTATTTATGCAACAAGTGAGTAAAGTAGTACTTTTTTTCATGAGTAGAAAAGATTGCCACACGAGCCGGAATCTTTAAATAAATCGATAAAACCTTAATCAACTTTTATAAGTAATAATACTTTTTTTAAACGAAAAAAATAATAATCATCAAGTTTTCTTGATGTTTGACATTTATCGGCGGAACTCGCGGCGTGTTGCGAAGCGTTCATGACACACTTTGCACAAACAATTTTATAGTAGCGTTAAAAAAATGAACCGCTACGGCACTTTTTTTCACGCTGTTTGTAGGGTTCAGGAATAACATATTTTATGAACCCAAATTAATGAAAAAAACTGTACATTTTATAACGGACGTAGAAAAAAATAATTTTGTGTTTATCTGCCTATTTTAAACATTAGCACTTATTTCTAGAACTGATCACCGCTATTAATAATACATTTAAGATTCGTAATCTAGCTGTTTTATTTAAATTTTAGAGTTTACATGCTAAAATTCCCATTCTTAGTGACGCCACTTAACTTCTGTCAGGTTGTATTTTAAGGGCTGCCAACTATTTTCGACTCTGATCTCACGATATATAAATAGTCAAGGAATTATTAAAAATCGTCAATTTATATATTAAATTTAATATTCAGTACTATCACATTCGAAATTATGTATTTACTAAAAATCTTGGAACTAAATATTAGATGCTGCGGGTACACTTTTTAAAATGGCATAATAAAGTTAAAAACGCCTTTTATTCTGATTAATACTAATTATCTACTTTGACCTAACATTACTGTTTCAATACCAAATAGCACAGCTATAAATGCCACATAAACAACTACTACGGACATTAGAAATTCAGTTCCATTTGATAAATCATTCTTAAAACTGCCTCTGGATATATTGTAATACTCCTTGGTGATTATTATTCCAATGTAGACTAAAGCTACGAAAGCAATAGCATTGATCAATACCTGAAATTAGAATAGTTATGTTTAAAACACCGAAGAACGTTTAATAATCACCATATGATATTTTTTTTCTTTTCTTGAGAAAGAAAATAAAGTCGCTAGGGTGCAGTAGGTCAGAAGAGCTCCAAAAAGTCCACAGATGAAACCATTTTCGCTTAAATATAAACAGTATTTGTATAGCACGACAAGTACGATGAATGATATCTGAAACAGAAAATAAAACTGTTGCTATTTTTCTTTAGTAATATTAAAGCAAATATGAATGCGGATGCTAAATAATTTTGGAAATTCAGTAATGACCAGTTAAAAATAAAACAATATTTTTTCAGTCAAATAGTTTTGATGATTATTTAACCAAGAACCTGTTTGCGTTCTATTTTTGAAGTATTTATTCTACTAGTTCCACTTGTGCCGATAAATTAGTCGACTCTAATTATTTATTTATTTCTTAACTTAACATATGCTGTTAACATAATATGTACAAAACAATATACAGTGCGCGTCTAAAGTATGGAATAAATTCAGTAGAACCGAAATAAAATATGTTTGGAAAAAATCCTCGAACAGGTCGATTTTCTTTGATAAAAATACACATTTTTGCATAATTTACTCGAAAAATTTCGGATGTAAGATGCAACATTTTTATCCTGCCAGTTCGATAATAAGAAGATCTTTCAAAATTAAGAACAAAAATAGGGGGTTGTCATTAAAACAAAATGGATGATTCCATTACTCAAAAACAAATGACGACTGAAAATCAACTTTCATGCAAAAATGTGTATTTTTAAAAAAGAAAATCGACCTAATTGAGGATTTATTTTATTTCGGTTTTACTGAATTTATTCCATACTTTTGGCGCGCACTGGATAAATAAAGTTAGTCACCCAACTTTAGT
This sequence comes from Ocypus olens, assembly GCA_910593695.2. Taxonomy (NCBI): domain Eukaryota; kingdom Metazoa; phylum Arthropoda; class Insecta; order Coleoptera; family Staphylinidae; genus Ocypus; species Ocypus olens. The sequence goes on along the minus strand of OU343052.1, from coordinate 20,941,586 downwards.
ACACAGAATTTCAGTATTTTTCCACTCGGACCCATTATTATCTTCCACATGATGGTATTGCCGATCACCTTCAGATTATTACCATTCAGGCATTATCTTGGCCATTTCTGGCTTTGTTATAGCCATTTAATATGGAACTCTTTTATTTTGACATTTTATGGTAGCGTGACATTATTTTAAATTTAACTTTTAAAATTATCACTTGAGATGTATCTGTTAATTAAACTTACCAGTTGCACTAATTTGAAATGCCAGAATATATCCCTGCTTGGTGTATTTATCTCGATTCTAGTTGTTGGGTCGTTTATTGGCACTTTATCAAATGCACTCACAATTCCCTGCAGCGAAGGCATTGTGTAGAGTTTATAAAGGTGAACATGCCAGTAAAGTCAGTACAAATGTGTGCAAATTATTTCCTCATTTTAATCTTATCGATAAGGTGTTTGGCAAATCGATACCATATGACGCAAAAATGCGATTCTTATCGAAATATAATGCAATCGTTTTTGGATAAATATATATTTATCCCGACTATTATTATTTTGCTTTGATTTAAAAAAGAACCTATTAATTTGCCCAAACGTTTTCATTTATTACGACTTTTTCACATTCAAGTGGAACGCCAGTTTTAAACGATGAATATATTGCATCATGAAGTAACTTCTTTGTGCAGCCCGGATACGAAAATCCATTTTCTTGACTGAGTTTCACCAACAGGAAGCTCCGCATTTGTGGTTTGTCCAGTAAATTTAAATGCTCCCGTGTTCCTAGTTTTTCTCCGAACCACTTGTTATTTTCATTAATATTATCATGCGTTTGGCCGTTGAACTCCAAAGTATTTGCCTTTGGAATATTGTTTGGATTGTTTTTACCCTTATTTACATTTTTATCAGGTGTAGTGGAATTCCTCTCAATTATTGAACTTGTAGACCCATCTCTTGTAGAAATATTTAACCCCTTCGAATTGTTTAGATTATGTGCGGATTTATTTTTCTTGTTGTTTTGGTTTGCAACTTACGCCGCACAGTGTCCGGAAACGCGAGAAATGTGACCAAGCGGGTCGAAAATCGGGCTAAAATAAAATCAGTTATTAAAGAAAAATAATAACGGGTTCATGTTCGCATCACTTATAAATCCCCTAAATTTAAATTCTTGAGTCATAATTCTAAACCATTATGGCGTATTCTGGCATTCAAGTAGACTGTTTTTAACTGATGAGTTTCAAGCAAAATTTGCACCGGAAATAAATATTATTTTTATCGCATTTTGAAATGTTTTCCGAATGAATTCTATATCACGTAAAAATACGATTTATTGGTACTAATTACAAAAAGAATGTCTAAAAAAGTTTTAAGATAAAACAGTTTGGAAATTGTAGAAATTTAGAACTAATTTCGGATTTTAAAAGAGTAAAAGTTGCTTATATGAAAAATCGTGTCACCCAATTTACAGTATATGATAGTCCTTTCATACCAAATTCACCTTCAAGTTGATCCCACCTCGGGTGTAGTGATTTTTTTCTCTCGCAAGACGCCGAAAAATCGGACAATTCAACGATAGTTTGGAGTATATTTGTTATAGAACATTGAAAAGTTATCTGAATGTATTTTATATGACATAAAATAGAAGAAAAATATATTTTAATGAGACCAATTAAAAAAAATGGCTGATAAAGTTTTAAGGCATAAATCAATTTATGATTTTGAATGGGTCACAATCACTTGTATGAAATATCAAGTGGCTAAATGTATAGTATATGATAGTCCCAAGTACCCCCTATCTTCCTACACCAAATTCACTTTTAGGTTATCTGATTCGGCAACAATTATTTTTCGCGCCTCTGATGGTGATGTCTTTTTGTTTATTATTTTAGTTGATCTCTTCTCTGAAATAAGGGGGTCTGAATTGACCAACAGCATATTGAGCAAATTATTTTTATAAGTTGAGATTTACATTTTTTTAAATAATTTTGAGTTTTTCAGGTATGAGTTTTGTGTTTTAGTGATATTTTTATTATTTTCAGCCGTAATACAACAAGTGGTATGATTATTACCGATGATATTTTGGAGTTGAAACCGAGCTGCAGATTAAATATCATCGGTTATTAATCGTACCACGAGTTATATTTAGTGAGAGAATATAACGAATAACCTTTTATAATCTTGATGACAACTCACATATTGCAATGTTTTAATTCGTCTTGTAGTTTCTTGCAGCACAAAGACTCCATAAACTGTCGGCACAGCGACTCTTTATTCCTCGCGGTGTTTCTGGGCGTCGTATTTTTCACCATTTCACTGATTTCACTGTTAGAAACTGCATCCCAATAATTTAGTATGTCCATTTTGAGGTTTAAAATTCTGACAGGATCACAATAAAATATCACCGCTACTTTTGTTTTTTATCATCGCGGTGATACACATGCTGCTATGCATTTCCTTGCATCTGATTGGCTCAAAATACATTCTAGTAGGCCATGAGTTGTATTCTCAATTATATAACGTAAAATCGTTGACTATATACTTTTGGACTGCTAGCGCCACTTCATGTGTGTCTCCAAGCAACGGTGGCGCGGCGGGACCCTAAATGGTTGCGGTATGTTACTAAATTGGTAGCTATTTTATGTCTATGACATATGACTCTATGAGCACGCAATTTATTCACACCTTTGAATATATAAACATTTATATTGTCAAATATTCAAACTATTTTAAAATATTGCTATGCGAAAGGCTGCAATACGTCCACGTATATATGCCAACGCGGTTATAATACTCGTCAGCTGATGACTTTTGACTTACAACCTAAAATTCTGTATTAGATTTCCATCAAATCCGGAACTTCGCAAATTATGGGTTGATGCTGTGCTTGTAAAAAAACAGGCAGGAAAGTGGACCCGAGTTACTGAAATATGCTCGCATTTGCATTCTCCACGTTGCTGATGAATACATCGAGAAATATATTTTTTTTGCTTTCCGGTTTTTAAATTACGCGGGACTTATATCGGGCTCCAGCTCGTGGACAACTTTTGGAGCAGTAATCATATGGGAAATGGAGGGGGAATAGCAGTCCATTAGTATATAGTCAAAGCGTAAAATATTGTAAAGTATGTTCATTAAAAAAAAAACCTCAAATGTGCCATGATTTTTTATTTAAAAAAATTTAAGTTGGTAACACATATTGAGGTTATGTTACTTGCGGCATGCTCCTAACGATACATTAATTTGCTGTGATAAACGATGCAGAGAAGACGTAGGTTCACCTTCCAAAATTCCTTGGGCTGTGTTAATAGCATCCCAAGTACGTTTGACTGATCTACCACTTCCTGGTTTACGAAGAATACTACCCGTTTCATGAAATAATACAACAGATCGTGATAAGGTATTTTTAAATTCATCATAAATAATGAGAACGTTAGGAAAGTCTTCCTGAAACTCAGCCAAAGGTGCGTCGAATGAATACACCTAATTTCCGTCCACTTTAGTCCCATTTCGGAAATAACTTTCAACTAGAAACGTTTTTGCTGGTTGCTGTAAACCATTATGACCACGGAATAATTGTGACTTTTAGAACGATCTGACGTTTTGTATGTCAATTCCTAACATGTGTGCCAACTTATATTTTTTTAAATAAAAAATCATGGCACACTTGAGGTTTTTTTAAATAAACATACGATATTAATCTTTTTGAATTTGCACTTGGGATTATCATTTAGCGATGATATTTCATATAAGTGTTTGTGACCCATTCAAAATCATAAATTGATTTTTTTACAGAATTCAAATTTTAATACCTTAAAGCTTTATCAGCATTTCTTTTAATTAGTACCATTTAATTATATTTTTATTCTGTTTTATATGATATAAAATATACTTGGATAACTTTTGAATATTCTATAAAAACTAAATAACAAATATACTCCAAATTATCATTGAATTGTCGAGTTTTCAGCGTCTTGCGAGAGAAAAAAACTCACTACACCCGAGGTGGGATCAACCTGAAGGTGAATTTGGTATGAAAAGATAGAGGACACTTGGGACTATCATGTACTGTAAATTGGGCGACACGATTTTTCATATAAGCAACTTTTACTCTTTTAAAATCCGAAATAAGTTCTAAATTTCCACAAATTTCAAACTGTTTTATCTTAAATCTTTATCAGACATTCTTCTCGTAATTGGTACAAATAAATCGTATTTTTATTCAATTTTACGTGATATAAAATTCATTCGGAAAACATTTTAAAATGCGATAAAAATAATATTTATTTCCGGTGCAATTTTTGTTTGAAACTCATCAGTTAAAAACAGTCTACTTGAATGCCCGAATACGCCAAATTGGTTTAGAATTATGACTCAAGAATTTAAATTTAGGGGCTTCATAAGTGTTGCGAACATGAATCCGTTATTATTTTTTTTTAATAACTGACTTTATTTTTGCCCGATTTTCGACCCGCTTGGCCCCATTTCTCGCGTTTCCGGACACTGTGCGCCGGTGTGCCAAATTTATCCTCCGGTTTAGCACAACCAGAATGGTAATCTAGATCACAAATGTTGCACTTAAATGGATTTCGATCTATTGAGTCACTACATGTTGCACACATTTTATTTTCGCTTATTACACTTTGATTTAATTTACTAACCGAAAGAGAGCGACCGCTTCGAGTCACCATGTTAGTAAGCTTTCCCAATGCACTATACCTCATTTAATAACCAGGCGGACTAAATCAAATTATAGCCACCAAAATACGTTGTTGTGATTGGCCAATCGGGCGCCGTTTTTACACAGGCCCAAATTGCTTAAAACAGTAATGGCCGTTGTTACGATCAGCTGATCTCTAACCGATCCTTGTGTTCCACGCGTTTCGCATCAGTTTTTGTGTTTTTAGCCAGTTATTTCTACTGTTGATAGTGTAAGAATCGATTCCTCTCATCACGCGATTTTCGTGGAAATAGTTATTTTATTTTTAACTACGGATAAATACGCAGCACAAGTTTGGTGTCATTTTCGGATCCCAAGAAACGGAAATGGTTGGATTTTAGAGCATTAACGCTCGAGGAAAAACAATCCAAAATTATCTTATATAAAGTTTTAATACAAGAGGCTACAACCTACTGCCGTCGTATAAAAAAAAAGTGATTCATTACGTAAGTATGGCGCAAGTTATTGCAATATGGAATCAAATCCTAAACATACATTATATTTAGGATTGTGGAGTTGCACACAATTAGGGGGTGAAAGGCGACCATAGTAATTTGGCCAGAGCGGCGGGATCAAGGGGTACAATTTGCGGGTTGTTTACTACCGACGATTAGGGATTCTATTCTCTACGTAATGGTGTAGAAATTATAATTTATGACCATATTCGAACCTTTTCTACCTGCTAGAGACGAGGTCTGGACAAGCTTCCAAAAAGATATGCCCGATGTTCCCATTCTTCACCCCTAGTACCTGCGTTACCCTTTAAATTTTAAAAGGAATTCGTTTAAATGAATGCAACACAACTCAATATTAGTTCCAAACTAACATACCCTGAATAAAACTAACTCATATTTAATACATTACAGGTACTTTTTCAATCTAAACGGCAATTATTAATTTTTACTTTTAAGTGTAACATGGATCAATGAAATTATATTTATGTTCATTTTAGTATTTTTGTGTATTTTTTTTTTCTCCAGTTAGATATAAACTACTAGCCTTATATAGAGCAAGAACACTAACTAGCCCCGAACTTTACAAAAAATAAAGATTTTCAAATTTCAAACAATTATAAATTTGTCAGGGTTCTTGCTCTATATAAAGCTATAGTTTATGATATCTAGCTAGAGAAAAAAATACACTGTGATAAATTTGGGTCTAAAGTGGATTTTCTAAATTTTCAATACCAACTTCCATTTTACTAGTTATTTTTAAATTTTGGATCTTTTGGGTAATAAACATTGCTGTAAAGGAGACTTTTCTGAAAACAATCATGTCAATTGCAATGTTGTAACTTAACATAGTGCAGAGATATTCAAATTAACGCCAATGAAAATGAATTAACTTGAAAACACGTCGTGCGCTTACAAATATAGTAACGGTGCAAGGTATTTTTTTTAACTTTTAAACTCAATTACAGGGTAATCGCACATAAAAAAACAAAATATTTAAAAATGGTCACGCAACGAACTTAATTTTTATTCACTTGGATTGACCCAGTTGAGAATGTCGCCTGTCTGTTTCTAGCTTAGAAATGTCAATTGTTTTCTAGTATGTCTACTATATCTAAGTGGTCAATTTGAAGTCAATTGTACCAGTGATATTGTTTTTAGAAATTTTAAAATCCTTAGATGCAAATTTCGCTTTCTCGAATTCAAGCTTCAAAAGTCGCCGTTTTATTTCTAGCTAAAAATGTTATCAATTGTTTCCTAATGTATTAAAAATGTATCATTACTAAGTAGTTTTGGAAATTTTGAAAATAATTCCAAAAGCGATATTTTTTAAAGCATTTATTGTTTATGGCGGAGGCGTCTACTTTGTTACACATGTTGTAAATATAATAAAAACACTTTTACTTTATGTTTTGATAATGGCAAGTTGAGTTGCCGAAACTATAATCAACAATAAAAATCCGTGTTATACCAACAAAGTAAAAGTGTTTTTATTATTTTTTAAATAAAACAGTTTCTTTGTTAATATCACACTTTATTGTTTAGTGACTCGAGTTTCGATCATAAGCTGATCATTGGTCGACCTAGTATTCTCCTCCTTATTCCATTCCGCATAAATACGTGTGTTTATTGTAATTTAATTTACTTTAAGTTTGAAAATGATCAGCTTATGATCGAAACTCGAGTCACTAAACAATAAAGTGTGATATTAACAAAGAAACTGTTTTATTTAAAGTTCCAAAATGTATCACGAAGTTAACGCCTCAACCATCAATCAATGTTTTTATTATATTTTTAGAATTTTCCTTATTTCAAGATGTAAATTTCGCTTCCGCATATTCAAGTTTCGACTGTCACCATATTGTTTATAGCTTAAAAAATATCAAAATAATTATCTAGTATGTAAAAAATGAATTATTTCTAAGCAGTTTTGGAAATTTTGAAGATAATTCCACGAGTAATAAAGCTTGTAGAATTATTCTAATCCCAACATGCAAATTTTTCTTACTCGAATTAATAATAATATTAAAACATTTATCAGCGGGACATCGCCCTTGAAAAATACAAAATAACTGAAATATACATTTCTATGAAATAAAGTAATCTTAATCTTTTTGAAAATGTATTTTTTTCAATAACGAACACTCGAGTGCAAAAAATTAAAAATTAATATAAAATAGAAGGATAAAATCCTACAAAAAATCAGATTACTTCACAAGCCGTCGATTTTTTAACATAATTTTGGTTTTTGAATGTGCAGCAATTTTCAGTCGAGTTATGAATTTCTGAAAATGTATTTTCTTCAATGTCGAACTCTCGAGCGCAAAAATTAAAAATTAATATGAATCGCGGGAAAAAACTCTACAAAAATTCAAATCACTCTACACGACGTTGACCTTTCAAAATAATGTCTGTTTTTGAATATGCAGCAATTTTTAGTCGAGTTATAATTTTTTGAAAATGTATTTTTTTCAATGTCGCAATTTCGAATGCAACATTAATATGAAAAATAATTACTTGAAAAATACTACAAAAATTCAATTCACTTCACAAGACGTCGATCTTTCAAAATGATTTTGGCTTTTGAATCTGCAGCAATTTTCAGATGAGTTACGAATTTTTGAAAATGTATTTTTATCAATGACGAGCACTCGAGAGCAAAAAATGAAAATGAATATGAAACGAATTTTTACAGCACCCTGTAAATTTATTAATAATTAACATATTTTTTGTATTACACAGTTTCACTAGTGCGTAATTACTTTATAACTCGAGTTATGTACTACACTTTATCTACAACCATACGTTTATTGGCTTAAAATAAGGACAATTTAATTTTCATCTGTAATATCCCTAATGCTTCAAATATTACCGATCATTAAAAGGAAAAGTATTCTATTTCTTAATTATTTCATCTTCATCTTGGGGCGAAGTTAAACATGAATGCACGGCTTATTATAATACATCCCAAAAAAGGGCTCACTACCTGCTTGGGCCAAAAATTTAAAATTCGATCCGGTGGGCACGTGCCCGCAAGTTTGACATTTTTACGACCGCCTGGTGATTATTACCGACCGCAATAAACCCAAGGGCCATGCCGCCTACTCTGGACATTTTTAGCGGCTCCTGGTGAAAGGAGATTGGGGCAGTAACAAGTCCTAAACGTCTTGAAGGACGTCCAGCGACCGAAGATATCTACAAATTCTGCGTGTGGAAAATTGTACATAGATTTTTCTTTAAAAATGAAATCGCTACATTGGATTAAATTTTTATTGAATTAAAGAATAGAGGTGACCTGCCAATGACGTCCCGTTAAACATTATACATATAAATTAATGAATGAGATTGATTTTAAGTAAGTTATTATACGTTTTTAAATAGCAAATTGATTTAATTTAATAAAATTTTATTTCACGACAATCCAGTATTTATATTTTAAACCTTTTACGGAATTATACAGGGTCTTCATTTCAAAAGGAGCCACCCTGAATAACTTTGGATCTGAAGTAGTTACGGTTTTAAGAAAAAATACGTCAATTTTGTTTTCGAGGGGGAACTTAAAAAACACTGTTTTTAGAATTTTATCTTTCACCCCTTCACCCCCAGCCACCCCATCTTTATAATTTCAAATGGCACCCCCTAATGTGCGATACCTCATTTTAAAGGGCATAAAAAATGCTATCCAGCAAAGCAAAAATAATTGAAATCGGTTCATTTGTTTTAGAGAGAGAGGGTATTCATTTCAAAATAAACCACCCTGAATAACCATGGTTCTGAAGTAGTCCCGGTTACAGGAAAAAAATATGTCAATTTTGTTTTTGAGGTGGAACTTGAAAACACTGTTTTTATAATTTTATCTTTTACCCCCTCACCCCCAGCCACCCTATCTTTATAATTTCAAATGGCACCCCCTATTGTGCGATACCTCATTTTAAAGGGCATAAAAAATACTATCCAGCAAAGCAAAAATAATTGATATCAGTTCATTTGTTTTAGAGAGAGAGGGTATTAAGTTCAAAATACTCACCCCCAGCCACCCCATCTTTATAATTTCAAATAGCATTCCCCATTGTGCGATACCTTATTTTAAAGAGCTTAAAAAATACTATCCAGAAATGCAAAAATAATTGGAATCAGTTCATTTGTTTTAGAGAGGGTATTCAATTCAAAATACGTCACCCTGAATAACTTTGGTTGTGAAGTAGTTACGGTTTAAAAAAAAACGTCAATTTTGTTTTTGAGGGAAAACTTAAAAAAACACTGTTCTTAGAATTCTATCTTTCACCCCCTCACCCCCAACCATCCCGACTTTAAAATTTCAAATGGCACTCCCTATTGTGCGATACCTCATTTTAAAGGCAATACAAAATATTATCCATCCAGCAAATAAAAAATATTTAATCAGTTCATTTGTTTAAGAAAGAGAGGGTCTTGGTTTCAAAACAAGCCACCCTGAATAACTTTGGATCTGAAGTAGTTACGGTTTTAAGCAAAAATACGTCAATTTGATTTTAGAGGGTGGAACTTGAAAAACACTGTTTCTATAATTTTTTCTTTCATCCCCAGCCACACAATCTTTGGTGTGGCATATTTTGATATGAATATCTCTGAAACAAATGAACTGATTTAAATTAATGTCTATTTGCTGGACAGTATTTTGTATGCCCTTTAAAATGAGGTATCTTACAAAAGGGGATGCCATTTGAAATTATAAAGATGGGGTGGCTGGGGGTGAGGGGGTGAAAGATAAAGTTCTAAAAACAGTGTTTTCAAGTTCCACCACAAAAACAAAATTGACTTGTTTTTTCCTGTAACCGTGACTACTTCAGAACCAGGGTTATTCAGGGTGGTTTATTTTGAAATGAATACCCTCTCTCTCTAGAACAAATGAACCGATTTCAATTATTTTTGCTTTGCTGGATAGCATTTTTTATGCCCTTTAAAATGAGGTATCGTACAATAGGGGGTGCCATTTAAAATTATAAAGATGGGGTGGCTGGGGGTGAAGGGGTGAAAGATAAAATTCCAAAAACAGTGTTTTCAAGTTCCACCTTAAAAACAAAATTGACATGGTTTTTCCTGTAATCGTGACTACTTCAGAACCAGGGTTATTCAGGGTGGTTTATTTTGAAATGAATACCCTCTCTCTCTAAAACAAATGAACCGATTTCAATTATTTTTGCTTTGCTGGATAGCATTTTTTGTGCCCTTTAAAATGAGGTATCGCATAATAGGGGGTGCCATTTGAAATTATAAAGATGGGGTGGCTGGGGGTGAGGGGGTGAAAGATAAAATTATAAAAACAGTGTTTTTTAAGTTCCCCCTCGAAAACAAAATTGACGTATTTTTTCTTGAAACCGTAACTACTTCAGATCCAAAGTTATTCAGGGTGGCTCCTTTTGAAATGAAGACCCTGTATGTAAAGTCTCAAGCTGACATTTAAAGTCAAACAATTTCCCCTCGGGCAAAAAGAAGCAAACTATTGCAAAAATTCAATAGAATGTAAAATACACCATGAAGGTAAACTACAGGTACGAGTGGAATATCGTCAAATTTCGTTTTATTAATAGTATATTACGTAACAAGAGTTGTAAATAGCAAATTACGCGCAAGTGAAAAAATTGCGTACGAGCCGCGTAGCGGCGAGTAACGCAATTTCACGAGTGCGTAATTGCTTTACAACTCGCGTTATGTAGTATACTTTATCTACGACCACTCTCACCTTAATTTATACAAGAGAATGTGCGGAATAGCGAAGTGACAGCTTCGGGGTGCGTGATGTGACGTTTAACAATCGCGGACTACTATATTTAATAAAAACGAACAAACGCGCAACTCTCAACCAATCAAAAGTTCGTAAACGAAACTCACTACTATCCGTTTCAAAAAGGGAGTCTCCTCACTTCAAAACCTCATATTTATGATTTAGAGGACACAAATATTCTGAAATTTATACCATATAAAGATGTATCATTTTTCTATATGTATATTAATTTGTATGGAAATATTTTGATAAATACGCCTTTTTTTCGATGTATTTGTTTGAAAATGTACTGTTTTGAACGACAATTTTCGAAACTATCATCTTTGTGTGCATATAACATTGTTATTAATCACTTGAATATTATGAAAAAAATATATATCTAATGCTATTCTATTCTGAATGCGTAGAACGAAAGAAAATATTTTTGTTGTTTTTATTTTAAGAGTTCAGGCCTATAATCGAAATATCTGCTATCTCGATAATTATACAACGAATTGAAATGCGGCTTTCGCTTATAGATGGATTAATATTATTTAGGAAATAATTGCAAATAAATTTCAAGAAAAGAGTAGAACTTTTGTCAAAATTGAGTAATTTTCCCGTCGATGATTATTTTAGATCAGCGAGAGAGATGCAAATATGTGACTCAGGCGTTCGTTCGAAGTTAGTACGGTTCAGTTTGACGGTAAGCAACAGATCCCCGCAGAAAATCATGCAGTCATTAGAAGCGGCGTGAACGCATCGTAAATATACTGACACGATATTCCGCCCGCTTCGCCCCGCGCCTCTGCTGTGAGCGTAAATATTCTCTATTTCATAAAAGGTTTTTAATTTATGTAATTAACAAAACTATATTTATTTAGGATTAAATGATATATTTTGCATCAGATTTATATGAAGTACGTAATCTGAAAAATGCTTATACATTTATTCATTCATAACTGAAAAAACAATGCTCCGCATTTTACCAAATTACAACAAAACTTATTTAAAAAAAAAATTCACATTACACCACATAATAGGTAAAGGTACAATTGATCTCAAGTAATTTTTTCAGATTTTTATAAACAGTAGCTTACTTTCTAGAAGCTGTTGAATTTCATACATCTTAAAATTTGCGTAATTTCGGGTACTTTTTTACACTTTTTCAGTATTATCTCGACAAATAACAAACGTAAACACTTAATTCTATAGCAGATTGTAGATAATACTACAAAGAATGATGACCAATTTTATATAATTTAAGAGTGCACTAGTTTTTGAAATATACTTGCTGAAATACAGGAGACTCCCTTTTTGGAACGGATAGTAGTACCTTTAATTTACAAGCGGGCTCTAACATACGTGGGTGTTTTGGTGTATTTACGCAGTACGCGCATTGTACGATAATGGGCATTTACAGTAGTGGTCGTAGATAAATTTATTTAATGCTTCTGCAACAAGTGAGGTTGCCTCTAATTTATTGAAAAATGAGTAAAACTACCCAAGGATCCCCCGTCCCTTCTTACTTTTGCTGAAAAATTGCATTTGAAATGATTTCCTGAAAAAACACGATTCGGAGTTTCTACACGTTACTGTAAATATATCATCAGCCCGTGGCGCATTCGCAAAGAAAACTCTTTTCATCCGAAGAACGAGAAACATCAATTGTCGCTTTAAAATTTCAGCCAGCTAAAATAGCAAAAAGGTTGATATGTCAGTTTAATTTTTTTAGAAAAAATGGAGTTTTCAGACTTTGAACGGCTGTAGCGGCTAAAAGAAGACTCCAAATCGAACAAATGTTCAAAGTTTCATGTTAATTCCTATGTTAATTTTTGAGATAAAGCACGCACAGACACACACACATACAGCCATCGGAAAATGGAGAGCATTTTTGTACAGATCAAAAATATTTACCAGTTAGAATGCATAACTAAACGCGATTATTACAATGCGTAAGATGTAAATCTGTTGTCTTCAATATGCGAGCAAAATTTAGCTGGTAAATCCTTTCGTCGCTGACTATAAATGAGATGTTTCAAAAAAGTAAATTTGAAATGGTTGAGATACTTTAAGGTCCAGCGGTTGGTAATTTGAAATGAAAGAATATTTATTGTTGCCACTACCAACTATAAAAATGTACAATCTTATTTTTACTACCTCTTAATAAAATCAATATAAAAATATCTTCAAATTTTATTTACATATTAAACATGTTTTATTATTTTATTCGATACTTCTAAAACTGTTGGAAATTTGATCAAGTACGTTTCTTCAGTGGCTCAGATTCATCCATTCCGACAATTTTCTCTTTCCTCGGTACCGTTTTACCCCATAAGTTTTGATCAGCTCCAAAGATTGCAGCATCTGCTAAAGTTTCGGGCAGTGTTTGGTTTAAGGTCTCTGGTAGAAGTAATCCAGTTATAGCCCCGATTAAGCACAATATTCCGCATATTATGTATGGATACGCAGCATTTACGGTAATACCCTAAAACAATTAACACCATGGAATATTATAAATTAGTAAAGAAACAAAGGTTACCATAACATTTCGATTCTAAACTATTATTTCATTTAAAAAAACAGAAGTAGGGTCGTGAACAATCGGGGATGAAGCAGAGAAATGTTAACATGTCTCAATGCTGCTCTATTTACTGCTACAGTGAAAATGTGCATTGAACCACTTTCTAAATTTTCGCTAGTAGCCACTGTTTAAAAATAGTATATTATTTTACACATGAAAATTGCTTAACTAGTACTTACAATATAAACAATGTATGGTCCTATAATAGTAACGGCATTTCCCATAATTCCACCAATCGAAATTCCCGACTGTCTAACACACGTTGGATACGTTTCCAAACATTGCAAGTTTACAACGAAAAATGCCAACGAAATACTAAACTTTAAAAATACTGACATTATCATAACATATACGGCATATTCATCATCTGAAACAAGCATACTGTAGATCGTATAAATTCCATGTTAGAGAAACCTACATTGAATTAAAAAAATTATTGGGAAGCAACCTAATCCAGTGCCTATGAAAGCACCTATATTCGTCCATCTCCTTCCGAATGTATCGCTGGCTTGTTTTCCCAGAATATATGCAGGCAGCTCGGACAATCCTTGCCAGAAGAAGTTCATGAAAGGATTCCCTCCTAAATTGCTGATGTTAAGCGTTAGGAAGCAGTAAGTTAGTAAAGTTATCGACCTGAAAATAAAGATATGTTGTATGTTATGTAGCATATGGCCCATATGTTTTTATGTAGTAGTTAGTTATTTCAATAGGTATTTTGTTTCTTAGGTTTTGTAAGACTTTTTTTCTTTATATTTTTCTAAAGATCAATCAGATTTTGAATGTATTTTACCGAGTAATGCGTTAGGAAGTCATACATGGTGAAAATTCACGGTTTCCACCAATTTCTGTAAATATTATAAACATTCTTCACACAGCTTTCGCAAAGATAATGAATCATGCAACATCTTAAAGTTAAACGATCATTGAATGATCAAAATTAACCGTTTCCAAAAATCAGTTTTTGAAAGTTTTTAGATATTGTTCATGTATCAAAAAATAAAAAAAAAACAGGCCTGTGCAAATAATCCAGAAAGGCTCATGACAATTATATCAGAGAGTCATTTAGGAAATATTATTTATTCTTTACTTGCAGTTTACTTACCACCCACTTACAAGTAGACATGTGTTTTTAGTTAATCTCCAACTTGAAAACAGGCTCACCACTCCATATGATTTTTCCACAGTGTGTTGAGTATTTGAAAGAAGTTTATCTGCATTTTCTGGAACTTTTGTGTTGTTTACTTTAGATATTTTCTCCAGTTCCCCGATGCATCGTTTTATTTTTCCTTTACTTGCCAACCATCTTGGAGATTCAATCAGGTAACTGAAATGAAAAGATTAGTAAATTTAGAGTTTCACGGCCATCTTGTCTCTAGTGTTGAAAACGCGATAGTAGTGCCTTTCCATTCCTCTATCTGCACCAATTATTTTAATAACAAAAATTATATCAACTATTAAATTTTGTTTCCCATCAGCGACAAACTGCTGACCGGTATCGGACTATTAGTCCGATTGGTTTATTTTTGAATTTTTTTTAATTTATTAAAAACAAACTTTTATAAAGTACTGATGTTTAAATGTATAATTGTTGCGTTGCTTGAAAATCGTATGAAGCTGGGTGGATTCTAAGACTGAGAAGTCCCTCCCCGCAACTTGCTCGATTAACTCATCTTTGTTGTTGAGTTGAGCATTTTTGGGTACTATAATTAGTCGTTGTTGTAGGTGTTGGCTAAAATAGTCGTCCTTAAGTACTGCAGCTCCTAGGACACAGGACCGATCCTGTACCCTTGGCCGCCCGCGTGCAAATGTTGAGTTGGCCGCCCCCTCAAGTGTATTTCTTGGGGGTTGCGTGTTTACTATTTTAGTAATAAAACACCAAAAAGTAACTTATTATCAAGAATATGTATAATTTCAATTACATATAATACTTAACTTTTTGCTACAAAACGAAATATTTAGACTCGCGATTTTTTGCATTTACGGTTTTTTAAATATTGTTTCAATCAAATAATTTGTACAACGTTACGACAATAGAATAAATGGTGTATCTATTTATTACGAATACTTGGAGGGTTATAACTCTATAGTGAAAAACTGTTTCCCTGTCAGCGTCTATATTAACCTGATGAGATCTAATAAGATTGAAACTGGTGCTCGGTTGTCGCACGGGGAAACAATATTTCAATGTTTATCAATGATATTGTTAGAATTGTCGCTATTTTATGGTTTCTTATTGTCTGTGGATTTCTCCACTCAGTCAAGGAAATTGTCCAATGTTAAGATAATAGTTACACCCTGATGGTGTATCTACTAGACCAAAATAATTGGCGAAAAAGTGTTTTAAGAGTTAAGTACAAATTCTTGCAGAGCTTGAAACTACAGGTTTTTCTTGGCTCTATATAACGAGCCGCCCCTGATCTCGAAACTAAACTTATTGATTATACTAAACTAAATTTATTATATTTAAGGATGATAGTAAAAAATCACAGGTCGTTACTGAATTTCACCGTGACTGTGATTGCGACTGTGACTGCTAATTAAACAGCGATTGCTACTTCAAACGTGATTGTCACGTAAAATTGTAACTGATACTCAAACTGTGATTATTAGCGAAAATCCTATTTTTTTTACGTTTTCCACTAATTTTATAGAAAATTTTCTTAACCATTTTTCGAAGCCCGTAAATTTTGGCACATTTGGTTTTCAAATAATCGAGATCACCTCACACGTTTGGGTATTATAAACCTTTAAAAAGTTACTTAATATACGTTTCTAAACTTCTGGACTTTTTTTACACATTTTACAAACAGGTTTCTTTGCAATTTTTTTGAGGATATTTTAGTTTTCAATTAATGGAGATCACCCAACGCGTTTTGGAAGTTATAAACCTCGAAAAAATCACCGGCAAAAACTATCTAATAATAAAAATGCAAAAATCATTTATATTTTTCTTGAATGATTTTTTTTCACATTTTAAAGCTTGCATTATTAATATTGTCCAATACATTTGGAAGTGCTATTTTCAAAAATTCATACCATTTGCAAAAATTTAACACACAAATGTCTCGATTTTGACGTTTTAATGATCAAAAGAAACTCCTTAAAACGAGAAAAAACGTTAAAAACCAAGATTTTCAGTGTTTAACAAAAAAATCAAACATTGAGGATTCGATTTTTAAAACGTATAACGACTACACTTGAAAATCTTTATTTTCTAATCTTTTCTTTTTTCTTTTTAGAGACATTTTTTTGAAAATGGTAAATTTGGCACTATTCTGCTTATTAACCTTTTTTCATTTTTTTTGTTGAAAATTTCGACTTGAAATCGATTGATCAAAATCAAGATTTTATTATCTTTTGATTAATGAAAAACTAGGTGCGTGGGCAGCAAGATATGGCCACGTAAAATAGCACCCACCCAGCATCCATTCTACTAACTTTATTCTAACCTAAAATTCTGTATGGTTGAAGAATGTTCTTTGGAAATAATTTGAAGAAATGAAAGTTTAAAAATAATACGAAACGTATTTTGTACATCTAAAACGCTTAATTACTTTTTTCTCCCATTTTTCTCTAGGTTTTAAAGAATCGCCCGAGAATTGCTCTCATGTTCAAATTACTATTTTCATGAACTGAAAAAAAAAAACAAATACTGAACTGAACCAATTAGACTCAAAATTCATTTAACTTTAATATTCGGTGCGAACAACTAGACATTCCTTTATTATAATTTTTGAAATAATACCACGAAACCAGCACTATAACAATTTTCAAATTACAAATTTCACGAACTGAAAAAAAAATAACAACAATTCTCTCAAAACTCAAAATATACTGGACGATTCGACGTTAATTATTTCATTTAAAAATAAGCCCTCGAGAGCAGAGCAAATCATCATTCTAAATATGCGCTTTTCAGAAGCAAAACGCGAAGTAAAAAAAAAACGATTATCACGTACTTGAATTGAAACTTTACACAAAATGACTAAAAATTAATTCCATTTTACGATTCTACAAAAATATTTAAATGTTTCTCGTCTAGATTTTAAAACAACTGCCCGAGAACAGAGCAAATCGTTATTTTGAAGATGAGCTTTTTCAGAGACATAAAAAAACATTTGCAACATACTTTAAAATTTTTAAATTTCCTTTAAATATATTCCACTTTACGTTTCTGCAACAGTCTAGAAATGCTTCTTCACTCATTTTGAAATAATCACAATTTCAAAAGGTGTTATAATGTTTACTAAAAGTGATCACTGTTTAAAATCACTGATATTAAAAAGTAGCAATCAAAGGTATTTCTATACATAATCATTTATGCAATTTCGATTATATTTCACCGTCGACAATAACTGAGGACCGATTTGGACCTACATTAGTCTCACATCAGTACACTACGGTAGTCGTTGATGGAGAAACGGAATTCGACTATGCCTTTATAAACCAATCAAGTAACCGTTAGGGTAGAAAAATAATTGGGGCGACATCTATCACCGAAAATGTTACAACGTTCTGAAATTATAATATATCGGCGATAGATGTCGCCCAAATTGTTTTTCTATCCTAACGGTTACTTGATTGGTTTATGAGGGGACAAAATTCAGAACATTTGATGTATTTTAAATTGATTAATGGTGTGTTAAAAAAAATATAAATTAATAAATATTCTTTATATTTTGTTTGAAATTTCACCGCTTGAATTGGCAGCCTCTCTAAATTGAGAGAATGTGTGGCGTACGGTACAAACATTGCTCTTGGGTTAGTAAAAACGTTTTTGTAAACCTATATTTTTGCGGCGCATATTTGACCCTTTATTATTCCCTTGCCCTCCAATATACAGTATGTTTTTTTTTATCGTGGGCCATAGGATTTTACATGCTAAAAATTATACCTTGTTTTAATGTATATTTTATCATAAAATTTTGAAGGAAATTTTAATTAGTAATAAATCAATTATTTTTCTACATGATGCGCTGCATTAGAATAACTTAAACATGTTTTATTCCAGTAAAAAATGAAATTATTTAATATAAATAACTGGGAAAAAATAATCAAAGTACCTTAAATTTACGAAATGTCAGATTGATTAGTGGTGCAAGGAATCAAACGAATTTATACTAGAAAATGTCTGTTTATACTGTCGAAGAACGGGTGGAATTTGTAAGGGCAATTATAAGAGGTTTGTCCAGGAAGGAAATAGTTGTATTTATTTACAAGAAATCGGGGAATTTTTATTTTAGGGAAATAGTTGACAACTTTTGTGAAGCGTATGCCGATCGTCCGGTTCCGAGCAAAAGCACTTTTTAATGGAATAAAACATGTTTAAATTATTCTAATTAAGCTCATCATGTATAAAAATAATTTATTTATACTAAAATTTGCTTCAAAATTATATGATAAAATAAACATTTACACGAGGTATAATTTTTAACATGTAAAATCCTATGGCCCACGATAAAAAAAACATACTGTATAGTACATCTAGTGATAAAATAGGAAGCAATTCATCAAATAAGAAAAAATCATATAACCCTTCACCGGCGGTATCTATAATTGGGTAAAATCCTACAAAATATTCCGAAATACTGGTGTTTGCGTTGGAAATATTTACGCATGGTATTATTAATGTAATTTGTTCTGTATGACTACGTCCGGTGTAGAGTCAAATTTTTTTACTATATTTACAATTTTCTTTTTTTTTAGAAATCAGGCATGAAGTTATCGAATTTTAAAAATATTGGCCTAAATAATATGGCATTCGAATCGACTTCTCTTTAGATTTTTCAATTTTATTTAAATGATCTGACAATAAGGGGTCCAATTTTGCTAGCATTTCTACTGCCTTTAGAAAAATTCCGTTATTTCTCTTATAAAGATTGAAACTACTTCCTGTAAAAGCAAGGCATTGACTTGTTAAAAAATGCACAATAGCAATAATTCTTTCTTTTCTATTTTTTTCTAATTCAGATTGTTTTTGTTGCTCTTTGTCTATGATTTCTATTTATTTAAACGGACTTTATATGCTTTGCACCGTTCTCATGTTTTACAAATTGGTCAGCACAATGGCGCCAATCTTTAAAACCCGTAGTTATAATTTTAATATTTTCTTTTCCAAATAATTTACATAGGAAACAAAATCCGCAGCTTTGTCTTACGTTTCGCGGGCTTCGCCGGGTTCGCCGCCCCTCTAATCGCCGCCCACGTGCCATGCACGCTCTATCCCTCCGGTAGGATCGGACCTGCTAGGATATAACGACGTCGTGGTCGGGGAGACATATGCTCTCCGATTTGGACACGCTTGTCCTGCGCCTTGACAGCCAAATAGAGATTATCCATTCCACTACCAACTATGTCGCGTATTAGGCGGCTCTTCTTTAGTTTTGTGATTCCCACAACCTTAACTACTAGGTGGACGTCACCCGCGAAATCAATATCCGGAAAGCGATATTCACTACCGCCGGAATCGGTGGATGAAAGACATTATCGTAAACGATATTCCACAGTTTTGAGTCCTGTGGGGTTTCCCGCGTTTCGACTGCTATTGGTTGCCCGCTGTCAACAAATAGACAGGTAACTCTTTTCATCCTCATAACTCAATAAGAGGACGTCTAAAATATTCGGCCAAGAGAGGGAGTTCAAAGTATTTTTCTGCAGTCATCTCGAAAATAAAACTTTCGGTATGATTTATTAAATCGAAAGTACCACTTTACATAAATCGTACCGGAAGTAGTTATTTTCGGGACGATTTTGTTTCACTTTCGGAACGATTTCTTTACTTTCGCGACGATTTATGGATATACATCCAGGCGGCCTTGACAATAACATCAACTGTGTAATTAATTATGACAGCGCTTGTCATATAACATTCATGTGTGTTTTTGCTTTTTTAACATGCAAAACGGCTGCAGAAAAAATATTGTACGTAACACGTTACAAAAGTGATTTTGATTTATACTCTTATGACGACTAGAGCTGTCGTCAAGCAATATCTTCGCCTCCTTAAAGTACTACCATTGGCCTCGCCCACCATCCTATAGACTTTAAGTAGGGCGTGTATGGTCGAGCTGCCCTTCTAGAAGCCGTAGTCCGATCAGACAGACTATGGCCTCGAACATGTTCAGGAGCTGGCTCTCTTATAGGTGTTTCTGAATACGTCACTTCGCCACGGCGTCATGCATCGCAATCCTAAAGGTATGGCAGCTTCTGCTCCCCATATACTGTCTGGATTCCTTACCCATGTCTTCACATAGACCTCACAGGGGCACCACCTGGCAAACCTGCTCCATGTGGCCATCGTTACCATTTCTTCTACATGCGTCTACTGCCCATCAGTGATAGTGTAATCAGCTGCTCGCTATCTGAGCCCCCTATACCTACAGAGCTGGGGGTCTATTTGCCCCCCCCCCCCTACACTCTGCACTGACACCAGCCGATTTTGAGCTAGGCTATAGCCTACGGCGGTAAATTTTCGGAGGTATAGACATTTTTTTTGTAGTGTTTTTTATTTCAACTTCTTTTAATCATCTCAAGTTATTGTAAGAATGTATATACTGCAGAAAAACTGTTTGATTAGGGGCAATTATTTCTTATGTTGAGAGTTAATAGGTTTTCTTATTTACATAGTTCTATGTGATTATCAACCTATGTTCATACATTAGAGTTCCACTAGAATCATGGAAAAGTCCAAATACATTCAAAACACTATAAGTTTATTGTTTATGGTATGTTTTCTTTCTTTTTCTCATTTTCCTACCTTATAGATCTAAAACGTATAAATGGAAGAGCGTTTAGGCCGATGGGAATAAAAAAAAATCAGAGGAGAAATAAAGAAAACAAAAGGAAATCTTAGAAAGCATTAAACATATAGATTTCTTTTTCACCAAGAGTGGATAATTCGAAGATAATGTACCCAATACACCAAAGAGACGATTATTCTTTCGGCCTTGTATAAAGATTAGGGTGCTACAGAAAACCATGATGAATGAGAGGAGAAGAAGGATCAACCAGTATTATCACTATTATCGTCTCCGATATAAAAATCACAAACATTCTGTGCTCTCAGACCAAGGGTTTCCAATAAGAAGCAATATACTAAATACAGAGATTGCTCAAAAGCAACATTGGAACGACGAACTCGTCATCATCGTAAGAAAGTTAACAAGTTATGGTCTTCCGTTGAGAGGTCCTGATGAAGTTCTTGGATCACTTTTTAATGGCTGTGGAACTATTAGCCAAATTTAACCATTCTTGAAGGAATATCTAAAGAATTATGGAAGCCCGGAGAGCGAGTAGCGGTAAAACAAATTATCTTTCGTCAACGACGTACGAAGAAGTATCTACCAATGTAAGGGAACCTAAATATTTCTCCATGATTGAACACCTGACATCTCACATTTAGATCAGTTATCAATTGTCATGAGATATGTCCAAGAATGTGGAACCCTAATAGAGGTATTCCTAACATTCGTACCAAATACTGGACAGAAATGCTATAACTAACACCTTGGCATTTCTTGATATATGTACCCTGTTCACCTCATTTTCTAGTTGAAACTTCGGTAACTAGTTGTTGTGCTGAATCTACAAATTATTTTACATTTCTGTAAGAAATCTTCTTTTCGGCATCTACAATGCATTGGGAAAAACTGAAGAAGGACGATATACAAATAACACTAAAGAGTCAATTCTCCACGAGATGGTCACGCAGAGATGATGGTTGCAAGGTTTTATTGAAGTCTTGGAAAGATATTCACGAATATTCGAATTCAATCTCAAATAACATTTCAGAGCAACGAATTACGAAGAAAGCAGCAGAAGGATTGATCAAGTGAATGACCAGGTGTGAAACTTATGACTGTTTTTGGAGTCGCATTCGGAACCGCATCAAAAACTACAACAGGAATACGCAGATATTGGATTGGTCATCGATTTGTACAAATCCTTAATTTCATTTATTTCATCTTCTCGCGAGTACTTTACCAGCTGTGAAGAGGAAGCCAACCCGCTGAATGGTAAGCAGAACTACACTACAAGCGAAAAGCGTTCCAAATAAAGAAAGCGACACTCTCTGTTGGAGAAATAAGGAGTGAAGTGTTAAAATGATGTGAAATTTATTCACAGGATATTTCATATTGTCGCGACTTTAAGGTCAGAGACAATATGTAATCACTATAGAAATTAGGGTACTCACCTAAGACTAATGAGCCGGTGCGTCAATTAAAACAACTGTTTAAACTGATTACGACTTGTTCTTATCGTGGAGGAACATCGACTGATCGGCCAGCGGTCTTCCCGGACCCCCTCGATTTCCGCTTATCAGCACAAAGCTTTTCACTAGCAACTATCGAAGAAGTCCTTAAAATCCGCTGAGTACGCTGGCGAATCGAATGTCCTGTGTCAAATAACACCGGTTCGCGACAATATGATCTAATTGAAGAGATTTTGCAACTCAAAGACTATTTGGCACCAGAAGACAAAAAACCAATAAATTACAACAATATGTGCAACTGGATTAGAGATCGGAATCTGCTTGATATTTTTCCTAATATCGATATACACTGATGGAAAAAATGAAACACTTGAAATTCGTGAAATTTCGACCATTTTTAAACCGCCATAACTCGGCGTATTTTCAATCGATTTTGATGAATCTTTTTGCCCAAAACGTGTTTTTCTTGTTCGGGAGATGAATGTTTTCGTAAAAGGGATCATTCCAATCTGAGTTTTCCCCCTTAAATTAGAGCCAAAATGGGATTTTTTCCCGAAAGAATCATCAAATTTGTTTGAAAAGTCACTGAGTTATATGCAAAAAACCTCAAAATGCACTCTTTTTTTTTTCAAACACCCATAACTTGGTGTCAAATCGTCTTAGGAATTTCGTTCTTTGAGTCCTGCATAATTAATCAACTTTGAATGCCTTTATGGTGGAGCGAGTCAACAAAATTTTTAAAACTCTGTAGACATCGTCAAAGTTGGACTTTTTTTCACAGGGGCGCTAGAGGGGACAGAAGAGGTTACGCTTAAGTTCGCATGCATGACTTTAAAGAAGACACTTCAAAGTTTTTCGCCCTCAAAGATTCATCAAAATCTATTGAAAATACGTTGTGTTATGGCGGTTTGAAAATGGTCGAAATTTTACGAATTTCAAGTGTTTAATTTTTTTCCCTTTAGTATAGTTTTAAGAATTTACAAATCAATGGTACTAAGCAATTGTTCTTCGGAACGTTTCTTCGGAACCATCGCTGTCATGCTTGAAACGATTCAATGATTTAGCAGTTTTATCAAATGAATCTGACATTGCGAATTCGATTTCATTTGACGATGTGATTAAAATTTTTGTTTGTAAAAAAGCGTAGGCGGCGATTTGGTTTAGCCTTTAGGCGGCCTATTTGTAAATTCGCTTCTTGAGTAGCCTATCAATATTGCTTCTCGAACTTTCGACTAGTGCAATCTTTAGGTTGGCGCCTTGATGGACTAATGGAATTAGCCTCTTTAGTGACTTGTACCACCAGGTTGCTTGCTACGCTTCTCCTAGTGGAAAAAACCAAGGTGAAACTTTCACTTTCCCTGATGTCGCCTTGCTGAACCGTCTTGATAAGTTTGCGGACGAGGTGCCGGCGATGCTCACCATAATGCGGATGGGTTTTACCCTTACCGGTGGTCGAGTTATCACCTTGGTGGTAGCTCTTACCTGGCTTACCTTGCCCGGGTTTCTTGCCCCTAGCCACCTGGTTCCATGTGGAGCCTGCTTGTTGCAACATTTAAGCTTCCAGCCCGTCTATTCTACAGTGGATACTACTTATATACTTTAGAGTATGTTACGTCCTTGTTGATCCCAGATTGTACCTGCAGCTCTGTTTATCGGTTAATCTTTTCCTGGACCTTGATATTGTCCGTCGATTTGATTTATGTGTGTTTCTGACGTACCTGGTAACGTCTCTTTTCCTGTTTCTGAACAGGTCATATTTGCTTTCCTTTCAAGATATGGTTATGTTCCCGATGTGCAGTGTCCTTTCCATTCCTCGGGGGCGTAGATACCGTGAATAGTAGGCCTCAAGCCATCGCAAGGCCCTTGTCCTCGACAACAGATTAAATCCTGCCGCCCACACTGTTCCTCTCGATTGTAGGTAGAGACTTAGCCAGGTCCGCTTTACTGAAGGCTGAGGCACCCTTCCGTTGGGTATTTTTGAGCCCTAACCCGCCCCGCGACGAGTACAAAAGTGCAAAAGGTCACCCCGATCAATTGTCGGGGAGCCGACTGAACCACGTTTCCTTATAATAATCTGACCGATCGAGATCTAACTGCATGTAACGTAGCTAGCCCAAAAATATCCATTAGGTCACATAAATAATGCGGTTTATAACCTCAAAAACATGTGGTTTATAATGCTACGGGCAATCAACACCAAATTTTGCAAGCGCACATTAAAAACGAAAACTAACAAGAATCTTGAAACTAATGCACTGAAGTCTAAGCCTGACCGTACCGGACAGTGATCCTTGGGGATTCTACGAAATTAAATAACAGCCGCGTAGACCGCTTCCGAGGTATCACAGAACCCGTGAAGTTGGCATGAAGTTGTATTATCGACTGATTAACGACGACCGAAAAGATACAAAACAACTCAATTCTGACTTACATTGTGACCAGTGACAGGAGATATCCGAAGATGGGGTATCATCCAAGTTCAGTTTTAGGGCTCATAAATACTAAATCAGACATTTAACGAAGAATGTAAGGCTACCAAGAAAACTCAGAGGATCGAAAATACGAGAAATTTTTAATAGGATAATTTGTTTCGTACAACCTATATCCTAAGTTTTTACCTTAAAGGTAAAGGAAGATCCATAACTTTGATAAATGAGGCTTTTTGAATTATCCACAAAAGAAGAAGACGCTGATGTCATATGGTCCTTCACATTGCTTGCCCACTTCTAAAGCTCAAACCCGCCTGACATAAACAACGATATGAGTTGAATGGGAGTTGTGCTTTGGCGAGAGAAGGGCAACCTGGAACGATGTCATTCACGTAGATGTCCGTCAGAATTAATTATTTAATGAATTATTTTTATTATTAATATGCTGTTCTAGCTCAGCCAGTTTTAGAATAGTGCGCTTAGCTAAGTATGGTGCCGACAAGATATCCTACGAGATGGTATTAAGTTGGTACACCTTGAACTCTCCTTTTGAAGAGAAGCGCCACAATTGATATTTCGGATGTCCGAATGAACTAGGATTTGTCGAAACAGTTGTTTAATCTCAGCAGTAAATGCCACAGCATAAGCTCGAAATCTTAAAAAGATGGAGTAAAGGCCATTTTGCAGTTTAGGACCCGTTAATGGTATGCCATTGACGCTGAAACCCTAATCAGATTTTACCAAGGTATCGAAAACGACACAACCAAGCTTTGTGGTATTATCTGGTTTTAAGACAATTGTGCGGAATAAAGTATGAGTCTCGGCGATCGAATGAGGAATCTAGCTTTAACATGTGATGCCAGTTCAAATAATCTCTCATGAAATGAGATCGAGGCGACTTTCGAGTGATAAGAAACGATTTGTAATGATAAATTTAGAAGTAGGGAAGAGCGAGTTATCGATGCGAAGTGATAATGAAAGAGTAAACCGACCTTCGTTGTTACAAAGATCTCCTCGGCTACATTGCCATCTGGTGAGATTACTGTCTTTTGAGGAATATTTTCAATCAGAATTTGGAGTGTTTGATTTAAAGGTTCACGACCAGCCACTTTACCGTGGATTGGTTGAAGATGTAGAAGGTTGACCCTATCCATTATAATCCAACCGAACAAGGTGCGACTGGAGACGATTCATTTGAGCCTTTAAGGCAGCCATCCAAAAGCACTGCAGGGAATGCTGCATCTAACAACATATCAATATGACCCGGGTTATCAAAGTCAGGATCAACTAGCTTCAGATTAACTGTTTGATACCACTTTTTAGCAAAAAGTTGAACCGAAGGTGTTTAACCACAAATTTCATCTAGCATAATAGCTTCGATACACATTTAAGGTTCTGCTACTCCCTTAGCTTTAATAATACATGTTACCTCTAGAATCAAGGCAAGACATATGACTTAAGCCCTGAGTAGGAGCGATAATGCTGTGCATTTAAGGCCTAATTTTTGGATGCAGTTCGGGAATAAAGTTGGCTTGACTGCCACAATCAAGTAATATTCTTGACGTCTGAGGGTAACCCTTAAAATCCGAGACGTCTACCATCGCAGTCGTCAATAATATAGTTGCGTTTGCAACGAGAGTAAGCACTCTATCCGACGATGAAACAATTTCCTTCTTTGTTGCCGAATTACCATTAGAATTCTAAGCAGACCATATGAGGGCCAAAGGGTGCGAATCTGTTCTCTGTGGCAATTTTGGGAAATGTAGCAAAGTGTGACAGATTTGACAATCTTTCGAAAAATGTGAAAACAATTTAAGCAAAGCTTGAGATATTTAATAAGGCTGAATCTAACCAGGGTAAATGTCCCCCCTTTCTCTGCAAACTCGATCAAGTTGCATCTTAGAAATATTCAGAAACATGTGGAATCGCCGTAATTGGTCCTTCGAAAGGAAAGTCCAAGGTTTTACCCCTGAAACGTATTTCTTTGCCCCATCTTGAACTCTAGGCCGCTGTCCTGTTAGCTGATCTGACTAAGTCTGTTTACTTACTAGAACATTCTAAACATTACCAAGACCTTCGCGTGGTCTGATCCACTGTCATATTATCTTAGATTAACTTGTCCCCAAACGGCCCCGGAAAACGAGAGAATCTTGAAGCGTGTATAAAGTATGTACATATGATAGCTGCCAGTTAGAGTCGTTGATGTCACCACGAAGGTGGATCCTTCCAAGGTTGAGGTGTATGGGGATTCGGTCTTCCCACACCGGATCCAAGTTCCACTGGGAACTACAGTTGGACGTCTTGGGGAGGCAGCACTGGCTGCTCTCGACGCTGGTCAGTACACTGGTCCTCGTAGACATTCTTCCGCGGTTGTGGTGCGAGGGGATTCGGACATC
The DNA here is from genome assembly GCA_910593695.2 of Ocypus olens. Taxonomy (NCBI): domain Eukaryota; kingdom Metazoa; phylum Arthropoda; class Insecta; order Coleoptera; family Staphylinidae; genus Ocypus; species Ocypus olens. The sequence continues at coordinate 20,914,070 of OU343052.1, read as the reverse complement.
TCGACACCGGATCTCTGCATCTTGGGATGCCTGGGTCCTAGGATGCTGGCCGGGACACTGGTCCTTGGAGTTACTTCCGAGGGTAAGGTGTGAGGAGATTCGGATATCTCAGACCGAATCTCGGCATCACTGGATGCCTGGGGTGGCCGTATCCTAGGAGCAGTCACGTCTGGTCCGGCCGGGGATGATCTTTGATCCTGATGTGCACTGGCACGGCAGGTACCAAGAAGTTCGGTTTCTCTCTCCAATCCTTGGGGCGGCTGGTGCATCGGACGCCGGGAGGAGCACGAAGCGGCTGGATCTGGAGATGGTCTGGTAGAAGATGTTGATGTCGTCAATCGGTCTGATGGGCGTCACTGCATGTGTTCCTGCATGCAAGCGGGTGGTTGTAGGTGGTTTTCTGGGCTGATGTTGTGGGCGGTGCTGGTTCCGACGCCTTCGTATTTTGGAACGGTTTTCCATATGTACACACAGCTGGTCGGGGGCGGCCTCACGACACGTTCCTTGATGGTACCTGCGTGTCGCCAGACGGACTTACACTAAACTATGGCGTCTATATCGCGGATACTACACTAATTACGGAATCGTTTAGTTCACAACTCGCGGCCCATAGTCGTGGTGGTGGTCGCGGTTGTCCGGTTTTGCCTTTAGTAGGCGGGGCGGTCGCTGCTTACGGCGCCCGCAGTTTCTTCGGCAGACACGGCGTCCGTGGTGGCGTCTGTGGATTACGTCAGGAGGGCGGCGTCTGTGGACGTCGTAGCATCGTGGGTGGGCGGGCTTCTTGTGGCGTCGTCTGCTGGCAACGGCATCGGGTGGAGCTGTGTGCTTCCATGGATCGTAAGGTAAAAAGGCATGGCTATACGGCCCCGGTACGGCTTTCTTTGCGGTTTGATGAGGCGGCGTTGTGGCTGATGGCGGCTTCGTTCGCTGGCGTCGTTTGGCGAGCAGTTCTTCCTTTGGTGCAGGTTGGGCTAGCGTCGCTGTCGGCGCAGTGACGAGCGTGATGATGGCAGTGGCAAAGGCAGGAGGGTCCACGAATAGAGGTGTTACTTCTTCGGAATAATCCTCGCTAAGTACACCAGCAGTGGCGGTGCAAACTGCAAGGGCTGCGGCTTGGACGAGTGACATAATCATCGTCGCGATTGGCAGCGGAGCTGGCTCTGAAACGATGGTGAACATGGCTGTGGTAACCACCATAGTCCATGGCCGGGGGCATCACGTCCTCGAAACAGAATTCGTCAACCATGCTGGGGGAGGCTGTATTTACCGCAAGAGCTGGCGGCAGGACAATCGGCATCGTGGTCTTGCAGGATTCGGCTGGAGGTTTGACCTGGGTGGCCACGGTTGCCTTAGAAAACACCGGTGTTTTAGCAACCAGTGGAATCGCCTCCTTGTACCCGACTTCGGCTGTGCATGTAGCGGCGGTCCACACTCGCAACGGTGGTAGTGCTGGTTGCTGGGTCGGCATCTTCCGTGGCGTCGTCCTCTGGGGGAACCAGCGTCGGAGTAGGTCCTCTGCCTGCTTCCACGGAGTGGCTGGAGTGTCGTCGACTATGGCAAAGCGCTGCTTCGCTTCCCCGTCCATATAGTGGTGAGCCCAGGCGAGTTTGTCCCAGGACTTGACCGGGCATGTGGCGAAGGCGAAATTGATCTTCGTGAGGAAACCTTCCACGTCGTTTCCACGGAATCTTGGGAAGTCGGTTGCTTTGGCATCGGCGTGCGTGGAGATGGTGGCGAGGTACCGCTCGCTATATCCATCCTTATTCTGGGATTGTGTCCGCCAAGTCTCTGGTGGATTCATGTAGTCCGGTTGCCGTGGGCCAGCAATTCTGCCGATGTACAACCCGTTGTATCCATCATCGCTGGTGTGGGTGGCGTAGCTGCGGTTCCTGGATGGAGATGGGTATGTTGGAGGCTAGCGGGACGTTCTTCCGTTCCTGTGGATAGCGTCGGAGCCATCGTACAGGCTGGCGTAGTAACATAGTCGTCCGCGCTGTTCCTGTTTCTTCTCCTCTTGTTGCTAATTTTGAGCGCGTCACTCGGCCCCGTCCAGGTGCGGTGACCAGAGCTGCTCCGTTGTGCTGCTTCGCTTTCCCATCCATATAGTGGTGGGCCCAGGCGAGTTTGTCCCAGCACTTGACCGGTACTGGGCCCGTGGCGAAGGCGAAATTGATCCTCGTGAGGAAACCTTCCACGTCGTCTCCACGGAATCTTGGGAAGTCGGTTGCTTTGGCATCGGCATGGATGGAGATACCGCTCGCTGCATCCATCCTTATTCTGGGATCGTGTCTGCCTAGTCTCTGGTGGATTGATGTAGTCCGGTTGCCGTGGGGCTGCAATGCTGCCGATGTACAACCTGTTGTATCCATCATCGCTGGTGTGGGTGGCGCAGCTGCGGTTTCTGGATGGAGGTGGTCGCACCGCGGGGTGTGAAAAAACCTCCCTCGATGACCTCCAGCTAGCTCATAGAGTCGGGTCGCCATGAACACTGCACAAGAAACACGAAGGATGGGGTGGAGGCAGAAATAGTCTGATTGGCGCGATAACAATCGCTAATTATTTACACATGGAAAATTATTTACAGAAAAGTACGAGAAAAATATATACACACGGAAAAGTCAATAAAATAAAGTCACGAAAAATTAACAGTCACGAAAAAGTATAGTCACCAACACTTCACTAAAACATTCGTGAAGCACGGCATCTGCCAGACGAGTTCGTGGTGGGTAACCGGCGGCTTGGCGGCAACGGTAGCGCGGCAAGGGCAGAGGTGACGACGGTAGCTGCGGCGACGGCAGCGGTGGCGTCGCAAGCGGCGGTATCGGAAGCGGCAGAGGCGTCGGAAGCGGCGGCGGAATCGGAAGCGGCGGCGTTGAAAGCGGCGGCGTCGTAAGCTGCGGCGTCGGAAGCGATGGATCGACGGCGTTTCGGCTCAGCTTGGCGGCGACTTGGGTGCAGAACTCTTGTCGACTGTTGCGTTGTGTCAGTCGAATGATTGTGTTTCATCTGATGTCTGTGGAGCGCTCCAAGGGGTTTATAGTGTCCACGCCCTATTTTGCTCCGGGTTGTGGGTAGTGGTGGAGGTAGAGTGCGACGGGAGTATCAAGGTCGGCGCACGTGTTCGAACCGGCAAATTGCACTTCCGAGAACAATTTTGGTTCGAGCCGATTTTGTCACGTAGACAGGCATCGGGAGGCGGATCGACCATCTTTTGTGTCATCGTAGCAGCTGCACATTTCCACTAATTGTTACGCGAAAACGGTCTAACGATAAATTCAAAAAACGAAATATAGCCTGAATATATAAATATTCAACCTGTTCGTAACTCTGCAAGCAAAATTAAGTCTTACTAAGACTATAAACAAATAACTTATTGAAACAACTACTTCCCTGGCTAGTGCCACGCCGGATATTGAATGATACAAAAGAAATTTGCGTTATTACTAGTACTAAGTACTAAGTGAAATAACATTGGTTTAAGATCCCTTATTTCTACCCACAGGACTAACTTGAAAAATAAAACTAAATTGAATTTGAAAACTTTAAATTATAAAACTGAACCCAAAAAAAAAAAATATGTAAGAATTAAGTAAATAGCCATCTGCAGACGCGTTTCGAGATTTATCTCTCATCAGTGCAGCTTCGGTCTAACGATGTCCTCGATGATGAAGATGCACAACGGTGGAGGCTTATCCCTTCATTGTATTGTTACTGGCAGCTGTACTTCGAAAATTATCTCGTTTGGAAATTTCAATAATGCGGAATTAATGTTAATATTAAAAAAAAGCAATGGTTAGCCCATAAAATGCAAATTAAGATAATTAAGCATTTGTTAAGACGCGTAGTAGATACACTAAGCGCCGATAACAGTCGTTGGAAAACCTTTGTTAGGAACAGAGTTACCCACATTCAAGATAAAGCACCAAATATTGTAATCATGGTGATGGTTGCGACCGTTACTACTTGGTAATTCATTATAGAAACACTGAATAAAACACTTACTATGTTTTTTACCACAATTTATTTGATGTATGTACAAATATCACGTATACATACATATCACGACTTAAGTTTCGACGTTTTACTGTCATTATCAAGTGATATCACTATATGTGATATTGGCAGACCTAAAAACACAGTGTACTCAACTAAATAACTCCTTACATACATCGTACATGAGAAATAAAGAACTTGAGCTACATTCAAATCCGACAAGATTCTGGTCGTTTGTGAACGAGGTACGTGATACAACTGGGCACCCCAGCCATATGTTCTTGAACGAGAAGACAGCTGAAAATGATTTGGAGTGCGTCAATTTATTTGCCGACTACTTTGCGTCAGTGTATTCAAATATTGATTGTGTGGTTCCTGCATTCAACTGTGAAAGTGAAATTAATCTTAATTCGTTCTGTGTTAATTCTGAACTTGTGTTTCAACAAATATCGGATCTCAAGGATAGTTTCGTTGTTGGTCCAGATGGTATTCCTGCCTATTTTCTAAAAAACTGTATATTTTCGCTATGTACGCCTATTACTATGCTGTTTCAATGTTCACTTAATACTGGTATGGTGCCGTCCTTGTGGAAAAATTGTTATGTAACGCCACTGTTTAAATCTGGGAATTGGGAAGATGTGAAAAACTACAGAGGTATTTGCATTCAGTCTACAATCCCCAAAATGCTTGACTCATTAGTAGCTGAGCAGTTGAAATGGGCATGCAGGAATATAGTCGTTGACGAACAACATGGATTCTGCGAGAGACGGTCCACATCGACGAATCTAGTTTTATTTGAAACTTATATCCTCGAAGCTTTTGAGAGCGGCATGCAAGTTGATGCAATATACACAGATTTTGCTAAAGCATTCGATCGTGTCCATCACGGTGTTCTTATTGCTAAACTAACTTCAATGGGTTTTGGGTCTGTTGCCATTAATTGGATCGTTAAGTTATATTTCAGGTCGTAGTCAATGCATTAAGATAGGCTCTAATATTTCTAGAGTCGTTGATGTGACATCAGGGGTACCACAGGGATCTCACTGCGGACCAGTTCTGTTTATTTTATTTATTAACGACATCGTTAAAATGTTAAAATTTAGCCATTGTCTGCTTTTTGCTGACGATTTAAAATTGTTTCTCAATATAAAATCTGTTGATGACTGTTTGCTATTACAACATGATATTGCAAGTTTATTAGACTGGTGCGAAATTAATAAATTATATTTAAATATAAACAAATGCCATAAGGTCACGTTTACCCGCAATAGGATAATTCATAATTATGAATATTGTATTGGTCAAACTATATTACAAGATACTGAAATTGTGAAGGATTTAGGTGTAATTTTTGACACGAAGCTATCCTTTAATGCGCACATAACAAATTTAGCATCAAAATGTACAAAGTTACTTGGATTTGTAAGTAGATTTTCTCAGAAATTTTCTGGTGATACAGTAAGAATGTTATATATTACACTTATTAGGCCGCAACTTGAGTACGCATCTATAGTTTGGTCACCACAATATGATACCAGCACCTTAAAACTCGAACGCGTGCAAAACAGATTCTTAAAACTTATGAGTTATAAGTGTGGTTAGAAGTCGTACAAACGGAATCCCTTAGATGTGTATTTAATTTACCATCTCTTGAGGTTAGAAGAGATGTAGCTGACTTATGTTTTCTGTTTAATATCTGTAATTCTAATATAAACTGCAATGACCTTCTACAGTATTTAAATTTTAATGCGATGCAGCCACACTTACAACGTCATATGAAAACGTTTAGATTAAGTCAACATAGGACTAATTATGGTTTAAATAGTCCCTTAAACCGCTCTATGCGATTATTTAACTCGCTATCCTGTTACAATATTAATTTGTTTGATGGGTCTTTGTGTCTATTTAAAAAAACAGTTGGTCACATTCTCAATTGTAGAGATCATTAATTGTTTAATGTTTGTAATTTAATTAATATTCAAAATGTTTTTCTAAATTTTAATTTAAGAATTATGTTTAGTTATAGGTTCAATACCACCTAGTTGTATTTATCTATTATGTGTACTCTCTTCATAATTGTATTTTTATTGTAAAAGGGTGATTACCGTATATAGAATAATACATAAATAAATAAATAAATAAATATGTAATATTTGTACATACATCAAATAAATTGTGGTAAAAAACATAGTAAGTGTTTTATTCAGTGTTACCAAATATTGTGTTGCGGTGATCTAACCAACTGCGCCTCTATAGGTCTCTTATCTAAAGATCTAATCGCAAACGCGCAATGGTGGGCGTGGTCGAATTGGTTCCGTGACTCATTAGAAGTTTGGCCACCACCTTCCTTTCATCTTAGTTCGGATGCTTACAACGACGAGAAAGGTTACCGTCATAGTGGAGACTGTGGAACACTTCATTGACTCTCTCTTGTCAAAGTTCTGGTCATTGCGGACAATTAAAGGTATTGTAGTTTACTCTTTAAGATTAATTCATAGTTTAAATGATCAAGGTGTAATATCCAATATGGAATTGTACCTAGTAACTTGCGTTCTTATTAAACACGAACAGTCGTTTGCCGATCCTCAGAAAAGCAATGATTGCTCCAAAACTCTTCGGAAATTGCTTCAATTTCTTGATGACAGTGGAGTCGTCAGGGTGGGTGGTCGTCTTCGAAACGCTATCATAGATTATGATCAAAACCATCCAAAGTTATTACCTCGATGTTAACGGATTTAATTATTGATCAAATACACAAAGATACTTTGTACCGAGGTCCTCAAGGTCTGCAATTTCTTATTTAGCAGCAATTTTCGATATTATCCTGTCATCTCGCCATCAAATGTCTATCGTTGCTTTCGGACAAAGCCTCAATCGATTAACCTTATAATGGCCAACCCATCAGCTGCTAGGGTTTCGAAATTGAAGCCATTTATTTAAGTTAGGGTGAACTTCGTTGGTCATTTTCTGTTTTAATATGAAAACATCGGTGCAGAATCCTTCATATGTATGTTCGTTTGTTTTCGTTCAAAGGCTCCTCACCTTGAACTGGCCTTCAGCTTATCATCCGATGCATTTATCCCTAAAGGTATTGCGGCACCAATTTGGTAGGTGCAAATAAGCAATTTAAGTCCTTTACAGAATATGCGTCTGGTTAAATGAGCATTTTAATCCACCGTCGAGTCCTCATTTTAGGGGCCTGTGGGAAGCTGTTAGTTCGCGTCAATGAAGAACCACTCCAACTTATACTTTAGAAGAAACACAGTTCTGATACAGATTAAAGCTGTTCTAATCTCCAGATCCTAATGACTTACAGGTTAACTCCAGGGCATTTTCTCACATTAGAGAGACAGTACCTCCAGATGAAGATGCGACATTGTTGATATTAAGCAGTTTATATCGATAGCAGTTGTTACAACGCCGCCATCAAGATTTTTGGAAGAGTTGGCATGTAGAGAATCTCTATTCGCTGCAACAGCGTTCAAAATGAAATAAACCGTTCCCTTCCTTAAGCGGGATGCTACGTCTTATTTACAGTGACATTTGGGTAGAGTTTTCATTACAGTTCGGATGGAACTAGCGGCGTGTTGCAGCGATAAATTGTTAAGTGTCATTTACCAAGCAATAGGCAAAATTAAACTTGTCTTGTGCTTTATCGTGTCGTGTTTCATATTGTTTTTTGTTTATTTGTGTAGAAAACAATTTGTGTTGATTAAATATTTGGGAAATTAAAAATTGCTACTGGCAACACTCGTTGCCCGTAAATAAATTATTATTATTATTATATTAAATATTAAATATTTGTATTTGCATTTCTTATCGTTAGGCCTGGATTTTGATTTTTTTGGCCTATATTTTAGATTTTTGACCTGCAGTTTCTGTATAAATAAATAATTTTTCTTCATTTTAGATTAAATTTTCGATTTGTTTGTTCAAATTTTAATTTTTTTAGTCGGCATTTGTTTATTTTTAAGCCCTCAATTATTCATTTTTATGCAGGATTTTTACTTTCTCCGTTACGAAGTACGAGAAAGTATTGTGATCGTGATTTTTTTTTCAAAATTTTTTTTTACGGAAATATCCGTTTTGGGGTCCCTAGATGCCATTTCAACAATTTCTGGAAAATTTTTTTTTGTGTCTGTGTGTGTGTCTGTGTGTGTGTGTGTCTGTCTGTGTGCGCTGTATCTCAAAAACTAATAAAGAAATTGATATGAAACTTTGAACATCCATCTTATTTGATAATATGAAGAACTGAAAAGCTTTTGGTAAAATTTCGTACACCGGAAGTGGGCGTTTACCTTAACTGTTTTTTGTTTTTTGCCAATATTTTCTTAAATATGAAAAATATCACAAAAACATTCAAACAAACTTTGAAGACAACAAAGAAATGACCATCTTTTGCTTGAAAACATTTTTAATAAAATCATTTTTATTCGAGAAAAAAATTTATTATTATTTTTTTAATTTTTGGTTTATAATTATAAAACGATAATAGTTACAGAAATGTTATATTAATAATAATTGTACAGAATGCCAAAATGAACAACTTCTAAAGAATAAGTTTTTTTCGAAATCTCGTTAGTTTTTGAGTAAACCTAGTTTTTGAATTTGAAGTATAATTTTTCCATCTTTCATGATTTTGACGTTTTAAACGTCAGTTTCATCCGATTTTACGCAACGCTCGATGTACATTTAAAATATGATTTCAATTGAAAATAAACCCATGAAAACGTAAATATAAAGTCGGAGAAAGTAACATGATGGCCACATCACCATTTTTTTGCCGGTATTTTCGAGTTTTGGATTTTTCGTCCTTTATTACTTTCTCCGTTACGAAGTACGAGAAAGTATTGTGATCGTGATTTTTTTTTCAAAAATTTTTTTTACGGAAATATCCGTTTTGGGGTCCCTAGATGCCATTTCAACAATTTCTGGAATTTTTTTTTTGTGTCTGTGTGTGTGTGTGTGTGTGTGTGTGTGTGTCTGTCTGTCTGTGTGTGTGTGTGTGTGTGTCTGTCTGTGTGCGCTGTATCTCAAAAACTAATAGAGCAATTGATATCAAACTTTGAACATACATCTAATTTGATAATCCGAAGAACTGAAAAGCTTTTGGTGAAATTTCGTGTACCGGAAGTGGGTGTTTACCTTAACTGTTTTTTGTTTTTTGCCAATATTTTCTTAAATATGAAAAATATCACAAAAACATTTAAACAAACATTGAAGAAAACAAAGAAATGAACATCTTTCGCTTGAAAATATTTTTCATAAAATCATTGTTATTCGAGAAAAAAATTTATTAATTATTTTAAAATTTTTGGTTTATAATTATGAAACGAATATAGTTACAGCAAATTTATGTAAGTAATAATTGTAGAGGATACTAAAATGAACAACTTATAAAGAATAAGTTTTTTTCGAAATCTCTTTAGTTTTTGAGTAACCCAAGTTTTTGAATTTAAAGTATGTTTCCATCTTGCATAATTTTGACGTTTTAAACGTCAGTTTCATCCGAGTTTACGTAACGCTCAATGTACAGTTAAAATATGATTTCAATTGAAAATAAACCCTGAAGACGTAAATATAAATGATACCATCAAGTCGGAGAAAGTAACATGATGGCCACATCACAATTTTTTTTTTTACATTTTCGCGTTTCTGGTTGGCAATTTATTTTGAGCTGGAGTTATTTTTGGGACAGAAAGTGGCAAATTATTTATCTTTTGCTTGATTTTTCAATTTTTTGGTTTGCATATTTTTATCTTTTAGACCAGGAATTTTATTTTTATTTTTTGCCTATATTTTAGATGTTTGGTCTGCATTTTTGATTTCTTTGTTTGCTCTAACTTATAGAGTTTTTGATTTTGGTCAATTTTTTTTTAGATGTTTTTGTTTTTTTTTTATCTTAATTATTAATTTTAACGAGCGAATTTTTGATTGGCTTACACTCCTATTGATTTTTATGGGCGATTTTTGTTTTGTTTTGAGGGTATTTTCGAGTTTTGATTGTTTGCCCTTTATTTTAGATTTTTTTAATCCGAGTTATTATTTTAATGGCCGAATTTTTTAAATTACTTTCGAGTTTAGGGTTTCGGCAATTTATTTTGGGATAAAGTTTCAATTTTTTAGTCTGCATTTTTTATTTTTTACATCAGGATATTTGCCTGTATTTCAGATGTTTGGTCTGTGTTTTTTATTTCTTTGTTCCAAATTTTAGAGTTTTTGGCCCATAAACCAAAATTTTCGAATATTTAGTTAAAATTTTGTTTTTTTTTTCTGGTCTGCATTTTTTATTTTGCCGAGAATTTTCGATGTTTTGCCTTTATTCTTAGTTTTTCTTTACCTTAATTATAAATTTCAACGAGCAAATTTTTGATTGGTCTATACTTTAGATTTTTAACTTGAATTGTTGATTTTAATGAGCGAATTTTTGGTCGACATTTTCGAGTTTTTTGATTTTTTTGCCCTATAATTTAGATTTTGTAGACTGAATTTTTGGTCGACATTTTCGAGTTTTTTGATTTTTTTGCCCTATAATTTAGATTTTGTAGACTGAATTTTTGATATTTTTGGCCTGTACTTTTTTCGAAAATTTTTAAATCAAAAAACTAATTTTTGCAGTCAATTTAGTTTTTTTAGTAATTGTTAAATATAATACTTTGGCCCGGAATGAAACTGATCACTGGAACTGTTTGGAAATTATGAAAAGAAAATGCGAACAATTTTAAGTAGTTAATTAGCGATGCTTTCCGAAAAATTAAAGAATGATTTTAATTATTTGGAGGATAGCACAATTGCAATGGGAAGGTGATTATATATTTTTAGGCATGCGTAGAAACAACCTTTCTCAAATTTGTTGAGGTTGTGCCGTGGTAGGTTATAAGACCGGCCTCTACTTGAATCGTATCTCGAGGGGATGAATACATCATTGAATAATCCTCTATGTTTCCATATGAACTTAATACATTCATATATATATAATCCATAAAGTGTGAGTAAATTTGCTTGTTTAAAAACACCTCGACAACTTGCATTATATTTTAATTTATGCAGGATTCGAACTGTTGTCTTTTGAGCAGTAAATGCCTTAATCGCATTTGTGCTGCTGCCCCAGAATATCAGACCATATCTGAGCTGCGACTCTATGTTTGCAAAATAGAATAATTTACCTATATGAGTATTTGTGTTTAGCATGAGTATACGTAAACCATAGCAAGCGGTACTCAACTTATTGCAGATAGAGGTTATGTGCTGGTTGAAACTCAGCGTACCGTCCAAAATAATACCCAAGCATTTTACACTATCTGAAAACGTATAACAGTTATTATTTAATTTTATTGAACGTGGAGTTTCTATTGCTTCATTTGATTTAAATAGGACAAACTTGGTTTTTGTGGTATTTAGAATTAGTTTGTTTTCCATAAACCAGGTTTCCAGCTTTGAGATACTGTCAATACACACAAAAATGGCATTTTTGCACTACCTACATATTTTGGGAAAAACGGAGTTATAAAACTTTTTTTTGTGCAAATTCCGAAATCTTATCAGCGCTCCTTCTCTAATCCCAGTGTTGTCAGATTGGGGGGTTTTCTACAAAATAGGGGTAAATTAAGGTTTTGGTGTGTATTTTGGGAAACTTCAATCGATGGGGTATTTTATGCGAGGGGTATTCTGGGGGGTTTTCATGAAATATTTGGGGAAAATTAAAAATTACTGCTGGCAAGAACAAGTAGTATAAACGTGGCGCGAGAAATCCTAGTTCATTAGTTCAGAAGAATTAAACAAGTATTTGAGGGTCACGGGAGATTTCTGCCGCATCTACCTAACCAGGGTAAGTATACCCCTTTTCACTCGATTAAGTCGCAACTTAGAAATACAGTCCACCATTAAGATTCATAACACGTGGAATTTCCGCCAATAACATTAGTCTTACCTTCTTGAGAAAAGAAATAATCCACAGGGCAGTGTAGTAATTAACATAAAGGTGACCCAATCCCTAACTAGCCACATTATCAAGGGCATAGCGCAGAGGCCAAAAGTCCATCCTACACACTGCAACATCGCTATATATGCACGATCTGCACTCTTTGATATCTCCATTGCTATGACTAGAGGTCCCTGGAATACTGAAGTTGAGGGTAAATTTCCTATGAAGGCAGCTAAGAAGAACAATGATAACCAATTTGATGTTATTGTAGTCATGACTCTTCCAATGAGAATAGTTACTACAGTCATATAGAAAACTGGACGACGACCAATTCTGAAAAAATATATTTTATGTTAATACAAACAATCTATAAATACACATAATATATTGGTTATTATTAGAATGTAATAATAAATAGAAGAGTTTTAATTTTTAAAACTTTTAATAAAGCAAGGATTGAGATTGAGAAAGCGCGGATGATATAGGAAATTGTAGTAGCCATTTAGGACATTTTAGTGGTATAATTAACAGCCATTTATATCGGGTGCTTGGTATTGAGAGTTGAACGTTCAAATTTACGTGGAAAAATATCCAGGTTGCAAATTCAAAGTAATTCCTTGAAAAACATAGTAGACGACACTGGGTTTGCGTGAAAGATCATTTTAATTCCGCTGGCGTTTATCGTAGTCTAAATTATTCGTCCGTTTCAATTATTATTTGTGCATTTGGTTTTAATTAATTTTGTAAACAAGAAATAAATCAATAAATGAAAAATTTAAATTTTGTGCTAGTATCTAAATAACGAAATGTCGTATTTAAAAAATAAAATTATTTTCTGAAAGAGCGTATAAAAGTGTCAAGAAGGTGCTCTTGGTTTTTCAAAATAACCAGTAATAAAGCCGTAAAAAAATAAAAACCAAAATAGATTTTCTCGGTTTTTACCGAATATCTCTGGAAGTAATTGGAATGTTTTAAATTTCTTTTTAACAAATTAAAATGCGCAACTTTGTCTTAATTTAACCAACTCTTCGTCTCTTATAGTTGCCGAGATAGCAATGCTAATGCATCGAATTTAAAATGTTTCATTTAAAAAAAAAACATAACTTTGATATTAATCTTTTTTATGGGACACTCTGTATATTTGCTAATCATTTTAAATTGTGCATACAACGATCCTGTATTTATCCATTTGAAAAGAACAACACGAAGTTGCATCGTGTTCCATAAAATGATCGCGTCATATGAGGTGCCCCACCCTGTATACAGTGTGTTTCAAATTTGAGGCTCACCATGGGGATCTCGCTTATTAGAGGAAATAGAGGGTACGTTTAAATTTGGCACTTTTGCAGAATTTTATGCTGATTAATATCCACTGAAAAAAATTAGTTAAATTCTTTTGTTTTCGAGTTAAGTCCAAAAAACTTCCGTTTTTTCTCTATATCTTCGTTATTTGAGATGATATTTCAAAACGGTAAAGACGTTCTTATAGCACTTTTTTATTATCTAATAGATGGCATAGGATTTTTAGTTGTAGCATGTTTCGTTTTTTTTAACCATAAACATTCTTATTTCTTATGAACGCCATATTTATTTTTTATCGCATCTCAATGCTCATTTTTTTGTGATTACAACAATATAACACAACAAACATTTTATTTCACAAATGAACATACCGGGTGACCCAGTGATCTGTAAAAGCCCCATAACTTGTTTGCTATTTGAGATATCGACTTCTAGTTTTCTTGAACTGGTACCCACACTTATTCTACATATTTTAAAAATATGTATGTTTTGTACAGGGTGTCCCAGTATAAATAACAGAACAAAGTTATGTTTTTTTAAATGGAACACCCTATATTTTATACTTTATTTTCAACCCTCTTGAGAAGCTGATAAAAATAGTATAAGATACTATGGGTCTATAATAGACCCATAGTATCTTATGGGTCTATAATAGACCCATAGTATCTTATGGGTCTATAATAGACCCATAGTATCTTATACTATTTTTATCAGCTTCTTAAGGGGATTAATAATAATGTATAAAATATGGGGTGTTCCATTAAAAAAAACATAACTTTGATCTGTTATTTATACTGGGATACCCTGTACAAAAACATACATATTTTTGAAATATGTAGAATAAGTGTGGGTACCAGTTCAAGAAAACTAGAAGTCTATATCTCAAATAGCAAATAAGTTGTGGGGCTTTTACAGATCGCTGGGTCAGCCGGTATAATCGTTTAAAACACTTTTTTCTACTCCCACCTCTAAAATGTCATTTATCGCATATGTTTCCATGACGCTAAGTGATTCTTTAAATACACCTTGACAAACTGTGACTTTGTGGATTTTAGTCATGGGCTGAAGTTAGCTCCAGATCTTTAAATCGCTAAAATTAAACGAAACTCAAAATCAAGTTAGTTTTCACTTATCAACAATCTGTCAAAATAAAAAAAAAATAAATAAATGAAACAAGGAATACTTTCAACTTAAATCAAATAAATAATACAAAACATCAAAGACATTTAGGAGAATTCATGATTTTCTTTAGCAATTGCCATAATGTCTCTAACGTAACTATTAATTATTTACCCAATTAGAGTAATTTAATAATAATGTATCATTACCATATTCATTTAAGATAATAAAATAATTTCAAAATTTTATCAATTTAGTCGTAGAAAAAGTATAGTATGCAATTCGTGTTATAAATTTCTCTATTCTACACTCGTTATTAAACAATCGCTCCGCTCGTGCCTAATTAACTCGTGACTAAGGTGCCGTTTATAACACTTGTTGCATAATATACTGTTATTGGTAATCTATTTAGCGCATCCGTATAACTAAAGTTACACTGAATTGCATTCACAAAAATTAAGTTGTTAAATGAAATTTCTTTAAGCAAAACTACATAAATGTACATTTGCTATAAGAATAAAACGTTCTGAAGTAACTTCAAATAGATGCTACTACGCGATTCCATAGAAAAAACTCTAACCTCAATTATTAGATATCTTACTTAAACGCCATAGTTTTCATTCCAAAGTTACATTTTTTTAATTCGGTTAAATATAATTAAAAACAATGGCAACAAGCATGAAACTTTCTAAAATTACTTGGAATAGATGTTTCCATATGGTATATCTTCCCTTAGTTACAAGATAGTATTAGTGGGACAACCATGTGTTCATTTAAAAGTTGCATTTTTGAAATTCCGCTGAAGAAATTGAAAAACATTTCTAAAGTTACCTTAAATAGATGACATTACATGATTCCATAAAAATCCCAAAACACCCCATCCATAAATTCAAGATATTCCCACATGAACGTCCTTGCGTTCATTCTGAAATTATAATTTTTTAAATTCGGTTAAAGTAGATTGAAAAACAATAGCTACAATCATGAAACTTTCTAAAAAGGTAGAAACGCCAAAGTGGCGGAATCTATTGCCTGAATGCTGTACTGAACCAAATCTGGGTGGCTTTAACACCGACAAGATATGGACATTGCCAGCGGCGGCAAATATAACAACATTAATGTGAACATTAAATATTGTTCCCCCATCAGAACACCTACAGACCGGCCAAGTACTGACCCGCGTTGGCGGTGCTTGACGCAGATGATCGATGGTTCGGCGCCGTCAACCTCGGTCATTACGGCTAATAATACAGATCAAGCCCATGCCGGCTATAAAAGGCCCCCACCAATCGTGCTCCGCACGAAATCCAGGTGGGTGTCATTATACAAGCATCTCACAACGGTGTTGGAAATAAATGTGCTGCGCTCCAATGCAGTAAGAGACGGAATTTCCGTTCAGGTAGAGAGCCCGACCGATTTTCGCAACGCGACTCGTTATTTCGACGAGCGTAACGTCCCTTACCATACCTACCAACTCGACGAGGACAAAACCCTCAAGGTGGTTCTCCGCACCGTCCCCGTCGAGATCTCTGCAGAGGAGGTGGAAGCCTCCCTCAGAGAAAAGAATGTTCCCGTTCATTCAGTAACCAGAATGACCAACCGTAAGGGCCCAATCCCCTGGCGTACGTCCAAGTCACCAAGAATGACGAAGGGAAAAAGATTTTCCAACTTAGAAGTGTTGCTGGACTCTCCATCAGAGTGGAGTCGAAGCACAAATCTGGGGGCAATCAATGCCACCAATGCCAGCGATTCGGCCACCCTCAGGCCCTCTGCGGAGCCGCATTTGTCTGTATCAAATGCGCCGGCAGCCATCCATCAGCGGAGTGCTCGGACACGAGTGACTCGCAGCCACGTTGCACAAACTGCGACGGCCCACATGTGGCCAGTTTTCGAGGCTGTCCGGCCTTCACCCGACTCCAGAGGCAAATACCTCCCTCTGGGCCTCCACCTGCACCGACGAGGCAATCACTCAGAGAGCCGACTACCTGCTAACAGAAATCCAAAGCTAGCCACAGCGCTATGCGAACTACAGATCACGGCCACCAGTCAGGAAGAGCGCGACCTCTTCGTAGCGTCGTTCGCAAGATTCTTCCACGTCGCCTAGGTGCTTCCCATTCCCATATCCCATCATTATGAACAATACAACAAATGCAGACTGTCCCATAGATTTCGTTTGCATTGCTTTTTGGAATGCGAACGGGTTACGCGACAAGATACTCGAGTTGGAGCACTTCGTTCACCAGCATAAGATTCATCTCGTGCTTGTGAGCGAAACTCTTCTCAGTGCAAGTCAAGTTCCTAAGATCAATGGGTATCAGACTCCCTTCCTGACCAGAACTGACACCGGGCATGGCACTGCTATCTACGTCAAAAGGGGACTCGACCACTCACACCTCCTTATAGACCAACCTCGAATCCACTGCCTTGGTCCTCAACACTACAGACGGTCCACTCAAAATCATCTCGGGGTATCAATCCCCCAGTAAGACGCTTCTCGATGCCGATCTCGACATCATCTTCAACGATGTCATGCCTACCATCTTGGCAGGAGATCTAAACAGCAAAAGCGCTGCCTGGAAGAGTAGAGTTACTAACAGACGCGGTAGAGCCCTTCAAGCCTACATCGACAAATCGCCTCACGAGATAGCTGTAGCGGCTCTAGACAGTCCTACATATTTCGATCGCCGTGGTCTCCGGCCCGACATTCTTGATATTGCTCTACTAAGTAACGTGCAACGCAGAGTACGATATCTGGGCCGAAAATGACTTAGATTTCGACCATAATCCTGTAATAATGCACGTCGCGTTGGGTGTCAATAACACACCCCATTATATCAAGAATACGGACTGAAAGCTTTTCAGGCAAAAGGTCGACAAACTTCTCTCTCCTTTTCCAAGCATAAAGTCAATAGCGGACCTAGATGGCGCAGTCGCCAGTCTTACCACCGCCATTCTTACGGCCGCTGAAGAGTCCTCGACCACGAGAATCTCGAGTCCCGAGTCTCTAAATGTCTCGCCGGAAGTCCTCGAAATGATCGGAAAGAGCAAGGCGGCTCGTCGTAGGTGGCACAGCACGCACTTGCCTGAGCACAGAATGGAGGCCTACTCCCTTGCAGCTCGGGTCAAAGATAATCTTCGCGTCCTACGCAACGAGCGTTGGGAACGCAAAATTGACGAGGTAAACTCTTGCTCCAAAACCTTCTGGGGGCTAATTAAAGACGCAAACCGCCTGGTCAGGCTGCGATCCATGGTGAGAGAGGTCTCGCTTACTCAGATGCTGAGAAGGCTGAAGCATTCGCTGACTCCCTTGAGCATTAATTCACGTTAAACCCCAGCGAGGATCTCGACTTTAAGGATGAAATAACATCCGCTGTTAATTCGTACTTAACAGCAGACAATGGCCAGTAGACCATAGTCCCCGCCACCATAACCGAAGTCGATGACCCAATCAAATGTCTCCCGCTCAAGAAGGCCCCGGGCCCTGACCGTATCAGCACCGCCATGGTCCGTAAACTCGGCACAAAAGGTAGAGTCGCTATCCTAAATATCGCGAACGCGTCAAGGTTAGGATATTTCCCGACCTCCTGGAGGCTGGCTAGCATAACCAGCATCTTGAAGCAAGGGAAGTCTCCTACCTTCCCGGACAGTTATAGACCTATCAGCCTCCTCAGCACTCTGTGCAAACTTATCGAGAAAGTAATTCTCAAACGCCTCCACGATTTCACGGAGGACAATAAGATCATTCCGGACTATTAGTTTGGCTTCCGAAAAGGTCTCTCGACCACTCATCAGCTGGTGAGAGTCACTGAATACATCGCCAACGGGTTCGCCCACAGGAAGGAAACGGGTACGGTCTATTTTGATGTTGCCAAGGCTTTTGACAAGAACTGGCCAGACGGTCTAATCGCACCAAATCCCCGATCCTTCCTCTCGAATTTACAATGAGCGAGTCCCCGATAGCCCTCAAAGACCACAACCCGGTACCTGGAATGCATTCTTGACCAGCACCTAAGCTGGACCAAGCACATAAATGCCGCTAGCTCTAAAGCGAACTATGCACTACGCGAGCTGTTCCCTATTATAAGCCAAAAGTTCAGGTTATCCACCAAGCCTTCGCTTACTGCTTTCAAACTAAGATCAACAAGATCCAAAACCGGCAAAACGTCCTGCTGAGGAAAGTGCTACGAGCACCCTTATACATGCGCAACTCACAGTTGCACAGAGACACGAAAACGCCCAGTGTCCTAGATCACATCAAAGAGCTCTCAAGTAAATTCTTCGAAACGACCCACCATAGGGAACAATATTTAATGTTCACATTAATATTGTTATATTTGCCGCCGCTGGCAAAGTGCATATCTTGTCGGTGTTAAAGCCACCCGGATTTGGTTCAGTACAGCATTCAGGCAATAGATTTCGCCACTTTGGCGTTTCTACCTTTAACGGTGTTTGGAATACTCCGTTTCCCCATCAGCAACTAACTACACTGATGAGACCTGAAAGGTCGAAACCGGTCTGTACGTGTTCTGAGGGGGATCAATATTTAATGTTCAAACTTTCTAAAATTACTTAGAATAGATGTTACCATGTTATTTCATATAAATTCTAAAATATTCATGGTCCTAATTACAGGATAATCCTATTGGAACACTCATGTATGAATTTCAAAGTTAACTTTTTGAAATTCGGTTAGGAATAAAAAAAAATACAAGAATACAGCTTTCCCAAGTTCCATAATATCCCTAAACACCCCCTCCCCCTTACAAGATCATCCCACTTAAACGTGATAGTATTCATACCGAAGTAACGTTTTCATTTTCGTTCAAAAAAATGGAAAAAAATGGAAATTAGCCTAAAACTTCTTATAATGATTAAGAATAGATGCTACTACGAGATTTAATAAAAAGCCATAATTAGAAGCTAATTCTACTGGAACATTCTTGTGTTAATTTTTAAGTTACATTTTTTAAATTCGGTAAAATAAATTGAAAACTATTTGCTGCAAGAATAAAACTTTTTGAAATGACTTCAGATAAATGCTAATTATCTGAATTAGATAAAAATCATAAAATATCTTCTCCCCCAATTGCAACATACTCCCACTTAAATGCCATAGTCTTCTTTCTATAGTTACACTTTTTAAAATTCAATTAAAAAGTATTAAAAACAATGGCAATAAGCATCAAACTTTCTAATAATTCTTAAAATAGATACTACTACTCAATTTAATAAAAATCCCAAAATATCCTTTCCCTTAATTACAAGATAATCTTTTGAAATTCGTCTAAAAAGAAATTTAAAAATATTTGTTATAAGCATAAAACTTTCTGAAGTTACTTCAAATAGATGCTCCTATATAAACCATAAAAATCCTAAAATACCCCTCCTCTTAATTACAAGATAATTCCACTTAACGCCGTCATTCCGAAATAAAATTTTTAAATTCAGGTAAAAAAAATGGTGATGTGGCCATCATGTTACTTTCTCCGACTTGATGGTATCATTTATATTTACGTTTTCATGGTTTATTTTCAATTTAAATCATATTTTAAATGTACATCGAGCGTTGCGTAAACTCGGGTGAAACTGACGTTTAAAACGTCAAAATTATGAAAGATGGAAAAATTATACTGCAAATTCAAAAACTCGGTTTACTCAAAAACTAATGAGATTTCGAAAAAAACTTATTCTTTAGAAGTTCTTCATTTTGGCATTATCTACAATTATTATTAACATAAATTTGCTGTAACTATTAACGTTTCATAATTATAAACCAAAAATTAAAAAAAATGAATAAATTTCTTTCTCGAATAGCAATAATTTAATGAAAAATATTTTCAAGCAAAAGATGTTAATTTCTTTGTTGTCTTCAATGTTTGTTTAAATATTTTTGTGATATTTTTCATATTTAAGAAAATATTGGCAAAAAACAAAAAACAGTTAAGGTAAACACTCACTTCCGGTGTACGAAATTTTACCAAAAGCTTTTCAGTTCTTCGGATTATCAAATAAGACGTATGTTCAAAGTTTCATATTAATTGCTCTATTAGTTTTTGAGATACAGCGCACACAGCCAGACAGACACACACACATACGGATATTTCCGCAAAAAAAATTTTTGAAAAAAAAATCACGATCACAATACTTTCTCGTACTTCGTAAAGGAGAAAGTAAAAAGAAAAACAATGGCAACAACCTTGAAATCTTTTATAACAACTAAACGTAGATGCTACTACATTTCATAAATTTTCCAAACTATCTCTTCCCGTAATTACAAGGTTCTTTTTTAAAATTCGGGTAAGAAAATTGAAAAATATTTGCTACAAAAATAAAACTGCCTGAAGTTAATTCAAATATTACGTAATTTCATTAAGATGCCAAAATACAAGAGAATCCCATGTAAACACCATAGTGTTCATACGGAAGTAATATTTTTTATCCAAAATCAGGTGTAATAAGCGAAAGGCTGCGGTCATTTAGGGATGTAATGTTGTTCATTATCCCCTAGTGAGAGAATAACTCGGACTCACGCAATACATAGACCAGGGGGTGTTCACTCCATACGATTTTTTGGTCCCATATCTCAGTACTACGATCAAACGTATGGTAGCGCTGTCTTTAGTTTTTTAGCAGTTTGCCTAAAAACCGTGCCTGCATTTTATGGTTAGGATATTGGCTTTGTTTTGTAAACATAACAACAAAATTATTCAGTACACGTGTTTCGTTCGTTCTACTGTTCTGTGCAGTTTTGTGTTTAATTAGAGACAACATTGATTACGTTAAATGTACTGATTTTATTTATTAATTGGTAAGTAAAAGTAAATTTTTTCATTAAATTTATATAAATAAATGTATGTACATTACTGTCACTCATAAAATGGAATTGTTGTTGTGTGCCTGGATGTGACTATAGGATGTTGTGCAGAATAGTTTTGCTTCAAGATAAGGAAAGATTTAAATTATGGGTCACAAATATTTTAAATCCAAAGTTAAAATTAAAACGTCACAGAGACATTTATAGAACACATCAAGTATAATATTTTAAGGTTATTTATATTGAAAGCTTCTACTTCGTTATACATTTTATATAATAAATAAAACTACTTGTGGTTTGAACAAAGTTAATTTTTCAATACAGTTTAAATAAAATAATATTACTTTGTTAATAAAAAAAAAATTTTTTCGTGACTATAGTTTGGGCAATTTTAACTTGCTTTTATCGAAGATATATTATATTAAAATTACGAAGCTGCCGAAACTATAGTCATGAAAATGAAAAATAAAATATCGAACTTTTACAAAATAGTTTGATAAAAATATTTTAAAATTAGCGCCATTTTATCCCAACCAATAAAATCCACGATCAAATGGCGCTAAATTTGGTACTAACACTTTTCCCCAATTCTATTGCTTGAGTTGGCAATCTTAATTAATAGTTTATCTATGACATAGACCCTTCGTAAGATTTTTGAAATATTTCACCACGTACGTCAAAATGTCGTGTTAAAATTTTATAAACATTATTTCAATATTTAACGCAATTACAGACGATTTTGGATAAAATGTTTTATTATACTCATGTGGAATTACTTATTAGTCCCTCAAGAAAATTATTATTATATTAAATAAACTTTTTCTTACGGGACTAATTACGTACACTTCGGTGCAATAAAATTAAGCACAAGTCTTATGAGTATTTTTTACAATATTCTAGTTGTATAATTCGGATCTGCAAAATTTTTAATAAATGATGAAACACCATAACTTGAAAATCACTTTTATTAAAAAGTCAAAACTAAGACTACGAATTAAAAATATCTTCTATTTTAGTTATTTTGACATTAAGGAAATTGACAAATTTACATATTTTCGTAACCAGGAAGTCCGATTTAAACTATAACATATTTTGTGTGCTTAATTTTATTGCAAGTGTACATTCCACATTCGTATAATAAATAACAATTAAATTCCGTTAAAAAAATTGAAAGAAAGACCACAAGCCAATAATCATTTAGAATAAATGCTACCATGTGATTTCTTTTACTTTCAGATTCCGACATAAGTTACGGAGACACTTGCTAAGAACGGTAAACACCGAACATTATTTATTTCGTTTTCGATCTTGAACGAACAATTTAAATTCTGTCTTCTTTCTTGTAAATATTTAATTTAATTCTCTCGAGTTGCAATTATCGCCACTAACAGTCGTCTTACTCGTTTTTATAATTTTAGGAGTTTTTGCCATAATCCAATTTATATTCGCGTCATTGTTTTTGATGGAGTTTGTTTTGATTGATAAAATCTAATGTTATCTTATTGTTTTCGAGATTTGCCTCGGGTTCGTTGGAGTTCATCTCGTTTTTATACGATTTCTATGATCGGAATCACCTTGGTGTCTGCGAATTATAATACTACGATGCAGTGACGGTTCGCGGGTTTTTTTCTGATAGGGCCGAGGAACAAGAGGTGGTAATACAGATAGGTAGGGTCAGTTGCAGAGACGGCTGGCTGCGTGACCGCACCTATCTGTATTACCACCTCTTGTTACTCGGCCGTACCAGAACAAAACCCGCGAACCGTCACTGTTGCAATGATTTTTAATTATAATGAGTTCTAAATGCTGTCATAGATGGCGAAAATTGTATTTTGTTGTCTATAAAGTTATCATTAGATGGCGCGTATGAAGACGATACATGCATCAATTGGTACAGTAATTTAATTTGTTCATTTAGGGATGTTATGTTGTCATTGTGCTGTTAATTTAATGGCACTTTTTAAGTAATTAACACATACTCGGTGCACTAAGGCAGCGGTTCTTAACATGGGGCATATGGCCTGGGCTGGGCCACAGAGTATTTCTTAGGGGGGCTCAAATAAAAGGTAATATTGGCGTGGCCATAGAAAATTCCGAGTGGGCCACGAAAATTCGCTTCAACGATATCTTAAAATTTAAGAAATTACATTGTTAAAAAAAACTAGCGTGGAATTTAGATGGTACTGGATAGTACGATAAAAAGTTTGTCTATATTATATCAATATCAAGTAGTTTCGCTGAAAAAAATCGATGAAACCCGATTTCATGAATATTATAATTAAAACTAACGGTACTAGTCATAGTACCGCTATAGTACCAGTTAGTCAAGTTTTTTTATACGAGGAATGTTTTTTAAGTAAGTACCGTTTTGAAATAAATAAAAAAAAAAACAGAGATTGTTTAACAATTTTATTTTTATATGAAAGCCTGTATTTTCATTTACTTTTCTACATAATTTCCACCAATATTGAGGCACTTATTGTATCGTACAACGAGCTTTTGCATACCATCGTCGTAGAAGTCCGCCGCCTGATGTGTCAACCACTGCAACACGGCCATTTTGATATCATCGTCGTCGTCATTGTGCTCGCCGGCCAGATGTTTCTTCAAATGAAGGAACAAGTGGTAGTCACTGGACGCTAGATCGGGACTGTATTGAGGGTGATCAAGTTGTTCCCAGCCAAATGATGTGATAAAGTCTTGGGTTCGATTCGCCGTATGTAGACGGGCATTGTCGTGAAGCAAAAGGACGCCCTTACTCAGCATGCCACGCCTTTTGTTTTGAATTGCGCGGCGCAATTGTTTTAAAGTCACCACGGGGCAAAAAGTCCACTATAAACACCCCCCGTCTGTCCCAAAACACGGTACACATTATTTTCCGGGCTGAAATAGTTTTTTTGAATTTCACTTTCTTGGGTGAAGTTGAATGCCGCCATTCCATAGATTGCTGTTTTGATTTAGGTGTATGATAGGCTATCCATGCTTCCTTGGCCGTAACAATTTGGCTGAAAAAATCATCACCTTCGTCATGGTAACGCTCAAGGAAAGTTAAAGCACTGCCCATACGTTTGGTTTTGTGCACCTCCGTCAACATTTCGGTACCCAGCATGAGCACAGCTTTCGGTAATTTAATCGTTCAGACACTATTGCATAAAGAACACTTCGACAAACTTGGGGAAAGTCATCAGATAACGACTTAATCGTAAAGCGTCTGTTTTCTCTCACTTTTTGGTCAACTTTCTGCACCAAATCGTCTGTAATGACTGAAGGTCGCTCACTCCGTTCGTCATCTAACCATTTCATCGCTCATAATGTTTTCTCCGTAAACTGCACAGATCTCACGATGAATATCGATCGCTTTTAAGCCAGAGATCGAACTTCACAGTCGGCGGGACTCTCAATCGGCGTTTTTTATTTATCATTTTAAATGCTTGCTAACACACGTAATCACAGACGATTGTTGCCGTAATGGCGTCCCAGCCTTGCCAATAGATGCAGGTACACAGCGTGCATGCGCGGAATACCGACCGCAGCGCTGAATCGGCGGAATATCAAAACATGCCTCGTATATAACTGGGATAGTTTTCGAAAAATTGAAATAGGTCATTCAATCACTAGTTGTCGATTTGAGAGAAATAAAAATTTCAGTTTAAGAGAAAAATAAAAATACACAAATTTAACAATAACGAATTCTCTATAATCGGTGGCCTGTTTCAATTTTCTTGGAAACTATGGCAGTTAAAAAAAATAACCGGAACTATTGTATCCTATGAACAGAGCGTGTGGTTGTAATAATTTTAAAATATTTGAAAGCTTGAAAATAATACAAAAGCACCGAATTTTCCAGAATCGCGCGACATTCATTCATAATTATAATTCTGCAAAAACCTCCAAATACCCCAGTTCTAGATTTCAGGAGAAATCTCTGCAAAGAAAGTGTGGAGTTTTTTTTTAAACCTCTATTCGCTTGGAAGCAATTAACAACAATTGCTAACAATTTGGAATTTTTAAAATTCACTGAAAATACATTAATAAACAAAATTCTGCTAAAAAATAGAAAAAATTTAAAACAAATTAGGAACATCCTAGATTTTGAGATAATCTTTCAGAAACAGAGTAAACATTTTAAAACATTTTATGGCTTAAAATAAATATAGAAACAATTGTCAACGTCTTAACACTTTTCAAATTCACTAATAAAACTATTATAATTAAAATTTTTTCAAAAATCTATAAATCCCACATTCCTAGATTTCGAAGTAATAACTTGCGAATAGGAGTAAGAGACAATTTTGAAAATGTTTATGGTTTGAAAAAAGAAATATAAAAATAATTGCCATTGACTTGGAACTTTTTCAATTTCCTCAAAACCCAGTCATAATAATATTTCTGCAAAAATCTACACGCACCCCAGCGGTAAATTTCGAAACATTCCCGGGAATGTAAACTAATATAAATTAAATACATTCTTATGGTTTAAAAAAATATAAAAACAATTGCCATCAACTTGGAACTTCTCAAAAGTCATAATTATTTTTCTTCAAAAGTGTACACCCCGGCAGATTGCGGAATTTTCCAAAAGCTTAGATTCATATTCATGAAATCAATTTTGAATATTGTTTTTCAACTAAACTATTCGATATGAGCTAAAACTATGAGGGTACTATCCAGTACCACCTAAATTCTACAGACTGGGTTATTAATTTTTCGAAAATAATTTAATTCAAAAAATTTAAATTGAATATTGTAAAGGGGGAAGGGGGCATGGATGTAATTAACTTCTTTTTAGGAGTCATGAGTGAGAAAAGTGCACCAAGAAACCACACTTTATACATTTCGAAATTTTAACTGATAAAATTTAATGTTTATTAAGAGCGGTTTCACCAACGTCAGTTAAAACGTTATTCAACGACTAAATTTATTCATCAAATAAAATTGACAGTTTTGTTTCACCAACGTAAAATAACGCTATTTGTTGATTAAATCGACACATAAGTTATTCGTCGATTTTTCTCCAGTTAAAATTTGTTCAGAGATTCGTAATCTCAAATTAAACGCTTTTTTAAACCAAAATACCTAAAGTTCAAGTTCAAATGCAATGATGTATACCAGGTAATAGTAAATTGTAGAAAATGCATAAATCACAATTCGTCAATCATCGTCGACCT
This sequence comes from Ocypus olens, assembly GCA_910593695.2. NCBI lineage: Eukaryota > Metazoa > Arthropoda > Insecta > Coleoptera > Staphylinidae > Ocypus > Ocypus olens. Next base: position 20,887,750 of record OU343052.1, on the reverse strand, counting down.
TATCACCTGACAAAGAAAATATATGCCAGCGGTATCTGCATTTAATCTAGAGAAAAGAACTCTGCATAATAATGTAGATTGTAAAGAGAGATTTCGATTGTCAAAGGAACGTGTTGAAGAAATTATCAATTTAATCGGACATCATTTTTGAGCAATTGAATTTTTTTTCAGTGCTAACAACCAATTACTCATTACTATAAAATTGTATGCCACTGGCCGTTTCGTTTTTCGCCTTACATTTTACAATTTCACATGGCAGTTATAATATACACAATAATACACCTGGTTGTAGGTTATGTTACCGCGCCAAAAAGGGGAATGTAAAAAGTCAAATAGAACAATAATTACAATATGTGAATCAATCATTTAAGATGATGTCGTAGATATAATCCATTGATATTTATGTTATACTTCCGTAGAATTTGTAGAAAAAAGAAAACAAATTAAATTTGCCGCTTTTGAGTCACCAACCTGAACCTGCTGTTTATGGAGAATTGTCAAATAATAAAGCCAGTTTTACAAGCAACCTCTCTTATTCGTTGCATAGTTAACTAGAGTCAGAAATGTGTTGGTGAAACGTAAATACATTTAACTAGACCATAAATGTTATTCATCGAATAACTATTTGTCGATTTATTTGACGTTGGTGAAACCGGCCCTAAATGAATAATTTTATACAATTAAAAAAGGACGAATACTTAACGATGTCAATGATAGAGTAAATGTTAAATAATCTTCTTACGTATCAGCTAGTTGCCCAAAGACGAAGGTGCCCACGACTTCTCCAAGTTTGTTAAAGACGAATGTGTTGGTTACGTGAAGTGTTTTATCGCAAACCCATCCTTCTTCGGACGGCGCGGTCGTTTCGTACCATGTTTTATCAAATTCCCATCCATACTGACAATCTGTAGAAATTATAAACAAACATTACAAATTGTGTAAGTATCGAATAACTTTACAAATTTGATAGATTTATGTATAACATATAAAGAAAATAATTATAAAAGACATGTTTTGACACAATATAAAATAAAACTATTATAATTTGTTCAAATGAATAAAGTTATAGTTCAAAAATTCTTTTGTGAAAATAACATAACTAAATAACTAAAAAACCTAAAGAATGCGATCACAGCTTGTACAACGCGGACCAGAACGAGATGATAATTTAGTGGGCAATTATCATCTCAGGCAAATCAAGACAGAGGTTTACGTCGGGCGAGGTCTTGATGGACCACTGCTGACGGGGAAATCACAGATATCAGTCGAGCCGGTCAAAGAGTATCCAACAGTATCCAGGAGTTTTAGAGACCTTGCACCTGTGAAGATCTCATACCCCAAGCAATGAAGACACCGAGACCTTTGGGAAAACTGAGATCAAGGTTGATATAGAAGACATGGTGAAGATGGGCGCAATCAAACATGTAGATGTGGTGACAGTGGTATTCGGGTATAGTTTTAGTACCGAAGCCGAATGGTACAACCAGAATGCACGTTGATTATGTAGCACTAAATCGAGACGTAAAGCGCGAGATCTTTGTCTATCGGTTAGTCAACACAATAGGCTCCGTGTTATGAAGCATTTGTATCCTTATAGTCTTCTTAATACTTTATATTTTTCCATAATGACGGATATTAGTAACACCGATCTTTTAAAAAGCTAACATCTCAAATTGATAAATTGAAAACGGATGTATTAAAGAAGCTAACCTCCCATTTCACTATTCTGATTTGTAATTTAATGGAACCATTGAGAATTGAAAATATTGAATTACGGGATCAACTAGCAGCAATTAAAGAAGAAAACAAGGAAATTCGCACAACTATTGTATACATCGATAAGCAGCACAGATCAAGTAATCGAATCTTCGTGGGTACATATGAAGCTCCAGATGAAAATCTTAGCCAAGTTATTATAACTGCTTAATGATAAAGTAAAATTGCATGTGGTAGGAAATGTTATCTGCCATGTATATCGTATAGGTCATCCTAAATCAGCTAGATAATGGCCAATTTTTGCTAAATTTAACAATTTAAATTTAATGAAAGCAGCATTACAAAATGCTCAATATTTAAAGGGTACTGGTGTCTTTAATAATAGGGACTTGTCAGTTGAAATAGGTAAATAATATATAGCTTATTAGCCAATTACAATTAACGTCCGTTGAATCCCCCTTCAATCGTCTGTTCGTCTTTAAATATCAAAAGTGATAGTGACATTTAAACGTCAGATTATAACATATTGGTTAAAACAATAACCTTCACAATAAACTCTTCGCCATGCCTTATCGGAACTTCCTTCGTAATGGTATCTTAGCAGATTAACACTTCAGAACGAGTGAAACGATGCGTGTCCGTAAATTTGTCCGATCTATGTCTTGGACAATATATTATTCGACGAAAAAATGTTCGAACGGTAATTCGTTTGTTTAGTGAGTATTCGTCCTACATTGCTATTACCGGGCAATTTAATACAACTTTAAACCTCAACCTGACAAGATTTACTTTTAATATGTCTTTAGTTTAAGCGAATAAATGTAAGGTCGGAGGTAAAGTATAGTACATAACGCGAGTTGTTCGCAATTTCTTTCACTTGCGCGTAATTTTCTACTTACAACTCTAGTTATGTAATATACAAGGTTATCATAAAGTAAGTCATATATTTCAACTTATTATACAGATTATTTTTTTTATCGTGGGCCATAGGATTTTACATGCTAAAAATTATACCTTGTGTTAATGTATATTATCATAAAATTTTGAAGGAAATTTTAGTTAGTAATAAATCAATTATTTTTCTACATGATGCGCTTAGTCAGAATAATTGAAACATGTTTTATTCCATTACAAAATGAAATTATTTAAAATAAATAACTGAGCAAAAATAATCAAAGTACCTTGAATTTCTGAAATGTCAGATTGATTAGTGAATTAATTTCAGTTTTTAATGTTATAAAACATGTTTAAGTTAATCTAATTAAGTGCATCATGTGGAAAAGTAATTGATTTATTACTAACTATAATTTACTTTAAAATTATATGTTAAATATTAACACACGGTATAATTTTTAGCATGTAAAATCCTATGGCCCACGATAAAAAAAAAACATACTGTATATTATTAGCAAATTAAGCTAATGACAAAAAGTAAAAGAAATTTAATTGCTTAAATAATGGGATTTCTTATGTCCACCACTGGTTACCGCAAATGTTGGATATGACCACCATTTTATAGTAAATTATCAACTGTACCTCCAAATTGTATAGAGCAGTATTCAACATTTCTGGTTAAATTGCACCAATTTTATCCCTAATGCTGCTTCATTCTTCTGGCATTGTTGGTAATGTTCTAAACCCCATTGCTTTTTAAACTACTCCAGAAACTCTGTGATTTTAAATTTGCTAATCAAATTACGATAATATTTCATTGGACATGACTTTGCTCTCAAACCCAATTTAATACGAAATCTTCGTAATCCAGCAGTGTAATTTCTAGTGATGGGCAAGATCGAGTATCTTAAAGATCGATCAATCGGTGATCGATCAGTTGATGTATCGAGCAGCTCGATCTTTTGCTCGATTTGCTCGAGCGGCTTGTGAAGATCGAGCCGCGTTGATCGATTAAAAGATCGAGCGGTGTTGATCGATCAAAAGATCGAGCGGCGTTGATCGATCAAAAGATCGATCGGGTAGTCAAGATCGAGCAGCTGGTAAATATCGAGCGGCTTTTAGGCGATCTGCTCGATCAAATAATATATTGGTTGTTAATAAAAACAAATATTTAAAAACTTTTTAAGGGTCTCTTACAAAACTAATCAACTAAGTCATTTGCTATTTTAATAAAAAATAAAAACTACATTTAATTGTTAATGTTAATACAATTTGAATGTATTTATAAGAAAGTCATGAGATCAAAACTATCTATAATATATAACTAAAATATATTTTTTCTACTTTGGTTTATCAATCGACCTTTTGTTATTTCAAAAATAGTTTAATAATGACATTTTTTATTTTACAGTTTTACTCATTATTAAACTATTTGTGGTAACATTTCAGTTGTTGCGATTGGCAGCACTTAAACGTGACATATGTCGACATCAAAATGTAAAATTGCCGTTAATTCATATGATAATTGGAACCCTCCAATGCGTTACACACTGAATATGTTCGAATGCATATTGGGGAGTTCGCCACCAGTACCACTAAGGTTAAAGAAAACGGAGGCGTCATATTGTTCACTTTTTATCCGCGTGGAAAATGTAGGAACTCGGTGACAATGGCCGGACGCATAAATTTACTTGGCTACCGGTGACGACGTTTAGGCAACACAACATACACAGAGGAAAGCTTGTAATTTATTATATGTATTATCACTTTGTTTACAAAACGAATATCACGGAAGAAACAGCGAGAGTGTATAATGCATGTTTCATTCGCGGCGAAAAAGAGCCGCTTGAGTCGGTGTGTTAATTCGGTGTGGATTTTTAATTAGCGTCGATCGATGCCTGACACGAGGAACGAGAAACAAGTGTAAACATAACCTTAAATTTCGATTATCATTTAGGCGTTGCATTATTTTATAAGCTTAAATTGGTTACAACTTACGTGCAAATAGTTTGTTTATCGCACCCTTGGCAACCTCCCTTATTTCTGGAGGTGTGTAAGTAATATTCTTGATTTAATATGTTAAAAAATTAACTACTGAAATCGCCGTAGAAATACGTATGTCAAATATTAAATTCGTTCGAAAGGATCAAATGTTTTTAGTGCTGCCAAATGTTAAAAGATAAAACTCACTAGGTTTAAGTATATATTTTATTTTAGAAATAATTCCTTAACTAAAACCAAAGTAGAAAATATATTTTTTCTACTTTGGTTTAACAATCGACCTTTTGTTATATCAAAAATAGTTTAATAATGAGATTTTTTATTTTACAGTTTTGTAAAAATTAAACTATTTGTGGTAACATTTTAGTTGTTGCGATTGGCAGTACTTAAATGTGACATATGTCGACATCAAAATGTAAAATTGCCAGTACCACTAAGGTTAAAGAAAACGGAGGCGTCATATTGTTCACTTTTTACCCGCGTGGAAAATGTGGGAACTCGGTGACAATGGCCGGACGCATGAATTCACTTGACCCTCGGTGACGACGTTTAGGCAACACAACATACAAAGAGGAAAGCTTGTAATTTATTATATGTATTATCACTTTGTTTGCAAAACGAATATCACGGAAGAAACAGCGAGAGTATAATGCATGTTTCATTCGCGGCGAAAAAGAGCCGCTGGAGTCGGTGTGTTAATTCGGTTTGGATTTTTAATTAGAGTCGATCGATGCTTGACACGAGGAACGAGAATCAAATGTAAACATAACCTTAAATTTCGATTATCATTTAGGCGTTGCATTATTTTATAAGCTTAAATTAGTTACAACTTAAGTGGAAATAGTTTGTTTATCGCACTCTTGGCAACCTCCCTTATTTTTGGAGGTGTGTAAGTAATATTCTTGATTTAATATGTTTAAAAATTAACTATTGAAATCGCCGAAGAAATACGTATGTCAAATATTAAATTCGTTCGAAAGGATCAAATATTTTTAGTGCTGCCAAATGTTAAAAGATAAAACTCACTAGGTTTAAGTATATATTTTATTTTAGAAATAATTCCTTAACTAAAACCAAAGTAGAAAAAATAGTATATTATACTTGTTTAATAAGAGGCATTGTGGGGCACTCGTTACATTGGAGCACTCCTCGCTGCGCGAGTCGTGCTCCAATCCCACTCGTGCCACAATATACCCTCTTATTAAACTTGTATAATAATGTACTATAATAATAAGTGTTATAAAAATAGTTTTTTTTACAGCTTTTATCACAAGTAATTATAATTATATCCGTTAATCAATTAAAAAGTATTGTTTTCTTATCTATACATTTGTATTATGTTAACATTACAAAACACAGTATTTTATTCTGCAATCATAAATAACTAAAACATCTATTATGTTCCATTAAAAAATTGCTATTTTAAGAAATTTCCGGCTAAACTGAGAGTGATGAAACTAGAGATGGGCGAAGCTGTTACTTTTGAATCACTACTTTGTTGCTACTTGTAATTGCTACTTTTTAATAACAGTGATTTTAAACTGTGACTGTGATCACGGTTTGTAAACATAATAACAAATAATCACAGTTACACGCTTTGCTAGTTTAAATTTAGTATTATATTAATTTAATACCAGTTTCCACATTTATAAAATATTTTATCATAGAACGAAGACAAAATCATTCTAAAGATACTTTTAAATATAGTAATTCATAACACGTGTTTCTTTATAAATGAAAAACATAAATATTTTCCAGGCGATTTATTCAACAAAAAAATAAAATCTAAATCTATAATAAGGAACAAAGCAATAAAAATATTCAACTATTTAATTATAATTTGAATTTAAAAATATTAGCATTTGTGTCATCTATTCCGACTAACGATTTCTCCGTTCCGTAATGATTAAGCCTGCCTTTGAAAATAAACGTTCACATGGAACATACGTCGCTAATGCGCATAGTTTTTCTTAAATTGGATATGCTTGTTTTGTATGACAATTTGGATTTGCACTTTTATCTATCACTTCAAAATATTCCCAAAGTTCACTGGGTTTTCTTCGTTTTGAATCAGACATTTAAAAAACGGATCGAATACAGTAATCAAAACACTGGCAAGTATATAGAAAAACCTGTCACTGATTAACCTTCGATGAATATCGCACTAATTCACATACTGATTACAGCGCCGCATCGGATTTTAGAGAAATCATTAAATGACATGAGATGCAAACTTCTTAAGGGTTTGTTGCGTTAGCCGAGTGGTACAGTCGCTGGATACAACCGTTCGATCACAGCGAGGCTGTTGTTCGATTCCGCGCCGGGCAAAATTTTTCTCTCTTTAAAATCCCAATTGATTAATTAATAATCATTTATTAGTAGAGATAAGTAGTCGTAATTTATTTATTTTTATGTGCTATACTATGGTATTTTTATACTAAATATTTGTCATTTTTATTAAATAATTATTTGAAATTTAAATATAACACCCTGTATAAATGGGAGAATAAACTAATGCATATAAAATCTCCTCATATTGTCTTCTTACAATTATGTTTTAAATAACAGTCACAGCTCAAGTAGCACATTGTGATTTTAAGGAACAGTAATTTTAAGTAGCAGTGACTTTAAGGAGCAGTGATTTTAAGTAGCAGCGATTTTAAGTAGCAATTACTTTAAGGAGCAGTGATTTTAAGTAGCAGTGATTTTAAGTAGCAGTGATTTTAAGGAGCAGCGATTTTAAGTAGCAGTGATTTTAAGTAGCAGTGATTTTAAGTAGCAGTGAAATTCGCCTATTAGTAACAGTAGCAACCTGTGATTTTTCAATACCAGTGAAAATCACAGGTACGTGAAATATCGCCCATCCCTAGATGAAACCTATGTAAATAATGAAGGTTTGGGTTATTTAGATGGAACCAGGGGAAGCTCGAGTAAAGGCATTAGTGCCTTTCAAGAGCAACCCCACGGCTGCTACCAAGAGACCTCGGTCAACAGGTAGCACGCCGGACACAACCACGGTCAAACGGACGAAAAGGCAGCCTGTGCCTAGCACCGAGGCCAAGGCTGTGTCCTATAGTCAGATTATGACGGGTGTGAAGGTAGGTGTATGCCTAGAAGGTTTTCCAGAAAACCTCATGTCGACGGAACAAATTGATGCCGTACGTGAGGCTATTCTGGAAAAAATAATTGAGGATGGTAAGGAGGGAACCGTGAAGCCCAGATTCCATCAACTTCATCAGAGGCCAGGATGGCTCGCACTGACGTGTGTAGACAGTGCCACAGCCAACTGGCTAAAGGGCGCAGCTGCCCATCTCAGGCTATGGGAGGGAGCCAAATTAAGGGTGCTGGATGAGGCAGAAATGCCTCATTCTAAGATCCTGATAGGCTACTTCCCAAACAGCCTGGAATACACAAATGCGAAGCTAATCTCGCTAATTGAGGCCCAGAACAGTCTAAAGGCCTCAAGCTGGAGGGTTCTCAGGAGAGATCCGAAGGGACCCAAGCTGGAGGTCACGCTGTCGGTGGACTCAAATTCCGCCGACAGCCTGGAGAAAATGGGCAACAAGATTTGCTACGGGTTTGGCTGGGTAGAGCTAAGACCCAAGGGTAAAAGAGCACCAAAGGGCGAAGGGCCAACAAAGGCTTGTCCTGACCCTTCTAGCTCAAAGGAGCCTACCAGCGGACCCGTTGGCACAACTCCGCCGCAAGCGGAAACGTGTGCCGATAAGGGATCCACCGCGGTAATCAAGGTAAGGGGGAGCTATACCCTGAAAGGCAAAAAGCCCAAGGCCAAAGAGCCAAAGGCTGGTGCCTCTGGGGTCTAGGCATCTCAATGGCGGGCATACGCTGCCTACAGCTGAACCTCCACCACTCCAAAGCGGCAACTAGTGCCGTGCACTGGAGGTTCAAGAAATCCAAATTTGGGATAGGCTTCTTACAAGAGCCCTGGATTAACAACGGGCAGGTAAGGGGTCTACCTAAAGAAAATTGCAGGTTAGTATACAAAGCAGACTGCACCAAACCAAGAGCAGTCCTCATGCTCAGAAAGGACATTAACTTTATTTACATTCCAGAATTCACCACAGGGGACCTTGCGGCAGCGCTGGTAGAGGTCCCAACGAAGAAAGGAAAAAGGCACATAGTCATAGCCTCAGCCTACTTCCCGGGTGACAAGGATACACCGCCACCAGAGGAGGTAAGAAGACTTGTGGAATGGTGTATCAAAGGAAACAAACATCTACTCCTGTGCTGTGATGCCAACGCACACAACACCGTGTGGGGCAGCACGGACACCAATATTAGAGGTAAGGATTTACTTGAATTTATTATCTCTAACAATCTAGACATTGTTAATAGAGGTAGCGAGCCTACCTTTGTGAATGCAATCAGACAGGAGGTACTAGATATCACCCTGGCTGATGCCTTCCCAGTAAGTACAATTAAAAATTGGCGAGTTCTAGCAGAACCCTCCTTATCAGACCATCAACAGATTGGGTTTGATATTGAGGTCACTAAGGAAGCTGTTGTTGAGTGCAGGAATCCGAGGAACACAGACTGGGGCCTCTACAGAGAGTGCCTAGGTCTGGGAACCGAAGACTTATGCCTCGACATCCAAACTACAGGGGAGCTGGAAATAGCTGTGGCTCTCCTTAAGAATTGCATCTTAAAGGCATACGAATCCAGCTGTCCACTTAAGAGGAGATCTCCTGACAGAGATGTGCCCTGGTGGAATAAGGATTTAGACCGCCTGAAGACGCAAACCAGAAAAACCTTCAATAGTGCAAAGAAGACGGGCAACTGGGATGCCTACAGACAGGCACTATCAGAATACAACAAGGAGCTAAGGAAGTCGAAAAGGAAAACTTGGAGAGCTTTCTGTGAGGGAGTGAGCGACACAGCCCCGACAGCAAGACTCCAAAAGGTCCTATCGAAAGACCACTCCAACGGCATCGGTTTAATTAAAAAACCTGATGGGAGTCACGCAGAGAGCCTCAAAGAAAGTCTTAGTGTGCTCCTGAAGACACACTTTCCGGGCTCAACTCCTGCGGACTCACTCGCAACAACTGCTCAATCTACGGAAGGAAGCATATTCCTACCAACCAGAGAGAGCAAAAGAAAGGCTGGTAAACTAATTACTAGAGAAAAAATTGAATGGGCAGTCAAAAGCTTCAAACCCTTCAAAACACCAGGGCCAGATGGCATATTTCCTGTATTGCTGCAATACGGGCTAGACATACTAGCTCCATACCTGCAAGCAATATACAAAGTCAGCTTCACGCTGGGCTATATACCAATGGAATGGAAGGAGGCCAGGGCGATCTTCATCCCCAAAGCGGGCCGTAGGCCACCTGATGAGGCTAAGTCCTACCGCCCAATCAGCCTCACTTCTTTCCTCCTTAAAATCATGGAAAAAATCGTGGACAACGACATTAGGTGCGGCGCCCTAAAAGCGAACCCGCTACATAGGCAACAATTTGCCTATCAACCTGGCAAATCTACTGTAGATGCCTTGCATAGCCTTACAACAGGCATAGAGGCATCGCTTCAATACAAGGAGATTGCACTAGGCATTTTCGTGGATATTGAAGGGGCGTTCGATAATACGACCTTCAAAACCGTGGAAAAGGGAGCCATCAGGAAGGGCATTGATATACCCACTATCAGATGGATTAAAGCTGTACTTGAAAACCGCAAAATCACGACAGGTATAGGGAGTGAGTCTGAAACGATAACCACGGCGAAAGGGTGCCCGCAAGGCGGGGTTCTATCACCCTTGCTCTGGTGCATCATGGTGGATGAGCTCCTCACGACCTTGGTAGATAAGGGCTACAGTACGCAAGGCTACGCCGACGACATTGCGGTTGTCATAAGGGGTAAATACGACAGCGTCGTATCGTCCCTTGCCCAAGAGGCCCTTAACACCATATCAAAATGGTGTCTGAGGGAGGGTTTCAATGTCAATCCGAACAAAACTGTGATTGTTCCTTTTACTTATCGCAGGAAACTTTCAATCAAAGCTCCCATAGTAAAAGGACAAGAAATTGCGCTTTCCGACCAAGTGAAATATTTAGGATTAGTGCTTGATAGGAAGCTTAACTGGAACGCGCATCTGGAAAAAACGATAAGCAAAGCAACGGCGGCACTCTGGATAGGCCGCCGGCTCTTTGGTAGATCATGGGGACTCAAACCTAAAATGATACACTGGTTGTACATCATGGTGGTCAGACCCATTATCACATATGGCTCACTAATATGGTGGACCAAAACAAAACAAGCAACGGCACAAAAGAAGCTCCAAGCTCTTCAAAGACTGGCCTGTCTTGGTATCACGGGAGCTGCACGTAGCACTCCCTCTGCAGCAATGGAAGCTCTACTAGACCTACTTCCCCTGCATGAACAAATCAGAAAGGAAGGTCTAACGAGTGCACTGAGACTAAACTGGACCAGTACAGGCCACAGAACCGGGCACTCAGAAATTCTAGAACTCGTCACAACCGAGTTCCTACAAACACCATCGGACATAATGCCGATCAACTATGACTTCGAATCAAGATTTGATGTGACTATTGATAGTCGCCAAAACAGTCTGAAACGAGTCACAGAACTAAAACACAACTCTGTACTCTGGTACACAGATGCATCCAAGACAGAGGTGGGCACCGGCATAGGCATATATGGGCCTAAGCATAAGGAATCAGTTCCTCTCGGACATGGCCCTTCTGTCTTACAGGCTGAAATCATAGCCTTAGAAAGATGTGCTCAGGTGTGCACAAAAAGGGGCTACAAAGGGGCACGCATATATCTAATCACGGATAGCCAGGCTGCCCTAAAGAGCCTTAAAGCGTACAGCTTTAACTCCAAGACCACTTGGAACTGTAAACAGGCTCTGAACCAACTGGCAAAGGGCAACAAGCTCACCCTAATGTGGGTACCCGGCCACGCAAGCATAAAAGGCAATGAACATGCCGATATACTTGCTAAGGAAGGAGCCTCAACTACCATCATTGGACCAAAACCGACCTGTGGGCTATCGAAAGCACACAAAAAAGGCGTGATCCAAGAATGGGAAAAAAAGTGCAAAACAGACCATTGGAAAAATGCACCAGGTCAAAGGCAATCCAAAATGTTTATTGACTTCTCGCCAAATAGAGCCAAACAGCTCTTACGCCTCACCAAAACCGAGATAAGACTAATCACCGGTCTCCTAACAGGACACTGCCCAGTGAAGTACCATCTCCACAATATGGGCGAAGTGGATAACACCACATACAGATTATGTGAATCGGCTGAAGAAACGGCCGAACACATATTATGCGAGTGTGTAGCTCTAGCTACCACCAGGCAGGCCCTAACCGGAGGTATGGCGGTAACGCCAGAACGGATCAGGTCATTACCTCCCAGGAAATTAATTGACCTTGTCAGGGAAGTTGAATTTCTGGGAATCAAATAGCAGTAGGGTATTAGTACAAAAGATCTAAACAGGTCGCAGTGCTGTAAGGCTCTGCACAGCCAATCGACCCCGTCTAATCTAAATCTAAATCTATTTAGATGCACGTGTCCGTTCGTTCTGGTTCACATATTTTTTACTCGTCATCGTATATGGTTTCAATTTCAATACAAGCATTCATTCAATTTCGAATGTAAATATTTAAATATTAGAATTGAGACAAGTCGGGAGAATTATAAACATATTTAATAATTAACTCCTTAACCGACCCGGGAAAGTTTTTACTTTCGGCCCCCGACACTAAACTATTCTTTCTGAAAAAAAATAATTATCGAAAACAAATTATATTCATTATTTAGTCAAAGAAATCACCGGCCTCCGCCTCCATCGGCCCACCGGCACATTCCCGGTATCCCTATCCGCACCTGACCCACAATTAATAAGAACTAATACTATGCCAGGGCCGTAGAAACTGTTAAATACAAGCAAAATTAGTTTGATTAATTCAATGAATTAATTAGCAATCAAGTTAGTCTGAACTTTAAGAATTATTTAATCGACCAAATACAGTCAAATACTCGTACATAGTGTAATCATACAACGATCGAGCAGTGCACGATCAGATCAAACTACTCGAGCCGCACAATCTGATCAATTACTCGTTGCTCGATCTCTTTACGCCGCTCGCTCTGCTCGTTTTAATCGAGCGAGCGACTTGAAAAGATCGAGCGGCGCGGCGCGGCTCGATCTTTTGCAAAGATCGAGTACTCGATCTTTTTTGATCGATCTTACCAATCACTAGTAATTTCTACAGCATTCATAATAACATTGTACCTAAACCAATTCTTGCCCGAAGATTTATGTTATTCTTTTTGTAATCGTTTAGATTTACGTTTAATCGATGTTTTCGTTTAACACTTGTGTTAATGGTTGAGTGATGCGCGCCGGTTCGGGCACCCGCTGGCACTCCTCTTCCCCCCGTGGGCGTCAACAACAAAGCCGTAATATACGGAGAGATTTCGCTTCATTTAGTACAACACCCAGCGCCCGACATTGGTGTTTGTAACGAATTTAGTGCGTGCTTGCGTGCGATTCTGTTTTTGTGCATTGCTGACATTTATTAACTGTATACTATGGAAGTGGTCTTTAATTTAATTAACGTGAACGTGAAGACATTTTTTAAATATTTTTACGAAGAAAAAATAGAAATAAAAGAAAAAGGTAGACTATTACCAGATATTATTATTGAAAAATCTAGTGTAAGCAGAGGAAAAAGTTACATACGTAAATTTCATAGAGATATTTATTTAAAAAATGAATGGATTTGTGGATGTAACAAAAAATGCTTTATGCTGTTTTCCCTGCTTATTTTTTGGTAGCGATAAAGCTTGAATAGAAATAGGGGTCTCCGGTTTAGAGCACTTACGTTTGAAAATGTAAGACACGAAAACTCTAAAAGCCATGTTCATAATTGTATGGAATTTGCGTTACTAGGCACAACTAATATTATCGTCCAATTAGCTTCTGCTTATTGGATAAATGTACAGAGACATAATGAAAATGTGACAAAGAATAGGTATGTTTTATCAAAAATTATAAATTGCATTAAATTTTGTGGAACTTTTGAATTTGCTTTTCGGGGACATGATGAGACCGATACCTCCGAGAATCCGGGGATATTTTGTGGACATAAATGATTCGGTTGAAAGGCAACTCTAAGTGAGCACCTAAAGAATTATTCAATATTTAAAGGCACCTCTATACAAATACAGAACGATCTCCTACAGTGTATGCTTGAAGTCTGTCATGAACAAATAATTGAGGAAATTAATAATTCTTCATTTTTGGCGATGTTGCTGCAAAATCTCAATTGATAGTTATATTTAGATATGTTCGCGATGGTAAGCCAATTGAACGTTTTTGGAACTACTTCATTCCTGAGAATTGTGATGCAGAAATTCTTAACAAAACAATTTCAACTGTTATAGATCCTTTAATTCAAAATTAACATAATACTTTTACCCCCGAAACCAAGCAGCAATCACGTGAATGGCGTCACTCAACTTCTCCGAAGCCGAAGAAGTTTAAACAAACACAGTCTGCTGGGAAAGTCATGGCAACCGTCTTTCGGGACAGGAAGGGCCTGCTTTTGATCGATTTTTTGCCTCATGGAACAACAGTACACTCCAACAGATATTGCGACACATTAAGAAAACTGAAACGTGCGATCCAGAACCGCCGGAGAGGAAGATTATCCAGTGGTGTTAGGCTTCTCCATGACAGCGCTCGACCTCATGTCTCACATCAAACTCAAGATTTTGGTTGGACTGTTGTCCCCCCCCCCCATCACAAAACTGTGTGAACAGAAACGGCGATTATGTAGAAAAATAGCATAAGTTTTAAACTTTAAAATGATGTTTAACACTAAGAACAAAAATATAGCTCTCTATTATTAAAAATCGTGGGAACCTTATTTTATGAATCCCCCTCATATTTACTCTGGAACGGCTCTTACTTTAAAAATGACCCCCGTACATACAGGGTGTCCCATTTTAAATTTCCATCCCAAAAATCTCGAAACTTAAGCAACATGGTGAAAAATGTTTCAGATGAAAGTTGTAGGGTTCGGAGAGGAACATATGCTGGTTACCTTGAAAATGACCTTGGCAGTAATTTTAAAGGTCAAACAAAGGTTAACTTTGATTTTTCAAATAGAACCTACTATTTTTTATTGCGGGATCGTATTCCAAAAAAATACAAACTTTTTGTAGGAAACGTTTTTTTTTAATGCTTTTAAAAAAAGTTTTTTCACTAATTTTGTCTGTCATGTTTGAAATCTCAGATGAATCCAGGCTGTGATTCATGCATTACCCTCGGCATTGGCATCAAAGGTGCGGGTGCAAAATCCCCAGATCTTACTGGCCTTGACTTTTTCCTCTGGGGACTAGTGAAAGAGAACGTATTTGCTGAAGCTCCGACAACAGTGCATAACATGAAGGCGAGGATTAGGGCTGCATTTCGAACAATTTCCATACAAACCCTTCGAAATGTTCAAGTAAACTTTCGCCAGCGGGTACAGAAGTGCATTGACTTGGATGGACACTTGATCGAGCATTTGATCTAAGACCGAGATCGAACCTCCAGCCACTGGAACCATCGGCGTGCAAAATCCCATCGGCAACCTCCGTTGGTGCACCTCGGGTGACGCTAATGCCGAGGGTAATGCATGAATCACTGCCTGGAGATTTCAAACAACATGACGGACAAAATTCGTGAAAAAACTCTTTAAAAAGTATTTTCAAGAGAAAAAAACGTTTCCTACAAAAAGTTTGTATTTTTTCCCGTAGAATAATAATAATAATAATAACAATAATAATAACAATAATAATAATAATGATAATAATAATAATAATAATGATCCTTTATTTGCGTGAGCCACCATACATGGAATATACATAAAGTAAAGTATATAAAATTAGTGGATGCAAGCGTCAATTATATTGATGAGTCAAACCTGATGTATAATACAGGTATAACAGTTGTAAACATTGTTGTTCTTAAATTGTTCGATTATAAAATAGTTATAGAGTTAAAAGAATAATAGTTATACAGTTTAAAACATGATGGGCTGATCGCACAGTAATATATTAGTAAAATAATACAATAGAATATATGATAAATATAAGTATGAAATAGATAAATATATATGTCTCATTTATGTTTGTTAAATGTATATGTTGGTTTGGCGGTTAAGCGACTGGGTTCAGTTTGTTAGGAATTCATTGAAATTATAAAAACATTTTTCAATTAGATATTAATAAACTCTAGCCGCAACGGTCAAAAAGGGTGTTTTTTCCATTTTCGCGAGGGGTTGTTTTTGGGGGTTGAAATGTGCAAAAACACCCCCTTTGGTGATCCCGAACGTTTGTTGAAAATTTCACCCTTCTACCTTTTTCCGTTCGCCCGTTATTAAAGGTTCGTGTCTTGCGTTTAGGATATATAATTTAGTTTAGTTTTAAACAATTTGAGGCCATTGCAGGTTTTGATTTCCTTTGGTAGTTTGTTTGTTGATTTTGCCACACATGTACTCGTACATCGCCGTTTTTTCGTAAAGGGTCGTTTTGTGTTGGGTGGCTCTGATATCACAGCCTTTCCTCGTGCTGTAGCTATGTGTGCTATGTGTGCTGTGGTTTTTTGCTAGGATGTGTTCATGTGTGAAGGCAAAGATCGCACATTTGAATATGTAGATACTTGTAGCGGTTAGTATGTTTTTTGTTTTGAAAATAGTACGGCAGGTTTCGGTCTTTCGTAGGCCGAATATTAATCGTATTATTCGCTTTTGGGCTACGAATATACGGGATGTGTCGGCCCTTCCCCATGCTAAAATGTTGTAGACAATATGTAGGTGGGCTAAGGCATAGTAGGTTTCGAGTAGTGATGAGTGTTCAATTTTACTTTTAAGTTTGAGTATGGCGTAATACGCATTACTTAGCCTTGATGTGACATGATCGATTTGTATCCCAGTGTAGATTTGATTGGATGAAAGATTCTAGGTATTTGACACAGGATTTGCTATTTTCCAATATTGTATTTTTGTGGTTTTCTATTATAGAACAGAATAGTGTTCGTTTTTTCGGCGTCTAGGAGGAGATTGTTTTTATTGCACCAATTAGACATTTCATCAATTGTGTTTTTAATTTTCTGGAGCAGTTCGCCCTCGTTTTTTGCCATTATTATGATGGCGGTGTCATCAGCAAAATTGATTGTGTGTCCGTTGGTGATGTGCTCGGGGAGATCGTTGATATAAAGTAGGAATAAGAGGGGTCCTAGGGTAGATCCTTGAACCACTTCTTTGTCCAGATTGCGGGTGGTAGAGGCGCTAGTTCCGATTTGGAAGTATAGTTTGCGGTGTGTAAGGAAATAGTCGATGAGGTCGGAGGCGTTTCCACGAATCCCTAGTGCGATTAGTTTGTCGTCCATAAACTTGGGATTTATTGTGTCGAATGTACTCGTGAAGTCGTAGAATAGCCCAGCCACTTGGTAGCCTGTATCGATGTTTTTGGATATCAATTCAAGGAGATTTACGAGTGCTGTTTTTGTGGAATGTCGTTTTCCGAAGCCGTACTGGGCGTCGCTTAGTAGTTGAAATTTATCAAGATAGTTGGTAATTCGTAGTGCTATGACTTTCTCAATTATTTTTGAGAATGCATCGAGTAATGCAATCGGACGGAAATTGTTGATGTCAGTTCTTGATCCTTTCTTATGAATTGGGATGATTTTTGATGTTTTCAGAGCGTTTGGAAAGACACCTGCCTATATTATTTGGTTTATTAGTGCTTCTAGGATTTCCACAGCCACTTCTTTAATGATTTTAATTGGTAATTCATCATGACCTGTACTAGCGATCGTTTTAAGTTCAGTTATTATAGTATGCAGCTCTGTGCGCGTGACCGGCTTGATGAATAGTGTTCGTTATATTATTAGTAGTGGTGCAACTTTCTGATATGTTGGTACCCAGGTGCTGTTGTATTTTTTTGTCGGTAATAGTTAAGAAGTGGTCAGCGAAGATATTCGACACCTCTTTTGTGTTCACTAGTAGCTGTCCGCTGCTTAATTCAATTTCGTGGGTACTTTTTTCTCCCCGTGTAGTTCTTCTCATATTATGTCCCATATTTTTCGCTGTTTGTTATGTGCAGTGTGAATTTTGTTACTGTTGAACTTTCGTTTAGTATCCTGGATCAGCTTTTGGTGCGTTTTTTTTCATAATAATATTTGTTAATCATGTCCTTTGACTTAGATAGCATCATGAGTTGATAAGTCATTTTTAGATTAAAGCTAGATTTCCTTATGTCGCTATTGATCCATGTTTGATGTTTGTATCGGTTTCCTGTTCTTTTCCGGGGACATGAGATATTGTATTTGTGGAGGAAGTCCTCCAGGAATAAATTAAAGCTAGTGTCTACATTGTCGGAAATAATGAAATCCCAATTTGTATTTTGAAGGTGAGATTTTAGTTCCTTAGTGCTGGAGTCGTTTATTGTCCTTCTGTAATTGATTTTTGGTTTGTGTTTGGGAGTGCTTGTTGCTTTAACATCTAGTTTCATTACTTGAGCATAATGGTCGGATAGGTGCAGGTTGGAGTTTTTACAATTCCAGGTAGAGGGTGGAAAGTTTGTAACTAGATAGTCGATTTGTGTTTTGGTGTGTCCTGCATCGTTTATGCATACTCTTGTTGGATCTTTTAATTGATTTATGAGGCCCAATGAAAGGAAAAGTTCATTTAGCCGCTTTTTATTAGTGTTGTTTGACATGTGATCAATGTTGAGGTTGCCACTGAGAATTATATGAGTGTGCGAGTCGTTTATTGCGACCATTAGGTTTGTGAACGCGTCTAGGAATGTGTTGATGTTACCTGAGGGTGGCCAGTATACACACAGTATTGCAGCACATTCCATTTTAGCTTAGACACAGTACTCGATCCCGTAATAAAAATAGGGAGTTCCATTTGAAAAATAAAAGTTGATCTTTGTTTGACCTTGAACATTGACCCCAAGGTCATTTTCAAGGTCACTAACATATGTCCCCCTCCGAACCCTACAACTTTTATCTGAAACATTTTTTGCCATGTTGCTCAGGTATCGAGATATTTGGGGTGGAAATTTCAAATATAAAATGGAACACCCTGTATAATATTTGGCTCATTTCATTTCAAATCATCCAAAATTAAAATAATCTTGTTGCCCTCATGTCACTGATTTTTGTAAAAAAATTGTCAGCAAGTACATAAATTTGAAAAAAAACATTTTTTTCTTAATTATTATTAATGGGGAGCTTCGTAAGACCATAAATACCAAATTTGAACTGATTTGATTAATTAGTATAGGAATTAATTAGTGAGGCTTTGTTGAAGTGACATCTAGTGATAAACAGCAAAAATATGGATTGTCAGTAAGTAGAGACATGTACATGCTGCGGTGGCAATTGCCACCACTAGAGCCGAAAGGGTTAACAAAATGGCATCAACGGGTAAGGTGACGTTTAAGTATGTAATAGCTATAACTTTGTTATTTATAAACCAATTTTGTTAATTTTGGTGTCATTTGAAAGACAAAAGTGTAAACTACAAAACAACATTTGTAAAATGCTGGAAATTTATATGTAACCTATAAAAATGTGAAATGAAATATTTTTTTTATTGCAAAATATATACAAATTTCAGGAATTTATTACAGCAAAACCACAAGTTTCACCACCTTCATATGTTATTTTCATAATTATTATTATCAACTGTTTTTACCATACAAAATCAGGAGGGTGTTTTTGTCGTTGGACAATTAGAAAAAAAACAGAGAAAATGCAAAAGTTATTATTTTCATAATAAATGGTCTTACGTAGGCTAATTCTTAACTAGTTCGCAAAAAAATCAAGATTGTAACAATTAATTTTTACATTCTCCAAGTATTGTAAAAAAAATTCAAAAATTTTCAAAAAATTTTGCGTGGGCTAGTTACATTCATTAAGGTATTTTCATTGGAATTGAATCTTCACACCTTGATGTTTTTTATTGAGTTCCAGTATTTTTCCAATCCACCACTGATTCTCACGGATAGCTGCAACAAATTGTTCTTCCTTAATGGTGATTATTTCTTCATTGCTTGGCTGTCCTAGAGAAACTTGAAATGATTTTTGAAACTCCATAAGCAAGTTGATTTCATCCAGTGGTTAAAAAAGTGATTTTCTCTTGTCCCAGGTATTGTGGAAGCAGTGTGATACGATTCTTGCAACATTTTTGAGCATTTCACAAAATCTTCAGTTGTTACATAAAACGTATTTATTCCAGGAACATGAGTTTTGGAAAATTTCAATTTTGGGAGTTAGTATCTGATTCTCATATGGTTATTGTAGACTTGCTATTCTAGTTAAACGTTTTATGGTACAGCGAATTTCATCACATGTATTTTTGCCAAGACAAAAAAAATCCATTCTGCTGTTATTCCATGATCCTCTTTATGATGGCACAAATTTACAGTTTTACAGTTTTTAATGTCCATTCACAACAAACATCGGGTTTTTTATGGTGAAAACAATTGATTATCAGAATTATGCAAAAAAAAATTTAAAGACGGTTCAGATTTTATTCCATCCATTCAAAAATTGTTTATAAATGGTAAAAAATAATTGTTAGAATGTTCAGTTTCAAAAATACAAATTTTTATTTTTTGTGAACTAAGAATTAGCCTATTTAAGACAATTTATTGTAAGAATAATAATTTATTGCATTTTCGATGTTTCTTTTTTTTAATTGTCCAACCACAAAAAACACCCTCCTGATTTTGTATGGTGAAAACAATTGACTATTAGCATTATGGAAAAAACTAAGGTGGTGAAACTTGAGGTTTTGCAGTAATAAATTCCTGAAATTTGCATATATTTTGCAAAAAAAAATATATTTTATTGCACATTTGTATCGGTTACATATAAATTTTCAGAATTTTTCAAATTCTATTTTGTAGCGTACTTTTGTCTTTCAAATGCCACCTAAATGAACAAAATTGGTTCATAAATAACAAAGTTACAGTTATTAAAAACTTAAAAGCCACCTTGTCCGTTGGCGCCATGTCGTCAAATTGCGTCAAATTTCAAAATGACCCTCTGACCTCAGTTCTTATCCAAAAATTCTGAAAAAAATGTAATCCTTTTTCATAATATACTTGCTGATAAGAAACAAAATCAAAAAATCTGTGACATATGGGCAACAACCATTGGGTGATTTCACGTGGAATGAGCCATATTGTTTACTTGAGCTTAAAATATGACAAGTACAAAAAATATAATTCTTATTCTAATAACAAAGAAGTTGTAGTTTAACCAGTACTTATAGTTGAAGTGATAACGTCACATTTGATTTATAATTAAATAATGCTTATTATCTTAAAGTTATGAGTCCTTGTTAATAAATTCCATTGTAAATATTTCATGCAATACTATTTCCATTCGTACTTTCTTTACGTATCTATACCCGAAACAAATATTCAAAAGAATTTGATGAAAAATTGAATAACAGAAAATTAATTTTTGAAATCGCGAAGTTCAAGACAGATTTGAAAAATCTAATTGTAAGGGGGCGGCAATATCACCATTAACCCGTTTGAACCATCCCTCGCCATTGTTCCACCAGTACAATAACTATGAACATGTCTGGGCTGTATTTAACGCATAACATAACCAGAAGTTGGAAAATAATGAAACAATATAGACAAAATGCCATTTAAAGAATGTGAAAATGAGGTTTAAATTAAAACATCTTGTTGGTATCAACGTTTTAGAAAGCATAATATTATTGTTTCCTTACCGCTAGTAATTTGTGAACTGATTTATTTGTTACAGTTTAACGTTAGTCACAATTTTTTTAGGTTTTTATGTTATGTTAATTTGTTTCTGAAAAAAAAACCTTTACTACGTGCAATTCCGTCTGGCGACCACCTCTAGCTATGTAGAGCTCATTGTACTAAATTGCAAAATTATAGATATCGACAATGAAAAAAGCATAACATTATTGTTTCCCAACATTTATGTATTCCTAGTATTACACTCACCTACTATAGATCTATTTTCATCCGTTCCATTGTACATTCGGCATTTACTGTGACTAAGTTTTCCTCTGGTGTCATTTTCCCTGGTAATTGCTTCCGATTAATTCCTCTTAATTAAAAATTTTCCTGAAAACTTACTTTGGAATATGCACATTCTTCCACTCATCAATCGAAAAATTCGTTAACTCCCTACCGGGAACATTGCACCAATGGTCGGGCACCGACAACGCGATGACCACATTCAAATACGGCATGGACGCAAGAATGACCAAAACGAAATTGAACAAATAGTTGAACCGTTTTTGAAAGGGCCCATCGTTACCCACAACACCGATTACTTCTTCGAATGCACTGTCCGCCGCCTCATGTACAGGCATCGCGAAAACGGAAACAATTTTGGTGTCCTGATTTCTGAAGCGCACAATTGACACAGCTCAGTAAATACAGATAGCGCGGTAAGGTTGTTTGATATGAATTTAACCAAAAATTTCCAAGATTTCGAGTGGACTTCATTAATCCCCAGACAAAACAAATAGAAACTAATCTAATTTTCAAAAAGTGATGAGTCGTTACGAGATTAGATAATAGCTATTTTTCTTGTACGAATAATCATGGATAAATAGTTTTGAATGGAGTTGTTTAAAGTGGAAAATTTATTATCTGAAATAATTAAAATTATATAATGAGCTTTATGATGGCGAAACCATTTTAGTCTCAGGTAATCGTTTAGTGATTTTTAACATTTACCATTAGGATTGTAAGTTTGAAGCTGAGTGGTTAGCGCCGCCGTGTCCTATGTCTGTGCTGTCAAATAAATAACGCAGCCGCAGATTGCACAATAGAATTAAAACAGATGGATTTATATTTAAAAAAAAAAAATGTATATTGTGTATATAGTGTAAACTAATTAGCTAATGAATATAATCACTACATTCAGTTTATTGTCATTCTGCCATTTTTAAAAGTTTATTCATAATTCATAATGAAAGAATGTGAAACACGGGGACTATAAAAATTAAATGCAATTTGAAAAGACGCTCTATAAAATTAGTTTAAACAGGTAAAAAGTATACTGCTTTCAGATTTAAATTTTATTGATGGTATTAAGCAATCGCAAGGTTTATTTGGATATTTTGCGTCGGTTTAAGTTTTATTGAGGTTGCCATGTAATAGTATATTACGTAACAAGAGTTGTAAATAGCAAATTACGCGCAAGTGAAAAAATTGCGTACGAGCCGCGTAGCGGCGAGTAACGCAATTTCACGAGCGCGTAATTGCTTTACAACTCGCGTTATGTAGTATACTTTATCTACGACCACTCTCACCTTAATTTATATAAGAGAATGTGCGGAATAGCGAAGTGACAGCTTCGGGGTGCGTGATGTGACGTTTAACAATCGCGGATTACTATATTTAATAAAAACGAACACACGCGCAACTCTCAACCAATCAAAAGTTCGTAAACGAAACTCACTAGTACCTTTAAGTTACAAGCGGGCTCTAACATACGTGGGTGTTTTGGTGTATTTACGCAGTACGCGCATTGTACGATAATGGGCATTTACAGTAGTGGTCGTAGATAAAGTTTATTTTGACAATTTCTGCTAAATCTTAATTTTATGGATGTTACTGTGCACATTTACGGTAGGTACATTTAATCATTTGCAGTAAGATTTGCATTTAATTAACGTTACTAAGCAACTTTATCATTTATTTTCAGTTTTTGAATTTATTTATCTTACCGCGCATCTTTGCTATTTATTTTGACACACAATCTATTTCACGAATGTTGGCGTTCACGTCATCAATTTCTGAACACATCAAAGCCAAACGCCTTTCTACCATTTTATACTATTATACTTGGATCAATGGATCTTTGCGTGCACGTCACTACCGATAGTCGTCCGGTACAATCAACGCTATGGATTCCACCAGTGGCGTAGTCGAAACAAATTGCGTATCAGACAAATGAACAACAAATTGAAATTAGTCTGAGTCCGCGACGTAAACGATTAAAACAACAGTACGAATGAGATGTATACGCAAATATGCCGTTGTAGTGACCGAATACGCAACGCTTGCGTCTGTCGGGCCGCATTTGGCCGGAACGTAAACAAATCACGTTCATTATGAGCCCAACATTCCTTCATAATTTTGACGTTTTAAACGTCAGTAAATTTCGGTATGCGAGCGAGGAGGGACAGATCTCAACGGAGTTGTTGCGCGAAGCGCAAGGTACACCGTGATCTTAGAAACCTTTTCATAACCCGGGAACGAAAATATACCCAGCTTTTCGTTCTCGTTACCGGAAATTAGTTATTAGTTGTGTATGTCAACACGCGAATCATATCATTTAACTTTTGGTTCCCGTTCTCGCGTTGTTGTGAAGCGGCCTTTAGTTTATAAGTAATGGAATCTAAAATGTTCGGCTCATAAAGAATTTGAGTTGCTTATCTTCCGGCCAAATGCGGTCTTGCAGACCAAGCGTTTCGTATTCCGTCACTAAAGGCATATTCGCGTATACATCTCATATTGCTGTTTTAAAGGTAATGGTTTGCGTCGCGGGCTATTATATAATATGAACACTAAATTATATGGGAACAACTCCACATTTTATTTTAGTATGATATTTACTATTATCGTCCTGGATACAAGGCATGAAAACGTACTCATAACTCCGAGGGAGTTATAAGGTATATCTCCCGAGGGAGTTATGTGTTATATCTCCCGAGAGAGTTATGAGGTCTGCTCGTGTTTACCTGACAACAAGTATGTACAATTTCCAAATTATCCGCTCAAGATGATGGTTGAAGATAGACAATCTTGCGTCTGCTCACGACCAACTTTATAGTGAGACAGGAATTACACTTTTCTCCCAAGTTTGTTCACTATTTTATTCACAACCGTACGTTTGATGTTATAGATATTTACGCATTAAAGGAGATATGGAATCTTTTTTTCCCGAGGTTGACAGGGTTACAAACCGAGGGCCTCTGGCCAGTCAACCGAGGGTGAAGAATAGGAATGTCTCCCATGGTGCATACAATAGTTTATTTTTTAGTTAAATATTAGTATTTCGTAAAAATATTCAGTATATCGATCTGCAATATGTATTTAGATGATTGCTATGAGCTTGTTTTAAATCAAACCACCTGCATTTCATCAACTGATGTTTATTTAATTTGATTTGACGATAATGCTTTAACAACAAATGTACAGTTGTGAATAAAACAGTGAACAAACCTGAGAAAAGTTTAATTCCTGTCTTGCTATAAAGTTAGTCGTGAGCAGACCATCATCATCTTGAGAGGAGAATTTGGAAATTGTATATACTATTTGTCAGGTAAACATGAGCAGACCTCATAACTCCCACGGGAGATATCTCATAACTCCCGAGGGAGTTATAAGTACATTTTCATGCCTTGTAATCATGACAATAATAGAGTCCGATCAATGGATCGTTGCGTGCACGTCCTTAGATAGCCGAACCTAGTTCCGACAAGATTTTCATGTGTTTACTCCCTCTATGATAAGTTAAATTAGACGCAATAATATGTGTACGTACGTCGTCCAAGGTGAAGACCTACGGTACTCGGTAAAACCATGCATTGAACAAAGACAAAAGCTTGGTCCGCAAGTCATTTTGTTATTAATACTGCATTGGCGGCGCTATAAGCAGTATTTTCTGTTTTGTGTTCGTTGTTGCATATTTGTTCGATTTTACAACCTGTGCAGTACATTTTTAGTTGTAACACAAACACGTCGTGATCAACATTTCTTCGTGATATATAGAAAATAGTTCTTTTTAGAACTTTTATAACAATCAGCGGAATTGCTTGGCCTAACCTCAAAATACCAGGTAAACGTCTAAATTCTCGGGCGCGGAATCTCGTGGTCAATCTTATGGCCTATTTTACAGCAGAAAAGGAAAACAATGGTCCTTTAATTTCGCTGAATGCTGTCCAAGAGGTAATTTCTTTCTTTGTTGTCTAATTACCTGCTTATTAATATTACATCGTTTCATAGAGTGTTGCTGATGCTTTAAAAATAAGTTTACGGAATATCTCCAGTATTAAAATTGCGAGTGAGAGAAATCAGTCGCTTTCTACCCCTGGAATTCTAGACCCCGGAAGAAATTAAAAACTTAAGTCTAGACGATGGTTGCGAAAACGGGAACCAAAGTTAATTCGCATGTTGACATGCAAACTAATAACTAATTTCGGGTAACGGTAACGAATAGCTTGGTACCGTTCCCGGGTTGTTATGAAGCCCCCTTAATAGGTTTCTAAGATCATCACGTTGTAGCTTGCGTTTCTCGCTACAACTCCGTAGAAATCTGTTACTCCTCGCGCACAGACCGAAATTTACTGACGTATAAAACGTCAAAATAATGAAGAAATGTTGAGCTCATAACGAATTTGAATACGTCCCGACAGACCAAGCGTTTCGTATTCAGTCACTACAAAGGCATATTTGCGTATACATCTCATACTGCTGTTTTAATGGTTTACGTTGCGAGCTCAGATTAATGTCAGTTTGTTGTTTATTTGTACGCCACTGGTGGAATCCCTAGCGTTGATTGTACCGGACAACGATCAGTAGTGACGTGCACGCAAAGATCCATTGATCCAAGTATAGTAAATATACTACTAAAAAATAAAAGCATTAACGTCAAATCAAATCAAACTAAATAATCGTCATTCATGTAATGCGGGCGGTTTCATTTAAAACAAAGTCATAGTAACCATGCAAATAAATATTGCAGATCAACATACTGAATATTTTTATGAAGTACTAATATTTAACTAAAAAATAAAGTATTGTATGCACCACGGGAGATATTGGTTGACTTATAAACCTCGGGCCAGAGGCCCTCGGTTTGCCCTGTCAACCTCGAGAGAAAAACATTCCATATCTCCCTTAATAATAATAATAATAATAATAGGTTTATTTCCCAACAGAACAAAAAAATATTCCAATTACAGGGAAATTTTACAATTAACAAATAAAAAATAAATAACTCTAATAGAATTAAAAACTAAAAATAATTATAGATAGTTTAGACTTAATTAACTTAATTTAACTAAAATTATGAAATTAAAGTGAACAATACAAAATACTATTTTATACATGTGTATACCTTTAACATAACAGGTTGTTGCAAATTGATTAATTACCTAATTAAATAAATAAAATGAACTAAGGAGCAAATATTGCCAACAGTTGGTTTTAAACATTTTGTATGTATCACTAAATATGTCACACGAATGATGCATAAATATCTATTAACCGTTATATACAATGACTGCTTTAGCATCCACGATGTTACAGACCAAATTTTTCAAATAGGATGATGTGAATGCTATAGCAATCACGTCTGCAAACGTGTTAGAGGGGAAATAAACAATTGATATATTTTATTTAAAAAACATACAATAAATCGGGTGTATAAATAGCCGATAATCTACAAATGGCGGTTATTCTTCTTAAAACTCTGAAAAGAAAATGTCGATGAAAAAATGTTCTATCATTCCACATCATGAGCCACTTAAAAGGAATATACATTAGGCAACATCACATTCATGTGCTGTCCTGTTTTTAAATAATCCCATGATTAATTATGTGGGATTAGAGTAGAAGGTAATATATAGATAGATCGGGGTTTATTTACAGATGTATATGCAAGGTAAAACAGATTATGAGTAAATAGTGTTGAGAGAAGTCTATTTTGGAAGTCATCTGGATGAGCGAGCTGTCCACAAGAGCGTTGGTGAAGCGACTGGATTGTTGTAGTGGAGTGTCCTGTCCCGACAACAGAAAACCTTCTTGAACTCTGCCAATAGCGATTGTTGTAAATGTTAAAAACAATCTCTGGTAAACATACTCTCATAATTCCAGACAATACATGTCGTGAATCCACCATCGCCACAAATTCTATTTAAAATGGTGTTGATAACATTCATTCGGTATATCTTATCATTTTCATAGAGCGGCAGGACCTTCATAAGATGAAATGGATAAAGGTTTTCTTGTAGGACCAAATGAGCGGTCTTGTTACTAGGCATATCTATTATAATCGGGTACTGTTGAAGGGATTTGCTCTTCAAGTTGGATTGTGCGACTCTGCTGTGGCCGACCATTGTTTGGATTTTTAGGCACAAACATACCTGTTTCACATAGCCGTTAATTTAGTCTTCGAAATACATTGGCAGAAGGATGCCTTTTATTTGGAAAACCTACACAATACTGTAGTTTTGCCATATATGCATTTCCATTACAGAAACCATACATCATGTAAGGGATATTTGGCATATTTGGGATGAAAATATAACACACACACTGACAAATAACTTTTAAACTAATCATACTACTGAAATTGCAGAGTTTTCTGTAAATTAATACAGTATAATAATGCATATTAAACATCTGGACCTCATGAAGTTTCACGAAGAATGGTACAACATTTTTGAACTAAGCTACTTAGAATTGTCACATGTAGATTATCCGCCAATTTATACATACCCGATATAAAAAAAACATATCTATGTTGTTGAACCAATAAAAACTAATCACTTGAACTGAAATCAGTATCACTGCCACTCTTGTCATTGTCTACATGAATAATAATTTCAGGAATATCCTCTATTACTTTGTCTCGATCATACCATTCCTTAATTATTTTTTCGGTATGACAAACATGTGCATGCCACACTTCTGGTGTACATTTTTGTAATGCTTTATTCCACATTTGCACCACTTTCTCATCTCCGAGGCCGTCTTCTCCTATGTGTCGTAATATGATTTTGCATGTGCCCAGATCATTTCGATGGCGTTGAAGTGACAGTGGTAAGGGGGCAATCTTAAAACATCATGTCCATGTTCTCGCAACAGTTGGTCTATTTTATATTTCTTTGGCTTTCTGTGAAACTTTGCTAAGTTCAGCAGTTCTACTTTAAACATTGATTTCTCATAATTAATATTATTTTTATCTAACCACTCAGCTATCTGCGCTTTTTTCCATGAAGAAGTTGGCTGCATTTCCACTTCTACGCTGTGGTATGATGCGTTGTCCATAATAATTAACGAAGGCTCTTCTAAATTTGGTATTAACTTACTTTCAACCCACTTAGTGAATAATTCTGCATTCATATCTCCATGATAATCTAATAATTTCGATTTTGTTGCAAAAACTAAACTTGCATTTTCTATGAAACCACCACTGCATCCAGCATGAAGAACAATGAAACGTTTTCCATCATATCCTCCAGGTTTTCGTACACTTTTAACATTGGCGTCCTGCCATGACTTCCTACGACTTCCTTTTGAAAAAATCCATGTTTCATCTATGAACACGGGAGTACGACTAAATGTTGAATTTGTATTGTCCATGTACAATCTTAGAAACGATGCTCTCGTAGAAGCTATTATGGGTGTCTCCATCAACGCCCTTCGGTTATCGTCCTTCTCAAATTTAAATCCTAGATAGAAAAGTAACGTTCGTAGCGAACCATAACTAAAATTCAATGCCAATTCTTGACGCAGTTCTTCTTTTAACAAATTAATCTACACATGTTTTCCTAAAATTAAACAATATCTGCTTAATACTGCCTAAAGCAGAAATAATCATTAGTGTTGCGCAAGTGCGTAACAATTTATTTATAATGGTATAATTATACCATTCCCTAAATATTCCCACCAATAATAATTTACTTACTTGCTGCATATAAATTGTACAACATATTACGAACTGCCATTTTAGCACCCTCGTCTAAGTCTTGAGTTTTCGATTTCTTCCGGGGTCTAGATTTTCCAGGGGTTGAAAGCGACTGATTTCTCTCACTCGCAATTTTAATACTGGAGATAGTCCGTAAACTTATTTTAAAGCATCAGCAACTCTCTATGAAACGATGTAATATTAATAAGCAGGTAACTAGACAACAAAGAAAGAAATTACCTCTTGAACAGCATTCAGTGAAATTAAAGGACCGTTGTTTTCCTTTTCTGCTGTAAAATAGGCCATTAGATTGACCACGAGATTCCGCGACTGAGAATTTAGACGTTTGTCCGGCATTTTGAGGTTAGGCCAAGCGATTTCACTGATTGTTATAGAAGTTCTAAAAAGAACTGTTTTTTATATATCACGAAGCAATGTTTATCACGACGTGTTTATGTTACGACACAAAATGTACTGTATACGTTGTAAAATCGAAAAAATATGCAAAAACGAACACAAAACGGAAAACACTGCTTATAGCGCCGCCACTGCATTACGAATCACGAAATGACTTACGGACCAAGGTTTTGTCTTTGTTCAACGCATGGTTTTACCACGGCACTCGGTACGTCCTCGCCATGGACGACATACGTACACATATTATTGTGTCTAATTTAACTTATCATAGAGGGAGTAAACATATGAAAATGTTGTCGGAGATAGGTTCAGCTAACTATGACGTGCACGCAAAGATCCATTGATTCAAGTATATATGCTCATCATCATAGTCAATTCTACAAACGTAAGGTAAAGCGCTAATAGACATAAAATTTTAATTAATAAGAGTTGCGTGGTATATTTTTAAATTATTTGACGGCTATAGGACATTGCTGCCATCTGGGTATAAATAAGTATCATTTGCGCATGCGTCGGATATAAACAACCATCATGACTGACAATTGTTTCTGAAGGTGTTCATGTTTTGCAATTTTCGCTATATTGCTTAGTGGTTTTGATAAGGAAACAAGTTGTTGTATTAATATATATTTATGTTAAGCTCTTCAGGGTAAGTGAATATATGTCTTTTTATGTTTTAATGAATATTTGTAGAGGTAATGACAAGGCAAAATAGTAAAATGTTGATTTGTTTGGGCAGTGTGGGGGTGGCCAACTACTAGCATCTATTTTTTCAAGAAAATGAGTAAATGGCCGGAATGGCAACTACTAAATATTTTACTACCCATCCCTTTTGGTCAAAACCATTCAATTCATATCTAAATTTAAATAAATAAATCAATTGGCCTGACAATATTTGCTTTTTATTACATATTTTTAGTAGTGGGCCAAGTTATAGTTGTTTGTACAAAATGGGCCCATATTGATGTTACTTGTGTCTTCCATTTTAGATGCCGGGGAAGAAGGGACATTTTCTCGCGTACACCGAGGAAGCAATGATGAGTGCTGTAAATGCCGTAAGTTTGAGGAAGATATCTGTTACGAAAGCAGCCGAAACGTTTGGTGTTCCTACACACACATTAAAAACCAAGTTGGATGGAAAATCTCCTATGGAAAGAAGAATGGGTCCTACACCTGTGCTCACTAAGGAAGAAGAAGAAAGAATTTGCAACTGGATAATTAAGATGTCAAAATCTGGATTTCCAGCGGAACAACTTATTGTAAGCGTAGAAACTTATCTTAAAGAAATAAAGAGGGGATGCCCTTTCTTTAAAGATGAGAAACCTGGCAAAACCTTTGTGAAATTGTTTATGCGAAGAAAACCATAGCAACGCGAATTTCTCAGAACCTTACATTGACTAGGGCCGCCGTAACTGAAGATATTCTTCATTAGTGGATTGATCGAGTTTATAAGGAACTTGTTGAGATGGATTGTGCTGATGTATTAAATGACCCTTCCCGAGTTTTCAATAGCGACGAGACGGCTTTCTTTTTAGCTCTGAGGGGGCCCAAAGTTCTTGCAAAAAAAGGGGCGAAAAATGTCTACTCGCAAGTAAATCCGGACGAAAAATAATGTTTGACGGTCCTCGTTACAGATAGTGCTGCCGGTGCTCTAGCACCCTCAACCATTTTTACAGTTATAAGCGCATCCCGTCCAATATAGCGGATAACTTTCCACAAGATTGGGCTATAGGAAAAACGGACTCAGGATGGATGACCTGTGAGTCATTTTTTGAATTCATTGCCGATATGTTCCATCCGTGGCTAGTTTCACAACAAATAGTTTTTCCTGTAATACTGTTTATTGATGGCCATGTGTCGCACTTATCATTACAGACGAGTACGTTTTGTGAAGAGAATAAGATAGTGCTGGTAGCTCTGTGTCCAAATGCTACTCACCTAATACAACCCATGGATGTGGCTGTTTTTAAGCCCCTTAAAGAGGTTTAGAAAAAGAGGGTGCACAAGTGGAGGATTAAACAAATTGCAAGGGATGAAGCCCCATTGTTAAAGAAAAAAGACTTTGCAAAACTGTTGCATGAAGTTTTCGATGCAACAATAAAAGAAACTGCTTTGATTAATAGTTTCCGCAAGTATGGCTTGGTACCGTGAAACCCGCAGGCTGTATCCATATCAAATTCCGAATATAATAATAATGTCAACAACAACAGTGAGCACATCCTATACCTGAAGAGAGGGTTGCGATTTATAGAAGAAAATTTTAATTCTGAAACCATCAACGCTTTCGAATCTACAATTGGGCCATGGTCAGGCAATTTTTCTGATTTTTTACTCTTCGGGTTGTGGAAAAAAACGACCACGCAACTTGAAATCTATCAAATAGAGGGAGAAGACAGCGTGCTAGCGTTGTCACCATTTAACCGCAGTCGTTTTGGAGATGATATGTGGAATATTGAAGGAATTTCAAGTGAAATCCCTCGAGTTACCTCTTCTGAATTAACAGTCACCGAAGTTGCAGATAACCTATCTTAACCAGATGCCCCTGGCGACAGCCAATGATAGCCAAATGTGGACGCCCCTGCAAATAGCCAACCACAGCCAGCAGTCTATGACACTGCCGACATCCAACCTCAGCCAGGAGAGGATGCCCATGTTGACAGCCAACCTCAGCCAGTAGTGGATGTCCCTGACGACAACCAACCACAGTTAGCAATTGCTGGCCCGAACCAGGCAGCAGTTAATAATGTTCCTAGTCCATTTAAAAAAACACTTTAGAGAAGGATACGCCAAAAAATAAAAGGTTGAAAGAAAAATACCTGAAAAAAAAATACAACGGAAAGAAGAACTCGAACAGTTGAAGATTGAAAGAATCAGAGAAAGGGAGGGAAAGAAAATCGAAAAAGAACAATTGAAACGGATGAAGGCTGAGCAAAAGAAAACTGTGAAAGTTAAGAGGGCAAGGAATAAAATAAGTTTCTCTTCAACTAGTTCTGACTGAAGTGCAATAGTTTCCTCAGGAGAAAGCGTCATGGATGAAGAAGAACCTACCAGTATGACCTGGAAACCCCCCCGAAAGTTCAATGGTGAATTAGTGATTGTAAATTACGACGACAAATACTATCCTGGTGTGATTGTCAACGCTTCGGAAGCTACAGCTTCCATTTCTGCCATGCAACCGATAGGAGGGCTATGAAAATGGCCTAATCGCCCTGATATTTTAGATTACCCTTGGGAATCAATGTTGGCTGGAGTAGAAGAACCAAAGAAGACTAGCAAGACCCGCAATTTATTCAGTGTTCCTGAATTGGCTTTTTTACTGAAATAAAATGGCTTTTGATACATAAAATCTTTTATGTTTGACTGTACGAAAATAGTAACTTTGTGGGTTTGTTTTTAGGCCAAAATGTACGCCATTTCGTACTAGTCCCATAATTGATAAAGTAAATTGGATGTCAGTGTCAGAAATGACAGATTTTAATTTTGGTTAGAACACCTAATAAATACAATGCAAATTACTCATGCAAAAGAGAGATCAACTATGATAGTGGTTTATAGCGATAGTACTTACTATTATTCATTACACTTACTCCTGAAGAAATTTGCAAGGTTTGGACGTTTATAATATTTTTGCGCTCGAAGAGTACGGATGTGTAGTGTGCCGCTCGTGCTAAAACGTAAAAATAAGTGATTAAATTAGAACTATTAAAATTAAAAACAACAATGCCCGATCTAAGATCGAAAGGGACAGACGAGACTATATTAAATATCTTGAAAAGTGCGGAATTTTCGGAGATAATTAAAACAGTAGTGAATAAAGAAGTTAAACAGTTAAACAGGGCAATTTCAGAGCTAAAAAATGAAGTACGAGTACTCCGCGAGTCGAATAAAGATTTGATTACATTATTTTCAAACAAAAATCAATTTCTATCGGATAAAAATGATACGGATGCTAATAATTTGTCTAATAATGAATCTAATTGTGGCAACCACGCATCGAACTCGCAATCGAACGCGATAGTGGACAACCATAAAAAGCCGGTCGCAGATAACTCTATACAGGACCGGAATAAATATAGAAATATTAACAGCCAAAATAACACCGTAAATACGGAAACCCAAATGAATGAATGGCAATTCCCAAGAACAAGAAAAAGAAATAACAGGATGGATACAATCTACGGAAGCGCATCACCGGACGTTCCAATTAAAGGTGCCACAAAATATGCACACTTGCATGTTTATAGGCTTGAACCCAATTTATCTGAAGAAGATCTTACGAGTTATTTAAAATCCAGATTTCATACATGTTAAATGCATTAAGATGGTTTCTAAGTTTCCTGAAGAATACTCCTCTTTTAAGGTATCAGTCCCCATAACAGACCTGGGGAGAATCAAAGAGCCACAAATTTGGCCGGAGTATGTTTGCTTGAATAATATTTTAGCAAGACTACATCGGGAAAAAACCGAGGCATAATTGGTAACACCGTTATTTACAATATTTTGCACCAGAACGTTCAATGCCTATCAAATTGTGTAAATCAATTAATCTGTTTAATAGAAGAAATCAAAAATATTTCTGTGTTATGCCTAACTGAACATTGGCAAACGAATGATCAATTGGATGTGATACATTTGAAGAACTTCAATCTGGTTTCGAAATACTGTCGCCCTCCTGGAGAACATGGTGGAAGTGCAATATATGTCTCATCGAACTTTCATGGAAAGCCCATAAAAAAACTAAATCGCTTGGCTTGCGCTAGAGTGTTTGAGTGTTGCAGTGCCGAAATTAAACTCGACAATAAAAATTCAGTTTTAATCTTATGTATCTATAGGCCGCCAGATTATGAGTTGACGTATTTCAATTTATTTCTAGAGAAATTAAATGCTGCTATGGTTATATTAGCCGAATCTGGTAAGCCATTTTTTATAATGGGCGATTTAAATGTGGATATCTTAAAAAACTAATACACAGAGCAATCAAGTAAGAGATCTTGTAAATTCTTTTAATCTTAATTTCTTGATAAACAGCCCAACCAGAATCACGGATAAGTCGAAAACATGCATTGATCATATGATTTCTAATTTACACTGGGAATATCAAACTCAAATTATATCCTCAGGTATCTCGGATCATACAGCACAATGTTTAACGTATAAAGTTCCTATTTTAACACCTATTAATAAATGTATTTATAAAATTAGAACTTATTCGGATGAATCTATACAAAGCTTCATTAACGACCTAAGTGATGAAAGGTTTTCAAATGTCTACGAGTCTTCAGATGTTAACAAAAAATATGAAAACTTCGCAAACACATTTTTAATTTATTTTAATAAACACTTTCCTTTAGTAAACAAAAAAGAGTACTTTAAGAAGAATAGCTACAATTTCAATTCGCCGAATATTGTTTCATGTAAAAATGAAATCATATTGTTGCAAACTATCTCACAGTGCAGACCAGAATTAGGTGAACAACTTAAATTTAAAAAACGTGAATATAGTCAACTATTAAAGCAGTCTAGAAGTGACCACTATGAATCTCAGCTGCGTGAATCTCAATCCAAATAAAAAACAATGTGGCAAATTGTGAATGATATAACCGGACCAAAAAACTCAAATATCTTACCTAATGATGAAAATTTACTAAATTCTTCAAATAAATTCAACAAACTTTTTAATGAAAAAGCACCTGAACTAGTCGCTTGTTTGCCTGATATACCATATACCTGTAATATTCCTCTTAATGCATCTTCACTTTTCCTAAACCCCTGCGATAGTGCGGAATTGATTTCAATTACTAACTTCATGGAGGGTAAGAAAAGTTATGGTTACGACGAAATGTATATTATTAAAAAATGTATAAACCAAATAGTGCTCCCCCTTTGTGATATAATAAATTGCTCACTTGAAACTGGCATCTTTCCGGATAATTTAAAATTTGCCCTAATTAAACCAATATATAAATGCGGTGATAAAGATGACATCGAAAACTATCGGCCAATAAGCCTATTAAGCTCGTTCTCTAAAATATTGGAAGCAGTAATGTACCGAAGATTGGTAAATTTCTTCAAGTGTAACAATTTATTTTGTGCTAGTCAACATGGTTTTCTATCCGGAAAGGGAGTAGACACAGCTCTCTTTGATTATACCACTTCTATCCTTTCAGCATTTGATGAAAGAAATCTTGCCTGTGGAATTTTTCTGGATTTAACCAGAGCTTTTGACTACATAGAACATGCAATATTATTAACTAAATTACATCATTACGGTGTAAGAGGTGTTGCACAGCAGTGGCTCCGCTCCTATCTTTCGGGACGGAGTCATGCTGTTAAAATTCGTCGTGATGGCGTGGATGTTTGGTCAGGGGTTCTGCCTGTGGGTATGGGCCTCTCGCAGGGCAGTATTCTAGGTCCATTATTGTTTGTTATTTACGCTATTGATCTTGCAGTTACAGTAGGTGATAATAGAATCATCAGTTATGCCGATGATACGAATTTGTTTTTCAAAGGTCCAAACCTACCTGAAATACTGAAAGAAGCAGGCACTACTTTAGATAAGGTCAAAGAGTGGCTGATATTTAATAAATTAGTTCTAAACGAAAAAAAAACTAAAACTATATTGTTTAAGACAAGCCAAGTGTTGCAAACCCCATCTACGTCAAATTTTGGTGGGCATAAATGGTATTTCAGCAACAGCACAAAATTTCTCGGAATATTCCTTGATGAAACACTAAATTTTAAAGAACGCTTAGAATATCTATGTAGCAAACTAAGCAAAGTCTGTTATGCATTAAGAGTATTGTCTAGGACGGTTGAGAGCAACGTGACCAATCTGGTTTACGAAGCAAACTTTTGTTCACTTCTCAGGTATGGAATACTATTTTGGGGTCTCTCTACTAATGCGGATCGGGCCTTATCATCCAGAAAAGGGCTCTAAGAATTATTACTAAAATCAGTTCTCGTGATTCATGCAGAGGAGTATTTAAGATGAACAAACGTTTAACTTTGATGGGTGTATATGTACACGAGTGTGCCAAATTTTGGTTTAAAAACAAACATAAATTTGAGAAATGCGCCTCAACATCACTTCATTTAACACGAAATTGCAGCTATAATTACCCAAACCATAGGTTATATAAATTGGAAAAAGGTGCATATTATTCATGCTTAAAAATAATCAATAATCTTCCGAGTAGAGTTAAATCTATTAAAAATTATCCTGAATTTAAAACTATTGTATATAACTTGATATGTGAAGTTGAACCATACACTATAAGTGAATTTTTCGATGTTAGATTAACTTAGCTTTTTAATTTTGTCCATTGTGCTTTGACTTGTTTCTGTAACCAAACATCCACTATTTTGTGTATTCTCGTATCTACAGAAATAAATGTATTATTATTATTATTATTATTGTGCGACTTAGATTGTTTAACCTAATCATCCTTTCTCTACGAAATTTATAATGACTGATATTAGTGTGGCAGCAAATGCACACTATGATTAAAATATATATAAATAAATTGCTTCATCTTGTATTTTAAAAGTATTCCAAAAATGATAAAAGCAGTCGAACATAAAGCTTTGTATGTAACTCGTCCATAATAGCACTTCATGGACTCGCCTCCGTTATTAGTCTCTCTCGCTTCGCTCGCTCGGCCATAAAACGTCTCGTCCAAGAAAGTGCTATATTGTGGACTTATATTGTGTGTTATATAAATAGTTATTATTGTCTCCCCTTTTATCTCTCACTTATGAATAGTATCAAAAAAGGCTATGTTGGTAAAATATTGCCTTAAATATAGTTGGCCAATTACTGGTTAGAAAAATAGCCATTGAATTTTGATGATTTTCAAGTGGCCAACTACCGAGACAAAAACATCAGGTTATTTCCTTATTTTTTTTCCTTGACTACCAAAAGCTTACCATACATTCCTTATGTTATTTAAGATTGATAAACCAACTATAAAATCCTACTTCGG
Organism: Ocypus olens; assembly: GCA_910593695.2. Classification (NCBI taxonomy): domain Eukaryota; kingdom Metazoa; phylum Arthropoda; class Insecta; order Coleoptera; family Staphylinidae; genus Ocypus; species Ocypus olens. The sequence goes on along the minus strand of OU343052.1, from coordinate 20,849,986 downwards.
TCAAAAATGAAGAAATAACTTATTAGCCAGCCCTCAAAAACCCCCCGAAACGACCTTAAGTGTCCATCTACTAGCGCTTTACTTTATGTCTTCTGAGCGTTGATAAAAGTATGGACAGCAGTGCCCACCGCTCGAAAACGGGTGGCAATGGTTACACGAAAAAGCCGTTTTATCGTCAATAGTAGAAACGCATGTCTTCTGAGCGTTGATGCAAGTACCGATAGCACTACTCGAAACGTGTGGCGTTTATTAGATAAAAAAGCCATTATAGCGCATGTCTACCTTGACGCAACGCTCATCAGAGCCGTCAGTTATCCGTCAGTAGCGTGCACTAGCTGTTTTTAATTTGAAAATTGATCGAGTGTTTCGGTTTGCTTTAGTTTCTCATTAGTTCTTATTGTTTTTCATATAGTGTATTAGTTCGTAGTATTTCTCGTGTTGTATATTAATTTCATTTAGTATCAATATAATAAACTGTTATATCATCAAAATCGAAGAAATTAACATAATGGCCACATTCCCATTTTCTTAAACTGCATTCCAATAAGGTATTAATCGGCATGAGACGTAATGTCAAGAGTTCAATTAGGTGTTGGAATGTCAGATAAAAATCTGTGGTTTGCTTTAACGTAGGATTCAGTAAAAAAAAACAACCCCATGCCTTTTATCCATACGCCAGTGCGCATTATTGTAACCCTGAACGGAACTTTGGAATTGATGATGTGACAGCCAACATTGGTGAAATAAACTATAGTTTACTCAGTGATTTTGTATAAGTAAATACCAATATAATCATACGTACCCTAGTACACCTATGAAGCCAACATGTATGTTGCGACTTTACCTGGTTCGGCACAACCCTGACCCTCCGCATTTACATATTATTGCCATGGTCCGTTCCAAGTAACGACCCTTAATGTATTTTTATTGCATTCACTATTTGTTTCTTATGTTCGTTCCGAGTAACTACCCTTAATTTAGTTTTTATTGCATGCACCATTTAATTCTTCGCATTTATGGTGTTTGCCTAAAAGTGCGCTAAGTAAATAAGAGACAATAAACGGCTTACCGAGCAATTGTTCGAAACTGTGCGCAAATTGGACCAGGGGCCATAAACAGCTTAGCGAGTAATTCCAACATCGGCGTGAAGCTGCAAGATGCGTTTGAAGAAAATTGGGAACAAGGCAAGGTGGTGGTAATTTTCGGTTTATCAACTAATCATACAGATTTACATTAGCACCACTCAGTCTTAGACTCCACCTCCAGCCCCTTAGAGGAACGTCCAGAAATTCATCGAAGACACTTCCACTCAAGTCTTTAAGCATAGAAGATTTGCTACGGTCGCGATAATTTTACAAAACCTTTGTAAATTCATGTAAATATTGTTTGTTTTAATATGTGGCGTCACCTGGAGCATGGAATCAAGTGGCATGGCTGTGACGCGGGAGAGGTTGCGAGGCGACGAGAAAAAGGGAATAACACGGAGCACGACCAGATTCGCCATATTACCACCCCCCCCCCCCCCGCACTGCACAACGCAACCATAATATATATATATACCGAGTGTTTGGGATAAAGGGCGAACATAGGGATTTAACATGTAAAATTAAATATGTGTAATTATTTGCTCCCCTATTCATTTTAGAGAAAAATCGTAAAGGAATATTTTTTAGAGAATTAAAAACTGTAAATGTATCATTCATTTAATTTACGTTTGTACCAGCATACACCTCAGAAATAATAAAAATAAGTTTAACAATTTACCATTTAATAAAAACCCTTGCCATGACTTTGACAAATGTCATGTTTCATGTTATAGTGAAAATAATAATATTGCAAGTCAGATATCAATTCTAGTTATTACGATGAACAATAATCTGAGTTATTCCAATGAAGAGGGGGTATTCATTATTAAAACATTTTACAGTGGCGTCAGTTTACGCAGAGTTCGTGACTTATTTTCGGTTACATTTAACAATCGACCAATTCCGTCTGTATCAACAATTTCCAAATTTGTGAAAAAGTTCGAAAATACAGCAAGTGTAGCGGCAGATGATTCAAAAGGTATTTCAATAGTCCAATTTTAACAAATATTATTTCAAAAACATTAACATTGCAGGCAAACGGAAGAGAAGAAGCAACGATGAATTGGAAGAAAGAGTTTTGGGGTTGATAAATGCTGATCCAACAACTAGCATACGATGCATTGCTCGTGAGTGCAGCGTGTCTACATTCTCAGTGTATAAGATTCTGAATAAGCAGGGGTATTATCCCTACAAACATCAATGCCATCAGGAGATATTGGTAGTGGATGAAGAAAGCAGGCGTGTATTCTGCGAGATAGTGCAGGATCGATCAAACATAGACAAAAACTTTTTGCAGTCTATCTGTTTTACGGATGAATGCACGTTCACACTTAACAACGAGCCCAACACTCAGAACACGCGATACTGGACCCAAGAAAATCCGCGGATATGCCTTAGAACTAGAACCCAGTTCCCGCAAAAAATCAATATTTGGGCTGGTATTTTTAAAAATAATATTATTGGGCCGTTTGAAATATGTGGAAATTTAAATTCGAATTCTTATTTAGACCTTTTAATCAACCAGGTTGGCCCTGCGTTAGAAGAAGTTGCACGTGACAATCAGGAGATATGGTATCAGCATGATGGATGTCCAGCCCATTATGGTTTAAATGTAAGGGAATATTTAAATGCTAATTTTCCCAATTGCTGGATTGGTCGCGGTGGCACTATCAACTGGCCTCCAAGATCTCCTGATTTAGCACCATGTGATTTCTTTTTGTGGGGTCACTTGAAAAACAAAATTTACAAAAAACACCATCCAAATATTGAATCTTTGCGGGAAGCAATTTTTGCGGAATGCACATTGATTACAGATAGGCAGTTGGCTAATGTTAGACATGCATTTTATAACCGATTGGGTTATTGTTTACACCAGAACGGAGAACTTTTTGAGTACTTGCTCTAAAATTTCCTGTTGACCGCTGGTTACGGTAAAACCAAAAATATATCACGAACTGTGTGTAATCTGACACCACTTTAATTCAATTCATCGTTGCTTCTTCTGTTCCGTTTGCCTTTAATTTTAATATGTTTGAAATAATATTTGTTGAAATTGGACTATTGAAATACCTTTTGAATCATCTGCCGCTACACTTGCTGTATTTTCGAACTTTTTCACAAATTTGGAAATTGTTTATACAGACGGAATTGGTCGATTGTTAAATGTAACCGAAAATAAGTCACGAACTCTGTGTAAACTGACGCCACTGTAAATATTTTGATAATAAATAATACCCTCTCTCCATTGGAATAACTCATTATTGTTCATAGTAATAACAATGCGTGAATTGATATTTGGACGTGGATGGAACTGCGGGTTAAGGAGATTGAATGATTCGGGAAATTGGCGTCGGCTACGAGGCCATCTGCCATAATCATTGTATTGTAATATATCAGAAATTAAATGAATAACTGAATAATGAAAGACAAATGCAATGTCCATGGTCCCGAGCGAATATTCCGCGACCCCGAAATCGTTCGCCCGGGCTGGGATTCGAACCCTCGCGGCACGCGGTGCAACCGGCATAAGCGCTCGCTTGTACCCACTACACCAACGGGCCGCCCGAATTAATGTTTGACTAGTAAAATTATTCTCACCATAACATGACATTTGTCAAAGTCATGGCAAGGGTTTTTATTAAATGGTAAATTGTTAAACTTATTTTTATTATTTTTGAGGTGTATGCTGGTACAAACGTAAATTAAATGGATGATACATTTACAGTTTTTAATTCTCTAAAAAATATTCCTTTACGATTTTTCTCTAAAATGAATAGGGGAGCAAATAATTACACATATTTAATTTTACATGTTAAATCCCTATGTTCGCCCCTTATCCCAAACACTCGGTATATATATATATATATATATATATATATATATATATATATATATATATATATATATATATATACCGGGTGACCCAGGGTTCTGTAAAAGCCCCATAACGTATTTGCTATTTGAGATATCGACTTTTAGTTTTCTTGAACTGGTACCCACACTTATTCTACATATTTTAAAAATATGTATGTTTTTGTACAGGGTGTCCCACTATACATAACAGACCAAAGTTATGTTTTTTTAAATGGAACACCCTATATATTATACTTTATTTTCAACCCTCTTAATAAGCTAATAAAAATAGTATAAGATAGTAAAGGTCTATTATGGACGATTGGTTAGTTATGGGCAAATTTGTACCAAAAACAAGGACACATTGCAAAAATTGCAGAAGTGCTCCTAGCAAAGCCATCGTCATTTTTTATACACTGAAGAATTTTCCACATCATAAAGAATAATACAAATCGGCTTTGGTTCTTTTTTATTGATACTGCTATACAGGGTGTCAACATACGCAAAATATTGGATAACTATTTTTTTTCAAATGGAACACCCTATATATCTTGCCACCAGTGCATGGAATTTTTAATAAGCTTTCCAATGATGTACAATTTGTATAATGAAATATTAAGGATTCTTGAGATTTATCCATAAAAACATTTTTCTTTTGTCGCCTCCTGCTCACTTTTGGATTTTCAGCCAAAACTATGCATTTCTGAAAAAATAATAGGAGACCAAAGTTGTAGAGCGGAAAATTTTCGATCGATATAGGTCTTTCGACTTTTCCAATAATGCGTGCATTGCCCGCCAGAGTGCCCAAAATCGAGACCGTATATGCATTTTAGCGTTTTTCTCAAATTTTTTGTTAATTAATTGCACTATACTTTATTTTCCACGTCCTCTAGCAGAAAACTGGGTAATTATAGAATTATTCAAATGACCTACATCTATTGAAAAAATTCCGCTCTACAACTCTTAAAAGAAGCAATTTTTGCCCAAAAAGCATCGTTTTCGCTAAAAATACAAAAAACCATTGAAAAACGCAAAAATTGATACATACATTTTCAATTTGCATTTTAGGGAAAACTATGCATTTTTGGCAAAAATTGCTTCTATTAAGAGTTGTAGAGCGGAACATTTTCAATCGATATGGGCCATTTTCATTTCCCTATAATTTCCCGTTTTTCCGCTAGAGGGTGCGGAAAATAAAGTATAGTGCAATTTATTAATAAAAAAATTGAAAAGAAAACGCTAAAATGCATATACGGTCACGATTTTGCGCGCTCTGGCGGGTAATGCAGGCATTATCTTAAAAGTTGAAAGAACCACATCGATCGGAAATTTTTCGCTCTACAACTTTGGTCTCTTATAATTTTTCATGAAAATGTATAGTTTTGTCTGAAAATCCAAAAATCAGCGGAAGGTGGCAAAAGAAATATGTTTTTATTGATAAATCTCAAGAATCCTTAATATTTTGTTATACAAACTGTATATCATTGGAAAGCTTATTATAAATGCCATAGATTGGTGGCAACTTATATAGGGTGTTCCATTTGAAAAAAAAAGTTATCCATTGTTTTGCCTATGTTGACACCCTGTATATCACTATGATTAAAAAAGAACCAAAGCCGATGTGTATTATTCTTTATGATGTGGGAAATTTCTAGTGTATAAATAATGATGCTATCTTTGCTAGGAACGCTTCTGCAATGTTTTCAATGTGTACATGTTTTTGCCACAAATTTGCCCATAACTAGCCAATCGTCCATAATAGACCCATACTATCTTATACTATTTTTATCAGCTTCTCAAGAGGGTTGAAAATAAAGTATAAAATATAGGGTGTTCCATTTAAAAAAACATAACTTTGTTCCGTTATGTATATTGGGACACCCTGTACAAAAACATACATATTTTTAAAATATGTAGAATAAGTGTGGGTACCATTTCAAGAAAACTAGAAGTCGATATCTCAAATAGCAAACAAGTTACGGGGCTTTTACAGATCCTTGGGTCACCCGGTATATATATATATATATATATATATATATATATATATATATATATATATATATATATAAATAAAAGTTTAGGGAAGTAACGCCGTCAAATGTAAATGTAGGGAGAAGATATCGGGTGTGGTCACGGCCTGGGCTAGTAAATGAAACGGTTTTTATCTAGTTCCAATATTTCGCCATTTATTTTTATGGCTTCATCAGGGATGACTAAAAATGAATACAATTTTTGTGAAATGTGCTTGAATGAGGTTATGTATAAAATGAACTTACGATATGTGTTCCAAACTTAATAATAAACATAGCAAACGGCGTCTAATTGTTAAAACATTGCACACTGCACAGTAACAACATCTGCGTGGTATAAAAATTATATTTTAAAACGATATATAAAAGTCATGAGATTAAAAATAAAATCCTCGATCAACGAGGACGCGTGTAAATGATAATGGCGGACATCGGTGTGAGCTGAGTGCTATACGTGTGCGTCCTCGTTGCCGGAAACCACTCTGATTTGCAGGTTGGGAAACCGTAGAACACAGAACACATACCTTTAGAAGTGAAACCTGCATGTTAAATTTCGGAAACACGATTTTTGGCGCCGCCTGGTGTCGGGGTGGCAAATTACTACGATTTCCGCCAAAATTTAAAAATGTTATACTCGCCTACACGATATATTTCAATTTAATAACACTAAAAATATAATCAATTATGTTTTTTGAGCACATAATTGATTATACTTTTAGATAGTACATAAATGAAGAAGTTACTGGTTTTGGTAAAAGAAGAAAGATTGGATTTCACAAAATAAAAATAAAAATAGGCTTACATGGAAAAAATATATTTAACAGAATAATTATATACATTATTATTAAAAAAAATATCAAATATATCACAACAATCGGGTATTAGGGTCTTGTCCAGGTGCAATGTTCCATCATGTCTCTTCATTCTTCTTAGGATATTTCTTTCAGGCGTCGTAACAGGTCAGTTGTTTGCTCGTATCCAGGATTCATGGCATTAAAATAGTTAAAAAAAGTAAATTAGTGTAGTTATATTGTCTTACTTCTTGGTGTCGGAACAGCATTGCAATTTAATTTTTTGCGGAAATGGTTAACAAAATGTTTATGAATAAAATGATCTTCATATGAATGAAAATTTAAACAATGAAGACTGTTCAATATTACAAATGGTTTTCCATGTTTTAAGATATTATTAATTTTTGGGAAATTTATAGAAATGTTTATTTTTGTAGTCGACATTAGTTATATTGGAAAAGAAAGAATTTTGACATTCTGGATATTTACAAGAATATTTAATACGGCCATTTGATGTTTCCATTACTAATAAATACAATTGACGAGTTTAGAAGACAGAATATATAATAACTTACCTTCAAACATGAATTATTAGCACTCACAGCACTATTGAGGTTAGTTAATGCAAATGGCGAGACTCATTAAGCGTTGCCGCATATACATCGAAGTATACAATATACAATGCACATGATTATATTTAATAAACAGTAATATTATACTTTCATGAGTTATTATGACAAATATAAGCGATAATGAGTCTAATTATGTTTAAAACATAATTTTAATTGTTAAAATTATTACTTTGTAGTGAAATTTAAAGATTATTAAAAACGGTAATCCCCATAATAAGATCTTTGATAAATCTGGCAACATCGAGGGAACCATCTTTACAAAAGCGGCAAATTTGAAATTCCCCCTCGCCCCACTGTCCTGGGGTGGCCCACATACTTTCGTGTTGCCGATATTCGTATCTTGGCTTCATCCCCGTGCCGTAGAACCAGATAGGCTGTCGGCAACGCGGCGCGGCGGCGGGAAATATGAATTTGAAATTTTGAACTATTTAAAGTTAAGGTCACAAGATTGACAATTAACTTATGTAAAAACTAAATACTATTCACTACTGCACCTTTTATCGCCTGGTTGAGTGAAGCTCCAAAGGTAAAATTACTGAAGGTATTATGTTGAGACAAAATTCAAAGAAAAAAACCAAGGATACTGAAGGTATATTTACTAACAGGAGAAGGTGGCAGTAGTAATTAATGTAGTGATGTGGATATCACAGAGGGAAGAGTTGAAAAAACATGTGAGGTGTGAAGTATGAAGGCAAGGGGGCTTGTAGCTGAGGTCAAGGGGACGGAGCATGAAGTGATTTACATAATAAAAACGCATAGCTGGAACTGAGCCCTTCAGTGTCAGACCGGAAGTTCATAGTGTCAGGCTGCTTGGAGATGTGAACCATCTCCAAGAACAGTCTGGCCCTATATTGAAACTCCCGGTCCAACATCTCCGTGTTCTCAAGATCCACGTTATGCAGAGTGGTATTTGCGTGGGTAGCAAGCGCACATGAATTTTTATTATGTTTTATATCACTCCTATGCTGCGCAACCCCTGACTTCAGCCACTGCCCCGTCTGTCCGACATACTTCTTATTACAGTCCTTACATGGAATAAGGTAGATGACACCACTAATCTGTGAGGGAGGAATTTTGCTTTTGGTAACTGAAAATAATAATCTGATCTGTTACAGGTTGTATTTAGCAATTCTAATGTTGTCTGCTCTGAGGACATTTACGATTTCATTTGTGAGACCTGGGATGTATGGGATTTTTCTGTATTCAAATGGAACAGGAGGATCGGGGGGTTGTGGGTTTATAATTGGTACGTCGGCGGTTTGACCTGGGGAATTGTAAATGATTTTCCTAACTAAATTTTGAGGGTAACCATTATTTCTGAATGTAATTTCTAGTTTCCGGAGGTTAGTAAGTAATAGGGAGGGATGACACATTTTCTGTACTCTGTTTTTTTATTCCAATAAGTGTATTCACCTTTTGAGATGTTGGGTGATTGGAATTAAAGTTGATGTAACGGCCAGAGGCTGTTGGTTTCTGGTACCAAAGAAAATTGTGTTGTCATCCCTCCTTATCACCCTAACGTCCAGGAAGGGGACACTATTTTGTGATTCTATTTCTACTGTAAATTGGATATGAGTGTTGAAAGAATTGAACATATCTATTGTCTGTTGAATTTTATCTTTAGGGACAGCCAAGATCAGATCGTCGACGTATTTTTTGATGAGTGGTAATTGGAAGGGTAGCAGGGGGATGATGTTGTCCAGGACATAGTCCATGATAATGTTTGCTATAATGGGACTAAGTGAAGATCCCATAGGGGTGCCAAAAATCTGTAAGTAAAATATTTCCCGCCGCCGCGCCGCGTTGCCGACAGCCTGTCTGGTACTACGGTTTCCCAACCTGCAAATCAGAGTGGTTTCCGGCAACGAGGACGCACACGTACAGCACTCAGCTCACACTGATGTCCGCCATTATCATTTACACGCGTCCTCGTTGATCGAGGATTTTATTTTTAATCTCATGACTTTTATATATCGTTTTAAAATGTAATTTTTATACCACGCAGATGTTGTTACTGTGCAGTGTGCAATGTTTTAACAATTAGACGCCGTTTGCTATGTTTATTATTAAGTTTGGAACACATATCGTAAGTTCATTTTATACATAACCTCATTCAAGCACATTTCACAAAAATTGTATTCATTTTTAGTCATCCCTGATGAAGCCATAAAAATAAATGGCGAAATATTGGAACTAGATAAAAACCGTTTCATTTACTAGCCCAGGCCATGACCACACCCGATATCTTCTCCCTATATCTAAATAAACCTAGAATGCATCAAATACAACAAATATATTAATTTGTTCTAACACTTATAAATATTTGTAACTTGACATCCAAAATGTGGTACTCCGAATAAGTTGAACGAAACGGATACAAATCCGCAACATTTGGTCCTTCAAACCGGATAATCGTAACAATGTTCAACGTGCTGTTTTATACCCTCGTCGTTTTATTGTACATTAATTCCTAGAACGATACCTCACTCGCGATCGCGAAGCGAGCGAGCAAACCTACGACGTGCGTTAGGTACGTAATCTTACATAACCTGTATCAGTTGTTATTTGTTTACAGTTTATTCCGTGAGTGCGTTTTTAGTTATTATCTCTTTATACTAACAAATTGGGCCGGAAGTGCATTCTTTGTAGTGCTTCCCAAGAAATTTAATTGGCTATGTCATTCCAGTACTTCCGTTTATTGCGCGCGTACGAGCACCCAGCGGTGTAGATGCACGGGCTGCGGGAAGGATAGAAATATACGAGGGGCGACTGAAAAGTGAGTGCGGAATGGTCGAGAGATAAATGGGTAGTCGCCAGCGCACAAATAGTTGCGGGGATCTCAAACAGTTTTTTGAGCAAGTGAGCTTAGAGGAAAAGGGGTGAAGAAAGCGGAACTGATACGATGGAGGCGAAAATTGATAAGTTGCTAAGCAAATTTGAGAAATTGGAAGGGAGGTTGTATGAGTATAACGAGCACATAAAGGAAATCAAAAAGGAAATAAGACAAATAAGACATAAAGAGCAAACATGAGAGGTGGAGAAGAAGAAATTAACCGATAGGATTGTGAAGCTGGAAAATATGGAGGAAATCAGAGAGAAGGGAAGAAGAAGGAATAATATAATTTTAAATGGAATAAGTGAGGAAGGGGACGTGGAAGAGGTGGTGAATAAGCTAGCAGAGAGTATGAAAATCGCGATACACTTTGAAGAGGCAGTGAGGCTAGGAGTTAAGAAGGAGGGAAAGAAACGGCCAATTCTAGTTAGATGTGCGAACATGGAGGATAAGCAGCGAATGATGGCAAAGAAGAGTAGCTTAAGGGACGCAAAGAGTACTATTTACATAGATGATGACCTCACGAAAAACGAGAGAGAGATTCAGATTAAAATTAAAAGGACAGCATGGGAAGAAAGAAACAAAGGGAAGAAAGTACAAGTATACTATCAAAAAATACGTGTAGAGAATGAGTGGTGGACTTGGAATACGGAGATGGGGGCTTTGGAGAAGGGGACATGGGGGTCAAAAAACGTGCGCAAGGACCAGGGGAGAGGAGTGGAAGAGGAAGGAAAGTAGATAACATACGAGGGGGAGGGAATGTGTCGTTTTGGAACGTCAAGCAACGAGACAAGGAGGGAGCAAGAGGAGCAAAAAAAATGAGAAGGGAGGAGGAAGCAGGAGCAGAGGAGGGGGAAGATAGGATGAGAAAGCAGGAAGTGAAAAAAAAGAAACTGAGGTAGAACGAAAAGAAGGAGAGGAAGTGAGGGGGAAGGTTAAGGGGAGCTGTGATGGAAGAGACAGAGGGGCAGAGGGAAGGCAGGGGCAGAAGTCTAGTGAGAAAGGCAGGTGGCGAGGAGATACAGGTGGGGTAGTGAGGATAGAAGGCTCGGTAACAATGGGGTTTTGGAACATAGCGGAAATAAAGTCAAAGGGCAAGGAGGGTAGGTGGAAGAAGGACTTTAAGGATTGGGTGGCTGGGAAAGACGTAGTGGGGATAGTAGAGACATGGATGGTGAAGGAGGAATGAAGGAGGCAACAAGATGTGCGATGAAAGGGAGAGCGAAGGGGGGAATCTTAGTTGGATGGAGAGAGGACAGGAAAGGTGGCAAGATGGAGATTATGGAGGGAGGCGAATGGCTGATGTGGTTGAAATGGCAACTGGGAAGATACCAGATTGATGTGGGAGTGGTTTACGTTAGTAAAAACTGGGGAGAGATTAAAAGGGAGATAGATAAGAGAGCTGGGGAAGGAGGAAGGTGGATGGTGGGGGGAGACTTCAATGCAAGGATAGGTGAGATGGGTGGAGGTATTGGGGAGAACGGGGCGATGAAGAAAAGAAATTCGCAAGATAAGCACATAAATGGAGATGGCAGAAGGATGAGGAAGTGGGCGATGGAGGAGGGATGGGAAATACTAAATGGATGCACAGAAGGGGATTGGGAAGGGAAGAGGACATACATCGGACCTTGGGGATCATCAGTGATTGACTATATAGCAATCAAAGGTATCTCGAGAGAAGAAGTGAGAAGAATGGAGGTGGAGGAAACCATGGGATCGGATCATTTGCCAATAAAAGTGGAGATACGGATGGACAAGGGGGAAGGAGTGGAACAAGAACAGGAAGTTGTGGGAATAGAGAGCGGGATAAGTGCAATTATACATATGAAGAAAAGGTTGGAGAAGGTGCAGTGGAATGAAGTTGTATCAATGGAGGAAATGGAGAAGGTCATACTGGGATGCAGAAGAAGAGTGAAGGGAAAGAAGGTGAATGAGAGTACGTGGTTTGATGAAGAATGTCAGCTGGCAAAGAGGGAAGTGAGGGAGGCAATGAGAGAATGCTTATGGAGCGGAGGGGAAGAGAGGCGGGTGGTGGCAGCTAGAAAAAAGTATGATAGTATATGTGAAAGGAAGAAGATACAGGCATTGGAGAGAACAAGTGAGGAAATGAGAAAGTGTAAGAGTGAAGCAGAAATGTGGAATATCCTGAAAAGAGGTGAAAAGAAGAGGCAGATAGGGGTATCAATACAAGAGTGGTCAGAGAAGTGCAAAGGAAGTAGCGGACGATCGGAGAGTATAGGGGACGGAGGACTAAGGGGAGTGATGGAGGATTTCTCAGAGGAGGAGGTTGAGAAAGCGTTTGAGGAAGTGAAACGAGGGAAAGCAGCAGGAATGGATGGACTGAAGGCGGAGATGTGAAAGGAGATAGGAAAAGAGGGAAAGGATAAGTTCAGGGAGCTGTTAAATTAAATGTGGAGAGGGGAAGCAGACTTACCTGCATCATGGAGAGTAGGTGTGGTATGCCCAGTTCACAAAGGAGGAGAGCACGGTAAGGTGGACAATTATAGAGGGATAACAGTCATGGGCAGTGGCTATAAAATTGCCATGATTGTGGTGAAGAACAGGTTGGAGAAAGAAGTAGAAGAGAAGAGGCTGCTACCGGAGACGCAGGGGGGTTTTAGAAAAGGGAGGGGCACCAGAGATCAGATCTTCACCCTGGCAAGGTTGGTAGAAAGAGTAATGGAAGAAAGAGGAAGTGTATATGCAGTGTTCCTGGACCTAAAGGCAGTGTATGATAGTATACCGAGGGAGAGCCTGATAGAGGGTTTGAGAAGAAAAGGGGTGAGTGACGGGATGGTAGACTGGATAAGAGGAATGGATGAGGAAACGTGGGCGGTAGCGAAAGTGGGAATGGAAGTGTCGGAGAAATTTAGAACGTTTAGGAAAGGACAAGCGGGTGGGGTGGTGGTTGGAAGAAGCAAGGTATGGATGTTGGCGTATGCGGATGATATGGTGTTAATGGCGAGAGACTGGGAAGGGATGAGGGATATGTTGAAGAGAGCGGAGAGGTATATGGATAAGAGAGGGCTGTGTGTGAATGTAGGGAATACGAAGTGGATGAGTTTTAGTAATAAAGGAAGGGAGGGAAGAGTGAGAGAAATAGAGTGGAAGGGTGAGAGAGTGGAAAGGGTTAAGGTGTTCAAATACCTGGGTTTCGTTTTTAAAGGTACGGGAGGGTACGTGGAACACTTGAAATGGATGCAGGGTAAGGCAAGGAAAGCGTGGGGCATGGTTTGGGGGAAGTGGGGAAAATGGATGGAAAACAATTTTAGAATGGCATGTAAATTGTGGGACGCATGTGTGAGAACGATCTTAATGTATGGTGTGGAAGTATGGGGGACGAAGGGGTATGAATGTGTAGAGAGAGAACAACGGTGGTTCTTGAAGCGTATGTTGGGGGTGGAAGAGTCCACGCCAGGGTACATACTGTAGCGTTAGTGATTTGGTACTTATTAAAAGTTCTCATATACAGTTAGCACGTCTTTATTTGCTTGTGACTTAAGCTCTTCTGCCGCCATGATCTCCCAACATTCTCTGTCTTATAGTCACCGCCTGCACATACAGTTGCCTATCTATATACTGCTTCAGAAAACAAATAGAGGGAATATGCAGAGTGTGGCAATGGAGAGAGTGGTTAGATATGAGATGAGGTTGTGCGAATTAGAGGAGGAGAGACTGGTGAAAGAGGTGCGGGAAACATGTGTGGGTGTAGGAGAGTACAAATGGAGAATGGAGCGAAAGAGAATATATGAGAGGGTGGGGTTGTCGAAAGCCAAAGCGAAGGATTGGATAAAGAGTGGAAGGAATGCGGCAGCGTGGGTGAAAGAGAAGGAGAAGGAAGTGGAAATTCAGGAGAGGCAGGGATGTATCAGGAAGAGTGAGTATAATGATATGTATGAAAGGTGGCAGGTGCATGGGAGGTTGCCAAGACACCTGGGTGAGAAGGGGCTGGGCAGGGAGGAAATGGTGACGCTGGCAAGAGCCAGGTGTGGATCAGGAGAGAGAGGGAGAAAAGTATGGATGGTTATAGAGTATGGGAGATGTGTATTGTGTGAATGGGGGAGGGATCCTTGGAGACATTTGGCAGAGGAGTGCGAGGGTGTATGTGAGGAATGGGTGGGAGGGGGGAAAAGAGTGAACGAATGGATGAGAGAGGACGGAACCGGGGTGAAGACACTGGCGAGGTTGGTGTGGGAAAAGGAGAGGAGACGGAAATGAAGTTGTGAATTATGGAAGATGTATTTTATGCCAATAAAGGTCCTTTTTTTTTACTTCCGTTTATTGGAACTTTTAATTTTAGCGCCTTATTTTGTTTGATTTGAGAAGGGGTATCCTGGTACTGTTGGTTCATGGGATTCGCGAACGTGAGAAAGAAAGATGTATGCCCAGGTACATTATCTGATTGAGAAGCTCCATAAAAGTACCGCGCATTTCATATGTTGTGATATTGGCATCCCAACTCATTCAACACTTGGTATCTACTAGATATAAAATCACTGAGTTTACTTCATGAATTTTGGCGTCCACGTCATCAGTTTCTGAAAGTAATAAAGACTTTCTATCATTTTATACTATTATATGCGCATCATCGTCAATAGTAGAAACGCATGTCTTCTGAGCGTTGATACAAGTACCGATAACAGTGCCCACCGCTCGAAACGTGTGGCGTTTATTAGATAAAGAAGCTGTTATAGCGCATGTCTACCTTAAGGCCCGTTACACAGTCACGCGGATGCTCCGCACTCCGCGCTCTGCGCGCGGACGATGGCCCGCAATCTGGACGATGAATTTTCTTGCACAGTAGCGCGGTGTCCGCGTCTTCGCCAGTATCTTTTGAACTAACAATCAGTAATGTGCTTGAACCAAATTATTTCATTATTATTAAAGCAAAACGTGAGAGAAGATTTTGGGTACATTCCTTATAGAACAAAGATGCATCCCACAAGTATTTCTTTTTCTCAACCTCACTTACTAATAGTACAGTATCAATTTCACTACACATATTAAAAATTAAAACTATGTTGTAAGTTAAGTAGTCAAACATCAACAAATCGGCTTCGGTTTTGTTCCGTCCGCGCGCGGAAACCGCTGAACTGTGCATGCACTAATTGATTCTGTGGCCCGTCCGCCCCGCGGTTGCTCCGCGGGGCGTACGGGCCACGCGGACGGTTCCTCCGCATTGCGGCCCTCCGCTTTACTGTGTATACTCCCATTACAGCAATAGCACCCTATCCGCGCGCGGAGCGCGGAGAGCGGAGCATCCGCGTGACTGTGTAACGGGCCTAACGCAACGCTTACCAGAAGCGTAGGTCATCCGTCAGTAGCGTGCACTAACTGTCTTTAATTTGCAAGTTGTTTGAGTATTTCTGTTTGTTTTAGTTTCTCATTAGTTCTTGGTGTTTTTCAAATTTCGCAGTGTTTTTTGTATTGTGCAGTGGTTTCGTTTAGTGTAAATAGTTGTTTCATAAAAATAACCACAAAAGCCCGAGACATGGTACCGATGGTTCGAGTTTTTTTAGAAATTTCTTTAGAAGTATACTTTGTCATCATGTTTCACAATTTGACATTCTAAACGTCAGTATCGTCCGACCCTGCAAAACGCTCGATGTTCATTTAATAATATATTACATAACTAGAGTTGTAAGTAGCAAATTACGCGCAAGTGAAAGAATTTGCTGCGAGTAACGTAACTTCACGAGCGCGTAATTGCGATACAACTCGTGTTATCTACTATACTTTACCTTCGACCTTACATTTATTCGCTTAAACTAAAGACATATTGAAACTGAATCTTGTCAGGGTGACGTTTAAATTTGCATTAAATTACCCGGTAATGGCAATGTGGGACGACTATCAACTTAACAAACGTATTTCTCTATTTTCTTTTTCTATTGATTTGTAGATATTATATATTTTGGTTGCAAATAAATATATTATTATTATTACCGTTCGAACAATTTTCCGTCGAATAATATATTATCCAATACATTGACTGAACAAATTTACGGACACCCATCATTGTACTCGTTCTGAAGTGTTAATCTGCTAAAATACCATTGTGAAGGAAGTACCGATAAGGTATGGCGAGGAGTTTATTGTGTAGTGTAATTGTATGTATATACAGTTACTACTTTACTTGTCTCCAATTTATTAAAGGTTTTTGTACAAGAAGCACTAGCGTGTGTTACTAATATTTCTCTCGTCCTCTCTATAGTAACCGAACGTCACGGCTACCCGTGATCCTCATTTTCGTTTTCTTATTCCGGTCCAGGCAGTCACACCACTCCCCGTCTAAAAGAGGCTACGGAAGGAAACAGTACAAGAGAAGGATACGTGAGAGGTGGAAGGTTTAGAAGAAGATTTGTTATGTTTAATAATTGAACGAGGAAAAACAGAAAGGTTGGTGGTGTTTTGGGTATTTTCTACTGAAGTGGCCGAAATAGTGGAAATATATCCAGGTTTTAATGGGTTAATGGAAACGTTTTGATACAATCCCGGCGGACGAACACATGTGTGCAATTTTTTAAGTCGGCACATAATTCCTGCGAGTGGATGGCCGCGCCGCTGCAGGACCAAGTGTATGCATATTGTCCCTCAGGTCGTCGAGAAATTTTGAACCAGAAGGAAATTTGGAAATATAAAATCGCCCGGCAAGCGTAATGTCTTGCCGTAGACGAACTCTGCAGCTGTTGCCAAAAGAGATGATTTGAAAACTGTCCGGAGTCCTAGGAGAATTAATGGTAGTTGGGTTACCCAGTTCTTAGGATCGTTGCTCATTTGGATTGAGTCTTTGATTTGGCGGTTGAGCCGCTCTACCAGGCCGTTACATTGCGGATGGTAGGCGATTGTGGATTTGTGTTGGATACTGAAAGCCCTGCAGAATTCCTTCGAAGTGTTGGACTGGAACTGCCGACCCCGGTCAGTAATGACCGTAGATGGTGTTCCAAAACGTGCAATCTAACCACTCAAAAATGCTTGTGAAACGGAACCTGCAGTAATTTCAGTAAGAGGAATTACTTCTGGCCAACGCGCAAAGCGATCAATGCAGACCAGCAGGTATCTGAAGTTGTCACAATCAGGCAAAGGGCCGATTATGTCGATGTGGATGTCGGTGAATCGGTCATCCGGGTCTGGAAATTTCTCAATGGGTGACACAGTGTGGCGATGAATTTTGTTCTTCTGGCCCTTCAAACAGGACTTGACGAATAGTGCAATGTCGTGGTTCATCCGCGGCCACACGTAACGTGCTGCTACGAGACGTCTCAATGCACGAGTACCCGGATGTGTGAGTTTATGAAGTGAACGAAGAACTTCCTGCCGCATTGCAGGAGGAACATAGGGTCGTGGTGATGCTAGAGAGGTGTCTACGTAGAAGCACGTGTTAGAGTCAGCCGGAATGAACTGTTTCAGTTTGAGTGCAGTAGGGCCACTACCCAGAAGAGATTTAAGTTCCACATCTTCAGATTGCAATTTTACCAGTTAGTTGAGATCTAAAGCATTCATTTCGACTCGCGACTGTGTGTCAGCCACATTGTTGTCTTTTCCAGGGATGTGCCTGATGCCAGTGGTGAATTATGCGATGTAGTTCAAGTGTCTGTGCTCTCTTCCTGAAAAACGATCTGAGTGAGAACAGATAGCAGATATCAAAGGTTTATGGTTTGTAAAATGGTAAATTCTCTACCTTCGAGATAATATTTGAACTTTTTAATTGCCAAATATACGGCTAACTATTCACGGCCGAACGTGCTGTATTTGCGCTCTGTCGGAGTGAAAGATTTAGAAAAGAAATATAGCGGTTGTTGAACGCCAAATACGGCCTTAGCTGCCGAAAACGCGTATAATGCAGATTGATTCCAGATCAATGGTTTGTTACGAGGAGTTGTTGCAGCAAGTTGATTCAGCGGTGACAATATGCTCGAGCATGATTTTACGAAACGGTGATAGAAACTGATCATGCCAAGGAAACGTTGGAGTGCTTTTAGGTCAGCGGGTTGAGGGAGAGACAAGATGGCATCCACCTTGTACTGCAGAGGTTTTATCCCTTCACCACTAATGCTGTGACCTACGAAACTTAATTTAGGTTAGCCGAAAATGAATATATCAGGGTTAATTTTTATACCAAATGATGTCAACCACTGAAAAAATTGGAAAAGGTGACGATCATGTTTGCGTTCGTTTTTACTGAAAACGAGTATGTCATCAATGTACGCAAAACAAAATGGTAGTTCGCGTAAAACCGAATCCATAAACCTTTGTAAGGTTTGAGAGGCGTTTCTTAGGCCAAAACTCATTCTGGTGTACTCGAATAGTCCGAAAGGTGTTCTGATTGCCGTTTTCGATATATCAGTAGGATGAATTGGAATTTGGTGGTATGCCTTGACCAAATCGATTTTAGAAAATAACGTGCAACCACAACAGTTATTTGCAAAATCGTGAAGAAGAGGCAAGGGATACCGATATGGGGTTGTTACCCTGTTTAAGCCATGGTAGTCTTCGCAGGGGCGCCAAGTACCGTCTGGTTTCGTAACCATGTGCAATAGCCCAGGGACTTGCCGAAGACTGTAGGAAACCGAGTTTGATGAGTTTGTCAAACTCGTTCCTAGCCGCTTGGTACTTTTGTGGTGGCAACCTGTGGGGTTTAGCAAAAACGGGGGGACCCGTGGTCGTGATGTGATGCACGACATCATGCCTCACGGGCTCTGAAAGATTAAATTGTGATGTTAAACCAGGAAATTGCTGAAGTAATTTTGAATAAGGTGAATTTTGAGTCAGCAATTAATTTAGTTCTGTTGGGCCGAGCATTTCTCAATAATTTATTATGGGCAATGTCAACAATGATGTTGAAATGCTTGAGAAAGTCGGCGCCCAGAATGAATTCTTTTGATGTAAATCGTTCGTACAACTGCTGGAAACGCCGAAAAACGATTAAATTTAATTTTTCTTCAAAAAATTATTTTTGTATTTTTTCAAGTCTAGAATCACATTCTAAACACTATTTGTTCATAAAAATTATTTGTGAGACTTACAGAAACTGAAAACGATTAAATTTATATTTCCTTCAAAAATTTATTTTTGTATTTTTTCAAGTCTAGAATCCCATTCTGAACACTATTTGGTTATAAAAATTATTTGTGAGACTTACAGAAACTGTTCACTTGCGCAAGTACAAAGTGCCATGTAAAATTTACATCCAGGCCGATATCAATGTTCAATTTAGATTGACCGAACATGGGTATTGAATTACCATTCATCGTCGTTAGGAAAAAATTAGCGCTATGATGGGTATTGGCATAAGTTTGGTCTACCGCTAAAATGCTGATTTGAGCACCTGTGTCAATCAAAAATTTAGTGCCTCAATGAGCGTCGCGAACATAATATAACCGACCTGGAGCACTAGCAGGGCTCTAGTGGTAACCTAACGTCACGGCTACCCGTGATCCTCATTCTCGTTTTCCTATTCCGGTCCAGGCAGTCACCACAATCCACTGACTCTATTATTAATGGAAAATTGCTAATGTGGTGAAACATTTCCGGTGCTGTCCTTCTTTCTGCAGCACTTGTCGGCATCATAATAAAATAGGGGCACAGTCGAGCAATATGCTTGGTTATTTGGGTTACAATACGCAAAACAGGTGGTTGCGATACTTTAAAAATATCAGCAATGGTCATTTGATAAGAACTAGTAGCATAGAACTTTACCGTAATCAGAATTTGATTCAATTTTGAAATTGGCTGATTTCTTGCCAAAATAGGCTCTATGCGATCATCTAATAATTCCGCCAAATGCAATGCTTATCCATACGAAATATTCGAAATTCAAGATCATTCAATTCTTCCATGAAATTGTTTCTTTCTTGAACAAGACGTGGTCTCTGTTCATCGTCTGATGAACTGTCTTTCAGAATGTCCGGGAAAATTGCAGTCCATCCATATTAATTGTGTGGATGTAAAATATATGTTTTTCTATTTTGCGTCTAAAATGTATTCATTAACGCACTCATGTGGGTTCGTTAAGGGCTCGCTCAGTACGGTAATATCAATTTTTCAAGGTAGGCACCGTTGAAATTCAGAGCTGTCAACCTGTGCTAAATTTTCGGCGAGATAGTTTTGAGGTTATGTGATGTATGGAAATCGCAAACTAATTTCAAATTTAAATGTCAATTATCATTGTTACCAACCACCATACACTTTTCTAAATATGTATGGGCGATTTTTAAATTTAGAAATGGAATAAAAGGGGCAAAATAGAAACATTACTGTAAAAAACTCGTTCATAAGGGCTTTTTTCGCACTTGTCCATTAGAAAACTCCTCGCAATGCTCGTCGTTTTCTAAACTTGAACGCGTGCGAAAAAATCTTGCTTATTGAACTCGTTTTTTAATATACAGGGTGCGGCAAAATGATAGATACTATTTGGGATGCCAATAAAAACCAAACCACATAAAGCACAAAAATCTTTTTAATTTTTGAAATCTACATTTCATGCCATTTAGGAACGTTATTTAAAAAAAATGATATGTTTTAAATGACGGCCATTATTATCGATGCACTCTTGTAGGTTCTCAAGAAAGTGCGTCATTACCAGATGGATCATTTCTTGGGGAATTGCGGCATTTTCTTGTCTTATGGCTGCCTTTAATTCTTCCAAAATCTGCGGACGATGTGTAAAAACTCTATATTTGAGGTAACCCCAAAGAAAAAAGTTGCAAGGCGACAAATCATGCGAACGCGGTGGCCAGCCGAGATCACCCCGTAAAGACACCACTTTGTTTGGGAACATTTCTTGAAGACGATTAAGTGATCGACGCGTGGTGTGCGATGTAGCACCATCTTGCTGGAACCAAAGATGTTCTCGGTGATTATCGTTCAACTCGTTAACTTTTGGACGCAGGAAATTGTTAAGCATATCAAAATATCGATCTCCGTTGACTGTTATCGTTATTCCATCTTCTTCGAAACAGTAAGGACCCCACACGCCGAACTTATATATTGCACACCAGACGGTAACCTTTGGACTACGAAGTGGTCGCTCATGAAGTTCCTGTGGATTATTACGGTACCCGACAGGTGAAAGTGAGCTTCATCGCTAGACATGAATACAGCGCCTTAGGGAATGTTTTGAAGAATATCCCGGCATGAATTTATACGGGTTTCAAAATCTCTTTCACTTAATTTCTGCACTACCATCATTTTGTACGGATGCATTTGGAGTGTAAAATTCTTCGAACACTTCTTTCGGAAATTCCCAAAGCAGCTGCATGCTTACGAGCTGAACGCCTTGGAGACTGTTGTACGGAAACTCTTACTGCATTAACATTTTCCGGTGTTCTTACTGTCCTTGGTCGGCAGAAGATTTTCGTTTAAGCGCAGAACCTGTTTTCCCGAAGTGTAAGACCCACCGACGAATTGCTCTTCCATCCGGAACCGCGGCATGCCGACCAACAGCAAACTGATTACAGAAGAAACGCTGCGTCGCTATTACAGATTCCCCATTTCTAATAAACTCCTCGATAACGAAAGCACGATGCACTCCGCACCAAATCATGTCGATAACTGAAAATTGCATACTTTTGTCTACCTAACGCGACCGCGTGCACAGCACTGTTGCCCGTTTTACAAACCGAGCAACCATGATTTGAAATCCTGCCTACCTTTTTGCCGCACCCTGTACTAATATATCACAACTACTCTAAAAAATAATATAAAATGTCGTCAATACTCTGTCACAACATTCTTCAATTTACCAAATTATTACAACAAATAACAGAAAATGTCTATTAAAAATTATTTTTCAGCGTAACCTAACCTATTAAACTTTGGCGCATGGATGATAACTGGCTGTTAGTGAACATAATAATTGTCCAAATTCGGACTGTCAAGTTATAGGTTCCTTTATCAGGCTGTCAGTATTTATTTCTCTTGGTGAGTACGGTACACTGGTATACCATCAAAAGGTTAGTCGGCTGATTTTCTTTGCTCTCATTTTCCCGACATAAGTGCATTCTCAATTGACCACCACATGTTGTCAGTAGCTTTCGCGTAAATAGTTCACAGTTCACTGTTGCTACCGAAGCAACAGTCCCCTACAGTATTAATTAGATAGAAAACTACTTTTCTTAGTACGTGAACGAAACTAATTCAATATATTTTCGAGTAATTCAATGAAAGGCAATTAAATCATACCACAAACTTAATAATATTTATTAGATAGATATTTTACAAGATAACCATATCTTATAGACAAGATAAACGATGCATTTAATTACTTGAATTAAATAAATAAAACGTAACAAATGTAATTCCTATTAGATACGTAGATGGCAGGTGTGTAGAAATTCCGGATGTTTTCAAGGTATCATTGATCCACGCCGAGTAAGTAGATAATCTCGTAAATAGGGTAATGTACATACCACTTAGACATGGACTTGGTTGTGAAGCTATGCCCCAAACCACATTCTTACAGACCAAGGGTCCTCCACGCTAAAAGAAATCATAAATGTGTAGATACGATGATTAAAATAATTTATTGCAAGAGTTAATTTAGCAACAGGACGATGCACTTGGTTAAAATGCACTACCCTTATCGAATAAAAAAATTTACTCTAACAAAAATAAATATAACAAAGACATGGCGATTTGGCGGGCCATCTTTTCCAACCCAATGGCCCAATTGCCAAATACTTTCGCAAAAGTTGTGCAGATACAACTGTTGGATAACTAACGCTGGCTGCGATGGAATGAATCACTTTTAACGTTAAAAAAATGCAATCTAAATTTCCAAAGAACCTTTCTCTTAAAACTTCCCGCCTTCTCTGGAGCAGAGCAAAACTTACCGTACATATAGAGTAGTCATCTAGTGCGCAATACTTATCAGGCGAATAATTCGGGTACTCCCGTTTACAAGCATCCTCATTCAATATCTGTTCCCTCGTGGTCAGCAACGTTTCATTATACGTGATCTGTAAATAAACTTAAATTATTAACATCCCGAAAAAGAAAACTCAATCCATTACATTCAAATCCTTCCATCGGCTCCATCCAGCCAAAGTACAATTCGTGGTATGCTCAGCATTATTATTCCACAAAGCTATTGCTTTCGTTCCATTGACAGACGTTAAATTCCCGATTACCTGCAAATTCGGACGAGCTAATGAATAATGCGCATTTTAAGTATTTACCTCATCACCTTCACAATCGCTATATCGTTATCGAAACTCGCGTTGGAGAATTTTGCATGTATGAACAACTTATCGACCTTGAATGATTTCGTGGTGTTTGCTGTTGAATTCAAGCCGCCCACGAGAATTTCCAGTTTCTTCAAATCGACGACACCTATTGGTAGAAAATAAATTAGTTTAGAAATTTGGTAATCGATCAAAATTCAGTTATATTTAATTTAAAAAATGTATTTTAAGAGATACAAGTTATTTCTAGTTTGAAGACAAGCTAAAATATATATCGGACAAGTAATTTATAATCTGCAAATAACCTAATAATGAAGGAACTTCACTACCAAATAAAAATACTGTTTGGAGTCTTAATGCTTCATATGAGGAGCTTTTTTTCAATGCGCAACATGTCCACCATATTTCGGAAATTATCTAAGAGATGTCGCTGCTAGTGCTAATTGAAATACACATTTTAAAAACCTCTTTTCTTTTCAAAACGCATTGAGTCCTTTAGACTTCGCGTATAAAAACTATCGTCCTTAGTTCAAACCGCAACATGTCCACAAAAATTTGTTTTCAAAGTGCAACATCAATTTCGCTGTATTCAAAGTGAAACAAGTTCACAAAATACCCATTTGAAGTTTATTGAAGTATTAGAATAGTAGTGTTTGCGCTGCATGTTTTAAGTACGCAAAACCACAAATTTGTGCCAAGAATGGATGGTGAGGGTGTTTTGATAGCCGAAAGCAGTCGGGGCAGCAGACAAAGAAAAAGAGTAAAATAAGCAGAACGGCTGGCCGATATCTAGAAATAGCAAGTAAGTTGATTTTTAGTTTTGAGTTTACGATTTCTGAATATTTTTATTTTCCGGTTTACTTAGATATCAACCTCAAGATTTGGACTTAACAAGATGGCGCATTCCTTGCAAGCATCCAAAAAATAATGCCCACCATTTTGATTATTCGCATATTGACCGGAAAGTGTTACTTCTGGCAAAGAAAATTGTTTTCAAAGACAATAACAAAATAAATCAAAACTCACGGTCAAGTACTCTAATAAGTGTTCCGTTGCCAATACTCATAAGACACAGCATTCAAAATATCTACAAAATTCGCTATAAAACCAAACAGTTTACAGTGTGCAAATTTTTTTTTGCAAATTATTTGAAGTTAGTCATCGAAGAATTTTGTGGGTTGCGAAACATATTCAATAATGCTACGAAATGTGTGAATCTGGAGGGGGGTCGCAATGGGGAGATAAACTGTTATCAAAACGCGAAAGCGTTAGGAGTTTCATTGGTCGTTTCAAGACGCGAGAAAGTCATTATGGTAGAGGAAGATCACAACGTCTTTACTTACCCGCCGAGTTAAACATTTCTAAAATGTTAAAGATGTATAACGACAGTATTGCTGAAGATATTCAAGCCAATTGCGCCTTCTTTCACAAGATATTTTCAACGCAGTTTAACCTGGGATTTGGAAGTCCTGCCACCGATATTTGCAGCTATTCTGAGAGGCTTGAGAATCAAATCAAACTTGCAACATGTGAATCCGCAGCTGAGCCTAAGAGACTTTTGAAAGTTCATCAAACGAGAGCCAAACAATTTTATTTGATTATGAAAGAAGAATCTGAAGAGACACTTTCATTGTGTTTTGACCTCCAGCAGGTTCACAACTTACCAAAACTTCCAATACAAGAAGAGTACTATTCACTCCAGATTGCTTTCTATGCGTTTTGTATTGTTGATAGCTCTTCAAGAAACCCACATTTTTACACCTGGATGGAAAATCTGTCCGGAAGGGGATCAAACTAAATTGTATCTGCGCTTTTACCGATGACAATACCCCGTGAAAGTTAAGCCTCTTCTGCGACGGTTGCGGGGGGCAAAATAAAAATTTTAATGCACCTGCTGTTGTGGTGGTTACGTAACGAGTCTCCAAAAGATCTTCTTGAAATTGAAGTCGTTTTTCCGGTACGTGACCATTCGTATCTGCCAGCCGATAGGGTATTTGGTAGGGTAGAAAAACAGCTAAAGAAACATTCTATTATAATACTACCTAGAGATTATGAAAACTTTTATAAACAGTTTGGTACTATTCACTCATTGCAAAATGATGAATGGGAAGTTTACAATCTGAAATCTTTGGAAAATGAGCTGAAGAAATTTGTCAGAAACGATTTTCTTTTTACAAAATTTACGCTAATAGACAAGTGATTGTAAAAATAAAAACTGAAATGAATTACCGTATGAATGATGATAGAAAGGTACCTGCGTCTCTTCTTAAATGAGGAAAGAACATGACCCATGTTTCGTTGTCAAGAGTTCAAGACGTTCGAGGTATCACTCAAGATAAAGGACGGGCAGTTAATAAATTGCTCAAGCAACGATTTGGAGAGAACTGGTACCTTCAAGACGACCTTGACTAGTACTTCGATATTTTATGAGATTTCATAATCGACCGACCAGAAGAGTGCAGCGATACCGAAGAATGTAATTGTTTGCGAGAAGAAACGGAATTAAGTTTAAAGATACTTTTTAAAATGTGTGCAACATCTACCATAGTTCATTCCTTAAGAAAGTCTATTTTTGTTCTTTTTTCAATTGTTTATTAAGTTGTCTGTATTGTTAGAAAGGAATAAAGCATTTTTTAAGGCAAACCTTAAACACATTGTACGCCTTTTGTTTTGAAAATGAAACATGTCCATTGCATATATATTTTTTAAGCAGATAAATTGTGATAGATTTATTAAATACTTATTTTTTCCATTGCTGTACACAACTTTATAACCAGTAAAATTTTCAGCAAATAGAGTTGAATGCTTTCCTTACCACATTTTCTTAAATGTCTCATACATCAAGTAATAATGGATATGTTGCGAATTGAAAAAAAGCTCCTCATATCTTAACTGGTTTTGACAGTAAGGATATTCTCGAGACGATTATAAATAATAATAATTATTATTATACCACTTTTTGTGTTACACACTTGATGAAACAAAATCATCACAATGGTAAGTACAATTGAAATAAAACTCTTGTTTGGTTTCACGTTAATATAATCAGTTTCCAGACACGTGTTTCTAAACTGATTATATCAAGATGAAACCAACTAACTCTTTTTAATTCTTTTATTATGAAGAACTGTTATTAACATCGATGTTATTAACATTGCAATGTTATGTGAAATTGGACAGCGCTGTTAAAAACTGTATTCTGAACAGCCCGATGTACACAAATTGGCAACAGTGCAACGTCTACAGCGTGACCAACTTCATGTATATTATAATAGATGATTAATAATACTTTTTTGAGGATATTTTTAGAAATAAAATATGTGTTTCATAAAGCATGTATATGATTATTGGAACATTACCATCCATTTGAGTATTTTGTTGACGAAAAACACAAACCACTAAATAACCTCAAAATATGTATATCATCATTAACAATCTAGTAACGTCGACCGTTATGATAAGTGTTGTTTAACATCGAAAATGTTAATATACATCAATGTTAGTTGATAGATATTGTGTACAGAATAGTACATTCATAACATCTGTCGATGTTAGCAAATAACACCGCAACGCTAACATTTTTGTTCAGAATGACACCATAAATAAATTTAAAAAAGAACTCAATACAATGTTGATATTTAACTATCCATATTCTGTCCATGATTTATGTGTCTGTGAACCAATTATCTGTCTATATCTATGTTATGTAATTAATATTTATTGTATCCATTTTAATATTGACGAATGTATCTATACTATATATGGCAAACACATAATAAAAGTATTGTATTGTATTGTAAAAATGATGTCGTTGGTTAATATTAAAATTTTCAATTTGTAAAATCTTCTATTGAAGCAAAACTTCGGCCACTTTTTGGTGTTTCAAAAATTGAGCCAATTTTTATCAAGAGCTTTGAACACTAGAAAAAGTGATTTCATGGATTTGAAGGTAAATTTCCACAACCGCTGTACCGGATGGCCCAAATTCGATGTTTTTTTACGCATTTTTCTCAATAACCGTAAGATGCAAAAAACAGTTAAATAGTTATTTGTGTGGTCTTCTTTGCAGAATTCAGTGGCGTGATTGTTTTTACTTTCTCCGTTACGAAGTACGAGAAAGTATTGTGATCGTGATTTTTTTTTCAAAAATTTTTTTTACGGAAATATCCGTTTTGGGGTCCCTAGATGCCATTTCAACAATTTCTGGAAAAAAATTTTTTGTGTCTGTGTGAGTGTGTGTGTGTCTGTATGTGTATGTGTGTGTGTGTGTGTGTGTGTCTGTGCGCGCTGTATCTCAAAAACTAATACAGCAATTGGTATGAAACTTTGAACATACGTCTTATTTGATAATCCGGAGAACTGAAAAGCTTTTGGTAAAATTTCGTACACCGGAAGTGGGTGTTTACCTGTTTTTTGTTTTTTGCCAATATTTTCTTAAATATGAAAAATATCACAAAAATATTTAAACAAATATTGAAGACAACGAAAAAATGAGCTTATTTTATTTGAAAACATTTTTCATAAAATCATTGTTATTCGAGAAAAAAAATTATTAATATTTTTTTATTTTTGGTTTATAATTATGAAACGATAATAGTTACATCAAATTTATGTTAATAATAATTGTAGAGAATGCCAAAATGAACAACTTGTAAAGAATACATTTTTGTCGAAATCTCTTTAGTTTTTGAGTAAACTGAGTTTTTAAATTTGAAGTATAATTTTTCCATCTTTTATAATTTTGACGTTTTATACGTCAGTTTCATCCGAGTTTACACAACGCTCGATGTACATTTAAAATATGATTCAAATTCAAAATAAACCATGAAAGCGTAAATATAAATGATACCATCAAGTCGGAGAAAGTAACATGATGGCCACATCACCATTTTTTACTTTCAATTAAGAGTTATGACACAAAGTTGCATTTTTTAAATAGAACATTCCGTTTATTTTTTATGTCATTGAATAGAACTTGAAATCAGCTTTATAATCATATAACGTGATTAATCAAATTCATGTAAGTTAACCAGAAAAAAAAAACGATTATATTATAAATTTTGTGTCATAACTACTAAATTAAAAGTCGAAATAAAAAAAATAACGCCACTGAATTCTGCGAAGAAAACCACATAAATAACAATAACTGTTTTTCTAAATATCTTATAGTTACTGACAATGGGAAAAAGACTTATTTTAAAATAGATAAAAAATGAATAATCCCCGATATATCCCAAACTAATCAAGTTAGTCATGATCTATTAATGCTATTGTTATTATTTCAGAAAAAGAGGTCATATCGTGTAAATCAGATTATTTCTAACTCCTGAGGCTAGAAAACATCGAATTTGGACCACGCGTATATTGGTTTTTAAAACGTTAGTTTAGACATTCAAAAGTTAATCGTTTTCAAAAACTAAGTACATGATGCACATGCCTATATTGGCACCTTACTATGAATACCTCGTAACTGATATTTTGTCCGAAATTGAGGTTTTGATACCAAAAAATCGACAAAAATATTCTGCATCGAGCTAACTTGGTCGTACAGGCATAAACAAGTGATCCGGCTACGTAACCTAGCTTTTAAATACCTCGAATGCTGTGATCCCAAATGACAGGAAGCAATACGTCGTATGTTATTATACGAGGTATTGCCTGTTTGCGTAGTGTAATCTTTTGTCCTCTTACGAGGTATTACGAATTGCATTATTACAGTGAACAGCTGGTTCCAAGCCCTTCAACGCTTGATAAAGAGAGTTAAAACGTGATTGAAGTTGTCAAGTAAGTACCAACATTTTATTCAAAATTATAATTTCGAATTTACCTAGACAAGCTCTTTTGGGACGACAGTCCAGAAATTTCTATAAGCAACATAATCATTTTTCCACCAAACGAGGATGGAAAACAGCGCAAGTAAAGATTCCGAGCAATTCCTTGCCGAGGCTATAACAATGGACGAGCTTGTTGAGATCTCAGGACTGTCTTAAGGTATGTAATTCGCATTTTAGATTTAATTGGCTCAGCCAGATTTTACTTTAGGTATCGGCGTATTACGTTTTAAAATTGTATTATCATGATTTATTTTTATTATTGTAGATCAGCTGACTGTTGCAAGCAATAAAGCAGAAGAAGGACTATGCATACAAGATCCCACAGGCTTCCCAGCTGAATTATTGCAAGTACCTGAGATTGCAGTTGAAATTACTGTACAAACAGTAGAGGAATTCAACACCGAATATAACGCAGAAATTAGAACTCCAATCAAAACACTGGACCCCAAGAAACGAGGCAGGAAAGCCACGTTTAAACATAAATTAAATAAAGACGAAAAGTAGCAGCGACAAGGGAACAAAATCATTCAAAGCAGCGCAGAACGGAAGGAAAAGCTTACATTGGATATTCCCGAAAAAATAAGAAATTACCCATAAAATGTCAAGGGAGGCAAGGAAAATGGGACCGCCATGTACTAGTCGTCGATGTACTTCAAGTAAATTGCGTGAGGAAATGTTTAACCATTATTGGGAGGACTTAAACTGGGATCAGAGAAAAGTTTATGTTGCAAGTCTTATCGATTGCCTTGATCCTCGGCGCTCCTCCAGCGCCCTAGTTTCAAGAAGAAGTTCAATCTTGAAGTATCACCTTAAGTCTGTTATGGGCGATAGAGTCGAAGTATGCAAGAAAATGTTTTTGGCCACAATTGGAGTTGGAGAATGGTCAGCACGGAATTGGGCACTTAAGGGTTCGTCAAGCTATGGAACTACGCCTAGCACAGAAGCTCGTAAACGGAAAAGGTCAGATCAGGCATCAAACGTGGATCCAAGGAAAACACATCTTTTATCATTATTTGACAAATTACCTAAAATGACGTCCCATTACTGCCAACAATGATCTTCGAGATTGTACCTAGAGCCGTTTGTCAATTCGAGTGTCGAGCTCTACAACATCTACAAGTCTTCTTGTGAAGAGTTAAAGATACCTTGGCTGTCTATCAAGGTGTTCACAAGTACTTTCAAATCTTTGAATTTCTCTACCTTCCAGCCTAAAAAGGACCAGTGCCACTTATGCTACGGCTATAAAACTGGCAATGTAGACAAATCGGATTATGAACAACATATTCAGAGAAAACAGTAGGCAAGAACCGAGAAGGACAATGATAAGCTTTCAGCTGCTAATGGGCTCTGTCACGTCATGACTTTGGGCATGGAATCTGTCAAATTAGCTCCGTCGCTGAAAGCTAGTGCACGGTACTATCGTACGAAGCTGATTGTCCATAATTTCAGCGTTTACAATCTTGACTCGCACCACTGCAGTTGTTTCTGGTGGAACGAAGCGGAAGGAGGACTTGAAGCTTCAGTTTATGCTACCTGTGTTATCAAATACCCGAAAGAACAGTTCCCGGACTGCCAAGTTCCTATAATTTTGTACAGCGGTGGGTGTACGTGCCAGAATACAAATTCCATTGTCTCGAATGCCTTCACTATTCTATGACCCACGACGTTGTTATTATACAGAAGTACCTTGAGAAAGGCCATACACAAATGGAGTGTAACTCGGTTCATGCAGCGATTGAACGCAAACTGAAAACTATTCAAAACCTTCCCAGATGCGGTATTCCTCGATACGCCCCGGAAAGAAAGCCGGCGACCCAGTCGAGACCGATATTAAGGGATTGAAGTATGAATCAAGTGGAATTATCAAGTACAAGTTGAACTTTCAGGATGACTGGCAAGAGCTTCCAAGACGCCGTAAATCTGTGACTGTTGACAACTTTGCTACTCTATACAGCCACCGCCTTGATATTCAACAAAACAAGTGGGATCATCTACAAGAATTGAAATCGGTTTTACCTCGTGAT
The DNA here is from genome assembly GCA_910593695.2 of Ocypus olens. Classification (NCBI taxonomy): domain Eukaryota; kingdom Metazoa; phylum Arthropoda; class Insecta; order Coleoptera; family Staphylinidae; genus Ocypus; species Ocypus olens. Next base: position 20,818,720 of record OU343052.1, on the reverse strand, counting down.
ACGCACTCATTTTATGATCAATTACCTCATTAGTATTAGTTATGATTGATTTCTATGGATTTCATTTTAATCATAATTTCAGAATTAGGCTTGATACAATATACAATACCTCGTATCGTGCTTCAGAAAGTTTAGCAGTTTATGTCGAATACCTCGTATGTGTAATATTTTATGAAATTTTGAATAAAATGAATGTTTTTTTACTAAATCTGAAAACAGCCAATTTTTGCTTAATTTACATCTTAAATTCGTTTGAAATATGTAACTTTCCTATTTCTAAAACGTTTTTAGTCTCTCCTGAAAAGTTTTGAATTTGTCAGTTACGAGGTATTCATAGTAAGGTATCGATATTATGTCGAAATCATGAAGTTTATTAAAAATCATAAAATTATGCTTAAACTCTGGTTCACCATCCGCAAGCTTGTTATAAGAATATTCCAAATATTCCCTTTTATCGAACAACTTGATGGTGCAGAGTTGAGCCATGGATATTTCTGTCAAGACGGAGCAAGAGCATACACTGCTACAGACACTATTGAAATGTTACGTGAATTCTTTGACGACCGTATTTATTAGTTTAAACACTGAACATGTATTCCCTCCTAGATCATGTGACATTACCGTTAAGGCCATTAAAAAACTCCATATTTCAAGTGCCTGTTAACAAATTGCTTTACCTGAAGGAGAGAATTATAGAACAATTTAATGAAATTAACCAGAATCCTATAATATCAGGTTATTCTAAATGATGGACCTATTTTTAAAAATTCGTATTTATTAAAGTACAAATCTAAAATTAGCAATGTTTATACCAATGAAAAGAGGAAGTTTCAAAGTTTTCGGTGGGCAGTGATGGTTCTAGAAGCGGCCGGTAGAGTTCTCGCGGCAATAGACTGCCATTTTGTGAGTGAGATGGCTACTGTGGATCACAGGGTTTTCTGCGTTATTGAGTTCGCAAAATGTGACTCGCAAATTGTAGTACAGCGGGCATTTCGTGCCAAATGCGGTATTGAACCACCAAGTAGAAAAAGCATTAGCCGTTGGTTTAAGCAATTTAAACAGACTGGAAGTGTGCGTAAAGGAAAAAGCACAGGCCGACCGCGTGTGTCTGAGAATGATGTCAGACGGATTGAAGAAAGTTTTGTTCGCAGTCCAAGTAAGTCTTCCTTCCCTTCCCCAGCGCTGGATAGATCGCAGGGGAAATGAAGACCTGGCTCTACACTTCTGGCCACCAAGATCTCCTGATCTCACCCCATGTGACTATTTCTTATTGGGTTATGCTAAGAAAGCTGTTTACGTCCCACCTCTACCAACAACTCTGAACGATCTGCGGAACCAGACACTGCTGTCATGCACTCAGTAACAACAGATATGCTTTGTCGTGTGTGGTACGAGTTTGGCTACCGCGTAGATGTTTGCCGTACAGCTAACGGTGGCCACATTGAATACTTATAATGTATGGGAAACAAACTTTGAAACTCCTCTTTTCATTGGTATAAACATTGCTAATTTCGGATTTGTTCTTTAATAAATACAAACTTTTAAAAATGGGTCCATCATTTAGAATAACCCTGTGTAATTGCCCCAGGCAAAGAAGTGAAAGATGCCTGGATAGTTACTTTGACTATTGTTATTTAAAATAAATTTAGTTTGGCTACCTATTCGAGAAAATTAATATCTAACATGTCACCTTTTAATCGCAACCAGAATTTCACGCGTATGATCTTAGTACAGATGATTCGAGATTTCCTACGCCTACTTCGTCGTCGATTTTTGTTGTACGCTCGTTATAAATAGATAAATATTTTAATATCTAACTCTGTATTTCCAGACGTGTTAGCAGGCATTTTTAAGTAAGGCGATCGTAATGACGCTAGACTTTGATCAATGGATCTTTGCGTGTGCGTCATTACTGACAATTGTCCTCTAGAAGCAACGCTAGCGATTCCACCAGTGCCGTAAACATTTGCAAAACAGCCATTTCTTGTTAAACAACAAACTGAAATGTGTACTGTCCGGGCGTTCTAGGATGGCAAGAGACTTAGGTGCGCAGCAGTGTTGTACTGCCGTTAATTTTTTAAAGCATAAGCAATTCTCCATATAACAATGTAGTATTAACAACGATGTAATTAAATAATAAAAAACCTGACACTTGCATGTCCAAATGATGGAAACGCCGGGCCGCCACTGCAGTTACGAATCGTGCAATGATTTACGTACCAAAGTTCTGTATTTGTTCAATCCTTAGTTTTGTCGAAGACCGTATGTCGTCGCTTCGGGCGATATACGTAAACAAATTATTGCGTCTAATGTAATGTACATATCGTAGAGGGAGTAAACGCATGAAAGTCATGTCGGAACTTAGGTTCCGCTGTCTATGACGTGCACGCAAATATCATCTCATTGGTCATTGAATATATTTTGAAGACACAAATTGTTGGTTATTTTGAGAAAAAAAAACTTATTTTTTCGCGGATTGATATGAAATGTAAGATTTTTCGGACTGCTTTTAGGCCGTGAAATATCACTTTTGTGGACTAGGCTTTAAAAATGCTTATTTATGCCTAGGCTGTAAAAGTAATGAGCCAATTAGGTGAGACTACGTCATGTTATTTCGCCAATCAGATGAGAGACCGCGTCGACCAATAAAAGCCGCCCGGAAATTTGTTTGACATTAGAATGTATTTTTCGCTTAATTGAGAGTTGTCTTTGAATTTCCTGTATCAAAAAGGCCAAAAACAGGTTACCCGAAGTTTTAATAACACCGCGTGTGATTTCCCTGACCTCTATGCGAGTCCCTAAGTTATCCACGCACAAAAATCGAGTCGCCGAACAGTGGCGAAATTTGCTTGCCGTAACCGGCTCCTAGTGGCCCGGCATTTGACGTTTAAACGTCATCGACCGGCGCACTTATTTCATGGCACAGTAGAACGAGAGACTTTCCTTCAGATGTTACCTGTGAAAGAAGCCTAATAACGGCTTCTGCGAAGTATTAGCAACCCCGCGTAAATTTTCTCCAAGCACCGTGTGTTTACCTAACTTTCCCGCGTAATTGAACCTGAGCAGCAATCGCAAAAATGATCGAAAAGGATTTGTAGGTTACGTATTATGTAAGTTTTATTTCAATTTAATCATTAAACAATAATAATATGAACATAATGACTTTAACATTTTTAATCGTAAAGAAATGTGTGTGATTCCAAGAAATGTATCATAAAGTAATGGCTTCTACCATCAACCATATCAGTAAAGAAATGTATTGAAGAGTTTTACACGAAATATACGACCCGTCCGATTTAAAGATTCATTGCATGTCACTTACGAAATCATGATCATTGTGATTATAAATGATTACACCACACAAACACCGTCAAAATGCGGACAACACAATATCTATTATAAATGTCAATTTTTGTTTTACTAGGGTACCTACGGAATTTTTACAAAGCTACCTGCGATATGTTCATAGAATGAAATACATTGAAAATTATCACATTGCAAGTTATTACTAATTTCTCCTGAACAATCCGCGAAAAAATTATGTGTTTAACTCGGCAATAAAGCAGATTTCCTGACTTGGCTGGATTCACAGCCTCGCTCGCAAGCTCGCTCGGCGGTGAAACTCCAGCTGCGAGGTAAATCTGTCACTTTATTGCCTTGTTAAACAAATAACTATTATGCGAGGCAATTTAGATTTAGAGCCGAACAAATAATCCAATTGTATAGGCTCAGTTTTGGATTTAAGCAAGGCATTTGACAGTGCCTCGCATGATTTGTTGCTTAACAAACTGGCGAAATATAATTTTAACTCAAAGAGTCTGGATCTGATATCATCTTATCTATCTAACAGAGCACAAGCAGTAGCAGTGAGGGATAATGTTATAACATATCATAACCAAGGCAATATCACTCAATATTGTTTCAATCAGAAAAAAAAAACTTATATGATGAATAAACTTATTATTATTAATATTTGTTTCAAATTACGTTATAAAATATGTTTTACAGTAGTTAGTTGTGGTTAACATTTTCAATTATGTTTTCACAACTTAAGTTTCACGAGTAAATTTCTTAAAACTGTTGTCTTAACCAGAATCGTATTTTAGCGTTTGAAGAGTTCGCGTTTAGGACTAATACATTTTCAATTGTTTTGTAACTTTATATTTTGAAAATAGTTTTCTTAAGACTTTTTCCGTTTCTAGAACACAATTTTTCGAAACAATTAAAAAACGCAATTTTGAAAGAATATTCCATTTTCAATTGCCTCATGTAATTTAATCTAAGGTTCCTAGTAATTCGAAGCGTCGAAGAATCCGAAGAAACGAAGAGACCTTCGAATATTGAAGTTTTTGAATGTTTGTAAAATTCGGAGAATCGAAGTATGAAAGGTTAAGATTTTTTCGAAGAATCAAAGTTGTGAAGTTTCCAAGTTTTCGAATTTTTTATCCTTGTGTCAGCTGACGCGAGCGACGTTGCTAAACGGCCACTCAGGACTGCCCCCAAGACTCTCGTGTTGTGTCTAAAGTTGCCCAAAGGTTTGCTTTATTTATATACGGAACGGTCAACTAGTTTGGAGTCGCGTATTTAATAGTTATGTAATGTACGTAATTAGTTCCTCAAGAGAAAGTTTAATTTTCTTAAGGGACTAATGAGTAATTCCACATGAGTATAATATAACGTTTTATCCAGAATCGTCTGTAATTGCATTAAATATTGAAATAATGTTTATTAAATCTTGACGTACGTGGTGTCAATCTAAATTATTTCAAAAATCTTACGAAGGATCTTTAGTGTTTCATGTCCGAGTTATTATCTCACCAGGAGGTAATGAACAACATTACTTGCCTCAAATGACCTCAGTAATTCACTTATTACACCCGATTTTGGATAAAAAATATTTATTGCGTCGATTCAATAGTTTTTTATTCGTTAATCTAGTCGAGAGGTATGAACGTATTCCATGAGTGTGCAATCTAAGCTTCCTTTACCTATTATTACCATGTTAAACTGGCTATATATTTTGGACATATACAGGGTCTTTTTTTTAGCTCGGAACATTTGATTGTTAATTTCTATGTTCTATATTATAATAATCACATCAACGCATTGCAATGTATTGATAATGTAGGCACACTCAGTTTTATTTAATTGTCAAAATTGTGTTATTAATAAAAATGTATTACACCACCGAAGAAAGAATACAGATAGTTAATTGGTACAAGAGTGGGAATAGCATTCGACGTGTTAGAGATTTGTTTTCGGTTGAGTATTCGAGCGGACAAGTTCCATCCATCTCAACAATTTGTAATATTGTCCATCATTTTGACAACACTGGCTGCGTGAGTAATTTTCACATTAAAAGGGCCAAAAGAAATCACATTTTAACGGAAGAGATGAAACTCAACATTTTATGTTACGTAGAGCAGAACCCCATATTATCGTTCAGAGTTATCGCAGCACAGTTTCAAATAAGTTCAGCTTCCGTTTACAAGACATTAAAAGAATTTAAATACAATGCTTACAAGTTTTCAAATCATCAGCAACCATCAAATGAGGACAAAGGCAAACGAACAGAATTATTCTGTGAAACCGTATTCAATTTAATCAATAATGATCAAGAAATTTTACACAGAATAATATTTAGTGATGAGGCATCATTTTCCTTAAATGGTGAAGTTAATCCACAAAATTATAGGTTAGTATTCTTCATTCCTTATCGATACCCATTCCTTACACCCATTCCTTCACCTTTTAGATTTTGGGCGTGCAATAATCTTCGCTTACAAAATTTGACGCACACACAATACAATGCGAGAGTTAATGTGTGGGCTGGACTAATTAACGATACTCTTATGGGTCCTTTTTTTATTAATGGAAATCTAAACAATAATATTTACTTAGACCTTCTGTGAACTCGTATAATGCCAGAAATTCATACACTAAACATTGCTGCTCCTTACTATCAGATGGATGGAGCGCCTCCACATTCTACAGCTGCCATTAATAAATATTTAAGTTAATTACTTCCTGATCGCTGGATGGGTAGATTTGGTCCAATACCTTGGCCACCCCGGTCGCCTGATTTGTCTCCAAACGACTTTTTTTGTGGGGGTATCTAAAAAGCAATGTTTATAATAACATTATTATAAACAATACTTCAGAGTTAAAAGATCGTATAATTACTATTTGCGATGAATTAAGAAGAAATCCGCAACACATTAGAAATGCTATTCAAGGATTTTATCATCGACTTGGCTACTGCTTAGAACGTGAAGGTGGTCATTTTGAATATTTATTATAATTACTTACGATTTGTCATTGTTTGTTTCATTAACCTCACTTTATTCGTAATAATTTTAAGCTTTCACTGTACTGTGACAGGTCGACGGGGCCGAGAGAAGAAGAAGAAGAAGCATTCACTGGCACCTTTGTGTACTTGGTTGCCTACATTGTCAATACATTGCAATGCGTTGATGTGATTATTATAACATAGAACATAGACATTAACAATCATATGTTCCGAGTTAAAAAAGACCCTGTTTATCCGGAACTAAGCGCTAAAAAAAATCCAAAATTTTTCGGACACATTTTAGGGACACTAACGTTTCATTCGGTATCAATTTTTTTGGGTTATCTACATTTGACCTAAATGCAAAAAAAACATCTTTCCTGAGCTCGGTGCTCTTGAGGCTAGCATTCTGACAAACCAGAATCTAAAACTACAAAAATTCAAAGAATTTCTATGAATCTTCGAAACCTCGAACTTTCGAAATTGGAAATCTACGAATAAAAATAAAATGTGTCTCATAATTTTTACAATTTGTTACAAAATTCGATAACAAAAACTCACAAGTTTTGCGAAAATTTCCTCATTTAAAAAAAAACGATACCTAACCCTAACAATTTTATATTTTTCTCACCACCTCAGCTGAATTTTTCCGTTGGGTATTTATCTGTGTAGATATTTTTTTTTCTGTGAGGGCTTATTTTATAGTGGGCTTTTTTGATAAGCTTTCTTCTGTTTTTTTCCAGTGGGCTTTTTTATTTGGAATTTTTCTGGTCACCTAATTGTTGAAATCATCTTGCAATTTTGTTATTTTTCAAATGTTAAAACTCTTACTAACTTTGTTGAGCATCAGCTACTACTTTATTATTTCCAAAACCAGATGGTAGCATATTTCTGACTCCTAGATAAATCGGATAACTTTTCTAAAGGTTGAAGATTTTGCTCACATTTTGGATGATACCTTTGTGGATTCAGAAAATCATAAAGAAACATATCTCTGGGTCAGTAAAAAAGGAGATTACTACATTACGTTAGTTAGTTCTTAATAGCAATGACTAAAAATGAAAAAATATTTTGTTCGATCAGGAAACGAAATTTTTCATTTTTGTTCTTTACGTTCTAATACAAAGTTATCGTTTTTTTTAGGAGAAACGAAATTAAATAACTCTTAATACCATTTATAACTATATTTAATTTAATATGATGTAAACCTGAATAACCGATACCCCAGATTTAATAAAACTGTAATAATTTTTGTGACTTGAAAAAAAAAATACAAAAACAATTCTCATCGACTTGAAACATCCCAAATTTACTTATAATGAATGCAAAATTACGTTTCCATGAAAACTATTAATACTTCATCCCTAAATTTGTTGAATAATTTAATGTGAGCAGTGTGAAGTTAAAAAAATGTAATAATTTAAAAACAGTCGCCATTGTCGCAACTTCTGAAATTTGTTTAAAATTAATGCCAAATTATTATTATTACTAAGTTATGAAAAACAAAATAATTTTAGAGAAAAAATGTAAAAAATGTAATAATTTAAAAAAAGTAATAGAATAAATCAAATATAATTGTACTTTAAATTAAAAAAAAAATGTTAAACATTGGAAACATTAACATACAATGAATAAACACTCAAATTAACTTTAATTGTAAATAAGATATACATTTCTACCGTAAAAATCTCGATTTGTATAATTAAAGTTGCACTGAAAATGAAGTTAAACGAATTTTTTGAAGTAAACTTAGTGGTAAACTGCATAAATGCGAACTGTACTCAGGAAATGGAAACCATAAGCCTGTATTATAAAAATATATTTTTTTAAATAAATTTCTTCCGTATTGATAATTAATTATGTAGTGACTAAAAATGGATCTATTAACGGAATGTTCCCGATTTGTAATGATTAGAGTTAGCGTGCCCACCCGGAATTTATGCAACTTAATATGACTCCATACAGTTTACATATATCGCATTCGTTGTCATTCCGATATTGGAGGCAAGCCTCAGAGGCTTCTCATTGATCGGAAATCACCCGCGTGGTAGAGAGGGAACCTCGCGGCTCCCTCTATTGTCAGCTTCACAACAACCCGGGAACTGTAACGGTAACGGGAACGGGAAAGAAGATATACCTGGCTTGTTGTTCCCGTTACCGGAAATTAGTTATTAGTTGGGTATGTCATATGAAAATCATATTTAATGTGCTTAAGCCCCGGAATTGCAATCGACTTGAAACTTTGAAAAATTACTCAAAATTTATTCCAAATTGATTTCGTTAAGAAAAACTGTATTGGCAATATTTCTAGATTTTTTGAAATTTTGATGTGGTCGGAGTGTAAAATTAATTGAAAAAAATAGAACCAATTTTAGAGACAGAGACGCAAATTAAATATAAAAACAATTGCCATCGAGTTGAAACTTTCCAAAATCACTCAAAATTTATGCAAAATTGATATCTTGAAATGCCACATTCATAACATTGCTGGATTTTTGAAAATTTGAATGTGCTTGATGTGTAAAGTTGTAAAAAATAGAAACAATTTTGGTGACCCAAAATAAATATGAAAATAATTGCTATCGACTTGAAAATTTGAAAAATTACTCAAAATTCATTCCAAATGAATTTCTTTGAAAAAACTATATTCGCACCATTTTTAGATTTTTGGAAATTTTTACGCGGTGAGTGTAAAATTGAAAAAAAAATTGAACCCATTTTGGAGACCCAAAATAAATATAAAAACAATTGCTATCGACTTGAAACTTTCCTGAAACCTTCCAAAATTACTCAAAATTATTACAAATTGATTTCTTGAAAAAAAAACTGTATTCGCACCATTTCTAGGTTTTTTTGAAATTTTAATGTGATCAAAATGTACAGTTATAGAAAATAGTATTCATTCTAAATTGATTAAAAAAAACTATATTCGCGCCATTTCTAGATTTTTTGAAAATTTTGATATGCTCAGTGTGTAAAATTGTAAAAATTTGAACCAATCATGGAGACTTAAAATAAATATGAAAACAATTGCTATCCACTTGAAACTTTCCAATATTACTTAAAATTCATTCCAAACTTGGTTTCTTAAAAAAAACTGTATTCGCACTATTTCTAGATTTTTGGAACATTTGATGTGGTCGCAGTATAAAATTGAAAAAAAAATGAATGAATTTTGGAGACACAAATTAAATATAAAAACAATTGCTATCGACTTTAAACTTTCCAAATTTACTCAAAATTTATTCCAAATTGATTTCTTAAAAAAACTATATTTGCGCCATTTCTAGATTTTTGGAAATTTTGATATGCTTACGCCCGGTACTATCAACACATTTTAAATGACAGTTAAGGCTAAACGAGATTTAAGAGTGAATGTGCAGTATTACCAACCAGTTTAAATGTCCTTTAGCCCTTTAACAATTTTAATGGCGATTTAACTTGACGTTTCTTGTATTGAGATTAGGTTTCAGTGGTTTCAGTTCGGTTTATAATCATAAATTCATGTTTCTTCAAATCTCACCGGCGACTCTTTTGATGAAGACATATTAAATTACATGCGTAAGTAAAATATCCGTAAGAAGTAACACGGATTTTCCAAAGAAAGAGGGCTCATGGAGTCGGTGTCGCTATGAGAATTGCTACACCAGAAAGGGATGAAAGGGAGAGAACTGCGAATTGGCGCGATAACTAGCGCTATTATTCACGCAGGATGACAAAAATGTTTCAGTCACAGGAGAAAATAAAAGTCAAAGACACTTCAATCAATGTTCAGCTGATCCAGCTGATCGGCGGCGATGCCGGATTAGTCGCGTCAGCGGATCGACGGCGTTTAAAGGTTAAAATTCAGTGTTGCCTACCTACGAATATAAAATTCACCAAAAATCCGTATACAATCTATTGCCAACAGATCTTAAAACGACATTTACTTAAAACTCCTTTAAAAAGATTCATAATACCCATGACTATTTTAAATGTACCTTTAACCTAAACATCATTTAACTAAATGCCTGTTTAAAAAGAGTTGATAATACCGGGCGTTAGTGTGTAAAATTGTAAAAATTTTAACCAATTTTGGAGACTCAAAATATAGATGAAAACAATTGCTATCGACTTAGAACTTACCAAAATGACTCAAAATTAATTCCAAATTGATTTCTTAAAAAAACTATATTCGCACCATTTCTAGATTTTTGAATTTTTTATGCGGTCGGAGTGTAAAATTGAAAAAAAAAAATTACCCATATAGATATAAAAAATAAATATAAACACAATTGCTATCGACTTGAAACTTTCCAAAATTACTCAAAATTATTACAAATTGATTTCTTATTTATATATGGTCTAAGTGTAAAATTGAAAAAACAATTTAACCAATTTTGAGATTCAAAATAAATATAAAAGCAATTGCTATCGACTTGAAACTTTCCAAAATCACACAAAATTCATTCGAAATTGATTTCTTAAAATGCCACATTCATAACGTTACTGGATTTTTTAAATTTTGATATGCTGGGTGTGTAAAGCTGTAAAAAGTAGAACCAATTTTGGAGACTCAAAATAAATATAAAAACAATTGCTATTGACTTTGATTGATTTCTTAAAAAAAAACTGTATTCGTACCAATTCAAGATTTTTGGAAATTTTGATGTGATCAGAGTGCAAAGTTGTAAAAAATAGAACCAATTTTGTACAAGCGACAATGGCATAACAATTAAATAAAATACCAAAAAGCACTATTTTCCTATGGCTAGGTTTGGTGGTTAACATTCGGTATATTAAGGTGTTGGGGGAAACATAACAACGTGAAGGAAAATAGGAAGATTTTAAAAAGATGTGTGGATAATATTAAATCTGTGCCTCACTTGACGAGCCACTACTACATAAGAGGAAGAGAAAAGAACCGGATTTTTTTTAAGGTTGTTTCTAATTTGTTGATTTTTCCGAAGCCTTGGGCGAGCTGCGAGGTATAAGACGTTCTTTACTTTCAGTTTCCGATATAAACTACGAGGTGTTGTTAAAAATTGTTAGAAACGGTAACCACCGGTATAAGAATAGTACATTATTCAACTAGCGTAGAATGATGGCTATTATTCACGTGGATGAAGTTTCCGAATCATCTAACTACAATAAATTTAATCACAGTTTTTAATAAAAAATAATTTTAAACTATGCAATTACAATATGACCTGCTAAGTTTGTAATAAGTAATTTAATTTTACTTTGTCGCAAAAGTAGTGAAGTTGCTACAATTACTGATATTTGGACTTTTGGAATTTTCCGACAGTAAATTCATTGCGGATGCTTGTGTAATTTCTCGAAGTTCAGGAGGCGCACATATTAGATCATTATCACTATTACTACTAACGTCCATTGTAATTATTATATTAATAAAAATTATGCGAGACAACAGCAATAAATATTGGTGTACTTGACGTTATAAATAACTGGTGTATTTGACGTTTTAAATGGCGCCTTATTAGGAGGTTGCTAAGATACTCTCGTTTTTTTTAATTTTCAGAGCAATGTGATTTTTTCATATTAGCGTGAATTCTTAAAAATCAAAGCCAATCCAGAGTGATTTCTTCATAAGAAATCACAATGTGAAGAATTGATGTTATTATTCAATTTAATATACAACAAGAATGAGTGTATTATTTAATAGTCGTAGAGAAAATTATTTATTTCGTTTTCGAACTTGAACGAAAAATTTAAATTCCGTTTTCGTTCTTGTAAATATTTCGGTTAATTTCGTTATTTCGTTTCCGTTTTCGTTCCGTTTTCAGTCCCTGATTAATAGATATTCAAACTGTAGTAACAGATGATCTTTTGTGCCGACAATAATAACTCTTTTATTACCAGCAATTAAGTAAAATATTGATCCGTAGTAGATACATCTTCTATTTACTATTATTTAGCATCTGATTCATCCTGCTCTAGCATATTTTAAGGGAGTAAGTGCCTCGCGCCCGAGTTAGACCAGAAAGGTCTAATAGAATATTTTTAAAATATTTGATATTAACTTCAGAATTATGTATATGCTGACCATCAAAAATGCATCAGTTTTCGACGCGGCACTTACCCCCTTAAGGTAATATATGTAGCCTCTAGTTCAGCAGAATACAATAAAAATAACAAACCTTCTTCAACTAACCTGATATGTTGACGCAATGTGCTGCTGTTAGAACGTGATGGTCGTTAATTATTGCAGCGCTGCAGTTCACTGTGTTATTGAATTTTATCATAGCCTGAAAATATTATCTATTTAGAACGAGATAAGAAGAGAATGCACGTTAAGGTAATATTTGCTTTAGTTACAAGTGAAGTAACCACAATTTAAAAACGGTAGGTAAAAACCCTTTGGGCATGAAGATTTAAAAGCGAAACATAAAGGTTAATATTAATAGATTACCATATATGGGAATTTTGATATATCCTTCACCACATGTTCCTCATCTGTTGCGGCTTTAGTTAAGGGCATGCAGCAACTCGCAAGTGCTACAATTTCATCATTTATTAGTGTAACGTGATTTTATTAACAATAAATGTATTTGGCACTAACCTGTTGCAATTAGTAATATTCTACTTATCGTTCTCATCGTGACTAAAAATGTTGTGAAGAACACTGCGTTATATATGTGCCTGATAAATATTGGCTTACCGATAAGACATTCATTAGAATACATATTTGCATGTAATTCATATTTATAAGGGCCGTTTAACTGATACCGGCGCCTCGTCATACTTTGCTCACCGGTTTAAATTAGTGGTAGTATTTAATGAAAACAAAAGGCTTCTTTTACTAGAAACGTGCCTCAAGGAATTACTTCTTAAATTTAAATTTTAGCTTCTTTAGTAATCCACTGTCCATGTTTAATAGAAATATAATAATTCACCTTTTGGCGAATCCGGGCAGTTTAATTTTTTTTTTATATTTAAAAGCAATTTTCAATTATGTTCTTTGCAAATAATTGAAATTTGAACGATTAATTGTTAGATTTTTAATTATAAATGAACAAAACAAATGTGAATTTAAGATATGTTTCTTGTTTGGAATTATCAAAATTGTACCTATTTTACCTGAATATGTGGTATTTTTAAGAGAATACAACTCATGGCCTAGTAGAATGTATTTTGAGCCAATCATATGCAAGGAATTGCATAGCAGGATGTGTATTACCGCGATGATAAAAAACAAAAGTAGCGGTGATATTTTATTGTGGTCCTGTCAGAATTTTAAACCTCAAAATGGACATACTAAATTATTGGGATGCAGTTTCTAACAGTGAAATCAGTGAAATGGTGAAAAATACGACGCCCAGAAACAGCGCGAGGAATAAAGAGTCGCAGTGCCGACAGTTCACCGAGTCTTTGTGCTGCAAGAAACTACAAGACGAATTAAAACATTGCAATATGTGAGTTGTCATCAAGATTATAAAAGGTTATTCGATATATTCTCTCACTAAATATAACTCGTGGTACGATTAATAACCGATGATATTTAGTCGTTGAAACCGAAGCAGCACATTCAACTCGCGCTAGCGCTCGTTGAATCTGCAGCTCGGTTTCAACTCCAAAATATCATCGGTAATAATCATACCACTTGTTGTATTACGGCTGGTAATACAGGGAGTCTCGTTTCGAGTGTGCCAAACGAAAACGCGAAGTAGATAATGTTATTCTGAACAGAAAAGTTCAAATAAATACGTGTCCGATTTCTTACAGTTATCGAGATAAATAATCTTAAAGATTTTTCCATCGTAAAAAATCTTACAAATTTTGAGTATAAATTTATAAGATTGCCATGAATTTGAACAAAAATATTTGAGCAAGTTAATGTTTATTTCACAGTTTTTTATACAAAAATAATAGAGCAACAAGTCTGTTGCTGTCAACATAAAGTATCGTTTATCAGATCATTTTTTTTCGCTACAGACAACGTAAATAAGCATTGTATCCATGGTTACAGGCAGGGCCGTCTTTTGGAATGAACGGGCCCCTAGACACAACATCATCAGGGCCCCCCTATAAAATTTGACTCACACATTCAGACTGTTAAATACTCAGATTTACTTACAACATTTTTGGAATAAACTATATGCCTGGTAGAATTTGTGAACAGAATTTCTGGTTCTGTAAGATAATCTGGTCACATAATCTGGTAAAATTTTCAGGCCATAATCTGTTTTAAGAGTTATGAACATAATATTGCTAGAAACTGTATATAATATTGCCAGAAAATGAATCCATAAACATTTAACAGATTATGGACAGAATTTGAGCATATTCAGTGAACAGATTTCTGACATTTTTACTTTCTCCGTTACGAAGTACGAGAAAGTATTGTGATCGTGATTTATTTTCAATTTTTTTTTGCGGAAATATCCGTTTTGGGGTCCCTAGACGCCATTTCAACAATTTCTGGATTTTTTTGTGTCTGTGTGTGTGTGTGTCTATGTGTGTTGTGTGTGTGTGTGTGTGTGTGTGTCTATGTGTGTGTCTGTGTGTGTGTGTGTGCGTCTCTGCTGTGCGCGCTGTATCTCAAAAACTAATAAAGCAATTGATACGAAACTTTGAACATACGTCTTATTTGATCCGAAGAACTGAAAAGCTTTTGGTGAAATTTCGTACGCCGGAAGTGGGTGTTTACCTTAACTGTTTTTTGTTTTTTGCCAATATTTTCTTAAATATGAAAAATATCACAAAAACGTGTAAACAAACATTGAAGACAACAAAGAACTGAACATCTTTTGCTTGAAAATATTTTTCATAAAATCATTTTTATTCGAGAATTTTTTTTTTTTAAGTTTTGTTTCTTAATTATGAAACGATAATAGTTACAGCAAATTCATGTTAATAATAATTTTAGAGAATGCTAAAATGAACAACTTATAAAGAACAAGTTCTTTTCAAAATCCCTTTGGTTTTTGAGTAAACTGAGTTGTTGAATTTGAAGTATAATTTTTCCATCTTTCATAATTTTGACGTTTTAACGGTAGGGTACCCATCAAAAGTACGGTAAACGGCCGCGAGAGGGGGATTAAGTCAAATTGGTATGACTGTAGGCAACCCAGCTTACAGCGAGGGTAAATTAACTCAGTGCTATTTACGTATATCTACTACATTCAAGGTTGTGCCTGCGATTCTAAACGAGAGAGGCTATTATACGTCTGCACCCCGCTACAGCGCGAGCGTGAGAACCGTATTAGAATATGCATTGTGGTTTTTTTTTTCGCATGGTGGTGGCGGGTGAGAAGTTATAAAAAACACTTCTGCTGTAGCGTTTACACCAAACCCCGCCCAACCCAACCATTTCACGGTCTAGCGAGCGTCGTCCAAACACAATTGAAGGGCGACATAATTGTAAGCAAGTAATTCCCAAGAAATAATCTCTTGGGGATTATAACTTGAAATTTTCATTATTGTCATACAACAAATCTCCAAAAGCTACCAATAGATTTTATAATATAATGTAGTTTGAAACCATATCTGTTGTATGGGCCCATTATATAAGTAATGGGCATTTTCTGGCAAAAATATATTTATTGATCGCACCGGTACAAACGCTTCCAATTTTTCAAAACATTTTTGAATTTACGAATCGTTAAGTAAAATTATTTGCCAAAATAATTTGCTTCAAGACTGGAAACGTAGGATTAATGAAAACTTAAGATAGCAAGTTTTACACCTTTTCGTTGTTGTTAAAAGGTTATTTTACTTTATGTCTTATAGTAATATTAGTTTCCAAATTAAATTCCTTTTCCAAAATAGGTGTTCTACTATTCTAAAGAGTATAGTCTTGTACATCATTTAAAATGTTAAACATATTTTAACTTTCGCCGAACAGTATTGTTTTCGAGATTGAAAATGTTCATGAAAATATTCATTTTGAGGTTCCCGAAAACAATTATTTTTTTGGAAAATGGTCTGTATGTCCGTGTGCTGTGTCGATCTATCTCTAAGTTTGTCATTTTATGGGTACTGTGTCTCAAAATCTAATAGACATTTTTAATAATAATAATAATAATAATATATTTATTTACGGGAATTTCCCTTTATAATACAAAAAATATCTCTAAAAATAATACAAATCTGAGAAAATTCTACAAAATTATATAAACAAAATTTAAAATATAAACAAGTAAACATTGAAGAATTTGTAACTAACTTCGCTCAGGTTTATTATGCGAAGACGTTTAGCAAACGTCCTGCTGTTATTGCAAAATAGCGTAAAGTTATCTCTTTCCTGCAATCTGTTAGCCATCCTCATCAATCTCGTTAAAGGTTCATGGTAGCTATAGTTGGTTTTGTGCATTGGCAAACGGAAAATAGCCTTACTACGTGTGACGGAACCAGAACTTTGAAAATTAAACTCAATGTTTGCCAAAATTATTGGGCAATCAATAATCCCATTTACCGCTTTAAACAGAAATTGCAAATCTGCAATTATATGACGTTCTTGCAAGGAAGAGATATTTAGTTGTGCACTAAGTTGAGCATAATTTAAAGCGACCAACGGGATATGTAATTTAAACGCCGCCAGACGTAGAAATCTATTTTGGACTTTCTTTAAGTCATCTTTCAAATATTGTTGATAGGGAGACCAAATACAAGAAGCGTATTCTAAACCTGAGCGAACCAGTGCCAAATACAAGGTACGGATTGCATTTAGTGACAAATCCTTACCTATTCTCGATATAAAGCCCAACAACTTCAGACCTTTGTTGACAATAATATAAATGTGAGAAATAAAAGTAAGTTTTCTATCACCCAAATCACTGATCTCATTCACGCGCTCGATTCTTGTGTCATTAATAAAATATTCCGTGATAATTGCATTTTTACCTCTGTAAAACGATATTGTTTTACATTTGTTCATATTTAGCTGAAGGCTGTTATTAACACACCAATTATTTAATTTGTCGAGATCTTCTTGAATAAGACCTGCATCTATTAAATTGTTTACTTTGGCAAAAAGTTTTAAATCATCAGCATATAATAAGCCTGAGCAGAAATTAAGACTGGCAACTATGTCATTAATAAAAATAATAAATAATATTGGTCCAATATGTGATCCTTGCGGAACACCAGACTTAACCCGTATATCACTCGACACAAAGTTGTCAATCCTAACATATTGCTTCCGATCACTGAGAAAACTTTTCAGCCAGTTTATAATTGTAGAGTTGAATCCCAGCACGTCCAACTTATAAAGGATTATGTGACTATTCTTATTAGCTTGTATACTTTTCAAGTTAGTTTAGTACTCTGCAATGATGAGGGGATCAACAACTTCTATTTATCAAAAATATACATGACGTAATTAATTTATAAATTTTATTGAATGCATTACTAGTATGTACTAGAGCACTGCACGAGTACGTACAGCATCGCGTAATCACGAGTACGAATACTCATCAGAAGAGTGATACGATTACCTTGTGTGTACTCGTACGCATCAAGCACTTCAGTACTCGCATCGTTTCGCATCGGCATCGGCGAGTATAACAGTATTCGGCATCGTTTCGCATCGGCATCGTCGAGCAAAACAGTATTCGGCATCGTTTCGCATCGGCATTGGCGAGATTTTGCTTATGCTGAAGGAATGTATAACATTGTATGAGACATCCATAGGAAGGTGAGAAATGTGACATTAGACAAATTCAAAACAGAAAGTTCACTTTATTACATTAAAACGGAATATAACAAAAAGTTCAATTTCTAGTATGCAGTCTATTGTATACAATAATAACGCCTATAAAAAGAAAGTAACACAGTCTTGAATTAAAAAAAGATGAAACACTTCTTAGTGGTCCTTGGTATATCAAACATAAGTAATGAAATAAATTACTTGTCTTCCAATGTATATTTGGTTTGTACGTTAATCCTTTCCTGCGGAATGTAAAAACAGTATGGCATCGATATTTTCTCCCTTCAGATTACTTCTCCTATCTTCTAGAACTCTGTTTGCGGAACTGAACGCTCGTTCGCTTGAGGCGCTGGAAGCAGGAATACATAAGATTTTTCGTCCTAGTTGGTGGAGTAAAGGGAAATCCTTTTCATGACTTCCCCACCATCGTAATATATTTGGGTCAGTGGCACGGCTTCCTTTATACAGCTCCATTTCAATATTAACTTATGACTGCCAATTATTATCGTTGTCAATGTAAATATCTTTATATTTATTACAGAATTGCACGTCATCTTCAGCATTACTGTAGTCCGACGTAATGGCATGAAGCTCTATCTCTTGGGAGTCACAAGAAGACAGCGTGACGAAAGAGCTTTCAGGATTTTCGAGAATACAATTTAGCTCATCCTTTACAAGAGTATAAATTTCTTCACGCGCATTGTCTTCTAGAAACCGTAGTTGTTTATATTCGGGCCATAAGAATGCAGCTACTTTATGAATACGATGTGGTTGAAATTTAATGTCAAAAACATTATCCAAACAATTACGAATAACCGCTTGTAATTCGGTAGTTGTTTCTTCATTTTGTAGTTTTATCAGCCTTTCTTTCAAAATATGCATGTGTAATAGCACTAAATGAATGGTAAGCTTCTTCTCCGCCTCAAACAGTAGTGTTGCCATTTTAAATGGGTGTAAAAATAGAATCAACTTATCTAAGAGATATATTTCAATTCCATGAAGACGATATTCTTCTTTTGTACGTTCTAATATGTCTTGAATAGTGTTAAAAATTTTCCGAATCGAAAGCAACATATCAAATTTTGTGTTCCAACGTGAAGTGCATTCTTGCCTAACTGTCGTGTCCAACTTCTGACAGTTACCACTCCGTTTAAGGTATTCTACTAAAGACTTACAACGTGTCAACAATTGTAAAATACGAGGAGCTAATTCTTCCAGTACTGTTTTCTTGAAAGTATGTGTTAAAATCAGGTTCAGAACATGGGCAATACAATTAATGCGCGAATACTGCTCAAACGCTTTCTTGATATTAGAGCCTTGATCAGTAGTAAAAGTCAGTTTTTCAAGTACAGTAGCTCGTAAATGCAAGGTTGCCACTTTCTCTTCTAAGGCGCGAAGTATGTTGGTACCTGTTTTTTTTTACTGCGTTTTGCTCCTGGTCGAAGTCCAAAAATTCGATGGTACACAGCACTCGACTATAACACAAAGAATAAATGGGATAATGTAATTATTCAACTCTAAACCTCATACTGGTCATTGCGAAAAGTGAAAATAGTTTTGCATATACAGTCTCAGATTTAAAATTCTCTACAACATTTTTCAGAAACCGCTTTTAAAAAATATGTCTGAATGACGAGCACATCGTTTATTATAACATTTGTTATGTGCCTTGGGAAGGTGGCACAGTCAGATAGAGTATAAAGGGTATCTCACTGAAGCGCCAAAGTAACTTTTTGGCCTTAAATATATAAGATAGAAAAATATAATTTATATAAAAGTTATAGATAATTATCGATTTCTTTTAATGGAACACCCTGTATATATTTGTATTTTTAGAGTCCTTATTACCGCAGGATTTAAACGACATAAGGTCGCTGGGCTTTAAACCTAGCTGTTTTCACGTTATTCAGTTGTTTATTCAGAGATTTGAACAAAATTGTTCTCTGCTGCAGCTGGTGAAGATAATTCATTCTATTGTTATTCGCAAATTGCACAATTTCATAGTTTTTTTTAATGGAACAGCCTTTATATTATTTCATAATTTGAAAGTCCATTAAGTAAGCTTTCATTTGATGTATAGTTTCGTATACTTAAAGGTGATAGTAACTCTAATATTTCAGAATTCGTCCGTTATTACATTTGTACGCAATACTATCTCTGCACTTCACGCTCTTATACATTTGTAATAGTTACAACTAAAACCTCTAAATAAAAATTACCCCAACATCTCATCCTCAATATGCCCCTCACGGATGACGCTGTATTTTAGCGAAACTTTGCTTTATTTAATATACGGTAAGGTTATATTGCTTAGCTTACCTATGAAGTCGCCAATTCGAATCAAGATAATGAACTGTTAAGGCCACAAAGTTCCTCTGTTTTTTGTTTTCCGTCCACATATCTGTTGTTGCTGCACACCATCCTGTATAACGCCATTAGATGTTCTGTTATTATTTTGGACATGCACTTGTAGAGAACAACACCTTACCTTTCTCGAGCAGTGGTTGTAATTCGGAAGCAAAACGTTGTAATTCTCCATTGTGAATTTTGTGGAGCGTACGGCTAACAGTAGTCGGATGCGGCAGAATGTCATTTATATCAAAATTTTTTGAACCCAGTTTTACTCCAGTTTCTACCAAGCAGCATGCTAGATCTTTAAACCCACTACCACTTACTGCTGCAAATGAGCGAAGATCCTGCGTCACATATTGTACACACTTGTCTGTAATGTCCTTCTTTATTTCGTCACTCACATTGATGCGTGCCCTTTTTCTGTTGCCCACATCCCCGTCCGTAGATTTAGATGAAGAATTTTCCGGCTCATCCATCTCTTTAAAACAACGGTGTTTCTTTAAATTGGATGGACTCGAACCTTTACTGTATTTAAAAATATGCTCACACTTAGCACACATTACGAAAGGTTGCACTTCTTCAATACCGTTAATTTCTTTCGCAATTTTTTTAAAACAGGCCCACACGTTACTTTTACCACACGCTTCTTTTGTTGTATATTCACCACTTTTAATTTTTTCCAAAATCGACATTGTTACGCGAGTTCCAAATTTCAAATATACATGAATAATCGAACGCTTAATTCCAGAAAATACCATGCAACTGTTCACCGTGTACTGTTGATTACAATACCTGAAAGTCATGTGTCGACTTGTCGAGAACGGGTAGTGCACGCACGCGTAAATGGGGAACACCCCGACGATTATTCACGATGCCTACTCGTTACGATGCACGATGCTACGATGCAGTTCTGACGAATATTACTCGTAATCATGAAGTAAATGTAATCGGCGGTGCATTGTCGAGACGATGCCGAGTATGTACTCGCATCGTTCAGTCGTATACTCGGCGATTATTTCTCTGATTACTTTTTACCTACTCGTGCAGTGCTCTGGTATGTACATCTTTTAATCGGAATCGTCGCAGGTACTCTGCCCTCCGGTCCCTTGTTTATTTTTTTAGTGCAGTTGTAACTCGATATACTAATATGAGTAAGTGCCGCCGTCGCGAGTGACGCAGAAATGTGAATAACATGCGATGTTATTGGGCATGCAGGTGAATATGCATATGGCATACGAAATCTAGCACGGAAGAACGATTTGAACGTCGCGCTAAATAAACTACCCCATCATAACGTATCCCCCACGGGGATGAAGCCGAGATACGAATATCGGCAACACGAAAGTATGTGGGCCACCCCAGGACAGTGGGGCGAGGGGGAATTTCAAATTTGCCGCTTTTCCAAAGATGGTTCCCTCGATGTTGCCAGATTTATCAAAGATCTTATTATGGGGATTACCGTTTTTAATAATCTTTAAATTTCACTACAAAGTAATAATTTTAACAATTAAAATTATGTTTTAAACATAATTAGACTCATTATCGCTTATATTTGTCATAATAACTCATGAAAGTATAATATTACTGTTTATTAAATATAATCATGTGCATTGTATATTTTATACTTCGATGTATATGCGGCAACGCTTAATGAGTCTCACCATTTTTATTAACTAACCTCAATAGTGCTGTGAGTGCTAGCGATTCATGTTTGAAGGTAAGTTATATATTCTGTCTTATAAACTCGTCAATTGTATTTATTAGTAATGGAAACATCAAATGGCCGTATTAAATATTCTTGTAAATATCCAGAATGTCAAAATTCTTTCTTTTCCGATACCTATAATTAATGTCGTGTACAAAAATAAACATATCTATAAATTTCCCAAAAATGAAGAATATCTTAAAACATGGAAAACCATTTGTGATATTGAACAGTCTTCATTGTTTAAATTTTCATTCATGTGAAGATCATTTTATTCATAAATATTTTGTTAATCATTTCCGCAAAAAATTGAATTGCAATGCTGTTCCGACACCAAGAAGTAAGGCAATATAACTACACTAATTTACTTTTTAACTATTTTAATGTCATGAATCCTGGATACGAGCAAACAACTGACCTGATACGACGCCTGAAAGAAATATCCTAAGAAGAACGAAGAGACCTGATGGAACATTGCACCTGGACTAGACCCTAATACCCGATTGTTGTGATATTTTTATATTTGATAATTTTGTTAATAACAATGTATATAATTATTCTGTTAAATATATTTTTTCCATGTAGGCCTATTTTTATTTTTATTTTGTGAAATCCAATCTTTTTTCTTTTACCAAAACCAGTAACTTCTTCATTTATGTACTATCTAAAAGTATAATCAATTATGTGCTCAAAAAACATAATTGATTATATTTTTAGTGTTATTACATTGAAATATATCGTGAGACGAGTATAACATTTTTAAATTTTGGCGCGGAAATCGTAGTAATTTGCCACCCCGACACCAGGCGGCGCCAAAAATCGTGTTTCCGAAATTTAACATGCAGGTTTCATTTCTAAAGGTATGTGTTCTGTGGTATCCCCTAATCCCCGCGCACACTACCATCACGCTCAAGTGGCCGAATGCCCGTACTAGGATGAAGAGCAATAGACTCGCTGCAAGAAATATCTACATAACTTTTTTATTTCTTTCTGATTGACTATCTTAAAAAGTTGCCACAGGATTATTTTGAAATTTTGCACATATGTCAATTATGTTCCTGTCTAGACAGTAAGAAAATTTTATCAAGTTTTGACCACTACTAATGGAAATAGACACAAAAAACATCATTTTAATATTCATTTGTCTTCTAATTCGTTCATAATTTTTTTATTAACTATGATTTTGCCTTCAAATTACTTCATTGCCTGGATGTATGTATTGGTTGGCTACAAGTCAAATTTCACTATTGTTACTTACTTGGTTCTGCAGTTTGTCTGTTTAAAGTAAAATGTTGCTAACTTTGTTAATAATAACGATTAAACCAAAACTTAAACACAGAAATAATAATCGATCTTTATATAATATGTTATTAAAATAAACTTTTCGAAAAAGTTTATATTTACAACGATTTATTCGATTTCGTGAGCGGCTAATTTAATGGGTACCCTACCCTTAAACGTCAGTTCCATCCGAGTTTACACAACGCTCGATGTACATTTAACATATTTATTTATTTATTTAAAATATATACGGGAAACCCCTTTTACAAAGAAAATATAATCTGTAAGTGTGAAAAAAAAACTACAGAATTCTACCGACAAGGTTATTAAATCATGTAAAAGTATGTATATAATATGTGCGTGAATATAAAAGTAATACAATTGATATTAGAGATATAAACAAAGTAATATATAGCAGATAAATAATAATTGAAAGCATTGCGTTTAATGGTATATTTAAAACTTTCGAATGTGCAGTGGAATAGATTAAACCATTTGTAATTGTTATATTTATTCGCGAACCTCATAATACGGGCCATGGAGTTATTATGACTAAAATTGGTGGTAAAAACTTGCTCACGGAATAACGGCCGAGATCGTAGTAAACGATAATTGCCGGTAATATAAAAATCTAAATGTTCTAAAATATATGAACAATCTATAGAGCCGTTAATTAGCTTGTGTAGGAGACATAAGTCAGAAAGAATTCTACGATCATCCAGAGAGTGCATATGTAATATAGTTTTTATATTAGTGTAGTTACCAGAGGCAGAGCCCTACAGAAGCGGGTTTTCGAAAGCCCGGTCCGGCCCGGCCCGACAGTGAAAATTTAAAACCCGGCCCGGCCAGGCCCGGCCCGTCCCGGCCCGGCACGTTGAAACGAAATCGTGCTGCGGGCCCGGCCCTGCCCGGCCCGGAGCTGAATGTTCAAAGCCCGGCCCCGAAAAATGTTGAATTAAATAATTAAAATTACTGGACCCATGTATTCCTTAAAATTCTTAAAATACACTGAATTCGTGTTAATAACATTTTTTTTTAATTCACTTTGTTGTTGCTTTTCATATTATAATAAAATTAAATTTTTCCAAGCCCGGTCCGGCCCGGCCCGGGTTAAATTATCCATCGGAAAGCCCGGCCCGGTCCGGCCCGGCCCGGAGTTTGAAAAATACGACAAGGCTCGGCCCGACGTCGGCTGGGCCAAAGCCCGGCCCATGCAGGCCTCTGACCAGAGGTATGCGTAATACCCAATTTATATTCCATTAAGCGGAAAAATTTGTTTTGGACACAATCAAGAGTTTTGATATTGGGTAGTGTATAAGGTGACCATATTACAGATGCATACTCCAGATGACAACGAACTAAAGCGCAGTACAATGTTTTTAAACATTCAACATTAAAATATTTTCCAACATGCCATACAAACCCCCACATTCTTAAAGCTTTGTTTCTAATATGCGTTATGTGTGAATTGAAGGATAATCTTTCGTCAAATAGTACTCCCAAGTCATTAACTTCAGTCACGTGCGCAATAGGAATTGAATCAATCGTATAAATGAAGTTAGTTGTATTTGACCTTCTCTTAAAAGATATTGAATAACATTTATTTGTATTTATTGAAAGTCTATTTAATATACACCATTCATTTATACGATTGATGTCTTGAATTAACCTACAGTCCTCAATACAGTTTACACATCTAAATATTTTCAAGTCATCTGCGTACAAAAGAAAATTACATTTTTTTATGACATGATGAATGTCACTGATGAACAATAAAAACAAAATTGGCCCACAGTGAGAGCCTTGCGCTACACCCAACGTGACCTCAATGTCATCCGAAATAAAAATTTTGATACATACCCTTTGGGTTCTATTTTCTAAAAAGGATTGAATCCATGAAAGTGTTAAATTATTAAAACCTAAACCACATAATTTAGTTAATAAGGCACGGTGACTGACTCTATCAAACGCTTTTTGGAAATCTGTATATATCGAATCGACTTGATTGTTCTGTTCCAAAGAATTAGACAAGTACTGCTTATAACAAAGAAGGTTAATAAATTGGAAACAACCTTACTTGTTGCAGAAAGCATTAAATAGATCCAATAAAACGAAACGAAAAATAGCCTGAATATATGAATATTCAACCTGTTCGTAACCCTGCAAGCAAAATTAAGTCTTACTAAGACTATAAACAAATAACTTATTGAAACAACTACTTCCCTGGCTAATGCCACGCCGGATATTGAATGATACAAAAGAAATTTGCATATTATTACTAGTACTACTAGATAAATAACATTGGTTTAAGATCGTTTATTTCTACCCATGGGACTAACTTGAAAATTAAACTAAATTGAATATGAAAACTTTAAACTATAAAACTGAACCCAAAAATTTTAAAAAAATTATTAATTAAGTACTTAAACGATCTTAAACCAATGTTATTTATCTAGTAGTACTAGTAATAACATGCAAATTTCTTTTGTATCATTCAATATCCGGCGTGGCACTAGCCAGGGAAGTATGAAGTTGTTTCAATAAGTTATTTGTTTATAGTCTTAGTAAAACTTAATTTTGTTTGCAGAGTTACGAACAGGTTGAATATTCATATATTCAGGCTATTTTTCGTTTCGTTTTATTGAATCCAAAGAAGGTTAGTTACAGTGGATCTTTTAGCAAGAAATCCGTGTTGTTGCGAAGGAATTATATGAGAAGACATATGAGCTAAATCTTTGGCAACAAATTTATCGAGCATTTTTGGTATTGTTGATTGAATGCAAACACCTCTGTAATTCACAACTTGGTTACGTTCACCTGATTTAAATATCGGCATTACATAGCTTAGCTTCCATTTATTTGGGAATATACCTAACTGTAATGATTTAGACATTAGATCATAAATAGGACCAGATAAAGAATAAATACAATTTAACAAAATGTAATTCGATAATCCATCAGGCCCTTCACGTTTGCTAGGTTTAAGGTGTAAAATGAGATCAAATACCTCTTCTTTAGTCACACAAGTTTATAATTATTCACAGAATTTTCAATGAGAGCACAGCATGAGGACTGGTTATTATCAGTGGTATAAACCGAAGAGAAAAATTGTGAAAACTGATTGACTATATCCTCACCTTTGGATGCTGTGGAATTATCATACTTCATTAATGAAGGAATTGCATTATCTTTTTTTTATTTCTGACGTATTTCCAGAAACCTGATGGATCGACAGTAAGATTTGATTCAATACCTGCTAAATAATTTTTATAACAAGCTGCAGATAGCGATTTGCATTTAATGCGTAAATTGGAAAACAGTGCATAATCAAACGACGAATTTGTCTCTTTGAAACGTTTATGAGCCTGTTTTTTGAGACGTAACGTTTCTTTAAGTTCATTTGTCATCCATGCAGGGTAATTCGTCTCGGAGGGTGTTAGACGAATAATAGATGGGACAAAAGTATTTAGACCATAATAAATGATTTCGTAAAATTTGTCAACAATTCTATCTATGTTCACACAATCTAGTAAATTTAACCATTCATCCGAATAGAAAAATGAATTATAATATAAATTTAAGGCCTCATAATTGGCGAGATGATACAAATATATTTGTTCTTTAGTTTGCAATTTCTGGTAATTTGTATGAGAAAATGAAATTTCATATGCCGAACGATGTTCTCTTAAATTTAATAAAGCATCATCAGATAGTCTGGATGTAGCATTAGGAATATTTGAAAAGAATAAGTCTAAGAATACACCCCTTGAATTTGAATATTTAAAAAAAATTATAACTATTGATAATACAATTAACTTTTAAATCTGAGAGATTAATAGTGTAGACAATCGCCCCGTCCTTGTTCCATTTGACGGAAGGCAAGTTATAATTACCGCAAATGACTACTTTAGGACTGGAATAATTATCTTCTAACATCTTTTCAAGGAGTACAGTAGGGTTGGTGTACTTATCAATAGACGACCCGGGCGCGATATAAACACCTCCAATAATCATATTGAAACTTGGTAAAGTAAACGAAACAAAAATTTGCTCAATTTCTGAATTGCTTGCAATGAGAGATGGTTGGAAACATTGTTTAATAGCGATAAGAATACCACCGCCTCTAACGTTACCGGATGTGGTACGATTTGTCCTATATACATTGTAGTTATTTAGCTGTAATTGAACATTTGAGATGTCGCTGTACAACCAAGTTTCAGTTATAATAATTACATCATAATCACTATTATGAATGGAAAGCATAAGATCATTTAACTTAGTCCTAATACCGCCACAGTTTTGGTAATACACATTTAGTTTTTTGGCGCACCAGAGATGCGAGGTTTCGCTGTTATGATATATGGGACGTCATTGTTAAATCTAATAATAATATTTTGTTCGCCATTTGACTGTCTTTCGTTGAGTTCTCCTTTTATTTTCTGTGGGGACCGACGCTAGACAACCATATATACGCATACACACCACCTAGCGACCACGAGCAAACGAGAGACCAGCGAACGAGCCGACGCGCCACCCCGGCAAGCGATGGTCGCGCCACCAGTAAGGGCTAACGTACAACCCGCCGACGAGAGAGGACGCGCCTAGAGTATTCCTAGGGCAAAGACGCGACGACCCTTAGTACGATCGGGTCCAAGGGCGTACCCAGGATCTGAACTAGGGGGGGGGCACCTCATATTTGTTTCGAGGAAAGAATGGGGAACTGAAAACTACCGAGAAACTGTATTAATTACTAGACATGCCACGCTACAACTGAGACGGTTTTTATAAAAAAAAAAATCAAAACAAATTTAAGGATTTTAATAAACTGTGCTTAATTAAATTTTTATATTAATAATAATCTTCTCGGATTTGCTGAAGATGTATCCATTACTTTCGTTTCCACCATTTCACGGTTTTCTTTCACAAATTTCCGATGTACGCTCATCAAGCATAATCCAGTTAGCCTTGTCTCTCCCATAGTGCTCCTAAGCCAGGTCTTCACTCTTCGAAGCGTACTGAATGATCGTTCGACGGTCGCCGTAGTGCATGGAATGGTGCTCAAAATTAAGACTGCTTTTCTCAAGGCGGGGAAGAAAATATTGATTTCCTTAAACAGGTCAGTGACTTCAATATCCTTTAATTTATCTTTAGGTAAATCCTTCTTCATCCACAAATTATACCATAGGTCAAGTTCTCCTGTGATGTCATCCAAATCATAAAAATCTTGAAACATTTCTGCGTTTTTTTGTAAGTCTGTAATACTAGTTTCCGTCATGTATAAAGGATGTAGTTTTGTTAAAGCAAAAGCTGGAGTATTTTCTTGGGAAAATCGAATATTTAACGATGACGTAAATGAATCAAGATAAGGAATAATAAGTGAACGTCGCCAGTATTCATTATCATTATCTGATGGAGGATTGCTCCTGTGTTTTTGCTTTTGAGCAAAACGTGGAACAGAAATTTCTATTTCCAATTCCATTGAAATGTCTTGCGCTTTTTTGAGTAATTGGTCCGTGATTCGATCTGCTTCTTGACGGTCTCTTTTGAGTACTTCAAGGAGTCTTGTAATGTGTTCCCTCGCAGCAATCAAATCCATGGTCTTTGCTTGCAAGGTGTTAACTACTGGTTCCAAAACTGCCGAGTATTTTGCTATTGTAACTAAGGCAACGATAAACACTGGCTTTGTAACCGCTGAATGAATCTGAAATGCAGATTTTCTTGAAGCATAGTTTCCTTCTGTGGATAATTTTTCCAGCGCTTTTACAAGTTCTGGGAAATTTTGAGAACATTTTCGGATTGATTTATATTTTTCCGACCATCTCGTCTCACACATTCGTGATAGATTGGGAGCGCAATTCCTACGAGCAGTTGATTCTCTGAAAAAGTTTATTGTGTCCTTTATAGTGGCAATAGTATTTCTAATTTCCGGTATCTCGTTTGAATCGTTCACTACAAGATTTAGTTTGTGGCTTGAGCAATGAAAATATAATGCTCGAGAATATTTCTTCCTTAAAATTGCTTGTACACCACCCTCTTTGCCTGCCATTGTAGAGCAGCCATCGAAACCCAATCCTACGCAATATTCTGGTGATAGATTACAGCTAATCAAAAAATTGTCAATTGCTTTAGCGATTGATGAGGCATCTTGTGCCTTTAGTTCCACAAAACCTACATATTCTTCTCGGATTATCCCCTTGCATTCATCGTAGAACCGCAAGCCAATTGATAGCTGTTCTTTCCCAGCTATGTCCGCTGTTTCATCAGCTAAGACCGCGTAAGCCAGCGTTTTTTTAACATCACTTATTATACTCTCCCTAATAACTTCGCCACATAAAGAAATTAATTCATTTTGTATTTTTGGCGACGTATAAACTGCATTACGGCAACACTTTTCCAGATGAGTCTTCAGTTTTTTATCGCCAGAATCGATTCGTAAATTCAATAAATCTAATAAAACTCCTCCATCTGCTTCTTTTCCTCTAAGAGGCAAATCATGTATACCGCAAAATACGATACAAGAAAGAATTGATGACAATATTTGCCTGTTTTCTTCGGTTGCTTTTTGGTGGCCACTTTGCAATTGAACATCCACAGGTATATTTTGAAGAAAAGCCTTTGCAGCAGCTGTTGCAGATAGGTGGAGGTTGGTGGTGGCATGATTTCGGCAGTATTCGTGCATATTCTTAAATTTTGTGAATGACCTGATCACAAAAGATCCTAAAACTCCCCTAACAGTGCCAGTGATAGGAGGAAACAGTACACAGTGCTTGCAAAACGCACCTTTTAGTCGCTTGGAATATACTAGCCATGGTTCATATTGATTTAACCAAGTATGATTGAATTTTCTTATCAAATGACTTGCATCAGTTTCAAAATCGTAATTCCTTGGTGGAACCCAGGGATTTTCTAACAAATCCTTCTTCTTTTCCACTGTTAATTGGGTAGCCAGCCCAACATAACGACCAAGATCATTTTCGTGACAGCCATCATTTATTGTAAGTTCGGGATTGACACAAGTTTGTTGAGATGTTGATGGAGAATAATCGACAGGGGCAGGTACTGCTGTATAATTTGGTGATTGTCCGACTTGTCCGATGTCACAGTGACCTTTAAATAATCCTGGAACTTCAGTGTTGTCATGGTTATGATCGCTTCCACTTCCACTACTGCTGTCTCGACCCTTTTTCCTCTTAAGTGTATTTTCTGAAAAATAAATCTCATTTGTGTCTATTGAAAAATTTTGAGGTGGCCATCATGTAACTTTCTCCGCACAGGTGGACACACACTACACACAAACAGACATTTTCCACAAATGATCAGATTCGTTGGGGGAACAACCTCAGACAGATATTTACGTTAAAATTTCGGATTTTGGATGAAAACAATACCTTCTCCCACGGCGAAAGTAAAAATGGCCACCCAGCATAGAAAATTAGAAAATATAAAACACGATTTATTTGTTATCCCTTATAAAATCGCTATGAGCGAAGTAGATAATGTAACTTAACTTACGTTTTTGAAAAAATTTCCTGATATCCATTTGATGCCGATAATAAATTCACTTTACGACCGCAGCAGGTACGTAGTAAAGTTATTGTTTATCACTTAAAACACAATATTTACTATTTACTGCTTAGCTCCGAAAGAAATAGGCGAATACGCGAACAGAAATCAAAACTCACAGTCACACTGACTGACGCCCAGATCGTACCACGATCTCGTGCCTGTTATATTACAAGTGAGCGAGTCTAGAAAAGTGTCAAACTATCTCGTGACTAAACTGTAAAGTCCGCCGCATTCGAGAAATAGCGCGTAAAAACAAATGCACGTGCAAATCGAGACTGCACACTGCCGATCTCTTTTGCATATGTCGCGTCGCGGACACAATAGCAACAGCGTTGCCAGATACCGCTATTTATCGCAATTTAGGTTACTTTTTTTGTAAGTTTGCGATCAAATTATGACCTTTGCGGTAGGTGACTTATTTAGGCTACTCATGTCCTTGTAGAACTGATATGAAAACACAATATTTCAACAAAAAGAATTAAAACCTATTTTATGAAACATCATTTCTTTACTCATTCATAATTAAGTTACACCTAAATTTTGAGTATTCGAGAAAGTCCCTTAAAAAAAAAAATCAACTGCGACGCCTCAATTTAAGCGATTTTAGGCGATATTTCATCCGCCAGTATGCGACACTGCGTACTTGATATCTGGCAACCCTGAATGACAATGCGATAATTCTGAAATTAACTTGGTCCGGCCACGCGCTCGACAATAACCAATAGGATCCGCCAGTCAAGATGTCACGTGATGATCACGCAGCAAAGTTTCTTTATGTTTTATCAATTTCGCCATTTTAAAACGCGGCACTTATACCGGAGAAGCGGAAAACCGTACGAATGTAGCCGAACGATAAAGTCCTGCTAGAGTCTAGTCTATCTCGTGCATTATGAAACGAAGTATCCATCTATCGTACAATTTCAGAACTGCTTCGCTATGCTCTTTGCACCCGAAGATGCCAGGGTGAGGTTTTAATAATGTTATTGGTATTTCTGTGCGGCGGGGTGGGTTCTAGGGGGGGGCAGGAGCCCCCCCCCTGCCCCTCGCTGGGTACGCCCTTGATCGGGTCTGAAATGATGGGAAGAGGAAGTATCACTGGCGTTGCTTCTTAGAACTTCTTTAGCTTCAGATTCGTTTTTGAAGATAATTTTCAAAGGTCGTGGCCTAGAATCAACTTGAGCTCTGCCTAGCCTCAAAACTTTCTGCGGTTTGATATTTACTCCACGAGGCTCCAAAATTGCCTGCACGCGGTTAAGATCATCTTTTATTTTATTTTCGACGTCAGTTGAAGAGGATTCTGATACATTAAAGAGTAAGACGTTGCATAATCTAATCTTTCGTTCAGCATTTTCTTTTAGAACGTCTTCAATGTAAACATTACTGTTATGTACGGACGCGTGCTAACTTCCTGGTTCGACGGAAGACAACCGTTGTTTATTTTGTCGATGCACAAGTGTTAGCTGGTTACTGTAACAGTTTGGTTACATCTAGTTGAAGCTTTATGATTGAATACCTTTAGGTGTTGTAAATGAGAATTCAACGTAACTCAACGAGTTTTTACTTTAATTAACAAACGACTTGTTACAAACAATTGTAAAAGCGAACTGTCTTAAAATACAATATTTACAAAAAATGTTAACTTATTCTAATGGGAGGTGAGTGGTGGTGGATATTTACAAAGTGGGGTTTAATGCTTGCGCGGTAGGTTTTTCGAATGGACACCCAATCTCCTAATGACTATTTCTAAGAATAGTAGATGTCTGGTTTATCCAATAATAAACTAGGAAAAACGATGTACCCAAACAACTGCATGTTTTGCATAATTACGGCTATTGTCAGCTTATTTCTAGATTAAATGAACAGAATACAAAACACAATAACTGCCATAAAATGTAAATCAGCTAAATGCAAGAATTACTACTCTAAACTCGGTATTACAATTTACAACATGCCAATAAATGAATTACACAGTTTGGTTCATGCTGTTAAGAACCCAAATCGTTGCAGGTATTAACTGCCAGGAAACTGAGTTTAATTATATAAGCATGGCCGCATAAATATACAATAATAATAAAACATGTAAATAACGTCACAAACATAATTTGCGATACGATTGCAAACAATTACTATTAGATACAAAATTGGCGTCAGAATCTCTTAATCCAGTTACATTTGCATTTTCCAGTTTCAGTATACGAGACTCTAGAGAATCCAGGCGCTCAGTAATGGTATTTCTCAGTTCAACTTTAAATTCCTGGAATTTGGCGTCCAGTATTTTATTGAGAATATTGACAGTAATTATTTCACTCACTAACTCATAATCAGAGTTGATACATTTTTTGCAGACCCATCCGGATTTTGTGTTATTAATAAATAGTTATTTAAGCAACAAGGAACGTAAGGACGTATTAACATTTGAGGTAGGAGAATACGAGCCGAGGCGGAGCCGAGGCTTGTCGCCTGCCGAAAATGTTAATTGTCATTACGTTCCGTGTTGCTTATTAATTTTTTTCCGCTACCAGAAATATAATACTCAGAAAATATCAGAAAATATTCTAAAATACGACTTGTAACATTTGGGATTCAAATTTTTATAGTCACCTATGCGTCCTATGGCAACCCAGCAACCAAGAAAACAATGCCGAATTTTGTTTGTTTGTGTCAATCCAGTGACAGTTTTTGCGGGCATGGATGCAAACGAAACTGCGAATATTGTGTGTTAGAACCTGTTACCGACAAAATCGAAAAAGGTATGTGTCCTGTTACGACTTTTTAAAGCAGTGGTTATGTAGAAAGGATGCCGATGCTATAGGTATAGACGAAAATGTGTTGCTCGCCTATATGTTGGAGCGTTACGTTTCTGTTTATTATTTTCCTAGGTCCGTAAGTAATAAATTAAGTTCCGTCGTCAAGGACAACAAGCACTACGAATGTTATCAGCCACTTACGGTACCTGTAACCACGGATGCAATGCTTATTTACGTTGTCGGTAGCGGAAAAAGATATTTCTATCTCCTTAAGATCGGAACATTTTACATGGACTGATTTTTTGCATTTACCATTGCATTTTAAATACGGAGTATTTGGTGTTATACCTTGATTACAAATACCGCACTTGTTAACCATTGTGTGTATTTGTTATAAATTAAAAAATGAAAAAAAAAATAAGTCAAGTTCAAAAGGGGAAGCAGACGGGGACACACACTTCGCACCGACGGGGCCTGTCGTGGTGACTAACAAAATCAACAAACAATAAGGGCCACGAGTAGGATTTTATGCAAAACAAAGGAGGATTTATTGAACAATACATTGAATATCAAATTCTAAATAGCCTGGGTCCAGTGCTGTTGAGTAGATGATAATTCGATGCAGCGCGACACCAGACCGCGCGCTGGTAATTCCGGCGATCGTCGCAAAAATTGTAAACAAAGGAGTAGGTTATGTACTTTTATAAATCTAAATCTATTGTTAATACTCACAGCTTGTGGATATTAATGTATGTATTATACGGAAAACATACCAAATGTATATTTTCACATTCACAGCAAAATAAACGAATAATTATAACTTAGAACACCGAAAACAGGAGATCACAACTAGCACGACTTCTCTCACTCACTAATATGATTAAAATTAAAAATAAACCATGAAAGCGTAAATATAAATGATACCATCAAGTCGGAGAAAGTAACATGATGGCCACATTACCAATTTTTCCGGATAAATTTACATACAGGGTGAGTTTTTTTCGATGTTCTCTATGGGGATCTCGGAAACTATAAGAGATAGAGAAACGGTCAAATGGGCAAAGAAGTGCAGTTTTATAAGCCCAATAAAATAAAGCTTTCAAAGTTTTCAAAAAAGTGAAGGGTAACTAGATATTTTGAAAAATGTAAAAAGTGACAATTTTTTCAAATAAATATATGTCGGGTAATATGATAGAAAAAAAAACTGTAAAGGACAAAGTTGTAGATAACTTTACGCAACTTAATAAATTAAATTTTAGGAATTTATTAAAGCCATTATTTTTCGAGATATGACGCAAACTTACATTTTTTTTAATGGAAACCATAGTTGGCTATGACCTCATTCGAAAGACATTTTTTTTTCTCTTAAATCCGATATCACATATGACATAGTTATTTCTATTAATAAGTGAGTTACAGTAATTTTTAGCTTTGATTATAAATAAAAAATAGTTAGCCATGAAAAAGATGAAAGTAAAACAATTGGAGTTGTTTATATAAACAATAAAATATTGTAGTTATTTTCAAAGCCAAGCATTGTCCGGCGCTTTCAGAAATTGGATGGGTGACCCAATATAAAAAAAAAACTATAAAAAAAATGAAAATGTATTAATGATAGAAATAATGTGTATAATAATAATAATGATAACAAAAATACTTTATTATTTGAGATATATCTAAGCTTTTAAAATATCGTTCTTGATGTATAATAATGCAAAATAATTTAAACGCGACTATCTAATATTATGGCCCTGGTAGTTTTTAAAAATTTTGAGCCTTGAAAATGAGCGCTCTCCAGTCGCATTATATAATGTTTAAGTTGGATGCACTTATTTAGTAGATCGTCTTTGTCCAGACCTTTATTATAGACATTAAATAAGACTTCACATTTTCTCGAAACTTCCTCTGAGTCGATTACCTTCAATTCTGTTAAAAATGTAAATAAATCGGCAATGTTATCATATGCATCACTTCGTTTTGTCAAATCGCTGATTAGCAGATCTAGCACTAGAATGTAAGTTTCAATTTTGAACCTTCCGGATGAATTCAATTCTACTACTTCAGCCGCAGCATCGTATCTTGTGCGAAGCACACTACGTTTTCGCTCTCGTTTATGTATATCACTGTATACAAAGGTTGGACACATTGTCTTGGCTTTTAATTCGTATACATTGAATTGGCCTCTTACTTCATGGAGATATATGCTTAATGCTTTGAGAACGTTGGCCGCTGTAAGAATGTTGACTTTCGGATACTGTAAAGTTTGGCTTGTTTTGTTTACCCTTTCCAAGATGTCGTGCCATAATGTGGTGAGAAACACTGTTTCTAAATGTGCCATCTTCTTGCTCAATCCGGTTGCTTTCAGTTTTGTACTTGCATCTTCTTGTTTTGATTCCGATGACAACATATCTATTGCTTCAATAATATTATCATAGCATTTGTATAATGCATTGACAGCATCAAAGCATGACGACCACCTTGTATCTGAAAGGCGTTTCTCGGCGTTTTTTTGTAGCTTTGTTGTAAAGATATTCCACCGATAAGTTGATCCTGCAAAAAAGAGTAAAGTCGCCTAATCAAATCAAAATACTTGATACTTTGCCGACAAGATGCAGCTTTAACTCCCACTAAATTTAAACTATGCGCAACACATGGAACATAAAGAGCAAAATCATTAAACTCCCGAATCTTTGTTTGTAACCCGTTATAACGTCCAGACATATTAGCCGCGTTGTCATATGATTGTCTAACAATTTGATATGGGAATCTTTTTCTAGTTTAAAAAGTTAATAACCACGTCTGATGGGATTTGATCATCATGCGAAAAAATCAGGATAAACATCAGAAAACGTTCCACGGGTTGATGACCTCGCACATACCGTAGAGTAGATGTTAGCTGATCTGTGTGTGCAATATTGGAGGTGGTATCAACACTAATGGAATAATATTTGGATTCTTGAACTTCTTTTAGGATTTCTCTTAAAACGTGGTGCCCCAACACTTCGATGAACTCTTCACATGTGTTATCCGATAAATATGACACTTAGCCACTTCCACAGTCCCCATACTGTTTTAAATGATTCTCCAAAAAAGGGTCAAATTCTCTGACTACTTCAAGAACACCTAAATAGTTTCCGTTATTTGGCGATCCAATTACTTCAACATCTCCTCGGA
This sequence comes from Ocypus olens, assembly GCA_910593695.2. Lineage (NCBI taxonomy): Eukaryota > Metazoa > Arthropoda > Insecta > Coleoptera > Staphylinidae > Ocypus > Ocypus olens. Next base: position 20,781,956 of record OU343052.1, on the reverse strand, counting down.
AGGCCAGTCGAATTACTGTTACTACGCGCGTCAAGACCTTCTTCCAATATTCTTTCTCAGCTTCCAATCGTTGAAACGGACGGTAGCAAATGGAGAATCAAGACAATAAACGGCAGACGAAACAAAATACACATCCAGTTGATGGCGTATAGAGTAGCCAATCACGTGCCACTTTATATTTTCTTCCTGATTTTAAAATTGCCTTCAAGATTTTGATCCAAACATCTATTAAATTGATATTTTTTCTGTCCCATAAACCGGGATCTGTCTCATCGACATTGAATTCTGTTTCGCACACGGGTTTGTCAATATTTTCAAATTGGCTGCTTCTACTGCTAGACGGGCAACTAGAACTAGGGGAATACCCGCACTTTCCTGCGCAAACTTTTTTTAACCACTGTGTTAGTTTGGGTAACTTATTAATTTTGTCTCTCTTATTCGCTGCTCTCTTTCTCTTCTGTGCGCCACTCAACTCGACACGTTTCATTTTGTTCTAAGAAGACTGGCGTGATCGATTTTTTTAAATATCAATAAAAAAATGGTATCATAAATAATTCGCTCAGGCTCATAGTTGTAATCCTCCGTGTAACTGGGGAAACGAGCAGTTGCAGGGCTAATGTCGAACTATTGTTCTGCAATCGTTCCAGGCCATTTGTATTTTGTGCGCGACACTAATTCTGGTACCAAATTTTTAGTCGACACCGGAGCTCAGGTTAGCATCTTAGCGGTGAACCAACTCTTCGCCAACACTCATCATCGCGCAAAATTTTCACTGACCACCCTTAGTAGTACTTCAATACCAACTTTCGATCACTCAAAATTAACAATTAATATCGGCCTGGACGTGAATTTTAAATGGAACTTTGTGCTTGCACAGGTTAACCATTCAATTCTGGGTGCTGACTTCCTTTGGCATTTCAACATCACCGTTGACATTGCCCACAATCGTCTTGCAAGGAATGCATTCGGCCCATCAGAATTAAATTCACTGTCTGTTCAAAATTCAGATATTCCTAAAACGGCAATCAGGTCCCATGATAGGTTAGAATTTAGTTGTATCCCTAAGAACTTTACATTGTTATTATAAGGATTTTCTTAAGTATGAACCACACAGTTTCACTCTTGGCCTTATCCAAGAACCAGTTTTGTGCCCTTGGCTGGGTGAGTTTCATCGTAGATTGTAAAGATGTAGGATTATTACTTTTGCTGACAAGAGTAGTGTCGTCGGCAAATAGTACCACACCGGTTTTGTGCATGAAGGAGGGTAAGTCGTTCATATAGATTAAGAACAGTAGGGGCCCCAGGACAGAGCCCTGAGGTACGACACAGTTTATTTCCACCATACTGGAGATAATATTTTTACACGACACTACTGGTTTCATATTTGCTAGATAAGATTCTAACAGTTTCAGACTGATCTCATCTACATTATATTTCATTAACTTATTTATCAGAATTTCATGGGACACACAGTCAAAGGCTTTTGACAGGTCGCAAACATTTGTTTGTTGAAAAGTTAAAGTCACTATTTTTGACAAAATTATGGAAATGGAACAGACCCAATTTAATAATTCAGCTCCGGCAATCGACCGAAAGCGCTATGGGGCCTAATAAAATCTAGCCAATCAACAAACCATGATTTACCAGGCGACATTGATCCTGACACCTTTAATATGTTTTTTAACAATGTCGCGGAGAATTTATTTAATAAACTGCCCAAAACCAATAGCTCCTCTGCTACAATGCTATCACAGGCCACTATAAGCCCAACAACTTCCTACTTAAAATTCATTGAGGTTAGTGAAGCCGCAGTTAGAGATGTTATAATAAAACTATCACAGTCAACAAGCCGGACATATATGGAATGACTTCAAAAATGCTAAAATTAATTGCTAACACAATAATAACACCCCTCACAAAGTTGATAAACTTATGCCTAATTTCCGGTATTTTTCCAAGCTGCCTTCAGCGAGCCAATGTCATACCAATATTTAAAAAGAGAGACCCTTCCGATGTCAATAATTATCGCCCAATCTCCCTATTACCGATTATCTCAAAAATCCTAGAAAGAATTATGTACAGCCAAATTATAACATTTCTGGATTCCAATAGTATTATTGGATAACCAATATGGCTTCCTCAGGGGCAAGTCTACGGGAGATGCAATCATAAAATTCACTGAGGAAATATATGAAGCTTTCGAGTCCGGAGATTTTGCAGTAGCGACCTTCATGGACCTCAGCAAGGCTTTCGATTGCATATCCCATGATGTGCTTCTGCGGAAGCTATATTTTTACAACTTACACTCTTCATGCTGCCGAATGATCAATGACCACCTGGGTAAGCGGTCACAGCGAGTAATCTACAGAGGCGCTACATCAAAAGAGCTTCCAATGCACCATGGGGTACCGCAGGGCTCAATTTTAGGACTTCTGCTCTTTCTAATATATGTAAATGACCTCCCAAGCTATTTACACGGATCATCGACCGTTTTATTCTCAGATGATACCACAATTAAAAGCTTCTCCGCTGGGGAGCATGATGCTATACAGGCGAATACGGCCTCTGTTAACCGTGCGACCGACTGGTTTGCTGCCAACCAATTGTTTGTAAACGCGGACAAATCGGCAATCGTTAAATTTTCATTAAAACCAAACACGGCCGACAGCTACACGAAATTTCTTGGTATTTACCTAGATACTAAACTAACGTGGCACCAGCACGGTGACGCAACTGCAAAAAAAGTCAGTAGTAACATCTACTTGTTACGACACCTTTAAGGTGCATGCCCTCAGAATAACTTATTTTGCAATGTGTCAAAGCCACCTTTCATATGGCTTACTGGCATGGGGTCACTCTGCCATTTCTTGTAGGCTTTTTAGACTTCAGCGACGTGCTGTCAGGATAATTGCCTCCATGAGCTACAGGGAAGATTGCCACCGCGCATTTATCGAACTGAACATGCTAACCCTACCCTGTCTATACATCCTGGAATGTTTACTCTACGTTCACAATAACGCAATACTTTACTCCAGGCACAACCAAATACACAATCATTATACCAGAAGTGGTGAACTAATAAGACCGACTTACCTTCGTTTATCCAAGTCACACAATGGTGTGAATTATCTTGCACCTAGATTTTTCAATGCTTTGCCAAGCAAGACAAGATCCCTCCCTTTTGATGAATTTAAAGTAACTATGAAACAATACTTACTTAGGAAATGCTTCTACAGTACAGAAGAATACCTTTCAAATGACTTTAATGACATAAGTTACCATAACCATACCAACGTCTGTATTTAGAGATAGATCGAAACAGATTACTACTTTTACCATAGTTGCTATAAATTCATCCTATATTTTATTCAATTTTATTTATATTTATTTTATTTATAGGATTTTATTAATATGTATCTAGTAATAAGTTTTAATGTGTTAGCCATAGAATGTAATTTAAGATAGTATTAATTATTTTAATGTGAATCCTACGTGCATGGTTTATTTTATATTTATCAATTATTAAATTTATACCATGTATTCCTGACCTGTGTAAGACGAAAGTTAGAGACACCAATAAAGAAACTAAACTAAACTAACTGCCGCTAAATTAAATGAACTTAGAAAATCTTGAAACACGTCAGAAGTGATCTCTAGTATTAAATTTGATATTAAAGTCACCTGTTACAATTACTTGTAGAGAATTTATTTGAATTTTATTTAAAACATCATTTAAAATATCAAAAAATATATTGATGTCTCCCATTGGAGGTCTGTAAACTGTTATAACTATACAGTTATGGTCAGGTGATTGTTTACTTTTATTTTACGGGTGATAGCTGGGGTCGCTGGCAGTTGAGTTTGCGCCATCTGCTTTCCACACGGCGCGGTTGACATACTGGGAAGCGGGATTGCCGATATTATTTCGTTGAACTTACGTAATAAGTCCACCTGTTGTTGAAGACTATGAATAGTGATATTTTGGTTTTTGATTAAGCTGTCCTTCTGCTTTAACAACTCCTTTAGATATTTTATTTCGAGCTGTAGTAGAACAGGAGCAACTGGTCCCAAGTCGGCTTGCTCTGCAAGGTCATGGATCACTACATCGTCGCAACAGTTTATTTTATCGTCACTTAGTTTCGTTACTGATTTTTGGTATCTAACGCACCCATTATGTATTCTCGAGTTACATTTCACGCACACGGGACCAGATTTAGCGTAATTTTTGCAATTTTTACAAGGATTTAGTGGAGCCGTACTTAACATGTGTTCTTCAGTAGCCGCCATCTTTATTAAACGAACTCAAGATTTAACGTAAGTTAGTACGTAAGTACATTCTGGCTCAAAATTTCTTGATGACTTGAGGGACAATCTACGCGTCCTTAGTCCTGCAACTGTTCGTCACACCAACCACAAAGTTTTTGTTCACCCTGACTTATCCACTTGTACGCATGTTCTTGCTCGTCGCGATAGTGTAAGAAACATATCACATCCTTCCTATGATGGTCCTATTAAAATCATACAACGAAATTCAAATTTTTTTGTCATCATTATTGACGGTAAACGGGAGAGTGTTTCCAAAACCCAATTATGTCTCCAATGTTTTGGTCACTGCAATAGAAAATGACACTCGAACACATACTTCTCTTTTTTTACGTTCCATACTTAAGAAAAATCTATCCCCTAAAATTCCTTCTAAACGTGTTTCTTTTTCTTGTATCGTTTCTACTCGTAGCTTCTTTTAGGTGGTGGGTTATGCAGGGTTACTTGGAGCAAGGAAAGTCTGAGGATCAAGGCAGTTGTAAAGGAAAACCAGTTTTAGTTACTCAGGATATGGATATATAAAAAATAATTATAACGATTTTTTTTACGTCGGTAACATATACATGTGATTAAACGTGAATAAAGTTCCTGTTCATCCTTTGAGAAATTCTTCTTATAAGAATTGAGTTTTTTTTTTAAATTTATTTAACACCCTTTATTTTTAATAAAAATTGTGCAGTTCAGAGAAATTGTGTCTAGCCTGAATTTGTGGTATTTTTAAAATGACAAACATCTAGGTCATGGGCGGAGTGGTTTGGAATGTGCTTTCGATGTGGGCGCTGTTGGTTCGGGTTCCTCGACACACAGTGGCACGCTTCGCCTATTTTTTGGCCAAATATGATAGATTCGTTTTCGTGTCTTACATTAATAATAATAATAATAATAATAATAATAATGTTTATTGGTGTTATGGATACATAGATCTTACACAAGTCAATTCACAACTGTTAAGTGTTAAACTTATACCCTAAAAAATCCACACAACTATAGAAGGCTTCTTTTAAGAGAATGGCTTTTACAGCATGTTTCAGCTTCACGGGTGGCAATTCCTTTAAGCACACAGGCAACTTATTATAGAATTTAATGCCAAAATAATTATGGCCGCATTGGCATCTACTTAACCGTAATGATATGGGGCATAATTTGCTTTTATTTCTAGTGCTATGGTCATGTCTCGCCTCATGTTGCTCATATTTATGAATATTCGTATGAACGTAGGTAACACACTGTAAAATATACACACAGGGAATTGTTACAATCTGATGTTCAACAAATGCCGTTTGCAATCCTGCCTATACCCCAATCCAGCTACTATTCTAATGGCCCTCCTCTGAAGTGAGAAGATACGGTGTCGTATAGTAGAGTGTCCCCAAATAATGATTCCATAGGTCAATATGGAATGGCAGTATGACAAATAGGCCAACTTTAAAATTTCTGTTCTTACATTATTTTGTAAGTTTCTTAACAAAAAAATTGTTTAATTAACTTTTTTGGCTAATTCCTCACCCTGTACATTCCATAACAGAGAATTGTCGATGTGTAGCCCTAGAAATTTGGTTGACTGAGCATCATTTGCCGGATTTAATTGACGTGTGAGCATAAAAGTCATTTGAATTGTTTTATCGTTATTTAACCTGAGTTTATTGCAACCGAACCACTCGTTAGCCTCCGCTAATGCATCCTTACGTAAAGTATGGCATTTTCTTATTTCTTTATGTTGATTTATGATTGTTGTATCATCAGCATATAAAACTGAGGTACCACTAATCATGTATTCCGGAAAATCATTAATATACAACAGAAAAAGCAAAGGTCCAAGAACTGATCCCAGTGGCACACCTTCGTTTATAGGTGATACTGTTGACATTTGCCCATTAACATACACACACTGCCGTCTTTCAGATAGATATGACAATACAAGTTTACAACTATCAGGATTAAAATTATACGTATATAATTTCCTAATTAAAATACTATGCGAGACACAATCAAACGCCTTAGAAAGATCAATAAAAGATGCTGTGGCAACCTCACCCATTTCAAAGGCATTTATGATACTCTCAACTAACTGAAGGACAGCAGTCGATGTTGATCTGCCTCCCCTAAAACCATGTTGTGTATCAGTTAGTAAATTATTGTCTTCTAAAAATTGGATCATTTGACAGTATAGTATATATTCAGCGATTTTAGCAATTATTGGTAAAAGGGATATCGGCCTATAATGGTTAATATCATTTCTATCCCCTCCTTTATGAACTGGTATTACTTTGGCTATTTTAAGCGGGCCCGGAAAAATGCCAGTTACTATTATTTGATTAATTAGTTTTGTAAGCTGTTCAATTATAACACCAACAGTATCTTTAATAATAATAGCCGACAGTCCATAGTAGTCAGCACTTTTACTATTTCTAAGACGTTTGACAGCATCTCTAACAACAACAGATGAAATAGTATTAAAGCTGAAGGTCCTGTTGCAATTTACTGATTGACTAGAAATAAGAACAGGATCTAATTCACTATCTGGTAGAGAGTCAGTAATAGTTTTAGCAATATTAGTAAAAAAATCATTGAAATCACAAGCCTCAATATCACAGTCAGTGATTTTGTGTTTTTGTGATTTTAAACGACGTTAAAAATTAGAAATAAAAAATGGCGGATCCAATATGGCGCCCGAAAATATACAAATTGTTTGTTTTGCAAAAAAAAAATGAATCATGGAGGGCTATTAAGGGATTTTCGAGGTCGCTGATTTGAATATGAAATTAAAAATTATACATTGAAAACGGTGGATCCAATAAGGCGTCTAAAAATAAAATTGTCGATCAACAATTGAAAATTACTGTTAAAAACTTTTATTAATTAATTACGACATTTTCAATATTATTGTCTTCCACTTCTATATCAAGATCGTCTATATAAAATACTACGTTTTCAAGGTCGAAGTTGCACTAGTCTTCGTCTTCAGTTTTACTAGTAAAATATCATCTTTTAATATAATTTTTAAGTCTTAATCATTAATAACTAATAAATCTATAACCTCTGGCGGAAAAAAATCGCTTTCTTGTATTAATTCTTTATTGTAAACTAATACTTTTAATTATAATATCGCAACTTGCTAAGGTACATTTAAACATATCTGTCAAATTGTCAACTCTATATTATCAGTATAGCGTTCAGTGTGTACACACGTATCTCTCGGGTCTCCAGTAAATTGCGTTTTTTAGTGAGAAAAACAGTGAATTAAAAGTTGATTTTCTGAATGAGTATTGTGCTTATATCAGTTAGTAAATTCCATAAATTTGCGAGTGAATTAGTGCTGTAATTAGTGTAATATTGTGTGGTTTTATGCTGACTGCCCGCGCCTGAGCAGAATATACTCTGATAAAAACAGGTACATATTCGCTATTGATACTGAATCAGAAATTTATATCCTTTTTTGTTTACCTTTGTATCTCTCGTGTGACCTCTTCCGTGGCCTATTTTCTGTCCCAGCTGTTTTGTGTTTACATATTAGCCACTACGACGGGCCGCGTAGTGTGAAGATTTGTTTATCGTTTATTTACCTGTTCCTTCCTAATAATAAAATTCAGTAAAATTAGCAATGAATAATTGCGCAGTCTGCAATGTGGTTTTACGCCCAAAATCTTACAATACATCAATTAAATGCAATGGGATGTGTTCCAAATGGTATCATGCAACCTGTGTAAATTTAAGTGAAGCCGAATTAAAGTTTTATCGCGACGATGACAATAAAACTAAAAAATGGTTCTGCAGCATCTCATGTCGAGTAGGCACTAGTGATACCACAACTACGGTAACCGCTTCGAAGGAAACTGTAACAGACCTTGGCAGTTTAATAGAAGAAAAATTCGATGAATTTAAAAAAGAAATCCGAGGCTTCTTCCTTGACTTCACAAAAAAAATGGACACTATAAATGAGAAAGTTGCTGCCCTCGAAAAAGAAAATGCTCAGTTACGCAGCGATATTGTGAAATTGAAAGCTGATACTAAATGTAGCACTCAAAATAAAATTGATTTAAGCTCTATGTCGGATGAAATAATAGAAAGGAGTAAGCGTGCAAATAACATTATTTGCTTTAATGTTCTCGAGCAAGATGATGATGAGGACAACGTTGTCGTGCAAAGTATCTTTTCGTCAATATCAAACGGATCCATAAAATTGAAACAAACGATTAGATTGGGAAAGAAAATTGCGGGAAAATGTAGGCCTATTAAGGCGGTTTTACATTCTGTTGAAGATAGTAGGAATATACTTCGCAGCTCAGGTCGTTTGAAGCAGAATGAAAATTTTAAAAATATCATATTGAAAACCGACCGCACCCCTCTTCAAGTCGAGCAAGAAAACGCAACCAGAGATGAATTTAAAAAACGAAAGGATGCAGGAGAGGCGAATATCAAGATGAAATTTGTGCGTGGTGTTTTGTCAATCATGTCGGAAAACTAAACAGTTCCCAACGGATCGTGGACCAAATAAATGTTTATTATCAAAATGTGCGAGGACTTTTGACTAAAACGAATTTATTTTATAATAACGTCTTAGCGTGTGAACATGATATTCTTATGTTTACTGAAACATGGCTACACAATGGTGTCGCTGATTCAGAATTATTTCCAGAATCATTTAACGTATTTCGGTGTGATAGAATTGGTAGAAGAGGAGGCGGAGCAATGATAGCCGTTAAAAATAATCTGAATTGTGTTACTGAAAATGTACATTTAGGAGCAAATGTTGAAATTGTAATTGTTTGTGTCACGATTAATGGTGCTACTATATGCTTTGTTTCTCTGTATATTCCTCCTGCGGAACCTACTAATACGTACGTTACTGTTTTTAACGAATTAGATCGAATTTTCTCGAAATATAGTTCTGTCATTGTATGTGGTGATTTTAATATACCTAACTATAAACAAACTATTGAAGATAAATTATATGATGGTAAAATGTCAGAATTAAATAACTTAATGCTACTTAATAATTTAACTCAAAATAATAATAAAGTCAACGTTAATAATAGAATCTTGGACCTTATCTTAACTACAAATAATATTAGCTGCACATTTCATTCTGACTTACCTATCACAAAAGTTGATCTCCATCATCCACCTCTGATATTCTCGATTGACACTGTTTCTAATTCATATGTAAATATGGACAGTAATCCGAAATGTTTAAAATATAACTTTCGAAAGGCAAATTTTAATTTGCTCTATGAAAAAATACTCAACTGTGATTGGACTGATGTTACCTGCAATACTAATGTAAACACATCATGCGAAGCACTCTATCATACGCTTGATCTAATTTTTAAAGAGTGTGTACCTCTACTAACGCGTAAGCCCAGTTCACATAAATATCCCTGTTGGTTTAGCTACGAAACCATACGTTTAATTAAAACAAAAGAGCACTTTCGAAGGTTATACAAAAAACATAAACTTAACACTTACAAAGATCGAGTGAAAAAACTACGCATCGAGATTCAAAACATTATTAAAAGGGACCAAGAAAACTTTATCATAAATGCAGAGCAGTCAATACGTAACGAACCCAAAAATGTTTGGAATTATGTTAACTCAAAAAAATCCAAAACACGAATCCCTGGTTCAATGAATTATGGAGACAAAACAATAGATAACCCCTCCGAGATAGTTGAGAATTTTGGCAAGTATTTTTCCTCTGTTTATACTCCAAGTACATCAACATCCTCATTGAATGATTTGATATTTAACCAAAGTGATACAATTAATATTGACACTATAAATGACAGTGATATATTAAAGGCTGCAAAAAATCTTAGTAATAACTTTACATGTGGTAGTGATAATATTCCTTCTTTCTTGGTGCGAGATTGTATTTCAGCTTTACTAAAACCACTTAGTCATATTTTTAACCTGATATTGAAAACAACGGATTTTCCAAATATTTGGAAAATTGCACGTGTAACCCCTGTCCTAAAGTCAGGAAGTAATCAGATTATCACTAACTACCGCCCAATTTCCATAATAAACAACTTTGCCAAAATCTTTGAAATTATTATAGCTAGTAAGATTTACTCTTATGTAAAATTGCAAATATCAACAAAACAACATGGGTTTATGAAAAAAAGATCCACCACTACAAACTTGGTAAATTTTACGGAGTTTGTATCTCGTCATCTCGATCAGCGTTTGCAAGTTGATGTAATATACACGGATTTTAGCAAAGCCTTTGACTCTATTAACCACACGGTTCTTTTACGTAAGTTAGGAGTTTGGGGGTTTAGTGATAATATGATGAATCTAATAAGATCTTATCTATCGGGGAGGTGGCAGTACGTTGAATATCTGAACAACAGATCAAATAAATTTTGTCTCACCAGTGGGGTCCCTCAAGGGTCAAATTTAGGGCCTCTGTTGTTCATCATGTTTATTAATGACCTTGTAGTCGATATACAGTCTCCAATTCTTATCTACGCAGACGATGTGAAAATTTACAGATGCATTCGATCTCATGAGGATTGTTTTGCATTACAAGAGGATTTATTACGAATACAAACCTGGAGTAAAGCCAATGACTTAAAGTTAAATATTTCAAAGTGTAAATGTATGTCCTTTTTTCGCACAGTAGAATCTGTCCGTTTTAATTATTCCTTAGATAACATCTTCTTAAGTCATGTCGATACCATTAGGGATCTTGGGGTGTTGTTCGATAAAGAATTGTCTTTTGTTCAACACTACAGTCAAATTAACAGAGAAGCGATGAAAATGCTTGGTTTTATACGCCGCATAAGTGAACCGTTTAGGGATATAAATGTAATTATATCTTTATACGTATCGTACGTACGTTCAAAATTGGAATACTGTGCGGTAGTATGGTCGCCGTCATGTGGTGTACATATCAAAGCAATAGAGAGGGTGCAAAAGGTTTTTCTCAGGTTTCTTTACTTCAAGATTCATTAATATTAGTGATGGGATAATCGGATGATTTTAATAATCGGAATATTTGGATTCGGATGACGGTAATAATCGGATTATAATCGTAATCGGAGTATCTCTTGATAATCGGAAAAATAAAAAAATTATCGGAATTGGAAAAATAAACGAAATCGGAAAAAAATAATCGGACAGTCGAAGAAAACAAAAAAAGGCCTTCCCTTGAAAATTGTACCCCTACGGGTCATATTCGATATTTAAATCTCGTACTTCGTGACGGAGAATCCTAATCCTATCTCTAACAGTAGAGATATATTTTTTCGAATTGTAATTACTTAAATCTTCAGAAATAACAGAAACGCGCCGCTTTTTTCTCTACGTTTATTATCGACCCGACAAGACGCAATAAAACGAAATCCGAAGGACCATGATGCGCCCTAGTACCGCAAAAACACTGCGTCTACTGTCCATGAAGTGCCAAACTGTTGATATGCCACGTAAATCCGAATCCGAATATTAATCCGAATCGGAATAATATTCGGAATCCGAATACGAATCCGAATCGAAATACGAATACGAATCGGCATCCGAATCCGAATCGGAATGCGAATACTAATCGGCAAACGAATGCGAATCGAAATACGATTCAGAATCGGAATACGATTCAGAATCGGAATACGAGTCCGAATCGGAATACGATTTCGAATCGGATTAAAAATAATCGTCACTCGACGGAGTCACCGATTATTTCAATAATCGGAGTCACCGATTATTTTTATCCGAATCGGCCCATCACTAATTCATATTATCCAGCAGACTCTATTGCGTATTCCGATATGTTGTCCATGTTTGATTTAAAGTCACTAGTTGCTAGACGTAAGATAATATCAACGAAATTCTTGTATCAAATTATTCATAGTGATATAGATGATCCTAACTTATTAGCTCTAATAAACGTGTATGTACCTAGGTTCGCTAGTAGAAACCCGATCACTTTTTTGTACGGTCGTAGTCAGACAAATCTTTATTTTAATTCACCGCTAAACACTATGGTCCGAACATATAATAGCATTCAAGATCTGGTCGATATATTTAATACTACTTTACGCCAATTTACGGAATCTACTGTAAATTTATTATAGAGCACCTCGTATTTGCTATTTTATTTATTGTTACTGACTGTTATTTTTAAGTTTTTCTAATGTATTAATATTAGTTTTTGTTTGTACATTTATTATTGATTTTTATACAACATTGCGCTATTTTGTAATTTTGTAATTATGAGATAGTATTTCCCTGTAATTGGATATTTCTGTTGGGAAATAAATATTATTATTATTATTATTATTATTATTATTAACTCTACTTGTTTTTCGCGCGTGATATAATCCAGCGGTTCACATCGTGGGCCATATGGCCACCCTGGGGTCCACAGAATGTTTCATAGGGTGCCTCAAAGAAAACATAATATTAAAGGGGCCACATAGAATGTTCAGTGGGCCAAGAAAATTCGCTTAAAAATATAAAAAATTACGTTATAAAAAAAAAAAAAACAAAATACCTAGTGTTCAGCTTTTTGATGGTACTGGATGGTACCATCGAAAGTTTTTCTATACATCGTGTAGTTTCGCAGATTTTTTTTTAGTTCAATTAAACCGGACCTCATGAATATCGCAATTATAGTACCACTATAGTACCAGTTAGCTAAGCTTTTTTTATATATAACTGGAATAGTTTTCGGATAAAATTATCAAGTAATCAAATGTTTAGCGAATATACAGCAAACATTTTTGTACTCGGTCAGTTTAGCAGAAAAAAATACACAAATTTAGCTGTAACGCATTCTGTGTAATCGGTGACCTATTTTAATTTTCTTGGAAACTATGGTAGTTTTATTTAAACCGGTACTATAGTATACTGTGATAATTGAAAATATTATAATAACTTGAAAAAAATCTTGAAATTTTCGAGAATCGCCTAAAATTAATTCAAAATTATGATTCTGTTAAAACCTCTAAACACCACATTTCTAAATTTCAGGAGAAATCTCTGCAAAGAATGTGTAGTATTTAAATAGTTATTTAAGCAACAAGGAACGTAAGGGCGTATTAAGATTTGAGGTGGGCGATTTTCGCCTGCCGATAATGTTAATTGTCATTACGTTCCGTGTTGCTTATTAATTTTTTTCCGCTACCGGAAATATAATCCTTAAAAAAGATCAGAAAATATTCTAAAATACGGCTTGTAACATTTGCGGTTAAATTTTTTATAATCACCTATGCGTCCTATGGCAACTCGGCAACCGAGAAAACAATGTCGAATTTTGTTTGTGTCAATGCAGTGACAGTTTTTGCAGGCATGGATACAAACGAAGCTTGTATCTTGCGATTCTTCCTTGCGTATTAGAACCTGTTACCGACAAAATCGAAAAAGGTATGCATCGTGCTAAGACGCTTTAAGCAGTGGTTATGTAAAAAGGATGCCGATGCTATAGATGCAAATGTGTTGCTCGCGTTACGTTTCTTTCTATTATTTTCCTAGGTCCGTAAGTAAAAAATTAAGTTCCGACGTCAAGGACAACAAACACCACGAATGTTTCAGCCACTTACAGTACCTGTAACCATGGATGCAATGCTTATTTACGTTGTCGGTAGCGGAAAATGTATTTGACAATACTAGTAAGGTTAAAAGGATTTTTACTGGCTACTTGACAGTCACCATCTGGAGCGGGTACAACCCGTTCATCTGCGTGTATTGTTATATATTTTATTTGTTAATTATTTGTAAATAATTATTAGGTAGATAAATTTCAATATTAATTACTTATAATCCTCAATAACTTGTAGTAAGTTATGAAAGCATTACCGTGACCGCGTGTTGTTTATTTTACTATATCATCAATTTCGAAAAAAATGAGTGTGTTTCCAAAAGTGCCCGAGGCAATTATTATGGAAGCCTTCAGAGTGGCTTTAAGTTTATTGCCTGCGACCCCAAGATACAAAAGAGTATATAATGACTTTAAAAAGTGGAAAAAAATAAATGATGTGATTGGAGAGACAGAAGATGTTCTATTAGCCTACATAAATCAGATTTCCTTAAAATTCAGTCCTAATTCGCTATGGTCGAATGCTGAAAAGCTGTTTGCATATGAAGGAAAATGTTCAAGTGCACAGGTATGTTTTAAATTCAAATATTTAAAAATTGTCATGCTTATTTGACATTTGTAGCAGTGACGATTCGCGGGATTTTTTCTGGTACGGCCGACGAACAAGAGGTGGTAATACAGATAGGTGCGGTCACGCAGCCAGCCGTCTCTGCAACTGAACCTACCTATCTGTATTACCACCTCTTGTTCCTCGGCCGTACCAGAAAAAATCCCGCGAACCGTCACTGATTTGTAGGTTTCAAAAGGTAATTGCATTCCTCAAAAGAAAGAACGGCTAGTGTTTACTTACGGGTAAATGGAGCAGGGGGCTGAAATATATTTTGTAGACATAGTTTTTTGAGCCGAGTGTACGTTTTAACCCGAGGAAACGTAAGGGGGAAAAGCTATGCCCCCTTAAAGTTTCCCATGTTCGACGGACAACTCGCTCAAACCACGAGTTTCTGTGTAAACAGCTTATAAACTAACAACTACAATCGACTAATAATGATTTTAACATATTTTTTTATGAAAATATCACATTTTAAGGCCAGATTAAAAATGCGTATTTTCATTAGTTCATCGTCCCAACGCAACTGAAGGAGTGGCGTGTCGAGATAAACACTCTATTAAGGTTATCTGTGAACTATTATTGTGTAGACAATTTAAAGCCGGTTGTGGAAGAGGCAAGGCTGTCTTCGCAGGCACTTGGTTTGAGGTGGCAAGGATTCGGCCAGATGAGGTGATCTGGATAATGTATGGATTCTGCAACGATTGGTCTCGTGACACGCTCCGCAAAGAGAGCGTGTATGTGAATTTGCCTCTAGACCAACGGACCGTCCTTAGTCAACCAACCATAACATGGTGGTAAGTAGGAACCCTTTTATTTTGTTTGTTTGCAGAAACTATTTTATTTTGCTTGTTTACAGAAACTGCTTTTAAATAAAATTTAAAAATCTTTATTTGTTGCAGAAGTATTAAATAAATCAAATAAATGCTAAAAGTATTTGTAACTCTGCAAAATTAATGTCTATTTGCATCGCACCCCATTCTCTTTACTCAGTGGTTATAAGTTAATCTGTTTGTATAAACATTTATTTAATCATTAATTAAAGTCTGGCAAAGAATTTGCCAACTATTTTTGCTCGCAACTATTTAACCATTGGTAATTAACTAATGAACGGTGCAAAAGGAGCCCGGCACATTAAAAATGAGCCATACGTGAAGCTGTACTGATGAGATAAATCTTGAAACGTGTTTGCAGATGACTATTTACCTGATTTATATATTAATTGGTTCATTTCTACATTTAGTCATTATCAAATTTGTTTAATCAGGAAACGGTAGATAAGTTTAGAATTATATGTCCTTAAGGGATTATGAAATGTTTGAATCCTTTCTATATTATCTGAGTGATTAGGGGCTGTGTGCCCGTGTCAAAATATTTTCCAGCTTTTTCATTTGAATAATAACAGTTTAAAGTTTTCATATTTAATTTAAAATAATTTTCAAGTTAGACCTTGTACACAGAAATAAAGGATCTTAAAGCAATGTTATTTCAATGATAATACTATTAATAACATGCAAAAATAGTACATTATTATCAGTGGCAGGTGAGGCACTGCCTCACCATTAATTTTCAGGCACTGCCTCACCATTAATTTTCTATTTTAAAAATATAAATCTATTCAATAAATTTCTTCCGTGTTGGCTTTAATATTGATAATTAATTATACAGTAATTATAAATGGATGTATTAACGGAAAATTCCCGATTTTTAATGATCAGAATTAGCGCGCCCATCCAGGCCGAACTTGCGGCAGAAATGAACCAGAGCGGTAGGAATGTATGCAACTTAATATGCCTCCACACAGTTTACCCATATCACATTCGAAGTAATGTGCAGATTTATTTCGATATCGGAGGCGAGCCTCACAGGCTTCTCATTGGTCGGAAATCACCCGCGTGATAGAGAGAGAGAACCTCGCGGCACTCGCAATTGTCAGCTGTGTTAGTAATCTAATCATTTCACTCCGCCGTCCGTTGATCAGCGTTAGTTATTAAAGGTAATCTTATTGATATTTATTAGTAAATAGTATTTATTCCTATATTATAATGGATGACGGAAATAGCACTCTTACAGTGAGAAATTGTAAAGACATCGTAAATTTCTTGCTTGATAATCCATTTAGCCGGTTGTCGTACGATGATAAAGTTTATGTAAAAGGTATCAAAAGGCCTTGCCCTGATCTTAGTTTATTATTGATTCAAAAACATCGATCATTTAAAAGTGCATGGTTTGACAAATGTAGTTGGTTGACAGGTACAATGATTAGAAATAAATTATTTTGTTGGCCTTGCATATTGTTTTCAAATAGCAATGAGTCGGTATGGCATAAAACAGGTTATGACGATTTAAAAAATTTAGCGCGTTCTATTGATAAGCATTCCAAAAGTAGAGATCATATATCATCAAATTGTAAATTTCACATTTTAGGTAAACAAAATATAGTTAATGTTTTAAGTACGGCTCGGCAAATTGAAATCGAAACGTACAATAACAACGTGAAGGAAAATAGGGGGATTTTAAAAAGATTAATCGATGTGACAATATTTTTGTGCAGTCAGGAATTGTCATTTACATGACGAATCAGAAACCTCAAATAATAAGGGGAATTTTCGAGAATTAGTTTTGTTAATGAGTAAAACGGATGGGATTTAAAAAAAAAATTAGATGATGCTTCAATTTTTTCGGGGCTTTCAAAAACAATTCAAAATGAGTTAATTGATTCAATCAGTTACACACTGAGGAATCAAATAGAAAGTGAAATTTTAAATTCCAATTTTTTTTTCATGGCAAGTGGACGAAACTACTGATATCACTTGTATTTCTCAATTATCAGTTATATTTAGATACGTCATCCAGGGAACACTTGTTGAAAGGTTTATGGGATTTTATGATGTAAATTCTCAACGAACGTCAGAAGATTTATTCACCTTGTTAACAGAAACATTTGGAAAATTTAATATCAAAGAAAAATTAATTGCTCAAACTTATGATGGTGCTGCTGTTATGGCTGGTCATTTGAATGGTTTACAAACCAAAGTAAAATCAGTAGCTCCACAAGCAATTTTTACTCATTGCCATGCTCACGTTCTAAATTTAGTGCTAAGTAAATCGTGCAACTCAATAAAAAAAGTACGAATATTTTTTTCAAATCTAACAGGATTTTCTGCTTTCTTTTCAAAATCAACAAAACGAACCGCAGTATTGGATGAAATTTGTAATGCAAGAATACCATCTAATGCACAAACACGTTGGAATTTTACATCTCGGGTTATTTTTACAATTCATGAAAATAAAAATAAATTAATTGAAGTATTCAATTTTATAATTAATTCAGACAAATTTGATAATATATCTATCAGAGAGGCATACGGCTTAAAATCATTGTTAGAAGACAACCATTTCTGTTTCTTATTAGATTCCTTCAAACTTATTTTTGAACAAACAAGTGTTGTATTTTTAATTCTTCAACACAAACTAACTGACATCACGTATGCAAGAGGGCGTTTAACTTCACTTATTTTAAAATTAAAGGAATTTAGAACCAATGAAACATATTTTAATCATATATACGAAAAACATTTTTCTGACATAGAAAATCCTCCGAAAAAGCGAAAGCGCTCTGATGATGCAGATGATACGGGATTACAATATAAACAGATATTTTACGAAATTTTAGATACAGTGAGTGGTAGGACAAATCGAAACAAGATTTTTTGATCTAAGTAAATTAAAATTCTTTGATTTAATTTCTGTTAGTAAGTTTGAACTGTATTCAAAAACGTTTCCATTGCAGTTGTTTGAAGAATTAATTAAGCAATATCCATTTTTTGACAAAATACAATTACGAAATGAACTGTGGGTTCTATATTCAGATAAGCTTCTTGGTGAGTCTAAAATGCCAATGGATATGTTAGAATATATAAAGAATAATGACTTGCAAGTATGTATGCCTGAATTGTACAAACTAATTTCTTTAATAGTAACCATACCGGTAACATCAGTATCTGTGGAAAGAAGTTTTTCCGTATTAAAACGAATAAAAACATGCACAAGAAATCAAATAGGCCAAAATAGGTTGTCAAATATGTCACTCATTGCTATTGAAAAGGAATTTGTGAAAACACTTTGTAAAAATGAACATTTTTACGATCAAATTATAGATTATTTTGCTGAAAATAAGAACAGAAGAATACCATTAATATATAAAAACCATTAAATTTTTTGATTACATTTTTCTTGAAACACTTTTGTGCAATCTCTTTAAATAAATAGGATCCGTTTTCTTTAATATTCAATATACACATTTCTAGTTTTGTTTAAGAATTTATTTATTTTCAAATGAATAGTTTTATGTTGTATTTTATATTTAATATTTATTAGAGTATTTTTAAGTTTGTTGTCCCATTTATTTCCATAACACATTCCATTATTTATTATAAACCTACGTAGAGTTTTATTTTTGTTATAGAATTTAAATATTTATTTATTTTTATTTAATAGTTCAACCTTATTATTTCCTTTCCAATTTTCCCATCCCGGCAAGAAAATCTTCACACCTTCTCGTGGTTCTTGCTGAACAATAGAATATCTTAAAGATATACCGGGTGACCCAGGGTTCCGTAAAAACCCCATAACTTATTTGCTATTTAAGATACCGACTTCTATTTTTCATAAACTAGTACCCACACCTATTCTATATATTTTAAAAATATGTATGTTTTTGTACAGGGTGTCTCAGTATAAGTAACAGATCAAAGTTATGTTTTTTTAAATGGAACACCCCATATTTTATACTTTATTTTTAATCCTCTTAAGAAGCTGATAAAAATAGTATAAGATAGTATGGACGGTATTACAGACTAAGATTATGGACGGTTGGTTAGTTATGGGCAAATTTGTGGCAAAAACATGTTCACATTGAAAACATTGCAGAAGCGTTCCTAGCAAAGATTGCTTCATTTTTTATACACTAGAAAATTTTCCAAATCAAGAAGAATAATGCACATCGGCTTTAGTCCTTTTTTGTTCATACTGCTATACAGGGTGTCAACATACGCAAAATAATGGATAACTATTTTTTTCAAATGGAACACCCTATATATCAACCTTCTGTTGATTTTTGGATTTTCAGCCTAAACTATGCATTTTCTGAAAGAATAATAAGAGACCAAAGTTGTAGAGCGGAATTTTTCCAGAAAATGCATAGTTTTGGCTGAAAATCCATAAATCATCAGAAGGTAATAAAAGAAATATGTTTTTATTGATAAATCTCAAGAATCCTTAATATTTTGTTATGCAAACTGTATATCATTGGAAAGCTTATCAAAAATGCCATAGATTGGTGGCAACGTGGTGGTGTTTTATTTGAAAAAAATAGTTATCCGTTGTTTTGCGTATGTTGACACCCTGCATAGCAGTATTAACAAAAAAGGACTAAAGCCGATGTGTATTATTCTTCATGATGTGGAAAATGTTCTAATGTATAAAAAATGAAGCAATCTTTGCTAGGAATGCTTCTGCAATATTTTCAATGTGTACATGTTTTTGCCACAAATTTGCCCATAACTAACTAACCGTCCATAATAGACCCATAGTATCTTATACTATTTTTATCAGCTTCTTAAGAGGATTAAAAATTAAGTATAAAATATGGGGTGTTCCATTTAAAAAAAACATAACTTTGATCTGTTACTTATACTAGGACACCCTGTACAAAAACATACATATTTTTAAAATATGTAGAATAAGTGTGGGTACCAGTTTATGAAAAATAGAAGTCGATATCTCAAATAGCAAATAAGTTATGGGGCTTTTACAGAATCCTGGGTCACCCGGTATATACACAGATGTTTTATTGGCCGAGTGAAGTGTCGACAATATTAAATCTGTGCCTCACTAAACCAAAAGTTGACGAGCCGCCACTGATTATTATACAAGTTTAATAAGAGGGTATATTATGGCACGCGTGGGGCTGGAGCACGACTCGCGCAGCGAGGAGTGCTCCAATGTAACGAGTACCTCACAATGCCTCTTATTAAACAAGTATAATATACTATTTTTTCCACTTTGGCTTTAGTTAAGAATTTATTTCTAAAATAAAATATATACTTAAACATAGTGAGTTTTATCTTTTAACATGTGGCTGCACTAAAAACATTTGATACTTTCGAACGAATTTAATATTTGACATTCTACGGCGATTTCAATAGTTAATTTTTAAACATATTAAATCAAGAATATTACTTACACACCTCCAGAAATAAGGGAGGTTACCAAGGGTGCGATAAACAAATTATTTTCACGTAAGTTGTAACCAATTTAAGCTTATAAAATAATGCAACGCCTAAATGATAATCGAAATTTAAGGTTATGTTTACATTTGTTTCTCGTTCCTCGTGTCAGGCATCGATCGACGCTAATTAAAAATCCACGCCGAATTAACACACCGATTCAAGCGACTCTTTATCGCCGCGAATGAAACATACATTGTATTCTCGCTGTTTCTTCCGTGATATTCGTTTTGCAAACAAAGTGATAATACATATAATAAATGACAACCTTTCCTCTGTGTGTTGTGTTGCCTAAACGTCGTCACCGAGAGCTAAGTGCGTCCTGCCATTGTCACCGAGTTCGTACATTTTCCACGCGGATGAAAAGTGAACAATATGACGCCTCCGTTTCCTTTAACCTTAGTGGTACTGGTGGCGAACTACCCTATATGCATTCGAACATATTCAGTGTGTAACACATTGGACGGTTCTAATTATCCTATGAATTAACAGCAATTTTACATTTTGATGTTGACAAATGTCACGTTTAAGTACTGCCAATCGCGACTACTAAAATGTTACCACAAATAGTTTAATAATGAGCAAAACTGTAAAATAAAAAATATCAATATTAAACTATTTTTGATATAACAAAAGGTCGATTATTAAACCAAAGTAGAAAAAATGTATTATTCAATATTTGGTGCGGTATTAGCCAGGCAAACAATTATTTCAATAAGTTATTCGTTTGTGAGATTTAATTTTGTAGAGTTACAAACAGGTTGAATATTTATAGTCAGGCTACTTTTCATCTTTATTTAATTTGCCTTTAATTTTTTGTTTACAATTTATTATAGGTATAGGTACTGTCGTGAAATGGCCATTGGGGATTTCGTTTTCCAACAAGAGAACATCAAATTGGGCGGTCCTGGAAAGTTTGGAAAACGAAAGCACAATCGTGGACGAATTATTGAAGGCCATTGGGTGCTTGGCATGATTGTGGATGGCTGCGAAGAAGTCGTAATGGTTGTGGCTAGTGCCCGGGACAGCGACACCCTAATTTCTGAAATTAAGAAGTACGTGCTCTCGGGTACCGAAATACATACCGACTTTTGGCGAGGTTACGATCTCCTTGGTCAACACGGATACGTCCACAAGAAGGTAAATCACAGTAATGATTTCTTCAAGTTTGTGGGTGAGTAATCTTTAACTGTTTATTAAACACACCGGCAAAATTAAAGGAACGGATACAATATTTAATTTTATTCATTAATTTTTTTTACTGGCTCTGTCTAGACGGCGTCGCATTTCCTACTACCATATGTCATTTTTTGAAACATTTGTCAAAAAACATTTGACATCTCTTTAAGTTGTATTGTAATGTGTAAAATGTTGCCTTGCATTTGAAACGCGTATTTTCTCTGGATAAAAGTTCGTATTTTTTAATAAGTTATCGTTCGAATTTGTTTTTTTTTATATACTGTCATCATTTTTTTTTATTTATTACATGTTTTAAAGTGTATCATTTTTCTATTGCAAAACTACTGTTTGTTTTATTTTTTTAAGAAGCTTTACAATTGCACGTAGCTTTGAAAAAAGAACTGCAATTAGTTAGTTTAACTTGGTTGTACGAGATTGCCACGAAAAAGTTGCACGGAGAAAAATATATCGAATTTATCTGCGTTCCTTTAATTTTGCCGGTGTGTGTATTTCTCTAATTTATTTTTATTGCAGCTCAAGACGGCACGCACACCCAGCAAATTGAAGCGACTTGGCGCCCTGCAAAACAATGGTTTTGTGGGCGTAATATTTCCAGGGAACAATTCGCAGATTTTCTGGCGCCGTCATTGCCGCAAACTGAAGATTGATGTGATGGAGGCCCTTCTGAATGCAATTCGCCGTCAGTACGGTGACTTCCGTCATTAAGCTGCTTGGCGTGAAAACCGCCTTTTTTAAGGCGTGGTCCTAATGAAGGTTTACTGAAGGGCCAGGGGAGTGAAGCTGACCGCCTCCACGCGGTGCTCCCTGGGAACGCTTGTAGCAAAACGGTCAGCACTTTAGAAGCTTACTAACAATAACGCCTATTTTGCAGTCTCAGTGTTGTTTAGCAGCTCAGGTCTCCCAATATTGAATGAATTTAGATAATGGTAAGTGTTTATGCTTAGATTAAGGTGAAGTTAAAGTTAAAGGGCCGCTTGCTTATGCTTTGGTTAGGGTGAGGTTAAGGTCGAAGCCGTCATGAATGCGTAGGAAGCAGTTATCTGGGCTCACTGTGGTCGATGGCGGAGCGAAGCGGTGAGCCCGGTTACATTAAGCCCCCCATCCATTAGACCGGGTAGTATAGCATATTCGGTGGAATGTGGCGGCCGAGGTCGTAAAACGGTCGGTCCGCCCTGAGGATCGACGCACCCTCAAAGAAAAGGTATTGGTGGTTCGTCTAATTGCATCCCATACATTTATTACTGTCCTTCGCCTCTATTGGTATAAGCACTTTTACACCAGTACTTCTCAACAAAGATTGGTTTGAGATAAAAAATATTACGTCCACTACTTACCGAATTCCGACCCTCTTTTACGACCACAGCCGTCAGATTCCGGAGAACGGACTATAGTTTTACCCGCAGTAGATTAGGAGACGGCTATGCCGTCATGAATGCATGGGAAGTAGTTATATGGGCTCACTGTCCGCTCCGCCATCGACCACAGCAAGCCCAGTTGTTTATACTTAGGTTAGCTAGTAGTTTTACCCGTAGAGGATTAGGAGACTGCGAACCCGTCATGAATGCATATGGGCTCGCTGTGGTCGATGGTAGAACGAAGCGGATATAGTCATAGCAATATTATTTGGCATGTTAGCACATACTTTCACTTTAAACACACTAATAGCACTATAGCACACAAATGGAAATAATAGTAGCAGTTACTAGAACGTAAATAAAATAGGTTTCAAACAAAAAACTTATGGGAACTCTGTGAAATTCAACTAGAAATTAAGGACATGGTAATTTAAATGCAAATGTTGACTATTTAACCAAACTATTTAACCAAAAATAATTATTTTTATTTATGTCGAACTTTCTTTATATTCACATACTACCGTGGACAAAAAAAATGTCACCCCTAATTTGTCATGTGTCTATTATTTCTTATTTTTTAGTGTTGTGAATTTGACTTATGTAACCTTAATATTTGACAGTGACAGTAATAATTGGCTTAAGTTTGTGGAGATAGGATTCTTCGCCGATATACTTTCATTCTTCCATTATAGGATGATTGAAACGTTTTTTATCTGAAAATATCACTACTCCAAAACTCTTCTTGCCTCGGAAGATATTCCAGTGCAAACCCAATTCTGCTGTCCTTATTAATTTGAGTCAATAGAGGTTTTCTGGCTGCGGCATGACAAGATAACGCACTTAACTTTAGACGTCTGCAAGCTGTTCGGGAACTTCCAGGAAAATTTGTTATGAATGCGGCATTTGTAGCATTTTCAAATGGATTTTCTATTAAAAAGTTTATAACAGCATCATTTTCTTCATTATTTGAAACTTTTTGGCGGCCCAAACCTTTAATCTGCTCCAATCGCCTTTCATTCCTCCAATTTTTTGCACTGTACGTCTACTTACATTCAATTCAGCTGCTACATCATTGATATATTTGCCACATTTGACCTACATAGCAATTTGTGCTTTCTGTGTGTTACTTAAGTATGACATATTCAATTTAATAATAATAATAATAATAATAATAATAATAATATTTAATGCTAACACTGAGACAGTTTACATAAGTCAGGAATATTAATAGTATAGGTATATGGCTATAATATTTGTGTGTACATATGTATACATGTAGAACAGATTAAAGAATTAACATATGAATAAAATAAATACAAGTTATGTACATTAACCAGCGCAAAAAGAATACAGGGTAAATAAAACTTGAAGCAAGTAATTGCTAACGCAATACAATGAGGATTATATAAATAATATTAATCACATACTCTACTTTTGAGGAACTCGTCCCAAGAATAAAAAGCATGATCAGTTAGGAAATTCTTTATATACGTTTTAAATTGTTTTAGTGGAAGAGATCGTATTTCCTATTGCAATCGGTTTCCCTGACAACTGTACTCCAATCTGACGATTCTAGTAGGTGAAAAAATTTAAATTTTCCCGATTGAGTTATGGGTCTAATTAACCTAGATGTCATCAAATCACAAAAGGACCCATGTTCAAATTCAAGCTGAACACTTTTGTGGTCAGATGACATTTGACATGGTAGAATACTAAAAGCAGGTGGCTCGTAGTTCATAAAAACATTGTCTAGAGTATTACCTCCCTTTATGTTCATATATCTATATGATTAACACATATCTGATAAGATTGACATTTGCCGGTTTGTCAAATGAAAAATCATATTTACATTAATACAATAATTAGGGGTGTCAATTTTTTTGTCCACGGTAGTATTTTCCATGGGAATTAGATTGGTTTATTCCTCAATTTTTGTTTCCTCTAATGCCATACTGTTTCAATGAAATTAAGGTCAGGACTGCTAGAGGGCCAAGAAAGAACATTTACGCTGTGGTCACCAAGCCACGTTTTTGTGGTTTTGGCCGTATGACAAGACGCCCCATCCTGCTGAAAGATGTAGTTTTCGTCAACATTTAAATTCGCGATACTTGGTAGGCGACTGTTTTGCAGTATTTGTTGATATTTCGCAGCATTCACAGTACCATCAATAAATTTAAAGCATCCTAATCCTGAAGCTGTCATGCAGACCCAAATCATCACTCCTTTCGGGAATTTTACCGTACGTTTTAGGCAATCTCTGGGAAAAGCTTCATGTTTAGCACGAATCACACGTTTGCGATAATCACCAACAAATACTTCGAATTTTGATTCGTCGCTAAAAATTACTTTGGACCAGTCTCCTACCGACCAAGATAATTTAGATTTTGCCCATGTGAGCCTGGCTTTCTTTTGTTTTATTGTCAACAGCGGCTTTTCTTTTGCCTGTCAGAAAATATTTTATTAAATATACTTTTAAATTACGATATAACTTGTAATTCAACCTTATAAAACTTTAGTCCACATTTATGAATCCATTGGCGACAGCATTCCCTTGACAGATTTAATCCAGTTTCGTGATTCCATTCAGCCGTAATTTGCCTTAAAGTATTTCTTCAGCCTTTTTTGCATATTTCTACTAATATTCTTTTATTTCAATCAGAAATTAATGTTGGACGACCCGAACTTTTTCCTTTTCTATCTAGGATATTTCCGATTTCTCCATAATGCTTAATTATATTCCACACTGCAGTTTTAGGTAAGTTAAGATTATCCGCCACTTCACGTATTATTTTGTTGCTGCAATAGTTTTTAAGCACTAACTCACGAATTTTGTAACTTGTAGAGATACCACGCACCATTTTGTTCAATAAACTCAGCGATTCACTAAATACGATAAGAAAGCAACTAACGATCTGACGTTTCGTTATGCAATATTTCCACAGCCTATGTGTCTTATTTTGACAGTTACTTTACTGTCCCAATATTTAGTTGTCAAACAAAATGACCTTTTATCTTGTTAATTGAAGATAATAAAAGTTAATAGAATAATAATTTGGTTTTTTGAGTTGTTGATTATCGATAATTGTTGCTAATTAATTAATTATATAGTATTAAATTATAAATATATTAAAAAAAATAAATAAACTGTCAAATACCTGAATTATATATTTATTTGATTTTGTTCCAATATACCGGGTGTGGCACTTAAGACGCCTCGGACCATAGCTCCTTTACGATAAAAGTTATCGAAAAAAATCTAAGAACAAAGTGGTGCATAGTTACCGTCACTATGTTTTAAAAATATTTCTAATCATCAGTGGCGTGCCGTACTCCAGTGGCGTACCAAACTTATGTTTTTTTAAATGGAATGCCCTATTTTTTATTGCAGATTTGGAAAGTGCTCGACGAGTACTTATTTTTTTATCTAACATGTTATACCCTTCACTTTAGCGGTTTCGCTGTTATAACCCCTTCTTTCAAAATTGCGCCCCATTTTTGAGATTTTTTTGTAGAGAAACTAATTGACGCCGGCGCCTAAATTTTGAATTGAGGTACAGGTTAAGACCTCGTATACCTTCACATTATTTTTTTTCGGGTAATTTATGGAAAAAAAATAATTTTTGATTGATCTTCGTATGTTGTCTTTTTTTCCGAAAATTTCAAATGGCACCCCCCTAAAAAAATTACGGCGTTGTACAGCCAAAACTCTAAATTTTTCATTGGTGTAAAAAAAATTACACATTGCATAACAAAATTTCGGAGAAAAAAGGAATTTCATCGCAAATGTCGGGAAACGTTTTCCGTTCCCAAGTGTGCCATGAGAAAACAAAAGATTGGTAATTGTCAAAGTACCAAAACAAATACACAAATACGGTCAACATAATAGTATGTACCTATTTATTCAACATGATATGAAAAATGCAGATAAAGAAAATTTAACAACTTAAACTAGATGTTCGAAATGACGATCTTCCTGCTGGAGGCATAACCGCAACTTCTGGTGATATACCGCAGTTCATTATTTTCGGTAATAACTGCCTTCTTTCTAACTCTCCGTGGCCGTTTCACACTTCCCGTAGTAGTAAATCTCTCCAACACTTTTTGAAACGCACGTTCATTTGGATGTGCCCTGTGCGGATATCTCGCAGCGTACACTCGTGATGCCAAGAAACAATTCTTGTTACATTCTCCAAGAATAAATATCATGTCAACCATTTCCTCTTGAGTTCGGAACATTTTTAGAACGTTTATCAAAAATGACTTATGGCTGCTACTGACGTCTAATAATTTACTTTGACAATTACCAATCTTTTGTTTTCTCATGGCACACTTGGGAACGGAAAACGTTTCCCGACATTTGCGATGAAATTCCTTTTTTCTCCGAAATTTTGTTATGCAATGTGTAATTTTTTTTACACCAATGAAAAATTTAGAGTTTTGGCTGTACAACGCCGTAATTTTTTTAGGGGGGTGCCATTTGAAATTTTCGGAAAAAATGACAACATGCGAAGATCAATCAAAAATTATTTTTTTGCCATAAATTACCCGAAAAAAAAATTATGTGAAGGTATACGAGGTCTTAACCTGTACCTCAATTCAAAATTTAGGCGCCGGCGTCAATTAGTTTCTCTACAAAAAAATCTCAAAAATGGGGCGCAATTTTGAAAGAAGGGGTTATAACAGCGAAACCGCTAAAGTGAAGGGTATAACATGTTAGATAAAAAAATAAGTACTCATCGAGCACTTTCCAAATCTGCAATAAAAAATAGGGCATTCCATTTAAAAAAACATAAGTTTGGTACGCCACTGGAGTACGGCACGCCACTGATGATTAGAAATATTTTTAAAACATAGCGACGGTAACTATGCACCACTTTGTTCTTAGATTTTTTTCGATAGCTTTTATCGTAAAGGAGCTATGGTCCGAGGCGTCTTAAGTGCCACACCCGGTATAGTTGTTAGGGCTCGTAGAGTGATCAATTTTCATGTCTGTCAGTTTCGGCGGAACGATGAACTAATATAACCTTAAAATGCGATATTTGTATGAAGAAAAAGATAAAATTCTCACTTTCACCACTCAAATCGTAAGTTTACATGTTATAAATTGATTGTGGTTGTTGGTTTACCAAAAACTACCCAAAAAACAGGTTTTGAGCGAGTTGTCCGTCCGATATGAGGGAAACTTTAAGAGGGCATAACTTCTTCCCCTTATGTGTCTCAAAGTTTTAGATATACATTTTTGGACTCGGCTCAAAAAACTAAGTCTACAAAGAATTAAAAATAAATTAAAAAACAGCCCCTTTCCCGATTTTTCCCGATTTACCCTAAAGTAAACCCTTACCGAAAGAACGCTATACTCCGAAAAAGGCCCATGTATTAAGTAATGAGGAGGTTGAACGATTTCATTTGGAAGCGCCTGATGACTCCTGGTTACTTGCGAAAACACATATACGACACAAATAAAATATTTACATAATTTAAATAAATTTACCTACTCCCACTTTGTTATTCATGAATTACCGAATTGTTTTCATCAAATGTAAGCGACCCATTACGAATATATAGAGCATATATAAATGTTAAATGTTGTACATAAATGTGTACCGTTACCACTTATGTACCTCGCTATATTATACGAGGGTAGATTGAAAAGTTTCCGGAATGGGCAAGAAAACGCAGTAATTGAACAGGTTTTTGTTTTTATTTTTCAACATAGTACCCTTGCAGGGCGATAGACTTTTCCCAGCGGTGCTCCAACTTTTTTAAGCCTTCAGAAAAATATGATTTCGGGAACTCTGCAAAATAAGCTTTAGTGGCGGCGATGACCTCCTCATTTGACGTAAAGCGCTTGCCTCCGAGCCAAGTCTTCATGTTTGTGAACAAAAAGAAGTCGCACGGGGCCAGGTCTGGAGAGTACGGGGGATGCGGCACCACCTTGTAGCCCAATTCAACCAATTCAGCATTGGCGATTCGGGATGAATGGGCCGGCGCGTTGTCGTGGAGGAAGAGCACTTTTTTCCGCTGCAAATGAGGCCGTTTCCCTTTCAATATGCCGTTGAATTGATCCAATAAATCGCTGTAGTATTGTCCCGTGATAGTTCTTCCCTTCTGCAAAAAGTCGATGTTTAATCACACCTTGCGAATCCCAAAAAAACGGTGGCCATGACCTTTTCAGCCGATGGGACAGTCTTTGCCTTCTTCGGAGCAGATTCGCCTGGAGAAATCCACTGTTTCGACTGCTGCTTGGTTTCTGGTGTGTAGTGGTGGATCCATGTTTCGTCCACGGTGACGAATCGGCGAAAAAAATCCGTTGGATTACGATTTAACAAGGCCAAACACTCTTTTGAAGTGGTCACATGATTTCGCTTGTTGTCCATAGTCAGCAAACGCGGCACCCATCGCGCCGACAGCTTCCTCATGCCCAAATGTTCGTGCACGATATTTTGCACACGTTCATATGAGATGCCCATGGTCTCTACTATTTCGCGCAACTTCACTCGTCGATCGGCTAACACGAGACCATGGACTTTGTCGACCATTTTTTCATTTGTGGCCGTTTTTGGACGTCCACTGCGTGGTTCATCATTGGTGCTCGTACGGCCACGTTTGAACTCGCTCACCCAGAAACTAATAGTCGAAAATGAAGGTGTGGATGTGCCATGAACTTTCTGCAAAATATCTCGTATCTGCGTCGCCGTTTTCCCATCCATCCAGAAATGTTTGATGACTACACGAAATTCGTTTATATCCATTTTTGCAAAAGTGCCTAAAATAGGTTAGCCTTGACAACCATCATAACAATTTCACGATACGCGCGCCATCTCTTGCCCATTCTGGAAACTTTTCAATCTACCCTCGTATACTTATTAGCCAATTACAATTAACGTCCGCCGAGTCCCTCTGCATTCGTCTGTTCGTCTTTAAATATCAAAAGTGACAGTGACATTTAAGATTACAACTTATTGGTTAAAACAATAACCGACACAATAAACTTGGCCAATATATTATTCGACGGAAAATTGTTCGAACGATAATTCGTTTGTTCAGTTGGTAGTCGTCCTACGTTGCCATTACCGGTTAATTTAATACAAATTTAAACGCTACTCTGACAAGATTCAGTTTCAATATGTGTTTAGTTTAAGCGAATAAATGTAAGGTCGAAGGTAAAACATAGTACATAACGCGAGTTGTAACGCAATTACGCGCTCGTGAAATTACGTTACTCGCCGCTACGCGGCTCGTACGCAATATCTTTCACTTGCGCGTAATTTGCTACTTACAACTCTAGTTATGCAATATACTATTACAAGTTAGTAACGGCATAGTAACGTGAAAATAGAAACTTTCTTGATAAATTGACGTTTACAAATGAGAGACAATTAAAAATCTTAAAACATCTATTGGCTTGAAAACATTCAAAAATAATTACTAACGACTTGACATTTAAAAAAATACATTTATGAATAAGATTCTGTATAAAATTACAAATACTCTGATCTATATTTTGACACATCCTCACGTGAACAGAGCGGAAGGTTGAAAGTACTTGTCAATATTTTGATGGCTTGAAAAAAATGTGGAAACAATTGTCATCGACTTGGAACTTTTTTAATTTCTTCAAAACGCAGTTATAATTATTTTTCTGCAATAATTTACAAACACCATATCCCTAGATTTCGAGATAATCCTTTGCGAACAATGAGTAAAATTGTAGAAATTAAAAAAAAAGTTTTTATGACCTGATAAAAACATAAAAACAATAGCGATCGACTTGTAACTTTTTAAATTTCCTCAAAACGCAGTCATAAGTATCTCTCTGCAAAAATCTACAAACATCCCACCGCACAGTGGGGCCAAACCGAACAAACGCGGACGAAAGTCGAAAACATCTCGATAAATAATTATGCGTTTGGAAAATGTTTACATGTTTTCTCATTGCGGAGAACAGAAGAGTAATAATCCACCCTCACAGTTGAATTAAATAAGAATTATTAACTATTATTAAAAACAGCGATAATAGATAATAAGAAGAATTTCCTACAATAAACATTAATACGATTTTGCGATATCTTCAAAACTGAGCGCGCTATGGCGGCCCAAAGTTTTTCGTTGCAATAAATTTTGCTTGCACCCAGGGAGTAAAAAAATCATATCTCGAGAACAGGGGATTATTTGTGCTAAAAGTGCTAAATAGGTTCCCCTGGGGGGTGGGGGTGAAATAAGGACAGGATAAATATGGAAAGTTGCGTAAATTGTAGAGGCAGTTTTGCATAAAAAAAAATCCGAAATTTGACCAACTCTAGCCGCAACGGTCGAAAAATGTGTTTTTTTTCATTTTCGCGGGGAGTTGATTTGGGGGGTTGAAATGTTCAAAGACCGGTTCCTTTGGAGATTTCGAACGTCTGTTGAAAATTGCACCTTTCTACGTTTTTACGTTTTCTCGTAATTAATGGTTTTTGTCTTGCGTTTAGTAGTACGAGCCCTAACAACTATATATTGGGACAAAATCAAATAAATATATAATTCAGGTATTTGACAGTTTATTTATTTTTTTTAAATATATTTATGATTTAATACTATATAATTAATTAATTAGCAACAATTATGGATAATCAACAACTCAAAAAACCAAATTATTATTCTATTAACAAGAAGAAAGGTCATTTTGTTTGACAACTAAATATTGGGACATAGCACGAATTTTATTTCTAAAAAAGAGTAACATCGCCCTTATATTTAATGACAGCTCGAATTCGGCTGGGCATTGACTCAACTAAGGATCTGCACGTTTAAGGAGCAAATACATTCCAAATATGTTCTATTTTGGCTCTAAGTTCAGGTAATGTTCGTTGAGGGTTATTCCTCAATTTTTGTTTCATCTTATGCCATACTGTTTCAATGACATTAAGGTCAGGACTGCTAGAGGGCCAAAAAATAACATTTTTCCGCTACCGACAACGTAACTAACCATTGCATTCATGGTTACAGGTGCCGTAAGTGGCTGATAACATTCGTGGTGTTTGTTGTCCTTGACGACGGAACTTAATGTTTTACTTACGGACCTAGGAAAATAATAAACAGAAACGTAACGCTCCAACATATAGGCGAGCGACCAGGGACGTTCCTAGGTGTACAGCCGCCTGCGTGCTGAGCAATTCTTCGTTATCCCCCACCCTTACCTTGACAATGCGAAAACATATTTAAACCAGTATACATAAGTGTTTTATCCAAGTTTATAATGAGAAATTCAGAATACAATTAATTTGTTGTATTAACGCATTTTATAAACATATATCGCATTCGCAATTGGTTGCTCTTTTCTATTTTCGACCGCAGTCGGCCGCCCCGTAAAATCGGCCGACTGCGTGCGGGCACACACTGCACGGCTGGTAGGAACGGCTCTGCGAGCAACACATTTTCGTCTATAGCATCGGCATCCTTTTTACATAAACACTGCTTAAAAGAGTCGTAACAGGACACATACCTTTTTCGATTTTATCGGTAACAGGTTCTACACGCAATATACACAGCATCCATGCCGCTGGATTGACACAAACAAACAAAATTCGACATTGTTTTCTCAGTTGCTGGGTTACCATAGGATGCATAGGTGACTAAAAAAATTTTGATCCCAAATGTTACAAGTCGTATTTTAGAATATATTCTGATCTTTTTTAAGTATTATATTTCCGGTAGCGGACAAAAATTAATAAGCAACACGGAACGTAATGACAATTAACATTTTCGCCAGGCGACGAGCCTCGGCTCCGCCTCGGCTCGTATTCGCCTACCTCAAATGTTAATACGTCCTTACGTTCCTTGTTGCTTAAATAACTATTACGTTGTGGTCACCAAACCACGTTTTTGTGGTTTTGGCCGTGTGACAAGACGCCCCATCCTGCTAGAAGATGTAGTTTTCGTCAACATTTAAATTCGCGATACTTGGTAGGAGACTGTTTTGCAGTATTTCTTGATATTTCGCAGCATTCACAGTACCATCAATAAATTCAAAGCATCCTAATCCTGAAGCTGTCATGCAGCCCCAAATCATCGCTCCTTTCGGGAATTTTACCGTACGTTTTAGGCAATCTTTGTGAAAAGCTTCATATTTAGCGCGAATCACACGTTTGCGATAATCACCAACACATACGTCGAATTTTGATTCATCGCTAAAAATTACTTTAAACCAGTCTTCTACCGACCAAGATAATTTAGATTTTGCCCATGTGAGCTTGGCTTTCTTTTGTTTTATTGTCAACAGCGGCTTTTCTTTTGCCTGTAAGAAAACATTTTATTAAATATACTTTCAAATTACGATATAACTTGTAATTCAACCTTATAAAACTTTAGTCCACATTTATGAATCCATTGGCGACAGCATTCCCTTCACAGATTTAATCCAGTTTCGTAAATCCATTCAGCCGTAATTTACCTTAAAGTATTTCTTCGGCCTTTTTTGCATATTTTTACTAATATTCTCTTATTTCTATCAGAAATTAATGTTGGACGACCCGAACTTTTTCCTTTTCTATCTAGGCTATTTCCGGTTTCTCCATAATGCTTAATTATATTCCACACTGTAGTTTTAGGTAGGTTAATATTATCCGCCACTTCACGTATTGTTTTGTTGCTGCAATAGTTTTTAAGCACTAACTCACGAATTTTGGAACTTGTAGAGATACCACGCACCATTTTGTTCAATACACTCAGCGATTTACCAAATACGATAAGAAAGCAACTAACGATTAATCTGACGTTTCGTTATGGAATATTTTCACAGCCTACGTGTCTTATTTTGACAGTTACTTTACTGTCCCAATATTTAGTTGTCAAACAAAATGACCTTTTTTCTTGTTAATTGGAGATAATAGAAGTTAATAGAATAATAATTTGGTTTTTTGAGTTGTTGATTATCCATCATTGTTGCTAATTAATTAATTATATATATATATATATATATATATATATATATATATATATATATATATATATATATATATATATATATATGTAACCTGGCGGCCACAATAGTTATTTAATTGTTTTATTATAATAGGTTTTATTTATAAGAAATGTATATTTAATATTAATGCGCAGATTAGGTGACATCATGTGCCAGATGTCAATTAGCTTAGCTTGTAGATTTAGTTTGTATAAACAATTTTATTTTATTATTATATTCATTCATATTTTAACATTCAAACTATGTAGTAGTCATTCCTATATTAATATTCGTTTTTTTTATAATCATTCACTTTTAATGTAATAATTAATAAATAAAATTGTTTTTAAAAACTCTAAAGTGCGAAATCAAAAGTTAACTGGCGCAGTCGGTAGGATCTCCTAAGAAGTTACACCTAAAAGGATATCAGATAGTGCTTCGTCCATTTTAATGGTTTATTGGAGATTCGAATAGTTCCACGTCGCAGCACCAGAGAGTTCTCCAACTATCGAGAAATCAAGCTCCGAGGGCAGCATTATAACGAGGGACATCATTTCACCAGTTCCACAACCCTGAGGGAACATCAGGACATGGACAGCGTGATTTTTGTTAAGTGGTAAGCACAGAGTTTTTTTTAGAGGTTTTTTATATATTTTAATTGTTCGTGAAATAATTTTATGTACGCGAGTGATACGTCTTCTGATTCAGATTCACCTTTAATAATTAATAATTCCCCAATTCGTATTCATTCTCCTATTAACTTCGTACTTGAAGAATTAATTAATAGTTTAGATCATTTAGAAATAAATTCAAATTTAAAAATGGAAAACGTAAATTATCAATTATTAAAATTAAATGTCGATACAATCCCTTCCTTCGACGGAAGTAACGAACTCACTGAAATTTTTATCTCACGGTGTGAGGCCGTGTTGGCTCAGTTTAGACCTTTGAATGATAATTTAGTCAATAGTTATTTAATTAATGCGATAATAAGTAAACTAAAAGATAGGGCGTTGATTACAATAGGTTCGCGAGCAGAACTGGATAATTGGCCTGAAATTAGAAACCATTTGAGGCAAAGGTTTGGTGATTTGCGAAACTATGACTGTATAGTTCAAGAATTAATTAATTTAAGACCAATGAAAAATGAAAAGTATTTGGATTTTGGCGAGCGTATTCAGGTATTAAGAAGTAAATTGTCGAGTAAAATTAATTCGTTATCTGCAGTTGAAATGCCAGATGCGGAAAAACGTATACATCAGCGTAGTTACGATGAATTGGCATTGAAAACATTCCTACGAGGAATTCGTGGTAATATACAAAGTATTATAAGATTAAGAGAGCCTGACACATTAGAAGAGGCAATTAATTATTTAATTGAGGAAAATAATTTTCAAAGTACTTTAGACACACCAAATGTATCAAATTTTAATCAGTCTAATTTTAATAATTTTAATAATGGGTTTAATTACAGAAATTCTAATTCATCAAATTATAATCAAAATAATAGATTTAATAATCAAAATCAATTTCAAAATAATAATAGATCTAATAATCAATTTCCTAGACAACAAAATCAACAAAATTTTATAAGACAACCTGTTCTACAAAATTTTACGAGTCGACCTATAAATCTTCAATTTAGGCAGCAACCACCACAAAGATTTCCCACAAACAGACAAGTATTTGGGAGACCAATGAATTCTCAAAATCAAAATTTTAGACTATATAATAATTATTCTTATAATCAAAATCGTACAAATTTTAACCCAAATTTTGGTAATAATCCAAATCCTAATTTCAATAATAATTCAAATTTTAATTTTAATTCAAATGCTAATAATCAACCACCACGACAAAATTCAATAAGATTACCAAGTCCGACACCAATGTCGACCTCTACAACTTACACAAATCGTCCTAATCTGCATAATTTGGATGAGCCTAGATCATCCGTAAATATTAGTAGAGCCAGTAGTCATAATGAGGAATCTGAAGATAATTTTTTAGGATAAATCGCCTTGGGAAAACCCCAGTTGAAATTTTAGGTATAAGTAATAATTCTAGTAATTTACCTTTTATAATTGACCCTGAAACTAAATTAAAAATATTAATGGATTCTGGAAGTACAAGATCGTTTATTAGTCCTCGATTGGCGAGGAAATTAAATAAAAATTTATTTAAAATTGATCCGTTTGAGGTCACAAGTGCTCATGGTACCTCGCAAGGAACTCATAGTGTGGTCATTAATCTTCAAACATTATTTAAAACTAATTTCGCAGCCAAATTGAAATGTTACATATTTGACTTTCATTCTGCTTTTGATATTTTATTAGGAGTCGATAATATGATAAAAATTAATGCTTGTGTAGATTTTAAAAATAAATTAATAATAACTCCTCATAACGAAATCCCACTTAAATTTCGGGATGACCAAGGCGTGTTAAATATAGATCACAATAGTATTAATAATAATTTTAATAGTAATAATGATAATAATTTTAATAATGAAATTAATAATAATTTAAATGATTCACCGGTAATTAAGCGAATATTAATTCCGGCTAGAAGTCAACAAGTCATACAAGTAGAAATTGGAAATATTAAAAATGGTGAAGTAGTAATACCCAGATTAAATGTTTTAAACTTTTTAGTGCCAGAATGTGTCACTGTTGTACAAAATGGTAGGGCTTTTTGTACTGTTGTAAACAAAACAGATATAGATAGGGATGTAACCCTGAAAAAACCTTTTGTTGTAACACCCATCAATGGATATGATGTGGTGCCCCATCAACAAAATGCAAATAATAAATTAAATAAAAAATGCCCTAAAAATAAAAATAATAATAATATAAATATTTATAATGCAGAAGAATTTAAATTTGATTTTTCTAAAATAAGATCTGAACACATGAATGATGAAGAGAAAGCCGTTATAAAAAATTTAGTACATAAATATTCAGATATTTTTCATATAAAAGAAAACGATTTAACTTTCACCAATCGAATTAAACATAGAATAATCACAACAGATGAAGTTCCTGTTTTTACTAAAACTTATCGTTACCCGGAAGTACATAAAGCCGAGGTAAATAAACAAATTAATGAGATGTTGGAACAAAACATTATTAGGCCATCTTTTAGTCCATGGTCTTCTCCTATTTGGATAGTGCCAAAAAAGTTAGACGCATCAGGCCAGAGGAAATGGCGTGTCGTCTTTGACTATAGGAAACTAAATGACAAAACTGTAGGTGATAGGTATCCACTTCCAAATATTACGGACTTGTTAGATAAATTAGGCAAAGCTCAATATTTTACTACTTTAGACTTAGCATCGGGTTTTCATCAGATTGAGATTGATGAACGTGACATTCAGAAAACAGCTTTTAATACTGAGAGAGGACATTACGAATTTTTAAGGATGCCATTTGGATTAAAAAATGCTCCTGCTACATTTCAAAGAGTTATGGACGATATTTTAAGGGGTATACAAAATGAATATTGCTTAGTATATATGGATGATATAATTATTTTTTCGACAAGTTTACAAGAACATATCAATAGACTGACAGAAGTTTTTAATAGATTAAGAGAATCTAATTTTAAGATTCAATTAGATAAATCCGAATTTAAAAAAAAAGAAGTAGCTTATTTGGGACATGTTGTAACACCTGAAGGTGTCAGACCGAATCCGGACAAAATTATCGCAATACAAAATTACCCTATTCCTAAAACGACAAAACAAATTAAAGGATTTTTAGGACTGTTAGGTTACTATAGGAAGTTTATTAAAAATTTTGCAGACTTGACTAAACCAATGACGAAATGTTTAAAGAAAAATTCTTCTATTAATATTAATGATATTGATTATCAAAATTGTTTTAATTTATGTAAGAACGTGTTAATAAATCAACCTTTACTTCAGTATCCTGATTTTTCGAGACCTTTTATTTTGACAACAGATGCTAGTAATCAGGCTTTAGGCGCTGTTTTATCACAGGGAAAAATTGGTTCTGATTTACCAATTGCTTATGCTAGTCGTACTTTGAACGACTCAGAAACAAAATATTCAACAATTGAGAAAGAACTTCTTGCCATAGTATGGGCAGTTAAATATTTTAGACCTTATTTATTTGGACGGAAATTTCAGATAGTTACTGATCATAGGCCTCTCCAATGGTTGATGTTGATTAAGGAACCCAATTCAAAATTAGTCAGATGGAGACTAAAATTGTCTGAATATGATTATGATATTGTTTATAAGAAAGGTACTTTAAATAAAAATGCTGACG
The DNA here is from genome assembly GCA_910593695.2 of Ocypus olens. Classification (NCBI taxonomy): domain Eukaryota; kingdom Metazoa; phylum Arthropoda; class Insecta; order Coleoptera; family Staphylinidae; genus Ocypus; species Ocypus olens. The sequence continues at coordinate 20,743,412 of OU343052.1, read as the reverse complement.
CACTCTCTAGAATCGAATTAAATATTAATGAAGAGTATGGACCAAATTTAGAAGGATATTTAAAGAATTTTGAAAATGTTACAAATAATCCTTCATCGTTAATAGTTGAACCAGCAGAAAATACACATATAAATGATATAGCAAATGATGGTGCAACCATTCATTCGAGTGTAGAACACCCTATTGTAGGAATTCCTATTTCAGATAAACCAGTTAATCTTGGTGACAATCAATTGATAATTTCAGAAGTAGATTATTCCCCTTCTAAACCAAAAATAAGTAAGCTATTTAATCAAAATAAAATGCGTATCCATGTTCAATTTTCAAAATCTAATTTTAGTCAAGAATTAGTTGACTTTATTAAAGAATATATTGTTCCTAATGTAAGTTATTATCTTTATTTTAAAGATCCAGTGTATGAAAAGTTTAGTAATATTTTACAAAAATATTTTAAAAATTCAAAAATTAAAATGGTTAAATGTACAAGTTTATTAAATGATGTGGAAGATAAAAATGATGTTTTAGAAATAATTCAGAACTACCATGAAGGAAAAACTAATCATCGTGGTATAGATGAAACGGAAGCAAAACTAAAAAGAATTTATTATTGGCCAAACATGAGAAGAACAATACAAGAATATATTAATGATTGTGAAATTTGTCTTGTGTCTAAATATGAAAGAAAACCTTTAAAGTTAAAATTTAGTCATACACCGACAGCAATGAAACCGTTTGAAATTGTGCATATAGATTGTATAGCTTTGGAAAATGTAAAATTTCTTAGTATAATTGATGCATTCTCAAAATACACACAAGTATATAAATTAAACTCTTATCAAGCTGTAGAAATAGCAACTAATTTAATTAAGTACTTTTGTCATCATGGAACACCAGATTTAATTATTTCGGATAACCATCTAGAATTTAAAAATACTGTAATTAGAGAACTTTTGGCATTGCATAAAATTAAAATTCATTTTATCAGTTCACAACATCCTGAGTCAAATGGAATAGTAGAAAGAGTACATTCTACAATAATTGAACATATGAGATTATTAAATAATCAAGATTTGTATAAAAATGAACCAGTTGAAATTAAAATTCTTTATGCCATATTAGCCTACAATAACTCAATACATTCCACTACTAAATTAAAACCTTGTGAAATTATTTCTGGTCATATTGACTCTAATTCTCTTTTAGATATTGATTTGGAAACTCTTCTTACTAATAATTATGTTCAAATGCATAAAGAAAAAGTAAAATTATTATACGGGAAAATTAATGAAACAATAAGTGAAAATAAAACTAGAGCTATTGATAGACAAAATGTAACTCGAGAGGAAATTCCTCAAATACCTGAAAATATATTTATTCAAAATAAACAGAAGCAGGCCAAAACAAAAAAAAAATATAAAAAAGAAAAAGTTAAGAGTATAAGAGTTGATCATAAAACAGCAGAAATTGATATTAGTCATCGTAACCAAGTAGGTAAAATTCATTTATCTAATATAAAAAGACCAAGGGTAAAGAAAGTAAATTTTGGAAATATCTTAGATTTTAGAATTTTTATGAATAATTATAATAAAAAGGAAATTATTGAAAATGAAAACGTAACAGAAATTAATGAAGATTTATTCCATGCTCCATTGGATTATTCACTTGCTCATTGTGTTAGCAAAGATTTAAAAATGGGTGCCGGTATAGCGAGAGAATTTAAAATCAGATTTGGTAGAGTAAGATAATTGTTTAAACAAAATCCTCAACTATATTCTCTTTGTCATATTAAAGAAGATAATAGATATATTTTATATTTGATAACAAAAGAAAATTTTGACGATAAACCTACCTTAGAATGTTTATTTAAAACTTTAATCAATTTAAGACAGTTTTGTTTAGATAAACAAATAACTAAATTGGCAATTCCCAAATTAGGATGTGGATTGGACAAACTAAATTATAAAACAGTAAAAGCTATGTTGAACTATATCTTCCAAAACTCTCATTTACAAATAATTATTTATCTTGGTGCAATTAAATTTGATAATTCAGAACCTGGTACTTCATTTAAGTCATTTTAATAAATTAATTAATCAATTCCAGGTTACTTCTCATCACTCCAGTGATCGCTTTTGAAATAAGGAATGTTACGGAAAATACGGGACTGTTACCTATAAAATTAGCTTTAGCAAAATTGGAAAGAACAAAACATGTATTGGTACATCATTATGATTTAAGTCCTGTTTATGAAGAAATTAAAAAAATAAGTTATCAGTATGAGTTTTTGAAAGATACTACGAGTAATATATCTAAATTTAAAAATGACTTCCAGAATTACGAAAAATTATTAAATTATTCTTGGAAAGATATAAGTAATAAAATTAAAACAATACAATTAAATTCTAAATCAAAACGTGTAAAAAGAGGTTTAATTGATGGTTTGGGTACTATTATTAAAACAATTAGTGGTAATATGGATGCTCAAGATGAAAAGAGAATTAACGAAATTCTGAAACACTTAGCTAATAATCAAAATAATTTTCAGAATCAACTAAAATTTGGCTATAGCACTAATAATAAGATTATTCAAAATTTTAATAATACAGTTCAGGGTATCGCACATAACCAAAACTTATTAAAAGCCAGAATTATGCAATTACAAGCAATATATAAGACAGAGGTCGATCATCAACATGTTCTGGTTGTAAAAGACTTATATAATCAACTTATACTACTTTTGGGTGTAATAGGAAATATACTACAAGAAATTATTAACTCATTAACTTTTTGTGAATTAAAAACATTGAGTCCTGATATAATTAGACCTCAAGATTTATTTGAGGAAATACAAAGAATTTCTGTTCACTATAATGAAGAACTACCTTTCGAATTGAAATTAGAAAACATTTTAGATTTTGAATCTGTAATAACAGTTAATTGTAAAAGTCGAAAGTTTATTACTTCTTGTCTATCCCTATTAATTATGAACATTCATTTGATTTATATTCTATATATCCAATACCTTTTAAATTTGAATCAAAATACGTAACGATAATTCCAAATATAAAAATTTTACTTAAATCAAAATTTGATTCAAAAACATTGCCTCTAAGAGAAATGTGCTTAAGTAATAATAAACAGTTTCAATGCAGTGATAATTTAATATTGAACTATAAAGCGGATTGTGAAACAGAGATACTAATTAACGGAACCACTAAAAATTGTAAATATACAAAATTAGACATTCAACAAAATCATTTGGAAAAAGTACCATTTACGAACCAATTCTTAGCTGTTTTTATCAAGAAAGAAATAATAAGAATTATATGTCCTGGAAAAGAAGAAACGAAGGATCTAGAAGGAGTCTTCCTCATTCAACCAGATAAGTGTGATCTTATCTACAAAAACTACAAAGTGCCCAATATAGAAACAATGAACGGAACTCCGGTGTTAGTGAGTGCAACCGAACTCAAAGTAGAGAATGATAAGATAAACAATTTCACTATTCAATTTAAAAGACTTAAACTAGAGTATGTTCCAGTGTTCTCCCCAATTCCAATTGTGCCAGAAACATTCGTACCCTTCAAACCTAGTGCATGGACACTTCTACTTTATGTTTTCGTGATAATAGTTATAGTGATTTCAATATATAAACAATTAAGAAGAAGAAGAGCAGCAATCCTCCTTCAAGATAATAATTCGCCTTCTGGGATAAGTCGAATCTGAGGGGGAAGGTGTAACCTGGCGGCCACAATAGTTATTTAATTGTTTTATTATAATAGGTTTTATTTATAAGAAATGTATATTTAATATTAATGCGCAGATTAGGTGACATCATGTGCCAGATGTCAATTAGCTTAGCTTGTAGATTTAGTTTGTATAAATAGGTTTTATTTTATTATTATATTCATTCATATTTTAACATTCAAACTATGTAGTAGTCATTCCTATATTAATATTCGTTTTTTTATAATCATTCACTTTTAATGTAATAATTAATAAATAAAATTGTTTTTAAAAACTCTAAAGTGCGAAATCAAAAGTTAACTTATATATATATATATTTTTTTTTTTATGAGCGGTGACAAACTGAAGTGTTCGCTGTGTTTCCTTTGCGGTGAATATTTAGTGGGTATTTTCGTGGATATAAATAGCGGAGAGGCGTCAAACTGACGGGTGGACGGTTGGGTAGTGAGGAGGGTCATCCGAGAGATGAGGAAGGGTAGCTGGGTAGGCGAGAAATAAAGGAATAGGTATCGAAGAAGAAGCACGTGGGTAGCCGTAGGGGCGAGAATCGCACGGAGAACGGAACGCGGCGTGTGAGTAGCAAAAACGGGCGGCCGGCGCGCGTACGAGCACACAGCGGTGTAGACACACGGGCTGCGGGAAGGATAGAAATATACGAGGGGCGACTGAAAAGTGAGTGCGGAACGGTCGAGAGATAAATGGGCAGTCGCCAGCGCACAAATAGTTGCGGGGATCTCAAGCAGTTTTTTGAGCAAGTGAGCAAGAGGAAAAGGGCTGAAGAAAGCGGAACTGATTCGATGGAGGCGAAAATTGATAAGTTGCTAAGCAAATTTGAGAAATTAGAAGGGAGGTTGAATGAGTATAACGAGCACATAAAGGAACTCAAAAAGGAAATAAGACAGAAAGAGCAAACATGGGAGGTGGAGAAGAAGAAATTAACCGATAGGATTGTGAAGCTGGAAAATATGGAGGAAATCAGAGAGAAGGGAAGAAGAAGGAAGAATATAATTTTAAATGGAATAAATGAGGAAGGGGACGTGGAAGAGGTGGTGAATAAGCTAGCAGAGAGTATGAAAATCGCGATACACTTTGAAGAGGCAGTGAGGCTAGGAGTTAAGAAGGAGGGAAAGAAACGGCCAATTCTAGTTAGATGTGCGAACATGGAGGATAAGCAGCGAATGATGGCAAAGAAGAGTAGCTTAAGGGACGCAAAGAGTACTATTTACATAGATGATGACCTCACGAAGAACGAGAGAGAGATTCAGATTAAAATTAAAAGGACAGCATGGGAAGAAAGAAACAAAGGGAAGAAAGTACAAGTATACTATCAAAAAATACGCATAGAGAATGAGTGGTGGACTTGGAATACAGAGATGGGGGCTTTGGAGAAGGGGACATGGGGGTCAAAAAACGTGCGCAAGGACCAGGGGAGAGGAGTGGAAGAGGAAGGAAAGTAGATAACATACGAGGGGGAGGGAATGTGTCGTTTTGGAACGTCAAGCAACGAGACAAGGACGGGGCAAGAGGAGCAAAAATAATGAGAAGGGAGGAGGAAGCAGGAGCAGAGGAGGAGGAAGATAGGATGAGAAAGCAGGAAGTGAAAAAAAAGTGAGGGGGAAGGTTAAGGGGAGCTGTGATGGAAGAGACAGAGGGGCAGAGGGAAGGCAGGGGCAGAAGTCCAATGAGAAAGGCAGGTGGCGAGGCGATACAGGTGGGGTAGTGGGGAAAGAAGGGTCGGTAACAATGGGGTTTTGAAACATAGCGGGAATAAAGTCAAAGGGCAAGGAGGGTAGGTGAAAGAAGGACTTTGAGGATTGGGTGGCTGGGAAAGACGTAGTGGGGATAGTAGAGACATGGATGGTGAAGGAGGAATAGGGAGAAATGAAAAGATGGTTGCCGGGAGGTTTTAAATGAGAGATGAAGGAGGCAACAAGATGTGCGATGAAAGGGAGAGCGAAGGGGGAATGTTAGTTGGATGGAGAGAGGACAGGAAAGGTGGCAAGATGGAGATTATGGAGGGAGGCAAGGGGTGATGTGGTTGAAATGGCAACAGGGAAGATACCAGATTGATGTGGGAGTGGTTTACGTTAGTAAAAACTGGGGAGAGATTAAAAGGGAGATAGATAAGAGAGCTGGGGAAGGAGGAAGGTGGATGGTGGGTGGAGACTTCAATGCAAGGATAGGTGAGATGGGTGGAGGTATTGGGGAGGACGGGGCGATGAAGAAAAGAAATTCGCAAGATAAGCACATAAATGGAGATGGCAGAAGGATGAGGGAGTGGGCGATGGAGGAGGGATGGGGAATACTAAATGGATGCACAGAATTGGGAAGGGAAGAGGACATACATCGGACCAAGGGGATCATCAGTGATTGACTATATAGCAATCAAAGGTATCTCGAGAGAAGAAGTGAGAAGAATGGAGGTGGAGGAAACCATGGGATCGGATCATTTGCCAATAAAAGTGGAGATACGGACAAGGGGGAAGGAGTGGAACAAGAACGGGAAGTTGTGAGAATAGAGAGCGGGATAAGTGCAATTATACATATGAAGAAAAGGTTGGAGAAGGTGCAGTGGAATGAAGTTGTATCAATGGAGGAAATGGAGGAGGTCATACTGGGATGCGGAAGAAGAGTGAAGGGAAAGAAGGTGAATGAGAGTACGTGGTTTGATGAAGAATGTCAGCTGGCAAAGAGGGAAGTGAGCGAGGCAATGAGAGAATGCTTATGGAGCGGAGGGGAAGAGAGGCGGGTGGTGGCAGCTAGAAAAAAGTATGATAGTATATGTGAAAGGAAGAAGATACAGGCATTGGAGAGAACAAGTGAGGAAATGAGAAAGTGTAAGAGTGAAGCAGAAATGTGGAATATCCTGAAAAGAGGTGAAAAGAAGAGGCAGATAGGAGTATCAATACAAGAGTGGTCAGAGAAGTTCAAAGGAAGTAGCTGACGATCGGAGAGTATAGGGGACGGAGGACTAAGGGGAGTGATGGAGGATTTCTCAGAGGAGGAGGTTGAGAAAGCGTTTGAGGAAGTGAAACGAGGGAAAGCAGCAGGAAGGGATGGACTGAAGGCGGAGATGTGGAAGAAGATAGGAAAAGAGGGAAAGGATAAGTTCAGGGAGCTGTTAAATCAAATGTGGAGAGGGGAAGCAGACTTACCTGCATCATGGAGAGTCGGTGTGGTATGCCCAGTTCACAAAGGAGGAGAGCACGATAAGGTGGACAATTATAGAGGGATAACAGTCATGGGCAGTGGCTATAAGATTGCCATGATTGTGGTGAAGAACAGGTTGGAGACAGAAGTAGAAGATAAGATACTGGAGACGCAGGGGGGTTTTAGAAAAGGGAGGGGCACCAGAGATCAGATCTTCACCCAGGCAAGGTTGGTAGAAAGAGTAATGGAAGAAAGAGGAAGTGTATATGCAGTGTTCCTGGACCTAAAGGCAGCGTATGACAGTATACCGAGGGAGAGCCTGATAGAGTGTTTGAGAAGGAAAGGGGTGAGTGATGGAATGGTAGAGTGGATAAGAGGAATGTATGAGGAAACGTGGGCGGTAGCGAAAGTGGGAATGGAAGTGTCGGAGAAATTTAGAACGTAGATGGGGGTGAGGCAGGGCTGCCCGCTGATTCCTTTGCTGTTTAACTTGTATATGAGCGAGTTTGAAGAAGTGTTGAGGAAAGGACAAGCGGGTGGGGTGGTGGTTGGAAGAAGCAAGGTATGGATGTTGGCGTATGCGGATGATATGGTGTTAATGGCGAGAGACTGGGAAGCCATGAGGGATATGTTGAAGAGAGCGGAGAGGTATATGGATAAGAGAGGGCTGTGTGTGAATGTAGGGAAAACGAAGTGGATGAGATTTAGGAATAAAGGAAGGGAGGGAAGAGTGAGAGAAATAGAGTGGAAGGGTGAGAGAGTGGAGAGGGTTAAGGTGTTCAAATACCTGGGTTTCGTTTTTAAAGGTACGGAAGGGTACGTGGAACACTTAAAATGGATGCAGGGTAAGGCAAGGAAGGCGTGGGGTATGGTTTGGGGGAAGTGGGGAAAATGGACGGAAAACAATTTTAGAATGGCATGTAAATTGTGGGACGCATGTGTGGAAGTATGGGGGACGAAGGGGTATGAATGTGTAGAGAGAGAGCAACGGTGGTTCTTGAAGCGTATGTTGGGGGTGGAAGAGTCCACGCCAGGGTACATACTGCTTCAGGAAACAAATAGAGGGAATATGCAGAGTGTGGCAATGGAGAGAGTGGTTAGATATGAGATGAGGTTGTGCGAATTAGAGGAGGAGAGACTGGTGAAAGAGGTGTGGGAAACATGTGTGGGTGTAGGAGAGTACAAATGGAGAATGGAGCGAAGGAGAATGTATGAGAGGGTGGGGTTGTCGGAGGCCAAAGCGAAGGATTGGATAAAGAGTGGAAGGAATGCGGCAGTGTGGGTGAAAGAGAAGGAGAAGGAAGTGGAAATTCAGGAGAGGCAGGGATGTATCAGGGAGAGTGAGTATAATGATATGTATGAAAGGTGGCAGGTGCATGGGAGGTTGCCGAGATACCTGGGTGAGAACAGGCTGGGCAGGGAAGAAATGGTGACGCTGGCAAGAGCCAGGTGTGAATCAGGAGAGAGAGGGAGGATAGTATGAATGGGTATAGAGTATGGGAGATGTGTATTGTGTGAATGGGGGAGGGATACTTGGAGACATTTGGCAGAGGAGTGCGAGGGTGTGTGTGAGGAATGGGTGGGAGGGGGGAAAAGAGTGAACGAATGGATGAGAGAGGACGGAACCGGGGTGAAGACACTGGCGAGGTTGGGGTGGGAAAAGGAGAGGAGAAGGAAATTAAGTTGAGTTGAGAAAGTTGTATTTTATGCCAATAAAGGTCCTTTTTTTTAAATTAATTATATAGTATTAAATTATAAATATATTTAAAAAAAATAAATAAACTGTCAAATACCTAAATTATATATTTATTTGACTTTGTCCCAATATATAGTTGTTAGGGCTCGTATATAGTAAATAGTAAACAGTAACGTAATAAAGTGGTAGTTGCAGCTAACAAGTTAGCATCTGTTGTTCCAACTGTTCCACCTGAATTATTAAAGTGTTGATTATGAGTAGAGTGATCACTAGATCCATCAAAACTCTATGACAATATTTATTTATTTATTCATACATAAACGGTAAATACCTTAAGTAATGTAGTTCCAACATATTGAAAATTTTGTTTGCATGCCAGCTTCAGTAATATATTTGATGTATCAAAGCAAAAGCTTCAGAAGGAGGAGCTTTTATATATACATTATTTTCGGTTTAGCTTTTTTTCATATTACTAGGGGTTTTCAACACTAATAATGGATGCTTAATAGCTACAACTCACATTCCATTATGTTTATTTGCTAAATAAGGTGTAATACCACAATCGATAAGATTTTATTCGCCAATAATTTTAAAGTATTTATTAATACACCACTAAATAGAATGACTTAAGATCTTCAAAATCGACGTGTTTCATTATTTTGTACGACTAATGGGTTCGACGATACATGTGTTTAAATGTTCGCAAAAGCGATGTTTTTTGTTATTCCTTGCAACTTACAACCCTAGATTATTATTATTATTATTATTATTATTAATGTTATCATTCCATGTGTGGAATGTGTGTGCATTATTGAAAAAATCGGAATCATCAATTAAAAAATAGTGTTCGGTTTGACATGGAATGAGCTATATAACGTCCCACTGCGATATCGTTTAGGTTAATCATGAATTTGTCAAATAGTCAATTGTCTTTACTTTAAAAAATTATATCTCCCGGAAGTGGTTCTAGGTTGTAATTTTAGGAAGAATAGAGTACCACGTTATATTCAAGCCAAAAATCGCTTTGTTCTTGTATGTTATTCGGAAGTTCTAGTCTTGTAAAGATCAGACTGGTAAAATCATTACTTTTCTCCAATTCAAGTTTAAAGTTCTTTCCTCGAGAATGGCCAAAGCTTAATTTATTTTAATTATTATCTAACTTATGCTAAAAAAATATTTCAAGTACTGGTTTGTACGTCTTCAACATTGAAGAAGCAATAATCTTTTATGATTTCATGGTTCAGTTTTACACCCTTTCGAATACAAAATGCCAACGAAAAAATATGTCGCGTAGAATAAAAGTAAGCGCCCACTGATCCGCGCCGAACGAGCCGCACGCAGGGCACGAATCGCATTTTTTTTTATAGATACGCTCATTCACCGGTATGGTACTACACTACTTTTACCATCAGGTTCATTAGTGCGATCTGGGCGTCTGTCAGCAGCAGTTTATTCTTTTAAGTTTTAAAGTTTTCCTAGTCAAATTTGTGGATTTCTGAAAGATTTTCCAGTTTTGGGCAAAATGAGTGACAGTGAGGAAGAATGAATAATTGTCAGTTGCTTGTTAGCAGAAGAGGACAAAATTATAAAAAACGTAAAGTGTGGGTACACAATATATGCATGAAACGACTAGGGTTTGTTGAATTTAACGCATTATTTCCTGAATTTCGTCGTATATGCCGCATTTACGACTGTGCGAATCAAGCGACTCGAGGCAGTCAGCGCACTGTCGTTTAAAACAATGCGAAGGATATTTTCTTGCGATTCGTGCGATGCGTGCGGCTCGTTCGGCGTGGATCAGTGGGCGCTTAACCTTAAATGGTCTTAATTTTTCCTCGTGTTTCACTAATGTTTATAGAAACTTTTCCAGCCGCTAAACAATTTGAATTTCGACTTTGATTTTTGCCACTTTTGGCAAGCAAATAGAGAAACGTTCCACTGTGCGCCGGGGATTAAATTTGACTTACAAAACTGAGCATAAGCATAGGAACCAATCAAAGCAACGGTCGTTAATCTATTTGGACCATTTCCAGAATTTTCCGACGAATACAAGTTTACCGCAGAAGAGTGAATCAGAACATGATTCAACAAAATCTTCCTGACTTATAGGATTCCAAGCAGATGCATCTTCAACAACGAGACGCTTCCACCCAGAAGCCATCCCTGCGAAGAAGAAAAATTGGGTATGAAGGCAAAACTTGGAATTAAAATAAAACTCTGGTTCACTTTCTTCCCAATTTTATTTAGAATTAAATGTACCTTTCGAGCACTAAGTACTCATTATCAATAGTTAACTTGGTACTCAAAATGTACATTTAGACATACTAAATACAAATTTCCGCCCAAAAAAATGTAAACACTCTTTGTCAGACTGTATTAGGATATTGATATTGCCAATGTATTTCAATTACGAATAGTTTGATCTTTCGCTTAACAGATGCCGGCATTTTCATCATTACCAGAGTGAGAAAACGAAGTGGTCGGAGCACGCTTGCCCTTTGAGCAGCTAAAATGCATTTTGAAGTGGTTTGCAAAGTTTGGTAATGCCGTTGAAGGTGTAGCGTCAGTGAAGACGGGAGTTTGAAACAGAACCCCCAACCCGCCTCACAATTAAATGCATTATTGATAAGTTTGAGGCCCATGTTTGTGATACTGGAACCTAATAAAAGAAGATCGGGAAGACCGCTAACAGCTACAAGGTCTGCTTCTTCGGCTATCTAGTTGGAAAGGTTCGTTACTTCTTCACAGAAGTCTGTTATGCCATGTGCACGCGAAGTAGAGATGAGCAGTACAGATGCACGCCGAAATATAAAAGTTACAATATGGAAATTTTTTTCTCGCACCCCGGCGGCAACATACCTTGGCGCGGTCCTGGATAAAGATGCCCCGGAAGTGTGTTAATGCCGTCGACTACTTTTGTTACATGTGTGGTGAAATGATTTTTGCATCCCAAAAGCGAACTTTGGTGTGAAGGTAGGTGACCAGCATAAAGCATGGGTCCAACGTGTTTATTGTAACTCTGGCTCAGTGAGACTGCGAGAGTGGCTAAATGGGAAGAAACGAGCAATGAAGTTTGCTGTACACATGGTTTCTCTCGTTCCTCTAGGTGTCTGGCCGCCAAGGCCAACATTTTGAACATCTACAGTAACTATGTGCTAAACTGAAGACAGTACTACATGTGTGATCAGTATTTAAATGTAAAACGAACACATAATAAATAGTTTGCGTTTCTTAAACAGTGTATACATTTTTTGGCGGACTCTGTATATATATTTAGAGAGAGAGTGATGAATTGTAACCAGTGTTATATTTTAATAAAATTCTCTTCACGTAACTCACAAGCTAAATAATTTTAACTGGCAGTACTGCTCAAGGATTATCATGACAGCTAGACTATAAAGTTATCAATCATTAAATTTGTCCAGAACTCCTTAAGCCAGACAACTGGCCAAATCCAAACTCATTTGGAATTAGGAAGAAAGTGACGGACCCCATAAGATTTAACTCATGATTTAAAGGAAGTAGTGCCCTTGCAGAATATTGTGACTGATCTCACATGTTAATTATGGCAGCTTGCCGATATCATGAGCAATGCTTGATAATTACAGGACTATCTAGGACACGAAAAAACGGTATGCAGATAATCATAGAAGACCTAGCCCACGATATGAAGTTAAAGCCACATCCTCAATAGAAAAACAAAAAGTTAGCTCGAAGCTGGCACTAAAACGAGGCTGACCATATGTTAAAGCCAGGAAATATGAAACTGACAGCTATAATTATACTGTTGCACCAACATCCCACCCTACTTGGTTTTTGGAGTTGACCACAGCTCGGACTTGCATCCTTACCAAGAAGAAGGAGAACATCCAAGATACCAAATCAGGACTTGTAGATATTAAGGTGACCATCTCACCAGGACTTATTCGAAGCCCGAGGGGAGTCTGTAACACTATCTACGCGTCTTGACAAATGCGTAATTATCTTATTTGCATTTTATGAGCTAACCATTGCTCCTTTTCAATATTAACATAAATTCCCCATTATTGAAATTTTCAAACGAGATAATTTTCGAAGAAGTAAAGCTGCCAGTAACTACACAATGAAGATGAGCCTCTACCCGCTGTGCGCCGATTTACCGAGGGCATTATTAAGACCGTTTTCGCAGAACAATTAGTGAAAATGCGCAGCTGCCAGTGCCAACACAATAGACTGTTGATAAGACCCCCCCCCCCCCCCCCCCCAGCTGCCTGCGTACGTGACGAAATCGTCGACGACGAGATCGACCCAAATTGTTCTTGGAAGAGCAATTTGCTGGTTTGACCACGTGCGCCGGCCTCGACGATCCCGTCACACCCTACCACCACCACCACCCGCAACCCGGAGAAGAGTAGGGCGTGGACCCCGTAAAAGGCCTTAGAGCGCTCCCCAGACGAGGGAGATGAAATTCAACAGTCAGTCAGCCAACACCATAGTCCGAACACCTACGACGCCACGCCGCTGCTTTCTTCGCTGCTGCCACGCCGCCTCCTTCGCCGCCGGTCACCTATCCGCGTATTCTTCGGGCATTCCAGTGACTCGTGAACCTTGCGTGTTGGTGACTATTGTTTTCGTGACTTTTATTTTGTGTCGTGACATTATTTCTTGACATTTTCCGTGTACATATTTTATATTTTTGAACTTTGAACATTTTTTTATGTCATTGTAATAACTTTCTCCGTGTGTAAATAATAGCGATTGTTATCGCACCAGTCAGACTATTTCTGCCTCCACCCCATCCTTCGTGTTTCTTGTGCTGTGTCCCATAGCTACACCGACTCCAAGAGCTAGCTGGAGGTCAACGAGGGCGGTTTTTTTTACCCTGCACTGCGCCCCCCCTTTGACAAGTGACGCCCAACGTGGGGTCGAGTCCAAGCCCACAACGGAAGATGACAGCTACAACGACCCAGCGATGCCGAGGAACAGCAGGAAGATCAACCCCGCGATGTCAGATCCCAACGGGGCCGCTCCGGCCACCGCAACTGGCTGTTCGCTCCTGGACGGGGCCGAGTGACGCGCTCACGATGAGCAGAAGGAGAAACAGGAGCAACAAAGACTACTACCAGTCCTTGTACAATGGCTACGACGGCGTCTATCGGGCTAGAACAGGATTCCGTGCCCACATCACACCGGACTGCACAACTCCAGCCACACCTCCATCCAGGAAGCCCAGCCACACCACCCATACCAGCGATAACAGGCTGTACGTCGGCAGTACCAACATCCCGACGGCAACCAGGATCAGCACCAGGAGTGCGCCCGGTCTTAGTGCAGTCAGGATAGAGACGGCAACAGTCGCCACGGGAGAAGGTAGCTGGCAACGCCTGATTCCCATGCCCATTGCAAAACCAGCACTTTCCATGGCCACAGTGGCTACATCGACTACCCTGCTACGAGCCCAAGTCGTCACCACCTGCGCGAGAGCCTTTCAGATGCCCTTCGTTACGACAGGGAAGGACCAATGGGAGCGCGTAATGCCAAGGACAGTGGAACGCCCTTTGGTTGCAACGGCAACAGTAGCCATCGCTCCGCCACCGACTTCCCTACCGGTCGCTGAGAAGACCACACTAAGGATTCTCCGGTCTGTCCCGGTGACTCAGCTTCCACCACCGACGGAAACACCGGGGCCGTGTTATTACGTGGCCACCCTAAAACCAGCTGCTACGCCAGCACTTGTACGTGCTTCGGCGCCGCTTCATTGGACAACCGCAGTTGCCCAGATATTTGCTTGCCCGAAGATGGACACACCGGGGCCGCACAATCAGAGGCGTGGATTTCCGCCACACACCTCTGCCCGCAGACGACGCCTGAGGAAGTCACGCCCTCCGGCCCACCTGCAACCACCAATCTTAAGGAGTCGCAACAGATGCTCAAGACGCCACACCTGCTGCTTTGGACGCTGCAAGCAACGACCGTCTCGCCTCTGGAAGACAAAACCGGACGACCGCGACCACCATCACGATTATGGACCCGCGAGCCGTGACGCGAGTGATCGTTAGCGCGATCGCGACCCATGACAATATACTTACTGCTAGTTCCCCGCGAAAAGACACAATAACATAGTGTAAGCGCCCTCATGAACCAACGTATCGTGACGGTGCCCCCGACCAGCTGTGTATACTCTTGGAAAATGGTTTGAATACACCAAGGCGTCAAAACCAGAGTCGACCACAACACCAGCCCAGACGAACCACCTACAATCACCCGCCTGGTTACGGGAACACATGCAGTGGCGCCCAGCAAACACGATTGACAACAGCAACGTCTACCAGAACATCTCCAGCTCCAGCCGCCTCATGCTCCGCCCGGTGTCCGATGCACTAGCCGCCCCAAGGGACTGGAGAGATAGGCCGCACATCTTGATTCCCGCCGTGCCAGTGCACACCAGGATATCAGCTCATCCCCGGCCGGACCTGACGTGATTGCTCCTAGGATGCCGCCAACCCAGGCATCCAGTGATGCCGAGATCCGGTGTGGGTTGTCCGAATCTCCTCACACCTCACTTTCGGAAGGATCTCTAAGGACCAGTGTTACGGCGAGCATCCTAGGACCCAGAGCGATGCCGAGATCCGGTGTCGAGATGACCGAATCCGCTCGCACCACAACTGCGGAAGGATCTCCCCAAGGACCAGTGTCCTGACCAGCGTAGAGAGCACCCAGTGCTGCCTCCCGTAGACGCCTAACAGCGGTTCCCAGCGGAACTTGGATCCGGTGTAGGACGTCCGAATCTCCCTTACACCTAAACCTCGGAAGGATCCACCCCAGTAATGACATACCCACGATGACGACTTCTACTGGCAGCCATCATTTGTACAAACTTTCTTGTACAAATGAAGGGAGGGGGTTTTGATCCGGAAACTTCGTCGATTTCGATCGCTCAAAGGAGGGTCGTAGCCCCTCGGATTGTAAATCCGGGCGCGTGGTCCCGCGATATAAGTTCCGTACTCCTGCGGACGGAACTCTCGGCCATGACAATTTCGGCCCGATATACAATTAAAAAGCAAAAAGTGGCTGGCGACTCAATTTATGATAGTGCCCAAAAGATTTTTATCGGCGTCTCTTTCGACTGCCAAACGAACCAATCGTCTCCTCACTTCTTCCAAAAATCCACACTAAATTCGCGTATGTGTGGTCTATGGGGTATGAAAACCGAACAACGCTCTTCAAAATTCTCTCGTTTTCCAGGGCCGTTTGTTATCGGCGCTTAGTTTATCTACGCGTCTTATCAAATGTGTAATTATCTTATTTGCATTTTATGAGCTAACCATTGCTCTTTTGCAATATTAACATAAATTCAGCATTATTGAAATTTACAAACGAGATAATTTTCAAAGAAGTAAAGCTGCCAGTAACTACACAATGAAGATGAGCCTCTACCCGCTGTGCGCCGATTTACCGAGGGCATCGTTAAGACCGTTTTGCAGAACAATTAGTGAACATGTGCAGCTGCCAGTGCCAACACAATGGACTGTTGATTTCGTGACTTATTTTGTGTCGTGACATTATTTCTTGACATTTTCCGTGTACATATTTTATATTTTTGAACTTTGAACTTTTTTTTATGTCATTGTAATAACTTTCTCGGTGTGTAAATAATAGCGATTGTTATCGCGCCAATCAGACTATTTCTGCCTCCACCCCATCGTTTGTATTTCTTGTGCTGTGTCCCATAGCTACACCGACTCCAAGAGCTAGCTGGAGGTCAACTAGGGCGGTTTTCCACCCGCGCGCTGAGCCCCCCCGTGACAGATTGTGTATATCGTCATTATATAGGGTCTTATAGCGGAGGTTTGTACTGTAGACTAAGATAGAGGTGCCACTCGTACTGTACTACATAGAGGAAGCAAATATTCCGCTGGTCTTTTGGTCAAGCCGCTACTGTTTTGAAGTGTTACCTAATGTCAAAAGTGTGATACATTGCTAAAAAAATTCGACATTTATAGAAAAATCTATTTCACATACGATAGAAAAAAAAATGTCAATAAGTTAAAAATTTCATCAAGAACTATTAATCTAATGTTTCATAAACTTTTACAATAAATATGATTAATAATATATTAATATGTACTTTATCACAGGATGATCTTGCCATGGTTTCGTTGATCCAGGAATGGAAGTAAGAAACATCTGTGTATACACCTGGTAATCTTTTTTCGCCACATCCTATTCCCCAAGATACTATTCCTGATAATTTTCCATTGCATACCAAAGGTCCACCGGAATCTCCCTACAAAAAATTATGAATATGAATAAATCATCAAATCAAAAATGGAATTTGTTTTTACAATAATTTAAGGGAATTTTACGTGATATAGGGGATTAAAGAGAGCTGTTGTAAAGCCAAACTCTCAGTTTTTACATGTTAATTAAATAAAGCGTGAAACATATTCAGTTGTACTCCGCGAAGTAGACACATTCCTGCACGATCCTGATTATGTGTGTGAGTCGCTGATTGGTCAACGCAAATCATGCCATTTCTCCTTGAATTTAATATTAAGATGTTTTATGTATAATAGAGAAATAATCAGAGAGTTGTAGAGAATAAACGTGTCAATGCAATTTTTAAGTGTTTCTTGACCATACCGAACGTACCCGCAAAACAGTGTTAGGAGGCACCACCTAACAGAGCTAAGACTTTCTAAAACAGCTATGAGACTAATAGTAACATTGGGTAGTAAAGATTTTATCTTTGAACGGCGGAGCAAAATATTTTAAGAGCTTGTAAAAGAAAATGAAAGAAAGAGAATAATAAGAAGGATTCTATATGAATTGATGGTAATATACAAGGAACCGCACACAGCAGGGATTGCAGAAGGATAAATGCTAAAATGATCGGGTCGCATTATGCGGATGAAAGGAGGATGTAGGAGGAAAAAAAGTTTCGTTCACTAGCAACTGACAGCAGCTGACAATTTAATAATTCATACAAACCAAATATTGCAAGTCAGTAATTCTTTTAATCGACATCAAATTTAACAGAAACCAATTCTCATAACTAACATTTTCTGTGTAATAGTTATTTACGTATTAAGGGCTGTTAGGATAGCCGTAACAACCAAGGGAGCCGTTTGGGGCCCGACGAAGGAGGGCCCTAAAGCGACGGCGGTTGTTACGGCCCTAACTGCACGTGGTACGTACAACGTTTTTTATCGTACTGCTAATTTTATAAGAAATGAAACTTGAATGTGTCTAATTGACAATATTAAAATCGCCGATGACGTCGATTTAATTTTGGTTACCGTCAACATAAAAATCGCACATGCGTTGTTTCCTTAACAACCAATAACAAATAGCATTTTATTTGTCAAAGTGCACAAAATGGAGAAAGAGGCTTTACTTCCAGCGAAAATATTAGCCCGAGCTAAGCAAGCGAATGGTAAATTAGTACCATAAAAATCGAGGGATAGGTACCAAAACGAAGGAAATTTATTTAAAAGATGGCAGCAAGAAAATCATATTGAAAGTGTGCGAAAACGTAATAAACGTAATAATGGCCTATATTGATGAAATGGTATGTTAATTTTCATCCCGTGTGTGCAAATTGTAACAATTTTTGATTTGATTGCAGAGCGAAAAGTATGCTCCCAATTCTGATCTAAATGAAAATGTTTCAACAAATGTACACGTTGAAAATAGAAATTTGTCTCGAGAAGCCACACCAATTTCTACCCGAGGAAATGTGAGCTTTCACAATTGCACAATAACAAATTTTTATAACTTTAAGTAGACTTTTTATAATTTGTATTGTTATTTCGTTCAATATCCTGTAGTTAACTAAATTTATTTAATTTCATAAGAGTCTAACACTGTTTTCAAATTGATAATATTGTTTTAATAATTTGTTGATAGAGAGCGGGCTGTTAACAAAAAGCGGGCTGTTAAAAGCTCTTAACAGCCCGCGTTTCCGTTGCTAGGGAAATATGAAAAGCTTAACGTTTGTCAAAAGTGACATGTTATAAACTACATAACAATATAGTGCGACGAAAACAAGTAATTGGTCTTGGCACAAAAACCTAGTAACCCCAATTTCCCTATTCAATTATAACTGCATTTCTTTGAAACACCTTTCATGCACACATATTTATTTGATAAAGCATTTAGCATAAATAAATATTTATTTGATAAAGTAATATACCTGACACGCATCCTTCCCTCCGAGCCACACTCCAGCACATATCATACCTTTATTAATCTGGATTTCACAAATGTCTTGAGGAATTACGTTCACTCTAGTCACCTTAAGCACATCAGAAAGTTTTCCCTAAAAAAAGAAACTTATGTTCTAGACACAAATAAATGGACCAATAAAAGCTTACCGTTTCTGTAACTCCCCAACCTGAAACAACGCAGCCACTTTCATACGATACATCTGAATCCTGTGGCTCTATCGGTTGAACATTTTTACTAAAATTGATTGGGGTCGTGAGCTAAAATAAAAAAGGAAGCAATTAGTTTAATCACATCAATCAATTGCCATTATTATTTTGTAAACCTTCAATAATGCAATATCATTTTCCAGGGTTTCGCTGTTGTAATGTTCATGTTTATATATCGTCTTAACACTGTGTAGTAAAAATTTGCTTTTTAAATGCAGAACACCATATGCGATCTTTAAATCGCGAACCTTTTTTACGTTGCAGCAGTGGGCTGCTGTTAAGATGAAGGATTCATTAATTATGCTTCCACCGCATGTATGTCTGCCCTTAAACTGTACAGATACCTGAAATAACAAAAGAATTTTTTTTTTAAATTAACACTAAAATAAGCAGAATTTGCATAAATATACGTAGTCAATGAAAGCAGATTAGGTTGCATATACAGTGTGTCCACGGATTGAGTGCATATAAGGTGTAAATGACATTTTTTTTAGAATTTGATCTTCATGTTCTGAAGATCGCTCCTGCTTAGTCTCAAACTAAGATATTGAAAAATGAGCCAAATCAATTAATATACAGGGTGTTTTTTTGGTCGAATTCTAAAAATTAGTCAAGAGTAAACTATCTTTATTTTAGCAGATATAACAAAAATGTATTAGAAAAAGTTGTTTAGAATTAAGAGTTATGGAACGCTTTCAATTTTTATACAAATCAGCCTACTTTGATTTTTTTCAACATGAGATTTTTTATTTGTGGTTTTAATGACCCATGCATGAAGAGTAATTAAACAAAGTACTTGAAAAACAAATGATTATTTATTAAAAAAATACTAAACCTTATTAACCAACATAACAAATATGCAAAAAATATTCAAATATGCTACTACCAACCGCTGCACATCGCTCGACTCGCTTAGTAAATGCTCTGTAAGCATTTTGAATTTCCTGAATTAATAATAATAATAATAATAGTTTATTGGTGCGAGTACAAAAAGTTTACACAGGTCAAATGGTTCATGGAATATACACAATATAAATGCAACAAAATACATAACTAAATTAGAATAAATTGGCGTATAAATGAAAGACATAAGTACACTATTCAGCAAAATAAATATATAGAAACATAAAAAAAAAACGAATTAAGATACACACGATAAGTTAAAATCATTAGTTAATAAGTTAAAATAAATAAGAATACAATACAAAACAAGTTAAAATCATATTAAAAACATGTCAATACCTTGTAGATTGCTTGATAAACATTAATGTTTACTATAAAATGCCTTACTGCCTTACTGATTTTTTATGGTAGAATTAAATTTATTGTATGGTAAATATTTAATATTATCCGGAAGCAAATTAAATAATTTTGGGCCATAGTAGTTAATGCTATTTTGGGTTTTACACCGTCTAGGGCAACTGGGATAGATCTTCGAAACCTGCCTTGTATTGTGGTCATGAATTTGTGCATGCGTTTGGTAAATAACAAACATTCCAACGCAAACATACAAGGGAGTGTTAAAAGTTTTAGTGTAGTAAAACTCGATTTACAGTGCTCTCTATACGGCAAATTACATATAGCCCTAATTGTTCTTCTTTGAAGCCCAAATATCCTTCCGCAAATACTCGAGTGCCCCCAAGCTAACAAACAGTATGATATATGCGACTGACATAAGGCAAAATACGCCGAACGTAGTGCTACTTGTGGAAGTGAATTACTAAGACGTGTATATTTTTGCAAAGTCTCGTCGCAAGTACATCACTATGCTTATTCCAATTTTGCTTAGAGTCAAGATATATACCTAAAAACTTTGACTCTGTTACCATGAATGGGTGAGAAGTTTTAAGAGAGAAAATAACAGTTTCTGATTTGTTTAAATTAAGCGTCAATAAGTTAGAGTTTAACCATTCATGAGTAATAGATTATGTACGAGAATCTCGTTTTTTTGCTACCTGAAGATCAGTTGATGCAGATTTAATTGTTGTATCATCTGCATACAGGATAACAGAAGATTCAGTATAAATGTTAGCTAAATCATTTATACCGAGTGTCTGGGATAAGGGGCGAACATAGGCTTTAACATGTAAAATTAAATATGTGTAATTATTAGCTCCCCTATTCATTTTAGAGAAAAAAGGAATATTTTTTAGAGATTAAACATTGTAAATGTATCATTCATTTAATTTACGTTTGTACTAGAATCCACCTCAGAAATAATAAAAATAAGTTTAACCATTTACCATTTAATAAAAGAGAATAATTTTGCTAGTCAAATATCAATTCACGCATTGTAATTACTTTGAATAATAATCTGAATTATTCCAATGAAGAGAGCGTAGCGTATTCATTATCAAAGCATTTTGCAGTGGCGTCAGTTTACTCAGAGTTCGTGACATTTTTGGATACATTTACCAATCAACCTTTTCCGCCTATCAAGTTTATGAATAAGTTTGGAAATGCAGCAAATAAAGTGGCAGTTGATTCAAAGCGTATTTTAATAGTCCAATTTCAACAAATATTATTTTAAAAACATTAATATTACATGCAAACGGAACAGAAGAAACAACGATGAATTGGAAGAAACAGTTTTGGGTTTGATTAATGCTGAACCAACAACTAGCATACGATGCATTGCTCATGAGTGCAACTTGTCTAAATTCTCTGTACAGAAAATTCCGAAGAAGCATGGTTATCATTCCTACAAGCATTAATGTCATGAGGAGATACTGCTAGTGGATGATGAAACTAGGCTTGTATTCTGTGAAATAATGCAGAATCGATCAAATACAGACCAAAACTTTTTGCAGATGAATGTTAGTTTACACTTAACAACGAACCCAACGTTATTGTTCATAGTAATTACAATGCGTGAATTGATATGTGACTAGCAAAATTATTTTCACTATGACATGACATTTGTCAAAGTCATGGCAAGAGTTTTTATTAATTAAACATAACATTGTTCAACTTATTTTTATTATTTCTGAGGTGTATTCTGGTACAAACGTAA
This sequence comes from Ocypus olens, assembly GCA_910593695.2. Lineage (NCBI taxonomy): Eukaryota > Metazoa > Arthropoda > Insecta > Coleoptera > Staphylinidae > Ocypus > Ocypus olens. The sequence goes on along the minus strand of OU343052.1, from coordinate 20,721,391 downwards.
ATTAAATGGATGATGCATTATTTATTTTTAATTCTCTAAAAAATATTCCTTTGCGATTTTTCTCTAAAATTAATAGGGGAGCTAATAATTGCACATATTTAATTTTACATGTTAAATCCCTATGTTCACCCCTTATCCCAGACACTCGGTATATACCGGGTGTCCCATTTTAATCCGCCAGTAGCGATAATTCTGAAACATTGCATTGAATCAAAAAGTGTTCCAAATGAAAAGTTAATGGTTCTGAGGGGGACATCTGAGGCCGTAGACTTTGCCCCCCAGCCCCCCAAGGGGGGCGGGAACAGGGGGCAACTTTAAAATCTTAAACGGAAACCCCGTGGTGCTATGTAGGGGGCCCGGTGAAACACTGTTTGAAAAAAATTACATTCTTTTTTGAATTATTTTAACATTATTTAATTTGAAAATGAAGCACTGTTTGAAAAAAAAAAAAATGACATTCTTTTTTGAATTATTTTACCATTATTTAATTTGAAAAAGAAGTACTCAATCGCTATTTTTGAGTACTTTACGTCTTTGTAGGGGGGGGGGGGGGGTAGTATTTGGGCAGGCTGAGAAAAAAAACAACCTTGTAAGGTTGTGAGTAAGTCTTAAGTAATAATAACAGTTAATTACGTGACGATTTTCGCAATTTAATTGACAAAAAACCTAATTTTTACATTTGCAGCGCCATCTCTCGACCAATAAAAAAATGTTTCGGATAAAACTTACATACTTTTTAACCCTCTATCAGAATCTGAAATAAAAAATAGGGGTTTCCATTTAAGATTTTACAGTTGCCCCCTGTTCCCGGCCCCTTGGGGGGCTGGGGGGGGCAAAGTCTACGGCATCAGATGTCCCCCTCAGAACCATTAACTTTTCATTTGGAACACTTTTTGATTCAATGCAATGTTTCAGAATTATCGCTACTGGCGTATTAAAATGGGACACCCTGTATATTAAAAACAGCAAAGGACCGAGAATGGACCCCTGCGGGACCATGTTTGATTGGAGTAGATGATGAGTACCTATCGCCAATCCGTACCATTTGATGCACTGGCGCAGCCAGGGGGGGGGGGGGGGGCTGCCGGGCTATAGCCCCCCCCAAGCCAATTGATAAAGTTATAACTTTATAATTTAATTTGGATCAAAAGCGAAAGCGACCCGACGCACCGATGCCGATGTGTCCCTCTTGAAACTGGTGTGGTTCCTTTATTTATGAGACATTAGCGGGTCGAACATTTCTGGCCGAAAATTTAAAGTACCCGCAAATTTTGTACATCCCTACCATACGACGATGATTTCCGATGTTTCAGTTGGAGGCCGTCGCGGCACACTGCAGTGTGGGCAAACGCATGAAAGCTGGCCAAACGGGTCTAAAATAATGACGGATTATGTTCGCAGCACTTGAAATCCCCTAAATCTAATTGAGTCATAATTCTAAACTATTAAAGCGTATTGGACCTTAAATTCGACTGTTTTAACTGATGATTTTCAAACAATCACTGATGTTCTCGCTACGACGTTCCTACATCATCTAAACCTCGAGACACCTACAAGTGGTGGGAGAAGAATCACTTACTCATGGGGTGTGTCCACCCGAAACTAACTTTCCTTGCCCCGCAGAGGGGTAAAAATATTTTTCGGCCAGGGATGACGCTCCCGACATTAGCCGTATTGTCTGTCACCTAACATTGTGTTATTTATGTCTTTCACTTCCATGTTTCCGAATTTACAAATTTATTTTATTTGTGTATGTAAAAAAAACATAAGTGATCTGATTAACGGACAAGTTAATAGTGCAGTTTTATTATTAGAAGAGAACAAGTGTGTAGTGTATTTTTTTTTTTTTGAGCATAGACGTTTTGTGTAAGAATTTAAATACAATTTAATTATCAGGGTAAGTTTAATTCACAATAATCAATAATCAATAATCAACACATTGCTAGTGCATTAACTATATTACATTGCTACTAGAGCTAGACTGCGAATATTCCATATTCAATCTTATCATGTTTGATACAAAGGATTTTTGATCATTGTATATATCCAGTATGTGGATACATACAAACAGCTAGAGGTGGATCGAATATTATATTTTTTCAGTAGGAATACAATGAATTTATTTTAACTTATTTTGCTTATAAAATATATAATGAGTCGATAGCCAATAAAGAATCTTTACACATTTAATTATTATAGTTAAGCAAGATTTGTTTATATCATATACTAAATGTATGAATTCTTTAATAAAGATGATTTATATATATATATATATAATGATTATTTTGGTTATATTATGAAATTGCAAATTTCAAAACGAACGGTATAATAATAATTAGGAGACATTTTCCTGGCATATTTTGTAACTATCCACACACTCTTTGTGGAAAATTTCTACCCTATAAAAATACCATCGTTTTTTTTGGAAAATTTATTAAGATGTAAGTGAACTGTAAGTAATTAAGATTTATTAATTTTAGATCTGAGGGTTCACGATGAGTGGATTAAAGAGAAAAGCTAAAAACACAATTCAGTCATATTTTTCAACAACTCAGAAAAAACGCGCAATGGACAAAGTGAGTAATTCAAGTACCTTGCCGGCGAATGAACAAAATTCAGATCATCATTTAAATGATTTGGGTGCTGCTTCAACTACAAATCTAATCAACATCCCAATAAATCAAACCTTGACAAAAACGGTTAATGTTGAAATAAATTTGCATGATATTGCTGTTTATATTAATAAAACTCTAAGTGATGAACAAAAAATCGAGGTACTTGATAATTTGTGGGAGCCTCCAGCAAAATATGTTTATCCTTCAACTACATTTGGGAAGCAAAACCGACGTTTCCAAGCTATTTGGCTGCAATCGAATAAATTGCTTGCATAATCAGCAGTTGAAGACGGGGCATATTGTAAATATTGTCCATTTTTTTCGCAAAGAGAGTTCGGACATACCAGTTCACAAGAGACAGGAAAACTTGTAAAACTACCATATAGGAATTGGAAAAATGCCATGGAATCGTTTAATTTGCATGCCAAGTGCAATTATCATGCTCTTTCAATTCTTCGATTCGAAAATTTGAAATGTGTACAGTCGGGAAAGCAATTATGTATAAGGAAGCAAATTAATTCTGCTGAATTGCAACAAATAAATGAAAATCGGGTTAAACTGGGACCCATAATTAAAACTGTAATTTTATGTGGACGAAATGGCTGGCCATTGCGAGGACACCGGGATTTTGGACCTCTTAACCTAAACGATGAGCCCCAAAAAAATGAGGGCACTTTTCGTGCGCTTTTAAAATTTAGATTAGATGCAGGTGATGAAATTTAAAAAAACCACTTAAATACATGCAAAAAAAATGCAGCTTATATCAGTTGGGACATTCAAAACCAAATTATAGATTGCTGCAATACAGTTATATTAAAAAAGCTTGTATCTAATATAAACAATGCTAGATGTTTCACTATTTTGGCAGATGAAACGACAGATATTGCATGCGTGGAACAATTTTCACTTTGTGTACGATACTTCGATGATACAGAACAAACAATATTTGAACATTTTTTACAATTTGTGCCTGTTACGTCTACCACAGGAGAATCTTTAGCAACAGCGATTGTTAAAAATTTAAAATCGTTTGGAGTGGATTTACAGTTCTTACGAGGGCAAGGTTATGACGGTGCTGCATCTATGTCCGGAAAATTTAATGGTGTTCAAGCGCATATAACAAAAGATTTTCCCACATCTATTTATGTTCATTGTGTGTCTCACTGCTTAAACTTGGCTATATCAAACGCTACCGATATTCAAGATATTAGGAATTGCATTGGAACAGTGGAGAAAATCTACACATTTTTTGAAACCCCGAAACGCAATCACGTGTTGTTAACCAAGATCAATGAATTATTGCCTGAATGTAAGCGACAAGGTATCAAAAAAATGTGTCCTACTAGATGGGTTGACAGACATGACGCGATTATGGTTATGGTGGAACTATTTGAACCAGTAGTCTATGCTTTGGAAGAAATTTGCCAATGGGCCGACAGGGATGCGTCTTCCAGTGCAAATCTAATATTAAGCACCATAAATAAATCAAACTTTTTAGTGTCTTTGCTAGTATTAGAAAACATATTTAGTTTAAGTTTGCCGCTTAGTAAATTACTTCAAATGGTTAATATAGATCTCAGCAAAGCATTGAATCATGTAACTAATTTAGAATCTCTCTTAAAAAGAATTCGGGTAAATGCAACGGAGGAATTTAGGGGTATATTTGATAACGCGAAATCAAAAATGGCTCGTATTTTTTCATGCGAAATTAAAATACCGAGACGAGTGGGAAGGCAAACAAATAGAAATAATATTATGACTGATTCCACAGAAGAATATTTTAGAATATCCACATTTGTACCTTTCCTTGATCATTTTATAACCCAACTGAAGGTAAGATTTCTCAATCACAGAAATACCTTAGATGCTCTTTTCTGCTTAATTCCTACGGGACAATGGCCAACTAAAACTGACATTGACAAATTCATGGTATTGACACAATTCTATAGAGCAGATATTGAAGATTTTAATGAATCTATATTAATAAGTGAATTTAAACTGTGGTGTGCCAAATTTAAAGATATTGCCTCTAAACCAAAAACTGCTTTAGATTGTCTTATTAATTGTGATAGGAATATTTACTCAAATGTTTATGTATTATTAAAGATTTTTGTAACGCTGCCCGTGTCAACAAGCACTCCAGAGCGATCTTTCTCAACATTAAAAAGAATTAAAACATACATAAGAAATTCTACGGGCCAAAATCGATTAAATGGATTAGCAGCCTTAAACATTCTTCCAATGAAGAAGTATTAAATATATTACAAAAAGCTGCTAGAAAAATGAATATTGTGTTGTAGATTACCCAGCTATTACAAAATAATTTGTTACTTGTTTTCAGTTAAGTATAGTTTTAGGTTAAATAATTTATGTATAAGGGAGGTTCCCGTTGGTTAATGTGCAAATTATTATCAACTATTTTTTCCTTTTACTCTTGAATGATACACAATAAAATATGTCATCGTATTCCTCCGTGTTGTTTTTGTGTACCTTCCTTAACACCCTTACGAAAACCATACTGCATATTAGAGAACAAATTATTTTCTTCTATGAGCTGACTAATTTGGTTGGATAATATTTTTTCAATAATTTTAGAAATAATAGGCAGAAGCGATATTGGTTGATAGTTACTCATATCACTAGCATCGTCATTTAAAAAAATTGGAATAACACATACCCGCTTCAGGGCATTTGGAAAGATTCGAGATTGAATGCAAGCATTGATCAAATTAGTGAGAGGCTCAATTACTGTATCTACGATAGATTTAAGTATATCGGCATTGAGTTCATAAATATCTCTACCATTAGTGTGCTTAATATTTTTTATAATGTCCCTTATTTCCGCAGAACTTACCTCCCTAAATTTGAAGTAGGGTGTATTTGCGAAGGTTTTGGATTTTAACATAAGATGAATAGGATCAATACTAGACTCAGGAAGATTGTTAATTAGCGATTCAGCGATTCAGCGATTTTGCTGAAGAATTCGTTGAATTCATTAGGGTCAATGTTACATTTAGAACTAGCTTTGGTATTGTTATGGCTAGAATTAATTAAAGTCCACATAGCTTTAGGTGTAAAATTTGCTTTTTTTTTAAAATTAAAGTTCGCATTAGTTTTAGAGCAAAGTGATAATGTTTTCGATAATTTAAAAAGTTATTTTTAGCTTCCGGATGTCTATTACAAGCATCTCGAATTAAAAACAAAGTTTCCCTCATTTGCCTCAGATCACTATTATACCAATTAATATTTACCCGGTCCTCTTTATGTATAATTTGCTTTTGCGGAAAGGATTCATTAATATAATATTGCAGCGTGTGTAGAAAAGATTCAAATGCAGTTTCAATATTAATATTTACATTTCCGAGTTGGTTCCATTCTGTTTTAGCTAGATGGTTATGAAGTAATATCTTACCTGCTTTGGTTATTGGTCTTATTTTACCTTTCACTAATTTTGCATCACACTGTTCAATATTTAATTTTACATGGATACCAACATGATCCGACAATCCCGGATCAAGTGGGTAGGTTTTAATTCTGCCTTGATCTGCATTTGAAAAAAACATTGTCTATACAATTATCAGATCTAGTTTGAAACTCAACCAGTTTTGCCGGGTCCATATGAAGCCAAGAGGTCACAAACTTGTATAGCTCTAAAATCATTAGTGTTAAAATATACATTAAAATCATCACCATTAGTATAACCTTATTGTAATCAATTTTATCAAGCAATTTACTAATAAATAAAAAATCATTAAAATTACCAGAGGGCGAACGATATAAAGTTATAACAATAGCATTAAGCGATTGTAAGTACGTCGCGGCTATTTCACAATGTTTTTCTGTCGAAAGTTGGTTTAATTCGATTAAATTACTAGTTGTTAGATTTTGTTTAACTAAATTCACTACACCACCACGAACAAAGCTAGCACGTGTGAAATATGAAACAGCATTGAAATCTCTTATAGATAGAGATTCAATTTCTGATTGTTTTAGCCAATGTTCACTAAAACATAGCATATTAAAAATATTATTTTCTATTAAGAATCCTTCTATTTCATTACCCTTATTTCTAATACATTGAGTATTGAGAAAAAATAACTGTAACGTTTGAATACCAGGCGTTCGTGAGTTGTCAAGTATTTTTAATTCCGAGTTGGGCTCTTCTAAAAATATATCTGGACACCGTAATGGCTTCAGGCCAGTTATTAGGATCCATAAGTGAAGTATGATATTGAAAATCAGCACCTATGCGAAACGCAGGGAGGTCTGATTTTGTTTTTATTAATTCACATGAGAAGTTTTTATTTTTTAGAATTAACTCCACATGCTCACGCATTATTTCAGAAGTTACTCGAGCTCCAACCTTTTTTATGAAAAGCCAGGTTCGGCTACTAATTTAGATTTTAATGTACCACTACCTGTGGCCACAAATAGATTTTTATCAAGTTTGTTACGTTTTTTAGTTTTTACCTGAGTAAATCATCGGTGTTATTAGAAACAATGTTATTTTGAATAATGTTTTGTTTTACGGCTCCGTTGGACTTCTTGTGAGAGATGGTGATAGCAGGATTGATTACATTAAACAGCTGTTCGGAACCACGGGTGTTGATGCGTTCGGTGGATGAGGCGCACGCCGGTTTGTGCGCAGTTGCCTCTTCTGGAACGGGAATTTTCACAGCCGGAGTTTTTGGCGGGAGACTGTTAACCTCTAAGCGAAGAGATTCATTTTCCTTCTCTAAACGAAGAATCTTGTCGTGCTGTAGAGATATTACTAACTTTAACTCTGCCAGGCGCTCCTTCATCCCTAGGTACGCCTCTTTTTGGAAGTCGATTTCTTTAATGATAAAAGGAGTTGGCGTGATACTGCCACTCTCGGATAGCATGGAACCACAACACGATTTCACTTTTTTCATACACCCAGTGCGATAATAAGTATTATTTGGATTTGGCGATATGCCCACATGCACAAAATTTCTTATTAATTTCACTTATTTTGGCGTTATTGTTTACATTCGATTTGTCAAGACCGTCGCGTGAGTCGGCCATGTTTTTTTTTTAATAGCATCAATTGTCTCTCTTAACCTGAGTTTCAACAGATCAAGGTCTGTGTTTAATGGAGCCGCATAGACTTTCTGCTTAAGATAGCCCCATAAGTAAAAGTCTATTATGGATTAATCGGGGCTTCTGGGAGACCAAGGTATCGGACCATACGACTGACGATCTAACCATTCTCGAACGATTCGTGTCCCATGTGATGGGTGACCGTCTTGTTGAAAGTATGATGTCTGTCTATCGTTTAGTGGCATGTTATCCAAGTGATCTTAAAGAATACTTTCCAACATTTCCAGAGAGCTGACTGGTTCATATTTCGTAAAAAAAAATATGGGCCAATTATCCTATTGTAAGAGATACCACACCGCACATTAAATTTTTATGGTATTGTCTTCTACAATGAACTCGAAATTCCGGATTATCGGTAGACCAATACCGTAAATTTTGCGAACTTACCACCCCATTGGTGAAAATGGATTCGTCAGAGAAAATTATATTTCTGCCAAAATTTTGATTTTCAAGATACGTATCACTGTACCACAAACAAAAATCTAATCGTTTTGCCTCATCATTTTCTTCTAAAGTATGTATAAACTTAGCTTTAAATGGTTTCACCTTGTTAATGCTATAAATTTTTTGCAAATGCGATTTACCAATATTGCCAATTTGTAATGCCCTCCTTCTTAATGACAATTGTGGAAAAAAGCGCCTTACAGAATTCATAGCTAATGCGATCATCAGAACATGTAGATCCAACTCTAAAAAAATTGTCATTTACACCTTATATGCACTCTATCCGTGGACACACTGTATATTGGGATTAAATAGGCATGTTACGTATATTGCCTATCTGACGCTTAAAACTAACCTAAGATGTCAGTAGCATTGAAAGTACTTAATTTTTAGACTTCATAATAGTTATTTATTACATGAGCGTAATGTACGTAATTAGTTATGCAAGAAAGAGTTTCCCCGTGAGTTCAAAGAGCGAACGGATAATTTCCTTAAGTGGCTAATGAGTAATTCCACATGAGTATAATATAACATTTTATCCGAAATCGTCTGTAATTCGGTTATTCGGATATCTTACGGTTATTCATTAGTAAAATATACAGATCGAGTAAAGTACGTTTAGCACAGGCAAATTCCATGGGTGCGAGAGCGCTGGAAATAAGAGATACACATTCTTTGAGTGGAAACGGAAACGAAGACGCGTACGCGTACGCGGCATATTTAGCTCGTGTGCAGATTTATTAATTAAAGAGTAATACTTACTGCACAGTCTGCACGAGTTCACTTTAGAGAATGACAAAATTATTTTTGTTTGTTATCATACTTACATTAGATGGGCAACAGTGCCCGAGGCGCACGGTCAATAAGGAGCCGCCAATATCTCTCCTAAGAACGCGTCTTTGTACCCGTTTCCACTCAAAGAATGTGTATCTCTTATTTCCAGCGCTCTCGCACCCATGGAATTTGCCTGTGCTAAACGTACTTTACTTGATCTGTATAACCAGCATGCTTGTAGTTCATGTGTTAAACTTCACTCTCGTAAATAGTTGCCATCGCTTGCGTGCAGAATACTATATTTTATGTACGATTTTTTATTTTAATATTTCTTAAAAATATTCGCAAAGATAAAATTGTTAACAAGAAAATATCTAAAACAGGCTATTGTTGACTGAAGACTCTAGCTCCCGATATGTCATGTCTGCGAAAAAGACACAGGAACCAGGACTGTCTCTGGTCTCACCAGAGGTCAACAGCTAGTAGAAATGGAGACTTCACCTGCGCGGTATGCCGCGAGCATGACTGCAAGCAAGCTGATCGCAATAACCATCAAAGGCCTGAAGTTCCCTCGCTTCCTCGACTTAGGGGCCGGGCAGAACTACATTTGCCCACACCTCACCCAGACGATCAAGCCCTTCAGCCTGGAAATGAGCCTCGGCAGCAGCACCACCAGTACCGATGTCACCGAAGTCGACGGGGTAAAGTTCCAGCTAGATAACTCGAGCTACACCGAAGGATGCATGCCAGATCTCCGTGGTGACACGATGCTTAAGGTAGGATCTTTTGTCAAGCATCACGCCGTGCTAGATTGCAGCAAGATATCGGGATAATTTACCGGCAGATAGTGTTCTGGACATCCCAGCTAGAAATCATGCTGGAACCGCTCAGCAGTTGCATAACGACCACACCCGCGAATTCCGGGACCTAATTGCATGACTTACATTTTTACTACGGGACCAGTTCACCGGACTACGTTCGTTTTCACCTCTACCGGATGAATTACACGAAAATCTACTAGATCAGCATACATAAACCCATGCCTGTGACCTAAGAGGTTCTACGAAATTTCATTGACCCACAGATTTTTCCCACACTGGACCTGCACCGATACCCTTTGGTAGATTCCCATTGCTAATGAATCCAAACCTTTCACTATTTATAATATTTCGCACACCAGACGGATACTATCAATTCGGTGTGATATTAATTGTCCCGAAGAATGCTCCAGTGGCCAATGAGTCAAGAGGTATTGTCGGAAATGCTCCATTAATTTACGATAGTCTAAACAAAATCTTCGTGTATTCAGGCTCACCTAAAACACCATACCCGGATCTTCGAAAGGTTAGACCAATTTGACTTCTGCCTCAGGAAGAACAACTGCATCTTCGGGAAGACATCGCTGATATCTGTAACAATATGTGGGCATTGTTATCTCTCTCCCACATCCACTAATACGCCGTGCCAAAGAGTTGTCACCAGCTAAGAAGGTACCTGGGAATCGCGAACCTCACAATAAGCTGATGGCTACTACACGAATCGCCTAAACAATCGACCGTGAAATTACACAGTTAAGACGATTAAACAGGCCCGAGCGCACGGCCAGTACATGAGTCATCACCAGAATGCAAGCGGCGCGAACCAGCGTGCGCCTTGTTCCCACCATGAAACGAGCAGACAGCAACGGGGATAAGTGATTGGCCTACCGAAGGAAATAAAGGCGACCCCAGGACGAGAGAAGAAGTGTCGGTCAGCGCTCACCAATAGTCTGACCTTATAAGCGATCTGAGTCCCGAATAGGCGGTAGTGACACCCAGTCGAGGTAGATTGTTCTCACAGCAACGGACTGTTATCGATTGACCCTATGAGGACGAACCGCCAGAGAGGGATACACGAGCCTTCTATACCACCACCAGTCTCGCCGTTACTGCTTACTGGTTATTTCAAAATATAATAATACAGAAAGCAGTTAGTGAAAATTGACAACCATATTCTCAAAGATATCAACGTCACGTCGGGTGTTCCTCAGGGCTCACACTGTGGATCTTTGCTGTTCTTACTGTTTATCAACGACATTGCTCTAAATTTTAAATCTTGCAGGTTTCTCATTTACCCTGATGATATAAAATTATTTAGTTCAATTTCTAATACGAGTGATTGTGAGGCGCTACAAGAAGACCTATCATCTATGGATCAGTGGTATGCTATCAACAAACTAGATGTAAATGTGAGAAAATACTGTAAAATTACTTATTCGCGGAAGAAGCAGAATATTGTATATCATTATAAAATTAATAACAGCCCCCTATAATCTGTAAATTTAGTAAAGGATTTAGGTGTTTTATTTGATGAGAAATTATCATTCAAGGAACACATTTCTTTGATTGTAGCTTGAGCTAGTAAAACACTTGGTTTTGTTCATCATTTCTCTTATAATTTCTCACCAAATACTTTGCGACACTTATACTTGGCGTTAGTTCGCCCAATTATCGAATATGCTGCATCTATTTGGTCACCATCAGCCAGCTGTGATATCTCTAGAGTGGAGAGAGTCCAACATAAGTTTTTAAGACTGTATTCATATCGGTCTGGTATAGATTGTCATGATAAAGTGTATCTTCGCAATATTTTAAATATTCCTAGCTTACAAACACGTAGATTAGTGGCTGACTTGTCCATGTTGTTTAATTTAGCGAATGGTTTTTTTGAAGTGCAGTGTGCTGCTGGGGCATTTAACTTTTAATGTTCTCCCACCTCACTTACGAAGGGACAATATTCTCTTTAGATTAAAATTTCATGCAGCCAACTACGGAGTTAATAACACAATATGCAGAGCGATGAGATTATTTAACAGTTTGCCGGATAGTATTGACTTATTCAATTATTTAGAAGGAAATGTTATTCTGAATTATCGACACCCCATTAAATTTTTGTATTTTTTTTTTTGTATTATATTACTTTCTATTGTTAGTTATTTATAATTACTATTAAGAATTTCTACATTTGTTTCTTTGCTTCACCAACCATGTATGTATTGCTGTTTGTTTGAATATTATATTACTTATTATGGAATTATATTTATGTATTCTTGTAAAAGTTGAAAGGTCTAAAATAAATAAATAAAATAAATAAATAATGCTCTAAGGAAAGTAGGGATCCCTGATAACAGGCTTCCATACCAGCACCAGTTCCGCCGTTACCACTGACGCCCCAGAAGAGGTGGGGACCTCTTCGACGACGGCCACTTTTGCCTCGGAAGGTTTTGCGGTTCACGTCGCCGAAAACCAGCAAAAACGTCTCGCCGGAGAAACGGAGCGAAACGGAATCGGGCACGATACCATACAGGACCAGTCGGAGTACCGGGTCCTGGTCCTGCGACGATATTGCCCCTTGTTTGAACGGTATGGGCAGACTCCAATGCGCTGAATTTTACGCTTTTCGACCTACTCAGCACGGATCTGTTAACACAGGAAACATTGCTCTCCACCCACCCTCAAAGTCATCCAAATACTATTTGCAGCCATTATGAATCACTTCCAATAGACCCGCAAACTCAGAATTAGTTGAAACTTTTGGAAAACCAGTACTACCTGGATTTAGCTTAGTACGATCGGTTCCTCGAGAGAGAGGACAGGTATTAATACCAAAAGCGATCCATCCAGAGCGGGATGCGACCTGACACCAAATCAAAGCCAAATACTTCAACCGATTGCCGACGTCGGTGACGTAGAAAAGGCACGTCTTGATCGCCACAGATCTCTTCACCAAGTGCGTGGAAGCTTTTCAAATGGAACCTTTCAAATCCCTGGTCTTCACGCGGATCATGGAGAAAATGGCCTACAATTTGCATTCTACTACTGGAAGTCTTGCTGCAGCCATGGAGAGAGGCACCACTTCACAACTTCGTTTACACTTACAGGAAAATCGTACGAAGCGCCGCAACGACAGACAAGAGACAAACTGCAAACGACTGGGTGAAGTACCTCCAACCGATTCTATTCGAGCTGCGGACCAGGGAAAACGCCGTTACCGGATAATTCCTAGCCCGTGTCTTGCTAGGCTGTCTAGATCTGTCCCGACCCGAAAAAGCTGAAGAATAATAAGAAAACAGTTGAATTTTACCAAATTTCATTTAGAGAGAAAGAAGTTGCATTAAAAAATTATCCAATAAAAGAAAATAATAATCGCCTATAAATCAACTCAAAAAGAAATGCATGTCTAAAATTATGGTTGAAGCAAAAAAAAATCATTAAGGAAAGCAGTGGCATTCAAAAAACTGTTAAATTAACAACAACAAATTTAAATTCAAGAAAATCAATCTGCAAAGACAATTGTTGAAAAAAAATTATCGCATTGAAGAGATTTTAATCGATAAAAAAAAATTAATTTAAATTTAATTTAGTTTTCACCTCCCACGAATCACACTTGTCACTAAATTGTTATGTTATAGGAGTTATATGATGATTTAAAAAAATGAAGAGTAGGCATTAACTTTAAAGCACAACAAAGTTCCTTTTTTAAGTTTCTCCAAAAAAATCATTACTCTTCTGATAGGACGTTTAAATTTTTAGATATCATCATCAACATAAAAAAATTAAATCACTCTATCTTTATGGCAAATTTTGTCGGCTCTCGGCAGGGTCGATAACCTGTATTGGTTTTATTACTTTTTAATTGTTTATGGAATAAAAGGCCGTTTTTTTAAATTCGGTGCGTTTTCATGATTTTAGAAAAAAGCACTGTGGGGAACGACGCTAGACGACCATATATATGCATACACACCACCTAGCGACCACGAGCAAACCTCTAGGACTACCTAACGTACCACATCTAGACAACCTCCGGTCCGCCAGTATCCAGCAGGCGCAGACGACTTGCATCCGATAAGTTGAAAATAGCGAAACACGAGTTTAAAACAATGTGCCAGATGGGAATCGCATGACCTTCAAAAAGCTCTTAAGCCGCACCATTGCATTTGGTAACGAAGAAAAATACCGAATGGCGACCATGTGGGGACTGCAGAGCGCTAAAGAACGGTACCCGACAAATATCCACACCTAGAAGATTTCGCACAACAGTTGCATGGATGTAAGATTTTTTCAATCATCGATCTAGTGAGAGCGTACCACCAAATCCCAATAGCAAGAGAGGATATTCCAAAAACCGCGATCATCACACCGTTTGAATTATTCGAATTCTTGTACATGACATTTGGACTACGCAACGCAGCACAAACGTTTGAAAGGTTCATGGACGGAATTTTACGAGACCTTGGTTTTTGTTATGTTTACATCGACGACATACTAGTCGCATCGAAAACGAAAGACGACCACGACAGGCATCTCAACCAACTATTCCAACGACTGGAGCAAACTGGAATCGTTATTAATCCAGCGAAATGCCGATTCGAAGTACACGAAATTCCATTCTTAGGATATATGGTATACGAGAAGGGAACGAAACCACTTGACGAGAAAGTCAAGGCCACAAAGGAATTTCCACTGCCACAAACAGCGAAGAAGCTACGACAAATGCTTGGAATGATTAACTACTACAGACGTTTCATCCCAAACGCAGCAAAGACACAAGTTGCTGAAAGGTAAGAAAAAAGGTAACCAGCCCATCATTTGGACCGAAGAGGCGTGGGAAGCATTCAACAGATGCAAGGAAGAAATCAGCACTACAGCACTGTTGTCACACCCAAGAGCTGACGTCAAATTAGCAGTCACAACAGACGCCTCAGACCAAGCGATAGGCGGAATAATTCAGCAAAGGCAAGAAGACGGTTGGAAACCACTAGCATTTCTATCAAGAAAGCTATCGACAGCTAAACAAAAATACGCAGCGTATGATAGGGAATTGCTGGCGATATACGCGACGATCAAACATTACCAGCACATCTTGGAAGGACGAAATTTCACCATCTTCACAGACCACAAGCCAATTACATACGCGTTCGCACAGAAGTTAGAGAAATGCTCACCAAGACAATTCAGATATCTCGACTACATAGGGCAATTTTCTACCGACATTCAACATATCAAAGGAAAAGAAAACGTAGTCGCCGATGCACTAAGCAGAGTCGAACAAATAACAACGGGAATTGAATTCGCAACGATGTCTGTCGAACAAAACAAGGAAACCGAACTAAAAAAGATCCTGGACGACAAAAATTCGAACCTGAAGATGAAAAAAGTATACTTCCCAGAGTATAAAACGGACATATACTGTGACGTCACCACCAACACAGTCCCACCATATATCCCGGCAGCAAAGGAGACAAGCATTCAACAGCATGCATCAATTGTCGCACCCCGGAGCAAGAGCCACAACCAAGCTAGTGACGCAAAGGTTCGTGTGGCCTAGAATCCGAGCCGACTGCAAGAAATGGAGCAGAGAATGCCGTATCTGCCAGCAAGCGAAAGTGACCAGACACAACGTACCAACCCCAGGAGAATTTCGATTGCCCACACAGAAATTTAACCACATACACATGGACATCGTTGGCCCACTACAAGAATCAAACGGAAAGAAATACATACTCATATGTATCGACCGATTCACCAGGTGGCCTGTAGCTATACCAATGGCGAACATAGAAGCAACCACTGTAGCTAAACTACTTGTCACGCTTTAGATAGCCAGATATGGCACGCCACTACAAATAACGACGGACCAAGGCCGACAATTCGAGTCGCAGCTTTTCCAGCAGTTAGAATAAATGCTTGGTTTCAAGCGAACGAGGACGACAGCATACCATCCTCAAGCGAACGGCTTGGTAAAAAGGTTCCACAGGCAGCTAAAAGCATCACTAATGTGCCACAAGGACGAACCCTGGACCGACGCATTACCGATAATACTTTTAGGACTTCAAACGGCCTGGAAAGAGGATATCAAGGCAACGACAGCAGAAATGGTATACGGAGAGACACTACGACTCCCAGGAGAACTGCTATCCACGGGTCCACAGAGGCCACGGATAGAACCGGAGAATTACGCGACACAAATGCGGAACACCATGAAAGCAATCAAACCAACACTAACATTGAACCACAGCAAGACATAACCGTTTATCTTTTGAGACCTAGCGAAAGCTACGCACGTATTCGTACGAAGAGACACCATGCGAAAATCACTCCAACTACCGTACGAAGGTCCATACCCAGTGATCTCACGGAACACGAACACAATCGTAATAAGGAAGAACGGACAATCAACGAGAATCTCCATGGAACAAGTTAAGCCAGCGTTTGTAGAGAAGGAGCTCGAAGACACGAACAAAAACCCGGTAGAAGAAAAGAAAACGCAGCCAACAACCACGACAAGGTCAGGCAGGGCGATCAAGAAAACCGTACGTTTTCAACCATGACTCCGTCACAAGGAAGGGGGTGTGTGAGGACCGACGCTAGACAACCATATATACGCATACACACCATCTAGCGACCACGAGCAAACGCGAGACCAGCGAACGAGCCGACGCGCCACCCCAGTAAGAGATGGGCGCGCCACCAGCAAGGGCTAACGTACCACCCGCCGACGAGAGAGGACGCACCTAGAGTATTCCTAGGGCTAAGACGCGACGACCCTTCATAACGCGCTGCGGACGAAGCAGTGGTACGCTCTCCTCCGACAAACCGTCAGGAGGTACCACAGCCAGGACACTCGCATTAGCTAGTACACCTATCCCCCGATTTACACGGTAGATACGTTCTTGAGAAAAACGTGTAAATCAAAAATTAAGTCAAAACCGTGTAAATCGAAAAGCTTGCAGAAAATGCATAATTTTGCTGTTTAACAGTTGTGATTTTTTTCAATATTTTTAGATGTACACAGAAATAAAAATAAAATGCATTGACAGGTTAGAATATGTAATATATTACGGAAACACTGTTTTTTTAAATTTAATTACAATACATTAAACAGAAGAACAAAAAATAAAACCAAAGTTGTTTTATTATCCTTCATCACTGTCAGAAATTACTCTCATTCTTTTTTTCGGAATCGAAGGTTCGAATTCACTTTCATCACTCGAAGTTATTTGTGCCGATTCGATGTTTGAAGCAGAAATATTTACATTATGAGGGATGGTAATAAAATCGGTTATTAACAATTGCTTCGAATTTTTTGTAAGATCTTTGTGAACTTCTTCATATTGAGCCAAGCAGCGATTTATGTCACGTTGGAATCGTAAAGCCCTTTCAACGTTTGTGTCATTTTGTATAAAATTATTACCCAGCTTTCTTCCCAATGCGAGTCCTTCGCGGATGACTTTAGCAGTGAATGTTACTGGTACTAATTCCTCTTCATCAGATTTGTCAGACTCACTTTCGCAAACTAAGTTAACTAAATCATCCTCTCTTAGTTCTTTATCAGCCATTAACTCTGCGATATCATCAACAATAAAATCATCAAAACCTTCTCCGCCCAATGAATGCGCCATCTGTACTATCTGCGAATATTCATCATTTGACGTTGAAATGGAATGTTCATTTTTGACTACATTTGGCCACAATTTTTTCCAACAGCTATTGAGCGTTGTTTGCTTAATCGCAGTGTATGATAAGGCGATATGCTTCACACAGTCTAATATTATAAAATTTTTCCAAGCACTAATAACTGTTAAAGATTCATTGTTCTCCATTTGTTCCAAAATATACCGGGTGACCCAGCGATCTGTAAAAGCCTCATAACTTATTTGCTATTTGAGATATCGACTTCTAGTTTTCTTGAATTGGTACCCACACTTATTCTACATATTTTAAAAATATATATGTTTTTGTACAGGATATCCCAGTATACATAACAGAACGAAGTTATGTTTTTTTAAATGGAACACCATATATTTTATACTTTATTTTCAACCCTCTTAAGAAGCTGATCAAAATAGTATCAGATACCATGGGTCTATTATGGACGGTTGGTTAGTTATGGGCAAATTTGTGGCAAAAACAAGAACACATTGAAAAAATTGCAGAAGCGCTTGTAGCAAAGCTAGCGTCATTTTTTATACACTAAAAAATTTTCCACATCATGAAGAATAATACAAATCGGCTTTAGTTCCTTTTTGTTCATACTGCTATACAGGGTGTCAACGTACGCAAAACAATGGATAACTATTTTTTTTTAAATGGAACACCCTATATGTCTTGCCACCAATGCATGGAATTTTTGATAAGCTTTCCAATGATGTACAATTTGTATAATGAAATATTAAGGATTCTTGAGATTTATCCATAAAAACATATTTCTTTTGTCACCTTCTGCTCATTTTTGGATTTTCAGCCAAAACTATCAATTTTCTGTAAAAATAATAGGAGACCAAAGTTGTAGAAAAAATTTTCGATCGATATAGATCTTTCGACTTTTCCAATAATGCATGCATTTTAGCGTTTTTTTTCAAATTGTTTGTTAATCACTTGCACTATACTTTATTTTCCACGCCCTTTAGTGGAAAAACGGGTAATTGTAGAATAATTCAAATGACCTACATCGATTGAAAATGTTCCGCTCTACAATTCTTAATAGAAGCAATTTTTGCTCTAAATGCATAGTTTTCGCTGAAAATTCAAAAAACCATTCAAAAACTCGAAAATTGATACAAACATTTTCAATTTGCATTTTTAGCAAAAACTATGCATTTTGGGCAAAAATTTCTTCTTTTAAGAGTTGTAGAGCGGAACATTTTCAATCAATATTGGTCATTTGAATTTCCCTATAATTTCCCGTTTTTCCGCTAGAGGGAGCGGAAAATAAAGTATAGTGCAATTTATTAATAAAAAATGGTGATGTGGCCATCATGTTACTTTCTCCGACTTGATGGTATCATTTATATTTACGCTTTCATGGTTTATTTTCAATTTGAATCATATTTTAAATGTACATCGAGCGCTTTATAAACTCGGAGGAAACTGACGTTTAAAACGTCAAAATGATGAAAGATGAAAAATTATACTTCAAATATGAAAACTCAATTTATTCAAAAACTAAAGGAATTTCGAAAAAAACTTATTCTTTATAAGTTGTTCATTTTAGTATTCTCTACAATTTTTATTAATATAAATTTGCTGTAACTATTATCGTTTTATAATTATAAACCAAAAATTAAAAAAAAATAATAATTTTTTTCTCGAATAAAAATGATTTTATGAAAAATTTTTTCAAGCAAAAGATTTTCATTACTTTGTTGTCTTCAAAGTTTGTTTAAATGTTTTTGTGATATTTTTTATATTTAAGAAAAAATTGACAAAAAACAAAAAACAGATAAGGTAAACGCCCACTTCCGGTGTACGAAATTTTACCAAAAGCTTTTCAGTTCTTCAGATTATCAAATAAGACGGATGTTCAAAGTTTCATATCAATTGCTCTATTAGTTTTTGAGATACAGCGCGCACAGACAGACACACACACACACACACAGACACACACACACACAGACACAAAAAATTTTTTTCCAGAAATTGTTGAAATGGCATCTAGGGACCCCAAAACGGATATTTCCGTAAAAAAAATTTTTGAAAAAAAAATCACGATCACAATACTTTCTCGTACTTCGTAACGGAGAAAGTAAAAATTTGAAAAGAAAACGCTAAAATGCATATACGGTCACGATTTTGCGCACTATGGCGGGTAATACACGCATTATCTGAAAAGTTGAAAGACCCATGTCGATCGGAAATTTTCCGCTCTACAATTTTGGTCTCTTATAATTTTTCCAGAAAATGCATAGTTTTTGATGAAAATACAAAAATCAGCAGAAGGTGACACTAGAAATATGTTTTTATTGATAAATCTCAAGAATCCTTAATATTTTGTTATACAAACTGTATATCATTAGAAAGCTTATTAAAAATGCCATAGATTGGTGGCAACGTATATAGGGTGTTCCATTTGAAAAAAAATAGTTATCCATTGTTTTGCGTATGTTGACACCCTGTATAGCAGTATGAACAAAACAGGACCAAAGCCAATGTGTATAATTCTTCATGTCGTGGAAAATTTTCTAGTGTATAAAAAATGATGCTATCTTTGCTAGGAACGCTTCTGCAATGTTTTCAATATGTACATGTTTTTGCCATAAATTTGCCCATAACTAACCAACCGTCCAAAAAAGACCCATAGTATCTTATACTATTTTTATCAGCTTCTTAAGGGGATTAAAAATAAAGTATCAAATATGGGGTGTTCCATTTAAAAAAACATAACTTTGATCTGTGATTTATACTGGGACACCCTGTACAAAAACATACATATTTTTAAAATATGTAGAATAAGTGTGGGTACTAGTTCAAGAGAACTAGAAGTCGATATCTTAAATAGCAAATAAGTTATGGGGCTTTTACAGATCGCTGGGTCACCCGGTATGTAAAGGCTCATTTTATGTACAAAGCTTTAAAAGTACAAATTATGCCTTGGTCCAATGGTTGTAATAATGAAGTTGTATTTTTTGGTAAAAATTTTACTTCAACGTTCTCATATTCTAGATCTTGTGGGTGACCCGGCGCATTGTCAATTAACAAAAGCACTTTAAAAGGCAATCCCTTTGAACTTAAATATTTTTTGGCATCTGGGATAAAACATTCATGAAACCATTCAGTAAACATTGTAGCAGTAACTCACGCTTTCTTATTAGCCCTCCAATAAACGGGAAGATTATTGATGTTTACTCCTTTAAAGGCACGGGGCATTTTTGATTTGTTAATTACTAATGGTTTCATAATATAATCTCCTGAAGCATTGCTACAGAAAAGAATTGTTATGCGATCTTTTGCTGCTTTATGACCACTAGCCGATTTATACAATTTTGAGACATAAGACCTTTTAGGATTTTTTTCCAGAATAACCCTGACTCATCAGCATTGAAAACCTGATCAGGGATGTATGAATTGTCGTTAATAATTTCTGCAAAATTTGCTAGATATTCTTGTGCTGCATCTACGTCGCCAGAAGCCAGTTCACCTTTTAATTTTAAGCTGTGTAAAGAATGTCTTATTTTAAATCTTTCAAACCAGCCATGACTTACCAAAAAATTTGGATTCTTTTCAGTTGAAGAAGAAGATGGTAATTGCTCTACAATTTTTTCGTAAATTCGTAATGCTTTATTTGTTATAGCGCCCGTATCAATGGGTACTCTTTTTTGTGTTTGATCTTCTATCCAAAGCATTAACGCTTTCTCCATTTTTTCCATTGCGATATTTCTAGTGTATGATGTTGTGCCCATACTCGTGGTATTGCCACACTCTTTCTAATTGTGTTTTCATTTGTTCTAATAGTTCTTATTGTAGCTTCGTTCATGCTATATGATTTTGCAACATCTACTACTCTATCTCCCTTTCGTAAGCGATCCAAAATTTCGATTTTAGTTTCTAAAGAAAAACTTTTCTTTTAACTTCTTTCTTCATTATAAGCCTATATTTTTTTTAATTTATGTTAATTTGGCTGTGATTAAAGTAAAATTCAGAGGGAAAAAATGCAGGGAATTTTGGAGGGAAAATTAAAAAAGTTTAATAATTAATTTTTATTTAAATTAACATGTTTTAATTTTTTTATTTTAATTAAACCTATTTGGTAAATTGCCATCATTTCCATCCAAAATTTCCCGCATTTTTTCCCTCTGAATTTTACTTTAATCACAGCCGTTAAGTTATAATAATCTAAATTATGCACTCACTTGTAATTTACGAATATGGAAAATTAAATCTTTCTGAAACTGTGAAACTTTCACTCAAATACAATTTTCTGTAGATAAAACCTTAATTTTATGCGAAGAAATACAGACACAGTGTGCGTGTGCAGCAAGTCACCACATAAGCTCGGGATTCCCCGTGAGATGTGTACACTGCGCATGTTCAATCACAGAGTAGCATAAACCGTGTAAAAGCGAAAACGTGTAAAACAAGTACCGTGTAAATCGGGGGATAGGTGTACAGTAATGCGGAAAGCGTCGAGCTTTCATCTAAATCTAAAACGCCGAGTGCGTCGATTAAGAAAAGTCCCAGCAGCTTTATCACCGATCTCGACACCCAAGAGGATTCGGTCAGACCCGCTGGCAACGCCGCCGAGGCAGACGACAGACCTACCAGCAACGAACGACGCCCTGGGCCCTCTTCAGACCCTCACCCTGTATTAAATGTAAATACGCTTGTAAATAAATTGAAATTAAACGACTTAAAGACCACCTCTATTTGATCACCAAATAAACCGAACACAAACAACCCCAAAAGCACATTTCTGTAACAACTTAAACTGAAATAAATTGAAATTAAAAACAGGAAAACTTTTTCAATTAAATTTCTAACAAATTAACAATATCTAATTTTCTACATGTTTACAAAGATTGCCGTTGACTTGAATATATGCTCGATTTTTTTTTGATATTCTATTTATTTTAAAAATACATTTCCGCTGTGTTTAAGTGATATGAATAGTAAACAGGCATATCGCGTTTTTCTTCGCTAGAAAAGTGGATATTTAAAAGGGCACATAATCTAATTTAAATCATGGAAAAGTCAGTGCTTAAGTGTCTAAATTGACTTTTTCGGTTTTTATCAAATATCTCCATAAGTAATCGAAATATTTTATTTGTTATTTTATATTTATTTTTGTATAACTTTTTATATTAAAGAAAGAATAGAAGAAACACTTTCGGTTTTCATAATTTTAGCAAAAGCTTTCAGTTATTCAGGCTATCAAATAAAGCTTACATTTAAAGACTGTGTTGAAAATCTATAAGTTTCAAAAATGATCGGAATCATCTCGAAAGACCTCAATCTGTAAACTTCGGCTGAAATTTCAAATTCGAAAAAAATCACGAAAACAATACTTTCTCCTACTTTCTGGGGAGTAAAAAGATGAAAATGAGAAACCGATCGAGATGTAAATGAAGGAAACGTTTTGTGGATTTACTAAGGTTACTGATCATAAGGATTAGAAACAACAGTTTTGCATTAAAAGTTTTATCAAAATTGCGGGGTCGCGGTCACGACAGTGGCTGCAAATATAAACTGAAGCGTGCTCAGGGTTACGAGAAGCAATTTTAGTGTACGTACAGCAATAAATTCTTTAATGCGATACTGCTTTTCATTAGCCAGTCAATAATTCTTTATGACTCATGTTGATAGATAGGGTGAGTTACAGGCTTCTTTTTTTAAATTATTAGTTCTAAGATACCCTAGAATGCATTAAAACTTAACTGTTATAAATAGACTATTGAGTCGATATTATGAAATATTTACACAATAGAATATTAAACGCATTTCAAACCTGTCCCTGTCGACCGGATTAGTCATATCTCATGCATACTTGAAACACATTTAACAAGCCTTACTTAGCACCCGATTTACATTATCTTAATGCAAATACGACAATGCAAATTTAACAGTTCAAATAATAATATAATTATCTGTTCCAATAAAAACCACGTACGCGCACTTACCTGATACGAAAATTGTGACAAATCCGTAACGGGCACGCCTCCAATAATTTTTGGCTCAATTTTCAATCCTGTCGAATCTAATGCTCGTGCACTGCCTGAAATTTTGAAAAGTTGTCGTTGTTTCGAATGTGTATTTTTATTTTCACTACTTACTTAATAATGTTAATATAAAAATGAATAGCATGATGTCGTCTACCAAATGGATTCGTTAAAATATAATCATGACAAATTATCTACAGGTTGATAAGATAAGAGATAATGTTTTTGCAAATAATTGATTTTTTTATTACTAGTGATTGCATTAATTTGGTTGAGCCTAAATGTGTCCATTCTGCCGCGTGGTTTTTTTTGGAAACTTTGGAAACAAAAAATTAAGTAATAAACAAAGTTAATTGTTTTATTGAATTATTTAAAATAACAAATAGCTATTGTTTTTTATAAGAAAGTTGTTGCATTAAAGATGTTATTTAATTATTTTCCATAGGGAATCGTTTAGTCAAGCATCTCCTCAATAATATTTATAAGAAGATATAATTTTAGAAAGGAAACGAAAACTTGAATTGTTCGAACAATTCAGTGGTTATGATAGTCACTCATATCATTTTTCTAAGATTACAACATCCGATCTTCACTATATCGGGTGTGTATAAATTGACGGATAATGTACACGTGAAGATTTTCTTCCAGACATTCTAAGCAGTATATCTTAATTCTAAAATGTTGTACCATGCTTCCTTCATGAGGTCACAACGAATTCATTCAAACTTTCTAGTTCCAATTTTGTGTCAATTCTGCTTGCTCATTATTATTAGTTCCCTCACCCCTGTAAAAAAACATTTTTTTTTACAGGGGTGCTAGAGGGAGGCGGAAGTTACGCTTAAGTTCGCATGCATGACTTTAACCCTTAACTGGTCCGGCGTAGTCTGAGAGACTACGTGATTTAAAGGAATGTCTGGGTCGAAATCCCGACAAACCAGAATCCCGACAGCCGAAATCCCGACTGACCAGAATCCCAACAGGGTCGACAACCCAACAAGCCGGAATTCCGACAAACCAAAATCCCGACAAATAATTAATTCTAGATTATTTTTAATAATACAATAATAATATTAGTCATACTACCGAAATTGCGGAGTTTTCGGTAAATTAACATCGAATAATAACGCATATTTAACGACTGGATGTTCAAACTTTGAGGACCTCGTGAATACCCAGGAAGCATGGTACAACATTTTAGAATTAAGATACACTGCTCTAAATTTCTGGAAGAATTGGCGGATAATCTACACGTGGCTATATACTACCTAAAATTCTGAATAGAAAATGCCGATGCAAAAATGTTGTATTTGCCTCATAGGCCATCAGGAGCTATTTAAAAGAAATGTACATTTGGCAACATAGCATTCACGAGCTGTCCTGTTTTTTTTCAATAATCTCATGATTAATCATGTGGGTTGGATCAGAATAGAAGAGTAATAATGATAGAGCGGGGTTTATTTACAGATTTGTATGCAAGGTAAAACAGATTATGAGTAAATAGTGTCGAGAGAAGTCTATTTTGATGATTCATCACAATCGATTGAAAATACGCCGAGTTATAGCGGTATGGTCGAAATTTCACGAATTTCAATGGTTCATTTTTTTCCACCAGTGTATATACTGGAATGATATATGTTAAAAAAAACTCGCTTGTTTAGAGATCATGACCATCATAATCACAATACAAGACACAAAAATGACATTTATCAAGACTGCAAACCGTATGTGCAGGAACAAATTATTACGTCATTAAATTTTACAATAAATTACCATCTCGAAGGCCGCGGTGGCCTAGTGGGTAGCGTTCCTGCTACTGGGCCTCGTGGTCGTGGGTTCGAATCCCATCCATGCGGTCACTTTTTCGGAACGAAGAAGTGGCCGTGCGGGTCCATGGGTGTCTAGTGTATGTCCCATTCATTATCAAAATGAAATTTCAAACGTAATTATTGTTAGTGGCCGAATAGTACATGTTTACGCCAATTCCAAATCATCCGCACTTCCTCAACCCGAATTCCCGTCAACCATCCTTCCTTTAAGTAAAAAAAAAAAATTACCATCTCACGTAACTTGTATGACGTTAAATAATTTTAAAATAATGGTTAAAAACTATCTGTTATCTAAAGCTTTTTACTCATGTGAGGAATTTTTAAATTGTGAAGTCTCATTTTAATCCTACTTTATATATTTTTTAATTATTTATTATTTATAATGTGCTAACTGTACTTAAGTTTTAACGCTTATGTCTTTTAATATAACAAAGTTTTTAATGTGTTGTCAATTGTTATATTAAGTTTACATCATTTGAGATTATGAAACCACACACTTTTCACATATTTCTTTAACCACCCTTTATTTTTGTCTGCCAACTGGCGTTAAATTTAAATTGTATATATTTGTGTTGTATTGTATTTTATTTTTATCTTATATAACTAGTCTATTGTTGTATATTATCTTTAACATAATTTTAGTATTTACATTTTAACTAACATATTATTTTATATCCATTACTATTTTTAAATTTTTATCTGTACTTAATGTTTGTTTTCTATTTTTTTAATTTTATTACTGTCTTATTTTATATCTGTATGCTGACATGTGTAAACTTACTAGTACCACAAATAAACATTTTTAATATTATTATACCTAACCAACAGGAAGAGAAATTAATGATATTTAACTACAATTTTGTCCCAACTCAACAACTCAACCTTTATTAAATCAGTTAATAAAAAAAAATTGATAACACATTTCTCAAATATTTTCCTACACCAACATGAACTTCATGACAACACCAAAAATCAAAATTTTACGCAAATATTAAATACTACTAATTATGACAGTTGTACAGCCAAATTTAATATATAATGTACTGCCGCTTATCTGCACCTTTAAGGTTGTACAAAAACAACATGGCTCTTAAGCGATGGTTCCTTAGCAACGAATCACTTCTGATTAAGTAAGGGTCATTCTATGCTATTTCAACAAAAGGTTGTGCTGCACCATTTTTTATAAATATTTTGCACAGATATTTATACATGTTTCTAGAGCAGAGGTTCTCAACCTTCTGTTTATCGTGTACCACCATAAGGAAATCACATAAACTATAGTACCACTAGCATTTGAAAAAAAAAACTTAAAAAATGTTTACTTTTTATTCATATTTTTATTCAACAAAAAATACATTCTTAAAATGTAAAATAAAATATATTTAAAAGTTTATAGCAAAAAAAAACATAAAAACATTTTTCTGTTTCTGGTTCTATGTTAGTTAATTTTAATCATAAATTTGGTTCGATTTTTAATTTTGTTCTGTATTTATTCTTCAGATATAACATTTGTGAAAAACCTTTTTCACATAAATACGTCGTACAGAATAGGGCTCGTTAATACACGGATACACGTGTACACGGATAAACGTGTTCTAAGTTAGCAAGCGGGTTTTAAGCGTTTAAACGGTTATTCACGTTTACACGTGTATACATTTAAATGGATATTTGCGTTTAAACATGTTCTCTTCGTTTAAACGTGTTGACGAAAATCGTTTCATATAGAAACTTATAACCCACCCTGCAAATATCTGTTTCGAGGTTCGTTTGTTTCTATCACAAGCCGTGCTTTACAATATTTCCGGTAGTGGAAAAAACTATTATTTGGGACACCTTCATAAATAAGTAGTTTTTTGGAAACCGTCCGAAACTTCGTCATCCGAAGTTTGAAAGGTCCAACCTCCTATAGACCAGATGGTTCCCGTTTGAACCGAATGTGTAAAAATGTTGGGAAACTTATGAAACGCCAAGAAATTACCTTTGGACCAACAAATGGAGTCTAAAAATTTGAGAAATTATTTCTAGTTTATGGGTTGTAAACGTTTATTAAGGTAAACGTGAGAGAGGCAATTGACCAGATTGATAAATAAATAAATATGATATACGGGCCAACCACATTCTGATCGAAGTTCAAAAAGACGATTTAAACCTTGCCTACTTGCTGGACAGCCCTTTAACTTCAGAATGTAATAATTGGTTTCCACGATCACTTCCCACGTCTTGGCACAAAATTGCAAACATTCACCGCCACTGTTCATGGTGACTTGCCAACTTTTTTACAATATTTTTAGATTAAATTTTTAACTCCAATCGATTTAGCTCATTCTTCTGATTAAAAGAAAGGTATTAGTTATAAGTCTACGATGATTATTAAAAAAAGTTGATTTTTCGATTTTTTCCATTTTCGAGTTTTCTTTGCTCACGCGTCACGGGCTTCAAATTAACATTTGTAGATAGGCAAATACATTTTCTGAAGCATCTTGAAGGAGTCTTTCCAGTGACGTATAGAAACCCCGAATAGAACCAGTGGTTTCTTCAGGAAATCATTTTAAATGCAATTTTTGGGCAAAAGTAAGAAAGGGGGTTTTTCATGTTTAATTAAAAATCGCTAATTTTAATTGAATCCGACTAATTTGCACCCTAGGAGCACAGATTTGAAAACCACGTTTGATTTGGATTCTTCGTTTAGCCGCTACGGCCGTTCAAAGTCTGTAAAAATCCAAAATTTTCCATAATGCTCATGGTGCTTTGCCAACTTTTTTGCAACTTTTTCGAGATTAATTTTTTTAACGCCAATCGATTTAGCATGTTCTTCTGATGAAAAAAGGTATTACATGAAGGTCTACGATGATTATTAAAAAAGTTTATTTTTTCGATTTTTTCCATTTTCGAGTTTTATTTGCTGACGCGCCATGGGCTTCAAATAGACATTTGTGGTTGGGCAAGAACATTTTCTGAAGAGATCTTTCTGGTGACGTATAGACAGCCCAAATAAAACCAGTGGTTTCTTCATGAAATCATTTAAAATGCAATTTTTGAGAACCCTTGGGTAGTTTTTCAAGTTTTCGTTAAAAATTGAAAATCGCCAATTTTAATGAACTCTGACTAATTTGCACCCAAACAGCACAGATTTGAAACCCGAGTTCAATTTGGATTCTTCGTTTAGCGACTACGGCTGTTCAAAGTTAGAAAAAATCTACTTTTTTCCAAATTTTCCATAATGTTCATGGTGACATGCCAACTTTTTTGCAATTTTTTCTGGATGAAATTTTTTAATGCCAATCAATTTAGCTCGTTTTTCTGAAGAAAAAAAGGTATTACATGAAGGTCTACGATTATTATTAAAAAAGTAGATTTTTTCGATTTTTTCATTTTTGAGTTTTCTTTGCCGACGCACCACGGGCTTTAAATTGATATTTGTGGTTAGGCAAGTACATTTTCTAAAGCTACTTGAAAGTAGAAAGCTACTGCGAATTATAGAAACCCCTAATCGAACCAGTGGTTTCTTCAGGAAATCATTTTAAACGCAATTCTTGGGCAAACGGTTTTTTCAAGTCAAAATCGCCAATTTTAATTGAATCCGAATTGGATTATTCGTCCAAATTTTTAATAATGTTCATGGTCAGATGTGGCTTGTTATGTAGAGCCAAGGAGCCATGGCACTACCTGTAGTTTCAAGCTCAACAAAAATTTTTAATCAATACTTAAAACACTTTTTCGCCAGTTATTTTGGTCTAGGATGATAAATCGTTAAATCGTTCTCTCTTTCTTCAAAAAAGGGTGAGGGGGGGTGTATTGTATAAGTGTATACAATTATATAGGTGTATTTTTCTTCAATAGTATGAGCACTACCAGTTTTGGCAATTCTTAAACTTACAAGATAATTTGCACGCAAGCACTTGTAATTAACACTAACAAAACCTTTAATTATCTTTACAAGATTTTAGTTCAATTAATTTCGCCTTAAAATAGTTAACAGTTTTATTTTTCAAATTGACATGCTTGGAATCAAAATGTCTCTTAAGTAAAGATGGTTTCATACTTTGATTCGAGAATAATTCGCAGCAAATAACGCGAGGATGAGGGTCCATTTTATTGTCATTCTAAGTGAAGCCAAATGTTAAATAACTTGAATCATACTTTCTGGTAACTTTTCGTTTCTTTTCAGAATTACTACTACTGGTAGTATTAGTAGTTTGTTTCTGTGAATCTACATTTAAAATGTTTCTTATAATATGTAAACTTATATTATACACGGAGAGAAAAAATAGCTACATTTGCTAGTCTGCGTATAGCACCGTTGGCTTAGCTCAAGCATCACTAGGGCTGCTGGTTTAATGCAGCTACTACAGCCAGAAATTACATTTTTTCAATTTGACTCTGTCAATTAACTTCATTTTTCCGACGAAGTAGCGAGATTTAAAAAAAATCACAACGCTCATATAAATCTAATGCTATAACCACCAAAAATGTACTATAGAGCTATTCAGCAGAGATGGCGGTCGGGGTGTCTTGTCCGTCCGAATTAAGTAGTGTCCGTTGCAATTTTCCACTATAGGCTAAATCGCGCGCGCCTGTAAAATAACCGGTAAGTAAGAGACGCCGTAAACTATTTCTTTCTCCTTCTACCGCTCGGTCTAAGACCGAGCTACGCAGGCCGCGTGTGTGTTTTCTAGATACGGCCGACGAAATCGTACGTCTTGGGAATATCCGCTCGGTTATCAGGTGGTAGAAAAGGATACCAATATTATTTGAATGTTCCGAACTTAGTTCGTAAACCGCCCTTATTCGTGAATAGGTCTATATCAACTACTAATAAGCAATTACTCATTAAATGAAGGCCCGCAGTAATAGCTATGGTCAAATAGCACTGACAGCTAAAGAGCGTCTGCTTTCGCCAAGCTATAATTGAGTAGGAAATAATTATAAAGTTATGGAAGGGACCTTATATTTTGTTATATTTTGCGTACCACCTGGTGTTCTTTAATGTACCACCAGTGGTACATGTACCACAGGTTGAAGACCGCTGTTCTAGAGTTCAAAACTAATTTTAGAAGAAAAAAAATTCTTGCCGTGTGGCAGGTATGTCCCCAGATGAAGCTGAAACATGTACATTTTTGTGATTACAAGCATTTGCGCAAAGCGGTATAACTTTCTTTCCAATTGAGCAAATTGAAAAATAACTGGAGATACAGCTTTAGCAAAATACGAATTTTGTTGAAAATGCCAATTTTTTCCAGTGAAAGACATTTGGAAGGGTTTAAAACACTTCAGATTTTTTGCCTCAGGTAAAATCTATTGTTACTGTTGTACTTGCAAACTTTGGTTTAAGTGTATTGCCAAAATTGAACCAAAATATTCAGCACTTTAATCTGGGTTAAGAGATTTTTAAATTTGCTCAATTGGAAAGAAAGTTATACCGCTTTGCGCAAATGCTTGTAATCACAAAAATGTACATGTTTCATGCTCCATCTGGGGACATTTCTGCCACAAGGCAAGAATTTTTTTTTTCTCTAAAATTAGTTTTGAACTCTAGAAACATGTATCTGTGCAAAATATTAAAAAAATAAAAATGGTGCAGCACAACCTTTTGTTGAAATAGCATGCAATGACCCGTTAACTAAAAGTTGAATAACACCAGCCAAATACAATAACTTAATAATCTGTCTGTCATCTACAAGTAGAAATTAACATATGAATAAATTTTCTATAGTGCACTTTAGAATAACAATAATAGTGCAACAAACATTTCCTAAATTCCTCTCATGAATTAATTACAGTAATAATGGTGAAAATCTCAAAATCAATACCGCCAAAAAATCAAAATAAAAGTAATTACACGTTGTAGATAACTGGGTTGGTTTAAAAGAAATAAAATAATGTGAAGAAATACAATTCTACCTGACGGCTCTTGTACTAATACAATGGTCGGTTTTAACCCCTTACTGCATGATTTTTTATTTTTATGAAACAAAAATAATTATGAATACCTTTAGTGATACAGTAATTGGGAAAAATATTTAAAAAATGCAATATTTATTTTTTACAAAAATACAGGGTGTGCCATATCTGGCACGCAATACAGTAACGGAACCTTATTTCGTATGACATAATAGAAAGCAATTTCTGGCTTTATTTAACTCTTTGCTGCATACGGGACTACAATTTGAACCACCAAATTTAGGCAAGCTGTGACATATCGGCCTACAAAATAGACCACAAAGTTTGTGGTTTAACGACTGTCAGTACATATAACACAAATGCTAATTCTGGCAAAAATCTCTTGTTTCCAGATGCCTATGAAAACTAGATACTTTCTTCTAGGAAATCCTATTAGTCTCTTAAATATATCTAAATATAAATTTTTGCCACTAGCCGCTAAATAAAGCTAAAAATACATGCAAACTGCTTTGCGCCATATATGGCACGTTATACAGAAATAGGCTTGCCAGACGTACCCCTTTTAGGGGTACAATACCCTTTTCTCTGTATGGAATTTTAAAAATACCCTTTTTCAAAAAATCCGAAAGGGGTACCAAAAATACCCCATTCCATAAAAGCGCTCAAGAAGCGCGTGGCGCGTATATAAAAAAAAATTAAACGCCGTACTACGATAAGTAGGGGGTTAAACAAGCTATGCGTGCCTTTAGGCTTTATGCGTCACGCGTTACCCCGCTTCTGAGTAAATACTAAATTTAAAAATAGAACTCTCAGTTCGCGCTCAGTGCTGGTGCACGTGCAGGGTGCATTAGTCATAGGGTCATAAAACAGCAACACTGATATAGGCACGAACCGAAGGGTGTTCCTGTTCAGTTAAATAGGCGTCGCGTCGTAGCGTTTATCTCACACGTCCTGCCGATTCAGTTTTATCGCCTTATTGTCAATATTCAAGTAAGTTGTAATTATTTATTTAAGATTTGTAAAAAAAATTATGTACGTTTTAAATGCTATAGATTGCACAAGATGTCATCATCAGAGGACTGTGACACTGAGGATGAAAGATATCAAGAATTTCAACAAAAAACCAACAAAAAAAGACGAAATCATTTCAATGACGATTGGCCCAAAACATATAACTGGCTCGTAAAAGGCAAGGAAGAGGGATTTGGCAAATGCTGTGTATGCAGCTCATATTTTTCAATCAAAAACGGTGGCATTTATGATATAAAAAAACACATGAATTCTGCTAAGCATAAGAAACAACTGGAAGTTTTGGAAAAAACACCAAGTATTTCTTCATTTTTTAAAGGACCTTCGGCATCAGGTATATTAACAGACCTTAATCAAAAGACAGCAGCTGCTGAGTGTTCTTTTGTATACCACACAGTGCAACATGCTCATAGTTATAATTCTGCAAACTGTAGTAGCTCCTTTTATCGTGAAATATTTTCCGACTCAAAAATTGCGCAGTCATTTTCTTGTGGTAGAACGAAATTATCAAAAATAGTTATCAATGTTTTAGCCAATGAATCCTTAAATACAATTATTAATGATCTTCGAGAAAACCATCCGTTTTCTTTAGCGACAGACGCGTCAAATAAAGGAAATATCAAAATGTTTCCTCTCGTTGTTTGCTATTTTAGAAAAAATACAGGAGTTCAAACAAAACTGCTACATTTTTTTGACTCTTCTTCCGAAACCGCAGAACATGTTGCCAAATTACTAATTGAAAAACTAGAAAAAGTAGGCTTAAATCCAAAAAATATAATAAGTTATTGTGCGGATAATGCCAGAGTAAATTTTGGCAAAAATCACAGCGTATTTACGAAATTAAAACAAATTAATCCTGATATTAATGATATGGGTTGCCTTTGTCATATGCTAAATAACTCAATAAAAAATGCCTCCAACTGCTTGAAATTTGATCTAGAATGCATTATTCTAAAAATATTCAATACATTTAGTTCACACGCGAAAAGAAAGCATGAACTTTTACATTTTTACGAGTTTTGTGACGTAGAATATTCAGAGTTGTTGAGGCACGTCAGTACTAGATGGCTTTCTTTGGTTCCAGCTATTGACAGGCTCTATAAAAATTTTGAGCCTGTCAAAAGTTATTTCTTATCATTAGATTCTTGTCCAACAATTCTTCAAGAATTTTTTAATAATGAGTTAGCGGAAGCCTATCTAGGTTTATTTTCTAATATTGGAACTTTAATTCAAAATGTAATTTTTAAACCTGAAAATGATGGGCCTATAATAATAGAACTATATGACCTAATGCTTAATTTGCAAAATTCATTAAGATTAAAACTATCTGAAAAATACTACGGGATGATTGCGCGACAGGTAACTCTAAAATGCGACAATCAAAATGAAATAAACCTCTTCAAAAGACGAGCCAATGCTTTTCTAGAAAAAAATATTGAATATATTGATAAAAGATTTCAATTTGAACATAACAAATATGAATTTTTAAGAGTTTTTAAATTAGACACTGTTCCATCTTTTGAACAACTTACAATAGTGTTGGATAAATTTAATATTACTGGTGTAAATTGTGACTTGCTTTTTGAAGAATTTGTTCTCCTCAAATCGGCATTTTCTTCATTAGAAAAAAATCCGTCATATGAGCAAAAATGGACAACATTTTTAAACTCATTTGAGGCTCCTAACATAGAAAAAATTATTAATTTTGTTTTTGCACTTCCTCATTCAAATGCTATGAGCGAACGAATGTTTAGCCTGTTGTTTCATGCTTGGCGAGATAATAGAAGTCGTCTGTCACTAAAAGCTATAGAGGCCGAAATTATGGTTAAACATAACTTTGGGAAAACCTGTAAAGAATTCCTTAAATATGTTCTGCAAAATGAGAAATTGTTAAAAGTAACAAGGTCTAGTGAAAAGTACGAATGAATGAATTAGTTCTAGTTATTTGTTTTTTTTTTATTATTCTTTAAAATAGGCTCTTTAATGAGTGCATTTACATTCTTTTGTTTTTTTATTACCAAAGTTAGTGTTAGGTTGATTTTTTTATATATTCTTATTTATACTTACTAAGTAAAAAGGAATAGGTTTAAATGAAAATCTTAGTTCTTAGCTTAGAATTTATACCCTAAGCTAAGAACTCTAAAATTTTCATTTAAACCTATTCCTGTTTACTTAAGATTTGTTTTTATTATTATTCCTTAAAATACGCTCTTTCATTAGTGCGTTTTTTGTTACCAAAGTTAGTGTTAAGTTGATTTTTTATTATATTCTTATTAACACTTAATAAAAATTATGTTAAAATATTTGTTATTACTTGTGTTATACTAGTTAATATCTATTAGTGCAATTTTGTGTTATAATGTTTGTTTTTAAATAATAAAAAATATGAAATGTTAAATTCAGGCTTTTGTAAGTTTTGTATAATTATTAATTGTTGGTTTTAGCACCATCACTATTCATTTTAAAACCTAATTAATTGGCATCACCTAACAATCGGTTCATGTAAGCACAAACTAATATTGAGAAAAATATTTTAATTTAACATAAAAAAAACTACCAATTATATTTTTCTATTTCTAATTATTTTATTTTACATTTTCCAGTTTGTTATTTAAAACATCAGGAACATATCAAAATAAGTAAAACAGTTTGTTTCTTAAATAAAATGGGGAAAGTGCCACCAAAACTAATATACCTAGTTTGTGGTATTTTTTTTTTGTGAATTTTTGAAAACAATTGGGCGTGCCTTCAAATATTTTGTTTTCGCCTACTGCTATATTTGCCAACGACGCCTATCGGCTTACTTATTATTATTTATTTTATAATAAATATGTTTTAATATGCAATTTACTTTGTTTATTATTATAATACAAAAATGTAGAAATGATATAGAAAACAATATTACAAAAAAAAAAATATATTTTATGGAACATGTCTCGCTCCTAAATAAGTTATACAAAAATTTTCAGCTTTCTCTTGTATGTTGTTTTTAAGGTCACGCCCCTTTTTTGAAAAAAAAAACGCCTGCGGCGCTGTGAAGACCTGTACATTTTCATTTTCTTTATTTGTTCGTCGAAAACCGATATTACGAAAATATATACCCCTTTTTCGAAATTTATATCTGGCAAGCCTATGCAGAAAGGGGTTAAATTAAATTAAATAAAATTATTTTATCATCTCAAAATCTACCATTAAGTTATTAAATCACCAACTGCATTATTCGTCACAAAATTAGAGTCAACCATGCATTAAATCACAAAACAAAAATTAAATATTGAATATTACCAATCCCAACGCATAAATTAATTAGCATTAAATCACAATAAACAATTGTGTATAATTAACCCGATAAGCAAAACAAAATCTACTGTTTACTAAATAAAAAAATAAATGAATCGTTATTAAATCAACGCCAGAAATTAATTGTAATTGACTCAAAATCGAAATTTGATTATAATTAAAGCGGTATAAGACCCAATGAAATTAAATCAACGACAAAAAATCTTATCTTTCGGTCCTCCAACCACGACAATCTCCACTCCTGTCCTATAGTAGCGACTTCCTCCACAGCAGGTTCAGCAGTGAGAAGATGAATCAAAACTCCACGGACTACGACCTCGAGATAGTATTCTGGAGATTTTATCTTTTTTTCCTGCATTTAGCGGAATACTATGAATACTGTTATAACACAACAAACATTACCAAAAGAACAATAACTAATTAGCCTACATCACCTTTCTGCCAAAACGGAAAATACAACATGTTGATTAATGCGGCGTGGTCAGACACACAAAAAAAAACCAGCAGCGTGCTTTTTTTTCGGCTATGCCGATCATCGGTTCTACTACCACTAATCTCAAATACGACGTAGGTCACAATTAAGTTACTCAGTAGCACAACTATGATCCCGTCAACTGGTTGAATATTTTCAATCATTGCTGCGCTACCAAGAATGCACACTCCGACCAGACTCATTCGCAAAAAAAACAACTTTTATCGAAAGGACGGAAACGCGTCGTTCTCTAAAGTCTATGAGAGGGGGAAACGAATAAACGATTGAACATAATAAAACTTTGGAAAGATACAGATGAAAGGAGGACTTATCATGATATCCCTAATTTTGAATATTCGCGGCAGCATATACTACTTAAGTAGCATCGCTCTTTTTTACCTAATCACGATTCCCAAGATACCAACTCAGTTGGCTCCTAGCTTGAGTTTCGACTGAAGAATCTTCGCCACTTAATCTTGTACGTATTCCAACCGAGAAATTTATCACCACGGACAATATCAACGATACAATATTACGAAGACAGTTATTAGAAATTACGATGCGCGATTACGCAACAATAGTGGCTATTACTTTAAAGTGAGGACGGTTTAATATCCGTCATCGGTTCGTTGTCACTGATTCCGCTGATTCATCCGTGGTGCAACGAAGTGGTGTTTCGAAATAACCCAATGTGTGTACGAGTAACATTGTTACGACAAGCAGATTAACCTGATGAGTGACTTCTAAATTGTGTATTGCAATACTACTACTGCGATTTACCATTGCAGGAGTTACGATTCCGTACCAAGAATTTCCAGTAATTCATATTATCATGAATACTTCCAAAGGAACTAACCGATTTCTCGCCACCGTGAAAGTATTACTTATAGCTCTAACCAGAGCCCTGCAGAAGCGGATTTTTGAAAGCCCGGCCCGACAGTGAAAATTTAAAACCCGGCCCGGCCCGGCCCGACCCGGCCCGATAAAACGAAAATGTGCTGTGGGCCTGGCCCGGCTCGGAGCTGAGTATTCAAAGCCTGGCCCAGCCCGGCCCGGTTCCGAAAAAGATTGAATTAAATGAATAAAATTACTGGACTCTTGTACTCCTTACAATTCTTAAAATACATTGAATTCATGTTAATAATAATAACCCAATTTATTTTTCAGTGCACTTTGTTGCTACTTTCCAAACTATAATAAAATTAAATTAATCTAAGCCCGGCATCGGAAATCCCGGCCCAGCCCGGCTCGGCCCGGAGTGTGAAAAAATTGGCCCAGCCGGGTCAAAGCCTGGCCCATGCAGGCCTCTGGCTCTTACCATAGCCTACAATACTATCCTACTAACCCTTAGTGAGGTAGTTATTACACCCTAGGTTGAATAAATTTTATTTCTGCGACGTGCTATATAATACCCACTCACATTATTCAAGTGTATATTGAGTTGCCTATAGTTACTAAATCGAAATTTTAACGTACAACTTATTTTTTATATTATAAAAGAGAGAACAAAAAAAATTTTAAATATAAGAAAATTAAAGTTGTAGCCGGATGGAGTGACCACGGAGTTGTGGGGTTGGTGATTGGTTTCGGTGGTGTGAAACGAGCCCAACTCGGTGTATTCAACGATCAACACAGAGCAATTATGTACAGGTGTTGAATTAAGAGCGGTAGATGCACGGTGTTAAGAGCATTCCACAAAAGATGCACAATTAGGCGGAGACAGCTTGTTCCACAAAGGATGCAAGGCAAGTCTGCTGTTGTTGGTCTGCGCTGGCCTTTTTGTGGTCCTCGATGCGACCATACTAAAATGGCCAGATTCGGCATGAACAAGGGGTACAATTTGCGGGTTGTTTACTACCGATGATTAGGGATTCTATTCTCGACATAATGGTGTAGAAATTGTAATTTATGACCATATTCGAACCTTTTCTACCTGCTAGAGACGAGGTCTCGACAAGCTTCCAAAAAGATATGCCAGATGTTCCCATTCTTCACCTCTAGTACCTGCGTTCGACCTTCCCTTTAAATTTGAAAAGGAATTCGTTTAAATGAATGCTACAGAACTGAATATCCGTTCCAAACTAACATACCCTGAATAAAACTAACTCATATTTAATTCATATTACACCTACTTTTTCAATCTAAACGGCAATTATTAACTTTTACTTTTAAATGTAACAAGTATCAACGAAATTATATTTCTGTTCATTTCAGTAGCTAAACACTTCTAGTAAAATAATAATGTAAAAAAATTAACCATAAAATGAACATTAGATAAGTAATTTGTGTATAATAGAAAGCGCTACAAAACTTTTCAAATCTTAAAAAAAAATCCGATTCAAACCAACATACAATAAATTAATCTAATTCAAGTATATACATATTTTAGGGCCGAAAGACATTAGGTGACAGTCTTGTTTATTTGAAAAATATGTAAAAAATGTAATCATGACAAAAGACTGTTAATAGGGATTATGCATGTATAAATTCTAGTAATTATTACATACCGGGTGACCCAGCGATTTGTAAAAGCCCCATAACTTATTTGCTATTTGAGATATCGACTTCTAGTTTTCTTGAACTGGTACCCACACTTATTCTACATATTTTAAAAATATGTATGTTTTTGTACAGGGTGTCCCAATATACGTAACAGACCAAAGTTATGTTTTTTTAAATAAAACACCCTATATTTTATACTTTATTTTCAATCCTCTTGAGAAGCTGATAAAAATAGTATAAGATAGTATGGGTTTATTATAAACGGTTGGTTAGTTATGAGCAAATTTGTGGCAAAAACATGTACACATTGAAAACATTGCAGAAGCGTTCCTAGCAAAGATAGCATCATTATTTATACACTAAAAAATTTCCCACATCATAAAGAATAATACAGATCGGTTTTGGTTCTCTTTTATTCATAGTGCTATACAGGGTGTCAACATACGCAAAACAATGGATAACTATTTTTTTTCAAATGGAACACCCTATATAAATTGCCACCAATGTATGGCATTTTTAATAAGCTTTCCAATGATGTACAGTTTGTATAACAAAATATTAAGGATTCTTGAGATTTATCAACAGTAATATAACGAGTGCCTATGATTTTGCCGGCAATTATTAGCGGCAGGATCACGATTGCTTGTTGCGACGAAAATCGGCACGACTGCGAAGCAGGAGTGCCGATTTTCTAGAAGCAACAAGCAAGAGTGATCCAGACGCTAATAATTGCCTAGAAAAAATCAGTCACGAGTTAGATTCGAGAAGACAATTGGCCGAACAGAAAGTTCACATTTCTTAATTTGAAAAATTAAATTTAGTGACACCAAGTCTCAGACGTGTATTAATCTGCGCCACAATAATTGTAGTAAAAATGAGCTTACCAAGATTTTGAGAAATGCCCATGAATACTATTACTTATGAAAGCACTAACACTTCACCCGAAAATACAAACAGATCGAATTCAGGAGCAAACTGCTTAAAAGTCCGGCAATAACTGACGTTTTATACGTTATAGAAAATGAACCAACGCGTTGCTAGGCAATACCAACATGAGAGATTATCTGATTAGATACCACCCAGGGTTAATTGCCATGCATAACATAGAGCGTGGTCTGTTACGCATCGTAATTAGAATTTTATTGGATCATCTCATCAACGTTATTCGATTTCATTGGTTAATAAGTAAATGAGGGCAATTGTCAATAAAAACATATTTCTTTTGTCACCTTCTGCTGATTTGTGGATTTTCAGCCAAAAATATGCATTTTCAGGAAATATTATAAGAGACCAAAGTTGTAGAGCGAAAAATTTCCGATCGACATAGGTCTTTCAACTTTTAAGATAATGCGTGCATTGCCCGCCAGAGCGCGTAAAATCGTGACCGTATATGTATTTTAGCGTTTTCTTTTCAAATTTTTTATTAATAAATTGCACTATACTTTATTTTCCGCACCCTCTAGCGGAAAAACGGGAAATTATAGGGAAATTAAAATGGCCCTTATCGATTGAAAACGTTCCGCTCTACAACTCTTAATAGAAGCAATTTTTGCCAAAAATGCATAATTTTCCCTAAAAATGTATATATCAATTTTTGCGTTTTTCAATGGTTTTTGCATTTTTAGCGAAAACTATGCATTTTGGGCGGAAATTGCTTCTTTTAAGAGTTGTAGAGCGGAATATTTTCAATCGATGTAGGTCATTTAAATATTTCTATAATTACCCGTTTTTCTGCTAGAGGACGTGGAAAATAAAGTAAAGTGCAATTAATTAACAAAAAATTTGAGAAAAACGCTAAAATGCATATACGGTCACGATTTTGCGCACTCTGACGGGCAATGCACGCATTATTGGAAAAGTCGAAACACCTATATCGATCGAAAATTTTCCGCTCTACAACTTTGGTCTCTTATTACTACTACTAATTATCTTTATTATTTAGTTTTACATTATATGTTTACATTTTTATTTACAGCAATATAAATTCTAAAAGGCTATCGACCAGCGGTCTTTCTGCCAACTGCGTTGGCTATGTATTTTATTTATATATTAATGGATGGTTTTGTGTTAGGATTTAGGATTATGGGGTGGTTGGAAGTTTTATTGAGGACAAATATTGATATAGGGTAAGGTTTGGTGACTTATATTTGGGTGGGATAAGCAAATTTCGGGAGTTACACAGTTGATCAATAATTTTCATATTGTGTTCTTTATTGGCAAATCTTTCTGAGAGAGATTGGATACGCTGTTGAATTGGGTTTACGTTGGTTGTTTCGTACAGAAGGTTATTGGATGGATTATGGAGAGGATTCAAGGGATGTCGTAATTTTGTGAGGATTCTGAGTGCGGCACGTTCACCAATTTCTAGGTGATGAAGGGAATTGGAAGGGTTGGGATTAGCAAATAGTACAGCACCGTATTCCAATAGAGGGCGACAAATCATTTTATATATTTTAGTAGCCGTATTGATATTAATGCCTTTGTTTCCGTATGTCAGACTCCTAAAATACGCTGCTCGCGCTTTGATCTTAGATTTTATGGCTAGTGCGTGTTTTTTTAAAGTAAATTTGGCATCGATGGTAATTCCAAGGTAGTTGCAGGATGGTTTGGATGGAACTGCTATGCCGTTGATGGATATGCTGTATGGAATTTGTGGGATTTTATGATATGGGATTAGGAGTTGTGACTTGGTAGGATTGATTTTAATACGCCATCTAGAGAACCATTTTTGTATGGATTGAAGAAGTATTTGGAGTTGGTCAAGGGTTTTTGGGATGGACGTGGAGTGAGAAACCAGGGCAGTATCATCTGCAAATTGCAACATATAGGACGGGGTTAAAGTATTTAGGATTGGGATGGTACATATCATGGCAAAATATATTGTAGAGGATTGGTGATAAAGGAGAGCCTTGGGGTACACCCTGTTCAGGGATGAAGGCCTGTGAAAATATTTCACGTATTTTGACTTTAAGACTTCTGCCAAAGAGGAATTTATGGATAAGGATTATTAGATGTTTTGGGAAATTAAGGAGATTGCATTTGTACAGCAGACCCCGATGCCAAACAGAATCAAATGGTTTTTTGATGTCCAGAAACATAACTGCGGATTTTTGGCCTTCGAGGTGTGCTGTCTGACAATTGGATGTAAGGATGGTGATGGGTAAAGTTGTGGATTTTTTAGGAAGGAAACCAAATTGGTATACAGGTATTTGTTCGGACACGTGTGCTAGGATTTTTTGTTTGAGTAATGCTTCAAATAGCTTTCCAAGGACAGGTAAGAGAGTTATGGGTCTATAGCTTGGGAGTAGTAAGGGATCGTTGCCAGGTTTTGGGATGCAGGTGATAATGCCAGACTTCCATTCTGGTGGAAAATATTGGGTGGTGTAATTAAAGTTAAAGATTTTGAGGATGTAGGAATGGATGTTGCATGGAAGCAGTTTTAGTACTCGTCTGTGGATTTTGTCATGTCCGGGTGCTGTATTTTTACCTTTCGTCAGTAAGTCAAAGTATGCTGTCTCTTCAAGAACGTCGTTTGGAGGGGGAATGCTTGAGGTCATGTCGTAGTTGTCATACCAGTCGTTCACGTTGTCATACATGTTTTTGTCAAATTCATTGTCATGTGTCTCACAGTAGATGTTTTTAAAATAATTGGCAAATTCTTCTGCTATGTCTTTGTCGTCAGTCAAAATTTTGTCGTTTTGTAAGTTGTGGATCTTATAAAGTTGTTGATTTTGTTGATATTTAGATTTTTTTATTTCTGTCCAGAATTGCTTGCCTTCGAGGCAGTTTATGTTATTGCAAGCTTCGAGCCATTTATGTTGCTTGTATTCAAGGATGAGTTTATGTATATCCTTGCTAAGTTTATTAAATTTTTGTTTTAACTGTGTGTCTTCTGTCTTATGTCTCTATATAACTGTCTTTTGTATTTTAAAAGTCGTAGTATGTATCTTGGAAGTGGATATTTGTATTGTTGTCTGGATAATTTAGGTGTGTTATTTTCAACGGAACGGGATAATGTTTGGTTAAATTGGGAAATGGTATGTTCGGATATTTCAGGATGGAGGTTGATAAATTCGGATATATCGGATGAAATTTGGTCTATATTGGCTTCTCTAAAATTAAAAATGTAATCAGGGATGGTTGAAATGGGGGAATTTTGGATATTTAACTGGAATTGAATGGATAGATGATCTGAACAAAGGTCTGGGATAAGCTCGACTGAATGTATGAGATGTCTGATGTTACTTGTGCATAGCATGATATCGGGAGTGCTTGACTGGTTATCATTCATAATGAAAGTGGGTGGAGTAGTTATTTTGATAAAATTAGAGTTTGTTATAAATGATGATACATGCCGTGATTTTTGCTTATTTATATTAAAATCGCCTATAATTATTGCATTATCATAGAGATACGCTTTTGTAAAAATCGAGTCTTCTATTTGGGACGTAGGATGGACATATACTAGGAATAGATGAATTTCGTAATTTGGAAAGGGTAGTACACAGTGGACACATTCATTTAATGGATTATTGATTTTTGGAGGATTTGCTTTCTTGATTTTAATTTTGGGGTGCGCAGCAATTATTGAGCCTCCTCTTATATTGTGATTATGTTTGCACGCAGGGATTTGGATGGAGGACCAGTTTTGAAATTGAAATGGTTTTTGAGATTTGGTTTCTACTAACAGATTGACATGGATTGGGTTGTTGGAAAGGTAGTGTGACAGTAAAAGGGATTTATTTGCAAGAGAATTAATGTTGGTATATAAAAAACCCGCATTAGCCATTTCTATTTACCGTTGCGTGGCGCGTATGGACTCCATCTACTGGACTTACGGGGTGATTAATGTGGGGAAAGTCAAGGTCGAACATCACAATAAACATTCGGTTACCTGAGAACGAAACGTGTGGATCGATGCGGTATGAGTTCATGAATCTATTCCTAAGCTTGACGATCAACTGTGCGTGGAGAATTTATTTCTGTGGAGTAAGTATCAAGAATAAAGTCATGGAGGGTAATTGGTTGGTGAACTCGAGATGTTTTTGTTAGTTGGGGATCAATTTCAGAAGTTTTTTTATTGCTTATATGAATTTGTACATTTGGAATTCCTTCCAGTGGTTCCATTGGTCTCTCCGGGCATTTTACGGACCATGCTCCATGTTCAGTGCTTCCGCAGGTTTTGCACTTCGGTGGCAACGTGGTTTTACAGGTGTGGGTGGAGTGTGGGCCTGTGCATTTTGCGCATGTTGTATTCTCAGTGCATTTTTCCGTGACGTGGTTGTATTTATTACACTTGGCACTTGGTAATGGGATAGGTTGCGGGGGGCTACTTTCCTCGACCGGGTATATTTTACACATAAATCGGATTTTTTCGTGAATTAGTTTGGAGTACGATTTATAGGATGAAGTAATGATCCTTATAATGCGCGTCTTCATATTTGTTGATTTCGCAATTATTCTGCGGCAATATCGGTGCTCAATTCCGAGTGATTTTAAATGTTCGCTGATCGTGGCGTCTTCTATTTCGGGTTCAACACTTCGTATAACGCAGCAATACGACTGCGCCGAAGGCGTGTTCCTCTTCTGTGGTGCGTCTGCTCTGTGCTGCCCGAAATTTGTGATGGTTTTTCTGGCGATTAATGTTTTAAGGTCGTTTTCAGTGGATGATTTATCGGATTTCACAATAAATCCAGCCTTTGTTTTAATAATCATGGCGTTTGTGTCGAAGTTATTATTATTCCAAATTGTAGCCAATTGGATTCGTGTTAATTCAACGGCGGTGGTTACATTAAAGTTGTTTTATATTGTTTTGTTATGTTGGTGGGTGGTGTGGTGGTGTTTTGTAAGTGCGTAGCTGATGTGGAATTTTTTGGTTGTGGAGTGGTGTTTTTTTGTTTAGTATTGGTGGACGTTTGTGCGTGTGTGGAGCGTGTTGCACTCACCTCACTTGCAGTGGATTGTTCCGCCAATGAATCGTTTGATGGTTTTTTTGGTTTTTTTGGC
The DNA here is from genome assembly GCA_910593695.2 of Ocypus olens. Taxonomy (NCBI): domain Eukaryota; kingdom Metazoa; phylum Arthropoda; class Insecta; order Coleoptera; family Staphylinidae; genus Ocypus; species Ocypus olens. The sequence continues at coordinate 20,676,931 of OU343052.1, read as the reverse complement.
CGTCCTCGTTTTCTTTTTGGCTTTTTAAACTCCGTCTCCGATTCCGATGAAGCGTCCATCTCCTCCATGGACTTCAAGTTACTTTGAATACAGGTATAATCTTTTTAAAATTCGCTAGCTTAGTAACACGTGTTTACACCACTGTGTTCCGCTCGGGAATGGTCTCTTATTATTTTTTCAGAAAATGCATAGTTTTGGCTGAAAATTTAAAAATGAGCAGGAGGTGACAATAGAAAAATGTTTTTTGGATAAATCTCAAGAATCCGTAATATTTCATTATACAAATTGTACATCATTGGAAAGCTTATTAAAAATTTCATGCATTGGTGGCAAGATATATAGGGTGTTCCATTTGAAAAAAAATAGTTATCCACTATTTTGCGTATGTTGACACCCTGTATAGCAGTATGAACAAAAAAGAACCAAAGCCGATTTGTATTATTCTTCATGATGTGGAAAATTCTTTAGTATATAAAAACGACGCTAGCATTGCTAGGAGCGCTTCTGCAACTTTTTCAATGTGTCCTTGTTTTTGCCACAAATTTGCCCATAACTAACCAATCGTCCATAATAGACTCATACTGTCTTATACTATTTTTATCAGCTTCTCAAGAGGATTGAAAATAAAGTATAAAATATAGGGTGTTCCATTTAAAAAAAACATAACTTTGGTCTGTTATGTATATTGGGACACCCTGTACAAAAACATACATATTTTTAAAATATGTAGAATAAGTGTCGGTACCAGTTCAAGAAAACTAGAAGTCGATATCTCAAATAGCAAATAAGTTATGGGGATTTTACAGATCCCTGGGTCACCCGGTACATTTTATTTGTCCAATACCATTTTCATTTGTAAAATTAAAAACAGACGTGTTCGAGGATTTTCTTATTTTTACACAGGTAGCACATATTTCAAAGTAATAATATTTATTACTTGATAACAAAATTGATATGTATTATGTGTTTTAAGTACATTTAAAAAGTAAAATCATTTTGGTTTTTGAATGTGCAGCAGTTTTCAGTCGACTTATGAATTTCTGAAAATGTATTTTCTTCAATGTCTAACTCTCGAACGCAAAAATTAAAATTAATATGAATCGCGGGAAAAAAATTCTACAAAAATTTAAATCACTTTACATGACGTCAATCTTTCAAAATTATTTTGGTTTTTGAATATGCAGCAATTTTCAGTAGACTCATGAATTTTTGAAAATGTATTTTTTTCAATGACGCAAACTCTAATGCAACATTAATATGAAACGCAGGGATAAAATACTACAAAAATTCAATTCACTTCACAAGACGTCGATCTTTCAAAATAATTTGGGCTTTTGAATCTGCAGCAATTTTCAGTCGAGTTACGAATTTTTGAAAAAATAATTTTTCAATGACGAACATTCGAGAAAAAAAAAAGTTGAATATGAAACGAATTTTTACAGCACCCTGTAACTTTATTAATAATTAACATATTTTTTGTATTACACAGTTTCACTAGTGCGTAATTACTTTATAACTAGAGTTATGTACTGTACTTTATCTACAACTATACCTCTATTGGCTTAAAATAAGGATAACTTGTAATGCTGTACTTTTATGTGCATTAATTATCAAAGTTAAAATAAAAATAATTGACAATTTAATTTTCATATATAATATCCCTAATGCGTCAAATATTACAATCATTAAAAGCAAAAGTATTCTCTTTCTTAATTATTTCATCTTCATCTTGGGGCGATCAACCAGATCGACATGAATGCACGGCTTATTATAATACACCCCAAAAAAAGGGCTCACTACCTGATTGGACCAAAAATTTAAAATTCGATCCGGTGGGCACGTTCCCGCAAGTTTGACATTTTCACGACCGTCTGGTGATTATTACCAACCGCAATAAACCCAAAGGCCATGCCGCCTACTCTGGACATTTTTAGCGGCTCCTTCCTCGATCCTTCACAAGTGGTGCGTGGGGGTGCGTAGTGAGTAGGGACGAGCGTAGGGCGCGCGTGGGGTGGTGATGGTGGCGCAACCGGAGAGCGGTCAAGAACCAAGAAGGGTGGTTGCTACAGGCTCCCCCTCAGGTCTGATGAGACGTCTCGGCCATTTGTCCTGGATCGAGTCGTGGACGTCCTCTTTTTTGGAGTGGCCGGAGCGGTGATACGAGTATAGGAGCGTCGGGATCCGCTTGATAGAGTGTCAAGGCTGAGGCGTGGTATTTCTCTACCAAAAGTCAAGTAGGCTGCCGAGAATCCGGTCGTCCGACATCGATTGGAATTTAGGGAGAAGTGGATAGTAGGGATAGTCATGGAGGTAGTGTCACTTTTAATAAAGTAATTTTATGCACGCTAGATTTTATACCACTGGTAGTTCCTATTTTGTTCATAAGGTATCCGACCGTCGGACCCTCCACTAGCAGTGGGTAGAGTTATGGTAGGCTGCAGAACTTGTCAAGAAAAGTTTTCCGATTAGTTATTTTATGCACGCTGAGAATTGTTGAAGTAAATATTTACTAACTACCATATGTATAAAAATTATTTAGATAAAGGATGGCTTTGTATTTCGGAACGTACGTTGCAGGTTTGATACGTCGCATCACATCTTCGCCACCAGTTGTTCAAAGTAATTAATTGACATAAAGTCAACAACGTGCTGAACTAATCTAAGACCGTGATTTTGTTTATCATGGCCATGCCTTATCTAAATAATTTTTATACATATGATATAATGAAGTCATAGTATGCAGGTTGGAATTCATTCAGTTGACGGTTTGTGGTTCACATAACATGAAAATAATTATGTTTGTAGTTTATTCGACATGACACTATTCGTCAGTCGGCATCAGAGTGATGGAAAGTCAGCTGGACCACAAAAGATGCTACGCGCTCAATGCTGCTCTTTACTTCGGAGACCCAACTGACGGTCTTTCCACTATTCTGGTGACGTCTGACGATTATTTTCATGTAATGTGAACCACAAACCGTCACCTGAATGAATTCCAAACTGAATACTATGACTTCTCACAGTTTACCGCGTAACTGACGGACATTCCACCCCCAGACAAGGGTCTGACGAGTTTTTTTTTAATGAATTATAGTTAGGAAATATTTACCTCGACAATTTTCAGCGTGCATAAAATAACTTTTCGGAAAACCTTTCTTGACAAGTTCTGCAGCCTACCCTACCATAACTCTACCCACCGCTAGTGGAGGGTCTGACGGTCGGATACCTTATGAACAAAATAGGAACTACCAGTGGTATAAAATCCAGCGTGCATAAAATTACTTGATTAAAAGTGACACCACGTCCCGAACTAGGAGTTTATCTGGCTATTGGCCGAGATACGAGCCTAGCTGGATAGCTAGTTGAACCAAAGAGGATTATATAAAGAGTGGCAATGTAATGGACTGAATATGAAACCGAGTTTTCGATCCGATGATATATCTGTTTCAATCATTCTTCTCCGTCGCTCAATCCGTGATTGGCAAAATAATGGGAGAGATAACACCCCGCTGATGATTGGCAGTGAAACCATCCCCTCCCGTGGACGTAAGACAGATATGAAATTAGTCCACCAATAACAGTCGGAGCGACAGACATGGAATTACTATCAATCCTTCCCTCTCTGTTCTTAGTTAGTACCGAATCCAGAAACTAGAGGCTCGGTTCTAAAACTGGATCCAAAATCAGTCCATTACATTTATATAATCCTCTTTGGTTGAACTTTCAAGTCCTGGGTTTTCCTCTCGACCATGTTGGCGGCGGGGTGGTAGATAGGCGTGCCGTTATTGCTGAAGATTCGTCTGGGTAGTACGAAACGGAGACAGACTTCGTGCACTAGGGTCTACGCGCAGAAGTCTGCGGTAGCGGCTGTGAAGGCGAATAGATCAACCCAGTAAAAAGCGGTATACACAATGATGTCCTTTCGTCCTTAGGTCCTGGTGGGAGCGGTCCAAAAAGATCGATGGCTAAGACCTCAAATCGCCTTTACAAGACGGGGGTTTGGAGTGATCCGGTGGGTCTTACGTGACTGGGTTTATATTTCTGGCACTCTTCGCAGGTTTTTATGTAGGCGGTGACGTCTTTTCTCATCCCTGACCAAAAGAATCGTTTCATTTTATATAGGGCGAGTTCAATTCTATAATATCCGGCGGTAGGATGATCGTGTTTTCAGCAGTGATTTTCGGTCTTCGGAGGGGACGACATATTGTGCTTTTTCGGAGTCGGCATCTGGAGAGTAACGATATAGTATTCCTTGAGGCACAAGATATCCGCTGCCCGTCCATTGGGTCGTTTCTTCGGGGTGGTTTCATTCAAAACAGTTCCAGATCTATTTGGGTCTTTGCACTGGGATGCTCGAAGTTCATCTGGAGTTTTTGTAAATAGGTCCACAGTAATGATGCAGAGGTCACCGGTTTCGATAGTACCCTCTGGCTGTGGGTACCGTGACAGCGTGTCTGCTAGCACTTTTGCCTTCCCTGAGGTGTATTTAATTTGTAGGATATAAGGTTGCAACTGGAGAGCTCATCTAGCTAATCATCCATTTGGTGACTTTAAGGATCAACCATTTTAAGGGTCGGTGATCAGTGAAGGTGATGCAAGGAAATCCATCTATATATCCTAGAAACTCTTGTATCGCCCAGATTACTGCGAGGGCCTCTCTTTTAGTTGTGGAGTACGGCTTACGAATTCTACGGATCGTTCATCGCTTCCCTCCCCCTGGAGTAAAGCAGCGTACAGCGAACGAGCTAGCATCGGTGCGTAGCACGAAAGGTTTCTTATGATCGGCTTGTAAGATCGGAGCGGTGGTTAGCAGGGCCTTCAATTTCTGCATAGCGGCTTCTTGCTCAAGTCTCCATTACCAGATAGCCTTCTTTTTCGTAAGATTTGTTAGGGGTTGCGAGATCGCAAAGAAGTCCTTAATGAAGCGCCTATACCAGCTGTAGGTTTGCAAGAAGGACACGAGTTATTTCAGGTTTACCGGGGAAAGTCTCTGGATGATGGCAGATACTTTTTGCGGAACTGTTCCTATCCAGTTGGTGGATATTATGTGTCCAAGGTATTTGACGGAGTTACATCCAAAGTGACAATTGTCTCGGCGGAGTTTGAGGTTGAACAGCCTGAGTCGTGCAAAAATATCCTGAAGTTCCTTCTGGTGGGATTCTATGTTTCTGGATAGCACTAGAATGTCGTCTAGATATGCGTACGCTTTTATATCTTTCAATCCGTTGAGGAATCTATCCATAAGTTTTTAAAATGTGGCGGGAGAGTTGCGTAATCCAACGTAAGCATGTGTATTGGTACGTGCCAAACGGTGCAGTAAGACACATTTTGTCTTGATCCTCCATTTTGACAAGAATTTGATGATATCTGGCTCTCAAGTCGAGGGTAGTGATGACAGTAGGTTTACCTGTCGCGTAAATGGGGTCGTCGATCCACGGTAATGGGTAAGTGGCCGGAGTCATTTAGCCGGCGGTAATCGATGCATACCCGGTGTTCTTCAGAGGGTTTCTGTAAAAGTACGACCGGTGAAGCCCACGCACTCTCGCATTCTACAATGATTCCGGTATTTTGTAATTCCTTGAGTTTTTGTCTGAGGATCTTCTTCTTCGGTGGCGTTATCGGCGGTATTCTCGTTTCTATGTGGGTTCTGCGAAACTGGTGGCGGGACCTAGTGGAATGAATAGGTAAGTGTTTTGTGCTAACAGATGGTTTATTCCCGTTCTGGTCTTCATTCAGCGTTAGTGCTTTATCAGGGAGAAGGAGCAGCTCTTCAGTGGTTAGCTAAAATAATTCTAACTCAGCCGCCAGATTCCAGCGAACAGACTACTACACAGTGGGCCGAGAGACCCGGAAAAGTAACCAAAAGTCCGTCTTAACATAATTTTGATTTGAATTGTACAATTACGTACTAATACAACGTTTTTGAGGTCGCTGATTCAGGGCCGATCCTAGACCCTTGGCCGCCGGCGTGCAAATGATAGGTTTGCCGCCCCCTCACGTGCAGTAAAACATTTCTTTGGGGCGGGGGGCTTTTATTTTTCAATTCGAAAAATCCTCTGTTATAATAATAATATTTATTTCCCAACAGACAAATACCCTCTTACTGGAAAAAATTGAGCGATTAGTTAACGAAAATAACCAACTTCGCGAAGAAGCTAAGAAGTCCCGCCAAAAGGAGGTAAATAAACATGAAGTGTCCACCATACTGAAGTCAGCGCCGACATCTAAGGAGTCAGTGGCACCTCCAATAAATAGCAACGATGCAGAGCAGCTGTGCAGTGTAAACAATCATCGTAACCTCAAACGAGCGGAGAACAAGCACGACGGGAAGAAGACTCCGAATGCCACGAACACCGTTCCACTGGAGACACCGGAATTCACCAAGGTAATTAACAAAAGAAGACGGAAGCCCTCCACTAAACATCTTGTTGTTGGAACTGGCGATGGCACCATACAATCGAAGCTACAAGCGGAACCCAAGAAAACATGGTTATTCTTGAAACGTGTAAGGAATAACGTTACTGAAGATGAATTAAAGGAACACGTCCAACTAATTGTCGGTAATAATAACTTTGTGTGTGAGAAAATCACTATTAACTCATCATACTCGGCGTTTAAATAGGGGCTGATTTCAAACACCATGAACAATTAATTAACCCATCAAACTGGCCCGACGGAATAATATTAAATCGTTATATTTTTAGACGGGCTAGGCAACCTCAGAAACAAAGTTAGTTGTGAACGTTTAAAAAATGACAGCAAAATAGAGTTATTTTTCCTTAATATCCAGTGCCTGCGCAATAAAATTAATCAGATTGAGGCACTGCTGAATGAGCACAATTCGCTCCAATGTCTATGCTTTAGTGAACATTGGTTAAATGAATGCGAAATATCAGTCCTGCGACTCGATAATTTCAGTGTAAGCTCCCATTTCTCTCGGAAACAACACATTCACGGGGGGGTAGTACAATTAACTAAACATAATATTCGGAGTAAATCATTAGATAATCTTAATAGCTTATCGGTTGAGATGCACTGTGAAATAGCAGCGTGTTCTCTTCCAGATTACAATCTTGTTATCGTTACTATATATCGCTCCCCTGCCGGAGACTTTAGTGAGTTTTTAATAATTCTAGCTCTGTTGCTTGATAGACTGAATCTTTCAAAACATGTTCTTGTTGGAGGTGACTTCAATGTGAGATTTAATACAGATGATAACAGGGTGGCCGCTTTGTGCGGTCTATTTGAATCTTACGGCCTTGCAAGTAGAGTTAACTTCAGCACACGCAATACAAACTGCTTAGATAACATATTTACAAATATACCCTATAATAATATTAAAGTTGAGCCTTTTGACGCTGCACTAAGCGACCACATTGGAATCAGCGTAAATATCTGCGAACTAGAGAATTCTAAACCAAACTCATACACTCGTAAAATGAGACCTCTAACTGAACGGGGTCGTTTTCAATTTTTTACACTGCTGGACAAAACGGACTAGTCTTTCATAAACAATTATGACGAAAATGTTGCCCTCAAATTCAAAAAGTTTATGGACATCATACAACAGCATCTGTATAAATCATTTCCCGAAAAAATAATGAAGTACGACACCGGTAAGCACAATATTCAGTGGTATACAAATGATTTCAAAATCATGCGCGAAACCTTATGCTTATTAAAGGAAGCTAGCGACAAACATCCTGACATGATCCACCAGTATAAATCATTCAAACATAATTATAATAAAGCTCTAAGTGAAGCAAAAAGAAAAGCGTACACAAATCACATAAGAAATTCTGGAAATAATCCCAGAGCAATGTGGTCTCTAGTTAATGTCAAACAAAACCCCAATTATGATAGGGACTGTGACATTGATGCAAATGATTTTAATACATTCTTTTCAGGTATTGCTGACACCCTGATAAGCACATTACCAAATTTAACAGCAAAACCTAGTAATTTAATAGCTAAGATGAATTTAAAAACGGATGATAATTACTTTGTGTTCACAGAAGTTAGTGAAGTTGTTGTTCGCATCGCGGTGCGAAATCTGAAAACCTCAAGTAGTCGCGATATATACGGAATGAGCACGCGTCTTTTAAAGAGTGTAATTAATAACATCATTACACCTTTAACTAAATTAATAAACTTGTGTATAACAAATTCAATATTTCCAGATTGCCTCCAACACGCATTAGTAATTCCTTTACACAAAAAGGGAAGCTTGTCCGATGTAAACAATTTCAGACCGATATCGCTACTACCAATAATATCAAAAGTTTTGGAAAAGATACTTTTCGATCAAATAGTTGTCTTTTTGGATATGCACGAAGCTATTAATCCTTATCAATTTGGCTTCCGAAGAAGTAAATCAACACGAGACGCAATCATCGCATTTACGCAAAAGATTTATGAAGGCTTCGAAGCCGGAAAACATTCAGTAGCTACTTTCATGGACCTTAGTAAGGCGTTTGATTGCATTTCGCATGAGTTACTTCTGCAAAAGTTATACTATCATAATTTTCACGCAAAGAGTTGTCGAATCTTGCAATCCTATTTAAGCAATCGGCGTCAAAGGGTTATATTTAAGAATGTTTCATCGCAGGATAATAAAATTAATCACGGGGTACCTCAAGGATCAATTATTGGCCCTTTGTTGTTCCTCCTTTACATAAATGACCTTCCTTCTCAACTATGTAATTCGTCCATAACCTTATTTGCGGATGACACCACAATTTTGGATTCCGCAGTCAAGGTGGACGATGCGGTTATCAAGAATGCGGCTGCTATTGACATAGCATCCGAATGGTTCACATCAAATATGCTCTGTGTAAATCCGGATAAATCGAATAAAATCATATTCTCATTAAAGCCAAACAAACAGGATAATCGTGTTAAATTCCTAGGAGTAACTATCGATTCCAAACTGTCCTGGCGTAAGCACGAGGAAGCTGTCTCTAAAAAAATAAATCGTAGCATATATCTTTTAAGAACATTAAAACCCTTACTACCTGCTGAATCTACTAGGTCAGTTTATTTTGCATTATGTCAGAGCCATTTAACTTATGCAATTATGACATGGGGACATACCTGCGTATTAGTTTAACTGTTTCGACTTCAGAGAAGAGCAATCAGAGTCCTTGACTCCGTAAACTACAGGGATGATTGTCAGGATTCTTTCAAGAAATTGAAAATCTTGACATTACCCTGTATTTTCATTTTAGAGTGCCTTTTATATGTTCATGGAAATCAGGATTTGTATACCACTCATAATCAAACTCATGGCTATGAGACACGGATCGCTGGTTGTATACAACCTAAGTACACTCGACTATCTAAGGCGAAAAATGGTGTCACCTATTACGGGCCTAAGTTCTTTAACGCACTACCAACATCTGTGAAATCTCTCAATGTAAGTCGCTTCAAAACAACCATTAAAGGCTATCTAATTTAGCAAGCTTTCTATAGCATAGATGCTTGTCTGTCGAGCAACTTTGCTGGTATTACAAACTCATATTCATAATTTTATCTTTTATGAATTTTGGGTTCCGAATTTTAAAATTTTAGATTTTAAATTTTAGATTTTACACTTGTGTTTTAGATTTTAAATTTCCATTTTAGCATTTAAATGCGCTCTAGTTGCTAATATTTTTTAATATTTTTAATTGTTTATTTTCATTCATTATGTTTTAATATGGATGTTATGTATACTTTAACTTTTTCTCCCCAATCAGTGCATACTTCTCTTTTTTGTCGTTTGCTCTTTAAATTCATTTATATTGAATACATTATACTTTATTAGCATTGTATTCATATAAATATTATTATATACAGCCCAGGCTGTAGTTCTTTTCTGACTTATGTAAACTTATGGTAATGGCATTAATAAATTATTATTATTATTATTATTATTATTATTATTATTATATCCAATTACAAGGAAATGTAACATTATTTAGGACATTAATTAACAAAAATTAAATTATAAAAGATAAGTGATATTTTTTTAAGTTTTAAAGCAGAAAAATATCATGTCAGAGCGTATACACATATTTCAAATTTGAAATATGATTTTTCTGGATTGAAAGGAGAAATGACTTAAGAATATGCAAGTAATCCGGGACTGCCAGATGTATTTTTGCATTGTACAATGCTGAGTACAATGCTGAATACATTGCCAGAGGAGTATTTTTCTTTTAAATCCAGTTGGATGCTGTGGGAAAAAGTGATAGAACGGTGGATAGCTTAATCAATCAACTATGTCCGTATAAATGGGCTTTACGGACCAAGGGAGCTGGATTCACCAAGCAGGAAACTCTCACCTGCAATAATCGAAGAAGTCATCACTGCATCGAAGTTCAGTCGATGCGAAGAAAAAGAAAAAAAAACAACTGATATCCAACCACTGCTGGAAGCCGAATCACATGGTTAAAGTGTGCAGGAAATGAATTACTGATGGCCGTCTTCCGAAGCCTAGTAAACCGGAGTCCGACACAAATATGATACTCATCACTGTTAGCTCAACTGAAACACAAACTCAGTCGTCGAGATGCAGGGATGATAATGGCGTGACAAGCCATATTGCTTTAAAACGTTCGAGTCTTTTTCAACACACAGTGACCACAGCAAATGGTGAGAAAATCGAAGCTATCGGAATACGTGAAGTAGAAGTTGGGGCAACAATTCAAGGAAAATGGTACAAAATTATGGGAGTCTTCAAATGAAAAGGTACAAAACGACACTGTGGGTATAAGTGAAGACTTTATTAAAAGTATACAAAATATGCCGTAGCACAACGATCCGACGGATTCCTTGTCCCCAAAGTTGCTGTGGCCGTGACGAGATCCAGTCCTGCACAGCATCCTTAAGTTCGCGGTCCGAGTCAAAGAGCTTCCCTTTCAGACGTTTTTTCAGGGGACTAAACTCATGGAACTCGCAGGGCGACATGAACGGGCTGTAGGGCGGATGGTCAAGTTGTTCCTACTGAACTTGATCAGTTCCGCGTGTGTAACCCTGGAGACGTGTGGACGCGCGTTATCATGAAGCAGAATCACACCCTCCGTGAGCAGCCCCTATCTTTTTTTCTTGATAGACCTGCATAGGCTTCAGAGTGTCTTACAGTATACATCGGAGTTAATGGTTCTTCTGTGCTGAAGGAATTCAACAAGTAGTGGACCGTGGACGTCGAAAAAGACGGTGAGCAACACCCTGCCTACTGACGTCACGGCTTTGAACTTTTAAGGGGAGGTGACGACGCATGCTGTCCCACCTTGTCTCTGGCTCATAGTGATGGCACCAGCTCTCATCACCTGTGACGATTCGCTTCAGGAAAGTGGGGTCTTCATGAAACCGAAACTTTGTTGAAGTGCTAGCCAAATACGCAGTTCCTTTTACTGGTGCACGCGCGGAACTGACCAAGTTCAAGTGGGAACATCTTGACCATCCGCTCTACAGCCTGGACATGTCGTCCTGTGATTTTCATGAGTTTGGTTCCCTGAAAACATCTGAAAGGGAAGCGCTTCGACTCGGACGACAAACTTAAGGATACTGTGCAGGACTGGGTCTTGTCACGGACACAGGAACTTTGAGAACAAGGAATCCTTCGGCTCGTTAATCAATGAGATCGTTGTGCTACGGTCTAAGTGTATACTTTTAATAAAGTCTTCAGTTATATCCACAGTCTCGTTTCGTACATTTTCATTTGAACACTCCTGATACCTTGGCTGATGTTTGGTGTGTACCCCGAATCAAGAGGAATCTGTTCACCGTGCTTACAGTTCAGTATAAATACTTGGTCAGGCAATTTATCTTATCAACTGAAGTCTGCAACTTCCTAGTCGACACTTAGAGGGAACTCGTCATGGAGGACTGTTCAAGTTGGTCGTGAAAAGTTGAACCCTATCAAATGAGGGCAATTCAGTGAGTAAGGGAAGCCTGTTGCAGTTGTGCCATGAACGATTCGTCAGGTGAAGTCTATAACTTCTTAGTGAATAATTGGAGGGAGTTCGTCATGGAGGACTCTTCAAGTTGGCCGTGAGAAGTTTGAACCTTATCAAATGAGCTCAATACAGTGACCAAGGGTTGTGCTATGAACGATTCGGACATCAGAACACGCGCCATGTGAAATCCCTACTGAGCAGAGAGTTTGACATGAACGTAGAAATGCATAGTGAACTGTGCGAAGAGAGAGCGAATTAACAAGGATGTCTGCGGTCCATTTCAAGAATCGAGGTCTGGATATCGATATTTTGTGCTTTTCAATGACGATTACACAACATTCAAGACAGTTTATTTTCTACGGGAAAAGGAAAAATCAGAAGTTGCTGAAAAACTGAGCCAGTTCCTAGCTGAGGCAGAAACAGTCGGGAGTTGCTGCGTGATAATGGCAGAGAGTTCGACAACAAACAGATCAGGACCAGTCTACACAAGACAGGTATTGTTCAATGCCCTACACTCCGGAACAGAACGGCTACAGTGAGAGGGAATCGTACGATGGTGGAATCTGCTAAAGCAACTGCTCAGGCACTTTGGGCTGAGATGATACAAACATAAACATCACCTTTTGAGCTGTGGTATGGTAGGAAACCAGGTTTGAAACATTCAAATTGCTGAATTTATGTATATTCATATCGAAGGAGCCAAGGACGAGAAGAAATCCGAAAGCCATTAAAAGAATCCTCATCGGCTATGATAATGACGACGGATACAGGATCCATAGTGAAGAGGACAACAAGTTCTTTAGATTCAAGGACGTCATCGAAGAAAAATTGTTGGAAAAAGGGGTTAACATACCCCTAGAAAGCAACGAAGTTGAAGAGACGAAGCCCACTGACCTTAACGATTTAAAAAGATGAGGAAATATAATTTTGGAAACTCAACGACAGTGACAGTTATAGTGATTGGACAATTTTAGAAATGCCGGAAGCCAATGAAGAATAGATAGCTTTTAGGCTACGCGGAAACTATGCAACCGAGTGGTTCTTACAGCTCCACAGAAATTCCAGGATTATGTGATGCTCACATGACGACCTTCGAGGAACCAGACACCTACAACGACGCCACAAAGTAAAAACAAACGAAGATAGATCGATTGGCAAATTCAAGGCCAGATTGGTGATGAAAGGTTTTTCGCAAAGAAGAGTAGATCATAATCAAACCTGCAGTTTAGTGGCGAGAACATCGACTATTCGAACGCTACTCAGTGTTGAACTAAATTCTAAAACAATTCTTTTCGCGATTTTTTATGCTAATTTATCAATTACATGTTTTACCGATCTCATTTATGATAGAAATTATGGCTAAATTAGCAAATCGCAAAATATTCTTAGACTAAAACTGAAATTTGGAAAACTAAGAACTAAGTCTTGGCTAATTAAATGGTTTAAAATTTCTAATGGTTTTAGTTGGGAATGATTAGACAATAGTTACAAACCTTTTAGGAGTTCAATTTCTTCTAAATCTTTTGTCAATTTTCCGTTTTCGGTTACCTGTAATTTAATATCTAAATCCATACAACATTTTCTTAGAAATTCGGACTCTCCAGAATGAAATACTAGCAAAAATTTAAACAAGGAGCATCAATTTTCTAACGGTTTAGAACGTTTGGATATCAAATTAATAGCGATGTCCAATATTTCTAAATAAAAGTGAATTCTAAATTTATCTTAAACCAATGTTATTATCTAGTAGTACTAGTAATAACATGCAAATTTCTTTTGTAGCATTCAATATCCGTGCCGAGTGGCACTAGCCAGGGAAGTAGTTGTTTCAATAAGTTATTTGTTTATAGTCTCAGTAAGACTTAATTTTTGCTTGCAGATTAACGAACAGGTTGAATATTCATATATTCAGGCTACATTTTGTTTTATTGTATTTATCTAATGCTTTCTACAACAAGTAAGGTTATTCCCAATTTTTTTCTAAATTTTTCCCTAGGATCCAAAACACTTTCATTGCATGACTCATAATTGGACATCTGCGGTTTTTTCTTATACGAACCTCAGATGAAGATAATGCTTCTTTAGCAAAATGATTACCCGGTTAGAAATCGGATACACTTTAGGCAGGGTCCAGGCGACCAGCCGCTATTTCGGCGACTAAATTTTACAAATTGCGGACGGTTTCGCCGCCCCCTTAAGCGCCGCCCGCGTGCCAGGCACGCTCTAGCCCCCCGGTAGGATCGACCCTGCGCTTATTATAAATATGGGGTTAAAATTATGAAAGTTAAAATACCAGATTCAAAATGTCGACAAAAAATTGACATCATTTAAAAAAAATACTGTCATTTTATTCGGTTCGTAAAACTGAAGTTTTTTCCCATTTAATCGTCTCTCTATCTCCGCTAGTTTCTGAGATATACTAAACATCGAAAAAACTCACCCTGTATATCTTCATGAAATTTAGTATAGCGTTTTTCGGAGTAAGTGCGTCAACGAGTGGACATTTAATAAAAATTCCATTTCCGGTCTAACCTTAACTTTTCTATTTCGAATGGAACACCATGTATATTTTTGCATAATTTAATACGACCGTACCCTGTTGCCAGATGCGGATTGTCACTTTGAACGGCGAAGACCTATTCCTTATTAGTGATTTATTAACACTTAGACTAATTCTGTTTTGATAATAAATACGAGGCAAGAAATAGTCACACTAATAAATACAATTATATTACATTATATAAATATTTTCAAATAAATATTGACAACAAAAATAAAAGTAATCCTAAAACAAAATTACAACTCTTAGATGTACTTTTATTTTTATAAATAGTCTTCAGCGAATTAACCCAGCTCGCAAACATATCCTTCAAATTATTAGGGCCGGCAATTAGTTGTACAGATTCCACAAAGTTAACGGGCTCCTTCGCCGAGGTCCGTGTATTATTTTGTATCCACTGGGATAAGTTCACTATGTCTGCGTAAATTCCTGGGAAATTGGGATCACCGCAGCCCTTTCCCGTCGAGACGACTCCCGTGAGAAGCCCGTTACACGTTAAAGGACCGCCGGAATCGCCCTGAAAATAATGTTTCTAGTTTAATCTCTTGGAATTTCGCTCGTAATTTAATACCTGACAAGCGTCGTGTTTCCCATCCGAAGATCCTGCACACAGCATGTTGTCCGTTATGGAATCATTTTTGTAGAGTTTGGAGCAAACGGCTCTATCCAGGATTGAAACTTTCGTGGCGAGGAGTTTTTCGCTTACTACATCTGATTCCTAAATAATAATTAATGATACATTAGATAAAAAGTAATTTAGAAATCAATCGGTAATTTAAGTCAAAGTTTATTTTTACAGCTTATTAAAAAAAATATCAAGAAATCCGCTCAATATTCACCGTGACAGTATCGATACACATTTCAAGTATTCAACCATTAAGGTAAACACAATCTGTGTTGATTACTAATTAAACGTAAAAATAATTATCAAAACATTTACGCAAACTTACAAATTCTTGTACTCCCCAACCAGAAACCATGCAGTTACCATTAACTTCAAAGTGATTTGCTAGTTGTACTGTCACAATCATACCCCTCTTTAAATCAAATGGCCTGTCGAGCTGAAATGCAAATTATGCGTTACAAGTACGATTGCGATCTGTTATTCTTATACATTGGAATATGGCTGTAGGACTTACTAAAAGTATCGCAACGTCATTATCCATTGTGGTTTTATTGTATTGCTCGTGAATTATAATACTGGAAACGTTCCTTGTGGCGGTTTTCGAGGTCACGTTTAATTCTGTCTGTCCCGCCACAACATATACAACAATTGGAGGCAAGCGGCCGCCCCAAAGGTAATACATGCAATGGGCAGCGGTGAGAACATGACGTGAAGTAATTAGGCTTCCTCCGCAAAAGTGGACGTTGTTGTATGTCCTTCGCAGGGAGATCTGAAATTATTAGTTCTCTTAGTAGTGGTAATGAGAGAAAAGAAAGACATAAAGTGTGGGATTGTTTGTAAAAGTCTTTAAAAGTACCATCCAAAACTGACATAAAACTATACAAATCCATTTAAAAAATGCATATAACGTCATAACTCAAATACTGGTGGCGCACAGTGGGACGGATGACTTTTCTAGCGCGACAAAAGTCAAAAAATTTATACTCCCAAAAAAAAGAAAAATCTGAAAACCTCTTTCTATAACACTTCTTTAATCAAAATAACCGTTAAAAGTCACCTGTCGCAGATACACTTGCTGTGAAATGCGACAATGACTATACTCACCTTGCCGAATACTTACGCGTTGATATGAAGGAGCGTATTTGTACATATTCAAATGCAGAAAACAGTTAGTAAATGTGCATATAAATAATTGGGATTTTTTTTGTGCAATTAGTACATGATAACAATTGTTTTTTCAGTGATAAGTATTTTTTCAGTCGTTCTTATTTGTCGTTATAATTTTTTGATTTCATCGTTAAATTTATTATAAATTTGGATATATTTTAGCTTGTACAACAAAATTGCCGAATTTTGCCGAAAAACGGCTTTCATGTCATTTTTCTTCAGACAATTTCACATGATTCTTAGCATGTTCTAGCTGCGATAACTTGCGATAACTTACGATAACTTGCAAAGTTATGTACTAGCAAGGGAAGTAACCCATGTGTTGCACTCCGATTTTAATGAAATTTAGTGGATTTGTAGAGGGTCCCAAAATATTTGATACGTATTTATTTTTCTCGACTAAAACCCGTGTTTCACCCCTTAACTCATCCCTTAAAACAGCTATATTTTTGTTTTTCGACTATAACTTCTTAACAAATTATGATAGCGTAAATTTACAAAATTAACGCCCTTTTGTATGTTCCACCCTCCCTTGAATAGTGTCCTCCTAAATGTCCTTCATTTCGATATTTGGACACTAATCTGTAACTCTCCGTATTCGATCGATGCCGAGGCGATCCGTTGTGTGCTTCCATAAAAAAAAAACGATTTAAAACATTGAAAGTAAACAATTTTTAGCTACAGAAGCTACCTTCAAAATAAATCCAGATTTGAGAAAAAATTTCTTTGTTGAATTATAAAATAAAAATTAAGATGACAAAAAGAATTCTTTGAAACAAATATCACCGGAAATAACTGCTTTTAATGGTATTTTTTTACTTCATCACAAGTATATTGGACATATATCTTGTGTCAATTATTTTGTCATTATTATTTGAAAACCTACATAAAAAATGTAATTTTTTAGGTGTATTTTTCGAATTATAGCCTTTAGATTGGCGCAAATTAAAAAAAGAACACTCACATTGGAAATCAGCAGCCGAAAAAACATAGGATCTTACTTTTATTTAAAAAAAACGGTCCATTTGACTTTTGTCGCGCTAGAATAGTCATCCGTCCCACTGTGTGGCGTAACAGACATGTACAATATATGTCCCAACGAAACTGCATATTACAAGTAAATTGACTTCTAATTAATGTATTGTAATAAGTATTTCAACATATTTATAATGGAGTGTGCTCTTTTTAATGAAAATATTTTGAAAATTATTCGACTTCCGGTTATACCCAAAGACAACACCAACTTCCTTATTTTAAATAGAATGCCATATTTTTTAGAGCAAATTTAGATAATAGATTAATAAACATAAAATCCAAATTAAACAATTTTTGAGACATTTAACATTTTTTAAAATGTTATAGTTTTTCATAATTTACTTCAAAAATAAAAAAGGAAAAAATCGAAAACATGCAATGTTGGCTATAAAAAGCCAATACCTGAAGGTATCCAGTAGTGATTTATTTTTGAAATAATATAATACAGAATGTTCAAAATTTCATACCACATTTAGCAATTTTAAACCATACAATTTTGATTTTTCTTAATGGAACATCCTGTAGATTTTTATATATTCTTATAAAGAATTAATTTCTGCATTAATCTATACTGGCACTCCGTATACCGATCTTTTTAATTTTCAACATATTAACATGTTTGTCAAAATACGTCAATATTCTGTGGTATTTATCAAGAGGACCTAGAAAACAAAAACAACTGCCTTAGAATTATATTCTACGCTAAGATTTCTCCCTAAATTTCTAAATTATTTCATAAATAGGTATTTTTGTAATAAGTGCGCGAAATAGGTGTTTTTGTTGCGCCTAAGAAGAATGTCATTTTTTTTCGATATCGGGAAAAAAGTCATTCGAATGCGCTAATGCCACCCTTTTCTGGCGGTTGTAGACAAAAAATCGATACTGAACTACAACAGATTGAAATTATATTGCATTAATAATAATTGTATTATTAGAGAACGATTAAAAGAGAATAACTGTAAAACACAGATTGGTTTGTAAGAAAAATATGTATTGTATTCTTACTCCATCTTGTTGGTCAAGTAAACCCCGTGACCAATCTATCGCTCATAAAAATGTGCATGCAACCTTTGAATGATTTGTCATTCGAAGTGAGCTGGTGCGCCATCTTGTTGAAACCACATTAGTTGAAGATCAAGAAGCGGATTATGTCCGACCTCAAAAAGTTTTTTTTTCCATGCCCGCTTATTAAATTGCAATCTTATTGTTTTTTATAAACCAAAAATGAAAAAAAAATAATAAATTTTTTTCTCGAATAACAATGATTTTATGAAAAATATTTTCAAACCAAAGATGTTCATTTCTTTATTGTCTTCAATATATGTTTAAATGTTTTTGTGATATTTTTCATATTTAAGTAAATATTTGAAAAAAAACAACAGTTAAGGTAAACACCCACTTCCGGTGTACGAAATTTTACCAAAAGCTTTTCGGTTCTTCGGATTATTAAATAAGACTTATGTTCAAAGTTTCGTATCAATTGCTCAATTCGTTTTTAAGATACAGCGTTGAAATGGCATCTAGGGACCCCAAAACGGATATTTCCGTAAAAAAAAAAAATTGAAAAAAAATCACGAAAACGCCCGATTCTTCTTAGATGGACTACCCTTTATATGTATTTAAATAATTCTGAAAATAACTAACCTGATATGGAAAATCGCCTATATTAACTGGGTCACCACCAATAATTCTATGATCATCTGTACCATCATTCATACCTGAAAGAATAGAGATAGAACATATTTATTCAGTAGCTATATATATGCACATTAAAATTCTTATATCTACAAAGGTTTATTATTTTTTAGTATACTATAACTGAACGGGCTATAGACCAAGGTCTTTCTGCCCCTGAAATCATATGTACATATCGATATGGTTTACAATATGGTGCACGAAAGAATACATTTATCAACAATTAAAAAAGTTAAAATGTATATATTACTCTTATACAAAATTAACAAATAATTTGTTTAGTTTTTTAGTTTGCGGGTTTAATAAAAAGTAATTCTAATAAAAGTTTTCTAGCTCATAATAGCGTATGTAATTATGTTGTTTTGTTTATATCAATTTGGTTCAGTCGCTACATCAACCAATATTTTTCATTCTATACTTTTTGTATCTATTATTTTGTACTCGTATTTTTTCATAATCGAGAAAGTTAATATTTATTGTCAAAAATGTATTTTTTATTTTTGTATGTAAACAAATACTTTTGTTTAACAAGGCAATAAAATGACAGATTTACGGACGTGGCTGGAGTTTACAGCCAAGTTAGGAAGTCTGCTTTATTGCCGAGTTAAACACATAATTTTTTCGTGGATTGTTTGCGAGAAATTAATAATAACTTGCAATGCTATAATTTTCAATATAATTAATTCTATCAAGATATCACAGGGAGCTTTGTAAAAATTTCGTAGGTACCCAAGTAAAACAAAAATTGACATTTATAATAGACATTGTGGTGTCCGCATTTTGACGGTGTGTGTGGTGTAATCATTTATAATCATAATGATCATGATTTCGTAAGTGACATGCAATGAATATTTAAATCGGACGGACCGTATAATTATTTCGAGTAAAACTCTTCAATACATTTTTCCACTGATATCGTTGATGGTGGTATCACTTTGTGATACATTTTGATTCAGCAATTCAGGAGCTTTTCAAGAAAGTGCACTTTCTTGGTATCACACACATTTCTTTACAATTTAAAATGTTAAAGTCATTATGTTCATATTATTATTGTTCAATGATTAAACTGAAATATTGCTGCTCGGGTTCAATTACGTGGGAAAGTCAAGCAAGCACACGGTGCTCGGGAAAACTTACGCGGGGTTGTTAATACTTCGCAGAAGCCGTTATTGCATATTAAAACTTCGGGAACCTGTTTTTAGTCTTTTTGGCACGGGAAATTCGAAAATACATGGTAATGTCAAACAAATTTCCGGGCGGCTTCTATTGGTCGACGCGGCGAATCATCTGATTGGCGAAATAATATGACGTAGTCTCATCTGATTGGCTCATTACTTTTACAGCCTAGGCATAAATAAGCATTTTTAAAGCCTAGTCCGCAAAAGTGATATTTCACGGCCTAAAAGCTGTCCGAAAAATCATACATTTCATATCAATCCGCGTAAAATAACTATTAAATAATAATAACAACCAAATTAAACTGTTTTGTAGATTTTCAAAGCAAGCCCCATTAGCAGGTAATGACCTTATCGATCTTTAAAATCACGTATGATACTTTCTAAAATATTTTTGGGTATTTCGCAAGTTTCAGCAGTTATTATCACCTTCAAGTTGCCCAAAATACGCGGTAAATCTTTTGCGTAGCCCCATATAAAAAAAATGGTGATGTGGCTATCATGTTACTTTCTCCGACTTGATGGTATCATAGCCATTTATATACGTTTCCATTGTTTATTTTCAATTGAAATCATATTTTAAATGTACATCGAGCGTTGTGTAAACTCGGATGAAACTGACGTTTAAAACGTCAAAATTATGATAGATGAAAAAATTATACTTCAAATTCAAAAACTCAGTTTACTCAAAAACTAAAGGGATTTCGAAAAAAAAATTCTTTATAAGTTGTTAATTTTAGCATTCTATATAATTATTATTAACATAAATTTGCTGTAACTATCATCGTTTTATAATTATAAAAAAATTAAAAAGAATAATACATTTTTTTCTCGAATAAAAATTATTTTATGAAAAATGTTTTCAACAAAACGCCAGATGTACATTTGAAATATGATTTAAATTGAAAATAAACCATGAAAGCGTAAATATAAATGATACCATCAAGTCGGAGAAAGTAACATGATGGCCACATCACCATTTTTTTCAGAAATTGTTGAAATTGCCTCAATGGACCTCAAAATGGATATTTCCGTAAAAACAAATTTGAAAACATTTTCACGACCACAATACTTTCTCGTACTTCGTAACGGAGAAAGTAAAAAAAATAAAGTGTCAATCTAGAGATTTATCCGGCAACTCAATAGGTCCTATTCTTCCTATCAATCTGGTTGGAAAGACATCGGACATGCTTTCCAAAATGTGGAGGTGCTACGTCTTGTTGGAACAAGATGCGATTGTCAGTCTTGAACGCTATCAGTGCCTCGAAGCTTTCTAATTAGATTACACATCGTCGATTGTTGTATGGGACAAACCTTGCTGCAACTTCTGGTGGAAAATATTATACTTTTACTCAGTAACTTTGTACTTTCTAACTATAACAATAAATATTTATTTATCTCAAGCCAGCTCTCTCTAATAATAGAAACGAAAAGTGTATTAGTCCAGTAAATTAAGGGTCCAAGGTAGTCAAATTTGCAGAGGATGTTCATTTAAGGTTTAGTTGGTAGATTTTGACTGGTACTTTTAAATTCGAAAATATCCTGGGACAAAAGGGTATGGGGCAGACTTTCACCAATCTAGCTAAAATACGGCACTTGGAGATTTTTTTTTGGACAACAAATGAAGATCAGTTGATTATCTACAAAAATAGTTTTTTGTCAAAAATTCGATAGTTTTCGAGATAACGGAACCCGAACGTGCCCTGTATTTCTAGCTCCTGCTCTGATTCCAGAAGAGCACGTTTATGCATTTACTCGTAGCTGGACGGACAAATTATTCGATAACTCGAGTTAAAATTGATATTTTTTGATGATTCAAAATTCATTTGAAAGGGGAAATCCATAGCTATCATATGCTGTGACTTGAGCCCCATTTTGATTGTTCCAAAATATTGCAATAAGTGGCCAAATTTTTTTTTAAGAGATTTTTTTCGACTTTTATAAATTGACCCATAATTTTGTTATCACTAGTCATTTATTCAGATCCTTTTTGATAATAGGTCCTTGAAAGGTGTAGAAATATCTGAGAAAGGTTGTTTTGTTTTTTTTGCATCTTAGTATAAAGGCACTTTTCATTTTCGTTTTTTTTTGCTGTTTTCGGAGTTTAGAAAAATTTTGGGCACAATCGTGGAATAAAAATGTATCAATCATTGTATCGCTTTCTAATGCACATCACTGGAAATCTTACAATGTCCCCTTTTTGATAGCACTTTTCTTTTTTTTCTCATTTTTAGCAGTTTTTCAGAAATGGAGGAGGCCACGGAAAGCAAGTACGGTCATTTTTTTAATGATTGTTTCCTCTTAGCTCTTGATTTTGTTCACTCTTATAACTTGTTCGACATAAAGATGAGATTATAAGCCTAATTATATTCATGTATATAAAGCATATGTTCCGATTTTTCAGGAAAAAATAAATAGCCCCAAACTTTCTCTAATAATTCTCACGCGGCGTAGATGCGCAGTACTAGTATCGTACAAGCGTGGTCGGCGCCATTCATGCAATCAGCTGTCCCTGTGTCAGTGTATTTGTTTCCAAACATTCTGTGTTTTAGAAGTCCTTGGCTTGTCCAGATTGTTCTTATTTTTCATTTGCAATAAATTTAAAAAAAACGAAAAGTGCTAAAAAGTGAAACAAACATTTGAGGTTATTTTTGTAATATAAAAAGGGGAGCATATTGGAAACTTTTCAATACTGGTGATTTGGAGCAAAAGGTAAGCTTTCGATCATTTTGCCCCATTTTCATTCAACAACATTTATTGTAATGTGTAATTTGCTATTAACCCTGATTGTTTTACCTATACTTTGTTGTAGAATCGTGGCAGAGGACGGTACATTGGTATGCTTCATTTGTCGTGAGGTTGTTTCTGAGGACAATATTACCCTCACTCGAGGCCTGGATATGCTGTTTAGGGTTAGCAAAGGGAGGGGTGATAATCATCTTATATTCCTGGAAAAAGAATCCTCTCTGAAAGTCCACCAGGAGTGCAGGAGGCGCTTTACGGTGAGAAGTGGAGAAAAGTTGGTATACCAGGAGTTTGCCAAGGATGAAACAACAAGGTTCGACCATTTGACTAGCCCTAGGGGGAAAAGGATGCGCTAAAATGGTGCATAAGTCATATTTCCTCACCATAACAAATACAACAGTATTTACAACGGGGCAGATCAGATCTCATATTTTTCTGTTATTTTTTCTCAGGTAATCCTTCTGTGGATCGGCGAACCCTTATGCGCGGTTTGATAGAAAAATTTGGCGATGACAAAATAGGTTTTACAGCGAACACCGGAAGTGGCACGATCATGTTTTTCAAGGATGCAGAATATGAAATGATGAAAAAACAATGGATGGATAGGGGTGTTGATGCCAACCAGGAGGAGACGAAAATTCTTGACCAAGCAGCAACAATTATTCGGCGGCAGATTGTATCATTTGCTAGTAATCGGGATGTGTACCCTCCAAGTGACCGCTTCCTGGAAGGATTAGATGATAGTATCCCATAAAGGTTACAGTATTGCCCGATAAATAGAAAGATAGCGTGCCCTGCAAAAGAAGATGCACTACCATCAGCCATTCGCTTATGGCGACAGTTCGACCCAGATTCCATTTGTCGCACTTGTAGCTTGGTTTAGGATTAATGTTTTTCCGAAAATTTGGTTCCCGAAAACTTATCGATACCCTTTTTCAATTAGGACACTGTGTATCATGTTCATAGGTCATGAAGTACCAAAATAGCATAATGTCCCCTCCAGCCCCAAAAATCAAAGCAGGTTCCTTTGCTCAATTTATTTTCGACAATTGTGACTTCAACACAAATATGATCGATGGTAACAATACCTTTCATGCTATGGGGGGTATCGTAGCCGTTACACCCATAGATTGCTATGAACCCAAGGAGCCGATATCACGCAAGATTGTCAATGTCAGTAAGGAAGTCATTCAGAAGCATAATTTAACCTTGAAAAGTTATGAGCCTGCAAATGAGGCCGGGTATAAAAATATAATAGCCGTGCCGCTTGATATCCTCAAATTTACTCATGCCAATATTGACAATGCCGATTTTTTGTGGATGTACGGTAGAGCTAACCCTTTTAAGACTTCAGGGTGGAATGGGTTCATGGGGCCACTCACCGCGAACATGCATTATGAACGAAGCAAAGTTATATGCTTGCCATTTAATTTTTCGCCAAGCAACCCAGATACAATTTTCACCGTCTTAAAATATGCCGCGGAAAGAGCGCAAGAGTTAGGGCTTCAAACCTGTTTTGTGACATTTGACCAACCACTCTATCAAAAAGCAAGTCAAATTGTTGGATGCTCGAATGACAGTGATCCCATATCTAAGATTATAACCAGACTGCGTGGGTTTCATCTACTTCTATCGTATCTCGGCGGTATTGGATTCATTGTGGCCAGTAGTGGCTTGGAAGAATTGATGAGTATTTGTTATGCTGCCGGAACGTCAAAAAAAAATGCGTTACGGACATGCGTACCACCGAGCTATGCGAGTACATCCACTTGTTTTTTCTGCTCTATGCGGTAAATTTTTTAAGGAAATAGAATTCGCACCCGATGAGAGCAATGAGATGAAAATTTATCTAACAAGTTTGACTGCGTTTGATTACAGCGATGTCCAAAATTCTGAATTTCTTACAACCGCGAATGAAAAATTCGTCCAGAAAATGAGTGACATCGAAGGGCGGGGGAAAACAGCCAAGTTATGGATTCAATATATGCACATGTTTCAAATAGCCAAATGTTTTCCCAAATCAGAAAAAATGGGTGATTTGGTTGGTCAATTAAAATATATCGAGCAAATAATAATAATAATAATAATAATACCTCTTTATTTTATACAAATATAATCAATAAATTTTACATAATGTACAAAATAGCGTCCATATGGTAGCTTACATGCTAATTACTTAGAAAACTAAAGTATGCCTCAATCGTATAAGGTTCAATCTCTCTGAGGAGTTCATAGACCTTATGTTTAAATGTTTTAAAATTTGGTTCTTCTTTGAGATACTTTGGAAGGTGATTAAAAAACTTAAGGCATGCATAACCAAATCCTCTTTGGGTATGCGTTCGATGTAGAACTGGATATCGCATATTAGATTTATTACGAGTATGGTACTCATGCGTCATTTCATAACAATTGAATTTTTTTTTGTTATTAGCAAAAAACAATAGGCACTCATAAATATATATCCCTATAATAGTGAGAATTCCCATAGACGAAAATTTTGTTCTGCATGATTCTTTGTAATTTAGTTTTAATATTATCCGCAGGGCACGTTTCTGCATTAACAAGACTCTATTTATATCCGATGATCCTCCCCAGTAAATAACACCGAACCGCAAGAGAGATTCAAAATTTGTGTGATAAACTGTTTTCAACAGACTTGCATCAATGTTTGTAGCCAGGACTCGCAGCATATAACAAACATTAGCAAGGCGTAAGCATAGTTCGTGGATGTGTTGTTTCCACTTTAGGCAGTGGTCAAATGTAACGCCAAGAACTTTAGATGAGGGTACAAAGTTATAATGCGTATTATTTATTAAAATTTTGCTTGGAATTTCGGCTGGTTTATTGATGTTAAAAAGAATGCATTTGGTTTTGGCTTTATTTAACAGTAATTTATTTACGACGAACCAATTTTCCAAGTATTCCAGTATACGAGTGGCGTTGTCACGGAGTTCCAAGAAGTTCTTACCACTAATTGCGACATTTGTGTCGTCCGCATAATTAACTAAAGAACAATTTACAGCATTTGCGTTTATGAATATATCATTTATGTATATGTTGAATAGAAGTGGTCCCAAGACACTTCCTTGTGGAAGACCAAGTTTTGTGGTCATAAGTCTAGATTAATATGTTATATTATTACTTTTGATTTTAACTAGTTGTTGCCTGTTTTTTAAGTAAGACTCAAGCCATAACTGTGCCAACCCCCGTACTCCGTAGGCATGCAATTTATCTAGTAGTCTATCGTGAGGTACACTATCGAACGCCTTGGACAAATCTAGGAATAGCCCACAAGCTAATTCATCTTTATCCAAGGCGTCGTGTATAGTCTTTGTAAACTCATAGAGAGCCGTATTTATGTTTTTACCCTTTGTGAAACCATGTTGCTGATCGCTCAAGATTCCGTATTTGTTCAAAAAATTTATAAGTCGTTTTGCCATAGCGTGTTCAAAAATTTTTGAGAACGATGGCGGAATGCTGATCGGTCTATAATTTTCTAAATCTTCAATGTCACCTTTTTTATAGATAGGCTTCACTGATGCAATCTTTAGTTCATCCGGAAAAATGCCTTGTTCAAACGTAGCATTGATTAGGTGACATAAGGGGTCTGCAATATGGTGAATAACGTTCTTTATTATATAGACTGGTATATCATCTATACCACTACTTTTTTTATTTTTTAGCGATTTTACTATTTCTATTAGCTCTGGTGGATCTATAGGTGCTAAAAATATTGAATGTGTATTGTTGATAATATTTGAGGTATCAGATTTATTTAAGTCTATAAGTGATTCATTTATTTTAAGATGAGCTTGATTTACAAATAGGTCATTAAATTCATTTACAACATCGTGTAGGTTTGCTCGTGGTAGTGTGGTTTTTGTATGCTTTCCCGTTATATCTTTTACTACGTGCCAGCTTGTTTTAATTTTGTTGTCAGATTGATTAATTAAATTCGAGTAGTGTTTCTCTTTTTCTTTTATTAATGCTCTGTTAAAGTTTTGTTTACATGTCTTTAATACCGATTTAACCGTAGGTTCGTATGTCGCTATAGTTTCAAAGAGCAATATTTTTTCTTTAAGTTCTTGCAGCTCTGTTGTGTTATAAATAATGCGTTTCCTGGCTACCTGGTTTATTTTACGGATTGGAAAAAAAGTATCAAACATGTTTTTAAACGTTGAAGAGAACAAGTTTAGTTTAGTGCAAATATCATTCGTTGCATAGATATGATCCCATGAGGTGTTAACAATGGCTGTATTAAAGTTATTTATTGCGGAGTCACTATAAATACGTCTACGTACGAAGTTCTCGCTTTTGTAGGTGTTCATAGGTAGAGTCACGATTTGACCAAAATGATCGGATATTCCTGTTCGTATTACACAGCATTTAGCATTTTCTTGGTTAGTAATTACATTGTCTAGACAAGTGGATGAATGTCCACTGATACGGGTGGGCTCATTTACCAGGAAAGAACATCCGTATGAGTGCACTACATCAAAAAATTTATTAGTGTACATTGAAATTGTTAGTGTGTCTATATTGAAGTCTCCTAAAATTAAGAATTTGGAGCGTTTATCTAATAATTTTTTTAAAAGGGCGTCTAACTTTTGAATAAACATTAATGGGTCTGTATGCGGAGCACGATATAGAGTTACTAGAGTTAGCGATAAGTTCGAGTTAATGAGAAACTCGCAAGCTGCACATTCGAATACACTTTCTTCGGCGAGTTCTTCAAGATCTTGACATTTATTTTCATTAAAGTCCGTCTGGGCATAAATAGCTACTCCACCATGTTTTTTATTGGTTCGGCAGAAGGAAGTTGTAAGCTTGTAGTCCGGTAGATTTAACAATCTTATTTGGTCGGGTGATTGCCAGTGTTCTGATATGCAGAGGAAATTACAGTTATGTTCTTGTGAACAAAAGTATATTTCTCCCCTATTTCCACGCGTCCTGTCACTTTAACTACGTGCGCTTAGCGCATTTGTACGAACAGGAAATGAGAAATTACCTCAGAAAAATGGAACAACTTCACCAAACACAAGCTGGACAAAGAAATACTGCACGACTAGTGGAACCCGTCTTTAATAAAATTTTAAAGATGTCTAAGGCGGGTTTCACACAGTCAGACGGACTGTGGGAACAAATTTTCATGTAAGAAAGCGGGGCTAAAATGTTCATCTATCTGTGCTTCACGTGAGTCTAGCCCATGTTCAAATTATAAAGATAGTGAAGGTATAATGGTATCCGAAGAAGTAGACGAAGAAGGAGAAATATTTATTTATTAGGGGTGGTGATTGACTAGTGGATGTTCAATTGTTTGTGTATTTCTAATTTTGTATAATTTTTTTATAATAAATGTGATTGAAAACAAAATTTTCAACTATTTTTCCAAAAACCTTTGCGAAAAAAATTGGCGAAATTTTGCAACAAAGTGGCAATGACTTATAGGAGAATATCTCTAACTCCTGAAACATTATAATTTCCCTTATACAAAACCCTGAGGACTTGAAGCTGTTGTCACCTGACAAAAAGTGATTTTTGCAAGTTTCGGATCAATTTTTTAGCCTCATCCTCATGTTATAACTCTTAAGATGTACTCAACCTATAAATGTAGTCTAAACACTTATCTCCAGGCAAAAAATCAAGTGTGCAACCCTAATAATTGTTGAGAAATCGACCATTCCCGGGGTTTCCATTTTATAGCCGCAATAATTTCGCAAGTAGGGGAACGTGGCAGCGCCATCTACAATGTGTCTTTACGGTCCAAAACATGAAGCTCGGCGTATTTTCAGATCCCTCGATCGCAAATTTGATAAGAAACTGCCATATTTTCTCAGTACCAAAATTACGTTTGTGCAAAAAGTATTGATGTTGCGAAAAAAATCATTGCGTAAACTTTTGTAGACAATGAACTGATATTCAGTTTTCCCTTAAAAAAAATTTCTCTAAATGCCATATTTTTGGAGATATTAGCGAAAAACAAATGTTTGGAACCTTAGGGCCATTTCACAGGGTCTGCCCCATATCTTTTTGTCTCAGGATGTTTTTGAATTTCAAAGTACTAGTCACGATCTACCAATTACACCTTAAATGCACATCCTCTGCAAATTCCCCAACTTGGTGAGTTTTCCGACCTTTATTTACTGGACTATATGTACTATTTGAAAATATAAATTGATTTGCTCTATATGTAATTCAAAAAATAAAACTTTCTTTTTGAATTTGGTTACAGTGATCCAGGCATAGGATTCTCATCCACAGCCAAATACATTGCATTAATTAGATTTTAACATTAGTTTAAATTGAAATCAATATGCTCAGAAGTAGTTGACGATTTTAGTGGCAAGTGAGGGTCTTCACGGCATATTTGGTTAGACAAACAGGACTAGGTCCATGGAACGTTTACATAAGAGTTATGAGGTATTAGTACTAACATTACACACAGTGAGCGCCAGTGGCGGATTTACCAGTAGGCTGAGTAGGCTGGAGCCTAGAGCGGCTGATTTTAGGAGCGGCAAATTTTGGGACATTTTTTTTTATAACTTACAGAAATTAAAAAGATTCATATTTATATATCTAAATGCTAATGGTTATTATTTAGATCCTCAAAAACGATTTTTCTACATTTTGAGCCGAAGCGGGGTCGTGCTGTAAGCCTATGCCACGTGGTGCTATTGAATTCAGTAGAGATAGATATAGAGATACAAACGGGGAAGTCCCGTCCCGTATTTACTTCAAAAACAAAAGAAAACCCGTCTCGGTTGATTGCATCCTGCAATTTCGGTTCTGGCCTTTCATTGACATTAAAACAAATGTTTGTTCTAATGCTGTATGTTTGCTAAAATAAAGTTGAGTTTAAATAGAAGTGTGCATGTTTGCTAAGTTCCTTACACCCTGGATCACTACAATAACATCACCGGTGCGTACAAACTTATATTAAAGAAATCACAATATATTACAATAAATCATCCGTAACGAATCAATAAGACGTAATTTAACTTGATAAATAGCTGTTTCGGAAGCTATGCAAAGAAATATTGATTTTTCTGTTATATTATACTTAAATACATTTTTCTACGTCCGTTATAAAATGTACAGTTTTTTTCATTAATCTGCGTTCATAAAATATGTGATTCCTGAACCCTTCAAGTAGCGTGAAAAAAAGTGCCATAACGGTTCATTTTTTCACTCTTTTGCGTGAAAAAAAGTGCCGTAGCGGTTCATTTTTTAACGCAACTAAAAAATTGTTTGCGCAAAGTGTGT
Source organism: Ocypus olens (assembly GCA_910593695.2). NCBI lineage: Eukaryota > Metazoa > Arthropoda > Insecta > Coleoptera > Staphylinidae > Ocypus > Ocypus olens. Next base: position 20,646,724 of record OU343052.1, on the reverse strand, counting down.
CATGAACGCTTCACAACACGCCGCGAGTTCCGCCGATAAATATCAAACATTCGTTTCCGATCAAGAAAACTTGATGATTATTATTATTTTCTTTATTTAAAACAAGTATAATTACTTATAAAAATTGATTAAGGTTTTATCAAATTTATAAATTTATTTAAAGTTACGGACGTAGAAAAAAATTTGTATGAAACTCGAGAGTAAAGCAACTTTTTTTCACTTGTAGGAATTGCCGCACTCGCCTTCGGCTCATGCGGCAATCTTTCCTACTCGTGAAAAAAAGTATTACTTTACTCACTTGTTGCATAAATAACTATTTTTACCCGATCGGTCATTTTCTTTAATTTACAAGCTTTTCTCTCCGGGTTGTACGATCAACTTACGGCCCATGGCTCCGTTGCATAAAATGCTCCACTCGGAAACACTAACCTGCTTTTCATCACTTCATTTTTTTAAATGTAGTGTACGTCATCTCGTAGCTCAATTTTGACTTCTCAGGAATTATTTAATTACATCCGATGGCAAAAAAATCTTCGATTACATTATCTTCGCCTTCTAATACTTCTTCAGACATTATTTAAGTCGAAAAACACTTACTAAAATTCGTCCGGATTTGCAAATATTTATTTCTATTTACCAACTCCATAAAAAACAGAACGCAGTAGCCGACTTGACAGAATTCACATTTTCGGAGTGTCATTAAAAAAATATTTTAATTAATCACAAATAGGCGAATTTCACTGTTACTTAAAATCACTGCTACTTAAAATCACTGTTACTTAAAATCACTGCTACTTAATATAACTGTTACTTAAAATCACTGTTTCTTAAAATCACTGCTACTTTAAATCACTGCTACTTAAAATCACTATTACTTAAAATATCTGCTTTTTAAACTGTGATTGCTACTTTAACTGTGACTGTTACTTAAAACATTATTGTAAGAAGACAGTACAAGGTATCATTTCTAAATGTTATTTAATATTCCTTACTTTATTCTCCCATTTTTGCAGAGTATTGTATTTAAATTTTGAATAAATATTTAATAAAAAAAGACAAATATTTATAAAATGCCATAGTATACCATATGAAATGAAATAAATTACACCTTTTGTACTAACAATTATTAATCAATTAATTGAGATTTTATAAAAACGAAAAAAATATCTTGTCCGGCATGGAATGAACCACAAACTCGCTGTGATCGAAAGTGATGAGTCACAATAAAAAAATTAAAACTAAAATTTAAAAAATCCATATCTCCATTAAAAACTGTGGATTTTATAAAAACCAAATTGATTTTGAATAAGCGATACTTCTACCATTGAGGATATTTTTTATGGAATTTTGTTTGGGGGTTTTATATTTTTTCTGCGATGTTTTCATGTGCTAAAAAAATCCATATCTCTATTAAAAATTGTTGAATTTACAAAAACTAAATTAATTTTGAATAAGCGATTCTATTATTTTAAGGAATTTATCTACGCGTTTTATATTTTTTTCTGCGATGTTTTCATTCAAGTGCTCATAACATGAAAACGAAAAATCTTCAAAAATCCATACCTCTATTGAAAATTGTTAAACTTACAAAAAACAAATTGATTTTGAATTAGCTATACTTCGGCCATTGAGGATGATTTTTTATGGAATTTTGTCTGCGCGTTTTATATTTTTTCTGTTATGTTTTCATTCAACTGCTCAAAAAAATAAAACTAAAATTTTCAAAAATTCATATCTTCATTAAAAATTGTTGAATTTACAAAAACCAAATTGATTTTGAATTAGCGTTACTTCGACCATTGAAGGTGATTTCATATAGAATTTTGCCTGACTTTTTATTTTTTTTTTGCGATATTTTTGTGTTAAAAATATAAAACGAAAATCTTCAAAAGGATTTTTAAAGATTTTCCGTATTGAAAATTGTTGAATTTACAAAAACCAAATTGATTTCGAATAAGCGGTACTTCCGCCATTGAGGATAATTTTTTATGGAATTTTGCCTGCACGTTTTATATTTTTTTTTAGAGATGTTTTTGGCCTAGTGCTCAACAAATTAAAACGAAAATTTTTAAAAATCCATATCTGTATTGGTTAATGATTTTATTTTAAAATAATCCTTCGAGAATAGAGCAAATAATCTTTCAAAATATGCGGTTTTTCAGAGGTAAAACCAAAATAGGAAAACATTTGGCACATTCCTAAAACTTTCCAACTTTTGAAATTTACTGAACAAACATTTTGTTTATCTGCTAAAATCTCTAAATACTTTTGAACTAAATCAAGGATAGTCGTATATTTATTTGGTATAGCAGATAATATAGCCAAAATATTACCTTCAGTCACAGGTATAATATCACTATTTACGTGACCAGGTGGACAAATATTAGCAGAATCATATTAAAAACATTTTTGAGAAATCATTAACAATATCAGAAGGTGTTACGACGTTTACTAACCGTAATCACAGTCACAGTTTAAAATCACTGATATTAGAAAGTAGCAGTCACAGGTAGCAACGTGATTCAAAAGTAGCAGTTTTGCCCATCTCTAGAAGAGGTCGCTCTCTGAACGTGCATTAGATGCCAAATAAATGCTTGCTCATCTCGTGCGCGCGAATACGCCATGCACTTGTTGGTCATATTTCGCCAGGTTAAAACTAGGACGAGTCTCCGTTATATGCCATACACAATAAATCAAATTAGATCATTTCCAAGTAAGCCCTTTTTGCTCTTTTTTTCTACTTCTCCACAAAGAACGGAAGTACTGGACAAAATTGTTGAGAGACACTTTCCCCGGTCGTCACAAACGGGAGGAATTTTTATTCGCGGGTAGTCAACACTGTTTTTAAATATATAAAAGAGTTGACGTTGATGTTATGGAAAATTGAGAAAATGGCGAAAATATCAAGCTGGCTTGGATGATTAAATAAGCCGGTTCCTACAAGCTTAGATTAAAGAATAAAGGTTTTGTATTTTAGTTGATATGTTTTCATAAAATAGTGCCCTATGTGAGATAATGTTCAATCAACTTCAAAAGAAAAATACCGATACTATTGCGGTGGAGCACGATTTCAATTTTTTTTTAATGCAATTCAGAAAATACACGAGGAAATGGTTGAAATGATTGCAGAATTCTAATTGGAATTTTCGGCGGACCACCTCCCCAAAATAGACAAAATACGCAGAGAGAAGCTTTGAAGATTTGTGATTCTATTCTTCAGCAAATAAGAACGACATTTAGTTTTACTAAACATCTTTTAGCCACACACTTATTTATGGTGCTACATTTTACAGAATACCACAAGAATTTTCCTGGCAATTTTCTTTGTAAAACAATTCGTTTTTATCCACATTTGGGAAAAAAATAGATTAAAGACTGAACTATAGGTATTTTACAAGAAGAGATGCGTAGCACTTTTCAAGACAATTTTAAACTTATAAAAATGTTAGTGAAGATACCAAAGTCAACTGAGTTTGAGACGGAGCGCTATTTTTTAATGTTAAAAAGAGTTAAAAGACATTTTTAAGGAATACCGTGAAAAAAGAATAACTTAGTACGCTAGAAATGCTGTCAGCCGAAAAAGCTTTCCTCAGTAATATTAAAGATTTCAATAAGCGTGTGATATTGTATAATAAGTGGCTCTACCATCAAAATATTCTATGAGCCGCCACTGGGTGTTAGTATGTCTGGGCTATTGAACATCCATCTTTCAGTCCTGTTTTGAGACTGGAATTCAAATAATGTTAATGCACCGATGAATTGTGAGAGAAGATATGTATTTTGAGGGAATATTAAGGTGGTTTCGAGTTAGATATATATATATATATATATATATATATATATATATATATATATATATATATATATATATTAATTTAAATTATAAATAAAAAGGAGAACCCTTACTTATTGTAGAAGCATTAAAGAAAGACAAAAAGTAGCCTGAAAAAAATTAATATTCAACCTGTTAGTAACTCTGCAAAATTAATTTGTACGAGTTAATTTTGGAGAGGTGCGAAAAGGTTGAATATTCATATATTCGTCTAGGTTTAATTAATTAATACAAATTTAATATTTTTACAGTGAAAATTTAATAATTAATAATTTCCAGCAGCGCACTGGTTTACATACCACTGCCCAATTTTATTCATTCGATGTATGAAGTTTGTGAAAGTATTTCCGTGATATTTTTCAATTAATATGAATAGTGTGTAAAATAAACAGTGCAAAATATTGTCACAGGTAATATAACAAGTTTGACGCTAACCATCGATAAATTTTTATAAAATCACGAATTTTAATCCCAACAGCGAAAATGCAACGAGTCCAAAGGACGAGTTGTATTTTTTGACGATTGGTATTAAAATGTGTTGGGTTTTATAAAAAAATGTCGATATTTAAGCGTTAAACGAGTTATATTTGGGAAGAGAATATAACGAATAACACACAAAACTAAGAAAAAAGCAACCGGTAACTTTATTCACTTACCATACGTTTGTAAACAGATTATTTAATATCCTCGCAGATGAAATGTTGAATGTTTACACGTAACGATGGTACTTTTTTCTTGGAAACAGTACATTTCACGAATTTTCAGCTATTGTCACGTTGACAATGACATTAGCGGCGTTCACACGTTCGCGCAATCCCACAATCTAAGACAGGCCCGTTCCAATCCTGCGTTATGAAACGATGGATATTGTAAACAATTTTGGCATTCACTCGCTAGAATTTGTCGTGAACGGGCTTATATCGCGGGAAATAACAGAGGATAAAATTGTGTCTACTTTTGCTCAACACGATTGGAACTCCACGATCCCGTTCCGTGTTAGGGAACTTGCGATGGAACGGGGCGTTTCAAGAACGCGTGAAAGAGTATACGTGTAAACGTATCTAAACATTGAATTACCATAGAAACGGACCACAATAAAAGCCACGGGGTGGGATTGTAAGGTGAAAAACTACCGGGAATTGACAAATACTATTGGCTTACACGTCACGTTGTATACTTTCGCGTTCTCTAATTGGTTGTGTAAATTTTATGAAAATATGAGTTGTATTCTCGATATCAAATTGGAGGAATTTGGGCTCAAATTTGAAACTGACATTATTGAGTCAATGACAGATTGGCCAGTGTTATGGAAAAAATTGGAAGAAATAATCCAATAGAAAATTTGCAGTGCCTTAACCACGGCATTCATCTCGCAGTTCACGATGTTTTATACAAAAACACGAACATGTGGAAAAGTCAGGAAACGAAGAGGAAGAATTTAGTGACACATATGACAACGAAGAGGAAGATTTTGAAGAACTCGAAGCTGAAAACTGTATAGTATTTTAAACCAATTTTTAATGCGGCATCAATAGTACTAGGAAATAGTTAAAATGTTTAGAAAAAGCCCTGCACTAAATTTTATATGTTCAATTGGAATTTTAGAAGAAGCTTAATTTAATTTTAGACGTAAAAACAAGGTGGAATTCCTTAATTATCATGCTAGAAAGGTTTTTAAATATTAAAAATGGAAAAAAAAACAAATTATTGACCTTAATATGGCAGATAAATACAAAATGAATATCTGGTCCTACTAGAAAAAGTGGTAAAAGCTTTATCTCATCTTCTGTAAAGGTGCCCGTTTAAGCGATTAGCCACCATCATCAACATTAATGTCTGCAAAAGCAATTATAAATTTTGTATTTAATAAATTAACAACGCAACGTGATTACTTATTAAAGGGAAAGATGGAAGCACTTATAGTAAGGATTGGAGAGCGCCGCAACATGAATGAGTTATTTACACATCGTGCTGTCGCACCAAAATTTGAAGAATTTTTGAAATTTGCAGCGAAAATTGTATTTTTTTCGCCCATAAAATTAAAAGCAGATGGTTTTCTTCGGCGATGGTTAAAATGGACAGGGATAGTGAAGATACTGAACAGGAAGCGATTGCAAAAGAATTGAAAATTGAACAAGAATTAAATAGAGAGTTAATTCAAATGAAGACAAATACTTTAAATATAAAGAAGAATGATTAGATGAAAACGATAAAAAAAGACTGTAACATATATGAAGCAACTAGCAAATAAACTGAAAATTTAAATAATTTATTTGAAGCTGTGCCAATAATCAAACCTACGTCCACTAAAAATCCGAAATCGAATATGGGATAAAAGGGATATTATAGACAGGATATTAATTTTTGTACTTAGAACTATATTTTCTGGCTATTTAAATTTTTATTACATGTTTTGTTAATACATTGCACTAAAACGATATTGATTTTATTTGTTTTTTTTTTCATTTCAGATATTTCAACAATAAACTGAGAGACAAAATCCCGGAAAATTAAAGAAAATTGAAAAAAATTTATGAAAAACAGAAACCCTACCAACCAATGGCTTAATTAAACTGAATTAAAAAAATCAAAACTAATTAGTTGTAGTTAAAACAGTGAATCTTTCAATTCAATTTAATTATGGATCATCAGTAGCATTCGCAACGATTCTCTTCAATGTCTTAATTATTGAAGTAATTAGTTCTATTAAAACTTAAGTTAATATTCAACTTTTAGTGTCAAATCTATGTTAAAATTCAATTATTTCTATTACTTAATATCTGTGTGAATAAATATATTCAACCTTGCGATATTTTGATAACTTTGCAATTTTTAGCAACTAAATTAATTCAATATTTGTAGTGACATTGGCCAGCAAAGTAGTTGTTTAAATAAATAGTTTGTTTATTTATTATAATCTGTGTAAGACGTATATTGTAGATTACGAAAAGTAATTGCTCAAAGTTATTAAATTTTAGATTAATTTATTTTTAATTAAGATTCTTTAAATTGTTCATTATCTAAATTAACTCGAAATTATTGTCTTAGCACTTACCTGTGTTAATAAAATTTTATTTTTGTATTGAGAGAGAGAGAGAGAGAGAGAGAGAGAGAGAGAGAAAGAGAGAGAGAGAGAGAGAGAGTTTTTTTCTTCCCATTAAAATACTCGCGTAGTGAATAAATTCTTGGAAGCTGTGTAATAAATTATGAGTATTTTTTAGTCGGTGTTTTATATAAAAAAAACATAGTTATAAATTATAACGTTAATTCAATGCAAATTTAATGCCGAGAGAGTGGTAATTCCAAATGTAAATAAAAATGCACAAACAACAGTAACAAAATAAATGAATTATCATTTATTAAACCAGTCGTAAATAATATTACATTAACTCAAGCAAAGGTCTAAGATATATTCTATCCTTATACTTATTTGCTATGTAAAAGTGTTTATATTATATTTTGGTAAATTTACTCGATGTATACTCATTATAATAAATTTAATCAACACGAAATATTTTTATAAATGTACTATAGGGATTTATACAGTGTGTATCAGCCAAATGGAATAAATTCGATAATAAACAAATGGTGGCGTATTCGCAAAAACCCTCGGATACGTCGATTGGTATTTTTAGTTGCGATTTTTTTCAACAAAAACTTTTTATACAGGGTGTGTCATGTAACAGAGGCCAATACCAACTTTGTTATTTTGAATGCAACATCCTGTATATTATTCAATTTTTGGATTCTACAGAAAATTCTAGACATATTTCGTGTAGGGTAAGGTGGTTGACAGTGGATCACCAGTCATAGATCTCCTGAAAAAATGATGATGTGGCTATCATGTTACTTTCTCCGACTTGATGGTATCATTTATATTTACGCTTTCATGATTTATTTTTAATCTAAATCATATTTTAAATGTGCATCCAACGTTTCATAGATTCGGATGAAACTGGCGTTTAAAACGTCAAAATTATGAAAGATGGAAAAATTATAAGTTTACTCAAAAACTAAAGATATTTCGAAAAAAACTTATTGTTTATAAGTTGTTCATTTTGGCATTCTCTATAATTATTATTAACATAAATTTGCTGTAACTATTATCGTTTCATAATTATAAACCAAAAATGAAAAAAAAAAAAAAAATTTCTTTCTCGAATAACAATGATTTTATGAGAAATATTTTCAAACCAAAGATGTTCATTTCTTTTTTGTCTTCAATATTTGTTTAAATGTTTTTGTGATATTTTTCATATTTAAGAAAATATTGGAAAAACACAAAAAACAGTTAAGGTAAACCCCCACTTCCGGTGTACCAAATTTTAGCAAAAGCTATTCAGTTCTTCGGATTATTAAATAAGACTTACGTTCAAAGTTTTGTATCAATTGCTCAATTCGTTTTTGAGATACAGCGCACACAGCCAGACACATGCGCGCAGACACACATACACACACACGCACACAGACACACACACAGACACAAATTTATTTTCCAGAAATTGTTGAAAAGGCATCTAGGGACTCCAAAAAGGATATTTCCGTAAAAAAAATTAAAAAAAAATCACGATCACAATACTTTCTCGTACTTCGTAACGGAGAAAGTAAAAATGATATAGCATTGAAATTTTGACTAATATTAGGTTATCTATCATTGCATCGATATATGATAAACTGCAGTAGATTATGTAATGACGAGATTATCAAAAATATGTTTTTGTTTGTGTGCAGAATGATCCAATGTTAACCATGTTGGTGCACAGACTTGTGGTTAACAGTGGATCATGAATAAAATTATTTCAAAAACAATAAAACACAGACGGACAGAATGGCACCTTAATAAAAAAGTATGTAATAAACAAAGAAACATAAAAACAAAATCAAGACATATTCAAGTGTGAAAGATTTTGTGGAAACTTATAATACTTATAGTTGGGTCTGGAAGGATAAACTTAATATCATGTTATTTGACATCAGGTACATCAGGCATACAAAATTGTTGTTGTAATTTTATTTTCTGTCTGAGAAAACTGACAATATATTCAATGTCAACGTTTATTGTTGCTAAAACCTTTGCAATGTAATAAACTCTTTGCTTTTAGTAACAAATAAAACAAGCACATATTCGCCAGTTTGCATTACATGTTAAGGGCTTTTGCAAACACTCTTCAGTCAACACGATTTCTTCCAATTCGTCTTCTTCATACCAGTTCTCATCGTCATCAGTGTCTTGACACAAGACTTCATCACAGCCTTCATCGGAATCACTTCAACGTTTCACCTGTTTGTTTTGCATTATTTTCTTCTTTTAGCTGCGTTTCTAACGTCTGCTATTTCATATTTTCTCCGGAGTGTCTATAGCTATCAAGCTCCTTCCCAATTTTCTTGCATTTCTCTTGTTGGTTCGAGGTCCAGCTTGGAATGGCGGTCTGAATTGTTCAAGTGTTATGAAATTATTGTTACATCTGGATGGTCAGACAACAGTATCATCCGATACATTATTCTCAGTGGTACGTAATGATTGGTTTTTGTTCAGTTTGTGTGATGGCGGCGTTATATGAATATTTTGAGCAGGCGCAATGGACACATTGGCTGGAGGATGTTTAGTGTTAGTTAGCTCCAGTGCGTCATGAACAGTGACTTGAACAACCCCAAAAACCCACGTCCGCCTGACGACACGCAGGCACCACCAAGGTATGTGTCGTGACGCCGCCCCTGACCAGCTGTGTATACTCTTGGAAAACGGTTTCAACACACCAGAGCCGCCCACAACACCAGCCCAGACACACCACCAACAACCACCCGACTGCTTGCGGGAACACATGCAGTGGCGCCCACCAAACCAATTGACAACAACATCCAACCAGAACACCTCCAGCTCCAGCCGCCCCATGCTCCGCTCCGGCATTCGATGCACCAGCCGCCCCAAGGACTGGAGAGACAGACTGCACGTCTTGGTTTTCGCCGTGCCAGTGCACGCCAGGATGTCAGCTCATCCCCGGCCGGACTGCTCCTAGGATGCGGCCACTCCAGGCATCCAGTGATGCCGAGATCCGGTGTGGGATGTCCGAATCCCCTCACACCTCACTTATGGAAGGATCTCCAAGGACCTGTGTTACAGCCAGCATCCTAGGACCCAGGCATCCAGCGATGCCGAGATACGGTGTCGAGATGACCGAATCCCCTCGCACCACAGCCGCGGAAGGATCTCCTCAAGGACCAGTGTCCTGACCAGCGCCAAGAACAGCCAGTGCTGCCTCTTCAAGACGTCCAACTGTAGTTCCAAGTGGAACTTGGATCCGGTGTGGGAAGACCGAATTCCCTCACACCTCAACCTCGGAAGGATCCACCTCCGTGATGACACACCCACGACAACGACTCCAACTGGCAGCTATCATATATACGTACTTTTATACGCACTTCAAAATTCTCTCGTTTTCCGGGGCCGTTTGTTATCGGCGCTTAGTTTATACACGCATCTTAACAAATGCGTAATTATCTTAATTTGCATTTTATAAGCTAACCATTGCTCTTTTTCAATATTAACATAAATTCCGCATTATTGAAATTCCCAAATGAGATAATTTTCGAAGAAGTAAAGCTGCCAGTAACTACACAATGAAGCTGAGCCTCTACCCGCCGCTGACATCACCGCCGCAGCCAACGCCGCCGCTTCCGTTGCCGCCGAGCCGCCGGTCATCCATCCGCGAACTCGTCGGGCAGATGCCGTGCTTCACAAACATTTTAGTGAACTGTTGGTGACTATATTTTTTCGTGACTGTTTGTTTTTTTTGTGACTTTATTTAATTGACTTTCCTGCGTGTATATATTTTATTAATTTCTTAAACTTTAAACATTTTATTGTAAATTTTGGCCGTGTGTAAATAATAGCGATTGTTATCGCGCCAATAAGCCTTTTTCTACCTGTATTATCCAGTGCTTCTGAGACCTTATCAAGTTGTAGAGTTTCCGGATCTAATGCCTTGATATTACTCAGTAGTTTGTGTTTTTCTAGGAAGTGAAGTAATCGAGACTACATTATATAGGGTGTTTCAGACCACCCGTTCACCCCAAATATCTCCTGAAATACGAATCGGATTGAGATAAAAAAAATATGTCCAAAAATGTTTTTTGAGCCCTATCACGTGGTGTGAAATGTGAACCGCCCCCCCCTGTGTCGTGGACGGGGGTAACTTTGAAATCTTAAATAGGAACCCCTATTTTTTATTATTTATTAGATTTGGATTCTACGCTAAAAAAATATTAAATTTTTATCCTAAAAAAAAATTTTAGATGAGCGACAGATGACGCTATATTCGGCAAAAACATTTATCGAATTATATTTATTTCTCGCATCAAATGATAGGTTACGACATTTTTTACGTGGTCACCTCTTAAATAAGGCGTTGATTGAAGTCATTCGTAATTTTATGTCAGAAATAACAAAAAAAAAAAAATTCTTTGTAAAAAAAAATCGTAGAAACGAATAAAAATCAATTTGATTATTAAATTTTATTCTATTCTTTTCTATTGTGGTAATGTATGAATGTTTGTAACGACAAACAGGATTTTTTTAATAAAAAATAAATAAATAAAAACAATTTTTTTTTGCTAATCGAAAAAAATGTTTCCAATAAAAACCTATTATATTTTAGAGTAGAAGCCAAATCTGCAATCAAAAATAGATGTACCTATTTAAGATTCTAAAGTTACACCCCACCCCGCCCCAGAAGGGAGGGGTCGTGGTTTAAATTTCACACCACATGATAGAGCTCAAAAAAACAATTAGACATATTTTTTTATATGTCAATCCGATTTGTATTTCGCGAGATATTTGGGGTGTACGGGTGGTCTGAAACACCCGGTATATTCCCAAATTTTACACAGTGGGAAGAATAGCAATTGGTTTAAGGTTTTTAGCTCTTTATACTCAAGAATAAATTTTTTCCATGACAAAATATAATTCTTGAGTTTAAAAAGCTGAAGCTAACAATGCTTTAAACTTTTACATTACTAAAGTCAAATTAGTCTCTTTTCACTTACTTACATTTTCCAAGCCACTTTCGATTTTTATTCAATAAAATGGCTATTCTAATAATTGATAGAACCAGTTTTATACAAATAACTTTTAATTCATTAGGATTTTCGAAAGGGTTGTAAAAAGGAAAAAAAATTGTTTTATAATTCCACATAGAATGGCATAAAATATACAGAGACTCTAATTTAAAATAAGAAAAATAAAGTGCTTTAAAGTTTGGAATGTTTGACACTACATTTTGAACACCCTGTATAATTAATATCAATAAAACTTGGTTAACGGGTACCTTGTATGATTTTATTAACAAGGCACTATTTTTATTTTTTATTTATTTTTTAAACCAATTATGGAAAAGACTGATTTTTTTTGCAGATATCACTGAATCGATTTCAATAAAATTATAGGAGCTTGTAGGCAACCATAAAAGGTAGCCAAATAAGCAATAAAATACATAGCATGTAATTTAAAAAATATATTATCGTGACGTCACACTTTTTTGGGACACCCTGTATAATTAAATATATTTTCCTGAAATACATCCTAGGATACAAATATATTCTACAAAATATTGAAATCCTAACTTAATTAATAAATGAGCTATAGAAGACGGGAGGTGAGATGCAACAAAAAAATGAACATTTTCGGAAATATTGTTCACGAAATTTTTTTTTAGAAAAAAAAATTAATTGAAATATTTGCTATATTTGTTCTATAATTATGAAATGATATGTTACATCAAATTTGTATTAATAATAATTGTAGATAATGCCGAATTGAACAACTTATAACTAATACGAATTTTTTAAATTATCATTAGATTTTGAGTAAACTGACGGTAGATTATTAAAATTTGTTGTATAATTTGTCATTTTAAACTTTTTTATTTCGGGCTAAATTTTCCATTAATTTGTTGTAATTTTCGATTTTTTTGTCTGCATTTTTCATTCTTTTGATTTTTGGTCTTAATTTTTGTATATATAAACATATTGCAATCAATAACATTACACACATCATTTACAGAGAGTAAAAATAATAGAGGTCCGTGGTTGGAGCCTTGAGGTACCACACTAGTACCCACATTGAATGGATTCATATTCCTGATAATGTGCCCTGTGTATTCTGTTTTGTAGATGTGAATGTATGACATCTGTGATATTTTCTTTGATATTAAATCTTGCTAGTTTGGAGATCAAGATATTATGAGGCATGTGATCGAATGCCTTGGTCATGTCGGTATGTAATACATCTGTAGCGATTTTCCATATTTTTAGATATGTATATACTGCGTGTCAGCAAATTTGTATTGGTAGATTTCTCCGGTGCATTGGACACACTTTTGATAAATTACTACGCAAGCAGACCCATATGCTTGATTAGTAATTTATCAAAAGGTAGACCAAGGTACTTTTCAAAATTTGCTTTGTTTCTACTTTGTAAACTGGCGTTATCTTTTCATTTTTCCAGTAGATAGGAAATATTCGAATATTTTTTTTACCTTTGGAAAACGTTATTATTAATAAATTTCTATTAATTTTCGACAAACACGGAAACAATTGAAGGTCAAGTTTCAGATTTTTTACCCTATCCACATAGAACATAATTGTACATTATTATACAAGTTTAATAAGGGGGGGTTTATTGTGGCACGAGTGGGATTGGAGCACCACTCGCGCAGCGAGGAGTACTCCAATGTAACTAGTGCCCCACAATGCCTCTTATTAAACAAGTATAATGCACTATTTTTTCTACTTTGGTTTCAGTTAAGGATTTATTTCTAAAATATATATTTAAACATAGTGAGTTTTATCTTTTAACATGTGGCTGCATTAAAAACATTTGATCCCTTAGAACGAATTTAATATTTGACATACGTATTTCGACGACGATTTCAATAGTTAATTTTAAAACATATTAAATCGAAAATATTACTTACACATCTCCAGAAATAAGGGAAGTTGCTATTTTCAAGTAAGTTGTAGCTAATTTAAGCTTACAGAATAATACAACGTACTTGCCTAAATGTTAATCGAAATTTAAGGTTATGTTTACATTTGTTTCTCGTTCCTCGTGTCAGGCATCGATCGACGCTAATTAAAAATACACGCCGAATTAACACACCGACTGAAGCGGCCCTTTTTCGCCGCGAATAAAACATACATTGTACTCTCGCTGTTTCTTCCGTGATATTCGTTTTGCAAATAAAGTGATGATATAATAAATTACAACCTTTCCTCTGTGTATGTTGTGTTGCCTAAAATGTATGCTTCTGTTTTCTTTAACCTTAGTGGTACTGGTGGCAACTCCCCAATATGCATTATCGAACATATTCAGTATGTAATGCATTGGAGGGTTCTATTAATTAACGGCAATTTTACATTTTGATGTCGACACATGTCACGTTTAAGAACAGCCAATCGCAAAAACTAAACCACAAATGGTTTAATAATGAGCAAAAACTGTAAAATAAAAATCTTATTCTTAAACTATTTTTGATTTAACAAATGGTCGATTATTAAACCAAAATAGAAAAACGTAATTGAAATGATAAAATACCTACTTTTTGCCTATTTCTTTCACAATTTATAAGGTTAAAAAGCGAAAAACAATTAATGTTTTTATCTTATTTTTATTATGAATAAAAACCTGCCACTGCACTAAATTAAAACACTTCACAATAAATAACGCTGCTGGTGGTCTACCATGTCGATGACTGATGATTATATTTCACAAATACAGTTCCTCCTATTTTTTAACGAGAGTTAAATGGAAACCAAATTAAAAATATAACAACAATTCGGTAAAATAAATAATCTCAACATTAAATTTACGCTTTTAATTAAAAAAGCAATTAAAAAACAACTTACCTATTTGCAATATAACCGCCAGAGCAATTAGAAACAACATTGCTGGTCGCTTGTTTAACAATACAATAGTAAAAACATTGAGCCTGTTAATCTTTCCCAGCACTATCTGATGCTGTTTAATCAGAGTGACATTTTTCTCCTTATCACAGCGGCTTATCACAAGTTCAGAAAATTAACAATGGCAAGTGGAAGAAGCAAACAACTGAATTTGAAATTTTCCGCAAATTGGCAAATATTTGAATCGAGCGCCGTTTTTCGGCGCGGAATTATTCGTGCGGCCTCGCGGCGAATCGATAACGTCAAGCAAGGTCGCGCCAGGCGCACACGTATAAATATAAATGTTGTTTGTTTTCAGGCAACCGCAAGGAAATTAAAATGTGAATAATCCTTCGGTACTTGGTGTGGTTTTGAATAATTTTTCCGTATTACTTGCGTAACTGTTTAAAATTGTGGAAATGGGACGTGACCCACATTTCCTAATTAAATTATCGGCTGTCGATTGAAGTGTAGTACATATGTTGCTTAATCAATCATGTCTCTAGTGGAATCGTTAATTCTGGTGTCTGAAAAGGCCGCTAATATTGCGAGGCTGTGCAGAAGCGACGAGCACCTCTTCAGTTTGCTAATCGAGGAAAAGGAGGTCGATGAGGCCAATCCTAGGTTTGTAAGGGACTTTAAAACTCTAGCAGATGTGCTTATACAGGAAACTGTTCGACACGACATCGGTGCCAAGGTGAGCGACATATATTATAAACAAACTTAACAGTAAATAGGCGTTAAAATATCAAAATTTCAAATAATGTTTTTTAAGGTGTTGATAACATCATATTTCAAATTGTATTAGAAAGTTTAAATTACTTAAGGAATTCTTGTGTTAACGAATATTTAATGAATAGTACACAGCTCAGATGATTAACTTAACTACACCATACAATGAATTTATTTATGTTTTTTTGCAATGTTTATTAATTAATTTTATTAATTAGTCCGTTCGTAAAATTTTTAAGTTAAGTTGTGAGTTAGAGACCACTCATTGTCAGTCAATTTCATTTCCATTTATTTACAAATGATGGTTATAGTTGAATTAAATGTTTGTATTTATTTATCTATTTGTATTTAATCAATGGACGAGTCCAATTACATAATAAAATTATAAAAGAGTACAGCACATTCTGACAAACGGTAGTCCTTACGTAAGATATTAACAACATAGGTATTACGATAAATATCTAACAATCAGGTTAAAGATTATCTCAGTAAATATAATTGTATACAGGGTGTCATTGAGTCTTGTATCTTTCGTATTCTTAAAGCTAGAGATCTGGTTAAATAGCCAATGTTGTGCAGTTTTCTATGTTGGTTCAGATCATGTTGAAACGTTTTCAATATTCTGGGCCTGTGAGACCCGGTGCGTGAATAAACGTTCGTCAATTTTTAGCAAACTATTTTTTCGAGTTATTTGAAATTAAAAAATAAAATTTAGTCAAATTTTATGTATATTACAATCGCCCAGAGGTGACATTGACTCATCGATCCATGTTGCTTGAACTAAGTTTCTATACCTCATTTAATAACCAGGCGGACTAAATGCGAAAGTCATATTTACACTATAAAAAGTCACCAGAAAAGTAACCAGACATGTTTTGGCGGTAAAAATAAAATTATTTCAAATTCTTTTATCCATAACATTCATTCAACAATGATATCAACATATAAATTAATTCTAGGCAAACTTTCTTAATTATATAGTCAATGATATAGTATATAATATTAAAATAAGTACGAGACCCTCTTAAGAATTTAGGGGCATACTGAAAAACTCAAGTTGTACATATATTTATTTACATATAAAGTGGATTGAAGTATTAGGTGTATTTTAAAAATACATATGATTCTGTAAAAGGTTTGAAATATAAATACTCGTGAAATAGAATTTTATTAAATTAAATCAATTTGCTATTTAAAAACGTATAACTTACTTAAAATAAATCTCTTTCATTAATGTATATAATGTTTAACGGGACTTCTTTGGCAAGTCATCTCTAT
The DNA here is from genome assembly GCA_910593695.2 of Ocypus olens. Classification (NCBI taxonomy): domain Eukaryota; kingdom Metazoa; phylum Arthropoda; class Insecta; order Coleoptera; family Staphylinidae; genus Ocypus; species Ocypus olens. The sequence continues at coordinate 20,629,944 of OU343052.1, read as the reverse complement.
TCTTTAATTCAATTAATATTTAATACAATGTTGCAATTTCATTTTTAAAGAAAAATTCTCCGCACACAAAATTTTTGCTGCTTTCATTATAGATATCTGCGGTCGCTGGAAGTCCTTCAAAACGTTTAGGACTTGTTACTGCCCCAATCTCCTTTCACCCCCTAATTGTGTGAAACTCCATACTTCTAGCCAATCCTAAATATAATGTATGTTTATGATTTGATTCCATATTGTAATAACTTGCGCCACACTTACCTAATGAATCGACAATTTTGTGTACGACATCAGTAGGTTTTAAAGCCACTTGCATTAAAGTTTTATATAAGATAATTTTAGATGTTTTTCCTCGAGCGTTAATGCTCCAAAATCCAAGCATTTCCGTTTCTTGGGGGGCGAAAATGACACCAAACTTGTGCGGGCATATATCCATAGTTAAAAATAAAATAACTATTTCCAAGAAAATCGCGGGATGAGAGGAATCCATCTTACACGATCAACGGAAGAAATAACTGACTAAAAACACAGAAACTGAGCCGAAACGCGTGAAATCGGTGGGACACAAGGAACAGCGAGCGATCAGCTGATCATAACAACGGCCATTACTGTTTTATGCAATTTTTGGCCAATCACAACAACGTATTTTGGCGGCAATAATTTGATTTAGTCCGCCTGGTTATTAAATGAGGTATAGTAAACGTATGTCCATAAAATAATTCGATTCAGTCTAGGCGGGAAAATTTGAAAATTCTCGAGCGTGCAAATATCTTCTCGACGAAACTTTGCGAGTGTATTTTTCGGTAATCGGTAAAGACAATTGTCATTAAATTTAACCTTTTTATAAATGAAATGGATACAATCAATTCTGCTCTTAACTAAATCGAAATCGGAGACGGTCAAAACCAGTTACAAGCACGTGAATTTTGAGGTTAGAATAGATAGAATGACAAAAGACATACGTTGCACTTAGCCCTTGAATTTACATATCGACATACGTTTCGTATTTCATTTAGTTTTTCTTAAGCCTGCAAACGAGTATAGATATTTATCCAGACGCGATTATTAGATAGAAAAAGCATGAGTCACTGTCACCTCTGCGCGACTGTACTATATGAGATTTTTTTTTTGCTTAAGTATCTGAGACCTAGCGCCCGCTACGGTGTCAAGATTTAGGGCGCTCCGCCTGGAAGGTTAAAAAAATAAACTGAAAATCGCGATTTTCTAAAAAATCAAATATCTCAATAATCATTAAACGTGCGGAAAAATGTTTAAAATGAAAGTTACTTGGACTCAATTGTGCAAATATAAGAATCAAGTCAAAATAAAATTAAAGATGTCAGTTTCTGAGAAATTAATACCAATTTTGTTATTTCAAATGGCCCTCAAATTTTATTTTTACACTCCTAAAACAAGTAGTCATGAATTAAAATAAAACAAAATTTTATAATAATAATAATAGATACTTTATTTCTGTAAGACAATATACCTATACAATTATATGGAAAATGTCAAAACTAATGCAAATAAAGATATTAATTCGAGATTAGGAAAGTAGTAATTAGGAAAGTATTTGGCGAATAACATAAATATTATTTATTAAAAACTAAGGTATCACAGTTGAAGTATTTATTGTAAGAATAACATGCATGTTCATTCAAAAACATTCTTACAGAAGTTTTAAAGCGTTTGAGGTTGCTGGTGTTCTTTATTTTATCCTATAATGTAAACATCTTAGCAACTCCTTAGCAACGAGTTACGTTAAGGTACCTTTAGTTACATGTTGAGGTTATGTGAGGCGGGTGTGCATTGAAAGGCGGTTGAGCTTAGACTGATTTATTCATTAGAAACATCACAATTTATTGCACATATGTAGTAGGCAACCCGATGTACATTGTATATTAGGTAGCATATATAACATCTCCCTTATTAATATAATTTACAATAAATTATCACAGCAGGCGCGCACCCAGGGAGGTGGCTATCGGGCTTGAATCCTTAACTTATGTCGGCCATTCCATAAATAAATGTACACTTTTTAGGGGTACATTACGGATTTTAGCGAATTTAACATATATTATAAAGGCTATCAAGACATGACTTTTGGTCTCTACTAGGGGTTCAGAAAATCATTGTGTCAAAAGTTATAACAATATAAACTTTTAGTACACTTTTATTTTAAACTCAAAAAAATCGCAAACCGTTACGCATACGAAGAAAGTTATTCTATACTTTTTTATGCTTAAATGTTTAAAGTTTGCAATAATTTTTTTTCCAAAACAAAAAAAATATATTTAGATAGTTTGTTTTTAATAAATAAAATATATCTCAAAAAATAATCAATTACTAATACTTTAATTTTCTTAAAAATAATATATGTTATATACGTGCTGAGAATTTTTCTTTTTTTACTTTGTCCGTTACGAAGTACGAGAAAGTATTGTGATCGTGATTTTTTTTTCAAAATTTTTTTTTACGGAAATATCCGTTTTGGGGTCCCTAGATGCCATTTCAACAATTTCTGTAAAAAAAATTTTTGTGTCTGTGTGTGTGTGTGTGTGTGTGTGTGTGTGTGTGTGTGTCTGTCTGTGTGCGCTGTATCTCAAAAACTAATACAGCAATTGATATGAAACTTTGAACATACGTCTTATTTGATAATCTGAAGAACTGAACAGCTTTTGGTGAAATTTCGTACACCGGAAGTGGGTGTTTACCTTAACTGTTTTTTGTTTTTTGCCAATATTTTCTTAAATATGAAAAATATCATAAAAACATTTAAACAAACATCAAAGACAACAAAGAAATGAACATCTTTTGCTTGAAAATATTTTTCATAAAATCATTGCTATTCGAGAAAAAAAATTATTATTTTTTTTTAATTTTTGGTCTATAATTATGAAACGATAATAGTTACAACAAATTTATGTGAATAATAATTGTAGAGAATGCCAAAATGAACAACTTCTAAGGAGTAAGTTTTTTTCGAAATCTCGTTAGTTTTTGAGTAAACCGAGTTTTTGAATTTGAAGTATAATTTTTCCATATTTCATGATTTTGACGTTTTAAACGTCAGTTTCATCCGAGTTTACGCAACGCTCGATGTACATTTAAAATATGATTTCAATTGAAAATAAACCCATGAAAACGTAAATATAAAGTCGGAGAAAGTAACATGATGGCCACATCACCATTTTTTTTTTTTAAGAATGAGCACTTTAAAACTTTTTGAGATATGATTTTTTTTTACCCGAGCGCTGCATTGGCGTGAGGAGCTCCATTCGTGTAATGGCCCGAGAGCGCAGTGTCCGCCGCTTAATAAACAGAGAAAACTTTTTTATTGGTCAAACCTATGCCAAAAAAAAAAACTTTTTTATTCATTGTTTAACCTGAAATGAAGTAACAAATATAGATTATTTAACAATATAAACGATTCCCACTTTTGGGCGATAAAAAAAATATATAGCGATAAATCGGTGAAATATGCTTTACAGATTTTATACTCTTTTGGTCTATATTATGGGAATATCGAAAATCCGACCTTTATTTCAATGAATGCTTTTTCAAACGGCAAAGAGCCAGACTTTTTTTGAAAATATTCCAAACCTACTTTTTTGCTAAGTCCTTTACTAATTTCATCACCTTTGTAGAAGGGCCCTCTCCAGGAATGTCGACTTTGCATAATTATTTTTCCTACATTAAGGTTATACGCTTTTCGGGCCAATGAAAATGCGACGTCAATAGTGTTCACTAGTTTTCTTATACCACATTTACTTGGTGTACTAGATAAAACTTTGACTTTATCTGTGTAATTGTTGGTACTAATAATGGTCTATTTGATTTTTTCGATCATGTTCTCCATTTCAGGAGGGTATTTTTCAGCGCTTTCATTTTCATTGCTAAATAGTGTTTCCAATACCATCCGTTGTAAGTCAGATCTTCACATGGAAAATTCTAGAATAGGTTTCATTTTTCTAATTTCCTTACTAGTAGCTCATCTTCTGCAGACAAGCTATATGAGTGAAAACTTGGACCACTTGCATTTGACGGAAGTTCCTTGTGATTGTAATCAAGAGGTAATATACAATACTTTGCAAATTAATAAAACTGCGAGAAGCCGATGGAACTACTTCAGGAACTTCTTCCATGGGGTGTGTTCTTGGTAATGCTCAATATTGTCAGTAATATTACGAACGGTTTTACCTACTCTACAATGATTCGCCTTTTTGCGGATTGCAACAAAGTTCGAATGAACTCATACTGTTTTTAAATCTATTATTTTCTCTCTAAGCACTGTATTTTAACTACGTTTCCAGTAAGCAGTCTGAAACTCGCTGCAACCTTGGTAACACCAACTTTCGAGACTTTTTATAATAAATAAACTTAATGTATATACATTTTTGTAATGTGTTGTGGTTTATGTTTATGTCATTTTATACAGATCGAGTAAAGAACGTTTGGCACAGGCGGGTTCCATGGGTGCGAGAGCGCTGGAAATAAGAGATACACGTTCTTTGAGTAAAAACGGCTACGAAGTCGCGTTCTTAGGAGGGATATAGGCGGCTCCTTATAAGCCGTTGCCCATCTAATCTAAGTATGATAACAAATAAAAATAATTTTGTCATTCTCTAAAGTGAACTCGTGCAGACTGTGCAGTAAGTATTACTCTTTAATTAATAAATCTGTACACGAGCTAAACATGCCTCTGGAGAATTTAGCGGAAGAGCTGCTGATTATTAAATGGCATCACCAAGGTAATTCGCTCCGGGAAATTATAAATTTGTTTATTGTTGCGTTTGAAAACCGCCTTCCTCCTTCCAAAGGTTCAATACGAAACCTAATAAAAAATTTGAAATGCTTGGGTGTTTATCTCCCAACATAGAAAACCAAAACGTCCTCGCAATGCCGAATTGCAAGAACGGGACGAATTTGTTTGCTTATCTGTGGAAGAAAATCCAACAATGACAACCTAAAAAGAGTAATATTTGTGTTTACTTTAGTAAAAAATCAATGAAAAAATTATGTTACATTACGCGTATTTTGTTCCTATCGCTACGTTCGACATAATCCTAACGTTTATCGAGATTTACTAAATAAATGCCGCGTCCCATTGCCGTGTTATGTCGAATCGCATGATGCATTCCCCTTCTACGACTCATCTTCCTTCTAGTTTCCATTCAAAGAATGTGTATCTCTTATTTCCAGCGCTCTCGCACCCATGGAACCCGCCTGTGCCAAACGTTCTTTACTTGATCTGTATAGTACAAACACTGACATAATTATACAACTTTTATTGGTTAAGAATGGGAATCCTTTATTCATGTTAAATAAACTATATTCGTTATTTTATTTCACGTTAAACAATGAATAAATAGAGTTCTCTCAGTTTATTAAGCGGCGCACACTGCGCTCTCGGGCCATTACACCCATGGAGCTCCTCACGGCAATGCAGCGTTCGGGTAAAAACATCATATCTCAAAAAGTTGCCCATACTTTTGAAAAAAGAAAAATTCTCAGGATCAGGGTATAACAAAATTAAAATATGAGTAATTGATTATATTTTGAGATATATTTTATTTATCAAAAACAAACTATCTAAATAAAGTTTTTTTGTTTTGGAAGAAATGTTATTGCAAACTTTAAACATTTAAACATAAAAAAGTATAGAATAAATTTCTTCGTATCCGTAACGGTTTACGATATTACAAATCGTTAATACTTGTCTTAAGCTGTAATATTGATAATTTTTTTTTTAATTTGAAATGGCGAATTATTCAATACATGAATAATACGATATGTTATGTAATTACATCAAGTGTTAGAAAAAAACCCATCTTGGCGCACAAACATACCAAGCAAACTTTCCTGAAAGAAGACAGCCGGTATTTAAAATATTGGATGGAAAATATGCGACTGGATGAAACTTTAAAGAAACCTAAGAGAAATAGAAATGTGATCGTTGATGAGTTAACATTGATATGTGAATTTAATTTATTCCATATGCATTGTAAACCTTTCAACGTAGTTATCCAGTTTACAATGCAAGGCGGCACAAATTCACCTGTAGGTTTTTTAAATTTCATGGTCCTCAAAACTTGAATTGCCTCAGAATAAAATCCTACATGTTCACCATCGTCTGTTATTGCACATCGTAAAGGTTTGCCTTCAAAACTTTCTTTTGACGAACCATTTACGCTGTCAAATAATTTGTCAAAGAATGATGCAAACATTTGTAATGAGTACATGGGTCCCGTAATAAAAATAATTAATGTAATATTTTTTTCACCAAAATCATTCGTAATTGTAATAATCTGATAAATGTAATTCACACAATAATCATAACAGCGCATAATAAATATCAATCGTAAAAGATAATGTAAGCAAGAAGTTGAGACACGCGCGGCCTCGCGGTCGGAATAACATCGCTAAAATAAACAACAACACATCCACGCTGAAAAAGATGCCTCGTACAAAGAACTCTTTAACTTGTATCATCTAAAATCACACTTAGCACCGGGAAGAAAACGTAAACATCCTCCTGACCGAGATTCAGAAAAATGCAATTCATAAAATTCAACGTCCAAAAACAAGACCAGAAAAATACTAATAAGTAAATTCACGGGAAAGTTCATGAACTTAAACATACACGAGGCAATTTGGCACGTGTATTTCTGAATGTGGCGGGGGCAGATTAGATGATAAAAGGGACGGGATCACAAAATTCGGGAAGATTTCCGTGATGGAAATAGAATGGTGAGAATCAGTGAGTGATTCGACAACATACAGGGTGAGTAATTTCTTTAATGTCTAAAGTGAACTTGTCTCAATGAATAACTGCATCCGAGTAATTACTCTGCAACGAAATATGAAACAATTCACATTTGAATAATTACTCTATTACGAAATGCGATGCAGATCCAATGAATAGCTGCATCCGAGTAATTACTCTGCAATGAAATGTGAAACTATTCACATCTGAGTTATTACTCGAAATGCAAAATCGTCGGAGAAAGAATGACTAACCTGAGTTAGAAGACATTATACTACGAATTACTTTCTCACAACCTCCACACGCTTTGAGCGCTAGGACCATGGGTTGTGTAGAAAGGGGGTATCGCCAAGACGCCTTGAGCGCTAGGAAAAGAATCTCCAAAATCTAATGTCTAATAACTTTAAATTGTCATTATTGAACGTATTGCTTTCTTTACAACCTCCTGTGAGCGCTAGGACCATGGGTTGTATAGAAAGGGGTATCGCCAAGACGCTTTGAGCGCTAGGAAGAGAGCCCTAATTACCATCCGAAAGAGTGACTAACCTGAGTTGGCAGACATTATACGACGAATTACTTTCTCATAACCTCCAGACGCTTTGAGCGCTAGGACCATGGGTTGTGTAGAAAGGGGGTATCGCCAAGACGCTTTGAGCGCTAGGAAAAGAACCTCCAAAATCTAATGTCTAATAACTTTAACTTGTCATTATTGAACGTATTAATTTCTCACAACCTCCAGACGCTTTGAGCGCTAGGACCATGGGTTGTATAGAAAGGGTGTATCGCCAAGACGCTTTGAGCGCTAGGAAAAGAGCACCCAATTTCTGATGGTAATCTTACAAATTTCTGATGGTAATCTTATTCTCCGAACGAAAGAGTATAGTCAAGGTCACCGATTGTGTAAATTATTCATTGAGATCTAGTTGAAAGTTTTATCGACATCAAGCAAAGAGGTCAATTGCCAAACCTCATGTCCTTACAAACAATCCTGAGTCATACGTATTCTGGTCTGGTCAAAGAAAAAGTACGACAGTTGTTGTAAATCTCAATTTCTTGCAATATTGTTTTGTAAAATGTTCGACGATAGTTCTGAGACTGGTTTTCCCACAGGGTTTTCCCAGATCTATTGGTACAGCAAGGATATGTGTTCATAAATCAAATAACATACTCTTTGGTGTACCAATGCAAATGCCAGAACTAATAAATCAAATGAATAAACGTCCATTCGTTCAACAAACAAGCATTTTATTTACCTAAACCTAACCAACACGCATCGACACTCGTAACGAATCTGTTAAATAATTAAGGGTTACTACAAAAATTAAACACAACGTATATAAGTACAAAAAGGTCAGACTTGACGTACTATACATTGACGTACCCAGCTTTGTATCGATATCGCCTTGCTCATGCTGAATAATACAAGTAAAAGTAGCAGCCACTCGCTGAGACAATAATACTTGGCTGGCAAGATTCACCTTCATTTTATTCATTTTATTCTCATAAACATGGCAATCGGTAAGCTTAGGTAAGTACCTGGTGTCAGGGTCTCCATTATCCTTTTCATAGATGTGCACAATGTCCGACCAGCAAGCAAGAAAATATTTACCCTTGTATTTGAATGTGGCATTGTATTTTAATAAGTTATTTCGCACGCATTATAGAAGATGAGGAGGATCAAACAATGGAATTATTTGCTCGTCACCTACAAGGAAACCCGTTATTTGATTCTCCTTACCTTCCAATGCGAGTCTCCGACTGGCCTCCTCGATGAGCCCTTTAATGGTTTTGACATTAGTTGCATGTTGGTCACATACAGTGGCAACAACATGCAAACCCATGTCTTGCAGAGCCTTAATAATGGTTTTTATGTTCCGGGTGAGATCTGGAACACCCATACCATACTCTGGAAAGAAGTATGCTACGGGTTGTTTCCATTTTCTCAAAACTCCACGGACCATAAAAACCATTGCGTGGACTGCAAAACCCAATTTTGTTTGCTCACCGCAATCTGCAAAACCATCGATCGAAGAATCAGTCTTATTAAAATACAATCCCGGGCTAAGTGACATTTCGTCAAATAGAAGGGCACAATATTTTTCTTCTTCATCTTTCATGGAGTCACACGCATCCTTCAGCAACCCCAACAATGCCTGGTTAATTCCCGGGCCGATTGGGACGCTGTTCAACAATCCTTGTAGACACTTTCTCGAAAGAAGAGCAAACATTTTTGACAAAAATCGATACATTTTTGGGCCCTGCTTGAACAAGGCCAGAGCAAAACTTTTTTCTTCCATCGAGAAACATCTACCCCGGGCTTTAAATTGTTGTTGCCGTAACTGTGACACGAAAAAGTTGAAAGTTGTTTCATTTATCCGAGATCTAAAGGCCTCACCAGATGTTGCAGCATCAGTTGCCTCCTTGAGCCGTGACTGAAAATTAGCATTGTTAGCTTGCAACCGTCTAGCTGTTGCCTGAATATCTTCGGTGAATGTGAACAACTCCCTAGCTTGAGGGGAAAGCTTACTTTTTCGTGTTACATTTACGGCCTTCAACAAATTTATTCCTAAGGCTGAAAAATAAATTATATTTAGTGAACATTATATTAAAACCATTTATAATTTGGATATTATAATTATGTCAACAATGAATACATGTACACTGTTACCTCTAAAACATTTTCTTTGACCAATGGTAGAACAAATTAATTATTTACATCAACAATGCACACAATATATTTTGTTTGTTTCATTGGCAGGCATAATTTTTGATGGAAGTGAGCATACATAATGGGTGTCGAATAAAATTTTAATTTTAATAATAATAATTGAGAAAGTTATGTAAGGTAAATATTTTATGAGAATGTAACATAACTATTTTTGAATTTTAGACATAGTTATAACAATGATCTTTACTTATAAAAATACTAAGTTGTATACTAAGAACTATCTTTTAGTTAATATGTGCTTTTGCGTAGAATTTGTACCCACTTACATTGCTTACTGGTGCGGTATTTTCTTTTGTGACTACATGAAATTTTTGAAAATACCAACTTTGGCTGAACCACTATGGAACGCTTCCTTTTCAAAACTGGCTTTTGTAAAGGCAGGGACTGATCTACAAGGAAAATATTGCCAAACATTATTATCACATATAATATTGTAATGAGTACTATAATTCCACGAAAATTTTGATTACAATAAAAAGAGTTTGAAAATGGCACAAGCACGTGTAACAACATGTAAGAATTATATTACAACCAAAATTTAACATTATATAATAAACAAGTCACAATTTATTTTATTTATATCATTATTCTTTAAGTAGAAATTATCTTGTCGAATGAACCTCATCGTGCATTGATAAATCCTTATAATTTAGCCAAAAATACGTTGAAGTTTGTTGCTTAATTACTACTTACTGCACACGTGCAATTTGTACCAATAGTATTTGGACAATTGAAAATTACTAACTATTGTCCAATAACGGAGAAACATACAAGAAAATATAATATACAAAGTTATCCATACAAAAAATAATATTACAATAAAGTTTAGTATTCGTTTAACATTATCGAAAATAATACATAATATATTTACCTTCCACTTCCATTAGTGTTAAATCAGCCAAAGCTGGTGGGATGACCGGTTCCTCCAACTTAGAGTTGCACGGTACATCCATGTAGTTTTCTGGTTCCTCTGAGTTCTGATTGTCAGATGATGCTCTGGCTTGGCCAGAATTCAGATCTATCAAATTAAAAAAATATTAATAAAACATGACACAGATTACTTTTAATCAATATACATACAGTGTGGAAACTTTAACTGGAATAAAATTCATAACTTCGATATAGGCGATTTTTGCAAAAAATCCCGAAACACGCTAAGTATTGTTTTTTCTTGCCCTAATTTCTATGTATATGCTGCTTGTTTATCTGTTCCCGGAAGAGCCCAGCCACCTCCGACTTTTTTTTTTCAAATGGAAAGGTATGTCAAGTGACACCTCGTTTGAAAGGTCTCTTCGCAAGTAATACAACACACTATTTATTTCTTGAATATTTACAAATCCCACTTGATAAAAAAAAGAAAACCACTTTTACGTTGAACATGTTTCGGCGTAAAGTTGTATGTTTTTGACATGTGTTTTGATGCTTTGGAACTGCGTTGCTTAGTTACTAGTGATAATAATAGTCACCAAAGCAGTCATATACGCTCGTCAAGTCGTCGAAGTGATTTCTAAAATGCAGTATTTAACCGAAAATCTCCGAATCGAGATTCTGATGATGATCGGTTATGGTAACAGAAGACGAAGTCAGCTTGAGGTTGCTCAGTTATTTCGAGAAGAGCATCCGGATTTATCACCCATTAGCCAAGGTACCATAAGCAAAATTGAGACACAATACAACAATTTGGGTCATATCAGGGTTGTGCCCAGACAGCGAAATCCCACTGTTCAAGCAGATACCAGGCTAAACGTATTATTAACTCTTCAAGAAAATCCAGTGACTCCAGCCAGGCAACTGGCCCGTGACAACGAGATTAGTCATACTACTGTCCTGAAAATGATCAGTCAAGCTGCATCCTTACAAGATGCAGGCACTCTAAGAATTAACGGAGGATGACCCGGACCGCCGAATCGAATTTTGCGAGCAAATGATGAACATGATCGACAATAACCAGATTTCATTAGCATCAATTCTTTTTTCCGACGAAAGTACTTTTACCTTACATGGTGACGATAATCATCAAAATTGTCGTTATTGGGCTGATCATAACCCTCATTGGATGCGTGAAACTCATACTCAGTTCCCGCAAAAAGTCAATGTATGGGCTGGAATAATAGGTGATCAGATTGTAGGACCAGTATTCTTCGATGGTAATCTTAATGGAGCAACATATCTTACGTTTCTTCAAGATGACCTCATGCCAGCGTTAGCCACTTTATTTCCAAATCCATTAGATCCAGATTTACCTGATGAATGAATATGGTATCAACAGGACGGAGCTTCACCCCATTATGCTGTGATCGTTCGTAGATATTTAGGCGAAGTTTTTCCCAATAGGAAGTGGAGGTCACATTGAATGGCCGGCGAGATCTCCGGATCTTAGTCCCCTTGACTTTTTTTTTGTGGGGATATCTCAAGAGTAAGATCTATGTAACCAAACCAAACGACATTGAGGACCTTAAGCAACGTATTAGGCATGAAATACGGCAAGTCACACCAGAAATGTTACAAAACATTAGAGATGCATGTTATCATCGATTTGCACTTTGCCAAGAAAGAAACGGTGCCCATTTTGAACATTTGTTGCATTAAATAGTATTCAAGTTATAAAAGTGGTTTTCTTTTTTTTTTATCACGTGGGATTTGTAAATATTCAAGAAATAAATAGTGTGTTGTATTACTTGCGAAGAGACCTTTCAAACGAGGTGTCACTTGACATATCTTTCCATTTGAAAAAAAAAGTCGGAGGTGGCTGGGCTCTTCCGGGAACAGATAAACAAGCAGCATATACATAGAAATTAGGGCAAGAAAAAACAATACTTAGCGTGTTTCGGGATTTTTTGCAAAAATCGCCTATATCGAAGTTATGAATTTTATTCCAGTTAAAGTTTCCACACTGTATATAGCGTAACCAAAATAAGAAAGTGGTCAAAACATTAGTGAATTAAACTGTTCGTACCACACTGCATTCACCTTTAGGCCCGGTTGCAGAGAATTTTGGCAGCTACAAATTCCAATCAAAATCACATTTGTCATAATATATTTGAATTAGTAGTTTCTTTTACATTTATCATAATGATGAAAAGTCATGTTAATAGCAAAGTTAAATGAGATGTCTTCGATGGGTTTACACCAACTATACCTATTTCTTTTAACGCACTTTGTACTTTGTTGGTATCACAGATTTTTTTAAAAAAGCGACTACAGTTTCACCCATTTAGATGGCCATTATTGGATGGATGGACATTATTATAAGTTTGATAATGGCCATCTAAACGGTTGAAACTATAGTCGCTTTTTTAAATAAACCTGTGATATACCAACAAAGTAGAAAGTGCATTATTTATATTGTACCTATTTCAATGGTAAATTATACTTACCAAGGGGAGGAACCAGAAACAAAGTTGGTATGCTTCCGTGCATCAAATTAGATTTTCGGTTTTTGAATCTCTCCATTTTGGTTTTAGGATCAAAATGTTTGTCGCAAATATACTTATTCGAACAACCCGCATCCTTGGAGAGTGCGAATAAGTCCTCTCGACCAACTGCTTGTAACCATAATTGGTGAAACTTAAAAAATAATCCATGTAAATACCCTATTTTTAGTAAATAAAAACACTTTTTACTTTGTTGTACCACACTTATTTGTTATAAATTGTGACTATATTTTCAACCGATTAGTCGGTCATTTTCAAACATAAAGTGTGTGTATGTTTGAACATGACCGACTAATTTTACTTACTAAGTGCATCATGTATCACAAAGTAACCGCCTTCACCATCAACAATACCCTATTTTTATATTTTAACTCCTAAATTTCGCATGATATCCGGCTAGGTTATTAAGCTTTTTCCGGGAATATAAATATACTACGGTAAAAGAAACAGCAACAATATTAGGCTGATTACAGGTGTTATATATATATATGTTACGGTTAATATGATAAATTAGAAATTATGCATAATTACTCGCGACTATGTATAATTCCCAATAATATTGGAGAATATGCTTAATTTATCAAACATACTGGATATTATGAATAATATCTAATACTTACTGGCATTTTGATTAATTGAAATTTTAGGACAAAAAAATATAAATCAAATCAAAGTTTATTTGTTAATACGTGTAGATGTTACGGTCAATATGATAAATTGGAAAGTATAAATAATTACTGGCGAATATGTATAACTTTTTGATAGAATTGTTTTTCATGTTTACTTTCTCCGTTACAAAGTACGAGAAAGTAAATTAGGTTAGGTTAGGTTAGGTTTGGTTAGGTTAGGTTAGGTTAGGTTAGGTTCGGTTAGGTTAGGTTGGGTTAGGTTGGGTTAGGTTAGGTTGGATTGGGTAAGGTTAGGTTAGGTTAGGTTAGGTTAGGTTAGGTTGGGTTAGGTTAGGTTAGGTTAGGTTGGATTGGGTAAGGTTAGGTTAGGTTAGATTGGGTTAGGTTCAGTTAGGTTGAGTTAGGTTCGGTTAGATTGAGTTAGGTTTTGGTACAACAGCAATACAACAGCACTAAATGACGAAAGTTATTAAACATACCAATGAGCCCTGGATATTATTTAAAATGACCAGCATATTTAATAAATTGCTATAACTTTATTAAATTCTCCAATATTGGAAGTAATTATACATAATGACTGGTAATTATGCATAATTTCAGCATTAATCATATTAACCGTAACATATATACAAACATTGCCCTTTTCCTCGAAATTAAACAGTTATAAATTATTCCAGACAAACAATTGCAAATCTACTTACCGGTTCTTTTCGCGTAAACTTATGCATGTACTCATTTTTATCATTGTTCGAGCAATGCTTGAACGCACAATAATGTTTTGCTTTTGGCATATTTGCTTAAACTTATTATGACGATTTAAACAACGAACAGACGCACTGAGACGCACCACAGTAAAAACCAGTAAAAACTGAAATGTATGATGACACTTACTTTTTTTTTTTTGAGACCTTGTAGATCTTGTGGGGATTCCCAGAACGGTTCACGAATTAAATATTTTGTTTGCACGCACACACCATCTGGTGAGAATTTTTATAAGCTGTATTCTCCAAAAGGTACAGCATGCGCCATCCCAGTTTAGTGCGGCCTTACTATTTTAGCGAAAATTTAAATTCGTATGGAGTGCGCAGGGCATGTTCTGAGTTCTGAGTGATGTCTTCAGAGCGCTCCATGGCCTTTTACGGGGTCCACGCCCTACTCTTCTCCGGGCTGAGGGTGGTAGTGGTGGTAGGGTGCGATAGAAGCATCGAGGTCGACGCATGTGTTCAAACCGGCAAATTGCACTTCTTAGAACAATTTGGGTTTGAGATGTTATTACATACAGGGTCTTTTTTTTTACTCAGAACGTATGATTGTTAATGTCTATGTTCTTTGTTATAATAATCTCATCAACGCAATGCAATGTATTGACAATTTAGGCAACCATACTTACACTCAGTTTTATTTAATTGTCAAAATTGTGTTATTAATAAAAATGTATTACACCACCGAAGAAAGAATACAGATAATTAATTGGTACAAGTGGGAACAGCATTCGACGTGTTAGAGATTTGTTTTCGGTTGAGTATCCGAGCAGACAAGTTCCATCCATCTCAACAATTTGTAATATTGTCCATCATGTTGACAATACTGGCTGCGTGAGTAATTTTCACATTAAAAGGGCTAAAGAAAATCACATTTTAACGGAAGAGATTTATGTTACGTAGAGCAGAACCCCATATCATCGTTAAGAGTTATCGCAGCACAGTTTCAAATAAGTTTAGCTCCCACGTTCAAGACATTAAAAGAATTTAAATACAATGCTTACAAGTTTTCAAATCATCAGCAACTATCAAATGAGGACAAAGGCAAACGAACAAAATTCTGTGAAACCATATTCAATTTAATTAATAATGATCAAGAAATTTTACACAGAATAATATTTACTGATGAGGCATCATTTCCCTAAATGGTGAAGTTAATCCACAAAATTATAGGTTAGTATTCTTCATTCCTTATCGATACCCATTCCTTATACCCATTCCTTCATCTTTTAGATTTTGTAATCCTCGCTTATAAAATTTGACGCATACACAATACAATGCGAGAGTTAATGTGTGGGCTGGACTAATTAATGATGCCGTTATTGGTCCTTTTTTTATTAATGGAAATCTAAGCAGTAATGTTTACTTAGAACTTCTGCGCATTCGTATAATGCCAGAAATTCATACACTAAACATTGCTGCTCCTTATTATCAGATGGATGGAGTGCCTCCACATTCTACAGCTGCCATTAATAATTATTTATGTGAATTACTTCCTGATCGCTGGATAGGTAGATTTCGTCCAATACCTTGGCCACCCTGGTTGCCTGATTTGTCTCCAAACGACTTTTTTTGTGGGGGTATCTAAAAAGCAATGTTTATAATAACATTATTATAAAGAATACTTCAGAGTGAAAAGATCGTATAATTACTGTTTGCGATGAATTAAGAAGAAATCCACAACACATTAGAAATCCTATTCAAGGATTTTATAACCGACTTGGCTACTGCTTAGAACGTGAAGGTGGTCATTTAGTTTCACTTTATTCGTTATAATTTTAAGCTTTCACTGTACTGTGACAGGTCGACGGGGCCGAGAGAAGAAGAAGAATTCACTGGCACCTTTGTGTACTTGGCACCTTTGTGTACTTGGTTCCCTACATTGTCAATACATTGCAATGCGTTGATGTGATTATTATAACATAGAGCATAGGCATTAACAATCATATGTTTTGAGTTAAAAAAAAGAACCTGTATGTAAATGGCCGTTTTAACAACAAAGTAATAGCGACTACCTATACAGTGGCTAGCAGGCTTGACTCCTCTTGACTTTATTTCTGGACCACTTGTCTATCGATGTAACTTCAATTATAAAAATGTGGAAGAATTTCGCGAAGCAGTAACATAGTCAATAAACGGCGTTAATCGCAACACATTGGCCAATAACTGTCAGCATATTGAATTTTTTTTATCATTCATTGTGTTCAGTACATATTTACGCGAAACGTTCAATTCGCGAAATCCAAAACCAAAAAACCTATCATGTGATCATCCCTCCCAAAAACTCTCATCCATCGCCTGTAGGAAGGAGGATGAACAGAACGAGAAGAGCAGTGATCGAGCAAATGTGTGTCCATAGTTTTAAGTACATTTAATATAAGCTAGCTAGCTACGCGTGTAATCGTATAGTCAACAGTGCCATTACAGAGGAGTTGCAGCCTACAGGTGAGTCCAACTTCCTTTCCGTCGTCCATTCATTGTCGCTTTTCGCTTATCACATATAGTCGGGAGAATTCTAGAAAAAAATACAGTCCACGGTCCTCCCGAGTTTCTCTCTCAAACATAATTGGTCCTGTCGAACCGGATAGATTGCATAATCGCAGTATTTATCGCGTGATTCACGAAATTTGGGCTAAATTTCAAAATTTTGGTTTTTTTTTCTCGCTTCGGGCCATCTTGAAATTCGCATATCACATCGACGCCGGGACACACGGTTTGCTCTTTCGCGCGCGCATCCTGATAGTCGCCACACCTGCGCGCTCTCATTCTAATCACGCTCTTCGCAAAATCACGTCTCCTCACTTCACTCGCATCTCGCATCATTCGCATTGTTATATTACGCTTACTATAATTAAAATGAGTATTGCACCGAAAGACGAAGACTTGAAGCGCTTCACGCTAATCACTAATAAAAAGGAACGTCTGTGGAATCAGCTGCAGTTATGTCATGATTTAATTGAAAACTTGCCGGGTAAAATAAATGTTTTTAAAACTCGTGCGGCTCAACTTCCAAACGTACGGGAAGAATTTAATAATATTTTAGATGAACTCACACTTTTGTCAAGCGTTCACATTAGTTTTCGCACTAATACAATTGAACTAAGTAAAGCCTTAGATGACATCTATTATAGTGTTCAAGCGGAGGCGGGCAAATATGTATCAACCTCCGTGTCTCCGGTGGCAGTATCGTCAGCGGGTGAATCTCGGGTGCATTTACCTGAAATTCAGATTGCCAAATTTGATGGACACGCGGAGAAATTTCCCGCATTCATAGCGATATATAATAATTTAATTCACGACACAGCTTTACCCGATATTAAAAAATTCTCCTATTTAATCAGTTACACGGAGGGTAACGCTCTGCGTTTGGTTCAAACGGTTAACTTCTCTCCGGAAAACTATATTATCGCATATCAGCTGTTAGTTAAGCGATATACAAATAAACGACTTATCGCTAATCACTACTTATCAATAATTTTCAATTTAAATCCTCTGAAAACTGATTCATCTCAAGGGTTAAGAGAATTTGTCGACACACTACAAGCAAATGTTACGTCTCTGAAGGCTCTTAAGATCAAGGATTTGTCTGACTATTTATTGCTGGAATTTTCACTTCGTTTGTTGGTTCCAAAAACTCGGAAGGATTTTGAACAACGATATTTGGATAATAATTTACCTACATTTAATGATCTCGTGCGTTTTCTACGTGATCATTGTGCAGTGGCCGATCTGATTTCACATTCAGCTACAACTTCCAGTCAAGCACATGCAGTTAATGATCAACATCAAAAGCGAAAACGTGTTTCATTGGCAGCGCAGGAAGTAGTTTCACAACGTTACACTAGCTATCCAAATATTGTATGCTCACATTGCAAATCTAATCATAAATTGATAACTTGTCCCTCGTTTCTCGCAGCGACACCTAAGGCTAGGCATGAAATTGTTAAATCTAACAAACGTTGCTATGCCTGTTTGGGCCCGCATAATGTTTCACAGTGCTCATCGATAAATTTTTGCAAACGGTGTGGCAGTAAACGCCACAATACACTCTTACATTTTGACAATAACCGGTCGCATGTAGCACAAGATGTTGTTATTCAACAATCTAGCGAACTGACCAATAATAACGAAAATACAATTCAGCCTTCCGTCTCATTAGCTAATTCATGTTGTCCTATCGATGGTTTAACAACCATACTAGGCACCGCACAGGCAAAGGTATTAAGCTCCTCCGGTCAGTGGCATTATTGTAGACTCATTCTCGATCCTGGAAGTCAGGTGAATTTTATCACTGCTTCATTAGCTGATCGATTAGGGTTGTCGCGCTCACGTTGTCCATATGATATTAAAGGAGTTGGTCAAACCCCCCTAAGGAGGCCTCAAGGTCTCGTGAATTGCAAATTAGCCCCCATAAAATCGCATGATCCAGTAATCAATTTCTCAGCGGTAGTTTTACCTCACATCACAGCAGATTTGCCTACTGGATTGATTACTCCAAAAATTCGTGATAGATTCTCTTCTTTGAGTTTAGCAGATCCGGATTTTCACAAACCGGCACCCATAGATTTATTATTAGGGGTGGGAACTGTTCTTGAATTAACTCCAAATACACCCTCTCATATCAAAGGCAGCCCTACGGCTGTTCTCACAACGCTGGGATGGGTTATCATGGGTTTCATGCCCAATTCTAATCCAACCTCAATTGTTGCAATGTTAAATCACATCGAATCACAACCTTCATTGAATGATACACTCTGGGCATTTTGGGAAAATGAAGAGATTTCTGTCGAAAAACCAATGTCTCCCGAAGGGGAGGTTTGTGAACAATATTTTCAACAAACTACTACTCGAGATGGCCTAGGTCGTTACATTACGCGACTACCATTCAAAGAGGGAATCTCTCCTAAATTGAGTTGCAATAGGGAAATTGCACTTAATCGGTTTTTAAAGCTTGAAGGTCGCTTTGCACGCAATAATGTCTTACACAAGATGTACTCTGAAAATATCCAAGATTATATGTCACGGGGTCACTTAGTACCCTCCAAAGAGGCAATGCCTTATATTCTCACACATCATGGTGTCACCAAACAAAATAATATCGGTAAAAAGGTCCGTGTTGTATTCAATCCCGCAGAAAAGGATAAAAATGGAATTAGCTTAAATGACACTCTTATGTCTTGGTCCGAAACTGCAAGCAGATATCGGCCAAATAATTACTCGTTTTCGAATTTCAAAAATAGCTCTCACATGCGACATTCGGTCCATGTTCCGAGAAATTTTGGTACATTCAGACGATCGCAAATATCAACATATATTGTGGCGATTTTCGACACAAGAACCCATAACCGAGTGGGAACACACACGAGTAATCTTTGGAGCTACTTGTAGCCCTTTTTTGGCCCAACGCACATTGCTGCAGTTAGTTCAAGATGAAGGTTCTCATTATCCCCTCGCTGCTGAAGCATTGCGTTCGCTCACCTATGTGGATGACATATTAGCTGGATCAGATTCCGTGAACGGAGCAATTGAGTTGCGTAACGAACTCATTCAACTTTTGAAATTGGGCGGATTTGAGCTTGGGAAATGGGCAAGTTCAAATAGCCACGTTATCCCTAGCAATACTTCGATATCGCAGGAATTACCTACGAATAGTCTGTCCTCAATAAAGGTGTTGGGATTGCACTGGAATCCTACACATGATAATTTTACATACGTCATTAATTCTGAGGAAGAAATTCCCACAAAACGTGGAATATTATCACGAGTTGCTCGGATTTACGATGTTAATAGTTACCTCAGTCCGCTTCTCTTATCGTTTAAGGCGCTATTGCAGCACTTGTGGCTACTGAAAAGTGGCTGGGATGACCCATTACCCTTAGATATTATGGAACATTGGAAACCTCTCATTAAAGAGATACCCTCCCTTAGCAATATACACATCCCTCGGTGGATAATGGCACCCACTTACGGGAATGCTCGATTAATTGGGTTTTCCGACGCAAGTTCTCGAGGGATGGCCTCTGTCATATATCTTCGGTTGGAGTTACAGGACTCGATTCTCATTCATCTAATCGTTGCGAAAACACGTGTAGCTCCACTAAAAACTTGGACGATACCAAGACTGGAACTTGGGGCCGCATGTATGTTATCGAAATTGATGAAGATGGTAGCACCTTCTTTTTCGTCCATTCATATGGATGTCCCGATATGTTTTACTGACTCTACCACGGTACTTGCCTCGATTCGAACCCCTCCTTATCGTCTAAAAACATTCGTCGCAAATCGGGTTACACAAATTCACGAAAATTATGCAGATGCTCAATGGAGACACGTCCCAGGTTTGGAAAATCCTGCAGATCCGGCGAGTCGTGGGTTAAGTCCATCGGAGCTCATAGATTGTACACTCTGGTGGAAGGGGCCCAATTTTCTGTTTAAACCGTTAGCAGAATGGCCCACAGATAAAACGGAGATTCCCTCAGCTCTTCCTGATACTAAAGAATTAGCTATTTTCTCTCACATCTCTTCATTCGATTCAACACCATTTGTTGAAGTGCTTGAACGTGTTTCATCGTTCACAAAATTACAACGAATTCTCGCGTACATTCAACGTTTTGCTCATAATCTTCTTCTTAAAGTTCGCAAGAAACCGGATGATAAATATTTATCCGGGCCTTTGTGTAGTCAAGAATATACAAATGCATCTTTGCTCGCTATTAAAATTACCCAAGCACAGCATTTAAGTTCAGAAATAAAATATCTGGAAAATGGGAAACTGTGCTCTAAACGTTACCGTGGTTTATCACCATTTTTATCACCCCAGGGATTCGTCATGGTGGGGGGTCGATTAAAATGGGCTAACATTTCGCACAAGTCTCGCCATCCCTATTTAATCCCTCCTAATAGTCGTCTTGCCATTTTATTATGCGACCATTACCATTTAATCTCGGGTCATGGTGGTCCTCAACTAATGCAGTCCCTTATTCAGCGTTGTTTCTGGATTCCTTCCGCACGTAATTTAATTAGGAAGCGAATTTTCAGTTGCTTAACTTGTTATCGTTTTCGGGCAGAACCTATTCATCCAGCTATGGCCGATCTACCGGCATATCGTTTACAACCCAGTAAATGTTTTAGTCATACCGGACTAGATTTCGCTGGCCCGTTTTATATTAAAGCCTCACTATTGAGAACAACGCGCTCCGTGAAGGCGTACATGGCCCTCTTTGTATGTATGGTCACAAAGGCTCTACACTTCGAAGTCGTTACGGATCTCACGACACAAGGGTGTCTTGCTGCATTAGACCGCTTTATTTCTCGACGAGGATTGCCTACTCATATATACTCCGACCAAGGTCAAAATTTCAAAGGGGCAGCAAGGGAAATATCTGAAATTACCAAATTTCTGGATACTTCGAATGAACAAATTTCGCATTACCTCGCTTCTCGTAATATTGAATGGAGATTCAACCCTCCTTATGCACCCCATTTCGGCGGTCTTTGGGAGGCCGGAGTCAAGTCCGTTAAACATCATTTTAAACGCGTCATTGGCGCACAACTATTAACTCTAGAGGAGTTTCAAACAGTGCTTACTCGCATTGAAGGCATACTAAACTCTCGTCCGCTATGTTCCATATCAAATTCGCCTGATGACGATACTGACTACTTAACTCCAGGGCATTTTTTGATTGGCGGCCCCATTCTGGCCCGACCGGAGGTTGATATTCTTGATGAGCCCATAAACCGTCTCAATAGATGGCAACTTACCAGGCGTCTGGTCCAGTCCTTTTGGAAGAGGTGGAGCCGCGAATATTTACACACTCAATTGAATAGACCAAAATGGGTTAAATCAACACAAACGTTCTCTGAAGGTGATCTTGTCTTTTGGTACAGTCCGGGTATGTCACCAACGCAATGGCCAAAAGGCAGAATTACGCGATTGATGCCGGGCGCGGACGGTCTGACGAGAGTGGTGCAGATTAAAACTGCCGCAGGTGAGGTGATGAGGCCCATAGTTAAAATCGTGCCGTTACCTTCAAATTAATTTAAAACCGAAATTATTCATCGTTATAATAAGTTAGTTGGGTGTAAATTATCGGGTTAAGTTAAATTTCGTATTACGCTCAATATATTTGTTTATTTTACTTAATTGTAAGATCACTCGCAGTTTTCACAAAATTCACATTTTGGGTGGGGGGTATGTTCAGTACATATTTACGCGAAACGTTCAATTCGCGAAATCCAAAACCAAAAAACCTATCATGTGATCATCCCTCCCAAAAACTCTCATCCATTGCCTGTAGGAAGGAGGATGAACAGAACGAGAAGAGCAGTGATCGAGCAAATGTGTGTCCATAGTTTTAAGTACATTTAATATAAGCTAGCTAGCTACGCGTGTAATCGTATAGTCAACAGTGCCATTACAGAGGACTTGCAGCCTACAGGTGAGTCCAACTTCCTTTCCGTCGTCCATTCATTGTCGCTTTTCGCTTATCACATATAGTCGGGAGAATTCTAGAAAAAAATACAGTCCACGGTCCTCCCGAGTTTCTCTCTCAAACACATTGTTATTTTGCTACTTAGTTGTATTGCATTTTTTTTCTTGTTTTGTTACATTTGTTTTAAAAATAATTTAGAAAATAAAAGTTGAAATTAAAACAATTAATACTTTTATATTTTTTTAAATTTTGACATAGGTTGTTACGTCGTTGAAAAGAGAAAAAGTCTACGCATGAAAAATCAAATGCAAACACGGTGAAAATGTATGAAAAATTAAAATAATTTTGTTGGCGCGAAGAAAAAAACAATTGCCGATCGTATAAACATAGCATCTAAGTTTTAGCGCCTAACCCGGTCCTGATTTCACTTTGGAAGGGCATAAATCACAGACGAAGGCGGCTGTGGTAAGATATTTAACGTACGAGAGAGAAAAGGCAAATAAAGCACTTTTGTGTGTAAAATATACTGAAATTTGCTACGTGGCCGAACTCTTTTAGGGATGCATACGGTGCCTCTCACAATCGTATGACATACCGGGTGACCCAGGGATCTGTAAAAGCCCCATAACTTATTTGCTATTTGAGATATTGACTTCTAGTTTTCTTGAACTGGTACCCACATTTATTCTACATATTTTAAAAATATGTATGTTTTTGTACAGGGTGGCCCAATATACATAACAGAACAAAGTTATGTTTTTTTAAATGAGACACCCTATATTTTATACTTTATTTTCAACCCTCTTGAGAAGCTGATAAAAATAGTATAAGATACAATGGGTCTATTATGGACGGTTGGTTAGTTATGGGCAAATTTGTGGCGAAAACAAGGACACATTGAAAAAATGTAGAAGCGCTCCTAGCAAAGCTAGCTTCATTTTTTATACACTAAAGAATTTTCCACATCATGAAGAATAATACATATCGGCTTTGGTTCTTTTTTGTTCATACTGCTATACAGGGTGTCAACATACGCAAAACAATGGATAACTATTTTTTTTCAAATGGAACACCCTATATGCGTTGCCACCAATCTATGGCATTTTTAATAAGCTTTCCAATGATGTACAATTTGTACAATGAAATATTAAGGATTCTTGAGATTTATCCATAAAAAACATTTTTCTTTTGTCATCTCCTGCTCATTTTTGGATTTTCAGCCAAAACTATGCATTTTCTGAAAAAATAATAAGAGGCCAAAGTTGTAGAGCGGAAAATTTTCGATCGATGTAGGTCTTTTGACTTTTCCAATAATGCGTGCATTGCCCGCCAGAGTGCGCAAAATCGTGACCGTATATGCATTTTAGCGTTTTTCTCAAATTTTTTGTTAATTAATTGCGCTATACTTTATTTTCCACGTCCTCTACCAGCCAAACGGTTAATTATAGAATTATTCAAATGACCTACATCGATTGAAAATATTCCGCTCTACTACTACAAAAAAGCAATTTTTGCCCAAAATGCATAGTTTTCGCTAAAAATGCAAAACACTATTGAAAAACGCAAAAATTGATACATACATTTTCAATTTGATTTTTAAGGAAAACTATGCATATTTGGCAAAAATTGCTTCTATTCAGAGTTGTAGAGCGAAACATTTTCAATCGATATGGGCCATTATAATTTCCCGTTTTTCGTCTAGAGGGTGCGAAAAATAAACTATAGTGCAATTTATTAATAAAAAATTTAAAAAGAAAACGCTAAAATGCATATACGGTCACGATTTTGCGCACTCTGGCCGGCAATGCACGCATTATTTTAAAAGTTGAAAGAGCAATGTCGATCGGAAATTTTTCGCTCTACAACTTTGGTATCTTATAATTTTTCCTGAAAATGCATAGTTTTGGCTGAAAATCCTAAAATCAGCAGAAGGTGGCAAAAGAAATATGTTTTTATTGATAAATCTCAAGAATCCTTAATATTTTGTTATACAAACTGTATATCATTGGAAAGCTTATTCAAAATGCCACAGATTGGTGGCAACTTATATAGGGTGTTCCATTTGAAAAAAAAAGTTATCCATTGTTCTGCGTATGTTGACACCCTGTATAGCATTATGAATAAAAGAGAACCAAAGCCGATGTGCATTATTCTTTATGATGTGGAAAATTTTCTAGTGTATAAATAATGATGCTATCTTTGCCAGGAACGCTTCTGCAATGTTTTCAATGTGTACATGTTTTTGCCACAAATTTGCCCATAACTAACCAACCGTCTATAATAGACCCATACTATCTTATACTATTTTTATCAGCTTCTCAAGAGGGTTGAAAATAAAGTATAAAATATAGGGTGTTCTATTTAAAAAAACATAACTTTATTCTGTTATGTATGTTGGGACACCCTGTACAAAAACATACATATTTTTAAAATATGTAGAATAAGTGTGGGTACCAGTTCAAGTAGACTAGAAGTCGATATCTCAAATAGCAAGTAAGTTATGGGGCTTTTACAGATCCCTGGGTCACCCGGTATATAGTGATAGAACCGCCTTAAAAGTTCGCAAAATCACTCAACATCTATCTTGATTGAATATTGGGAGATTTTGAGAAGTTTCAAGTGTTTGTTTTTGGGGATGTTTTAAGCAATCATGCTGTAAAATGATAAATTGTAATAATTTTGTGATACGAAAAAAATACAGAAACAGATTTCAACGGCCGCTTGTTGCCAGTGGTGTAAGCATTTCAAGGAAACGTAAACATTTTTAGAGGATTTTAAAAGTGACGGCCAAAAAAGAGTCAACTTTCAAGTTGTTCTAATTTTTTGTGTTTCAAAATTATTATTATTGGTACCTTTTTATCACCCACTCCCCATTTCTAAGAGACTTAGTGACCCACTAGCTAGTATTAAAAACAATGATGAACGAAATTTTACCGACTTCTCAAGTGGGTAAATATTGGGTCTATATTTTCTCGTTTTCAGACCATTATTATTGAAATGAACGAAAATCATTAAAAAACGGTGTTTGTAGTTTGAGTTCAAATTAAATTGAAGTAGGGTGGATTTTGTCACAATCTAATTATAATCCAACCTGTAGAACCGCTAGAGTTTTGTAATATTTTTCATTTATAATAATAATAATATAATAATATATTTTTTTTACTTTGGTTTAACAATCGACCTTTTGTTATATCAAAAATGGTTTAATAATGAGATTATTTATTTTACAGTTTTGCTCATTATTAAACTATTTGTGGTAACATTTTAGTTGTTGCGATTCGGAGTACTTAAACGTGACATATATCAAAATGTAAAATTGCCATTAATTCATAGGATAATTGGAACCGTCCAAAGCGTTACACACTGAATATGTTCGAATGCATATTGGGGAGTTCGCCACCAGTACGACTAAGGTTAAAGAAAACGGAGGCGTCATATTGTTCACTTTTTATCCGCGTGGAAAATGTAGGAACTCGGTGACAATGGCCGGACGCATGAATTCACTTGGCTCTCGGTGACGACATTTAGGCAACACAACATACACAGAGGAAAGCTTGTAATGTATTATATGAGCCGTTTATTTTGAAAGTGAGGCAAGTCCATTTTTGAAAAAAATGGAGATAATGATAATTATATATAAAACTTACTGTAATCTCTTATCTGTGAACAATTTATGGTAATAAGAAATAATATTCCCCAATATTTGTGAGGTGGAAGTTTTAGATGTTAACACTATTGTAAATATGTTTATTTTGAAAGTGGTGCAAGTCCATCTTAGATTGAATTTATTTTTAACCGAATATATTACGACCGAATTTAGAATAATAATTTAGTATTTCATAACTTCAGTGTTTAGATAATATGTTTACTTGCAATACTGGCAAATTGTAGTAATATTGGCAAACTTGCGAAAAAATTGTAAATTGTTTAATATTCGGCATCGTGCTGTTTTAGGTCAGGTGCACCAAACGCCTTTACAGTTTCACTCTTATTTTAAAAATCAATAACGAATTGTGGTACATTTTATAAAAACAAAAATGGCTCAGAACGATTTCAACTTTGATGCATCTGAAAGTGAATTTGGTAGGTAACTAAAATGAAATGAAAATTCTTTTCTTAGTTATAACGACACTCCAATAAAGTCCTCATTTGCAAGTAATTTTATTATTTTTATCATGTTTGGAAAAATAAAACCCTTGAGAATCGCGAATAAAAGAAGAATCTTGGAATCAGGATCTGAATATGAAGACAATTCGTTCCAAAATAAAAAAAAAATCCAGAAAAAGAAGAATAGTTGAAATTTTAAGTTCGTCATCAGATGAGAATGATACTACAGAGGAACACTACAAAGAAAACATGGTTACTTATGACTAAGAAAAATAAGAAAAGTCCATCGAAATAGTGGACAAATATAGAATCGGAAAAATAACATGAAATTCACATAATAAATGCCGAACTGGCTAGAAAATCTTTGCAGGAAGACAAATATTTGCCTTTAAATAATCTGGAAAAATATTTTGCATTCTACTTTGATTTACAAAAGGCACTATCTTTTCCTAAACTAACAGTATCAATTGCATGTTATAAACGCATGTTTATTATTAAATAAAGGCTTCCACAATTTTCATACTGATCAAGTTAATATGTGTGTTTGGGATGAAACTATAGCATCTAGAGGATCAGAAGAAGTTGCCATTTGAAGCACTTAATGTGACCCAAATGTGCATTGGCCAAAATAGAAACATAAAGTTGGCCTTAATGTGGATGAAAATTATTCAGTACAGTGACAATGAAGTAAATATCATCGATAACAATTTTTTATTGTCAGGACATTTATTCTTACCAAACGATCGCGATTTTGGCTCGGTAGAAATGGTAGTCTGAAAAACCAATTCCTTGTATATCCCCCAGGATTATTATAAAGTAATACCACTTTGCTGAAAATATAGTGATTTATCACCACGAGGAAGAAAAATAAAATTATCTTCTGTATATGAAGAAAAGTAGATTTACTACATCTGATAGATATACGGACATGATGATTTATTACTATATTTACCTCCTGTTCATCATGAATATTTAAAAATGTTAAATCCTAAGTAAATATTTTCACTTTTATGAACGATTACAATAATTCATTAATTTTGAAAGTGAGGCAAGTCCATTTAGGTATAATAAAACCTTTATTATTTTAGCCAACACTATGAACACTATTGGATAATAAACTTACATTATCTAATACCACAAAATACAACAAATATGTCCATTCGTGCTTACCAATATTTTTGAATTTATTAAAAAGCAAACCTTTAAATACCTCGCAATAACAAAAAATGGACTTGCCCCACTTTCAAAATAAACGGCTCATATGTATTATCACTTTGTTTGCAAAACGAATATCACGGAAGAAACATCGAGAGTATAATGCATGTTTCATTCGCGGCGAAAAAGAGCCGCTTGATTCGGTGTGTTAATTCGGTGTGGATTTTTAATTAGCGTCGATCGATGCCTGACACGAGCAACGAGAAACATTTTATAAGCTTAAATTAGTTACAATTTACGTGGAAATAGTTTGCTTATCGCACCCTTGGCAACCTCCCTTATTTTTGGAGGTGTGTAAGTAATATTCTTGATTTAATATGTTTTAAAATTAACTATTGAAATCGCCGTAGTAATACGTATGTCAAATATTTAATTCGTTCGAAAGGATCAAATGTTTTTAGTGCTGCCAAATGTTGAAAGATAAAACTCACTAGGTTTAAGTATATATTTTATTTTAGAAATAATTCCTTAACTAAAACCAAAGTAGAAAAAATAGTATATTATACTTGTTTAATAAGAGGCATTGTAGGGCACTCGTTACATTGGAGCACTCCTCGCTGCGCGAGTCGTGCTCCAATCCCACTCGTGCCACAATATATCCTCTTATTCAACTTGTATAATAATGTACTATATTAACGGTAAATCACATTTTTACAATATAATAAAAATAAATAATAATTCAAAAATTTAAAAACTGAAATTAATCACAATGAACAGGTGTGCTACATATTAAACTTATATAATAAAAAAAATTACATAAATAAGAATTAAATTTTGTTCAATTTACTTTTAAAAGATGTGTATGATTCCCTAAATAAATCAAACCAAAAGTTGTTCCAATGGGTATTCGCAAGGTTCACGAGACGAGTCACTGAATTATGGGTATCTGCAGTGGTTCGGTACGTTCCCAGGTGAAAAATGAGTTTGCCTCTCTGGAATGTGAACTGACAATTGTTCCAGGAGATATGGCGAATCCAGAGTTCCATTTAAAAGACGATGTAAAATACATAAATCTGCTCTCATCCTACGCTCTTCCAACGTTGTTAAATTAAGACTGTTGATTATAGTTGAGTATTCACCCTGTACGTGATGTAACCCCTTCTTGTACTCAATGCATCGTAGAAATTGATTTTGTACCGATTCTAGTCGAGTGATGTTAACAGCTGAGTGTGAAGTCCATACAGTTGACGCGTATTCCAGATGGCATCGGACTAAAGAACAATATAATAATTCAGACATTCAACATTAAATTGTTTTCCTATCCGCCAGACATATCCCCATACTTGCAGAGCCTTCCTACTAATGTTTACTATATGAGTAGTAAACGTGAGTTTTGAATCGAACGTAATACCAAGATCTTTTACTGTTTCAACTTTAACTAATTCTGAAGAAGTGATGGTATACGTAAAATTAATATTAGTTTGACATCTTGTTGTAGTCATAGAGTAGCATTTGTTTACGTTGAGATACAACCTGTTCTTAATACACCATTCATTTATGTTAGTAATATCCTCCTGAATAGATAAACAATCATTATAAGTGCGAACAATTTTGAATATTTTTAGATCATCTGCATATAACAATCTTTTTATCAATACGTACCTTATGTATTATGCAAACAATTCTTACATCCAAAATTAAATATAAAAACAATTAAATAAATAGTTTCTAAATTAAATAAAGACGACGTCTCTATTTAATTTATTTACTCACGCAACACGTGAGGGTTTTACAATTAAATAGTTTTTTTTTAAGATTTCGCGGTACTATTGGACATTTTTCAGGTAGTATATATTAATAAAAAAATGGTGATGTGGCCATCATGTTACTTTCTCCGACTTGATGGTATTATTTATATTTACGCTTTCATGGTTTATTTTCAATTTAAATCATATTTTAAATGTACATCGAGAGGATGACACTAACGTTTAAAACGTCAAAATTATAAAAGATGGAAAAATTATACTTCAAATTCAAAAACTCAGTTTACTCAAAAACTAAAGGCATTTCGAAAAAAACTTATTCTTTAGAAATTGTTCATTTTGTAATTTTCTACAATTATTATTCACATAAATTTGCGGTAACTATTATTGTTTCATAATTATAAACTAAAAATTAAAAAAAAATTAATAAATTTTTTTCTCGAATAGCAATGATTTTATGAAAAATATTTTCAAGCAAAAGATATTCATTTATTTGTTGTCTTTAATGTTTGTTTAAAAAATTTTGTGATATTTTTCATATTTAAGAAAATATTGGCAAAAAACAAAAAACAGTTAAGGTAAACACCCACTTCCGGTGTACGAAATTTTACCAAAAGCTTTTCAGTTCTTCAGATTATCAAATAAGACGTATGTTCAAAGTTTCATATCAATTGCTCTGTTAGTTTTGGAGATACAGCGCACACAGACAGACACACACACAGACACACACACAGACACACACACACACACACATACACACACACACACATACAGACACAAAAAATTTTTTTCCAGAAATTGTTGAAATGGTATCTAGGGACCCCAAAACGGATATTTCCGCAAAAAAAATTTTTGAAAAAAAAATCACGATCACAATACTTTCTCGTACTTCGTAACGGAGAAAGTAAAAATTAACATTACAAATAGATTAAAAATACATATTTATAATGAAATATTAGATTACAGTCTACTGTTGCTTCTAATTGAAGCATTTAAAATTTAACAGCAATCCCTTGAAACTATTCCTTTGTCATACTTCTGTAAGAATAATAAAGGATAATAACCGGTCTAGATTTTGTGGGAACTGCTTGTGAATTTGTGTTTATTGATTATTTAATTTTGATAAAAAAGAAGGCATTATTTGAATTCACGATATAATAATACTACAATTAATACTAAGTTGCGACAGTAGCCAGAAAAATATACTTTTTTAGTTTCCAGGTATTAGAGATAACATCCGAGGCGAAGAAAGCAATATATTTTGTAACACTCTCGGGGAACAGATCTGCGTGGAGGTGTTAAGTACCAAAGAGGAAACTCGGGAGTTGCTCGCAAAAGTTTTGAATGGAGATAACAAGGCTGCGCAACAATTGGCCATCGAAGTGCACGCCGACGTGCATCTTGATGATGTTAACACGACGGTTATAAATGAGGCGTTCGAATGTGATCTTGACGTTGAGAAATTGGGAATTTGGATCGACCCCATCGGTGAGTAGTAAATGTGGCAAATACACATCTGAAATCTATTATTTTTTTTATATTTGCCATTCGCTGCCGTACATAAGAAGGGTAACCAGTTTTTATGTGGGCGTACGCCTGAGATTATTTATTTTCATTGTTCAATACTTTTCTAGCCAACCTTCCATCTTATTAATTTCTTCCATTGGTGTTTCTATGACAACACCGATTCTTTCATATGAAGCAGAGGTAAGGGGATGAGATGGATAAAATAGGGTGAAAGTGGTACAAATGCTGAACTTGAAACTAGCGATATCGACACCGAGGCATACCGTACTAAGATTTCCAACATCACAAATGAATTAAGATAGAAATGATATTAAATAAAACATAGATTATATAAATTTAGATGCTAAGGTGGATGGGCCTAATCTTACAATCCAACCAGTAAAACATAACCCAGAGATTCTACAAATTAAATAATTTACGAAAGGAAAATGTAACAGAGAGTTTACATTTCAATATTTCCCGTGAAAACCTCGAGTGGGTTTAGAGAGTAGGATAGATATCAACTCACCTGCCTCCGTATTAACTTTAACTTCAACCACAATCGTTGTTTCTCAGTAATTGCAATATTTCCAGCAACACAAATTATTTGACAAAAAACTTGAGTAAATCGAACAAAAGTTTGTAGATTATGATAATGTGAATTAGGCGGGTGGGTGGTCTTTAGAACCCAAAACCAAATCCAGTGTACTATAAATCAATTAATTTTCGATAAAAGAGCAGAAAGTCAACATTTTAATAAATAATTCATCGTTTTCCACCTATGACATCCTCGTGTAGATTCTGCTATTTAAAGGGTGGGATAGGGCTCACCCACCAGCCTTAGTACCAGTTTAAATATAACCCATAAGGCCTTGTTTATTGATATTTGTTAAATTTCCAGCATCATTGAACAATTGATAAAGAAATTATATTAAATACAATTTTATTATAAGATTTGTAGGTTATGTCAATTTGGATATTAACGGTGGTCCAATCATACAATACAACCAGTAAAATATAACCCAGGATTTCTAGAAATAAAATAATTTATCAAAAAAAAAACAATAATATAAAAAGGGCCCAAAATGGATTTACTGGAATCTCTCGAGGTACACAAAGCAAAACGTAATCCTGGTATTTCCCTACTTAACGAACAAACCGACCTAGTATATTCCCCACTGTTTCTCGCCATCTGCATATTAAGCAGTGAGAATGTTTCGAGGGTTAGGAATATCGTGTACATAGATGTTGTACAAAGTTGGAGAGAGGACGGATCTCTGCGGCACCCCAACGGTCATTACTCGCGGGTCAGAGATTGCACGCTCGTAGCGAGCTGAGAAAATGCGTTCGGTAATAAACTGTTGAATGAGTTTAATCAGATAAATTGGACAATTGCGCTTAAGGAGCTTTATTTGCGATTGAAACCTTCAATTATAAAATCACTGGTTCTGAATAATTGATAATTGCAAGAAAGGTCCTTGATGAAGCCATGCTGGGTATTCGGGATGATTTTGTGATCGACAGACCACTCGCTAATGCGCGAGTGAATGATTTTTTCGAGTAGTTTACCCATGACGCAGAGCAAACTAATAGGGCGATGATTTTGTGGAAATTTAGCATCTTTACCCGGTTTCGGAATTAGAACCACAGTAGCATGTTTCCATGCTTGTGGGAAATATCCTATTCTGAGATATATCCTTGTCTTCCGCAAGGTAGACAACGCCTTGACTTCCATGGATTGCCGAAGTCGCTGTTCTCGCTGTGGTGAAAGTCTTAGTGAGCTTCCAAAGTTGAGGTTTATGCTGGGCGGCATCGTCAATGAGCCG
Source organism: Ocypus olens (assembly GCA_910593695.2). NCBI lineage: Eukaryota > Metazoa > Arthropoda > Insecta > Coleoptera > Staphylinidae > Ocypus > Ocypus olens. The sequence goes on along the minus strand of OU343052.1, from coordinate 20,596,843 downwards.
ATTCCAGCGGTTATTACAAAGATCTGTCAGATCATTATGAATTTCGTTTTGAAGCTGATTAAGATTTTGCTTCGTTTGGCGACAGCGGGTGCGTTGCCATATTCTACGGACACAATTTTTTTCCCTAATTTTATCGAGAATATTACGAGGAATATTGAGCGGATCGCTCTGAGAAACAGACTTTTTCGTCGTGGATTCATCAATGGCTTTAGGTATAGCCGCTGTGAGGGTTTTTACACCTTCATCAATTTCGTTTTTATTTCGCATCACCGAAATTGGTGGAACGAGGCCTAGGACAATGTCATTGAATTTAGCCCAGTCAGTGGATCTGGTTGTTTTCTTATATCTAGAAATTTCTGTATGAATATCCATGATGACAGGATTATGATCTGAATGCAATTAGGATGCTGTCCAGATATCAATGTCGTAATCTAATCGATTCACGATAAAGAAATCAAGACTGTCAGGACGGTAACCAGAAGAATGGTAAAAAGTTGGTTCAGTTTGGCTGATTGTTTCGAGTGGAAAACGGTGTTGAACAATGAAGTCAACAAGGTTACGACCGCGAGTATTTGTGGTGCGACTCCGCCATCTGGGGTGCTTGGCATTGAAGTCGCCCCCGATTATAGTTGGAACATCATCAGAGAGGACGTTCTCATAGTCTTGGGCTATAAAAGGTGTCGAGGGAGACTGATAAGCGCTAATGATCTTAACTTTTTCGCCATTAATGCGAACTATAATGGAAGTGATTTCAAGAGACTGAGTGTCTGGATTGTCTAGAACAGAGTAATCAAGGCCACGTTTGACATAGATAGCAGTGCCACCACCGTTTCCAGTCGCACGAGGGGTAAGATGAAGATTATAACCATGAATATACAAGCCATGTCGAGTGGAAGAGTTAGTTCCGCTGACAAGCATTATATGTATGTCGAGACGACGGATGAACTGCTCTAGTTCAGAAGATTTATCTGTGAGACCATTAGCATTCCACGTGGCTATTCTGCACGCTTCGGATGTAATTACCTTGTTATTTGAAGAAAGGGTGAAAATTTAAAGTTTGCCGATGGCGGCGAGAATCGGGTCTAGTGCCTCAAGTCTGGCCATGTTAGCAAGGAAGGTGGGGTCTTTGAACATTTGAGTAATGTCCAGGGGGCCTTTTGAATTGGTGTGGGGATGATATTTGTTGTGGGAGTGATGATGGGTGGTTTAGGTGTGGTGGCTGGCGGTTTGGGTGAATTGAAATTCATCTTTGGAGTGGGTTTTGAGCCACCTTTAAGCGCCGACGAGTAATTCTTTTTAGGGAATTTCTCGCAGCCCTTAAAGTTGGCGGTGTGATTGCCCTAGCAGTTGAAGCACGTGAGGGATCCATCTCAGGATTGCGAGTACAGTCGGCGGTTTGGTGAGGACCTGCGCATTTAACACAGCGAGGGGAAATATGGCAGCGGAGGGCGCCGTGACCAAAGCCCTGGCAGCGATGGCATTGTGTCGCAGTAGAGGACCTATGTTGGGTCTCAACCTTAACGCTAACATGGAAGAGGCGAGTGAGTTTGTAGATCTCACCGCCTTTTTCAGTTTTTTTTCCAGTTGGACTGATACCATTGGGAATTTACGGCTATTATTACCCATGCGGCGGACTGCTATCACTGTAAGATTCAGTGAAAGTAGTTTGTCAATGATTTTTTGTCATCTGCAAGGTCAGTGAATCCTTCACTGACCTTGCAGATGACTACTCTTAATTCTTTTTCCTCATTGAGGCGGTAAGTGTAGAAAGGGCTATTTATTTTTGAGAAGTGTTGGACCGGGGTCCTGAAATCTTGAGGGGTTTGCACCTAGATGCGATACCCCTCATTGATGGTGGAGACCTTGAGGAGGCAGACTTTTTTGTCCACCAGGTCTTTCGAAATTTGAATCCATCCTTCCTTTTTTTTTAAGGTAGATGGGAGGAGGTTTTGAGGTGAATCTTTCGATTCCCTCGATATTTTCGATCTCGTTGATCGTGGCTGGTTTAGGGATATCCGGTACACGCGTGGTGGTGTATTTTAGTGTTGGAGGAGGGTTTAAGCTCGGGGAAGGCCGAGCATTTTTAGGTTGGCTTTGGTAGGCACAGCGGAGCGGCGGGACGGTAGCGTCGATTTTTTATTTGTGACAGCTGTGAAGCTGTCTTTCTTGGTCCGCTTTGTGGGCCGGGCGCCAAGACTAGCCGATGGCGGCAGAATTCTAGTAGAGGCCGAGCCTCTGTAGAAGTTGAGGGGGTGGCCGTATTAGATGTCGAGGCCGGGGGCGTGGCTTGGGTTTACCCCTGTTTTTTTTTGTTGACTCGATGTCTGAGTCAGAATCGGAGTGCGGGCGAGCGGATTTCGACTTCTTTTTAGCCCTTACTTTGACAAATCCAGCGTTGTTAGGGGCGTCGGGTGTTGGGGGATGGAAGTAGTCGGATTTTGGGGGTTCAGGAGTGAATTCCATCGGTGTGGGGGTGCACAGAGGCTGGAGGATTTGTATAGTAGCTCTCAGCTCTTCGAGTTGAGCATTCTGGAGGGCAAGTTGTGTGTGCAAGTTGGCATTCTCAATTTTAAGGGAGTCTACAGTGACTAAGTTCGCGATCGTAAGATCGATATCGAGTAATGCCTCCATAGTGCGAGGCAAGGATGGGTCCACTGAGTTTAATAAAGAATTTTAGCGGAAAATGCTATGTTTGGTTGACAGTGAACGAGTTTTGAAACGAAGCATCAGCGGGTAACTGCTGAAGCGATGAATTTAAACGTAGGGATTGAGAGGGTGGATAATTCTATTGGATGGGATCCCCTAGAACTTTGGGCTTGCCGTATACGGAACCGACACTACGAACCCCTTGCGGGGACGTATTCGGATGCGCCCCGAGAATTTCACAGCGTTCCAGTTTTGTAGGGAAATCCGTGATATCGAAGGATTGCGTGTAATAACAGGCGTGCAAGACGGCTCTCAGCGTGGTGCAATGCCAAGTGACCGTTTCTCGTTCCGATCGCACCCAGTCAGAACAGTATAATACACGTACTAACTGCGTGGACGTTCACCAGAAGATCAAACTGAAAGGGAATACTGTTAATTAGTAGATGGCACCTTGATTCTGATCAGACTTTCGTTCGAGCTGCGAGCAGTTGAATTATAAATCCAACTGTCACCGAGCAAGACTAGGAGTAATGCAGGCAATGGTGATGGCAATTTAAACTGGTAAGCCATGAGGGCCAGTGAAAATTACTTCGAAGTTCGAAATATAAAAATTTCGGATAAGAAAACCGGACGGAGATTAGAGCGACTTGACTGCTCTGATGCTCGATGTCAAGTGCTCGACTGACTTATATGCTAAATTTGGCACTTATTATAGTGACCACAATCTTATAAATATACCTAACAATAAGGTAGAAACGCCAAAGTGACGGAATCTATTGCCTGAATGCTGTACTGAACCAAATCCGGGTGGCTTTAACACCGACAAGATATGGACATTGCCAGCGGCGGCAAATATAACAATATTAATGTGAACATTAAATATTGTTCCCCATCAGAACACCCCGATTTGGTTCAGTACAGCAATCAGGCAATAGATTCCGCCACTTTGGCGTTTCTATCTTAAACGGTGTTTGGAATACTTATATTCCAAGAGTAATCTCCGTTTCGCCATCAGCAACTAACTACACTGATGAGACCTGAAAGGTCGAAACCGGTCTGTAGGTGTCCTGATGGGGGAACAATATTTAATACCTAACAATAATTAAGTTCAAAGTTAGTTTCAAAGATCTTGGTAGAATGGTTAGTAACTGGTTGGTATGTTTTGTTTGTTCACTAATGAAAGTAATCCAAATTTTTTGCCGGTTGGCATATTCTGCTTTCCTCTATAAGCTTTCGTCGATGAACTTGCAGCCATGCAATTTTTCTGTGTGAATCTTCGTGTTCGAGTATTATATAATATTGATGATAATTTAATAGAAATTTTGTTCCTCGTACAAATATTTATAAAAAAACTTATTAGGAGTTTCCTTATTCAATTTAATTATGTGGATTTGAGAAATTTTGACCTTCAAAATTTTCCATTGGTCTTCCATTGACAATTGAGTGCAGAGGATTTTGAGATCATAAATGTCTGTGTGTTCAAGTTCTTTAACATAGAAAGGCTCCCCAGTATTTTCGCAGTTCTTAGAAGGGTGTAATATTGGCGAGGAAAGTAAATCAGTCCCGACCTCTTGCTGTTCTTTATGTGTCTCTCAATAATTGAGTAAACATGGTGCCCTTCATTTTAAATATGTCCAACTATTAGAAACTTACGGCTGATTGACCTCATACATGCCAGTTCTTTCATAGTGTATGGGTAAAGGGAGAAAGGGAGAAAGGGAGAAAGGATATCCGTTTTTATTTTGTCCGCCACAATTGTCAGTATAGAAAATGACGTCAATCATGTTGCTTACTTGTCCTGTGGGGATAAATTCTGCCTTTTTAAAATGTTAAAGTAATCCCAAACACAGATTCCGATTTCAATGGCTCCCATAAGGGCATCACCCTAGTGCCAAACATTAAAAAGCCTGTTTGGACTGCAGGTGATACATAGTAAGGTTGTAAACATTAATTTTGGGCACATAATAAAATGGCGACGCCTTTCCTGCAAGAAATGGCATTACCGCGTGCAGATCAAAAGTGATTACAGGATTCACAGATTGCTTGTTTAACTTTTTTTTTCTCCATCCTGCACAGTTCGTTTTCCTCAAAATGCACCACCTGTTCACTTTGCAACATTTCATTTTGTTTGTCGTTTACATTGTAGTAAGCTAAACATATTGTACATTCCTTCTTGGGAGAAAAGAAAGCTATATCAAATTCCGTATTGAAAATATGAAGATACATTTGATAGTTTAAAGAAGGTGCTTTATTTACCATAATGCATAATCCCTATACAGCTGTATGACTGACTTTCCTCCCTCTATGTATTCTTTTGTTGACTGCGCGCGAGTGTAGTGGCTTTCAACTGTAGGAACAGATCTAATGTGTCTCATAATGCCCACCTTGACACTATATTACTAACTGATGCATGGCTACTATGCTTATCGCGTAAATCGCCATATACATTTTTTCCCTTTCTCCCCAATTAGTCTTAGAAATAACTGTTCTCACAGCCTTTTTACTTATGCCCAAAGTAGACTAGAATACTTCTAGCAAATTCTCAGTTCTTGGCCATCAATATCAAAATGAAAGCTAGTGTTCCAATTTCTTTACATCTTTGAACAAGTGGCTTGAAATCTGCTGTTCAGTGAAATTTCTTTGGCGTTGAAAATCACCCAAAGACCAATAATGGCTAAAAATAGTCTTCCCGGAATCTTTCAACATTTTTGAAATACATTTCAGAGTGCAACTTTTGATCAAGGAGGGAGAATAGCCTTTGCACACCTAATTATTCTAATTTAATTTAAATTTAAACAAAAACTAATAATCAAAAGTTCACTTACGATATATCTATAAGCTCAGAATTGAGGGACCAATTAAATTATGTAAAAATATACAGGGTGTTCCATCTCAAATAGAGAAGTTAAGGTAATTTCCGGTTAAACTGAAAATGGAATTTGTATTAAAAGTCCACATGTTAACATACTTTTTCACAAACGAGAAAGTCGATCTCTCAGCTGTCGAAATCGTGAGAGAAATAAGGGTTCTCACCCAATGGAGAGAAGTAATCATTACTCTCCGTACGAGGTTTCATTATGTATTTTAACCGTCACGGCTAACAGGGTTTGTTTATAAGTTAGGTTCTAGAAACGAACGTTTTATTCTTAAAATATCCTGTTTTGTCCAAATAAAAAAAAATTCCTGATCATCTGCGGCTTACCTTTGAGAAGACAGAACACAATTGACACTTGAGTCGCTCTTCCACAAACAAGTTTGCCAAATATGTCACCACAGAAGAAAGACACATCTGCTCTCTGGCGGAATTTTAGCATAACATCACTTAGGTTCGTTTGTTTTTAAGGTTTTTTTATGCAATAAATCCAAAATCTAAATTTTGGACGTAGTTATCTTTTCACCAATTAAGCGATATGCATAAAAAAACAGAAAATCTAACGATTAATTTTAGATTTTTTTCATGTAAATCCCTCGTATCCGTTCTGAGGATAGAATATTGAAGATTGTATGGATGGAGAATAAGAGACTATTTAAGGAGGCATGGAGTGTGAGTAGAAGAGAGGTTTGAATTTAAAGTGGATGGCCGACAGAGAGAAAGAGAGACAGAGAAAGAAAGAGAGAGAGAGAGAGAACTTATATTAGAAAACAGCGTTTGCAATTACAATTGTGGAGCAAAAGATAGCATAAGCTGAGAAGGTAGAAGTGAAAGGGGTGAGGATATTGCTAGAAGTGGAGCTCCAAGCATGTTTAGGTCAAATAGAAAACCAATTATGCAATCCATATAAAATTCGGATTGAACTCACAAAAGTCAGTAATTTGGTTGCATACAAAATGTGTTCATTTGGTTGTATACAAAAGTTTGCCGTTACCAATATGTACATTCAGTTGCATACAAATGTATGTATATTTGGTCGCATAAAAAAAGTATGTACTGGAGTACAAAAATGTTGTAAGTGAAATAAAAAAAAGTGTTTTAATTATCAATAAATATAAATTTAGGAAATTATTGTTAAAACTTTTCAAATCTATTAAGATGGTTTCCATAAAAGATGTCATTGGTTTATAGTGGTGAGGGAAGTGTGACATGTCGAATTGTTCATAAAAAAGCTTAATGCATTTTATAAACTGAAATTATTTCCAAGTTTAAATAATACTTGAATTTGACTTTGTAAAGGCCGCTTTTACAATCGTCGGATAAATGATGGTTAACTTATACCCTCTTTAACTAATCCCATCGTTTATCTCCCGAAACGCCAACGTTGGCAGCATTGCGGATACATGCGGTTGCGCAGTTTATAGAATTGGCATTTTTCGTTTTGCTTGCGGAAAGGTTAGAAAGTTCTGTTTGTAATCATTGATGCGACCCTTGACCCCCTCGAGCTTCTTTTTAATATTCCACCTAGAAATATGCCAGAATGCATGTTTTTTAGAAATTAGTTTGTCGCCCTCTAACGGCCCTTGGGCGATTGCAGATCGCTACAATGCCGGTATGGTGCGTGCGCTTGCTGTGCGCATTGCCTGCGAGTTAACCGAGATTTATCTGCTGCTCCAAGCACCGGATAAGATAACTGCGAATTATCTGCTTCTTAACCCTAACCCTGGTTTAACTGGGCATTTAATCTGGAGATAGTGTTAACCTTAATTTAACCGACTATTGTAAAAGCGGCCCTAAATCAAAATAATTGTGTGATGTGACGTGTGGGAAGAGGGGAAATCTGGCATAGTGTGACATCTTGCGACATTTAATGGAAAATTATGTCATCATTTATGGAAGCGCTTAATATTGAAACATTAAAAACATGTTTAAATGTGTTAATTTTATTTAAAATTACTGAGTTTTATGATTATTTATGTTAAAAAAATTTGCTAAAGGATTTATATTAATAAACTAAAATAATAATAATTTATTTTTTATTTTTTATTCTAATATAAAAACCTGACAAATCTAGTGTTCTAAAGTTTTATTGATATCACATAATGCTTCTTAAAGCAGCATTTTCTCAAAATAAAATAAAAAAACATATACCGTGTAACTGAATTCTGGTAGACCCCAAATATCATTTACAGTTTTACCCATATCTTTATGAAATTTAGTATGGTGTTTTTAGAGAATAAAGTGCGTCGACATGTCTACTTTTATAAAAATTCCTCTTCCCGTGTAACCGGAAATGACCATTAGTTTTCTATTTTAAATGGAACACCCTGTATATTTTTGTATAATTTTATTCGTCCCTAAATTCTGAGTTCAGAGATGTATTATAAGTGACCTTTTGGGTATTAGTTTCTTGTTTAAATTCACTTTAAATTTGTTTTATTTTTAAATTTAATTTAAATTTAAACAAAAAACTGATAACTAAAAGGCCATTTACGACACATCTCTAAACTCTAAACTAAATTTCGAGACGAATTAAGATATGTAAAAATATACAGTGTGTTCCATTTGAAATAGAAAAGTAAAAGTAACTTCCGGTTAAACCGGAAATGGAATTTATATTAAAAGTCTACATATTGACACACTCTACTAAATTTGACAAAGATATATCCAAAAATGCAAATGATTTTTGGAGTCTATTATTTGCATTTTTACATGTTTATTTTATCACCTGTAAAAGTATCTAGACAGATAGACAGATTTACGAGGTTTTCCAGTATAATCTGTATGTACGAGTATACAGGGTGTTTCAAATCCGAGGCTCACCGTGGGGATCTCGCTTATTAGAAGAGATATAGGGTATGTTTAAATTTGGCACATTTGCAAAATTCTATGCTGATTAATAATCCATTGAAAAAAAAATCACGTAAGTTATTTTGTTTTTGAGTTAACTCCAAACAAACTGAGAAAACTGATTTTCTTTTTTCTTTATAGCTTCGGTATTTGAGATGATATTTAAAAACGGTAAAGACATCATCATAGCACTTTTTTATTATCTGATAGATGGCACAAGTTTTTCTTTGTAACATGTTTTGTTTATTTTGAACCATCATCGACTTTCTTATTTCTTATGGACGCCATATTGATTTTTTATCACATCTCAATGCTTATTTTTTTGTGATGACAACAATATAATACAAGATATGTAACGCTTACTAAAAATCATCCATGCCATGAAACGAAAAACAATTAAAAATCTTAATAACATTATTATTTTTTATGAATAAAAATGTCGTTCGATAAAAGCGAGATATTCACATATTTATTCAGTAAACTGAAATCCAGTAGTTTCTAGACAAAAATATTTATAAATGTATTCAGAAAGAATTTTATTTTAGACGATACAAAATTAAAGGTTCTTAATAACCAAAATAATAGACAAATCAATAGTAATTTAAATATAGAGATTATTAATTATAATTTATGTTCAAATAAAAAACAATTTTTATTAATGCACAATTAAGCGCATTTTTTACTGAATAAAAACTATGTGACATCTCGATATCTGAATTATCTAACGGCATTTTTATTCATAAAGAATAATAATAATTGAAAAACAAAAAGTTATATTATTTTTAATTGTTTTTAATTCCATAGCACGAATGATTTTTAGTAAGCACTACATATACTTCTAATCAGAGTGTTTTAAACGATTATATGTTTATTTATGAATATAAATATTCGTTATGTTATTATTGCTTCTAATAAGCGAGATCGTCATGGTAAGCCTCGAATTTGAAACACCCTGTATACATAAATGTTGTAGAGTAGCATTAAATTACAATTTAAATATAATCATATTTTATATAACATTGTGTTATTTCTTTTATAGATTCCACAGCAGAATACATAAGTGGAAAAGAAATACTCGCCGATAACGACATAGCAGTTTCTGGACTAAAATGCGTCACAGTATTAATAGGTGTTTACGACTTACATACCGGTTTACCGATAATAGGAATTGTTAATCAGCCATTCACCGAAGGTGTTGATAGGTGAATGATAACACAGTTTTCTCAACTCATTTTGCTGAATTCATTTACCATTAAATGAAAATACAGTTTTCTTTATCGGCATCATAACAGTTTACATATTTCAGCAAAAGGTGGCGCGGGCGTTGCTACTGGGGAATTTCCAGCACCAATTCGATAAGTTCCCTTGCGCCGGAATCAAAGAACTCTAATACTATTTGCATAAGCACTAGTGAAAACACCTCGATAAAAAAGAAACTAACAGACGGGGGATTCACGATATTAGAAGCCGCAGGAGCCGGGTATAAGATCCTAGCGACAATAATTGGACTCGCGGATGCTTACTTACTATCAAAGAACTCCACTTTTAAATGGGACACCTGTGGACCTCAAGCTATCCTAAGGAGTTTCCAAGGAGACATTATTTCCTACGAGGATCTAATTGATGGCAGTGTAACCAGCATTAATTACGTCCAGGAAAGTCGGGAGGCGACCAAAATTGAAAACTGTTGCAATCAGGGGGGAATTGTGGCTTACAGGAATACGGATGTCCTGCGGAAAATCCGGGAGATTTTAAAAGATTAGCTCGACGGCGAAATTATTCAAATAAATTCAAATTCATTCCCGAAGACTCGCATTTTATTTTCTGGTTCTCGCAATTGTAAAATTGGAATTCGATTAAGTTTTTTTTCCTTCTTCGCATGGCTGGATGTAAATGAGGGTCGCGTAAAAGTTTGATTTTATCCGAAAGTAACTATTGCCCACGGCTTAGTTGGTGACAATGTAAATCGTTTTAAATGTTTACAGTAAGTTGTTATAAAATTCAATTGCAATAAAAATATTAAAAATCTTTGTGCCATAATTATGTGTTTTTACTGTGTTTATATCGAAGTATTAATTTATTCATAATTATATGCAAAAAACTAAAAAATGTAAAACATTTCATATTTTAAATAAAAATTAGAAATATTATTAATTGTCTTAATATTTACGTGTTGGTAGTTTATGTTATCAATGATAGTAATGTGAAATAAATTAATTCTATCAAATAAAAACAGTTTAGATTTGGAAAGTTTCAAATTCTCGCCGAAACTAGTTGATTTTAAATGCTCTAAACGTGTATACTTCATATTACTATCTAATTAAAAAAAAATTATTTTCATATGAAGTTAGATATGAATATATTTAAAGTATAACGTAGGGTGGTGGGTGGTCCCCATCTTACCCTCCAAACACGAACTTGGGTCTTACCAGTGACGGTTCGCGGATTTTTTTCTGGTACGGCCGAGGAACAAGAGGTGGTAATACAGATAGGTGCGGTCTCTGCAACTGATCCTACCTATCTGTATTACCACCTCATGTTCCTCGGCCGTACCAGAAAAAACCCCGCGAACCGTCACTGGGTTTTACAGGTGGAAAACAATGGATAAAACATAGAAATATTCAGGAAACCCTGGGTTAAATTGAACTAGTTGGATTGTGGGAAAGGGTCCACCCACACCCATACAGTCCACCCACCACCCTCCGACTTTACTTTAATCTACAAATCTCTACATACATCTGTAGTGTTGGAAGATCAACAATCACGAGAAACAGTGTTGTTGTTAAGTTACAATTAATGCGAAGGGTGGTGGAATCTATCCAACTCACTAAACCCTAGAACGCGAACAGGGATTTGACAAGTGGAAAACAATGGATAAAACATGGACCTTTCTGTTTGTTGTTCCTCTCTAGTCAACTAACTATTTCGTAGAAATTTTACCAAATGTTTAAATGGTTGCATTATGTGCTAGGATCCACCCACTACCATTTTTAACTGATTGCAGTGTGAGATAAGTCTGAGTTTGAGGGCATTATTTGCAAGGGGGATTTCAATATAGATTTTCTGAAACATAACATTACTTTTACAGTTCAACTTGAATGAATGTTTCGTTCCTTAACTTTAAAACAAGTAATTGACACATCTACGCATATTATTACTAATTCCAGCGAAACACTAATAGACCTAATTATATTAAATGAAAATCTTAACACAATCGAAACGGATGTTGTTCTGCTTACTAAATTAATTTATAATGGCTTAATCAAAACTCCTATAGTATTTGATTCACAAAATAATACTAATAACTTTATCTATGCTCTTGACTTTCGTGCTCGTGAATTTCATTCATTTAGCATGATTTTATGACTGATCTATACGCAATTCCGCCGTTTTACATGTATGATATTGACAATCTTCATGATAAATTCAATTTTTTAAACAATTACATTTTAATCTTATTTAATATCCACGTACAAAACATTTTTCATTAATAGTCAGCCAAAACCTTGGATCACATATAATATTCAACACATGGCGGAAAGACCTAAGGTCGATAGCCCTTATCAGGAATCAACATATAGAAAATTGTAACTGTTGGAATAAAAAAAAAATGGTGATGTGGCCATCATGTTACTTTCTCCGACTTGATGGTATCATTTATATTTACGCTTCCATGGTTTATTTTCAATTTAAATCACATTTTAAGTGTGCATCGAACGTTTCGTAGACTCGGAAAAACTGACGTTTAAAACGTCAAAATTATGAAAGATCGAAAAATGTACTTCAAATTCAAAAACTCAGTTTACTCAAAAACTAAAGAGATTTCGAAAAAAACTTATTCTTCATAAATTGTTCATTTTGGCATTATTATTAACATAAATTTACTGTAACTATTAGCGTTTGATGATTGTATACCAAAAATGAAAAAAAAATTATTAAATTTTTTTCTCGAATAACAATGATTTTATGAAAAATGTTTTCAAACAAAATAATCGCATTTCTTTATTGTCTTCAATATTTGTTTAAATGTTTTTGTGATATTTGTCATATTTAAGAAAATATTGGCAAAAAACAAAAAACAGTTAAGGTAAACACCCACTTCCGGTGTACGAAATTTTACCAAAAGCTTTTCAGTTCTTCGGATTATCAAATAAAACTTATGTTCAAAGTTTCATATCAATTGGTTTATTAGTTTTTGAGATACAGCGCGCACAGACACACACACACACACACAGACACACACACACACACACACACAGACACAAATTTTTTTTTTCCAGAAATTGTTGAAATGGCATCTAGGGACCCCAAAACGGATATTTCCGTAAATATATTTTTTGAAAAAAAAATCACGATCACAATACTTTCTCGTACTTCGTAACGGAGAAAGTAAAAATGTACTAAATGCAATTACTGATAATAAAGATTTCTTATATATATTCAACACATGTAATTCAATGAAATTTCTTTATAAATTCATCTCTAATATTTTAATAATTGTTTGTTTATTAATTACAAAAAACATGGTTTGTACTTTAATTTAGAATTGATACGAAGGGCGGTGGGAGGTACATATCCTACTCTAATTCGTAAAATACGAACGAGGGCCCTTTAGGTAAAAAACATAGAAATATTACCTTTCTGGTTTTCCGCTTTGATAAATTTGTTCATTCGTAGGAACCCTGAGCCTAATTCAACTGGTTCGATTGTGTAATAGGGCCCACCCACTACCTGCCAAATCCACATTAACCTAACCTAAAAAACTGATATCATTTATGAAAGCCGTGTTTGAAAGATTACCAAAGTACCCGCTGACCATAGAGAAATAGTCTGGCTAGCACTTTGACAAGGTAACTTGGCACTCTTTACAAAAATAATACATTTCAAATTTTGGCTCAAATGTAAAATTAAAACATAATGTGTGATATATCATCGTAAACAAAAAAAATCTTGCATTAGAGAATGTAAAAATCCAATATGGCGCCCATAAGAAAAACAAAAGTTGTCTATTGTTTCTCCGCCATCTTGAAAGCTACAATAAATCTAATAACATATTTAGATTCTCCATTAAAAAGTGCTCTAATAATGTCTGAGTGCAAAATGCGTAATAGTAATAGTTTTGGAATATAAAATTAAAAATGAAAATTGAATTTTTTTATTTTTTCGCGATTTTTTTAAAACAAAAAAAGGTAACTCAAATTTCTCAACAGATTATTAATCAACGTTATAATACACAACTTTGCCCTAATTTAACCAACCTCGTATCTCTTAAGATAACTGAAATCCCCATGGTGCCGCTCGAAAAACGGGCACCCTGTATACTAATTACGTAAGAAATGTTTAGTCGCCCAAAAATATGAGGAGGTTTTTGAAAATCGCGTCCCCCGAAATTCACCCTAGATAAGCTTTTAAAACCGGTCCCGTCATTTCGTTTCACCCCCACCCCCGGGGGGATTTTTCACACGCAAATTTTCGATTTTTGCACGTTTAAAAAAAAATAACTCCTCCGTAACCGCCGGAGCTGGACGATCCCGGTATGTCTTAAAATAATCTCAAAGAAAATATCTAAAATTGATCGAGCCACTTTTTTGAATTTTTGCCCCGTTTCCGAGATATGATTTTTTAAAAACCGGGTTAAAAAAAAAATCTTTTTTTAACGACGTATTTTTTTCTTTTCAAGTGGAAAAGCTGAAACCTTCAAGGATGACAGAGGGATAACTGGCTTTCATTGGGAATTTTTTCAATATATTTGGAACCACCTTTACGCGCCAACCAACGCCACCAACCCAGATGGGTGGTTCGGTTTTCTTCTTTTAAGGACGTATTTTTTCTTTTCAAGTCGAAAAACTGAAACTTTCAGGGACGACAGGAGCGATGACTGGCTTTCATTGGGAATTTTTTTTAAATTTTTGGAACCACCACTACGCGCCAATTGCACCCTCTGGGTTCGTTATTCTTCTTTTAGGGACAATTTTTTTTAGGGACAAGTCGGAAAACTGAAACTTTCAGAGATATCAGAAGATATTTTGTCAAATTTTTTTGAGCTACACCTACGCTCCATTTGCACCCCTGGGTTCGTTTTTCTTCTTTCAAGGACGGATTTTTTTCTTTTAAAGTCGAAAAACTGAAACTTTCAGGGATGGCAGAAGATATTTTTTCAAAGTTTTTGAAACTACCCCTGTGCACCATTTGCACCCCCTGGGTTAGTTTTTCTTCTTTAAAGGACGAATTTCTTTCTTTTAAAGCCGAAAAGCTGAAACTTTCAGGGATGGCAGAAGTTATTTTTTCAAAATTTTTGAAACTATCCTTATGCACCATTTGCATCCCCTGGGTTCGTTTTCCTTCTTTTAAAGACAATTTTTTTTCTTTTGAGGTCGGAAAGCCGAAATTTTCAGGGATCGCAGAGGATACAACTGGCTTTCAAAAAAAAGAAATAAAAATAAAAATAAAAAATAAAAAATTATTTTAAATAAAAAATAAAAATTAAACATAAAAAATGAAAAATGAAAAATTGAAAATTAGAACTTGAAAATGAAAAATAAAAATTGAAAATAAAAAATAAAAAACCAAAAATTAAAGTTAATTTAGAAAAAATAATATGTTTTTCAATGATGGCGCAGCGCAATTCAATCGCTTAATTTTGATGGGCCCCGCATGGATGATGGCGCAGCGCAGCGGAGCCGTCGTTCGTCACCAGTTACTTTTCTTACATTTTTACATTTCACAATTTCACATAAAGAACACAATTTCACATACATCAAATTTTAGCCTAGGAAAAATTAGTTAAAATTCTTAAAAAATCTATAGATGGCCTGGGGGAGGAGCTCAAGCCCGATACGCATTAAGCTGTTAATTTACCATTCATCTAATAGTAAATAATGCAAGGATTTTATTTATTTAAATAATAGTTTAATGTATATTTAATCGGTATCTGTTTGTAATTTTAAATTTCGAGATGGCAAACATCGGCATATTTCATCATTTAAAGGGTCATGTGCCGAAGCAAAAGTATTATTTTTTCACCCTTGATCTAGTGGTCTTGTTCCGAATTTTATTTGTTAAAATAATCGCTTAGTGTAGACTAAATCGATATATGTTAAGACGTACGAGAAAGTATTGTGATCGTGAAAATTTATTCAAAAACTTTTTTACGGAAATATCCATATAAAACTAATACATATAGCAATCGATATGAAAGTTTGAACATAAGTTATTTGATAATCCGAAGAACTGAAAAGCTTTTGGTAAAATCGGAAGTAGGTGTTTCAGAGGCCTGCATGGGCTGGGCCGTATTTTTCAAACTCCGGGCCGGGCTGGGCTTTTCGATGGATAATTTAACCCGGGCCGGGCCATGGGTACATGGGTCCAGTAATTTTATTTTTCTGCAGCCGTCCCGAAAATAAAACTTTCGGAACGATTAATTAATTCGAAAGTGCCACTTTACATAAATCGTACCGAAAGTAGTTATTTTCGGGACGATTTTGTTTTACTTTCGGAACGATTTCTTTACTTTCGGGACGCTTTTTGTTACTTTCGGGACGATTTTGCGTATCAATGTAGGCGGCCTTGACAAAAACATCAACTTCATATTTAATTATGACAGCGCTTGTCATATAACATTCGTGTGTGTTTTAGCTTTTTTAACATAAAAAATGGTGATGTGGCCATCAAGTTACTTTCTCCGACTTTATATTTACGTTTTCATGGGTTTATTTTCAATTGAAATCATATTTTAAATGTACATCGAGCGTTGCGTAAACTCGGATGAAACTGACGTTTAAAACGTCAAAATCATGAAAGATGTAAAAATTATACTTCAAATTCAAAAACTCGGTTTACTCAAGAACTAACGAGATTTCAAAAAAAACTTATTCTTTAGAAGTTGTTCATTTTGGCATTCTGTACAATTATTATTCACATAATTTTTCTGTAACTATTATCGTTTTATAATTATAAACCAAAAATTAAAAAAATAATAATACATTTTTTTATCGAATAAAAATGATTTTATGAAAAATGTTTTCTAGCAAAAGCTGTTCATTTCTTTGTTGTCTTCAAAGTTTGTTTGAATGTTATTGTGATATTTTTCATATTTAAGAAAATATTGGCAAAAAACAAAAAACAGTTAAGGTAAACGCCCACTTCCGGTGTACGAAATTTTACCAAAAGCTTTTCAGTTCTTCAGATTATCAAATAAGATGGATGTTCAAAGTTTCATATCAATTGCTCTATTAGTTTTTGAGATACAGCGCACGCAGACAGACACACACACACACACACACACACACATACACACACACACACAGACACACACACACACACACACACACAGACACAAAAAAAAATTCCAAAAATTGTTGAAATGGCATCTAGGGACCCCAAAACGGATATTTCCGTAAAAAAATTTTTTGAAAAAAAAATCACGATCACAATACTTTCTCGTACTTCGTAACGGAGAAAGTAAAAACGGCTGCAGAAAAAATATTGTACGTAACACGTTCCAAAAGTGATTTTACGGGACTCGCCTACGGCTCGTCCTGGAAACTTCCTACTTATCCCGTAAAATATCACTTTCGGAACTTGTTACGTAAATTACTATTATTTAATTCAACATATTTTGGGGACGGGCCGGGCTTTGAATATTCAGCTCCGGGCTGGGGTGGGCCCACAACACATTTTCGTTTAATCGGGCCGGGCCGAACCGGGTTTTAAACTTTCACTGTCGGGCTGGGCCGAGCCGGGCCGAGCCGGGCCGGGCCGGGCTTTCAAAAACTCGCTTCTGCAGGGCTCTGAGGTGTTTACCTTAACCGTTTTTTGTTTTTCTTTGGTAATTTTTTAAATATGAAAAATATTACAAAAACATTTGAACAAATCTTGAAAATAACAAATGGTTGAAAATCTTTCGTTTTAAAATAATTTTAATGTTGAAAATAGTACAATATTATACAAGTTTAATAAGAGGGTATATTGTGACACGAGTGGGATTGGAGCACGACTCGACTACTTTGGTTTTAATTAAGGATTTATTTCTAAAAGAACATATATATTTAAACGTAGTGATTTTTATCTGTAACATGTGGCAGCACTGAAAACAATTGTTCTTTTCGAACGAATTTCATATTTTACATACGTATTTCTACGGCGAGTTCAATAGTTAATTTTAAAACACATTAAATCTAGAATATCACTTACACGCCACCCCAAATAAGGAAAGTTGCCAACGGTGTGATAAAAAAAAACTATTTCCAAGTAAGTTGTAACCAATTAAGGCTTATAGAATAATGCAATGTACCTGCCTAAATGTTTATCTTTACATTAGCTTCTCTTGTAAGGCATCGATCGACGCTGAATCAAAATCCACAGCGAATTAATACATCGACCGAAGCGGCTCGATTTTGCCGCGAATTAAACATTTGTTGTACTCTCGCTGTTTCTTCGGTGTTATTAGTTTTGCAAACAAACTGATAATATAATAAATTACAACCTTTCCTCTGTGTATGTTGTGTTGCCTAAGTGTGTGTGTGTTTCCAAGTACTGGGTGAATTTATGCGTTCTATTGTCGCCGACTTCCTACGTTTTCCTCTCCGGTTAAAATTGAACAATATTACTACTCCGTTTTTTTAAACTTAGTGGTATTGGCGAACTCCCAATATGCATTATCGAACATTTTTAGTATGCAACGCATTTAAGGGTTCCAGTTATCCTATGAATTAGCGGCAATTTTACATTTTGATGTCCACAGCTGTCACGTTTAAGTACAGCCAATCGCGACAACTAAAATGTTATCACAAATAGTTTAATAATGCACAAAAACTGTAAAATAAAAAAATTCATTATTAAACTATTTTTGATATAAAAAAAGGTTGATTATTAAACCAAAATAGAAAAAAAAATTATACATCTTTGAATCGCCGTAGAAATACGTATGTCAAATAAATAAATCAGTTCGAAACGAAAAAAATTTAGCAGTGCTGCCACATGTTGCAGATAAAACTCACTATGTTTAAGTGAATATTTTATTTTAGAAATAAATCCTTAACCAAAACTAAAGCAGAAAAAATAGTATATTATACTTGTTTAATAAGAGGGTATATTATGGCACGAGTGAGATTGGGGTCGTGTTACGAATTTTATTTGTTAGAATAATAGTTTATTGCATGCAAAATCGATATGGATTTAAAAATTCAAGTTGACGAACATTGACATATTTCATGATCTATAGGGCCGCGTGCCTAAAGCAAGAGTTTTATGATTTTATTTTTTTCACACTTGTTCAAGGGGTCGTGTTCCAAATTTTAATCATTTAAATAATAGTTTAATGTATGACATCTGTTGTTAATTTTAGATTTCGAGTTGACGAACATGACATATTTCATGATTTAAAGGGCCGCGTGCCGAAGCAAGAGCTTAATGATTTTAATTTTTTCACACCTGTTCTAGGGGTCGTGTTCCATATTTTAAATATTTAAATAATAGTTTATTGTATGACATCGGTTGTTAATTTCAGATTTTGAGTTGACGAACATTGATATATTCCATGATTTATTGGGCCTCGTGACGAAGCAAGAGTTACATTCTTTTCACTTTTATTCTGGGGCTCGTGTGCCAAATTTTATTCGTTAGAATAATAGTTTAGTGTATGCTAAATCGATATCTGTTATTGATTTGAAATTTTGAGTTGGCAACCGTTAATGACTTATGATTTAGTGGTCGCGTGCAGAAACAAGAATTGTAAGATATTTTTGTTTCCTTTGCTCAAGGGGTCGCGTTCCTAATTTTATTTCTTTAAATAAGGGTTTAATGTACATTGAATCGATAGTTATTGTTGGATTTAAAATTAGAGTTAGCGAACAATGAAATATTTTATGATGTATTAGCTATCGTGCCGGGGTAACAGTTGTAAGGTATACTTTTTTTCACTTTTGTTGTAGCGTGTTCCGAAATGTATTTATTTAATACATAATGTGAATCATTCTACCATAATGGATTTGTGTTTGTACTTAGTTTTGTACAAACTTTTTCCTCTATTTTTCGCTAAACTTTGTGCTTCCTTCCATGTCTTTCCTCTTGCTTTAGTTGCTTTTTAAATAATAGTTTGATGCAACTATAACTATATACCTAATAACTATATTTAATTTAAAATTTCGAGATGGCGAATATCGGTATATTTCATGATTTATAGGGCTCGTGCCGAAGCAAGAATTGTATGATTTTATTTTTTTCATCCTTGTTCTAAGGGTCATGTTCCGAATTTTATTTGTTTTAATAGTAGTTTAAGGTGTGCTGATTTTAAAAATATTATAATAATAGACTTTATTCTCTCATATTGTTACACCATATCT
The DNA here is from genome assembly GCA_910593695.2 of Ocypus olens. Taxonomy (NCBI): domain Eukaryota; kingdom Metazoa; phylum Arthropoda; class Insecta; order Coleoptera; family Staphylinidae; genus Ocypus; species Ocypus olens. The sequence continues at coordinate 20,577,133 of OU343052.1, read as the reverse complement.
ACCCATAGATTAGACTTTTTTGACATCTTTAGTGACAAACACTAAAAAATTAAAAGTAGCAACACGGCTATGAGAACAATGTAATTTTGTAGCAAGTTAGGTTGGTACCGGTTTACATCCAATATATTCATATTATATATTCGACGTCGCCAATAGACACAATACACTGGGCAACAAAAAAATATATATTTCCTGTTGCATGGGATTTTCCAACTGATTCTGAGTATTTTAGTAATGCTGATTTCGAATCTGAAATCAGTTTTCTTCTGAATGCTATGGTTATCATGCAATTTGACATTTAAATTTTTCATTATTTATGTAGTTGGGTGTTGAATTTATTTAATTGCTCGCCAATGAAAGCCCTTAGAGTGATGGAGTTGGCATACTTTTTGAGCCAAATTTGTCACAAATAACCTCCTGTTTTTCTTTTTTTTTATATTTTGCATAGGTGTCGAGGAATAGCTACCCAATTACGCGAGTTCGACTAATTTGGACATCTAATGTTTTCGCCTTATTTTTCTGTTTTCTTAAAATTTAATTCACCATACTTTGTAACAAGAAACCTCATGAATAACCTCCTGTTTTCCGTTTTTTTGATATTTTGCACAGGTCCCGAGGAATAGCTGTCCAAACATGTGCGTTCGGCCAATTGCGATATATAAAATTTTCGCCTCATTTTTCTGTTCTTTTTAAATTTAGTTCGCCTTACTTTTTTAGCAAGAAATTCGCCTTACTTTTTTAGCAAGAAACCTCTCGAATAACCTTCTGTTTTTATTTTGTTGACATAGGTGTCGAGCTAGCGTGTTCAGGCGCATCATTGGTTGCCGTGAAAATATCCTGAAATTAGTCAACTTCTTTGCCCCGAAAACACATATTTCTTCTCGAACGCGCCAATAATTGGACGTGTGACTTGTGTGTAAACTACGAGCTTCTGCTTACTGGAACGTTGTTGTGTTTGCTTTATTTGTGTACGTATCTTGAGCTTTTGAAACAAATCACTATTTTAAGGAATTTTTTATAATCTTTCGTTTTACTCGTTCCAGTTTGGATTGTTGCCATTTTTCTCCTACCTAGGATATGACAATTATTATGTGAACATGAAAAATGTTTTGTTTCTTTGTGGATTTTGAGGTTTTATAGAAAATTTCTTAATTAATTGATTGATGGTTGAGGCGTTAACTTCGTGATACATTTTGGAACTTTAAATAAAATTCCGCATAAATACGTGTGTTTATTGTAATTTAATTTACTTTAAGTTTGAAAATGATCAGCTTATGATCGAAACTCGAGTCACTGAACAATAAAGTGTGATATTAACAAAGAAACTGTTTTATTTAAATTTCTTAATTGATCATTTTTTCCAGTCACCTCTAGTCACCAATTTTTAAAATGCAATTTTCATTTTCCCAGTTTAAGTTTATATTGTTGTCGTTTTGTTTCCATCTAAAACATTGCTATTGTCTTTATGTTAATTCATAAATGTATTTTTTTTAATGGATTTTGAAGCAAATTCCATTCCAATTTCTAAATCAGAAAATATATTTTCCATTCTCCGTTTCCACAGTATAAATTTGGAATGTTGCTGTTTTGGTTTACTAACCTATACACAAAACACAGGACACATAACTGTTAGGTATTAGTGTTGCCAGATGAAATTTTGTTGGGGTGTCGGCGGTAGAAGTATACGCTAAAAAATTGAATCGAAATTAACAGTTATTATTTATTTTTTCGGTTTCGATTTTTAAATTAAGAAATTTTACGTTCCAGTTACAGTTAGGGTCTGTTAAAAATTCTGGTTAATTTCGGTTTTTCGGTTAAGGGTTTGGTTCCGGTTCCGGCTTGACTCTGGTAGTAACTAATGCGTGAGATTACATTAGTTTTCTTCCAAATCTTTTAATAATTGAGTTACATTTATACTCTAGTTATTTTCCATAAAGGGTGACATAATCCACTCACATAATCTGCTAATCAATGGTAATCAATGTACCTTCGATCATTATGGTTAAATCTCAATTGAATAAACAAAAATTGACATTGTCGCGAGGTACTGTTTATTCTTGACAACCACAGTCAATATATTTTTTTGCGCTACCGTTCTATATTGCTATGCTTACTGTGTATGTATTTAGTCTCGTTCGAATGGCTTTCCCGGACTAATTTCGGTTGCTATACCTCATTTAATAACCAGGCGGACTAAACGCGAAAGTCATATTTACACTATAAAAAGTCACCAGAAAAGTAACCAGACATGTTTTGGCGGTAAAAATAAAATGATTTCAAATTCTTTTATCCATAACTTCTTTGGCAAGTCATCTCTATTCTTTAATTCAATTAATATTTAATTCAATGTAGCGATTTCATTTTGAAAGAAAAATTATCCGCACACAAAATTTTTGCTGCTTTCATTGTAGATATCTTCGGTAGCTGGACGTCCTTCAAAACGTTTAGGACTTGTTACTACCCCAATTTCCGTACACTCCCTAATTGTGTGAAACTCCATACTTCTAGCCAATCCCAAATATATAATGTATGTTTATGATTTGATTCCATATTGTAATAACTTGCGCCACACTTACCTAATGAATCGACAATTTTGTGTACGACGGCAGTAGGTTTTAAAGCCTCTTGCATTAAAGTTTTATATAAGATAATTTTAGATTGTTTTTCCTCGAGCGTTAATGCTCCAAAATCCAAGCATTTCCGTTTCTTGGGGGGCGAAAATGACACCAAACTTGTGCCGGCATATATTCATAGTTAAAAATAAAATAACTATTTCCAAGAAAATCGCGGGATGAGAGGAATCCATTCTTACACGATCAACGGAAGAAATAACTGACTAAAAACACAGAAACTGAGCCGAAACGCGTGGAATCGGTAGGACACAAGGAACGGCGAGAGATCAGCTGATCATAACAACGGCCATTACTGTTTTATGCAATTTGGGCCTGTGTAAAAACAGCGCCCCTTTGGCCAATCACAACAACGTATTTTGGCGGCAATAATTCGATTTAGTCCGCCTGGTTATTAAATGAGGTATAGGAAACTCACAAAATAACAAGCCTGTTCTGAGTCATGACAGTCCTAGTACCGTTATGGGCTAGATAAAAGAGCAGCGATTTTTAATTATAAATGTCGTTTTGAACTATTTTTTTACTTTTTTATAACTATTTTAAATCGGTAGCGCAAAAAATACTATACAACACTCGGTTCGTTAAGTGCATTCAAACAGGTCACGAAAATAACAAATACTCGGCCCTACGGGCCTCGTATTTATTAAATTTTCTCGACCTGTTAGAGAGCACTTACCGAACTTGTGTCGTAATATACTATATCTCATACTGTGTCAAATTCCAATACTTTACGTCAACAGTTTCAATCCGGGAAAACACAAAAAACGGCCGGTCCGGTAAAGTGTTGCTATTGGAAACACAAAATTAATCATGGCAATAACAATTATTCAAATTTAAGAAATAATTTATTCAAAACTACATAATATATGTATAATAAAAATTAACAATTAAACTTAAATATTAATGTTCAGATTAATAGTACAATTTGTATTGCCTTCAATAGTTACTGGAGGAAAATTACTGCTAAAACTAGTTTTATTAATAATTTCTTTGTTTTGCTGCTGCAATACTTCGACAAAGGTTTCTCCATTCAGTATCATCCTAGCAATTTTATTTTTGTTTTCCACAGAGTCTTCTATGTATTTTTCAGCCACAGACGAACTCTTCGAAGCACCGTGTCTTTTTAGTACTGCTAAATCAGCACCAGCATTGGCCAAAGCTGTAGCAGAAGTTCTCCGAAACGAATGACCAGTATACTTGTCAGGATCTTGAAGACCCAAAAACAGTGCAATTTGTTTTGGCATCCCTCCAATTGTGTGTATTCCTACCCTCTGTACGGTACACTTTGAATTTCTATATCCCAAAAATAACATTCTATGATTAACATTTTTTGGTCTCAGTGATACGTATTTTCTGAATAACTCTAAACATTTAATTTCATCTACTTCGTTTATTACAGTAAAGGTTCTTCTTTGATTTATCTTAGTGCACGGAATTGTAATTACTAACTGCGTTTGAGTTTCCTGGATATCGTATAGTGAAATATTGTACAATTCTTCTCTTCTACAACCACCAGCTACTCAAATCAAAGCTACAACCTGTAAATTCAAAAAAATTCGTATATTTTCTTGTTTTATTTAAAATTTCCTCTTACTTTTGCCAGAAGAAATTTATCAGTACAAGCTTCTTTCATAAATCTATAGATTTCTTCTCGGGTTAATGTTTTAGATTGTTTCGATTCATGACCAATTGATTGTTTTTTCAGGAATACTACCACTTTAGAAAAACGAGATATGTCAAGATTTTCATTCGCAATTAATGTTGATTTTATCATGGAATATTTCGGCCACAAAGAAGACGCACCTGTTTTCTTAGACTAAAAACATTAGTTCACAAATAAAATAATAAATGTAATCATTTAAATTCTTACCAAATCTAAAAAATAGGCCAACATAACTTCTTCCGTAATTTTCATCACATTATTTTCTGCTTTCCATTCACAAAAATGAATTGTTTTTGATACCTTTCACCAGACTTAATAGGTATTAATTTCGCACACGCTTCTTCAGATTTTCTTACAATTACTGGAGGATTTACAATTTCTGGGCAATTTGCATAAGAATTCATTTTGACACAACAAATTATTTAAACAAATTAAACATTTGCCAAACAACCGTTGCTAATCATGTTACGAAAATGTAACTAGATTTGGAGCATCTGTTATAGTAATTTTTAAATTAATTTCAATGTTTCTTTAAAACGCAATTTGACACAGAATGAAATAAAATACATAACGACATTCGTCCGTGAACACTTTTTACAGTACTCGTTTCGAATTTCAAGACTCGGCTCCTTTGTCGCCTCGTCTTTAAATGTCTCACTCATACTGTAAAGTATGTGTTCCCGGACTTATAACGTTAATTACTATTGGAGATCTTTAATTTTGGCCAACCAAAACACAAAATCCTAAGGCCAACTTTACGGATAATAACTTCTTATTGGAATATATTTACCGAAACTGAAATTTATATGGTTTCTTGTGTAGAGTAGTTAACTACGATTAACTGTCAGGTACAGGTATAATGTATTTTAAGATTAAGGTAAAATTTGAAGTTAGGACAGCTTTCAGAAAATTGTACGAATAAGTCAAACTAATAAAACCAATCAATTATTAAAATAAATACTTTCTTAGATACCATTCGCATTAATATTGAATTATATGAATAATACTGTGGGGACCGACGCTAGACAACCATATATACGCATACACACCACCTAGCGACCACGAGCAAACGCGAGACCAGCGAACGAGCCGACGCGCCACCCCGGCAAGGGATGGGCGCGCCACCAGCAAGGGCTAACGTACCACCCGCCGACGAGAGAGGATGCGCCTAGAGTATTCCTATGGCAAAGACGCGACGACCCTTCATAACGCGCTGCGGACGAAGCAGAGGCAAGCTCTCCTCCGACAAACCGTCAGGAGGTACCACAGCTAGGACACTCGCATTAGCTAGTACAGTAATGCGGAAAGCGTCGAGCTTTCATCTAAATCTAAAATGCCGAGTGCGATGATTAAGAAAAGTCCCAGCAGCTTTATCACCGATCTCAACACCCAAGAGGAGGATTCGGTCAGACCCGCTAACAACGCCGCGGAGGCAGACGACAAACTACCAGCAACGAACGATGCCCCGGGCCCTCTTCAGACCAAATCGGGACCACTCGACTCCAGTCCCAGTGTCACCACTGCCTCTGACGCCCAGAAGGAAACTGACAGCTAAACCATATCCTCGCCTACATTGCATCGCATCGACCGCGATACTCTACGCCGGACTGAATCCTTGGAGAGTTCGCCTCGACGACCCCAGAAGACATTCAGTGCGGAGACAATATCGCCGCTCAGGCGTCCTGTATTAAACGTAAATACACTTGTAAATAAATTGAAATAAAACGACTTAAAGACTACCTCTATTTTGATCACCAAATAAACCGAACACAAACAACCCCAAATTGGTGACCCCGACGTAATCAAAAACAGAGGTCAGGTAGAACAAGCAAAACAACCCGCGATAAGTGGAAACTTACGAACATAAAATAGCGAATAAAGAAGTAAGCAGGATTCAAGTACGGATTCCACCATTCTGGAACGACGACCCGGAAGTTTGGTTTGCACAAGTGGAGAGCCAATTCCAACTCGCAAAAATATCCCCAGATGACACGAAATATAGCCACGTGGTTGGAAGCTTGGAACCCCGTTATACCAAGGAGATACGGAACATCCTTATAGCACCGCCAGCAACACAATCAAAACCGAACTCATCAGACGTCTCAGCGTAAGCCAGGAAAACAGAACACGGCAGTTACTAGAACGCAAAGAGCTAGGCGACAGCTAGGCGACATCGCAATTCCTGCGACACTTACAACATTTAGCAGGAACGACAGTACCGGACACGCTACTAAGGTCACTGTGGATGGGAAGGCTCCCGAATAATGTGCAGGCGATCCTGACAACGCAAAAAGAGGCCAGCCTAAACGACGTAGCAGAGCTTACCGACTCAATAGTAAACGCGACCGCCACACCAGTAGTAATCGAAGTAACAGAGAGCGGGCTAATGAAAACACTACTGACTTGAATCGAACAAATAAAAATATAGCTGCAGGAAAAAGGGAACACCCGACCCGCAACACCATTCCGAGGCCGGAGCCGATCTCGAGATGCGCAGCAGAACAGAAAAAACTAAAAAACCGCACATATGGCACATGTTGGTTTCACTATTAATTTGGAGAAAACGCCAGGAACTGCCGACCACCATGTACATTCAGCAAAATGGGAAAGGCAGTCAGTAGAGGCAACCACCCACTGCACACCCAGCCCATCGCACCGCCTATACATCATAGATCCACAGACGAAAATACAGTACCTAATTGACACCGGAGCAGATGTGTGCGTTTTTCCACGCCGACTTGTTGCACAAAAATTGCAGAAAACCAGCCATAATTTGTACGCAGCGAATGGATCGACTATACACACATACGGCACAATCAACCTCAACGTGAATTTAAAACTGAGAAGAAATTTCCTGTGGACATTCGCCATTGCGGAAGTACAGTAAGAGAAAATACAAATGCGAATCTCGGTGCAGTTCGGTCGAAACCCGTAACTGCTTAAAATGCAATTATGAGGTAATCAAATTTATAAGCCTGGTTCCCTTCTCGCGCCGTGATCGAGTGACGGAGTGACGGATTCCTATCAGTAAATACCATTTTTTTTAATTCCAATTTTTGGTGCGTCATCTTCAAAAATTACTCTTCAATTGATAAATATATAAAAATTTTTAAAATATTTAAAAATATTAGTTATTCGAATTTTTGAAGATGTCGCACCAAACGTTGAAAGATGAAAAAAGTCACATAGATAGTATTTATTGATCAATCATATGACGAAATAAAATTTTAAACTAATGGGCAAATTTTATTTTTTTTATTTTCAAACATTTTTTTAATACTATAAATAACGTGCAATGACCTTGAAAAATTCACCCAATTTAGTATTTGGGTTAAAAATATATGCGATTTTTCAGATTTTTAAAATAATTTTTTAGTGGTTAAAAAAATATATTTGAAATTTTTTTATTTTGGGGCTTCCCGAGTCATGTCGGGGGTTTTTAGATATACGGCTTATGGTTTCTTTGGTTTAAGGTCACAACTAATATATTCATACTTATTTAAAAATCCATGTCGGATGGCATTTTATTACCCATTTATTACCTCATAAATGGATTTTAAGCAGAGCTGGACGAATTTGGACCGAACTAAGCACCGACATGCGGCAGCATTCCCTCGCCGAGCGAGTTTCGCATTTGTATTTTCTCTGACTGTACATAAAGCAATCATAGGCGCCGATTTCTTGTCATTCTACGAGTTACTCCCGGATGTGAGACACAAGAAACAAGAGTTTGGACAGGTAGACATAGCAAAGGAACGCGAAATAAACACACTCTGCAAAGAGAAGAAGCACCACCCGATTTTACAAAAATTTCCACGAATTTGTAAACCTCCAGGACTTCCTAACGTACCACAACACGGAGCATTTCATCCAAACAACCCCCGGTCCGCCAGTATCCAGCAGGCCCAGACGACTCGCACCCGACAAGTTGAAAATAGCGAAACACGAGTTTAAAACAATGTGCCAGATGGGGATCGCAAGACCTTCAAAAAGCTCTTGGGCCGCACCATTGCATTTGGTAGCGAAAAAGAATACCGAATGGCGATCATGTGGGGACTACAGAGCGCTAAACGCAAGAACGGTACCCGACAAATACCCAGTTCCACACATAGAAGATTTCGCACAACAATTGCATGGATGTAAGATTTTTTCAACCATCGATCTAGTGAGAGCGTACCACCAAATCCCAATAGCGAGAGAGGATATTCCAAAAACCGCGATCATCACACCGTTTGGATTATACGAATTCGTGTACATGACATTTGGACTACGCAACGCAGCACACACGTTTCAAAGGTTCATGGACGGAATTTTGCGAGTACTTGATTTTTGTTATGTTTACATCGACGACATACTAGTCGCATCGGAAACGAAAGACGATCACGATAGGCATCTCAACCAACTATTCCAACGACTGGAGGAAAATGGAATCGTTATTAATCCAGTGAAATGCCGACTCGAAGTACACGAAATTCCATTCTTAGGATATACGGTATCCGAGAAGGGAACAAAACCACTTGACGAGAAAGTCAAGGCCATAAAGGAATTTCCACTGCCACCAACAGCAAAGAAGCTACGACAAATGCTTGGAAAGATTAACTACTACAGACGTATAATCCCAAACGCGGAAAAGATACAAGCACCGTAAACGAGTTGCTGAAAGGCAAGAAAAAAGGCAACCAGCCCATCATTTGGACCGAAGAGGCGCGGGAAGCATTCAACAGATGCAAGGAATAAATCAGCACCAAAGCACTGTTGTCACACCCAAGAGCCGACGTCAAATTAGCAGTCACAATAGACGCTTCCGACCAAGCGATAGGCGGAGTAATCCAGCAAAGGCAAAAAGACGGTTGGAAACCACTAGCATTTCTATCAAGAAAGCTATCGACAGCTGAGCAAAAGTACGCAGCGTACGATAGGGAATTACTGGCGATATACGCGACGATCAAACATTACCAGCATCTGTCTGACTATAGTATCTTGACTAAGTTTCAGTCAGGATTTAGGGAAGGATTTAGTTGCACCACAGCTCTGTTAAAGGTCACTGATGACATCTTAAAAGAAACTGACTCCGGTCACATGACTGCGCTAGTACTTCTCGATTATAGCAAAGCCTTTGACACTCTTAATCATCATGTCTTAGCCTCGGTACTCCATTACATTGGCTTTGATCACTCTGCTATTGAACTTGTGATCAACTACTTAGCTGGTAGATGTCAGGCTGTGATGCTGAACTCCGACATATCTGACTTTAAAGAGCTTGTTTCCGGTGTTCCTCAGGGGTCAATTTTAGGGCCCATTCTGTTCACTATATACACCTCATTCATCATAAACAATTTAATACACTGTAAGTACCACATGTACGCAGACGACACCTAGTTGTATATTTCTTTTCCACCTGAACAGTTTGAAGAGGCACTAGTAAAATTGAATTGCGATCTTAACACACTATATAATGCATCTCTTTCACACGGACTCTTCCTAAATCCTTTAAAGTCGACATATCTCCTATTCGGACCAAAAAGAAAATGTGCGGAACTTGTGGAGAAATTCATACCTTCTATTTGCAACCAACCAATAACATACTCTATGGGTGCAAAAAACCTAGGTATCTTTATGGACAATACGTTTAGATATCATAATTTTATAAATAAGTGTATTAATAGAGCATATGGCAGTTTAAGGTCAATTTATCATAACCGAGAGTTACTCACTCGTAAAACAAAAGCACTTCTGTGCGAAGCAACAGTCTTATCTCAATTCACCTATTGTTCTCCTTTAGTACATCCATGCCTTGATCTAAATACGAAATTACGCATCCAACGCATCCAAAACTCTTGTCTAAGACTCATCTTTGGCTTGCGTAAATTTGATAAAATCAATCACAAATTGCTAGATTTAAACTGGTTAAACATAGATAATCGTCGCCTATTGCAATGCTATTCTTTGTTTTATACCATTATCAAACACAAATCACCTCCCTACCTATTCGAGAAGCTTTCTTATAGATGTGACGTTCATAACATTAATATCAGGAGCCGTGGTCTATTAACCCTGCCCGCTCATAGTACTAGTTTATTCGAGAGATCGTTCCTTTATACAATAGTAAAACTTTTTAATAACCTGTCACGCTCTCGTAACGACTTCAGCTCTAAATTTGCCTTCAAAAAACATATTTTCTCACGACTATTTAGCAAACAATGTTCAAATTTATCTTTGCCCACATTTAGTGGTAACTAATATGCACTTCGTTCCTATCTTCATTTTCGTGTATACTGTATTTCATAGCTATAATTCACGCTTGTATGATGTTATTTATAATGCTAGTCTTATTGTATTTTCTCTGTTTAATTTTAAATTATTTACTGAGGTGTAGTGGAAGAACAGGGTGTGCTCTGGTACACATCTGAACTACATCTCATTTTTTCTCAGTGGCATAATATTGTTTCTGTAGTTGTCTACTTTTCCATTGTTAGTTTTTGTATATATGTCTGTAACTTGAGAAGAAATAAAAAGTATTATTATTATTATTATTATTATTATATCTTGGAAGGATGTAATTTCACCATCTTCACAGACCACAAGCCAATTACATACGCGTTCGCACAGAAGTGCACAATGGACAATTTTCCACCGACATTCAACATATCAAAGGAAAAGATGCACTAAGCAGGGTCGAACAAATAACAACGGAAATTGAATTCGCAAAGATGGGTGACGAACAAAACAAGGGTACCGAACTAAAAAAGATCCTGGACGACAAAAATTCGAACCTGAAGCTGAAGGTTCGTGTGGCCTAGAATCCGAGCCGACTGCAAAAAAAGGAGCAGAGAATGCCGTATCTGCCAGCAAGCGATAGTGACCAGATACAACGTACCAACTCCAGGAGAATTTCGATTGCCCACACAGAAATTTAACCACATACACATGGACATCGTTGGCCCACTACAAGAATCATACGGAAAGAAATACATACTCACATGTATCGATCGATTCACGAGGTGGCCTGAAGCTATACCAATAGCGAAGGAACCACTGTAGCTAAACTACTTATCACGCATTGGATAGCCAGATATGGCACGCCACTACAAATAACGACGGACCAAGGTCGTCAATTCGAGTCGCAGCTTTTCCAGCAGTTAGAAGAAATGCTTGGTTTCAAGTAAACGAGGACGACTGCATACCATCCTCAAACGAACGGCTTGGTAGAAAAGTTCCACAGACAGCTAAAGCATCACTAATGTGCCACAAGGACGAACCCTGGACCGACGCATTACCGATAATACTTTTAGGACTTCGAACGGCCTGGAAAGAGGATATTACTACGACTCCCAGGAGAACTGCTTTTCACGGTTCCACAGAGGCCACGGATAGAACCGGAGAATTACGCGACACGAATGCGGAACATCATGAAAGCAATCAAACCAACACCAACATCGAACCACAGCAAGACAAAACCGTTCATCTTTAGCACGTATTCGTACGAAGAGACACTATGCGAAAATCACTCCAACTACCGTACGAAGGTCCATACCCAGTGATCTCACGGAACACGAACACAATCGTAATGAGGAAGGACGGACAATCAACGACAGTCTCCATGGAGCGAGTTAGGCCAGCGTTTATAGAAAAGGAGCTCGAAGACACGAACAAAAACCCGGTAGAAGAAACGAAAACGCAGCCAACAACCACGACGAGATCAGGCAGGGCGATCAAGAAAACCGTACGTTTTCAACTATGACTCCGTCACAAGGAAGGGGGTGTGAGGGGAGCGACGCTAAACAACTATATATACGCATACGAGCAAACGCGAGACCAGCGAACGAGCCGACGCGCCTCCCCGGCAAGGGATGGGCGTGCTACCAGCAAAGGCTAACGTACCACCCGCCGACGAGAGAGGATGCACCTAGAGTATTTCTAGGGCAAAGACGCAACTACCCTTCATAACACGCTGCGGACGAAGCAGAGGCAACCTTTCTTCCGACAAACCGTCAGGAGGTACCACAGCTAGGACACTCGCATTAGGTTGTACAGTAATGCGGAAAGCTTCGAGTTTTCATCTAAATCCAAAACGCCGTGTGCGGCGATTAAGAAAACTCCCAGCAGCTTTATCACCGATCTCGACATCCAAGAGGAGGATTCGGTCAGACCCGCTGACAACGCCGCCGAGGCAGACGACAGACTACCAGTAACGAACGACGCTCCGGGCCCTCTTCAGACCGGACCAGGACCACTCCACTCCAGTTCCAGTGTCACCACTGCCTCCGACGCCCAGAAGGAAACGGACAGCTAAACCATATCCTCGCCTATATCGCATCGCTTCGACCAAGACACTCTACGCCGGACTGAACCCTTGGAGGGTTCGCCTCGACGACCCTTACCCTGTATTAAATGTAAATACACTTGTAAATAAATTGAAATAAAACGACTTAAAGACCACCTCTATTTTGATCACCAAATAAACCGAACACAAACAACCCCAAAAATACTATTTAAAAATATTCATGGGATTTATACCAATCATCGTATTATTCAATTGCCCTATTAAACTACCAATTCTATTAATTCAAATCGATTCCAATCCGTTTTAGTTCATCTCTAATGAAAAGACAACGACAGGCATAAAAACGTAATTTATTGAATGCATAAAAAGAGGAGCGATATTGTCTCGTCGTGCTTGGGGATGATTGCGCGAATTCTGTGGAACATGCAAATCCACCTAAATGGAAATAGAAAATTGCGGTTATTATGCGGAATGAGCTTGTCTGGGATGATTGCAGACGGTATTAGGTAAGATTAGGAATTCATATGTTAAATGCTGTTCGAAATTTCTCCCGAGGGGAGGACGATGAGAAAGAGTGCGGGTGGGTGGGTGATCATTACGTTTTACAGTCGCCGCATAAACTGATAATGCGCGCTCGTAAACATTCATAAACGCCTATAAAAATTTCGGTTTATTGCCACATTATGCAAAATTAAATTTCGCCATGCAATGGAAAAGGAATGATTTAAATGTTGGCGCTAATGCGGGGTTTCGAAGTTGTGGGTTCTTTTTATGGTTAAAGTAGTTCATTTATTTGCTATCGTTTATGTCTCTTATATTTGAAATTTGAGTGATCTACGCAGGATTTTATTACCAATTAAACGAAAAATTTGAGAAAATTCAATTCTCTTTTATTAATTTCCTTCTTTTGATGTTCTGTTTAATGCAGTGTTAGTTATATTTTCGTAATTTTGTTTTATATACCTCATTTATTGGCACAGTTATAATACCATTCAACCCCGAACGAAATTCGTAGATAGTAGGGATGAGCGATAATTAACGTACCTGTGATTTTTCACTGGTATTGAAAAATCACAGGTCATTACTGTTACTAATAGGTGAATTTCACTGCTACTTAAAATCACTGTTACTTAAAATCACTGCTACTTAAAATGACTGCTACCTAAAATAACTGCTACTTAAAATCACTGTTACTTAAAATCACTGCTACTTAAAACCACTGCTACTAAAATCACTGTTACCTAAAATCACTGCTACTTAAAATCACTGCTATTTTAACTGTGACAAACTGTAATTGCTACTTGAACTGTGACTGTAACTTAAAACATAATTGTAAGAAGACAGTACAATGTGGCATTTCTAAATGTTATTTAATATTCATTACTTTATTCTCTCATTTTTGCAGGGTATTGTATTTAAATTTTGAATAAATATTTAATAAAAAAATACGAATATTTATAAAATTTCATATTATACCATATAAAATGAAATAAATTATAACCTATGTACTAACCATTATTAATTAATTAATTGAGATTTTATAAAAACGAAAAAATTATCTTGCCCGGCATGGAATTGAACCACAAACTCGCTGTGATCGAAAGTGGTGAGTCCGACGAGTTAATAAACCCAAAGTGACTTAAAATTCATTTTAATTTAAGATTCAGTGCAAATATCTAAACATACATTTTAAAATAATACCACGAAACTAATTTTGAAATAGCAAACTTTATGAACTGAAAAAAATAAATAAAAACCATTTACTAAACTGCGAAAATCTCCAAATGCCCCTTGTTCAGGTGCTCAAAAATTTAAAACTAAAAGTATCAACCACTAAGGATACTTTTTAATGGAATTTTGTCAGCGCGTTTTATATTTTTTCTGCGATGTTTTCATTCAAGTGTTCAAAAAATTAAAACAAAAATATTCAAAAACCCATATCTCTATTGAAAATTGTTAAATTTACAAAAACCAAATTGATTTTGAATTAGCTATACTTCAGCCATTGAGTATGATTTTTTATGGAATTTTGTCTGCGCGTTTTATATTTTTTTGAGATGTTTCCATTCAAGTGCTCAAAAAATTAAAACGAAAATCTTCAAAAATCCATATCTCTATTGAAAATTGCTGAATTTATAAAAAATAGATTTTAAATTAGCTATACTTTGGCCATTAAGGATGTTTTTTATGGAATTTTGTCTGCACGTTTTGTATTTTTTCTGCGATGTTTTCATCAAGTGCTCAAAAAAATAAAACTAAAATTTCAAAAATCCATATCTCTATTGAAAATTGTTGAATTTACAAAAACCAAAGAGATTTTGAATCAGCTATACTTGAGCCATTGAGGATGTTTTTTATGGAATTTTGTCTGCGCGTTTTATATTTTCTCTGCGATGTTTCCATTCAAGTGCTCAAGAAATTAAAACGAAAATCTTCAAAAATTTATATCTCTATTGAAAATTGTTAAATTTACAAAAACCAAAGAGATTTTGAATTAGCTATACTTCAGCCACTGAGAATGATTTTTTTTATGGAATTTTGTCTGCGCGTTTTATATTTTCTCTGCGATGTTTCCATTCAAGTGCTTAAAAAATTAAAACGAAAATCTCCAAAAATCCATATCTCTATTGAAAATTGTTAAATTTACAAAAACCAAAGAGATTTTGAATTAGCTATACTTCAGCCACTGAGAATGATTTTTTTTATGGAATTTTGTCTGCGCGTTTTATATTTTCTCTGCGATGTTTCCATTCAAGTGCTCAAGAAATTAAAACAAAAATTTTCAAAAATTTATATCTCTATTGAAAATTGTTAAATTTACAAAAACCAAAGAGATTTTGAATTAGCTATACTTCAGCCACTGAGAATGATTTTTTTTTATGGAATTTTGTCTGCGCGTTTTATATTTTCTCTGCGATGTTTCTCTTCAAGTGCTTAAAAAATTAAAATGAAAATCTCCAAAAATCCATATCTCTATTGAAAATTGTTAAATTTACAAAAACCAAAGAGATTTTGAATAAGCTATACTTCAGCCATTGAGTATGTTTTTTTATGGAATTTTGTCTGCGCGTTTTATATTTTCTCTGCGATGTTTCCATTCAAGTGCTTAAAAAATTAAAACGGAAATATTCAAAAATCCATATCTTTATTGAAAATTCTTAAATTTACAAAAACCAAAGAGATTTTGAATTAGCTATACTTCAGCCATTGAGTATGTATTTTATGGAATTTTATCTGCGCGTTTTATATTGTTTACAAAAACCAAAGAGATTTTGTATTAGTTATACTTCAGCCATTAAGTATGATTTTTTGTATGGAATTTTGTCTGCGCATTTTATATTTTTTCTGCGATGTTTCCATTCAAGTGCTCAAAAAATTAAAACGAAAATCTTCAAAAATCCAAATCTCTATTGAAAATTGGTAAATTTACAAAAACCAAAGAGATTTTGAATTAGCTATACTTCAGCCATTGAGAATGTTTTTTTTTATGGAATTTTGTCTGCGCGTTTTATATTTTCTCTGCGATGTTTCCATTCAAGTGCTCAAGAAATTAAAACGAAAATCTTCAAAAATTTATATCTCTATTGAAAATTGTTGAATTTACAAAAACCAAAGAGATTTTGAATTAGCTATACTTCAGCCACTGAGAATGATTTTTTTTATGGAATTTTGTCTGCGCGTTTTATATTTTCTCTGCGATGTTTCCATTCAAGTGCTTAAAAAATTAAAACGAAAATCTCCAAAAATCCATATCTCTATTGAAAATTGTTAAATTTACAAAAACCAAAGAGATTTTGAATTAGCTATACTTCAGCCATTGAGTATGTTTTTTTTATGGAATTTTGTCTGCGTGTTTTATATTGTTTCTGCGATATTTCCATTCAAGTGCTTAAAAAATTAAAACGAAAATCTTCAAAAATCCATATCTCTATTGAAAATTGTTGAATTTACAAAAACCAAAGAGATTTTGAATTAGCCATACTTCAGTCATTGAGTATGATTTTTTTATGGAATTTTATCTGCGCGTTTTATATTGTTTCTGCGATGTTTCCACTCAAGTGCTTAAAAAATTAAAACGAAAATCTTCAAAAATCCATATCTCTATTGAAAATTGTTGAATTTACAAAAACCAAAGAGATTTTGAATTAGCTATACTTCAGCATTGAGAATGTTTTTTTTATGCAATTTTGTCTGCGCGTTTTATATTGTTTCTGCGATATTTCCATTCAAGTGCTTAAAAAATTAAAACGAAAATCTTCAAAAATCCATATCTCTATTGAAAATTGTTAAATTTACAAAAACCAAAGAGATTTTGTATTAGTTATACTTCAGCCATTAAGTATGATTTTTTTTATGGAAATTTGTCTGCGCGTTTTATATTTTTTCTGCGATGTTTCCATTCAAGTGCTCAAAAAATTAAAACGAAAATCTTCAAAAATCCATATCTTTATTGAAAATTCTTAAATTTACAAAAACCAAAGAGATTTTGAATTAGCTATACTTCAGCCATTGAGTATGATTTTTTTTATGGAATTTTGTCTGCGCGTTTTATATTTTTTGTGCGATGTTTCCATTCAAGTGCTCAAAAAATTAAAACGCAAATCTTCAAAAATCCATATCTCCATTGAAAATTGTTAAATTTTTAAAAACCAAAGAGATTTTGTATTAGTTATACTTCAGCCATTAAGTATGATTTTTTTATGGAATTTTGTCTGCGCGTTTTATATTTTTTCTGCGATGTTTCCATTCAAGTGCTCAAAAAATTAAAACGAAAATCTTCAAAAATCCATATCTCTATTGAAAATTGTTGAATTTACAAAAGCCAAAGAGATTTTGAATTAGCTATACTTCGGCCATTGAGGATGCTTTTTTATGGAATTTTGTCTGCGCGTTTTATAATTTTTCTGCGCGTTTTATAATTTTTCTGCGATTTTTGATTTCATTCAAGTGCTCAAAAAAATAAAACCAAAATCTTTAAAAATCCATATCTCCATTAAAAATTGTTGAATTTACACAAACCAAAATATTGTTGAATAAGCGATACTTCGGGCAAGGAGGATATTGTTTCAAGGAATTGTTTCTACGTGTTTTATATTTGTTTCTGCGATGTTTTCATTCGAATGCTCAAAAAATTAAAACGAAAATTTTCAAAAATCCATAATTTTTTTGGTCAATGATTTTATTTAAAAATAATCCTTCGAGAACAGAGCAAATAATTTTTCAAAAGATGCGTTTTTTCAGAGGTAAAACCAAAATAGGAAAATATTTGCCACATACCTAAAACTTTCAACCTTTCAAATTTACTGAACAAATATTCTGTTTTTCTGCAAAAATCTCCAAATACTTCGCGAATTTTTAACTGAATCAAGGATAGTCGTATACTTATTTGGTATAGCAATAATATAGCCAAAATATTACCTTCAGTCACAGGTATAATATCAAAAGGAACAATAGGTGGACAAATATTAGCAGAATCATATCAAAAACATTTTTAAGAAAGCATTAACAATTTCAGAAGGTGTTACGACGTTTACTTACCGTGATCGCAGACACAGTTTAAAATCACTGATATTAGAAAGTAGCAATCACTGGTAGCAACGTGGTTCAAAAGTAGCAGTTTTGCCCATCTTTAGTAGATAGTTCTACATCAGGTGTGGCCACCGGCGATATATCGCGAACTATTCAGCCCACAGCCATGCGAGAAAAATTCTTATGGAGTAACATGCGTCAAAACATAGATTTTCTTTTGTTTATTAAAGGCGAGTCTAAAATATGTATGTTATAAACTATATATGATTTGCATATTTTTCGTTTTATGCAATATTCTCTGTTTCCAAAGTAAAAGGGGGAAGGGGGCGCAGTTTAAACTTTTGTCTTTTAAAAAATTGATAACTTGGCGTGGCTTAACCGGATAGTACAAACTTGATGTCGTTCTACCTTTAATTTGATTATGTCCTAGCTATAATTCTCCTTCGGTCTTCTTCGCGATTGATGGTGACGCTAGTTTAAAAATAATAATTCCATAAATAAATCAATCATTGAAAATATTAACACGAGTAATTAAACAAGTGACGTTATGTTACTTCAATGAAGTAGTAAAAAATCACTTGTGTGAACTTCACTCTATTTACCGAAGCAAACACCCGCAGTTTCACCAATATGACAACTAAAATTTCCCTAAAAAACCAGTACCTTAGTAGGAATTGCTTATCAAGGAACCGATTGCCATGGTGAAACCGAATTTATCTAAAGTACTAGTTTAGGCATTTCTTAGCTTAGGTACTATCTAACAAAGTATTTGTTTAGGAATAGTTGGTGAAAACGGGCATATGAGATTTAAAAAAGGCAGTCGTGAATGCTATGTTGACTGATGTACATTTCATTTAAATGACTCCTGATGGCCTATGTGGCATGAGAACATTTTTAAATAATATAGTGAATGCATCAACTCTGTTTCAATATAAATTGCTACGTAGTAATGGTCGTAACCATTGTTTTACAATACATTTTAACTTTTACCGGATGAATGCCGCTATTCTCGCGACAACAAAAAATATTTCCAAAGCACGGCGTAAATTGTATGTTCCCGGCGCATGAACCATAAGATTCATTAATACATGAGCTAATTTTAGTTGTCCGTAAAGCGATAGTCGCGACAATTATAAACTAACTCGGCTAAGGGTTAAATTGAATACATACGCACATGCCTACATTAAGATACAATTTTAAATTTACATTAATTTTGTTTTGATGTTTATCTTCAATTCACTATAGAATAATGTATCCTATAGCAATAAATATATCCCCTTGTTAGTACTCGCATAATCTTTATACACAGCAAGATATACCTGCACAAAGCTCGTCGGATTAGGGGATATCTTGCATGGAAACTAGGTTGTGTCTTATCTCCGCTCGCTCAAAATTTAATTAATCGCTTTCATTCGCATATGTTGTTTTAATTATAATTATGGATTAACCTAATAAGGCTACATACCCGCGACGACAGCCGCCGAGTACTAATTCATCCCTAAAATTTTAACAGCGCAGATAAATGTTATTATTTAATTTCAGGAAAGACGAAAAACGAATTAAAATTCGTTAAAGTTCACGCCACGTCTCCATTCCCTAAGGAGACCGGACAAGATAATTTAAAATTATATGTTTGGATTTCATTTAGGTGAAAAATTACTTAAACTGCACTCCGGGTAATAATAATTAAGAAATGCGAATTAGAGTTTGTCTTTCGTGCGGAGTTTCATTAATGGTGAAGTTGATTGTTACGTTGAGTTTTTCTACGGAGAAGCTATATTGTGCAGCTGTGTAATGAAATGCTTGGTATTAATCTTCGAACAAAGTTGTTCTATACAGAGAAGAGTTCGGTGTAAGTGCAATTTATAGTTGCAGCCTCGCTGGGTTTATGGTCTTAGGCTATCGATTGTTTGTCGGATGTGAAGTCCTTTTCGAAAATGAAATAGTGTACGTTTCTAATACTCCACAACAATAGACTTAATTAATAAAGTTGTTCTAGCTATATTAGTTATTCAGCTGTACATATAATATGTTTTATTTATTTATTCCTATTTTTTATGAACGGATTACATGAACCACATTTTTCAATGTGTTGTTTATCTTATTTTCTGTAGCTCTACTCCCAGGTATTTCAATGCACTCGACCACTTTGCCGCTTATTTTGATTGATATTTCATTAATTTCTATTGGCATTAAGTGCATATGGGCAAATTACAATTTAAGGTTTTTAATATAGACATGTATATACCTGTGCATATGGGCAAATTACAAATTAAGGTTTTTAATATAGACATGTATATACCTGTAAGTGCAAACAAATACAGATAAAAGCAAACAATAAGCGATCAAGTATTGTTATCAAAACTCCTAAAGAGTAAATTACCAGCATGGACGTAAATATGAAAGCAAACAATTTTGATAAGGATTTCGGTTGTGTATTTGCCAGAGTCGCAAACAAGTGAGATGTAATCGAAATATTTGCTTTATGCGTGCGTTTCCCTCTCATCTGCTCTCATCCAGCGACATATATATCCCGACACAATTGCTTAGATTAAATTCGCCTCATATCGGCCCCAGTATGCCATATAAAACAATGGGTTTAAGCACCGTAAAAGCAGATTAATGTATCCGAAGTGTGCGCGTTATCGTGAATAATAAATAAAGCGAATCTCGCCCGCCCTCACCGAAACCTCTTCATTCAATTTGCATACCGTCGAGGACACGTCACGAAAAATGCACACCTCATAAAACACGGATTTAGCGGAAGATTTTTAAGGAAACCGTTCGCGTTTTTGCGTCCTTTAAATTTATTTGTGTTTAACAAAGCGTATATCAAATAAAATTGAGGTCTTTTGCGTACATTATTTGTACAGTAAATGTCATTCGAGTAAGCCAAGCCAGGACGTGTTAACGTGATGTCGAAACACTTGAGCTGATGCTACTTTAATTCTATGTTCGTAATTCTTTTTGTTCGGTAACACGCATGGATGCTCCTGAAGTTTATCATTTCAAAGCTTTTCTTACCCTTGTCAAACTGCTTATTACAAGTAAAATAATCAACCCATTACAACATTTACATTAGTTCCAGCATTTTGCTCTTTCTTCTATTCGTACTATTGTTTACATATAATTTTATTTTATTAAACACTATAGAAGAAAATGTAGATTTTACCTACTCTCGCTTTGTAATTAATAATTTACAAACTGTTTCCATCTATCGTAAGCAAATCATTACTAATAGCTGTAATGTAATGTTATAGGTGTGTTGCAATAATATTTCCGCACTCTTATTAGCCAATGGCATTAAGTGTCAACACTGCCAGCTGCGTGTTAGAGTTCTCGCCGGACTCAGTTTGTTTGGCGCGCTCTCGATATCGAGGGATACAAAATACAAATTGAACGGACCAATCGTGTGTTTCTGATGAAGTGATCACACGGCTCTTATATTCAGATTCAGATTAAGCATCGACGAGGTCACGGTATGTAGGCCCTTGTGTGGGCCCATTATACACCTCCATTTTAATGGGAGAGCTAGCTATACAGCCGCCTTACCCTTTTTATAAAGTTTAAGATATTGCTGGGAAACAAGCCTCCTAGGTCGGCCGGTGTTGGCTATGACTCAGCAGGATTTTCCTTGTATTAAATAGAGCAGGGCAGTGACATAGGATATGTTGTGCCGACTCTGATTCTTCGTTGCAGCCTCTACACATGGGGTCTGTTAAAACTCCCTCCGTATGAAGGTGTTTGTTTGGCTGGCAGTGTCCAGTCAGGACGCCAGTTACTATTTTCAGGTATTTTGATATTTTTTTGTTCGGCATTACGCCTGGCCTTGGTTCTATGACCATTAGCCATCAACAATGTTATAGATGTATAAGTTATAAATTAAATGAATCAATGAATAATGAAAAACGTATACAACAACCACGGACCCTAACGAATACTTCTCGATACCAAAAAGTCTTTTTTCTGCAGCCGTCCCGAAAATAAAACTTTCGGTATGATTTATTAAATCGAAAGTAACACTTTACATTAATCGTACCGAATGTAATTATTTTCTGGGTGATTTTGTTTCACTTTCGGAACGATTTCTATACTTTCGGGACGCTTTTTGTTACTTTCGGGACGATTTTGCGTATATATGTAGGCGGCCTTGACAAAAACATGAACTTCGTATTTAATTATGACAGCGCTTGCCATATTACATTCGTATGTGTTTTTGCTTTTCTAACATAAAAAACGGCTGCAGAAAAAATATTGTACGTAACTCGTTCCAAAAGTGATTTTACGGGACTCTTCCTACTCATCCCGTAAAATATCACTTTCGGAACTTGTTACGTAAATTACTATCGTCCGAGCTGGGAATCGAACCCATACGGCCGCGGTGCAGCCGGCACAAGCGCTCGCCTGTACCCACTACAACGGACCGCCTGTTCTTGATACATTTATACTATATTGAGCAACCCGTTTATCAGATGGTCGTATTGTGTTCTTAGATTGAGCACATGTGGTGGTGCTTGCCCACCTTGCTTTATGTTCTGTTAGAGACATGTCTGACAGTATATTGGAGAGGTAGTTCTTTAACAGGTGCATAGGTCTCTTTCCACTTTTTACAGAAGCTCCCTGTTTGGCTAGAGCATCCGCCCCAGGCCCGTACGGGGCCGCTGGGACACTGGGACGTATCCCGGTGCGCCCTTTAGCCTGGATACTTTGGCGCCCTCCTGTTCCAAAACTGACAAGTTTTACGACGAGGTTTATCGTCGATATTGCCTAGCGGCCGGGTTGACTGTTGCGACAGTATGTTACTACAGAATGGACTATGATTCTTCCAGAACCCGTGCGGCGCGCCCTCGGCTAGTCGTGGCAGAGGGGGTGGAAGGGTGGAACGAGACGTCTGTCAAGGCTCTCAATTTCGTCTGCCTGTTGATACTTATCTGTTACTCACTAGTGAGTAAACTCACTCAGTCGGCCTGTTTATGACTTGTGTTGTGTAGTATTTTATTTTAAGTTATTCTGTGCTGTTACTGTTCTTCTCATGCAAGTTTAAAATCCTTCATGATAAAGGATAATGGCCAGTGTCGTTGTTGTTCTTATTAATCTTTGAAAAAAATAATCGTGAAAAACACCTTACCGAGCATAACTCAACTCGAAGCGACCTTACGATGAATCAGTTTTCCGATTCTTGTTTTGATAAATTTCAAGTATTCACAGTAGTGGAAAATTCACTAATTCAAGAGAAAGACCCGATTACCCTTAGCCCTCGTAAACTAGAAGAACCGTAATCCTACAATAGAAGAATCTCAAGAATCTACAATCAATTACTTAAAAAAAAAACGAGTGAAAGAGATTTATCGGCATATTTTGATTATCATCCAATCCAACCTGATGAAAGAGAGTTGCCTTTAAATGACAAGAAACTTTTATACATTGTAAAACGAAACGATGGAGAAACCTTTCAGAGACATTGGATTTCATATGAAGAAAATTAAAAGAAAATGTTCTGTTTTATTTGTATCGTTTACAGCAGCAACTCCAATTCACCCTTTTGTACAAGGTTTGAAGACTGGAAACATGTCCACCAAAGAGTTAATGAACATGAAATATCCAAAGCTCATTTTAAATCTGCCAAGGCTTTAATGTTAACCAAACGTAAGAAGAGTACTTGTGACCTTCTTTTTTGTGATCAACTAGAAAAGAGGAAACAAGAAGTTTTAGAAAGGAGACATGTGGTGACAATTGTAATAGATTTCTTGAAGCTTATAGGAAAGCAAGAATTGGCTTTGGAGTAGGAAGCTGCCTACTCTCTTAAAGATGACGCAATCAACCATGGCAACTCTGTCCAAGTATGATCCACGGCTAGAGAAACACTTGAAAAAGGCTATCGAAGAAAGTGATATGCGCATGTCTAAAAGGTCAGGAAAAAAAACTGACATGGAACATGTAGGAAAAAGCAAAAACAAAAAGGTGGGCAGACGAAGTACCGTGACATTTCTAAGAATGAGATGAATGAATGGCATGAAGTTTGCGAGAGACTACTGGCATTAAAAAGTGTGGTTTCTACTACAGGATAATCACTATTTGACACTCTCTCTGGAGCATTGACATACCTTCAAATACCTTTGAGTGATTGCGTCGCAAATGCATTTGATGGCGCGTCTAACATCAGCGGCCAGTATAATGGTTTGACTGCACACATGGCCAGCAAAATCCCAAATCACATTCACACGTGGTGGTACGCGCACGTTTGAAATCTTGTAATATCTGATATATCTTAGTGCCTCACTGTATCAATCTCATTTTTTAGCATAATCCAAGAGACCCAGGTTTTTTTAAAGGATTCAATTAAAAGACTAGACAAGTTCGGGGAGCAAATTTCTTAGTACAAGTTAGAAGCCATTGGGGCTACTAGATGGCGAAGCCGCAGTAACGCAGCAAAGAAAATATTCGGCAGAATAGATGAGTGGACCTCTTCTGAAGAACAGTCTTCAAACACAGCTAAACCTAAACACATTTATCTGGAGTTGGTATTGGCTCTGTTCAAAATTTCATATTCAACTGATTTCAACGCCAAAGTGAGACATGAAGCAACTGCTTTACTTAACAAGTATCTGGATTTCGAAAAAATAGTTGTTGGCATGGTATTCTTGCAAGTGTTTCACTACGCCACTATCGGATTATCTCCAAACAAAGAATCTAGACTACGCCCAAGCGTGGAGGAATATTGAGTTTTCTCATAGTAGACTAAAACGCCTACGAGACAAGTTTTCTGAAACTTTGAAAGCAGCACAACGCGTTGTTCTGAAAATGACGCGAAACTTGAAGAAAGAGCAAAGACCGATGAAACTCTTAATGATATCGTTTTTGGCAAAGCAATAGCTGAGAAAAGAAAGAAGAAAGTAAAGAAAATGGCAGGAGAACTAGCTGAAGAAGGCAGTGCTGGAACTTCTCCTGACGAAGAATTCAAAATAAAGATCTTCTTCGTAATTATGGATAGAGCTGTCCAAACTAGGAAAGCCGTTTTGTGCAGAACAAATTGCTCTATTTGGATCTGGCCTGTTTCGACCCAAAAAGATTCAAATTCCAAGAATCTCTTCCTCCTAAAACATTGAAGAAAATAGAATTACTTTTGAACGTTGATGAAGAAAAGCTGAAAGAAGAACTTATCTCGTTCATGAATGTATGGCCCCAGATTTCAAATGCAAGTATGAACGCTGACTTTGAGTATGAAGATGTCTCAGACGAGAAAATCAATGACCACAGTGATGATGACGATGATCAACAAGAAGATGATGATGAAGACCACGAGATCCAGTGCAAAGCGTCAGCATCATGCAACAGTTGTATCAAGTGTGCATATAAAATTATATTAGAATATAACATGTACTGTTTACAATACCTAGAACTTTAAAAAGTATATAAATTTCTTCTAACCATCCCATTGACTCAAGTTTGACAAGCGAAAATTTAGAATCTTGACTGTTAATGCACTCAGAAGCTGATATTTTACACTCCATAGATCCTGACACCGTTATTGATTATCTTTGCCACTCCAGCTCCGAATTAGAAAGACTTCTTCAGGTTTAGTTTGTAAATGCAATCAAAGAACATTACATTTGTGAATATATTTGTTTTTGTTAGTTTCATTAAAAATGAAGTAGTAAATGCTGGTAACTTTTTTGAAATGTATGTAATGTAATACTGACTCGTCTTAATTTTTTATCTGTGTTAGTTTACCAACATTACACTAATTATGTTTCAACTACTACTTTGTCTTTTATTTTGTCCCAAGACATTGCAAATATTTGAAATGAATCAAATGAACATTAGAATTTAGCAAAAAATACATGGTCATTTTGTTTAACAAATACCGACACGATATGTGTTAGTGTGGTGGTCCGTTCGTACCGTGACCAGCTGCCAGAAAAGCATATTGAACCCAGCATCATGTGCGATTAACGCTTTATTGATTATATTCCAGATCCCCCGGTAGTCCTCCCCCCGCACAGTGCTGGCGCCCTCTGGCCATGGCCGTCCACCGCCCTAACAAGGGGTCCAGCAGGGACCTGATCCGCCCTGTCATTCCCCTTTGTGTTTAAATGTCCTTTGGGCCTGGAGAGAGCAATTCTGTTATTTGCAGATGCCTCTTCCTTGCCAGAACACTTCTGTATGCCAGCCTTGAGAGAGGCCTAACGATTTGTTATGGCTGCAAGGCTGGTTTTGCTGATATCTTCATCCTTAATATTAAGTTCAGTTATTTTTTGGGCACTTATGAGTATCTTTGTTAGTTCCGCTTAGAGAAAAATATCGTGATTTTCCAGAGGTATTTTAAGGTCAAGATTCAGTCCGGCTCAGAATATTCCAGCTCCTGTTCCTTCCTTGTTTTTGGCTCCGTCTTAGTTCTGCTTGGAGAATTGTAGCATGATTTTCCAGGGGTAGTTTTAGGTCAAGATTTAGTCCAGTACAGTATGTCACCCTGTTCCTTCCTGGTTATTGGCTCCATCCGTGAATATCTGAATATTCGCTTTCGGGCTTTCGGTGTTTTGTAACGTGTAGTGTCTTTCAAATAATATGATCTTGATACTTTCTAAGAAGGATGCTCTTCTGAACCGTCCCTGAGATTCGAGTATTGCCCCTAAGCACGGGGCAATATTGGAATCCTGCCTTAGGATACCACAGTCCGTTGTCTCTAACAATAAGTCTTAGCACTGTACGCAGAGCCATTTCTTGTACATGAAGGTCCAAAGAGGGGGGGGGGGGGGAGACCCAGTGGAACATCCACGGCTAAGGTAGGGGTGGTGCGCATGGCTCCCGGTACATGCAAGACGTTGAATGTGTTGGAATTGATTTGTTGCAGTTTTCAGCAGTTTTTACTCTTGGCCACCATGTAATTGCTGCATATGTCAATGCAAGCCGCACAACCAGGGCCGCTCCTAGGTGTACAGCTGCCTGCGTGCTGAGAAAATTTTCGTCACCCCCCCCTTGACAATGGTAAAAATATTTAAACCAGTATACATAAGTGCTTTATTCAAATTTATAATGAGAAATTCAGAATACAATGAATTTGTTTTATTATCGCATTTTATAAATAAATGTCGTGCTCTATCGATAAAAGAGCTAAATCAAATAAGCGCTCCTGTGTTAAATAAATTTTTTGCAATTTTTAGTTTTGAAAATGATCTTTCTCCACTTGCAACTGTTACTATTAGTCACAATCTAATACTATTGCCAAGGAAATTAGGAAACAAGTGAACCAAATCGTCATATTGGTTTCCAATATCCTGACATTTATAAACCTCAGAATTAAATAACGCCTTGAGCGATAAACATCCAGTTTAAAGGTCTACTTCATCTATATCTTTTTTGATATTCCATTATTCACTTGCATATAATATCTAAATAAGAGCAATGCTTCTTAATTGCATCGTCGTTCAAATCGAACAAGTTATTCAAAAAAGAAGAGATATCGCTGCATATCTGCAGTTGGTTGAATCTTTCTGAGATCGCTTCTTTTGCTGTACCCAATAAAAAAAAGTTAAAATCAACTTTTCATTTTAGTGTTGCATCGACTATTCGATCATCTTGTCCTTCGTATTTAAAAAGTTTTTTTGGTTTATTTCCTTGGCACTGGAAATTCTGGTTAAATTTCATGTTTACCGCGTCCGCGTAATTCCTGTATGGACGGTTTTATAGCCATTTACACATAGCCGTTTATCGTGTCCGCGTAATTCATTGTATGGACGGTTTTATAGCCACCTGCACATAGCCGTTTATCGTGTCTACGTAATTCCCGTGTATGGACAGTTCCATAGCCATCTACACATAGCCATTTACCGCGTCCGCGTAATTCCCATGTATGGACGGTTCTATAGCCACGTACACGTAGCCGTTTACCGCGTCCGCGAAAATAGAGTTATTTTGTCATCCGAAAACATTTTTTTACGTGCGTGATATATTTCAAGACAGATTGTATATATATTTGGATTCAGACAAGTAAACTGTAAATTACAAGTTTTCTTTGTTCTGTTTAATTAAAGAGCCGCCATCCCTTGAAGGATGAACCAGGCTGTCCAACCAGGGACGTAGCCGTCCCAGAATAGAAGACACCAGAATTTTCTTAATTCTTTTAGCCAGAATTATTATTATTAAGTTATTGTAAATATTGTTTTAAATCCAGAATATACCACTATTAATTGTTTAAATTTATTTATTGGACGTTATTGGTTTATCTAAAGTCTAAATACGAATCCTGAACCAGCCCGAGGTGTACTGGCAACAGTATAAATTGGATTTTAAAACCATCTTTCACCACGCACGGTCGGTCTTGGATACGAGATCCCTGGAGTTGCAGAAAAGGAGGAGGTCGTGCCCACCGGGTGTCACGCGGCTCTCACGCAGCTACCGTTTCTTTAAGTGAAGCATGTTGCCATTTCTTCATGACGATTATATTCATAAAAGTAGCAAAAAAGAAGAAACGGCAATATATTGTGTTTATGCAGAGTAGGTACCCGAAATATTGTCATTTTTTGTGATGAGTATACTCGTCAGATACAATTACCAGCTTATATAGTTATAACAATAACCTTTTCAGAAATGAATTGTTCATTTTTTATCAAATAAATATATAATCATTCCTCGTTTTTCGTAAACTCTATCATAGGACCATTTATTCTGCGTTCGACGGACATACTCGTCATTGCTTGATTTTAATTCCGTACTTTGCGAGGAGTTTTTAAATTTAAATTCCGCAGTTAAAAGGTTAACTATCACTAGGTGTATCCAATATCTTATCTCTATCATAGGCGTAAATGGTTGACTACTAAAATACCGCATCATATCTAAATCGCCTAAGAAAGTCTCTACAAATTTCTGGCATAATGCACAAAGGGACTGTCAACAAATAATCATATGAATTCTTTACTAGGTCTATTCTACTTAGGAACGAAATTAAAATCTACGTCTACCATGAAAAATGATTTTTGTGCAGGTGAAAACTGTATATCTAGCTGTTTAGTATGAGATTGCCGATTTTTACTAGCCAAACCCCTTTCCGTAATTTTTAACTTATCAATTAGTAATAATAGTACCTTTCATGATAAATTTAAAAAAGCAAAAAATAGTCCAATATTAAAAAAAGGTGATAAATCAATTATATCCAACCACAGGCTGATAGCTATCTTGTCGAATTTTGCAAAATTATTTGAGCTGATCATTTATTCTGGTCTCCGTAACAGTACCAATTCTAAGATCTCGTCGTTTGAACACGGTTTTATGCCAGGTCGCTCCACAATCTCTAACCTGGCTTGTTTAACACAATTTTTATCTGATAGTGCCGTATCACACTAGGTCACCATGGCGGCGGCACCAGTCAACTGTATTAAGTGAAATGGAACATAACACACCTGGTATCAGACTGGTGGCGCCACCTCTCTGGTTACGCCACCAGTCCAATCCGGTCGACAAGACGTTACTGGTGGAACAACCAGCATGCCACCATGGTGGCGCCACTGGTGCTGCCCCATGGTGGACTAGTATGATACGGCACATTGGGCAAAAGAGGTAGATGTAGTTATATGTATTCCATGCCTTCAACACTGACAATCATTATCTTTTATTGAACAAACTTTCTATTCTTGGGTTTTCTCCTACTTAGATCGTATCTACCTACGGGGCGGGGAAGGCACTAGAAGCCAAAATTAGTACCACGCTCTACGCACTCGTATATTAAACAACACATTAACCTTTATGCAGGCTATGTTTAAAATGGTGAAAAAGCTACTACAACACAGAGGAAATATTGTTCTAGGCCTAGTTGAACATGGTTGAACATATAAAGCTGCCTACTTAAATTCTGACAAATGAAATTACATCGATAAGTTCTTTCATAAGTAAACAACCAATCAGATTCGTCCATTTTTGTCGAACGCCGCACGCTACAGAAACTTAGAACGTCAATGTCACTGAGAAACGGTAAGACCCCGCGCGTCAGGGCGATTTGTTAAACTTAGGCTGATAAGACCCCCGCTGTCGGTGTCGATGTTCAGATTTATATCATATTCATAGATAGCCTTGAATAAAAAATTACGATCGATCTGTCAACGTATAAACATGTCTGAATCACGCTTCGGGACAGAATGCGATGAAGCAATTAATAATTTAATTACAACACCAAAAAACACGGTCAAAAGTAAAAAATACGTATGGAAACTGTTCCAGCATTTTTGTGAGGTAAGAAAATACGAATTGAAAATTGTACTTTTAATAAATAGCTTTTCAAGTTTTGTACATAATTCAAGAACTTATCTTACCGAATGTACCTCGGGCAATGATAAATTCGAGATAATTTTGACTAGTTCCCTCAAGTGCGTTGCTTTAAGTAATTGCCCTCCGCCTGACGGCGTCGGGCAATTACTAAGCAACACACTTTCGGGGTTTAGTCAAAATTATCGCGAAATTATCAGTGCCCTTGGGACATTATAGCTGATAATTGCCCTCATTTACTTTTTAACCAATGAAATCGAATAATGTTGATGACATGATCCAATAAAATCCTAATTACGATGCGTAACAGACCACGCTGCATGTTATGCATGGCACTTCACCCTGGGTGGTATCTAATCAGATAATCCATCATGTTGGTATTGCCTACCAACGCGTTAGTACATTATCTATAACATATAAAACGTCAGACTTTTAAGCAGTTTGCTAATGAATTCGATGTGTTTGTATTTTCGGGTGAAGTGCTTTCATCAGTAATAGTATTCATAGGCATTTCTCAAAATCTTGGTAAGCTCATTTTTACTACAATTATTATGGCGCAGATTAATACACGTCTGACACTAAGTGTCACTAAATTTAACTTTTCAAATTTTGAAGTGTGAACTTTCTGTTCGGCCAATTGTCTTCTCGAATCTAACTCGTGACTGATTTTTCCTAGGCAATTATTAGCGTTTGGATCACTCTTGCTTGTTGCTTCTAAAAATCGTCGCAACAAGCAATCGTGATCCTGCCGCTAATAATTGCCGGCAAAATCATAGGCACTCGTTATATTACTGTTGATTATTTTGTTGAACAAGCTAACATCGATGTACGAGTATATAGGAGCAACAGGCACATTATAAATAAATAGAGTGGCAAAATTGATACAGGGTGTGTAAAAGTCGAAATTTTGTTTCGCGTGCATACATCTTGGTATGAGTTTTGGCTTCTACCGCTGCCCCTGGCCTGCAGAGGGCTCATTCAAGCGAAATATTTTACATTTAAAGTCTACTCTGGGAGACTTTTCCAACGATAAACAACACTTGCAATTTGGAGATAACCACTTCGGGCACTTCCCTTGTAAGTAATAGAGTGTGTTTCGTTTCTTTTAATGGTTTCTTTTTGAGTTTATTGCCTATTCGGAGGTATCTCAGGGCTCGCAGCTGGGTCCTTTACTATTTATATAATAATAACAATAATAATGTCTTTATTCACATATATACAATTTACTTATAATTAGAGAAACAAATTATAATACGTGAATCCGTAGGCGGGATTCAGTTGAGATCTAAGTAGATTTCGAACTGTTCTTCCATCCAAACCTACATAATTAAGAACAAAATTTGAGTTGTTACTGGGTAACGTTAATTGATATTATAATTAAACTTTAACTGTAAACGTTACATAAAAATAGAAATATAACATTATAAAATTTGTCTCACTCCGTGTTAAATTAAATTACAAGTTACAAATGACACTAGTGCAGTAAGTTAAAATTAGGGTTAATTTTAATTTTTATGGCGCATTTAAATTTTGAAAACGATAAGTTTTTGAGAGCTTCTGGCAAACAATTATACTCTAGATAGATATTGTAGGAAAACGATCGCTCAAAGATGGCAGTGTAATGCTTCGGCGGCGATAATAACCCTTTGAATCTAGTATTAAGATTATGAACATCATTACGAAAAGTGATTTTGTTGTATAGATAAGGGGGGTGTTTATTCACAATAATTTTATGGTAAAGGCATAATGCCTGAGCTCTTCGTCGGTCCACCATAGACAACCATTTAGATTCACCGATTTTATGGGAGATTCTTTCGAATTTACGCACACCATAAATGTATCTGAGACAAGCATTTTGGACCTTTTGTATCCGGGTTGAGGTGTTTTTACCAATGGCAGAGTGATATAGGGTAGAGCAGTAGTTGAAATTAGATAAGACAAATGAATCACATAGTAAGATCTTAGTATCTATGGGGAGATATGACCGATGCGGATATAGTTTTTTTAAGTTTAAATATGCAGAGGTAATACATTTATTAATATGAACCTTGTATCTAAACGTATTATCCAAAACCACTCCTAGATTCCTAGCTTGACTTACAAAGGGCACAATTTTATTATTAATATTAATGGTAATTTTGTCTTTTAGATCAGTGACAGTTTTGTTTTTGCCAAATAGAAGAAATTGTGATTTTGATGGGTTTAAATTTAGATCAAGAATTTCAGAAAACTCACAGATTCTTTTGATGTCCGAGTTTAAACGAGCTTCAGCCTCCTGATATAGGTCTGGTTCAAACGATATGTATATCTGTGTGTCATCCGCATACATATGCCCTTTGCAATGCTCAAGCTGATCTAGGGTTGAGGATGAATACAGCAGAAATAAAAGAGGGCCAAGGATGGAACCTTGCGGTACACCTTGTTTTAAGTCAGAAAAACCTGAAGAAAGTGAGTTAATTGTGACACTTTGTTTTCTGTGATTGAGATAGTTATTTATAAGATCTAAAGCACATGTTTCAAAACCCAAAGATTCAAGTATCATATTTAAAGTACTGTGGTTGACCGTGTCGAAGGCCTTTGAGTAATCGAGAAGTACAACTGCAGTGGCCATACCTGTGTCAGTAGCCCTTAGTATGTCGTCCGTTAAACATAGTAAGGTTGTCTCGCAACTGTGACCAGTTCTAAATCCAGATTGATGAACAGGTAATAGTTGATTTTCATTTACGAACTTGCGCAGTTGGTGACTTAGACATTTCTCGAAAACTTTAGATAACGCAGGTAAAATACTTATCGGTCGTAGATGTTTGGGCTCAGTAGGATTGTTAATTTTGGGTACAGGTTTGATTAGCGCCATTTTCCAACAGTCCGGAAAGAATGATTCAATAATACAGGAGTTTATAGTGTGTAAAATAAATGGAATTATTGTGGGACAGCACATCCGAAGCATAGCAATACTAATTCCATCGTGACCAACACAGTTGGATTTAATTTTACTTAAATAATCAATACATGTATGTTCATCAATTAGATGAAAGTAGAATTTAGTTTGGTGAGGATTTTGTAAGTTAGAGAAGCAGTTTGAAGCATATGTAGAGTTACTTACATTAGTCGCAGGGATACTATCAATAAAATATTTATTTATAAGTTCAGGATCAGCTAGATTATCGGGTAATTTAATTTTAGTTTTTTTTAGGTTAAGATTTTGCAAATTTTTCCACAAATAAGATGCATTTTGTGATTCGGATATATGTTTGTTATAGGCTCGCTTTTCATTCTTTATGGCTGCGTTGGTGAAATTTCTTATATTTTTATAATAGATCCAGTGGCTAGCAGACCCACTATTTCTGTATTTTGATTTAGCTTTGTCGCGTAGTTTCATTAAGTGTTTAATATTGCTAGTTATCCAGGGAGCCTTTGGCCTTGTGAATTTGCGATGTTTTAAAGGAGCATATTTATCAAATAAAGAAATTAAATAGGAATTAAGGAGTTCAAGTTTAGAATTGATATCAGTGATATAAAAAATATTATGTAAAGGAATAGAACTTAATTCGTTTTGAAAACTATTTAGGTTTATGTTGATTAGGTCACGATAAGAGTATACTTCATCGTCCCCCGTATTAAATTCTGCATCAATAGTGGAAAAAACTGCATCATGGTCCGTGAAGTGACAATTAATGACGCCAGTATCCTTCACTCTTAATTCGCGAGAGACTAAAATGATATCAATAAGAGAGCTTGAACTGTTAGTGATTCTAGATGGTTGATTAATTACTTGAGTAAGATTGAATGTCTCTATAAAATCCATAAG
This sequence comes from Ocypus olens, assembly GCA_910593695.2. Taxonomy (NCBI): domain Eukaryota; kingdom Metazoa; phylum Arthropoda; class Insecta; order Coleoptera; family Staphylinidae; genus Ocypus; species Ocypus olens. The sequence continues at coordinate 20,542,964 of OU343052.1, read as the reverse complement.
CGCAGTGGTCATCGAGAGCTCAGGCCGAAGGAAATCAATATTAAAATCTCCACAACATACAAACGAGGTTGTGTGAAGAAAACAATTGGAAAAAGAATTTTCTAGCTCATTAATGAAGTGAGTATGATCAATTTTGGGTGGCCTATATGCCGAAGCAACAGCAAATTTATTAGAGTTGGTTTTAACAAGAATCCATATCAATTCAATGTTGGGATTTACTTCTATAATTGATACATTTAATCCCTTTTTATAGTACATGCCAACCCCACCGCCTCTGGTTAGGCGGTCATTTCTTATAAAAACATAACCGTCAATATTTAAGCGATCATTGGTTATATTAGCATTAAGCCACGTTTCCTATAAAGTTAGGATGTCAATATTATTAGAGATAATTAATTGCCGTATATTATCCAATTTAGGGTAAAGAGATCTTACATTAACATGCGCAATATTAATGGTACTGATTAACATTTTATACTCAAGATATTAACAACTAGAAGTGTTTACTGCATAGTGTACAACGGAGTATATTAATACAAAAACAATAGCGTATTTAAATGTAAAATGAATCAAAATAAATTTGGAGTTTAAGACGTACAGAGTTATTCTAAAAAAAAAGAAAAAAAAAGTTCGACACAAAAAATTTCTACACTAAAAATAGGAACGTGAGATACGTTTCGCGTACCGAATAAACAATATGTTCGACTGGTATAGGTGGGTCAGCTTGTCTTCATTATAATTAGGATCGGAGATTATGTAGATCACTAGATGATTGTATTCTTCTGATGCCAGTGGGTAGTTTAATGTACACACAGCCATGGTTGGTAAAAACGTTTTTGTTTGAGAAAATGCTAGTCGCCTCCTTGACTAATGCCATTCGTGTTTGTGTTAAATCTTCCCGGATAACAATTTTCGTGCCTTTTAAAAGCCGTTTCGACTTAAATATTTTGTTGCGTAATTGTCTGTTGTAAAATGTTACAAATACAGCCGAATGTTGACCTTTGATGTGATGGCAGCGTTCAATATCCGTCGGGTTTAATGCAACGTCCAGTTTATTGGTACATAAACTTGCGATAGTAGTATTCAGCGATTCGCCATTTATAGCAGGAAGCCCAAATATTCTTAAATTTTTACCTTTGTGCAGTTGGTCCGAGTTATCCAATGTAACTTCCATGTTGGAAATGGTTTTCTCTAGTGAGGCGACCTTGGATAGTAATGTCAAATTGTTCTTGGAGTTTGTCCGCCAGTTTACTAATAAATTCTGGATTGGTGAGCACCCGTTCAACAATACGTTGCATAAGAGCCTCATCGTTGTCTGAGTTACTTCGAGTAATAACTCCACTAGGCATATTTGCAATTAATAAGTATGAAATTTGATGTGTTAATGAATTATTAAACAATGTATCGTGTCCCGTGTTAGCATATGCAGATGACGTAAACATTTACAGGGAGATTGTGCTAGATAATAAATTTTGTTACATCGTGGAGTAACTACAATGGTTTACGTTCGAACGTTGACAAATGTAACAGTATTTCTTTCACAGGGTGTCAATTGAGCTTTAATATTTATTGAGCCGCTAGTCGAGATTTGGCTATAGTGGATCATGTTGATGACCTAGGTGTTTTATTTACCTCATCTCTTAGTGTTTCAACATATCGTATGTTTATTAAAAAAAACCTCAAGTGTACCATGATTTTTTATTAAAAAAAATTAAGTTGGCACACTTGTTAGGAATTAATATACAAAACGTCAGACCGTTCTAAAAGTCACAATTATTCCGTGGTCACAATGGTTTACAGCAACCAGCAGAAGCGTTTTTAGTTGAAAGTTATTTCCGAAATGGGACTAAACTGGACGGAAATTGGGTGTATTCATTCGACGCACCTATGGCAGAATTTCGTAACGTTCTCATTATTTATGATGAATTTAAAAATACCTTATCACGATATGTTGTATTATTTCATGAAACGGGTAGTATTCTCCGTAAACCAGGAAGTGGTAGACCAGTCAATCGTACTTAGGATGCTATTAACACAGCCAAAGAAATTTTGGAAGGTGAACCTACGTCTTCTCTGCGTCGTTTATCACAGCAAATTAATTTATCGGAAGGAACATGCCGCAAGTAACCAGGGCCGATCCTACCAGGGGGCTAGAGCGTGCATGGCACACGGGCGGCGGTTAGGGGGGCGGCGAAACCGGCGAAGTCCGCGGACCACCAATAGAGGGTCCGCGGCGTCCGAAATCTGTAAATTTTAATACGGCCCCGAAATAGCGGCCGGTTGCCTGGACTCCTGTCGGAAGTGTATCCGATTTCTAACCGGGTAACAACTTTGCCAAACAAACAGAACAAGTATCACAAAGCATCTGAAGTTCGTATAAGAAAAAAAAATCGCTGATGAAAGTATTTTGGATCCTAGAGAAAAATTTTGAATTCATTTTTCTTTTGAAATGTTGGGCATCGCTATTAATTTGAATCCGAACGTTCTGAGCTGTTAGAAAATTACTGCTCCTTGTTTAAATTTTTGTTGGTATTTTATTCTGCAGAATCCGAATATTTAAGAAAATGTTGTATGGAGTTAGATATTAAATTACAGGTAACCGAAAACAGAAAATTGACCAAAGATTTAGATGGAATCGAACTCCTAAAAGAATTGTTATCTTTTTAGAGAACTATTTCCTAATCATTCCCAATTAAAACCATTAGAAATTTTAAATCATTTAATTAGCCAATACTCAGTTCCTTATTTTCCAAATTTCAGTATTAGTCTAAAAATATTTTTAACAATACCGATAACTGTGGCTTCCGGCGAAAGGAGTTTTTCCAAATTAAAATTAATTAAAAATTATTTATGGTCAACTATAACACAAGAGCGTTTTGATGAGCGAAATGAGATCGGCGAAACATTAGATATTTCAAATGTAATTGATGAATTTGCATCAAAAAAATCGCGAGAAGTATTGTTTTAGAATTTAGATCAACACTGGCAATGAGTAGCGTTCGAATAGTCGATGTTCTTCTTACTGAACTGAAGGTTTGATCATAATCTACTCCTCTTCTTTGCAAAAAATCTTTGATCACCAATCTGGCCTTGTTTTTACTTTGTGAAGTCGTTGTAGGTGTCTGGTTCCTCAAAGGTCGTCGAGGTATTTGTTTATTTTTAAGCCCGAATTTTTTATTTCTTGCCCTCAATTATTCATTTTTATGCGCGTTTTTTTTTGCCGGTATTTTCGAATAACATAATCCTGGAATTTCTGTGGAGCTATAAGATCCACTCGGTTACGAAGTTTCCGCGTAATCTCACCAGCATTCTCTTCTTTATCGATTTGCGGCATTTCTGAGATTGTTCAATCACAGTCACTGTCATCTGGTTTCCAGAATTCTATTTCTTTGTTTTCTGCAATCCGGGATTTGCTGTCATTCAGGTCAGTCTCTTCAGCTTCGTTGCTTCCTGGGGGTATAATAACCCCGTTTTCCACCAATTTTTCTTCAAAGGTGATGTCTTTGAATCTATAGAGCTTGTTTTCCTCTTCACTGTAGATACTGTGTCCGTCGTCGTTATTATAACTAATGAGGATTCCTTTAATGGCCTTTGGATCCATTGTCGTCCTTTGCTCCTTCGATAGAATGCACATGAATTTGAATCAATGTTTCAAACCTGGTTTTCTAGGCCCTGTCCTATTAAGGATGCAGGTACCTGTTCGTATCATCTCGGCCCAAAGTGCCTGAGGAATGTTTCCATGCCCATGCATAATTTCTTTACCAGTTTCCACCACCGTACGATTTTCCCTCTCACTGGACCCGTTTTGTTCCGGAGTGGAGGGCATTATAAGACGTTGAATAATACCTTTTTTGTGTAAACTGGTCCAGATCTGTTTCTTGTCGAACTCCCTATCATTATCACTCAGCAGCTCCAAACTGTTTCTTCCTCAGCTAAGAACTGGCTCAGTTTTTCAGCAATTTCGGATTTTTGCCGCAGAAAATAAACTATCCTGAATTTTTGCAATCGACCTCGAAAAGCACAAAATATCGATATCCAGACCTCGATTCTTGAAATGAACCGCAAACATCCGTGCGAATTCGCTCTTTCGGTTTCATAGTTCTGGACCTCGTGACGAACGGTAGCCGATGAGCTTTATCATATATGTAACCTACACACAGTTCAATATGCATTTCTACAACTGTAGCATCGCCAAATTGAACAGTCCTCCACGATAAGCTCCCTCCAATTGTTGACTAGGAAGTGGTAGACTTCAGCTGATGAAGATGAATTGGCTGTCCGAGTACTTATCCTGGACGGCAAGCACGGAAAATAGATGTCTCTTGATTGATCAAATATCAACCAAGGTAATCCGTGGATTGCTACCCCAACTTCTACTTACGTATTCCAATGGCTTCGATTTTCTCACCATTTGCTGTGGTCACTGTGTGTTCAGTTGAAAAAGACTCGAACGTTTTAAAGCAAATCTGACCATTTAAAATATGTCTTATCGCACCATTGTCATCCCTGCATCTCGACCACTCGGCATCTGTTTCAGTTGAGCTAACAGTGACGAGTATCATATTTGTGTCGGACTTCAGTTTACTAAGGCTTCGGAGGACGGCTATAAGCAATCCATTCCCTCCACACAGTAACCATGTGATTGGGCTTCCTGCAGTAGTTCAAGTTTTTTTTCTTTTTCTTCACATCGGTGAGAGCTTCCTGCTTGGTGGATCCATCTCCCTTGGTCCTTAAGACCCTTTTATACAAACATAGTTGATTGATTAAGCTATCAACCGTTCTATCATTTTTTTCCCTCACCATCCAGCTGGATTTAATAGAAAAATACTCCTCGTCAATGTATCCAGAATTTTATAAAGCAACAATACATCTGGCAGTCCCGGGTTGCTTGCAAATTTTTTAGTCATTTTTTCTGTCAATTCAGACAAATTTTAAATATGTGTATATGCGATCTGACATGATATTTTTTTGCCTTAAAACCTTACAAAAAGATTACAGAGGGTTTTAAAATTTTTTGAATTGAAAAATAAAATCCCTCCGCTCCAAGAAATGTTTCACTTCACGTGAGGGGGCGGCCAACTCATCATTTGCACGCGGGTGGCCAAGAGTCTAGGATCGGCCCTGCAAGTAACATAATCTCAATATGTGTTACCAACTTAAATTTAAAAAAATAAAAAAACATGGCACACTTGAGGTTGTTTTTTAATGAACATGCTTTATGATCGATGTATGTTTAGCCGCAAATAAATCATTTTGATTTGTCTTTCATATATCCATGTTTTTTAAGCATTGAAAGCTTTTACAGCTGCCTCAAACGATCTGTTCACCGATAACCTAGGTGATCTGCGAAAGGCCTACAAAGTATCTGTGAGTTCGTGGCATTCATGTATGCCAAGTATTATCACAAAGCTTCTCATGCTGCAGAGGATTGCAATGTTTGGCGAAGAACTCGAAGACGTCTAATTGAAATTCAGAATCCTGCACTGATGGCAACAAGGATTTTTTTGCATAAGGAACCCAGCCAGTGAGCAAAGGATGCAACCTACAAGTAGTTCCAGAAAGAAGCTGCACAAATTAAGGTACTAAATGATTGCACCGAGACGGGAGTTGGCCCAATCCAGCAAAATAATCAAAGAATGACACAGTATGAGACCCAGAAGTTGTGCTTTCTGCGCCAGATGAAGTTCTATAGAAAGACTTACCCTAGCCCTTCCTACGGAACGTTTTTCAAATGTGATTGAGGAGGGTTATTTTTATGAAACTGATCTAATAAATATAATGTTATTGGCGATAATAATTTGTGAAGCAAATTTGGTTATATAAATAATAAACATGGTTTTCTGTATTATGCTTTTATTCTCAAACGTATTCACAAAGTTAAACCCGACGCTGTTTTACCAGCTGGTGGTTGCTATTGGCTAGCAGCCAACGGTCCTAAATTCCCCAGCCACTGCTAAAATCGATTCATACGGTGTTGCTTAAACGTCTGCTTAAACTAGCAGCTGGTATACTATCATCGGGGGACGGCCGCTTAACGGTGAATATCGTGGATGCGGACTTTCCTTCTTCGCGGTAAGAGTATACGATTTGGCGCGGCTTTTGCGATATTGAAGAATTCTATCCGCTTTTCATGTCTTTATAATCTTGTTGATTCTCCATTGTTAAAATATTGCTCAAGCACGGCCTTGGGGAGGCTCCGCAAACTATCCATCGGTTAACGCGTGAGTTGTGGTCTTAAAATTAATTTCGGCCAGTAGCTTGGGCGGCAAATATGTTATCTGTACTTTAAAATGTAACTAAAACGGCGTTGTGCGAATTAACTGGCGATTTGTGGTTTTGGATGTAGCGAAGACTTTATTTTTTATGTGCATTGATTTGAACTATGTGATGAGACGTATTCGCATGAAATGTTCTGTGTCTCGAATATTCCCCTTATTTCAATTTAACGGTCTGATAAAAATGCCGTGAACTCCATCGATATTTTTGGGAGTAGACACAGAAATCCTCTACCTCCAATAGAAAATGTACTTTTTTCAACATATGCAGTTCAAACTTTTACTGTTGCATGTGATGGGCATCACCAAGTGTATCAATAGTATATTGTACAACGAGCATATAATGATGGCTATTAATCACGAGAACGATGTTTGCGGAACGAGCCGTAGGCGAATGGAGCAAATAGTTTGAGTGTTTAATAGCCATTATATGCGAGTTGTACACTATACTTTGTTCACGAAAATTAAAATCAAAATTAAAATCAAAATCAAAATAAAAAAAAACAAAAACAAAACCAAAACCAAAATTAAAATCGAAATTAAAGTTGTAATTACAATTACAATTAAATAATGCGCACATTATAACATTTTCGTGAACAAAAGTATTTTCGTAGATTTGCTTACTTCTATTTGAAACCCTTTTAAAAAGAAGTATTTAATGATCGCTCCGCGTTCCAATTGATCAATATTCTCCAATAAGATCGACAAGCTGTTATAAAAAATATATTGCACAACTTTTTGAAGTAAAATGTTTAACAATTACGTTCCTAATAAGTTGTTATTTATTACCATAGAAACGAGATTTTTTTTATCCACGGGAAATAACCCAGGTCAACTGTATTTCAATATCGTCTCGTGCTGCGCCGTTTAACCCATTTGCAGCATCATAACATTTGCTCCATCACATTTTATAGAAACAGTCTCATGCATATGTAATAAATAATTTAATGAAGAGGATTATGGGGAGCGTTACGATGTGGTAATCCATAATTAAACTGAATTTAAATATTTACTATGTTTTAAACACACAATATTTGTAATTAAAACACATGAATATTTCAATACTGTTTAAGTAATTTAGGCACATTCCTCTTTATTGTCGCTTATATCAAAGCAATCACTTACCAATTATATTGTCATTTCCCATGTGTATTACGCAATTTTACTAGTAGCGACGCGAGTATTAGTAAAACATTTAAGGTGGCGGTTGAATTGAATCAAAATGCATTCAGGTTTAAATATGCAACTGTGCTTACACAGCACTATTTCGAAACACTATTGTCGGGTAGATGTCGCACACACTTTAATTAAGGAAATATTTCCGCGACTCAGTAATTTTATCTATGCAGTAAATGATTTGTAATGTCCAATAATATGTACTTGTAGAGTCAAAAGTTAAGATCCATGACACTGCAGACCATGATCTTATTTACTTGAATTTGAATCCGATACTCAAACACGTCTTGTCAAACTTCGTAAACTAAATGAAATAATCCCTTCAAAATTTAATTCAGACTTGCAAATGCTTGCCTTTAATAATCTAGTTTAAATTAATTGTATTTAAGAAAAAATACAGGGTGGGCCAAATAAGAGCCACCAATATTATACACAAATAACTTTTTTATTTTTTTGATTTAATTATTTTTTTCTTTTTGTAGGTTATAATTGAATTCTTGGAAATTTATTATGGAACCATACAGTAAAAAACAACTCGTTAAAATTATCGAGTTTTTCTATTCTTGTGGGCCATCAATTGTTATGGCGCAGCGTAAATATGGGCAACATTTTAATTCAAGGTCAGCTCCCACAGCCTTCATGATAGGAGTTTGGTCGGTCGTTTTGAAGAACTGGGTTCAGTGGCCGACCATCCTGGAACAGGTGACTATCGAAATATTCACACTGAAAACAAAGTGGAAACTGTACGGCAGAGTGTTGCAGATGATCCATCTGTCTCAATCATAGATAAACGATTAATTGTTAACTTAAGCAATAGAATTTGGGAAAAGTGTTAGTACAAAATTTAGCGCCACCTACTATTTGATCGTGGATTTTATTGGTTGGGATAAAATGGCGCTAATTTTAAAATATTTTTTTATAACTCACTATTATTTTGTAAATGTTCGAAATTTTATTTTGATTTTCATGACTATAGTTTCGGCAGCTTCGTAAATTTAATTTACTATTGCTTCGATAAAGGCAAGTTAAAATTGCCCAAACTATTGTCACGAAAATAAAATATTTAAGTTTGACAAATAAAGTAATGGTATTTTATTTAAACTCTATTAAAGAATGAATAACTATCAAACCACAACTAATTTTATTTATTATATCAAATGTATAACGAAGTAGAGGCTTCCAATATAAACAACAATAAAATGTTATATTTGATGTGTTCTATAAATGTTTTTCTGACGTTTTAATTTTAATTTTGGATTTGAAATATTAGTGACTCATAACTTAAATCTTTCCTTATCTTGAAGCAAAACTCCATTCTGCACAACATCCTATCGTCACATCACACAACAACACTTCCATTTTAATAAGAGTGACAGTAATGTACCTACAATAAGCTGATATGAGAATTTATATAAATTTTAAAAAATCTACCTTTACTTACTAATTAAATAATACAATCACTAAATTCAACGGAATAAATATTGTGTTTAATTAAATACAAAACTGCACAGAACAGTAAAACGAACAAAACACGTGTACTGAATAATTATGTTGTTATGTTTACAAAACAAAGCCAATATGCAAACCATAAAATGCAGGCATGGTTTTTAGGCAACTGTTAAAAAACTGAAGACAGCGCCACCATACGTTTGATCGTAGTACTAAGTTATGGCACCAAAAAAATCGCATGGAGTGAACACCCCCTGGTCTCAACTCGTCGCCGTTCCACCCAATTGGGCATTTCCAGAACGTCATTGCGTAGAATTTTAAAGTTGGATTTTAAGATGTACCCATACAAAATTCAAATTATGCAAACACTACAATACAACCAACTACAATACGCTAATCGTTTTACACAATTAGCCACAGAAATTGATTTTTTTTAAATAATGTTTTGATGCCGGATGAAGCGCATTTCCATTTAAATGATTATGTCAACAAACAAAACTGTAGATTTTGGGGCTTTCAAAATCCAAGGGCAAAACACCAGCATCAGTTGCACCCATTTAAATGTACTGTTTGGTGCGGTGTTATGGCCAATAGAGTAATCGGCCCATATTTCTTCGAGAATGAGGATGGAACGCCGGAAACAATTTCCGGAGCTTCTTACAGAACAATGATTGGTTTTTGCGACCAACGGCGGAGTAGAATCTTTATTTGTAGTTTCAACAAGATGGCGCAAACTATGGACCTGCTACGTGAAATTTATAGCGAACGTCTGATTTAAAAAAATCCGATTTCACTTGACCACCTTGTTCGCAAGATTTAATTGCGCCCGACTTTTTTTTTATGGGGATATTTAAAAGATAAAGTACACGTTAATAAACCAGAGACTATTAGACAGCTGAATCAGAATATTCGAGACGAAATACTAAGCCTTCAACCATAAATACGTGGTGTAATGGAAACTGAAGCTGCTGTTGAGCAGAATTTAAAAACTGCAGCTGCTGAATTTTATAAAAAAAGTAAACAATACTTGGAGCAGTGGTGTCAGTTCAATGCCGAATAGAAGTATTTAAATGGGCAAATTGGACAAAAGTACCTACGTGGGAAGAAGTGCAGAATGTGTCCGTTTTGAAGATCACGCAAGGATTTTTTAGCAGCAGCCATTGTATGTATAAAGTTACTACTTTAATTAACGTGTGTTCACAAGTAATATTTTTCTCGTCTAGTTGTTTATTTTCCTCTCTATAGTAACCGAACGTCACGGCTACCCGTGATCCTCATTTTCGTTTTCCTATTCCGGTCCACACAGTCACCACACTACTCCCCGTCTAAAAGAGGCAATGGAAGGAAACAGTACAAGAGAAGGATACGTGTTTGTAAGAGGTGGAAGGTTTAGAAGAAGATTTGTTATGTTTTATAATTGAACGAGGAAAAACAGAAAGGTTAGTGGTGTTTTGGGTATTTTTTACTGAAGTGGCCGAAATAGTGGAAATATATCCAGGTTTTAATCGGTCAATGGAAACGTTGTTCTGTTTACCGTCAACTTCAATTGTTTAGAATTTTGAATTTCGACTTAAAATTTTGAACGGCCCGTCGTAGCATGGGTACGTTACGTTTTTGATACAATCCCGGCGGACTAACACATGTGTGCAATTTTTTAAGTCGGCAGGAACATAATTCCTGCGAGTGGATGGCCGCGCCGCTGCAGGAGCAAGTGTGCATATTGTCCCTCAGGTCGTCGAGAAATTTTGAACCAGTAGGAATTCTTTTACGCGCGAAATTTGGAAGTATAAAATCTCCTGGCAAGCGTAATGTCTTGCCGTAGACGAACTCTGCAGTTGTCGCCAAAAGAGATGATTTGAAAACTATCCGGAGTCCTGGGAGAATTAAAGGGAGTTGGGTTACCCAGTTCTTAGGATCGTTGGTCATTCGGATTGAGTCTCTGATTTGGCGATTGAGCCGCTCTACCAGGCCGTTACTATGCGGATGGTAGGCGGTTGTGGATTTGTGTTGGATACTGAAAGTCCTGCAGAATTCCTTCCAAGTGTTGGACTGGAACTGCCGCGGTCAGTAATGACTGTAGATGGTGTTTCAAAACGTGCAATCCAACCACTCAAAAATGCTTGTGCAACGGAATCTGCAGTATATTCAGTTAGAGGAATTACTTCTGGCCAACGCGTAACGCGATCAATGCAGACCAGGGCCGATTATGTCGATGTGGATGAATCGGTCATCCGGGTCTGGAAATTTCGCAATGGGTGACACAGTGCGGCGATGAATTTTGTTCTTCTGGCACTTCAAACAGGACTAATAGTGCAATGTCGTGGTTCATCTGCAGCCACACGTAACGTGCTGCTACGAGACGTCTCAATGCACGAGTACCCGAATGTGTGAGTTCATGATGTGAACGAAGAATTTCCTGCCGCATTGCAGTAGGAACATTGGGTCGTGGTGATGCTAGAGACGTGTCTACGTAGATGCACGTGTAAGAGCTGGCCGGAATGAACTGTTCCAGTTTGAGTGCAGTAGTGCCACCATCCTGAAGAGATTTAAGTTCCTCATCTTCAGATTGCAATTTTTCCAGTTGGTTGAGGTCTAAAGCATTAATTTCGACTCGCGACTGTGTATCAGCCACATTGTTGTACTTTCCAGGGATGTATAAACGGTAAATTCTCTACCTTCGAGATAATATTTCAACTTTTTAATTGTCAAATATACGGCTAACAATTCACGGCCGAACCTGCTGTATTTGCGTTCTGTCCAAGTGAAAGATTTAGAAAAGAAATATAGCGGTTGTTGAACGCCAAATTTATCCTTCTGCCGCAAAACCGCGCCAGCAGAGGAGGAGCTTGCGTCTACCATGATGCTTAACTCCGCAACAGGATCTGGAAGCGCGAGCATGGCAGAGTTGGCCAATGTGGCCTTAGCTGCCGAAAACGCGTATAATGCAGATTGATTCCAAGATCAATGGTTTGTTACGAGAAGTTGTTGCAGCAAGTTGATTCAGCGGTGACAATATGCTCGAGCATGATTTTACGAAACGGTGATAGAAATTGATCATGCCGAGGAAACGTTGGAGTGCTTTTAGGTCAGTGGGTTGAGGGAAAGATAATAATGCTGTGACCTAAGAAACTTAATTTAGGTTGGCCGAAATCGTATTTATCAGGGTTAATTTTTATACCAAATGATGTTAACCGCTGAAAAATTTGGAAAAGGTGACGATCATGTTCGCGTTCGTTTTTACTAAAAACGAGTATGCTACCAATATAAGCGAAACAAAATGGTAGTCCGCGTAAAACCGAATCCATAAACCTTTGAAAGGTTTGAACGGCGTTTCTTAGGCCAAAACTCATCCTGGTGTACTCGAATAGTCCGAAAGGTGTTGTGATTGCCATTTTCGGTATATCAGTAGTATAAATTGGAATTTGGTGGTATGCCTTGACCAAATCGATTTTAGAAAATAATGTGCAACAACAACAGTTATTTGCAAAATCGTGAAGAAGAGGCAAGGGATACCGGTCTGGGGTTGTTACCCTGTTTAAGCCACGGTAGTCTCCGTCTGGTTTCGTAACCATGTGCAATGGCATAGCCTGGGGACTTGCCGAATGCTGTAGGAAACCGAGTTTAAAGGTTTTAAAAGATTAAATGGTGATGTTAAACCAGGAAATTGCTGAAGTAATTTTGAATAAGGTGAATTTTGAGTCAGCAATGAATTTAGTTCTGTTGGGCCGAATGCATTTCTCAATAATTTATTATGAGCAATGTCAACAATGATATTAAAATGCCTGAGAGAGTCGGCGCCCAGAGTGGAGTGGTTCACTTGCGCAAGTACAAAGTGCCATGTAAAATGTACATCTAGGCTATCAATGTTCAACTTACCCTCATATTTACGGTGGTACCAGCAATGCTTGCTTTCCGGTTGTTGGTTGGCTGACTTCGGCCGACTTCTGCTGCGTGTTTGGCGAGAAATCGTTTTCTCTAGTGTTACCGGCGTTTTATCGAAAACGCCGCAACTTTTATTTATTCAGCTTTCTTTAGTAGCAACGGTACCCACTTGTTTTGTTTTTATTCTATTTTTTTTTTCTCGGCTTCATAAATAATATTAATTATAAAATGAGTAAAGTCCGTATTACATTCATTGAAAGTTGAACTTGTAAATTTTGTATATTTTGTATATTTTGTATATTTTTATTGTTAAATTCAGATAGTGTTATTTTAGGATTAGTTAGATTAGGTTGTAAATTACACTCGCGATAAGCGCTCGTAAATATTTTTTCGTGGAACGCCCCAGGAAGCCTGTACCAGAATTTTTCTGGGTACCGAATCTGTTACGCCCCATATTTTTGCGTACGTGAGGATTTGCTAATCCGTCTTTACGACGCCGGCCTGTCCAAGACACCCGGTCTATTGTTACACGTAATTTGGGGAAAATACGTTTAAGCCTTAATCGGTACAGCTGCGGCACAATTCTTTAAACTATATTTAATTTGCTTAAATAATAAGGGAAAACAGAAATGAACGGCAGATCATATAAAAGACAACACAACACAATAATAAACGACACCAGATCATCCATATGGTAATGGTGTATCAGGACTAGCACGGAATACATCCGTCACTGGTTACCATAAACGGTAAAAGTCCTGTCGTCGGTTCGGTTGCTACAACCATACCATGTAAATACATAATTTGTAAATATTAGTTACAATAATATTAGTAATTATATGGTTGTACAACCGTACTAGTTCCCGGCGACAGGCAGTATGTAGCGCATGCGCGGGCTCATTGCTGAGCTAGAAGGGATGCTGAAGCACCCCCAACGCCACGCGTCAGCCAATGGGAGGATCCTACCCCTACCGTCTTCTCCCTGAACAAAACCGTCTGACGAGCGACAGACGAGGGAAGTGTCCGTTTTGTTTGGGGAGAGTGTTGAGAAGAGTTTAGAGTTTTTTTTGTTTTCGGAAGTTGTTTAAGAATTGTGTTTTTGTAAGAGTTGATAATTTTTGTTTGAGTCGTGTTATATTTTAGTCTATCTGTATTTATATAATCTCCAGTTTCTCTTGATTTTTTAATTTTTTTTTATTTATCGTAACTCGCGAGTGTAATCTATAATTTTTTTTTTGTGTAATAAATTTAAGTCTTGTTTCAGTCAGAATTTTATTCACATGATTACACTCCCATTCAAAGTTAAGTCTAACTTCAAACAAGTGCTAGTGTGTACGTGCCAACCCAGTGAAGGAACCGGAAACAGAAGACTTCAACTCTGAGGTCGTAGCCATAGAGCAAAAGGTCAGTGGTAGAGTTTTTTTTTGTACTGCAGCTACCGGATCATCTGAGCTAAGCCGGAGGTAACCAGGGAAAGCCACATATTATTAAGGGAAAATTTTATTTTATTTGCCAAGGGTGTGTTCTCCGTTACAATCGGCGCACCGCTTGGCCCTCTGTTATAATTGGCATCCGACACCCTGTTACACTAGTTGTGCTACTTTTGTAGCCAAAGTGGCAACTTGTTGTTGCAACAGCAGCATCTAACGGTCGACCGGAATTGCTGGTACCGCCATCGGGGTGGAGGATACTGCACAGATGGTATGAGCGCCTGAAATTTCAATAATTTGGTCTGCCATATCGGCGAGCGTAGCCAGGTGGGTTGTATTTGCCGAAATCAATTTGCGCTGGACATCTGCTGGGAGACGGCTGAGAAAAAAATCTCTCGTAAAAAAACTGTCTTCTATGGCAGTATCCCCTAAAAGTTGCTGCAACTTTCTGAGCAACTGAGATGTCGTTTGGTTGTCCAATGTCTCCTTTGAAAGAAGTTGCTGCATCTTTTTTTCCGAGACAGAGGTATGTTTAATCACCTCTGCCTTCAGAGTCTTGTACGAAAGGATTTCCGGGGGATTGATCAAAAACTCGCGGACCTCCATAGCTACTTTGGTCGGGAGTGCCGCGACCATATCATGAAATTTGCGCAATGAATTTGTGACCCGGTTATTCCGAAAGGTGGACTCTACTTGAAGGAACCAAATGGTGGGGTCAAATTTTGAATAAATAGAAAGTTTGTAACCAAACGTGTTGACGGTTGTTTCCAACTGTTCCTCCATAGATTGGTGTGAACAAGTGTATGTGCGAGAGAACATAGGAGAGGAGAAAAGTGAAAGAAGAGGAAAAATGGGTAGTAACCACCTGGAGCACGGAACAGGAAAAACGGGTTGGGTGCTGAGGAGGTTGTCAGGTTGTAGGGGGTTCAGTAGGTCGTCGAGGTAGCAGGAGTTGGGCTTGGCTGGGCGTCGGCTGTCAAAAGTGACAGTTGTTGAGGGGGGGGGGGGGGGCTCTGCGCTAGACGTGCAGCGTTTTCCCGTAGGAGTGATGCTCCGGTGGCTCTCTGGCGTCTTCTTGATTTGGGGTCACCAATGTAGTGTTATTGTATGTATATACAGTTACTACTTTATTTGTCTCCAGTTTGTGATCCTCATTTTCGTTTTCCTATTCCGGTTCAGGCAGTCATCACATGTTCGATGAGTTTTCGCTTAATTCCAACTATGTTACAAATGAAAAATAACAAGCTGGAACTCTAAGAATGTTGCTGTTGATGACCGTTGGATGGAGTTGTTCAAACATTTCCATCCTAACCATCTCAACTTGTTATCGGCGCTTAGTTTATCTACGCGTCGTAACAAATGCGTATATCCTAATTTGCATTTTATGAGCTAACCATTGCTCCTTTTCAATATTAACATAAATTCCGCATTATTAAAATTTCCAAACGAGATAATTTTCGAAGAAGTACAGCTGCCAGTAAAACAATACAATGAAGGGATAAGCCTCCACCTATTGTGCGCTGATGTGCCGAGAACATCGTTAGGACATTTTGCAGAACTATTTGTCGAAATGTGCAGCAGCCAGTGCCAACACAATGGACTGTTGATCCGCCCCCTCCAGCTGCCTAGGGAACGCTTGACACGTGCGCCGACCTCGACGCTCCCTTCGCAACCTACCACCACCACCACCCGCAACTCGGAGAAGAGTAGGGCGTGGATCCCGCAAAAGGCATTCAATCAGTCATTTTTCGACAATCAGTAGGCTCAGAATTCGACTCCATCATTGAGTCACAACACAACAGTCGACAAGTTCAACGCCGTCGATCCACCGACGCCGCCGCAGCCGCCGCCACGCCGCCGATCTAACGACGCCACGCTTCCGCCGCCGTCGTCGCCACAGCTACCGTCGCCGCCGGTCACCCTTGCCTTTCTTGAACTTTAATTTAAGTGTTGTCCTGGTGACTATGCTTTTGTGTGACTTTTATTTTGTGTCGTGACATTATTTTACTGACTTATTTTCGTGTATATATTTAACATTATCCTGTAAATAATTTCTCCGTGTGTAAATATTTAGCAATTGTTATCGCGCCTATCAGACTTTTTGTACCTGTGCCCTATCCTTGTTTCTGTGGTTCTTGTACTGTTTCGTAGCGACACCGACTCCATGAGCCAGCTGAAGGTCAACGAGGGCGGTTTTTGGCCCCGCGCTGCGACAGAAAAATATAAGACGATTAGATGACACATTTATTCTGCCCACCTACTTATTATTACTTTAGGATAAAGTGTTATCATGTCCTCGTTTTTTAATAAAAACTAGTACAATACTAACAAGTATTAGTTTATAAAATTCTTTAGGCGTGCCACTTTGATGAAAAAATAAATAAACGTTAATCATGTAAAATCCACAAAAAAATAGTTTTAGGATAATGTTAAGGTATTGTCACATACATCTAACAGCTATAGACCTATTCATGAATAAGGGCGGTTTACGAACTAAGTTCGGAACATTCAAATAATATTGGTATCCTTTTCTACCACCTGATAACCGAGCGGATATTCCCAAGACGTACGATTTCGTCGGCCGTATCTAGAAAACTCACAAGCGGCCTGCGTAGCTCGGTCTTAGACCGAGCGGTAGAAGGAGAAATAAATAGTTTACGGCGTCCCTTACTCACCGGTTATTTCATACGCGCGCGATTTAGCCTATGGTGGAAAATTGCAACGGACACTACTTGATTCGGACGGACAAGACACCCCGACCGCCATCTCTGCTGAATAGCTCTATAGGTCCCAAATCCAATTCAAACACTGAACCATAAAATGAAGCAACACTTTCGATGATCCAATGTCGTACCAAGTTACAAGAAATTTAGAATAATTTTACATGAAATATTTGGGACAATTTTGTCAATACAATGCTTGCCGGAGTTCAAGCCGTTGTCAAGACTAGAGTAGATATTACGTCTTATTAAAATGTTTTCAATTCATATATATAAAAAAAAATTATTTGGCCCACGTGAGCCTGGCATAAGATTCTTGTCTACAGCCAATCAGGCATATAAAATTTAGCGGTTCCAATATTTGGTTGTCTTACCATGAAAATATTTTATAAAAATGGGTTACACAACCCTAGACTTTTATTTAAAAATAAAGGTTTAAAACGCTCCGACTCCCAGTGTAGCAATTATATTCACGACATACTAATTCAAATCAATGATTATTGACTTGACCCAGGCCTAATTAGACAAACTTCGATTTAATTGACAATTATAATATAAATAGTAATACTTGTCCCAATATTTAGTTTTCAGGATATTTAAACAAATGTGATTCAATATATCATTCAATTAGAAAAATAAATTTGCCATCAAATTATTTTTAAATGGCACAATATTGGTAGATGAACCTATAAAATTGAAAAAAAAACACCAGTATTTTAGGAGAGGTGTATTATTAACAAAATAGCAGTTTGTTCCAACTAAGTTGGTAGGATTCGTAATATGCATAACAGCGGATTTTTTCTATGGGGTTATCTGAAAGATAAAGTGCCAACAGACAGAGAAAACATAATAGAACGCATAAGAAACGCTTGTGCTCAAATTCCCGCGGATATGCTTCTATCGTGTGTACACTCAATCGAAAGAAGGATGTATTGAACTTGAAGGTCGAATTTTTGAACACTTGCTTTAATCAGAAAACTATTATGTGTGAGAGGCATGAAGACTCCCACCTTCGTGTACTTTTATTTCTTTGATTTCATATGCACGACGGAGATTCAAATAAGGTTCCCATGATTTTGAATAATAGACAGCTATATTTTTTTCTTAGTGTTGTACATCATTTTAAAGCTTAAAACTTATGCTATTTTTCTACATAATCGCCGTTCAAACACTTTTGCAGACGATGCTCCAGCTTTTCTATCCCCATGTTAGAGAATTCTGCCGCCAATCCTTTGAGGAATCGAGTAACATCTTCCTTGACTTCATCATCGGCATTGAAGCGTAAACCCCCGAAGTATTCCTTTAATTTTGCTAATAATTAGTGTTGGAAGTCTCAGAAATACGATTCGTTAATGGTGATCCTGCGATCTTCAAGCAATATTCTCTCAACTTTTTCGACAATTTCATCTGAAACTGAAGGCCTTCCGGTCCTGTCTTCATCGTGAATTTCCGTGCTGCCTTCACTGAATACTCTGCACTATTTGCGAACATGTTGAACAGATATGCAATTTTCCCCATAAACTTCGATTAACTGACGATGAATGTCAATAGGTGAAATCCGTTTTGCTCTTAAAAAGCGTATCACAGCGCGAATTTCGCATCTGACGGTAACAGCGATAGGGAGCTCCATCTTCGAAGGCTGCTAGGCCGGCATTGAGCGATGTAGCGTGGCGGGAGAGGTGGGAATAGAGAGAGGGAGATTTGACAGTGCAAGACAGTGTTTTATATTTCTCCCAGCACGTCGCATTATTTCTCAGCAGCATAGGGAACCTTATTTTACGAATCCCCATTTCTCAGGAAATCCCAATTTTTCAACGATTTTTGCCAATTTTGAATTTTGTGGATTATAGCGTCTGTCACGAATACAAAAAAAAATCAGATAAAACTTTCTTACTTTTTCCTGGAGTATTCAAATCCGTGCAAAAAATGACGGTTCTTATTTAACTTTTCTATTTCTCACCCCCTACCCCCTAGGAGGTTGAGGGTAGTGGGTCGAGTTTCGTGTCATTAGATATCCCCCTCCGAGGCGACCAAATTTTAATTATAATTTTTTTATTTGATGTGTAGTTTTACAGATATTTCAATATCTTCACTTAGAGCAGTCAGTGTTTCCTGGTATGTGGTAATTGTAAAGAATAATTCCTATATCTAAAATTGAGTGTCCTAAATCTCGTAAAGATAGGCCAATTTTGTCAGTGCTTTCAAGTACTGGAACTGATTTGCTCTACGTCATAGATGATATAATTTCGGCACCTGATAAAGGCTACATAACTTCCCATATTAACTGCGAAGTTAAATTACATAGTATTTACTAAAATAGTTTCTGGTGTTCTTCAAATTTCTGTGTTAAGACCCGTTTTATTTTTAATTTAAACATCTTGTTTTGAAAATGTCTGATACATAGCTGTATAAATTTTAATGCAGATGATATTCAGCTACTGTATTCATTTAATGTTAATGATATTCATATAGCTGAGGATAATACTAATTCAGATTTAAATGAATTAGTTACAACATCTTAACCTAACGTTGTTTGGCCCATTTACAATTATTGAATAAGCTACAAGCATATTAAAACAAATAATGATATTTTACCTTTTGTGATAATAACTTTCTGTTCAAAACGCATATTAGCAAGTGTATCATTTGAGCATACCAAAGTTTAAAAATAGTAAAAGTAAGATTTTAATAATGCAAACCAAAAAAAACCCTGTGTGTTGCGCTTGTGTTGAGTCATTTTAATTTTACCGGTGTTGCATAAAACGCATGTTTTGATTCTATTACAAAAATCGCATTCAAAAGATTCAAAATTCATGTATACGTCTCATTTTTGGAATTTGTAAATTTGATCATATTTCTAGTAAGCTAAACCCATTGAATTGGTTTAACCGCTTAATGCACTATTAAAATATAGAATTAAATAAGACTTATTTCGTGGATGGTCTTATAATGCTTATGCTTCGAAGTATTTTGATGAAAACTGCATTTCATACATTCTTTAGTAGTAAATATAATCATGGAAACATTTATGGTATCCATTTAAATTAAATATTTGTAGGAATTCAAGTAATCACTATTATGCTTAAACGTCATCAGTTCAACTGCCATCTTATCTTAAGAGTGCATTCATCGTGTACTAAAGTCGATGACAATACGCGTATGCTGTAACAATAATTTATTGTGTTGCCATGAAACATAATCGAGCATTCTGACAATTAGTTCCATTAAAGCCGAGTTAATTTCGGGATGAGCATATCGCACCGACTGCAACTTCAACAATGATCTACATTTCTGGCATGAATATTCATCGGCTTGTTAAAATGTAGGCGGGATATTGTTTGATGTAAAATTGCAAGTTTGAGTGTCCCCGCTTTTATTATTTAAGGTAATAGCACATTAATATTTATATATTTAAATAAGGAAAGCAGGATATGATGGGAAATAGGTGCTCCTTGCAAGGTTTTAATTTGAACAATATTTATTCATCGGAGGGAAGGAAGTTGGTAATTATAAAGACAATCCTCGCGCGGTGTTATTTACACGGAATTCCATTTAACTTGATTAAAATTAAAAATCAATATTGAATGCTCTCTTAAATCATTAACTTTATGAAATATTGCGAAGGAATTACATCCCTTATCAACATTATTTACTAGTTTCCGAGGCATCAAGATAAACGATTATGGTTTCTTAGTTATCCAGAAAAATACTGCTGAGTGCACGTTTCCTGAAGTTGTAAGAATTTATATTTTGTACAATACCGTTTAATGAGAGTGCTTGAAATTAAATCCACTAACACGGCGTAATTAATTTATCTCGTCATTCTTTGTTTTTATTTATTTCCGACTTTACAGTTGGCAGGCCAGATATAAATTACTTCTTTAATTCCGGTAATGAATCCTTCCTGAAGTGCTGCATCAGGTTGGGCAATCACGTTGGCCATTGTGACTATTAACGGCATTATTATTCGGGCCGAATGTTATGCTACCTTCAAATTTATTCTTGTATTAGCCTTTAAGGGCCGGTATATTCATCTGTTCGGTAGTATCTGTTAGTTACGTGTTCAGTAAATTTACAGGTCACCTGTAAGGCATTTCGGTATATTCATCCGTGTTACGTAATTACGGGACACTTACGACGTTTTAATTCGGTTAGTACAGTTGAAGAGAGATGGTAAGGTATATTTTTCTATAAGGGAGAAATTGATATTATGAATTTTTAGTTAAATACGGTTGGGAACATTGTTTTATCGTTGTTTAATGCTCGTGTGCTCGCCAATGTTTTATTTTTGATCGTGTTTTAATTGTGTTGTTTTTGTTATTAGTTTACATTGTGTTATAGTTTTTATTTGTTAGTTTCAATTGTTAATTTCCGTGTTGGATAGGTAATAATAGGTTTTAGTTCAGTGCAGTGCACTTTGGGATGGGTTCACGTTTCCACGTTTTTTTTTAATAGACATTTGGTACTGTTAAGCTACGCGCACACTTATCGGAATCGGACGGACGGCACGCAACGGATAAAATTGCTTAACACAGTTGTAAACGAGTCAACGCACATTTATCGGTACGGCATGGGACGGATAAATGTGTGCGCGTAGCTTTACTGGCAATTGGAACGTTGCATATGTCGACAACAGGTAAATATTGAAACAATTTAGATTTGTATGTTTTGCGACAGTGTACTCAAATTAAGGTAATAAACGACAACGGTCGACCAATTTTTCGGTGGTTGAAACCGAATGCTTGGTTGAAGAAATTTTGAAGAGGGCGTCTATATAGAAAACAAAAAAAAAAACGATGCCGTTACGTGGAAGCAAAAAGAAAATGCGTGGGTTGATCTTGCAACGACCTTTAATACAGTCATCGCAGGCAATAGGTCAGTAAAAACGTTGGAAGTAAAGTATGATGGCATCAAAAGAACCATTAAACAAAAAAAACGATCGGAGCAATTCAAAACTGGAGATTGTGCTGCAGACGTGGTATCGTATACACCGTGGGAGCAGAAGATTTTTCAATTAATATCTTTAAGTGTGGAAGGTCTTCCAAGCATAAATGATTGTGATGAAGGTATACTTTTATGCATTTATTTTTCCAGTTATAATATCGGTTTGATTTATAGTACTCGACGCAGGGGCGTCTTTGCGCATGGGCACGGTGGGCACTTGCCCAGGAGCCACGCGCCGCCAGGGGCCCCATCGCGATAAACACCACAACTTTAATAAAATCATAAACGGAAGTAGTTGAAGCGTTGTAATATTTCAAATGTACATACTTGTACTTGAGTTTGGGCCAAATCTTAAGTGTGCTCCTATGACGCAAAAGTTTTATTCTTTGCGGTCGTAAAACACTCATAACCTGACAGTAATTAGGAAATAGTAGAAAGAGTAGAGCTTAACAATTTTGTGAATACAATTTTTGCGCGGTTATACATGCGAGCCGAACACTGGATTTCTTTAGAGCGTTCATAGCGTCCATAGAGCGCCAATACTCCAAGGTACCAAGGTAGTATGCTGAAAAATACGCGCAGTTGTAAAAACTAGATTTAAAAACACATAAAATTGCATATTGTTTTGCGCGCACTTTTCGGCATGCTGCATTGACGCTGAAAGACGGCATGAACGATCTATTGGACGCCCATGCTGGAATTTCTGGCTCTGCATACGCAGTGATTAGCGATGTCTGGCACATGCAACTGCAGATACCCCAATCCTACACTACTTTTTTTTACCATACTAAATTATCATTGATTAATCGTTGTGTGTGCGATCGCACAATGAAACACTTAAAATTGGTGAAATTTCGACCATTTTCAAACCGCTATAACTCGGCGTATTTTCAATCGATTTTTATGAATCTTTGAGGGCGAATACTTTGAAGTATCTTCTTTAAAGTCATGCATGCGAACTTAAGCGTAACCCCTTCCGCCCCCTCTAGTACCTTTGTGAAAAAAAAAATGTTTTTTCAGGAAACCATGTCCAACTTTGACGATGTCTATGGAGTTGGCCAAATTTTGTCGACTCGATCCACCATAAAGGCATTAAAATTAGATCAATTCCCTATGCAGGACTCGAAGAACGAAGTTTCTATGACGATTTAGCACCAAGTTATGGGTGTTTTGAAAAAAAGTGCATTTTGAGGTTTTTTTTTAACTCAGCGACTTTTCAACCAAATTTCATCATTCTTTCAGGAAAAAATCTTATTTTGGCCCTACTTTAAGGGGGTAAACTCAGATTGGAATGACCCTTTTCGAACCCTTCAACCCCCGAACAAAAAACGCGTTTTTGGGCAAAAAACGTCCAAATTTGACAACATCAGTGGCGGCTCGTCAGGGGAGGCAGGTGAGGCATTGCCTCACCATTAATTTCCTATATTATGAAAATATAAATTCATTCAATAAATTTCTTCCGTGTTGACTTTAACATAATATTGATAATTAATTATATATATATATATATATTTTGTTTCGGCGTTATGCCTGGCCTAAGTGCTACGATCATTAGCCATCATCAATTTTATATATATTTTAAGTTATAAATTAAGTGAATAAATGAATCATGAATACAATATACGTATACAAACAACCACGGACCAGAACGAATACTTCTTGAATCCGAAAAATCTTTCGTCCAGGCTGGGAATCGAACCCACACGGCCGCGGTGCAGCCGGCACAAGCGCTCGCCTGTACCCATTACACCAAACAACCTCCCATTAATTATATAGTAACTATAAATGGATGTATTAACGGAATGTTCCTGATTTGTAATGCTTAGAATTAGCGCGTCCACCCGTGCCGGACTTGAGGCAAACGTAAACCAGCGCAATCGGAATTTATGCAACTTAATATGCCTCCATACAGTTTACATATATCGCATTCGTTGTCATGTGTAGATTTATTCCGATATTGGAGGCGAGCCTCAGAGGCTTCTCATTTGTCGGAAATCACCCGCGTATTAGAGAGAGAACCTCGCGGCATTTCCATTGTCAGCTGTGTTAAGGCAGCTTCACAACAACTCGGGAACTGGAACGGGAACGAATGGGAACTGGAACGGGAACGAATGGGAACTGGAACGGGAACCTGGCTTGTTGTTCCCGTTACCGGAAATTAGTTATTAGTTGTGTATGTCAATATGAAAATCATATTTAATGTGCTAAAGCCCCCGACTTGCAATCAACTTGAAACTTTAATCAAAATTTATTTCAAATTGATTTCGTTAAGAAAAAACTGTATTCGCACTATTTCTAGATGTGGTCGGAGTGTAAAATTGAAAAAAAAAACCAAGTTTGGTGACCCAAAATAAATATAAAAACAATTGTCATCGAGCAGAATCTTTCCAAAATCACTCAAAATGAATTCAAAATTATTATCTTAAAATGCTACATTGATAACATTACTGGATTTTTGAAATTTTGAATGTGCTTGGTGTGTAAAGTTGTAAAAAATAGAACCTATTTTGGGTCACTCAAAATTATTTCAAATTGATTTCTTGAAAAAAAAAAACTATATTCGCACTTTTCTAGATTTTTTGAAATTTTGATGTGATCAGAGTGTGAAGTTATAGAAGATAACCAATTTTGGAGACTCAAAAATAAATATAAAAACAATTGCTATCAACTTCAAACTTTCCAATATTACTCAAAATTCATTTCAAATTGATTTCTTAAAAAACTATATTCGCGCCATTTCTAGGTTTTTTGGAAATTTTGATATGCTCAGTGTGTAAAATTGTAAAAATATGAACCAATTTTGGAGACGCAAAATAAATATGAAAACAATTCCTGTCGACTTGAAACTTTCCAATATTAGTCAAAATTCATTCCAAATTGGTTTCTTAAAAAAAAATTATTCGCACCATTTCTAGATTTTTTGAAATTTTGATGTGGTCGTAGTGTAAAATTGAAAAAAAAATTTAACGAATTTTGGAGACTCAAATTAAATATAAAAACAATTTCTATCGAATTATAACTTTCCAAAATTATAAAAGATTCGTTTTTTAAAATGCCATATTCATAACGTTACTGGATTTTTTTTAATTTTGATATGCTCGGTGTGTAAAGCTGTAAAAAATAGAACCAATTTTGGAGACTCAAATAAATATCGACTTAAAACTTTCCAAATTTACTCAAAATTTATTCGAAATTGATTACTTAAAAAAAACTATATTTGCGCCATTTCTTGATTTTTGGAAATTTTGATCTGCTCAGTGTATAAAATTGTAAAAATTATAACCAATTTTGGAGACTCAAAATAAAGATGAAAACAATTGCTATCGACTTAAAACTTTCAAAAATTACTCAAAATTCATTCCAAATTGATTTCTTAAAAAAACTATATTCGCACCATTTCTAGATTTTTGAAAATTTTTATGCGGTCGGATGTGAAATTGAAAAAAAAAATGGACCAATTTAAGAGATCCAAAATAAATATAAAAACAATTGCTATCGACTTGAAACTTTCAAAAATTACTCAAAATTCATTCCAAATTGATTTCTTAAAAAAAAAACTGTATTCGCACCAATTCTAAATTTTGATGTGAAGAGAGTGTAAAGTTGTAAAAAATAGAACCAATTTTGGACAAGCGACAATGGCATAAAATAAAATACCAAAAAGCACTATTTTGCTATGGCTAGGTTTGGTGGTTAACATACGGTATATTAAGGTGTTGGAGAAGCTCAAGCCCGATAGCCACCCCCTGGGTGCGCGCCTGCATGGTTTGACAAGTGTAGTTGGCTACAACTAGGTACAATAATTAGAAATACATTATTTTGTTGACCTTGGCTAATGTTTTCAAATAGCAATGAGTCAAAAATAGGGCGTTCTATTGATTAGCGTTCCAAAAGTAACGATCATATCATCAAATTATAAATTTCATATCCTAGGTAAACAAAATGTAGTTAATGTTTTAAGTACGACTCGGCAAATTGAAATCGAAACATAACAACGTGAAATGGGGAGACTTTAAAAAGATGTGTGGATAGTATTAAATCTGTGCCTCACCAAACCAAAACCAGACGAGCCGCCACTGGACAACATGTACCGAGTTGGATAAAATGTGTCAACTCGATCTACCAAAAGGGCATTGAAATGTGTTCAATTACCTGTGCAGGACTCAAAAACGAAGTTCCTAAGGCGATTTGGCACAAAGTTATGGGTTATGTGACACGTGATTGGCTGCTCTATTCGCCATCAACTGGATGTGTATTTTGTTTCGTCTGCTGTTTATTGTCGAGTCTTGATTCTCCATTTGCTACCGTCAGTTTCAACGATTGGAAACGTAACAATTTCATTGAAGACCTCGAAAATAGTAAAGAACATCACAAGTGCATGACATCCTATCTTTCGCGCAATAAGGAAATCTCTACTGTGGATTCCTTATTGCGCAAGCAATTTCAAGCTGAGGAAGAATGTTGGAAGAAGGTCTTAATAGTAATTCGTTTCTTGGCATCTCGTGGACTGGCCTTTCGAGGAGATGATGAAGTAATTGGATCGTCAAATAACGAAAACTATTTAGATGTTCTTGAATCAATCAGTGAATTTGACCCTTTTTGGGGAATCATTTTAAAATAGTATGGGGACTGTGGAAGTGGCGAAGTGTCGTATTTATCGGCTAATATATGTGAAGAGTTCATCGAAGTGTTATGGCACCACGTTTTAAGAGAAATCCTAAAAGAAGTTCCAGAATCAAAATATTATTCCATTAGTGTTGATTCCACCCCCGATATTGCACACACAGATCAGCTAACATTTACTCTACGGTATGTGCGAGGTTATCAACTTGTGGAACGTTTTCTGATGTTGATTCCGATTTTTTCGAATGATGCCCAAAGCCCATCAGACGTGATTATTGACTTTTTAAACGAAAAAAAGATTCCCATGTCAAATTTTCGGGGACAATCATAGACAACGCGGCTAATATGTCTGGACGTTATAACTGGGTACAAACAAAGATTCGAGTTTAATGAATTTACTCTTTATGTTCCATGTGCTGTGCATAGTTTAAATTTAGTGGGAGTTACAGCTGCATCTTGTTGTCAGCAAAGTATCAGGTATTTTGATTTTATTAGGCGCCTTTCAGATACAAGGCGGTCGTCAGGCTTTGATGCTCTCAATGCATTATAGAAATGCTATGACAATATTAAGGAAGCAATAGATATGTTGTTATCGGAATCAAAACAATAAGATGCAAGTACAAAACTGGAAGCAACCGGATTGAGCAAGAAGATGGCACATTTAGAAACAGTGGCAATACATCTTAGAAAGGGTAAACAAAACAAGCCAAACTTTACAGTCCCCGAAAGCCAACATTCTTACAGTGGCCAACGTTCTCAAAGAATTAAGCATGCATCTCCATGAAGTAAGAGGCCAATTCAATGTATATGAATTAAAAGCCAAGACAATGTGTCCAACCCTTGTATACAGTGATTTAAACAAACGAGAGCGAAAACGTAGTGTGGTTCGCACAAGATACGATGCTGCGGCTGAAGAAGTAGAATTGAATTCATCCGAAAGATTCAAAATTGAAATGATGGTGACAAATGTGACTGGAGAGCGCTGATTTTCAAAGCTCAAAATTTTTAAAAACTACCAGCGCAATAATATTCGCGTTTGAATTCACTTGCATTATTATGGATTGCGAACGATATTTTGAAAAGATTGTATATATCTGAAATAATAAATGATTGTTTAAAAAAAAACGAGTATAATAATTTATAATAAAAAATATTTTGTGATTGAGTTATTCTTATTGTATCCCTGGTAGGAAAAGCCGCCAGAAATTGTCCATAATCTGGACATATTTTTTGTGCTCATACCAGAATATGGCCAGATTTATGCCAACAGAAACCTTACATTCATGAAACGCTTCAGTGGCCAAGAATCTGGCCAGAAGTTATGTTATGAAATATGTTATGGTTTCTGGAAAGATTCTACCAGAATTTCTATCAGAATTCGATCAAAAAAAAGTTGTTCGGACAAGTTTGATGTTGTCCGAACAAGTTTGATACTTGTCCGAACAAGTTATCATTATTATTATACACATTATTTCTATCATTAATATGTTTTCATTTTTTTAATTTTTATTTTTTACATTGGGTCACCCATCCAAATACTGAACGCGCCGGACAATGGTTGGCTTCGAAAATAACTACAATATTTTATTGTTGTTATAGACAACTCCAATAGTTTTACTTTCATCTTTCTAGAAATGATTTTTTTTTTATTTACAATCAAACCTAAAAATGACTGTAACTCACTTATCTTCAGAAATAATTATGTCATATGTAATATAGGATTAAAGAGAAAAAAAATAGTCTTTCGAATGAGATGATAGCCAACTATAGTTTTCATTAAAAAAATGTAAGTTTGCGTCATATCTCGGAAAATAATGGCTTTCAAAAATTCCTGAATTTATTTTCTTAAGCTGCGTAAAATTATCTACAACTTTGTCCTTTTTTTTCTATCTGGCATAATAACCGAAATATATTTATTTGAAAAAATTGACACTTTTTACATTTTTCAAAATATCTAGTTACCCTTCACTTTTTTGAAAACTTTGGAAACGTTATTTTATTGGGCTCATAAAACTGCAAATATTTGTGGGTCAATAAAAAAATATTCTGTCCGTTACACGAATTACATCGAAGATGGAGATTTAAAACCTACAAAGGAATTGTTGATGCGAATCCATACAAAGAAAAAGTAATAAAAATCAAAGATTAAAGGGCTGGGTGGAAAAGGAAAACTTACCGATAAGCTAATCAGTGAGCCAACAGTATATTATAGTATTACTATTCGAAGATTTTCTCATTCCAAAGACGAAATGAAGAAGACAATCTGGGCAACGGACACAAAATCTTGACAGACAAAAACCCCCAGCATGACGACTGTCCTCCTGGAGAAGACTCGTGGTGCACTTGGCAAAAATCAAAAGCGATCGGCGCTTTGGATGAATATACTCACAGGAATCCTTTAACAACAATCGTTCAAGATGCCCTTGAACCAATTTACACGGACCTCACTTTAGATGAACTGTTGGAGTGGTGTGAAGGAGGCTTCATGCAAAATAGCAACGATAGCAATGCGGTTATTTGGTCAATGGCTCCGAAAAACGGTTCAAATGGTGCAGAAATTGTCCAAATTGCTACCCATCTTACGACTAGCATTTTCAACGATGGCTGTAAAAGTATAATGGCACTGATGAACATGTTGAACCTGGAAATCGGATATCGCTGCTACGACTTCTGCCGGAAGACCGACACACTGCGTTGCGAAACCAGAGAGATGCGAGCTTAACAAAACAAGAAATTAGCTCGCCAAGTTTGTAGATCGCTTCAAAACCAGGCCCAAGATGCTCAAACAGCTGCAGAAAGACAATTATATGGGCCAGGAATCGCTGATTGAAACTAACCTGGACAAACAACGCACCATCGTCTGCAAAACTGCTTTCTTACTTATTTTGCGTTTATCTCGAAATTACACTTTTTGACCTTGCAGCTTGTAAATCTCGGAAACTTATGGTCCGGTTGCCTTGAAATTTTGGCACAATACTCTCAGATATATTATCTAAAATGTAGTGTAGGATTTTTTCACTGAGTTGATTTTTTTATTTATTTATTTGATTTTGAAATTCGATTTTTTTTATTTTTCCCTATAAAAATGTTTGTAATGATCAGAACAATAAAATCCTACGCTACATTTATGTCATCCTCTTCAAGAACCTATAGAGCCGCCATTTTTAAATATTATAACAGATGTTCATCAAGTTATAAAGTAACATGTGTGCAAAAGTCAATAAATTCCGTTGAAAATTATCGAGTTTGTAAATTTTCTTAGAATAAACCTATTTTCCATGCCGACAGGGTGGCCAGACCCCTTGAGGTCCCCCCCCCCCCGCGCCTCTTTGGACGGTTATTGATTTTACCCGTAGTAGCCAAAGTGACTGCGAAGCCGTCACCAATGTATAAGAAGTAGTGGGCCATCGATCGTCATTACTTATTAGTTAGCAGTTGCAAATGGCAGTTGTTTATGCTTAGGTTAGTTGAGGTTAAGGTTTACCCCTCTTTGGACGGCTAGTGGTTTTACCCGGAGAAGCCGAAGTGACGACGAAGCCGTCACAAATGCATAGAAAGTAGTGGTCGATGGCGCAGCGAACATAATAGAATGACATTTACTGTCATCGCGGGCGTGTCGTGCCGGTTTGAATATTACATTTTTAAACGGATCAAACAAAATTTGAAAATCAGAAACGTACTTCTCTTGCACTAACTTAGCACTGGTATTCCATATGGAGTTTACATTTTCTTTACAGTACGTACCGTTCGCGTTTCGCACTTTATGTGCCCCGTTTTCCAATATTGTAGAAATGACTTCCCGAGTACAGGTCATGTTAGTGACTCCGCCCAAACTTTTTGGTTGGGCCTCTTTCCCTTTTTCTTGAATTACTTCAAGAGAAACACTTCCAATGCGGAGTTTTCACTAATTTTAATAGCGTTCTACCCGCAAACTGACGTTTGACATTGAACGTTGTTTTTCTTGAAACCAATCATGTGCCGAAACATAATGCGAGTAGAGAACTAATCACAAAACCGCATTCGGACTCTACATGATATGTTTCCTGAAAATAGAAGTTATATAGAATCTGACTGGTTCTAATTCATTCGAATTTCGGCATGCTACGTTTGGCGGGATATAGTCTGATAAATTGCTCTCGTGCATTGTAAATTATCGCAAGTTTGCACTCTTTCGATAAACTCAGTCGCATTGTTTTAGGCAACAGCCCCTCGCCCTTGAGGGCTCGGGACTGTTGCCAAACAATACGACTTCGTTTGTCGAAATCGCACAAACTTGTTACCGATAATTTCCAATGCACTTGTGCAATTACTGTTGAGAATAAAATTTCTAGTCAGATATCAATTTACGCATTGTAATTACTATGAGCAATAGCGTTGGGCTCGTTGTACAGTGTGAACTAGCATTCTTCGGCAAAACAGACAGACTGCAAAAAGTTAAGCTTAGTGTAGTTTTTAGTTAGTTTATTAATTCGCAGCAAATGTTACTATTTTAAATATGTAAATGCATATTAATGTAAGTATGTTGTTCTCCTAAAATAAACTACGGCAAGTCTCCAATCTAATTTTGTTTAAAGAACTGCATAGTAAGCAGTATTTAATTTACTACACACATAATCAACATGCTGACACCAGGTGAGTTGCTCGTCCTCAGCAATCCCAAGAGATTTGGTGCTCTGATTTAAATTAACAATTGGTGTCTTTCTATTAAAAAACTGAATGTTTACTGTTTTATTGTTATATGGAAGCAAATTATTAGCATTTATTATGGTCTGTATTTGATCGATCCTGCATTATTTCGCAGAATACACGCCTCCTTTCTTCATCCACTAACAGTATCTCGTTATGGCATTGATGTTTCTAAGAATGATAACCATGCTTCTCCCGAATTTTCTGTACAGAGAATTTAGACACGTTGCACTCACGAGCAATGCATCGTTGTTGGTTCAGCATTTATCAAACCTAAAACTGTTTCTTATAATTTATCGTTGTTTCTTCTGTTCCGTTTGCATGTAATGTCACGAACTCTGAGTAAACTGACGCCACTGCAAAATGTTTTGATAATGAATACGCTCTCTTCATCGGAATAACTCAGATTATTGTTCATAGTAATTACAATGCGTGAATTGATATTTGCCTAGCAAAACTATTCTCACCATAACATGACATTTGTCAAAGTCATGGCAAGGGTTTTTATTAAATGGTAAATGGTTTAAACTTATTTTTATTATTTCTGAGGTGGATTCTAGTACAAACGTAAATTAAATGGATGCTTCATTTACAATTTTCAATTCTCTAAAAAATATTCGTTTACGATTTTTCTCTAAAATGAATAGGGGAGCTAATAATTACACATATTTAATTTTACATGTTAAATCCCCATGTTCGCCCCTTATCCCAGACACTCGGTATATTCTATCTCTTAAACTCGTCACTTGTATTTATTAATAATGGAAACATTAAATGGCTGTATTAAATATTCTTGTAAATATCCAGAATGTCAAAATTCTTTCTTTTCCAATACAACTAATGTTGACTACAAAAATTAACATTTCTATAAATTTCCCAAACATAAAGACTATCTTAAAACATGAAAAACCATTTGTGATAATGAAGAGACCGTTCATTGTTTAAATTTTCATTCATGTGAAGATCATTTTATTCATAAACATTTTGTTAACCATTTCCGCTAAAAATTGAATTTAAATGCTGTTCCGACACCAAGAAGTAAGATAATATAACTACACTAATTTACTTTTTAACTATTTGAATGTAATGAATCCTGGATACGAGCAAACAACTGACCTGTTACGACGCTTGAAAGAAATATCCTAAGAAGAACGAAGAGACCTGATAGAACATTGCACCTGGACAAGACCCTAATACCCGATTGTTGTGATATTTTTATATTTGATAATTTTGTTAATAAAAATGTATATAATTATTCTGTTAAATATATTTTTTCCATGTAGGCCTATTTTTATTTTTATTTTGTGAAATCCAATCTTTTTTTTAACCAAAACCAGTAACTTCTTCATTTATGTACTATCTAAAAGTATAATCAATTATGTGGTCAAAAAACATAATTGATTATATTTTTAGTGTTATTAAATTGAAATATATCGTGTAGACGAGTATAACATTTTTAAATTTTGGCGGAAATCGTTGTAAATTGCCACCCCGACACCAGGCGGCGCCAAAAATCGTGTTTCCGAAATTTAACATGTAGGTTTCACTTCTAAAGGTATGTGTTCTGTGGTGAGCGCTATCGCGGCATCTTGGAAATTTTTTTCTTTAGTTCCAGCAGGGCGGCGCTACGTGCCACACAGCCAACGTTACAGTCGAACTTTTGCGCGGTACGTTCGAAAATCGCATAATTAGCCGAAACGGCGATGTCAACTGGCCGCCTCGCAGCTGCCATTTAACCCCATTGGACTATTTTTTGTGGGGAGCCGTCAAGGATAAGTGCTACGCCAACCATCCAGAGACGATTGACGACCTAACGCACGAGATTAAAGTCGCCATTGCAGCCATTGAGGTTCACGCCATCGAAAATGTCATGAAAAATTGGGTCGACAGAATGGGCTGCTGCAAAACCAGCCGGGGCAACCATATGGATGAAGTGGTCTTCCACTATTAAACCGCAATGTTGGGGCTATTCAATAAAAAAAATAATTGAAAAATATCCACCCGTCTTTTTTTTATAGCAATTTTAAAATGCAACTTTTTCGTGGGACACCCTATATTTATCACTCCTTGACAAGTAATTTTTAAGCATGACACTACTTGTCAAAGACAAATGTTATTTAGCTAGTAGTACTAGCAATAACATGCAAATTTCTTTTGTATCATTCAATATCCGGCGTGGTAGTAGCCAGGGAAGTAGTTGTTTCAATAAGTTATTTGTTTATAGTCTTAGTAAGACTTAATTTTGCTTTACTTTTGAGTAACGAACAGGTTGAATATTCATATATTCAGGCTATATTTCGTTTTATTAAATTTACAAATACCTATTTCTAATATATTAATAGAACGTGTTGTATTTGATTCATAGAATAACTACACAGAATCCCCGCCCTATTTTCCATTTCAATGGTTTTCTAGTAAAGCCTGCACACAGAACAAGAGGCAGACTTTATTTTTACAAATATTGCAATTTAAGTTATAAGTGTTAAGTTTTTGTTCATTCGCAATCACTAGGAATGAGAAACTAAATGAAAATTGGTATTTAGTTACAAATACCACCCGAGTATAATTGATATTTTATTTACGGTATATCGGAGCCTTGCATGGTGGCGCTCTCCATAACAGCTCCTTTAATTACACACGGTTGGCACAATAAACATAAACATTTCTTGGCCATTAACTTTTATGAGTAATATAATTCACGTAAACTAAGTGAACCGAGCAGAGCATTTCAGCCAATTTGAAGTACAATAATATTAACTCCAATTTAATTTTCCGTATGATTTCCAGTCCTCTCCCCCAGACGCGCCTAATGATTGTGTGCAATTCGCCGTCGACTATTAAACATTTCTATTTAACAGAACGCGAACAAAAGATTGTTAGTTTATCGCATGTTTGTAACGATGTTAAAATCATAAATACGGCACAAATTATATTCTTATTAAACTTAAAACCTAGTCCAGTTAATTAATAACATAATTAACATATCCTTTAAGGATGTTCTCCGTACTTACCTTGGGAAAGATTTATATCGACAAAAAAAGTAAGTTCCATGAAACATTTTTTTTCTTTTTTGCTAAGTCCCTTCACAGTTTCTTTCGGATGTCCACGTACGTGAGCCATAGATTTATGGCCGAACTGTTTCCCAACTGTTTAATTTAAACTTACCTTGTTTCACAGCCTATACGTTATTGAAGAAGAAAAACTTTTTAAAAGTTTTAAAGTGAATGCAATAAATAAAATTGATTGAATTTTCTCTATTTTATAAAAAAATATATTTTAATAAATATTAGCACATATTGTCGATCTCGGGTAATGTAAGTACATAAGTTTTTTTTTTTCATTAATATAATAAAAGCTTTATTCAAGAGAGGGATAATACGTGATACAAACATAACAATAATTAAAATTATATCAAATAAAGATGCGAATGGAATACCTAAAAAAAGTGATAGTATAATTAATTGTAGTTCTAACTAGGGATGGGCGATATTTCACGTATCTGTGATTTTTCACAGGTATTGAAAAATCACAGGTCGTTACTATTACTAATAGGCGAATTTCACTGCTACTTTAAATCACTGCTACTTAAAATAACCGCTACTTAAAATCACTGCTATTTAAACTGTGACTTAAACTGTAATTGCTCCTTAAAATCACAGTTGTTACCTAAACAGTGATTGCTACTTAAACTGCGACTGTTACTTAAAACGTGATTGTAAGAAGACAATAGATAATAGAATTTCTAAATATTATTTTATATTCGACACTGTATACCGAAGTTTATTCTTACGCTCATGTTCAAATTACGATTTTCATGTACTGAAAAAAACTATATAAAAATAATTGCTACAAATAGTAAACCCAAAATGATTCAAAGTTAATTTTAATGTAAGATTCAGTGGGAATATCGAAACATGCATTTTGAAATAACCGACATCAATTTCAAAGTAACTAAAAAAAAAAAAAAAATTACCAAATAGCGAAAATCTCCAAATGCTCCTCATTGTTCAGGTGCTCAATAAATTAAAACAAAAATTTTCAAAACTCCATATCTCTATTAAAAATTGTTGAATTTACAAAACCAAATTGATTTCGAATAAGCGATACTTCGGCCACTGAGGATATTTATTTATGGAATTTTGTCTGCGTGTTTTATATTATTTACTGCGATGCTTTCATTCAGGTGCTCATAAAATTAAAACTAAAATTTTCTAAAATCCACATCTGTATTGAAAATTGTTGAATTTACAAATTGATCTCGAATAAGCAATACGTCGGCCTTTGAGGATATATTTTTATGGAATTTTGCCTGCACGTTTTATATTTTTTCTGTGATGGTTTTGTTCAATCGCTGAAAAAAATAAAACTAAAATTTTCAAAAATCCACATCTAAATTAAAAATTATTGAATTTACAAAAACCCAATTGATAAGCAATACGTCGGTCATTAAGAATATGTTTTTGTGAAATTTAGCCTGCACCTTTTATATTTGTTTGCGATGTTTTTGTTGAAGTGCTCAAAAAATTAAACCCAAAATCTTCAAAAATCCATATCTCTATTGAAAATTGTTGAATTTTCAAAAACCAAATTGGTTTTGAATAAGCGATACTTCGGCCATTGAGGATAATTTTTTATGGAGTTTTGCCTGCACGTTTTATATTTTTTTCTGCTATGTTTTTGGCTAATTAGTCAAAAAATTAAAACGAAAATTTTTTAAAATCCATATATCTATTGGTTAATGCTTTTATTTCAAAATAATCCTTCGAGCAAATAATCTTTCGAAAGATGCGTTTTTCAAAGGTAAAACCAAAATAGGAAAACATTTACCACATACCTAAAACTTTCCAACTTTTCAAATTTACTGGACAAACATTCTGTTTTTCTGCAAAAATCTCCAAATACTTGTCGAACTTTGAACTGAATCAAGGACAGTCGTATATTTATTTGGTATAGCATATAATATAGTCCAAATATGACCTTCATTCCTTTGCCAGTTCGTGGAACATGTTGATGGTAGAGCCACTTATACAATATACTCCCTTTTTCCCTTCCTTATTTTAAGAGTTATCTTCCTAGACCAAAGTAACTGGCGAAAAAGTGTTTTAAGAATTAATTAAAATTCTTGTTGAGATTGAAACTACAGGTAGTGCCATGGCTTCTTGGCTCTATATAACGAGCCCATGCTTCGACAGCAAAATATACTACTTTCGACAGCTGAAAAATACAATTTTTGACAATTCAAAAATGTCGAAGAAAAATATATTTTTATTAGCTGAAAAATGCTGTTTTTGTCAGCTGAAACATAGCATATTTGGTAGCTGAAGAATACCATTTTCTACAACTGTAAAATACAACTTGAGACAGCTGAAAAAATACTATTTTCAACACCTGGGGATTACCATTCTTGACAGCCGAAAAATACCATTCCTGAAACATACCGTTATTGGCAGCTAAAAAATACAATTTTTGACAACAAAAAAGATAAATTTTTAACAACAAAATACACAAGTTTTGACAGCTGAAAAATTCAATTTTTGTCAATTTAAAAACGTCAAAAAATTCTGCTTTTGATAGCTGAAAAATACAATTTATTAGGTGGGAAATGCCATTTTTGGCAGCTGAAAAATATCATTTTTGACAGCTGAAAAATGACATTTTTGAAAGCTAAATAATACAATTCTGAAAAATAGCATGCTTGAAAACAGCAACACGCTATTATTGACAACTGTATCGTACCATTATTGTCAGCTAAAAAATACAATTTATGAAAGCTGAAAAATGCCATTTTTGACAATGTTGAAAATGCTGCTTTTTTCAGCTGAAAAATACCATTTTTATAGGTGCGAAATACCATTATTAACAGCTGAAAAATTTAATTTTTGACAGCTGAAAAATATAAAATTTGACAGCTGAAAAATATCATATTTGGCAGCTGAAAAATATCGTTTTTGACAGCTGAAAAATATCGTTTTTGACAGCTGAAAAATATCATTTTTGACAGCTGAAAATATAATTTTTGACAGCTGAAAATATAATTTTTGACAGCTGAAAAATATCATTTTTGACAGCTGAAAATATCATTTTTGACAGCTGAAAAATATCATTTTAGACAGCTGAAAAATACGCTTCTTAGCAGCTGAAAATGCCATTTTTAACAGCTGAAACATACCATTCTTAACAACTGCAACCAACCATTATTGACAACTGTAACATACCATTACTCTCAGCTAAAAAATACAGTTTTTGACAACAAAACTTTGACAATAAAAAAATGACCAAAAATGCTGCCTTTGGTCGCTGAAAAATACCATGTTTATAGGTAAGAAATACCTTCTTTAACAGCTGAAAAATAACAATTTTGACAACTGAAAAATATCATTTTCGACAGTTGAATAATACATTTTTAACAGCTGAAAACTGCCATTTTTAACAGCTGAAAATACCATTCTTGACAACTGCAACAAACCATTTCTGACAACTATAACATGCCATTATTATCGGCTAGAAAATACAATTTACGACAACACAAAAAATACAATTTTTGACAGCTGTAAAATGCCATTTTTGACAATTGAAAAATGTCAGAAAATGCTACTTTTAATATCTGAACAATACCATTTTTATAGGCGAGAAATCGCATTTTTGACTGCTGAGAAATATTATTTTTGACAGTTGAATAATACACTTCTTAACAGCTAAAAACTACCATTTTCAACAGCTGAAAAATACCATCGTTGACTACTGTACAAACCATTATTGACAACTGTAACATATCATTATTACCTGCTAAAAAATATAATTTTTTACTACAAAAAGACAATTTTTGACAGCTGAAAAATGCCATTTTTGACAATATCAAAAAATGCTGTTTTTGAAAGCTGAAAAATAACATTTTAATAGGTGAGAAATACCTTTTTTGGCATTAAAGAAACATTTTTGACTACTGAAAAATATCATTTTTGACATTTGAATAATACACTTCTTAAAAGCTGAAAAATGCCACTCTTAACAATTACAACAAACCATTATTGACTACTGTAACAAACCATTATTGTCAGTTAAAGAATACAATTTTTGTCAACAAAAAGTGTAATTTTTGACAAATGAAA
The DNA here is from genome assembly GCA_910593695.2 of Ocypus olens. Classification (NCBI taxonomy): domain Eukaryota; kingdom Metazoa; phylum Arthropoda; class Insecta; order Coleoptera; family Staphylinidae; genus Ocypus; species Ocypus olens. Next base: position 20,504,670 of record OU343052.1, on the reverse strand, counting down.
AATGCGATTTTTGACAAATAAAAAATGTCGAAAAATACTTTTTTTGATAGCTGAAAAATACCATTTTATTAGGTGAGAAATATTTTTTTTGACAGGTGGAAAATATAATTTTTGACAGCTGAAAATATAATTTTTGACAGCTGAAAATATAATTGTTGATAGCTGAAAAATATCATTTTTGACAACTGAAAAATATCATTTTTGACAACAAAAGAAAGGAAGAACTATTTATCTTCCAAGACCAAAGTAATTGGCGAAAAAGTGTTTTAAGAATGAATTAAAAATTCTTGCCGAGCTTGAAACTACAGGTAGTGCCATCAGGTATAATATCAAAAGGAACACTATTTACGTGACCGGGTGGACAAATATTAGCAGAATCATAACGAAAACATATTTGAGAAACCACTAACAATTTCAGAAGGTGTTACTATGTTTACTAACCGTGATCACAGTCACAGTTTAAAATCACTGATATTAGAAAGTAGCAATCACAGGTAGCAACGTGATTCAAACGTAGCAGTTTTGCCCATCTCTAATATTTACATTACCCTCAATTTATTTATTAAATTGCCTGGTCTACACACATAAAAAAAAAACATTGATTCCTATCGCTTACATAACGAGGTTCACATACACAATACCAGAGCAAATGGTAACATATATTTACACAGGGCACGCTTAAGCGAAACGCAAGATGGTATACATTTTTATGGACCAAAAATGTCACTGGGCATAAAACCATTTAAAAAAATAGTAAAAACACATCTGCTTAGGAAAGGATATTATAGTATAGCTGAACTTGAGCGCGATAATTATAAAATCCCCTAAATTAATGTAATATTGCTTTATTTTTCTTTATCGTTTTTTCCCCTTTCACGCCTTGCAATTTTTTTTCTATATAATTTTAAAACGCAGTAGCACTGTTCTATCAAGTCACAAAAACCATATGTACTCATTTATAAATGGATTTATTAATCTTAATATGTTAACGCTGTTATATTTTAAGTTGTACTCCCTTATAGATTGACTTCTTAATTTTAATATATTGTACTATTGCTTTTATATTTATACACTAATATTCCTTAGTTTTGAGGTTTCTATGTTTTCTAATTTATAATATAATTTAATCACTGTATGCTTTGACCTGTAAACGAGACAGAGAATGGCGTCGAGTGAGAGTGACGTACGATCTAAAGTTCCCAACGAAAAGTGTAAATGGTGCCACAATATCGCACAAAAGGGACCTAGTTGCCAAACGTGTAATGTGAAAATGCATCCGGGGTGTATTAAATACATGAAGCATGTGACAAAAGTGGACAAAGATACTATAATATATTGCTTGGATAAAGACGATGTAAACAACACCTGTGAAAATGAACATGGCGATCTGGACACCTCATTGGGCAGTGCGTCCACAGTAATCCCGTCAAATCATGAAATAGAGGTAAAATATCTTAAATGTCTATTAAATACGAAGGACATGATTATTAACAACCTTAACAACAATGTAACATTTCTACAAGAACAAAAAAGGACACTAAATCAGTTGCTCATATCACAGAAAACTGTACAACATTCAACCATGTATCCGCAAGATCGCACTAGTAGCGAAGAAAACGCCAAAAATCAAAATAAACAAACGAAGACGGGAGAGACAAGAGATACGACTGCAGCACAAAAAGTTCATTCGAAGGAAATATCGAAAAAATCCGATATTAATAAAACCTTGCCGGCTGCGAATCCAAGCGGGTCAACGGACAACAATATAAATAAACAACAACATGATAATCCACAAACTCCACGGAATAACAAAAAAAAAACAGAGGCCCAAAACAAAACAAGGCGACACAGAGGTGGGTAACATCGTAGAGGGCAACAAAAATGGCCAGGACGAAGTTGTCTATAAACCGGAACGAAAAAAATGGTTCCATGCTGGTAAATACAAATGTGATTATTTGGAGGAAAATCTACGATCTATATTAAAATCAAAAATTGGAGACATGCCAATTACTATTCAAACAATTGAACGTACTGATCGTGAAACACAACAGAAATATAAGTGCTTTAAAATTGGTATCCCGCTGGACTCGGCAGATTTATTAACTGATCCAGATTTGTGGCCAAATGGCATAAGCGTAAGTGAATATAATTTTTTTCGAAAACAATTTCGCCCAAATAATAGAAGTACAAAACATCAAAGATCTAGACATTCAAATAATTCACCAAAACATTCGAAGTATTCTAAATAAATCAGATGAGTTAGCAATAACTGCCCAAGATATCAAGCCAAATATTATGTGCATCACCGAAACATGGTGTAACCAACTCAACAAAAACAATGCTCACGTAAAGGGTTACAAAAAAATTGCCGATTTCATTCGTAAAAGGCATCAACATGGGGGATATATGATTCTTGGAGATGATAGCTTCGAATATTCAAAAATTAATAATATCACACAACACTATGTTGAATCAGAAATAGAATGCGCTGGATATTCTGTAGTAATCAACTCAGTTAGGATCGCAATATTTTGTGTTTGTCGGCCTCCATCAGGGGATGTAAATACATGGATAAACTTACCGACATTCTGGTTACAATTGATCAAAACCATAAATACATTATAATGTGTGACGACTTCAATATCGATTATTCAGTCAATTCAAGGAATACGATACTATTAAATGATTTAATCAATTCATGCAAACTTATCAATAAAATCAAGTCACCGACCAGAATTCAGCTAACAAACAGGGGCATGACTAGCACACAGATAGATTACATGTTAAGTAACATGCCGCTAAATAACTGGAACTGTATAAACACAAATCTTCATATTTCCGACCACCACGCACAAATATTTACTGGTTATACTTCAGTTACACAGACAATAACAAGTGAAAAATCTACAAAATTTCGAAAATCCAGGCGGATCAACAAGAATAATATAAATAATCTAAAACATAACTTACAAAAAACGAACTGGAATTTCATAGAAACTGGCAATGTTAATAATGCATTTGTATTATTTCTTAATGAGAAATATTATTTTAATATATCATGCCCTCTGTTGAGAAAACGTCATCACAATGCAAATCGCAGGTGGATAACTGATGAGATAAAATCTAGCCACAACCTCAAAATGACATACCGTCTCATGCTAGAAACTGGCACGGAGGGAATCAGAAACATGTACCAAAATGCGAAAAGAAAACACAGGCAACTAATTAAGGATGCGAAGAAAAATTATTACATGAGTCAAGTGCAAAATTCTTCGAATAGGCAAAAAACTATATGGAAACTGGTTAAAGATAATTTTCAGGGCGAGAAGAATAAAAATGAAACCATTGGTATGAAAGACGGAGACGGAATACTTGTTAAAGATACCACAGAAGTAGCGAACATGTTTGCCGACTATTTCTCCACGGTGACAGATTGTAAAATAAATATGCATTTTGGAAATAACAAATCGGAAGAATGTACTACATCAGCAATCAATGGAAAATCGATGTTGTTGTTACCAGTTACCGAGGCAGAAATCTATAACATAGTAGCCGACTTAAAAAATGGTAAACGTCTAGGTCAGAATAGGATTACCTCAGAGCTATTAAAAGGTATAATTATGGAAATCTGCAAGCCACTACAATATTTGATGAATTTAGCATTTGTTAATGGTATATTTCCGTCAGTATTAAAAATATCAAAAATTATTCCGATCCACAAAACGGGATCAATGACGGAGTTAGATCAATACCGTTCAGTATCACTGATAGACATCTTCTCAAAGATATTCGAAAAAACTTTGACCACTAGACTGCAACGCCATGTAGAGAGATATAACATACTCAGCAATTCCCAACATGGATTTAGAGAAAACCGATCAACTAAGACAGCCGGTGTGAATCTAGTGGAGGAGATATCGAAAAACATCGACGAGGGAAAATATGTAGCAGAACTGTTTTACGACTTCTCGCGTACCTTTTGAAAAGTTAAGTGTGCTTGGAATTCGCGGGAATGTGCTCGATCTCGTTACCTCATTTCTTAGTGGTCGAAAGCTATATGTGCAGATTGGCGAAAGTGCATCCTACCAGTGTGATCTAACCAAAGGTATCGTGCAAGGATCGACTTTAGGCCCACTACTGTTCCTCTTGTTCATAAACGATCTGCCTGAACATATTACTACAGGTTGCATAGATCAATTTTGCAGATGACACTGTAATTATTATTGCTGCCAACGCCCAAGAAGAACTTAATCAGAAAATTCGGAAGTCTAATGAAATTATGTACAACTGGTGTAACAAAATCTACTGCCTAACACAGAAAAAACCACCGGAATTCAATTTTATAATCGGAAGCCGCCAGATAACCCTATTGAAAACAACACCAGTTGAGTAAAATACTTGGATACTTACGTTGACGAGAAACTATCTTGGGAAAAACAAGTTGATCATGTAATTGTCAAAGTTAAACTCAGCTTATTATGCCATACTTAAATTAAAATGTAAATTTGACAAATGCACATTGATGGAAACATACTATGCGTTAGCGTACACACATATGACATTTAACATACTTTTTTCTACGTCCGTTATAAAATGTACAGGGGTTTTATCGTAGAAAAAATTTTGAATGAAACTCGAGAGTAAAGCAACTTTTTTTCACTTGTAGGAATTGCCGCACTCGCTTTCGGCACGTGTGGCAATCTTTCTTACTCGTGAAAAAAAGTACTACTTTACTCACTTGTTGCATAAATAACTAATGTGGGGCCGAGCAGACATTTCTCGAGTGTTTACTGCACAAAAGAAAATCATTCGTCTCATCTTTGTTTTAAAGAGAATGGAGTCATGTCGTAATACTTTTGTTAATCATAAAATACTAACGATGGCAAGTGTGTACATATATAAATGCGCACTGTATGTTTTCAGGAACGAAAGCGCATTTGTTAAAAACAATAGTATGCATAACTATCAAACGCGGCACGGGCCGGCTATTAGAATGAGAGCTCATAATACTACAATGTATGAGAAAACTGCACGGTACGCATGTGCACAAATATATAATAAATTACCAGATGAAATAAAAAAATGCATCGGTTTAATAGTATATTACATAACTAGAGTTGTAAGTAGCAAATTACGCGCAAGTGAAAGATATTGCATATGAGCCGCGTAGCGGCGAGTAACGTAATTTCACGAGCGCGTAATTGCGTTACAACTCGCGTTATGTACTATACTTTACCTTCGACCTTACATTTATTCGCTTAAACTAAAAACATACGTTTTTTTGACGTTTAAATTTGTATTAATTTGCCGGTAATGGCAATGTAGGACAACTACCAACTAAACAAACGAATTACCGTTCGAACAATTTTCCGTCGAATAATATATTGTCCAATACATTGATTAACCAAAGGGTCCCCCCGGTGAAGATAGGTGAAATGCCCCAGATTCGGAATTCCTAATTAACCAAATAATGTTGTATCTTGAAGTAAGAATTATCCGCGGACATGGTTTATATGGTCTTCACCCCTCCCCTCACCCCACCTGGGGTCAAAAAGAGTTAATTTTGTTTTAATTTTTTATCTGACGAGGTGTCCAATGCAAAATTCTGAAAAAAATATCAAGGTGGGTTATCAAGAGACCTATAAACAGAATTTTTTTCAAGGTCATTTGGTGTCTCAAAAAAATTAAAAAAACAAATTTTAATTTTTTGGGGTAGAAATCGTTGAGGTGCACGCCGTTTTTTTCACTGTTTTATAAAAGTCGATTAATTTTACCACGAACAGGAACTTTTAATACATTTCGACTGGTGCGTCATCCCTTAAAATCAAATTTTCCTTTTTTTTCTATTTTTTCAATTTTACAGGTTAGGGTTGAGGTTTAGACAAAAAAAAACTAATAAAAAAACTTTTGTAGCATTTTGTAAGACAAAAATTTTGTTTTTTTTAATTTTTTTTTCTATCTTCAATGGTAAAGAAGATATAACAAATTTAAAATATGTTTCCTACTTGATTTTTCAATTTGTGACGATATTTACCAATTATAAGGGCACAGGTGGATATTTAGCAGAAAAACTCGTAAGACAGCATTTTTCAAGACGAAAATTTTAGTTTTATTTTTATATTTTTAGCATTAATACAAAAAATGATGTGTAAATCAATTTATAAGTTTCTAAAAAATACAGTTAGTTACTAATGTAAAAAAAATGTTTTTCTTCGTTTGTGATTATAGTAAAGTGAATTATAATAATATATAATATATATGTAAATTATATTTTGAATCTTCATCACTGTCTTCATTAATCACTGGTACAAAGTTATCTTTATCGAAAATATTGGACAAAAATTGGATACCTGCGTCTTCTTTATTGTATTTCACGTAGCATTTGTATTCTTTCGATCTGATATGACGTGATCTTACGTCAAACCTTACAATACCTGGTTCCTCTTTAACGAATTTTAATATCAGTATTCCATCCTCCGTAATCATTTCTCTCAAGTAAGATATTGCTTGAGGAAGTTGGTATGAACTAGTAAATAAGACTTCAAGATCTTCCAAAGTCAATTCAGGAAAATCCTTCTGAAGTTGTACTTTGGAAGGGGACTGATTTTTTATTCAAGTTTTCTGCAGCAATCTTTTCAGCTAAAGCGTTGACCTCCAGGTATTGTCGATTTCATTCTATTGACTATAATATTTATCTTATCATCCATAAGGTTATGTCGTTTTACGAATTGATTTTGTAGAAAACAAGCAATTCTACACCACAATCCAGCAACCGGCAACATGCTGTTTCGAAATTGGTTGTGCAATAATCGGTATTTTTGGCACATGGCACAAGATACTGTCAATCGCTTTGATTATCCAACGAAGTTTAGTGACAAATCTCGAAAGGTTTGATTCTTTAGCAGTTAGTTGATTTCTATTACCTTTAAGAACTGGCATGAGGACCATGAATCCTTTATTTTAGTGATCCACAACATCTTGAAAACCTCTATCCAAGATAAAAATATCTCCAGGTTTAAGAATTTTGCTGATACCATTTGGGTTATTTCATACGCTTTCTAAGATTTGAGCATTTGGGAAAAAACAAAAAAAACAGTTGAGGTAAACACCCACTTCCGGTGTATGAAATTTTACCAAAAGCTTTTCAGTTCTTCGGATTATCGAATATCTTATGTTCAAAGTTTCATATCTAATGCTCTATTAGTTTTTGAGATACAGCGCGCACAGACACACCCACACACACAGCACACACACGCACACATTTTCTTTTTTTCTAGAAATTGTTGGTATCTAGGGACCCCAAAACGGATATTTCCGTAAAAAAAAAATTTTGAAAAATTTTTCACGATCACAATACTTTCTCGTACTTCGTAATAAAAATAAAACTAAAGTTTTCGTCTTGAAAAATTTTACAAAACATCGCTTATGAGTTTTTCTGCTAAATATCCACCTGTGCCCTTATAATTGGTAAATATCGACAAAAATTGAAGTTGGAAAAAAAATTAAATTAGAATTATTTTTACTATTAGAGATAGAAAAAAATAAAAAAAAACAAAATTTTTGTCTTTCCAAATGCTATAAAAAAGTTTTAATTGTTTTTTTGTCTAAATCTCAACCCTTACCTAAAAAATTGAAAAAATCGAAAAAATTGCGGAAAATTAGATTTTTAGGGATGACGCACCACTCGAAATGAGTTAAAAGTTCCTGTTAGAGGTAAAATTAATCGCCTTTTGTAAAACAGTGAAAAAAAACAGCGTGCACCTCATTGCTTTCTACCTAAAAAAATGAAAAATTTGTTTTTTTACTTTTTTTGAGACACCAAATAACCTTGAATGACCTATTGATAGGCCTCTTGATAACCTACGTTGATGATTTTTTTCAGCATTTTGCATTAAACACAACGTCAGATAAAAAATTAAAACAAAAAATAACCTTTTTTGTGCCCAAGTGGGGTGAGGGGAGGGGTTGGGACCTTATAAATCATGTCCGCGGATAATTCTTACCTCAAGATATAACGTTATTTGGTTAATCAGGAATTCCGAATCTGGGGGCATTTCGCTTATCTTAACCGGGGGGACCCTTTAAGGATACGGATCGTTGTACTCACTCTGAAGTATCTACTAAGATACCATTGTGATGGAAGTACCAATAAGGTATGGCGAGGAGTTTATTTTGTCGGTTATTGTTTTAACCAATAAGTTGCAATCTGACGTTTAAATGTCACTGTCACTTTTAATATTTAAAGACGAATAGATGAATGCAGAGGGACTCGGCGGACGTTAATTGTAATTGGCTAATAACTATATAATATAGTGATGTACATAAGTGGTAATAGTACCTGTTACACATTTATGTACAACATTTAACATTTATATATACTCTATATATTCGTAATGGATCACTTACGATTGGTGGAAACAGTTAGGTAATTCATTAATTACAAAGTGGGAGTAGGTAAACATATTTAAACGTAAACTAAAATTGTTTCTCATAGAAAAGTGTTGTTATGATCTCCCTGAATATTACTCGACTAACATGTGATAGATTGTGATAATTTTAACTCAATAAGAGCCGTAATTAAAAAAAGTAAGTCCTTCCTTTATACTTGATTTTAACATGTTTTAAATTATCATGTCCTTCTTTTTACATTTGATTTTACCATGTTTTAAATTATTATGTCCGTCTTTTTACATTTGATTTTAACAACTTTTCAATTATTATGTCCGTGTTTTTAAATTTGATTTTAATATGTTTTAAATTATTATGTCCATCCTTTTACACCCAATTTTAATATGTTTTAAATTATACACTGTAGTCATTAAGTAATTCTTGTTTTTAATGTGTTCTAATCAATCCATTTTATATGTTATGACTTAATTTTATTTATTTATACAGGGTGGGGCAACGCATACGACGCGGTCATTTTCTGGAAAACCATGTAATTTCATGTTATTCTTTTTAAATGTCTCGATGTAGGATCATTGTGTGCACAATTTAAAATTATTAACAGTTATACAGTGTGTCCCATAAAAAAGATCCACATCAAAGTTATGTTTTTTTTAAATGGAATACCCTGTATTTTTTGTCATTTTTGAACTCTAGGGCACAAACAAGGATGAGTTACTTGAATACTCCCTATACCTATCGTTTACCGTTTTCGAAATATTTACAGATTTGTTGAAATGCATGGTACAGATAAAATTTTATATTTGCCCCAGTGATTGACGTTGAACCATTACAATTATTTTTATTATTTGGTTGAAGGTTCGAACTACAGCCCCAGACATGATTTCATATAAAAAATTATACATGGTGATAAAAAATATGGGGTGCAAAATTCTAACTTATAAAGTTGAATAACATTTTCAAATAGCACACCCTGTATTTAGTAACGTATTCTCACATAGAATCAAATTATCTTTCAGATTGTATTAGGGCTCCCTATACCTAATCTCAATAGTTATCTTGTATTCGGCGATTTTCATATCAAAGATTATTATTTAGCAGTTTTTCAATTTAGCCAGCTTTTACATTGCACAATTTATATCAGCAAGTCTCCTTCAATCAATTAAATTTGAAGAGAACAGTCATGTGGAATCTAGTTGTCTTTCAGATTCTATGAGGGTTTCATATTCCTAATCTCTTGGCTAGAAATTGGCATTTTTCGTATCAGAGATTTTTATTCAATTCACCTATTATTTGGATTAATCAGGGTGGCTTTAATACGTGATTGTTTTTTTATAATTGTCATTGATGGATCTCAAAAGTTTGATTTGTGCTAATTGTTGATGTAATATTGGAAAGTATTACTGGAGAATTATTCAAAATGAAAACCTATTCAATGCAAGAGCGAATTAATATGCTTCTGATAATTGGAGAGTTCCACGAAAATTGCTTTTTGGCGTCAAGAGTGTATGCTCAAAGATATCCAGACCATAATCATCCAAATAGCGCTGTATTTGAAATTTTGTATGATTACTATGAGAATTTCGTAGAACTGGAAATGTGGGTTATGCGAAAGTAGCTCAACTAAAGCCCATTGTTGAAAACGAATAAAATGAGTATCTGGTGATTGGATCAGATATAAACATTCCCATATAAGTCAATGGACAATTTAAACAGAAACGTATTAAAAAGGTATTAGCAGACAGAGCATATCCAGAATTTTGAAAAAACTTAAATGTTACCTAAATCATATTCATACGCACCAAGAACTTGATTAACTGGATTTTCATCGCAGAGTTTATGGGTTTTGGACATAGAAAATGGTCAATTTCTAGATTTAGTTCTATTTTCTGATGAATCTACCTTTCATAGCAGCGGACTAGATAACACACAATTTCCATAATTATTTACGAAAATGTTGGTAATTGAGTTTGACTTTCTCCTTTAATTGATTCATAGTGATTTTCTAATACATTTTGCGCAATGTCAAAGCCAAACAGTAGAAATGATTGTAATGGTTCAACATCAATCACTGGGGCAAATATAAAATTTTATTTGTACCATGTATTTCAACAAATCTGTAAATATTTCGAAAACGGTGAACGATAGGTATAGGTAATATTAAAGTAACTCACCTTTGTTTGTTCCCTAGAGTTCAAAAATGACAAAAAATACAGGGTGTTCCATTAAAAAAAAAACATAACTTTGATGTGGATCTTTTTTATGGGACACCCTGTATAACTGGTAATAATTTTAAATTGTGCATACAATGATCCTACATCGATCCATTTAAAAAGACTACCACGAAGTTACATAGTTTTGCAGAAAATAACCGCGTCATATGCGTTGCCCCACCCTGTATAATTAAATTTATCCACTTGCAAAATTGGATCTACCTTTCATTAGCATACAAACTTGTACCTACCTTTTTATACATGCAAAGTTTTAGCTACCTTTTTATCCGCTTGAAACACCGGTTACAAATGAGTTGAATTATTAATGATAAAATTGAGACTAGGTTAATTCCCTGTCAAAATACTTCCTTATAAAGTAATTTCACCATTTGCATTCCATAATTTAAATATTAACACATACAATACAGTCACTGCACGCATTCCTATTCGCAACTTCAGAAACATGTACAGCTTTTACATCTTAGACATCTGAGAAACGTGACGCTACAAAAGCATTTGTATTCTTGCGGCTCCCCCACATTTTTTCCTCGTGCCCCACTAATTTAGGGCAGCATCACGGTCGCTCGCACAAATCGAAAGCTTCTTCTTCGGGGCCGACGATATTTCGCTCAAAATGCACCTTATATGATCTTATAGCCACAAGCAATATTTCTATACCTACAATATATACAGTATATTCTAGAAATATAAAAGGCACGTAGAAAATATATATCCAGAGCGTGACGTAGAGCAGTTTACTAAGAGGTGCTGTATTTTATATGTACGAACTGTATCTAAACTTGATGATATAATGTGTGGTTCGGAGATCGTATAACCGCCAAGACACCAATTTCAGGAATAAGCCACACGTGTAACATTATCATTACTCTTTCAGGACAGACTTCATCAGAAATACATTACCGTACGCGATGAGAAACTGAATCTGTTTTCATGTTTTGTTTTTATGTATATGAGAGTGTCTGTGTGTGAGAGAGTGGAGAAAAAACAGACGGCGATTTTAGATAGATTAAATTCACACCGAGTAATTACATCTCCCCTAAGATATAAAAAGGGCTCCAAGGGCCACATCGAATGAAACGGTCGTTGTTCTTGCAACGGGTGAATTAAGGATTTTGCTGTTCACGGGATGAATCATTAAACAAATTGAATCCTTAGTTACATCCGTTTTATAATGACTTTTCCTTTTTTGTCAAGGGTTCGTAGGGATTAAGCTTTATATAATGGATACCTCTGACTATTCGTACTTACAAATGGCACGTTTCCTACAAAGATTAAACTAGTAGCATATTGATGTACTTGAGCTCCTTCCAATAGGAAAATGAAATATATTGCAAATATTTTCGTGTTTAATTAAATATTCGACTCATGATAACATACAATTATGAGACTATTTATAATCTACAACTAGAAGCATATCAAAAATATTAAATATAAATACATTACAATAGTATATTACGTACCGAGTCGGGATAAACATCATTACAGCCGAGGGCATAGATTGCAAGCCGAGGCGCGAAGCGCCAAGGTTTGCAATTGCGCGAGGCTGGAATTGTGTTCCCGCGAGGTATGTATACTATTTTATTCACAATCACGAAATGTAATGATAAAAGTAAAATTGTTTGATTTTGGTACACATATTTATTTCAATGTCGGACATATTTAATTCGTAAAAAAATTGACGTATGGGTGTCACTTAAACCTCAGTACCACACTTTTTATAATTGTGGTAAGTAGTGTATTACATAATACAGCTAGATTACGTGGAGAACCCGAGCCACCAGCAGATAATGATGTAATTCAATACGACTTACGGCAATTGACATAAAATGGGGTAAACGTGCATTTCACGTAACGGACAAAAGTAAACGCAACAACTTCAGGTCCAATTTACGACGTTGCCGGATTTCTTGCGTCACTATAACTAATGTAAAATAAAATAAATATAATTAAACTACTGGTGAAACTAGCCTGTCCAAAAAGGAGGAAACCTTAACCTCACCCTAGCCTAAGCATAAGCATCGTTGCAACTGCTAACTGGTACGTAATAACAACCTGGTTTTAAAAGGAATCACACCGATTCGCATAAAGAGACGTGACAACATAGCGCACCATTTCGCAGATTTCACGCATGCACACTTTTCGGTCGGTCACATGGAATTGACGTTTATATTCCTGATGGAATTATTGAAAATGGAGGTAATGAATTAGGACATGATCGCTGCATAAAGTTATCCATAACAATGGTAAGATAAGAGAAGAAACAGATTTAATAATATACATATAAAACAGTAAATATCAGGAAAGAACATAAAAAGTGCAGGATAATACAAGAAAGGAGAGGAGCGACACGAAATCCCAGGAAAGGATAGGAGCAGGACAGGAAAACTCAGAAAAGGACTGGGAAGGACAGAAACGGCCAGAACAGGTCAAAAAAAGGAAAGGACTGTAAATGTCAGGAACAGACAGGAAAGAAGAGGAAGGGGACAAGAGGACAGAACGAGACAGAAGTGAATTAAATTTAAGAAAAGGCATTTTTATCCCGTTTCGATGTACTTTTTAAATGGTATGGAAAAAATAGTGTCTACCTCGTGTGAAAGTGTGTTTGCTGCATTTATGTGCTTGCTTGCTGTGCCACAATCATTGTTTCTGACCATTTGACCGGTTCTTGAGTTACTATTTATAGAGTTAAATAAATCAACACTAAATTAAGAGAAGAAACATTTAATAATAACATTGAACAATAACATTTAATAACATAAAATATTAGTTATTTAAAGAATTAACACCATTAAAATGAATGGTGATATTTGAATTGTCAGAGCTGTTTATTACGAGTGAAATTCCTTGTTTACTAGGTTCACTTGAAAAATTTAATGTTTGGGCGGAGGTTCCAGAATAATGCACGGTAGATGTATTATGATTATTATTGCTGGACAAAATGTTGGCCACTTTTTCTTGGCCATCTAGAGAATTATCAATATAGCTCTCGGCTATCGCACTGGACTTCCATCCACCCAACCTCTTTAGCTGAAGAATGTCGCCTCCACTATTTGCTAGTAATGTAGCTGCAGTTCGGCGAAAACAATGTCCGGTGAAATTATCAACATTTTTTAGATTTAAAAATGATGCTATTTTCTTAGGAAATTGTGCTATTGAGTTGTGACCATAAGGCTGTTTTGTGGCTTTGCCATATCTAACTTGCAGGAAGAATCGTTCACTGTCAATATTTTTCCGCAGTTCCACATATTGCTTTAAAATTTCAACCCATTGAATATTGGTTATTAAAAACCCTCTTGAATGGTACGTTTTGGTATCGGGAATCTGTATGCTAACTTTGTTTTGTAGAAAATCTACATCAGTGATTTTCATTTTAAATAGTTCATCACTTCGACATGCACCGGATACTGCAATTATTAGAGCAGCCTGAAATATTTTAAAATTATATTATTATGTCTTATGTTTATTTTTTTAAATTATTTTAAATTTATATTTGTTCTATATTAACTGTTTATTTATGTTTTACTATTTTAATTAATATTATGTTCTGTATTTCCTGTTTATTTATTTTTTAATTTTATATTATTATGTTTTGTATTAACTGTTAATTTATTTTTTACTATTTTAAACTTATATTATTATGTCCTATATTAAATGTTCATTTCATACCTTATGGGGGATTAATTCCAAGGGTGCACAACGTAGGAACTTGTCAATTTCTTCTTTGGTGAATACGCTCGCTTTTTTTGGTTTGTACCCCACATTTAGCCGTTTTAATAGTGCGTATAATTGTGTATATTTAGAAATGTCTATTTTGTCTTGAATGTTTAATGTAGCACGTAACATTGAATATGTAGACCACAGAGTTGAAATTTTTTTATTTTTTGAAAGTTCGCTGAAATAAGCAATGAGAACACTTTCGGAACTTATTATTTGTACATTTTTAGCAGCACACCAATTCTTGTACATATTATATGTTTTTTCGTAGCGAGGTTTGCTTTTTGGTGGTAATAAATTTTTTACCGCATTTTCTGCTATTTCCCTTAATTCGGGGGGGGGGGTGCACTCTATTTCACTATCGGACATTTTTAAATACTAAATTCTGTTTGTTAATTTGACACTTATATAAATTGATAAACAATAGTTTGTTTTTATCAATGTAGGCTTTAAGAACAATAGAGTCTATTAGTAATACATGCAGTTTATATTTTAATGCATTGCTTAACGATGATTATTATTATTTGATTATTTGCTTTTTCACACTGTTTATTTTTATGTATATTTTGATTGTAAAAAGTGTACCATATAAATAAATAAATGTAGTTAATCTTAATTATAAATCGAGTTGGCAGTAAATAATTTTTATAACGTTTGTTCTGTTGGTATTTTAAGTGACTATTCTAGCTAACTTCATTGTTATTATTTCCTATTGTTTGCAGAACCTATCCAAGTTGTTTGTACTGATAACCTAATTGAAGGATTTCGTGTCAGGTGTATAACATTAAAGGTAGCTTCTCAACAACCTGGGAATGAGAACGAAAATATACCAAGCTTCACGCTCCCGTTACCGGAAATTAGTTATTAGCTGTGTACGTCAACATGTGGATAATATCATTTAACTTTTGGTACTTGTTACGGTTCCCGGGTTGTCGTGCAGCCGTCTTTAGTTAGATTACTCGCTACAAGCTCTCTAATTTATCCAACGACTAATGTGAAATAGGTGGAACTACTGATTATTATATTTGTTGTAAGCTATTATAATTGCAATATTCATTCCATAAGGTGAATTTACTAGCCGCTAGTAAATTAGTTCATTAGTCGATAGTAAAGCTGAAAGAATTCAACTTCACTAGCTCAGCTACTATACTAGATCCACCTATTTGACATAATCCATCATATCACTTCCTTTTCTGGTATTTTCTTCCAATTCCAAGTTTGCAATGTTAGACCATAACTATACTGAAATCGAGTTAATTTAAATCAATTCAGTCAACACTCCTAATTATTTAATAATGCATTATTAATCTTTTACTGTGACTAGTTAATAAGATTTTCATTATATACATTATTCATTGTTCGATTGTTAAACCCTATATTTAATCATTACAGACCCTAAATTGATAACTATCGCTAGTTTTTAGGTAATATACTGTCAATTTACATGTTAAGCGCTCTCGGTCGACAGTTAACTACGATTGTCACTAAACCATGATTGGCCAGAGTCGGCACTTGAAGCAATTATTTTTAATTTTAGCAGTCAAGTATCGATTTAAAAGAAGTGATTTTGGAAATGCAATTTTACTCGGTTGATATGTGGACATTTAATTTTCAAGAGATTTCAGAACTATCTATTCTAGTCCCATTAAAGTACAATTATATGAAATAGATGTGCTACCAGAAATTAGGCCAACTACGCCGCAGAGCTATAACAGAAGATATCCACAACGCACATATCGGTGTCATATGTTTACACATATTTGAACCATACAATTAATCATGGGACATCTTTTGTGATTAAATATTACTAGACAATGTATATCTGTGTATAAATAAAAAGTGATATTATTTAAAATAATACAGTTACATAGAATATTTAATTACTCCAGTCTAATTACCTATTAAAGTGGGCATACACAATAAGATTTGCCGGAAGGCGTGCCTTCTGGCCATTGAACTGGGACGCAAATCGCAACGTCAGTGGTTCGATCGGCCCAAAGGCAAGATCAGAACTCTCGCCCTTCAAAAAACTGTCAGCGCTTTAAAAAAGACTGACTAAAACTAGCTGCAAAAACATAAAATGTATATCTGAGCCGAGAGTACAGGTTGAACCTCTCCGGTTTAGTGGCCGGAAGCCATGGCGTCCAGTAAACCTTATCGTGTTTGCCCACATTTATAACGTTCTCAAAAGGATTGCTGTGAAACTTGTTTGACATCTCGAATACCGCCTTTTCATTTATTTATTTCACTTGATGTGCTTCACTGGTTTTAAATGTTTCTTTCTTACTATCGGCAGGTCTCTTCCTAAGAGCGTATTTCATGTAAACATATATCATATTAACGCGTTAAAGGGCATACGTGTCCTGTCATGGACTTCCGTATTTGGCAGAATAGAATTCTATCAAACTTCACTACAGGCGGAGGTTATAACTTCGTCGTACTTTGACGGATTTAAAACTTTTTTGAACTTGTTAACCTACATTTTCTTTAACCGCTTAATGCACTCGACTGTGTATAGCCAGGCTAAAAAACTGAATAATTCTCGCTCACCCAGATTAGAATTTTGTTTTCACAGAGGAATTCAGCATTGAATACTTCGATACAGATTAATGCTTAACCCTATAAAATTACATGAACATTTTATTATTAAGCCCAGCCACTCAATAAGATTGATTTAATTTGATATTTATAGCGACCCAGTAAACGTGTTCAGTCGTCAAAATCACTCGTCGTCGTTGCACTATCACTATTGCATTTGAATTGGAATATATGCACGAGAACAATGACCTTAAGGTCGCTTCACAACAATCCGGGTCCGGGAACCAAAAGTTAAATGATTCGCATGTTGACATAACTAATAACTAATTTCGGGTAACGGGAACGAGAAGCTTGCTATATTTTCGCCTCCGTTCCCGTCCTCGTTACTGTCCGCGGGTTGTTGTGAAGGCGCATTTATTATGAGGTTACGGTTTTGACACTTGATGGGTTGTTGGGATGTTGCCAACCTGAGATATGCATAAATCCGTTTCGTGTAAGAGCACAAATCATTAATATCCACTTATAAATAAGAAGTACTTAATGAAGAGGATGGTTGCGACCGTTATGACGTGGTAATCCATAATTAAACAGAATTGTAAAATTCACTTCAGAGTAGATTCGTTGGAGAACCGAGCGCATGATTGATGTCAATTTGACGTTTATATAAACTGACAATTGACTGTTTCTGTATTTCGAAATAGAGGTTCGCAAAATGTTTCTGTACCTCGAAATAGACGTTAGTAATAGAATATTACCCATCTCGAAGAGGGAATCGCTAATATCCCAACTTTTTCGAGGTTAAAAATATGCATATTATTATAGTGATTGTGAATAAACAATTATTTTAGCTAAATGTAGGGTTTGCAGTTGCAGACTACTTCTTTGACCTTATCACAATTATCATATGCGTCAACTTCCACTTCAATCTCTATTATGAATTTAATTGAAACACCGGTTACAAATTATTGCATTACACTACGAAAGTACTTCATGTTATAGTTAGTTTAACACGAGAAAAGAAAATACACACGGTAAAAAGTACACACGAGGTAAGAGTTTATGAACAACGTTTTTTCTTCGCGTTCCACCGCGGAATTTTTTTCGCGGGGTAATAAATAAAAACTGTATTTAGACGGTAATGTCCAGTAAATTATCAAATTGAAATTGATAATATGACATATTTGCGAATGCGCAGTGCCAACCGTGCGAAATTGATTTACCGGGATAAACGTTTTCTGTTTTATACGAGCCTCGCCGCGCAAATGCATAATAATAATAATAATAATAATAATATTTATTAATGTCCATGGGTACACAGGTCAATTACATTCATATCTTAAAATCTAACAAGTATTCATTAATAGAGTAAAATGCTTTGGTTATTAGCATACATTTAACCTGTTTCTTAAAATTAGCTATTGTTAAGTTTTTATAATTTAGAGGTAGAGCGTTATACAATTTAATAGCGTGATAGCGAGTACTGTTTTGTGCGCATTTCAATCTATTATACACTGGACGAATTAGGTTAGCATTTCGAGTACTAAATTTATTTATTTCGCAGTTTTTCTTGTACTGGTCATTATTTCCATGCACATGCAGGAGGCATTCCAGTATGTATAGAGACGGTAGTGTGAGATGTTCGTGTCCTAATAGAGCGTTAAAATCAAACTTACGCATGGAGTAGTAATAAAGGTAGTTATTTCCGGCAGATTATCGAATTGAAATTGAAGATATAACAGCCGCAATAGGGTGGGTCGAAAAAAATAAATTTCGTTCTTTAGGGTCTCAAATGAAAGAGTTCCATCCAAAAAGTTGTAGAGATGTACTAAAACATTTTTCTGATGAATACCCAGGCAGCACCGAGCACCTCAAAACGCCGTTTTTTTCACTTTTCTTAGATTCTGGCCAATAACTTTTTTCAATTTGCTTCAAATTGGCTGAATTTTTTCCTGCTATTTCCAGATCAATATAACCGACATTGGGTTTACCCTTTCCTAAAGGCGAAGAAAAAATCCTCAAAGTACCCAAAAATCGGGTTTTTCAGGTATTTTGTTATTCCGTCGATTAAAATCGTTATATTTTGTTTCTGTGTTACATCCAGAACACTAGATTCATCAATTGTATGATCTACAGAACAGTTTCAGATCATATAAGTATGAAGATAGGTGGCAGCACCTAATTAAATCCAATATTTATCGCCTGATATAAATATTTATAAATGTTGATCGTATAATTGATTAAAATTGGTTCAAAACAAATAAAATTGGGACTTTCTAATCTACAATTTATTTTTCTAAATGGGAATTAACTTATTTTTTATATATCGAAACGCCATCAAAGTACAGAACTTTTGTGTTTTATGTTATAAAACCTTGGAAAATTAGAATAGAAGTCGCATTTTCTTTTCATAACATTTTATTTGTTCTACACCAATAGCAGCAAAGCATTTGAGGTTAATTTTAATTTTGAAGTCAAAGGAAATTTCGTCTTTACAAAAAAAAACATTATTACAACACGTGGAAACTGGGATTTTGGGCTTGGAGTAAATAAACGTACGAATCATTGGAACAATGTTTGTTAAGAATTATTTTCATCTGCAGGGACAAAATCTTTTTTCCTAGAAAAATTTGGCATAAGTTTTCTGGACTTAAGAATTGAGATTATGCTCGAATGCCGATTCGAATACCCGCAAACAGAACTTGACGCTTCGGTAACGAGTTTTATGTGCCTCTCTACTGCTTGGGTGTGACAAGGATAGTCGAGAATTTGTTTCAAGACATTATTGTCATTCAAAATCAAGCTAGTTAATTGCTCATCTGGAATGCGTCTAATCATGGGAGGCTCGGTTACGTTCTCCCATTCAATCAAATCCTTGTAGTCTGTAGCGTCAAATTTTATCTCGGGTACTTTGAAAACTCGCAATCCCGAATTCGGTTTTGATTTTCTGCAGTCCAGAATTTTTCGCAGCGCGTCTATACGAATGTCTAATCGTTCATCGACCATCATCGCTAACAGTAAATTTTTCGGATGTACGAAATAAGCGTTCCGCTGAATGACAGGATCGATCACCTTCTTAACTTCTGTGTCAAGCTCTCTTGAAAGTAAAATAGTTAAAAATACATGAGGGGCAGCGGCGTAACATTTCGTAACAGTTCGTACGAATAGCAAACCACACGGGCACATAAACTTTCATGATAAAAGCGACATGATTACGCAACTTAGCGTTAGGTTTCGGAGTTCTAATATACAATCTTAGCAGGCGGTTTGC
Organism: Ocypus olens; assembly: GCA_910593695.2. Taxonomy (NCBI): domain Eukaryota; kingdom Metazoa; phylum Arthropoda; class Insecta; order Coleoptera; family Staphylinidae; genus Ocypus; species Ocypus olens. Next base: position 20,484,510 of record OU343052.1, on the reverse strand, counting down.
TGTTGTGAGCCAGCGCGAATGTGAAAGGGGGCCAGGGTTTTTTGGTACCAAATCTTCCGGACAGACGCCACTTTGTACCGCTCGACTTATCTCTAACAAGTATTGTTGATCTTTGCTAAGATCGCGCGCGTCGATTTCGGGTAAGGTTGTTCCCGGTTGAACAGGCTCAAATTTCACAACTTTTAATGATTCACATGTGACGAGAGCCTTACTGATTGGGCCGGAATGCGTCGAAGGGCCGGTTTTTCTCCCATCATAATGCTTGAACAAGTAACGAAGAGGCATGAATTTGGCATAAACCATCGAAGAGATCTTTCCAGCTTCAACACCATCTGTCGAATCACTCCTTGGTTTGAACCGGTATTTACTGGCGTTCCATCGCATCCCGGGATATCGTTAACAATAATAAACTTTTATCAATATATAATAAATATCAAAACCTACATAAAGATAATAAATTCGTCAGATAAACTTCAATTAAATAGAATAAAAGTCAGTGCTTAAGCCATTATTCAACCCTCTTTCCTTTAAGCTAATAAACAATTACAAGTATGTAAAGAGGTGGAAGAGAATAGCAAATAAATCGATTGAGGTCATATGAGAGAAATTATAGCGTGCTAAAGAGGGTTGATTCACAACATTTATTTAGAAGATAAAATTTTGCTAAACTTCTGTATTTTGCAAGTAAAATACGTTGTCTTATTACCAATGGTTGACATGCCAATGTCCGATTCTTGTAGAAAACCATGGATTGATTCACATAAATCCTTTGCTGTACTTGATGAAGGAGTAACGTGAGTTAAATATTTCTCATTGGGTTCCTGCAGCAACGTAACGTGCTCCTCCCGTATTTCCCGTCGATAGAATTTTTCTCCTTTCTTCTCCGATACTAATGTTGAGTCTTTGCGTCCGTCAAAATAAATTGCTGTCACCTGACTGATGGGTGGTTATTTATTAAACAGATTCTCGTGGTAGATTTTTTATTCTCTTGAAATTTTGGATTTGTCGATAACCATGCTCGTATCTTCGGGTGTAATGAGATTAACATCTTGAAGGACTGCATAAGCAATAATAGCTGCGTGCCTTTGCGATACTCCAGTCCTGTCGATAGCTGCCATAAGGTAAGGTAAGGAGAGCCTCATTTGCTCAGGTTGGCTTGGAGGCTAAAATTAAAAAAAAAACACATATTTCGTACAACGATCATCAAATGTGTTTGTTTGCTCTAAATTCACAATATTAATCAATTTGACATTAAATGTCTAAAAACACTTTGTTCAAGAAATTTTCAATAATTGCTTTGTTTACCACTTCACTGTATGTGGAAAAATATTATTCTTATGTCATAAACAATATGAAAAAATGGTGATGTGGCCATCATGTTACTTTCTCCGACTTGATGGTATCATTTATATTTACGCTTTCATGGTTTATTTTCAATTTGAATCATATTTTAAATGTACATCGAGCGCTTTGTAAACTCGGAGGAAACTGACGTTTAAAACGTCAAAATTATGAAAGATGGAAAAATTATACTTTAAATATAAAAACTCAATTTATCCAAAAACTAAAGGGATTTCGAAAAAAACTTATTCTTTGTAAATTGTTCATTTTTGCATTCTCTTCAATTTTTATTAACATATATTGGCTGTAACTATTATCGTTTTATAACTATAAACCAAAAATTAAAAAATAATAATAAATTTTTTTCTCGAATAAAAATGATTTTATGAAAAATGTTTTCAAGTAAAAGATATTCATTTCTTTGTTGTTTTCAAAGTTTGTCTAAATGTTTTTGTGATATTTTTCATATTTAAGAAAATATTGGCAAAAAACAAAAAACAGTTGAGGTAAACGCCCACTTCCGGTGTACGAAATTTTACCAAAAGCTTTTCAGTTCTTCAGATTATCAAATAAGACGGATGTTCAAAGTTTCAAATCAATTGCTCTATTAGTTTTTAAGATACAGCGCGCACAGACACACACACAGCCACACACACACACACAGACACAAAAAAAAAATTCCAGAAATTGTTGAAATGGCATCTAGGGACCCCAAAACGGATATTTCCGTAAAAAAAATTTTTGGAAAAAAAATCACGATCACAATACTTTCTCGTACTTCATAACGGAGAAAGTAAAAAGATAAGTTTATCATTTTTAAATGACATTTTAAAATAATTGTATGCATTAAAATGAGATAGTAAAGCTGAATTATTGTGAAGTAAAATATTTTAATTTAATTACCTGAGACAAATTTGAGGGGTCTGATGAGGTAACCACACTTGCTAAAATTCTTCTGGCTTGAAGTAATGTCAATTTCCGTTCCTGTCTTTGGTCGTCCAAAAACTGCCTTAAATTTGTCGGAATCTCAGAGTCTCCTGTGCATTCACACTTCGCAGCTGACGGACATTGACATTTAGCAATATCGAAGAGTTTGTTGCCATCAGCGATGAATTGATCAATTTTAGGATCCAGAGATTTTGAGACGTTACGCTTTTTCCCGTCAAAGTAAAGTTTGTCATACTTGTCAACCCAATTTTTCAGTTTATTTGTGACTGAGTGTGGTAAAACAATTGGACTCTGCTCTACGTTTGACACACTCGATCTTTTACGCCCGAACGTATAGCAAAGTCGGTCTTTTGAGGTTCACGTTTCTTCACGTAAAAATAATACTTGAGCACCTATGTGGGTTGGTAATTTCAATTCAGGCAACGTGTCCGGCACTAGAAGACGTTCTAATTATTGGTCAATAGAGCTTCTGGTGTTCATCGTTACACAGTACACTGGTGAATCTTTTGACTAACTTGATTGTTAAAGCAATGAGGTAAAATCAACAAGACAAAACAAGGTTAGCAACGCTGAACGACTGTAGCGCCGCCACGACCAAAACAGTGAAACTAACTGATGAGTTTTGACAGCTTTGGAGTCGTCGAGGGGGTAGAAAAAGGCATCTGATGTCATGGGACAGACTCAATTTATTCGCAGGCGTCGTACAGAGTGCGAAAATATAACCAAAAAGGCGCCTGCAAAATAACACATGGAGTAAGCCGACTGTTCGCAGTGCTCCTAACCTCAAAGTCTCGTTTGTGTCAAATACCACTGACTGGCGTTTTTACTTGCCGATTTCGACGGATTGCGTTTCTCCGCGCCGGCATGCTATTTGCTTACATCTTTCGGAGTGACGTGAATTGCTATCGAACTGAACTCGGTTGGTCGCGCAGGGTTGCCAACCAAAAGAAACAGAAATACACTTTCGCAGTCGTCGATCGCTTTGGCGCGTTGGCCAACCTGTTACATTTGAATAATGTGCGAGTTGATTCACTTTAACCCTAACTCAGCCCGTGAGTTTAAATATATTGTGAAACAATATATGAACAAAGCCATCTGCATATTTTTGTATATAAATAAAAAGTAACAATACATGATAAACACTGAGACCTCACATCAATACATGAGCGATTGACGGAGCGCAGTGACGCCATCTCTTGGACATGCGCGCAACTACGTTGGGCGCACAATCGAAACGAGGCAATATTTTCAAGGCTTGATGGACCCAAGTATTTTAACCTCAAATGGTGCTTTGCTGCTATTGGGGTCGAACAAATGAAATGTAATACAAAGAAAATTCGACTTTCTTAAATTTTAATTTCGACATCGAAAATAAAATAATTCCCGTTTAGAAAAATAATATTGTAGATTGGAAATTCCTAATTTTATTTCATTTGAACTATTTTAAATCAAATATACGAACCACATTTAGAAATATTTATATCAATTAATATTGGATTTAATTAGGTGCTACCATCTATCTTCACATTTATATGATCTGAAACTATTCTTTAGATCATACAATTGATGAATGTGATGTTTTGGATGTACACAGAAACAAAAATACTGATGGAATAACAAAATACCTGAAAAACCTGATTTTTGGGTACTTTGAGGATATTTCTTCGCCTTTAGAAAAGGGTAAACCCCAATGTCGGTTATATTAACTTATTGATATGGGAATACCAGAAAAAAATTCAGCCAATTTGAAGCAAATTGAAAAAGTTATTGGCCAGAATCTAAAAAAGTGCAAAAAACGCCGTTTTTAGGTGCTCGGTGCTGCCTGGGTATTCATCAAAAAATGTTTCAGCACATCACCACAACTTTTTGGATGGAACTCATTTGAAACCCTAAAGAACGAAATCTATTTTTTTCGACCCATTCGCCATTTGGTGGCGATCAACCACTGAACTTATTTTCCGGGCTATCCAACAATTCTGCAAACAATTAAACGTCAAATTTTCGTTTCTTATCGTATCTGCACGTGTTCGATAATGATGAACAGATTTTCACAATCTTCACAACTGTATTTAACATTTTTCTAAAACATTTAGGCTTGAATAATTAACATTTTCTAACTATTCGTAGTAAAAATAACATTTAAACTTTACCATTAAGCAATGATTCCCAAACAAATAAATAGTTCTGGGCAAACGATACGACACCAATAAATTCGTTTAATTCAATAATACAATCGCAGTAAATCATTGTCACAAATTTCGACCCGCCAGGGCAGCATTAATCCGGCAGTATTAATTCAAATCACGTCAGTCTTTGTTGTTGTTTAGTCCCTAATCATCAATAAATATTCCGTTCATTTGAGGATTGATTACTCCACTAACAGCCGCTCCCCTCATCGGATCTCTTACTAATTAACTTATTCCTTATTATATCCCATCAAATTTCAAACTCCCCGAAAAATCTCCAATTTTTTTCCAGCCGACAGATAATTGAATTAAAAGTTTGCGAACTTTATTGATTACACCGAGAAAATTCATTTTAGAAATGTAGGCATCGGAACGTGAAAAATCTTAATTAGATTTTGATTAGGTATTTAATTAAATAATAATAATAATATTAGTATATCTACAGAGGATGTTCACACAGGTGAAGAAACATATATTAATACATTCAAACTTATATCGCTATTTCTGTTATCTAACAATATTTACAAATGTTTACATGATGTGTATCTATTTACTCAAATATTCTTTCGCTGAAAAATAAGCCTCCGTAATCAATATTTTATTTTGGCTTTAAACAGGTTCGTTCCAGCAGTTTAATATCATTAAGTAGTTTGTAACGTTGTGGGAGTTGTCGACAAAGCTCAACTAATGACTCTGCCACTTAGTACGTTACATTAGAATTACGGTATGATATAAAATAACTGCTTATCCTTCTTTTACAGGTTTATTATGACTAAGAAAACACGTACTAATTAAATTAGGTACTTTCAGGGCCGGTATTATAAAAGTTAGTTTTTAACTGAAGATTAAAATTTAAATGAAGTTTGGTTATATGCAAAATACATGTAGGACAAATGTCAATTAAAATTTAATCGTCAATTAAATTTAAATGACCTTTATAATACCGGCCCTCAGTCTCTGATATTTTTTTAATATCTGGTGTTTTCTCGTTTCCCAAGTTACGGCACCATTGCTGCCTCGGATTTCTACTGCTTCTATGCTCAAGGTGTCCCCACATCACCCCCCGTCGAAGAAAAACCAAAACGAGAATAAACACAAGAAAAAGAGACGCGTTTTTTTAAAGGAGTAGATGTAGAGGAGCTATTTTCAGATTTCAAAATGAAACGCGGAAATAAATGAAGATCTGAGGTGTTTGTTGTATTTTTTATAGAAGTTGCTGAAATATTAGAAATAAATGCGGGTTTTAAGCGATCTATGGAGATGGTGTCTTGTTTACCTTCAATAGTGATCGTACAAAATTTGGAATTTCGACTTATAATCTTGTACGGACCGTCGTAGGATGGATGTGCAATGTTGCGAATGCTATCACGACGAATAAAAACATGTGTACATGTGGACAAATAAGGGAGAATAAAAGACTTGCGACTATGGTAACGAACAGTGGCAGGACTAAGGACACGTAAATTGTCCCTCAAGTCATCAAGAAATTTTGAGCCGGAAGGATTATCATTGATTGCGGAATTTAAAAAAAGAAAATCGCCCGGCAAGCGTTAGGTCTTACCGCAGACGAACTCTACAGCCGTGGCCGAAAGAGATGATGATTTTCCGAATGCCTAAAAGAATTAGTGGGAGGTGAGTTACCCAGTTCTTCGGATCGTGGCTCGGATGTCGATTGAGTCGCTCTACCAAACCGTTACATTGCGGATGGTAGGCGGTTGTGGATTTGTGTGAAATTCCGAAAGTCTTGCAGAATTCCTTCCAGATATTGGACTGGAACTGCCGACCTCGGTCAGTGATGACCGTTGATGGCGTTTCAAAGCGTGCAATCCAACAGTTCAAAAAGGCATTGGAAATGGAAACTGCAGTCATTTCGGAAAGAGGTAAAGCTTCTGGCCAACGCGTAAAACGATCGATGCAGACCAGAAGGTATCTAAAATTGTTGCAAATGGGCAAACGGCCTATGATGTCGATGTGGACGTCAGTGAAACGGCCATCTGGTTCCGGAAATTTAGCAACGGGTGACACTGTATGTCGATAAATTTTGATCTTCTGGCAGATCAAACAAGATTTGACAAATTGTGCAATGTCGTAGTTCATCCGTGGCCACACGTAACGTGCTGTTACGAGACATTTCATTGCATGAACGCCAGGGTGCGTGAGCTCATGCAAAGAACACAAAACTTCGTGTCTTATTTATTTTATTTATTTCATTCATGTTAACAGCATAAAGCTTTACATTTGTCAAAAGATGATAAAATATATATAAGTTAATACTATAAAAGATACAGAAAATACATGTAAGTGCACAATGTTATAAAAATATAATGATTAAAGACTAAGAATAATTACATATAAATAAATATACATAACACTAGTACTGAAAACATTCTTAGCCATAATTATTCACTTCGTCATAATTAAAATTCAAAAACTCATCCCAACTATAAAACATAAAACGCATTCTGAGTTAATATGTTTTTTATTTTCATTTATTTGGCATAATGGAGAATTTTAATTTCTTGGGGCAATGCATTATAAAACTTGATAGCATAGTACCTAACGCCAGTCTGAGACTTAGACAGCCGTATCGAGTTTTGGTAGATATTACGATGCTGTCTAGTGTAATGGCTGTTGGCACTCGGACAGGTATTATATGAGGAGGGATGTTTTTTAATGAAAAGCAGGCATTCGTAGATATACAGACTAGGTAAGGTTAGTATCTGCATAGCTACGAAAGCCCGCCGGCAGTCCTCAGAGTAACCAAGATCACACAGTATTCTAACTGCCTTTCGTTGGAGACCAAAAATCCTGTGTCTAATAGCAGAATGGCCCCAGATAATGAGTCCATAAAGCAGGTGGGATTGAAATAGGGAGTAGTATGCTATTTTAAGGAAACCTCTTTCGAAAGGGAACGAATTGCAAATATCGATGAGCATAATTTGCTGGAAATTGCATCACCATGTGACGTTCATGATAAATCGGTAGCAATGTGCATCCCAAGAAATTTTGTGAATTCCACTTCGCTGTCCTTGCATCTTAGAGAAAACGTCCTAACTGCCGGTTTTCTGTCATTTACCTTTAGCCGATTACTAAGAAACCATTCTGAAACATTTTCCTGTGCTTCCGTGTGTGAATTTGTTACGACGTCTAGATCTTTAGACCTATTAATTAGCGTAGTATCGTCCGCATATAATATAAAATTCGCATTTTTTACTACGGTTGGAAGGCCGTTGATATATATCAAGAATAAGAGAGGCCCCAAAATTGATCCTTGCGGTACCCCATGTATGATCGGTAGCTCAGGTGTGGCGACACCGGATGAAAAACACACTGAGTTCTACCAGATAGATACGATAGAATTAATTTACAGCTAGTCGGATGTAAATTATAGCAGTACAATTTTCTTAGGAGGACACAGTCAAATGCGTTAGATAGATCTAAGAACGAGGATTTTAGATGGTCTTTCTCCTCAAAACAGTCAACAGTCATTTCAACAAATTTGCAGATGGCTTCGGTTGTTGAACGTCCTTTTCGGAAACCATACTGTTCTTTGCAGAAAATATTGAAATTTTCGAAATATTCAGTTAGTTGCATTTGTAGGATCTTTTCGAAGATTTTTGCTATCACGGGCAAAAGTGAAATCGGTCGGTAATTATCAGGATCGGAGTATTCACCCTTCTTATGAATGGGGATCACTCGTGCTTTTTTTAGTGAGTCTGGGAAAATTTGGTCCCTAATACATTTGTTTATTAGTTTTGTCAGTGGAGAGATTATTGTTGTAAGTACAGATTTTAAAACATCATATCGAATTCCATAAATGTCCCTGCTTTTGCTAGGTTTTAAACTGTTAATGGTTTTGATCACCATACTAGTTGAAACTTCAGAGAACTCAAAATACGTAGTATATGTAGGAGAGTGGCGACACATTAAGGTTATGGGATCAGTGTTAGACTTAGGCAAAGATCTTATTATATCACTAGAGACTTTGGAGAAAAACTGGTTAAAATCCGTTGCGGATATACTGCAATTTTTATTCATATTTTTATTATTTGACACTTTGAATTTATGACATCCCACACGGCTTTTGGTTTGCAAGCTGAATTTATAATATGAGCATTATTTTGCTGGAACTTGTAGGTATTAATACAATTCCTATAATAAAGTCGATATTTATTCTTTATTACCTTTAGTTCGGGATCACGCGTTTTATTGTAAGCTTCAGTGATTAAGGCAAGCGTGTTTCTCATGTCATCTAGATGGGAATTATACCATTTTAATTGTTTAGGTTTGGTTTTGCTAGATTGTTTCTTCAGTGGAAAAGACGTATTATGGTGCCGTATGAATGTTGATAAAAATCTGTCGAAACATTCATTTGCATTGCTTGTGTCATCAATAAAACCCCATGGTTCCTTATCCAGCAACTGGAATAAGGTAAATTTACCACGACTTGTGATAGGACGTACAGTTTCGAAGGATGGTTTATTAACTGGTTGTTGGTCAACCATAAAATTAAATAAAATGCCTTTGTGGTCTGATAGGCCAAGTTCAAGAGGTTGTGCCCCAGAATCAGTTCCAGAGTTACTACAAACATTATCAATACAGTTGTTAAGTCATGTGGGAAAGTTAACTAAAAAATTTAATCCATAACTTTCAGCAAAGTCTACAAGTTGGGATCTATTACTATCACTACCATTAAAAGAAACATTAAAATCAGCAGCAAGATATACTTGTTGGTAAGTTGTATCAATACCCTCCAATGCCATTGATAAAATTCGTAAAAAGTTGTTAAAATCTCCAAATGGAGATCGATAAGCAGCAAGAATAATAGTGTTATTAATACAAATACCAACAATTGCACAATCCTTTTCAGATATTATGTTAGAAAAGTCGAGCGGCGTGTAAACAATATCATTTCGAATCTTAATTAATACGCCTCCATGACGGAAAGTCTTTCTGGAAAATTGTACCGCTACATGGAAATTAGTAAGAGCAATATTTGCGCATTCCTCATCAACTAGCCAGTGTTCACATGCACAAAACACAGATATATTATGCAGGCTATCATTTAAAATAATGTCAAGTTCACTTATTTTAGGACGAATTGATTGAATGTTAATATACAAACAGAATAAAGATTTGGTGTTTACAGTGGCGCTATTTATAATATGTTTTTTGATGATGATGCTGCTGGTGAGTTGGCGTATGAGTTTTGAACTGGATTTGAGTATAGATTGTGCAAGATCTTACTTAACAGTGAATATTTGTTCTTATTACTAATATAAAAATTATTGACAGAAATGGTATTATTCTCGTGATAACGACATTTAAGATCATTTGCACACTGAGCAAGTTGATTATTTATTTTGGAGATAAATTTATTTAAAATAAATCCTTTCTTGAAGAATGCACATGCAATTATATGTAAATTCGTTTTGCGGCTAACTTCTAATAGGCACTGTTTGAGTAAGGCTATGTATGTCGATCTGTTGCCCCTTGATTGCGTCGATAGTACCTGCCATAATAAACACATGATCATCCTGTGTGAAACTGCTTGTCAAATCCTTGATGTTTTCAGTTACTTGGAAAATGGTTGCGTTGGGTTTGTAAATAGATGTAATGTTCGGGGTTGTCATGAACTTGCCTACAATTTTCCTGGCAAGGTATCCAAGATGCTTTCCATGGTTATCACTTAGAATGAGGAGCTTTGCATCTTCTTTGATGGTTTTTGATGTAGTCTTTGGGAGTGTGACAGCTGTTCGTGACGTATTATCAAGTTTTTTTTTGAAGTTCGTTATTTGTTGATAACAAATGGTTAATTTGTGCAGCCTGTTCTGCAACTTGACTGTTGTATTCATTGCATGCTGTACAGTTTATTGGAGGCGACATCGTAGCTGTTGGTGATGAATTTGTTAATAAATCTTGATAGTTATTAATCTCATCTTTAAGATCGGAATTTTCTCTAGAGGCTTTATTTAGCTGAGTGTTTAAGGTATACACGTCAGCTTCAAGATTTGAGATAGATTTTGTTAAAGATTCTTCAGCGTCAATTGCTTCTCTCTCAATTAATAGTATGCGGCTCATAAGCTTCTCAATATGTTTATTTTTACTGTTCAACTCGGAGTTTAGTTCGTCGATAATTTCCTGCTTAGTTGATTCTATGCTAGTATTTAAAGATGTGTTACTAATACTTTTCGAACAGCAAATAATTTTATGTCCGTCTGATGTTTGATCTTTTTGTTTTTGTATTTACAGCCCGCATGGTAGATGTTATAACATTTAATGTAAACTAAGTTTTTAAACGGTATCGTTTTTGCAACATTTAAATACCGATGAAGACATCATTAATAAAAAGAGAAAAGTTGTTTAAATTATAGTGTGTAGAATTAAAAGTTCCAAATTCCGGTATTGAACTCGCGTTACTCGGTTTACTGGTCGGTCGCGTATTCCACTGCACCACTAGAGGCCTTGTCCATTTATACTGATTCGATTTGTTGTTAAAGTTTTAAATACAGTATGAGGTGCGCACGTTTCCTATTTACATTTAGACTGTTTTGAGGTTAATTAGATCACGACACACTTTAGTCGATAATTAATTGACACGACACTATACGAACTAACGAGTGCACCCGCGGTTATCAGGTACAGTTGATTAAACACAAATTACACAGGTCCAATGATAAAATTCACTTTTAGACAGTTTGTACACACGCATTTAATTGAAACGTGTTGACTAACCTTTTTGCAACATATCTCCCTCTTAGTGCAGGAGGGACATAAGAGCGCCGTTGTGCAAGAGAAGTGTCTACGTAGATGGGTGTACTTGTGCCGTCAAGGATGAACCTCTCCAGTTTGAGTGCTGTAGTAGTGCTACCAAGACGAGATTGTAATTCCAAATCCCCAGATTGTAATTTTGCCAGGAGGTTGAGGTCTAAATCATTAATTTCGACTCTCGACAGTGTGTCAGTCACGTTATTTTCCTTCCCCGGAATGTGTCGAATGTCAGTAGTGAATTGCGCGATGAAGGTCAAGTGCTCACGTCTTGAAAAACGATCAGAATTAGAAGTGATAGCAGCGATTAGAGGTTTATGATCTGTAAATACTATAAATCTGCGACCTTCGAGGTAATATTTGAACTTTTTAATTGCCAAATATACGGCTAATAATTCACGGCCGAACGTGCTGTATTTGCGTTCTGTTGATGAAAAAGATTTAGAAAAGAAAGCGAGCGGGCGAAGAACGCCAGAACTCTCCTTCTGCTGCAAGACCGCACCAGCAGCGGAGTCTGATGCGTCTACCATTATGCTTAACTCCGCAGCCGGGTCTGGTAGTGCAAGCATAGCACAGTCGGGAAGAGCAGCCTTAACTGTTATAAATGCTTGTTGAGCAGGTTGTGACCAGACCAGTGGTTTGTTGCGTGGAGTTGAAGCAGCGAGATGATTAAGCGGCTCTAAAATGCTCGAGCATGATTTAATGAATCGATGATAAAAGTTTACCATGCCGAGAAATCGTTGAAGAGCTTTTGGGTCAGCAGGTTGCGGGAATGACAATAACGCATCGACCTTGGACTGCAGAGGAATAGACGGTAGGTGATCGTTTGGGGTTTTTTTCTGACGTAGCCGTCAGTGTCTTAGGGAAAACAGTCCAGATGCAATAACTGCGACGGGGTCCCTGGATCTTGATCGCGTATAATTCCAAGCGGGTACAGGTTTGTTTCAGTGCGGATCACGTCGGGGTCACCAGATGTAACGTTGTGGGAGTTGTCGACAAAGCTCAACTAATTAGTTTGTTACATTAGAATTACGGTTTGATATAAAATAACTGCTAATCCTTCTTTTGCTGGTTTATTATGACTAAGAAAACACGTACAAATTAAATTAGGTACTTTCAGTCTCTGATATTTTTTAATATCTATATTTCTCTCGTTTCCCGAGTTACGGCACCATTGCTGCCTCAGATTTCTACTGCTCCTATGCTCAAGGTGTCCCCGCACATTTTATTGGAAGATTGTTACAATTATGTTTGATAATTCAACTCATGTATAAAAAGGTGAATTTAAAACGGCGGACAAAAAAATTTGCAAATGGTTAAAAATTTATTTACCTTCACCATGACAACGATCTCTATTTTAACAATTTTAGTAAACAGCTAACTTCAATTGAACAGGGGCCGTTCGTGTCGGTTCTGAATACCTATGTGGTGAAATATAATTGAAATCCGTTTCGGATACGCTTCCACTTGAAATTTTTATCACGATTTTCTTTCCGATCCATGTATCAGTTATCGTTAAGTAAGTATTTCACCTTTTAGTTACGTGCATTAGCAAATAAAAGCCGGTGACGGCATTTGGTACTTCGACCGCGAGATGTCGCAAGCGTACGGTAGCGCTGTCACAATGCGTGAATTTTAAAATTGGATTGCATTTAATATTCATCTTGTTCTATCATGTTTTAATGGTATGAAATAATAGTATATTACATAACTAGAGTTGTAAGTAGCAAATTATGCGCAAGTGAAAGATATTGCGTACGAGCCGCCTAGCGGCGAGTGACGTAATTTCACGAGCGCGTAATTGCGTTACAACTCGCGTTATGTACTATACTTTATCTTCGACCTTACATTTATTCGCTTAAACTAAAGACATATTGAAACTGAATCTTGTCAGGGTGACGTTTAAATTTGTATTAATTGCCGCTAATGGCAATGTAGGACTACTACCAACTAAACAAACGAATTACCCCTCGAACAGTTTTCCGTCGAATAAAATATTGTCCAATACATTGATTGAACAAATTTAAGGATACGGATCGTTGTTCTCACTCTGAAGTGTTAATCTACTGAGATACCGTTGCGATGAAAGTACTAATAAGGCATGGCGTGAAGTTTATTGTGTCGGTTATTGTTTAACCAATAAGTTATAATCTGACGTTTAAATGTCACTGTCACTTTTGATGTTTAAAGACGAACAGATGAATGCAGAGGGACTCGGCGGACGTTAATTGTAATTGGCTAATAAGTATATAATATAGCGAGGTACATAAATGGTAATAGTACATGTTACACATTTATGTACAACATTTAACATTTATATATGCTCTATATATTCGTAATGGGTCGCTTACTATTGGTGAAAACAGTTCGGTAATTCATCAATTACAAAGTGGGAGTAGGTAAACATTTATAAATAAAATAGAAACAACCTTACTTATTGCAGAAAGTATTAAATAAATTCAAAAAACGAAATGTAGCCTGAATATATAAATATTCAACCTGTTCGTAACTCTGCAAGCAAAATTAAGTCTTACTAAGACTATAAACAAATAACTTATTGAAACAACTACTTCCCTGGCTAGTGCCACGCCGGATATTGAATGATACAAAAGAAATTTGCGTTATTACTAGTACTAAGTACTAAGTGAAATAACATTGGTTTAAGATCCCTTATTTCTACCCACAGGACTAACTTGAAAAATAAAACTAAATTGAATTTGAAAACTTTAAATTATAAAACTGAACCCAAAAAATATGTAAAAATTAAGTAAATAGCCATCTGCAGACGCGTTTCGAGATTTATCTCTCATCAGTGCAGCTTCGCATTTAAATTGAATGTTAAAGAATAAAATACACTTACGTGAAGGTGACCGTGACCGTGAAGGAGTCGTAAGCAAATGAGGAGATTATAGAAGGGTTTGTGTTTGGTGAGAGGTTATAACCTATAATATAATATAAGAAACGTCAGAAATGTACAGACAGTATACTAAATATAAGTAATAATATATATTTATAAAAAACAATAATTATAAATATCATTTTAACGGCTAGATCCTAGTGTTTGTACCACACGCAAACGTGCAGGCGCGAATTTCGCGATTCCCGTGGCACTCAACCCACACACGATTTTGACGATTGGTGGATCATACAATTCCATCACAAATAAACAATGCTCTTGCACCCATTGTACATTTAATTATTATAAATTGTTAATATAAATATAGTTCTTATTCGTTAAATTATCTCAACAAATACCACTCGCGGTTATAATTTCGGCAGGATAAATTTTATTTTAAGCACTCGTCATTTCATCGCAAATTTCTTGAATGAATTGAGATTAGGCAAAATCCATCTCAATTCATTCTCGAAATTTGTGTCGATTCAATGGCTCGTGCAAACAAATAAAATTTATCCGGCCAAATTAAACCTCTTGTGGTATTACCCCCGATTAATTTTAAGCACTCATTTACAGGGTGTTTCAGAGCTCTGGAAACGGTCAATCACGTACTTATTTGTCAAAATTTCGGAAAATGTTTTATACAAAAGTTGTGCAGAATAGTGAGAATTTTTGGATTCCCTGTTACCTGGAGTTTAAAATAACCTAGGTTGTGGGAATTGAAACCGTACCTTTTTCGTGTTATTCAGTTGTTTATACAAAAATTTGAACAATATTGTTGAAGTGCTCCTCTGCAACTAATAAACATAATTAATTCTTAGTGGTAAACTTTAGTTGAACTTTAGTCTTCAAAATTACTTTATCATCCAAACCATAATTCAGCGTATTATACAAGGTGATAGCCATTCGCAAACTGCACAATTTCTTAATTTTTTTTCAAATGGAACACCCTATACCTATATTATTTCATCATTATAAGGTTTCGTATATCTGAAGTGAATGATTACTCTAAGATTTCAAAATTCGTTGGTAATTTGCATGTTTTTATTATTAGTTTTAAAATCTAGGTATAATTTCAAATAAACAAACAAAAACAAAATGACAATCATTATTACATTAGTCTCAAAAATTGATTTAACCATTTAAATTCTGATCTTAGTTCATAATTATGAATTTTTCCCAAGAGGAATTGGTTCACATAATTATTATTCTTGGTGAATGTCTCAAAAACTGTCTATTTCCTTCGCCAGTATATGGACAGCGGTATCCTAAGAGGCCGTGTTTACAAAAAGAAGCATTTAGAAGAGTACAAGAGCGATTTGAGGCTACAGTTAACTACTCAAAACCTGTGCAAATCAAATTTGTAGTTAGCGAAGGCAACGAATTCCTGGTTTTGGAATCCGTCATTTAAAACCCTAAATTTCGTTTATCCGAATTAAATATTCAGTTGGATATTAGTTGGCCCTCAGCACATAGACTTTTGAAAAAAACATAAATTTCACCCCTACCACATCCACTTACAACAACAGCTTGAGGAAGCTGATTTTCGTGCTAGAACTGTATTCTGTCACTGGGCCCTTAATACTCTTTTTTTATTTTGTGTTTACTGCTGAGGCTTCATTTCACAACAATAGCAAGATAAACAGATATAATTATTATTATTATTATTCGGACCACAATCCTCAATTACAATGACACTAAGTAATGAAAAATGTTGGAGCCTGAATGTACAAGGTTACTCTAGGACAGATGGGGAAACTACGGCCCGCGAGCCAAGTCCGGCCCGCGGAAAGGTTTAATCCGGCCCGTTTAAGAGTGCCGTCGTGAGAATGTTTGAACGCGTTCTTACTTCGTAATGTGACGACCCGCATAAAAACTACCTGCGGCGATATTCAAAACACAATCGTATTCTGGACAAATCCATCCGACCTAAACAGATGACTCATCTTCGCTCGAAACTTCCAGACACTCTCGCAGGTTGGTATAAATACTAGCGAGGCCGCCCGAAGATCAATACCAATAAAGTATTATTATTACCAAATTTGGTACAAAAACTGACAATGTTATTTGTAAATCAATTGAATCCAAAAATACATCTTTCTTAGTTTGAACAAAATTCCTTTGGATATACATGACCAAATTTGCCACGCAGATTAATAATGGAATGTTCTTTGGAAATCAATAAAAATAAATCCCTAGTTTTAGAAATATTTTGACTTAATGGTACAACTGCGATGATGTTACATCACGGGCAATTGCACCAAATTTCCTCGGCAGAAATAACGTCGCAGAATTTGGCACAAAAATTGAGAACTTAATGTTCAATGTGTGAGAGTGTGATACTTTTAAAACAAAATCTAACGACATAAATTACTTCGGCGGAACATCACCAAATTTAGCACGCAGAATTGTATGTTCTTTGAAAATCAATCAAAATTCAAAAATATGTCTCACATAGTTATCAAGTTATTTTGACTTAATCGTGAAAGTGATGATTTTACATCAAAAGATAACTTTAGGGGAGATTGCTAAAAATTCCCCCAGTCTAACATCTCCAAATTTTGCATACAGATTACAAAATGATGGAAATAAATGAAAATAAAAAACACAACCTTCCCTAGTTTTTTTTTATTTTGACTTAACTGTGAAAGAGTGATGATTTCACATCAAAAATTAAAAGTAGAAACGCCAAAGAGGCAGAATCTATTGTACTAAACCCATTCTTTATAATATTTATATTCCAATAGTAATTTCAGTTTCCCCATCAGCAACTTACTGCGCTGATGAGACCTGAAAGGTCGAAACCGGTCCATGGCTGTTCTGATGGGGAAACAATACTCAACTTCGAGGTCGATTGCACCAAATTCTCTCTTTAGAACATCTCCGATCTAGGCACGCAAATTGAAAATTTAATGTTCTTTGATAATCCAGAAATACGTCCTTTTCTTGTTTCCGAGTTATTTTGATTCAGAAGTGGATATGATGCTTTTAAATCAAAAACTACCTTCGCGGGCGGTTTCTTGAAATTACCGCTGTAGAATATCACCAAATTTGGCATGAAAATTGAGATGTTGAGAATTGTATGTTCTTTGAAAACCAATAAAAATTCAAAAATATGCCTTGCCTAGTTTTTCAGTTATTTTAACTGAATCGCGAAAGTGATGATTTTACAACAAACATAGACTTTAATCGCGATTGCTCAACATTTCCTAGGTGGAACATAATCGAATTTGGCACGCAGATTGAGAATTTTATGTTCTTTGAAAATCAATTAAAATCCAGAAATACGCCTTTTCTAGTTTTCGAGTTATCTTGATTTAATCGTGAAAGTGATGATTTTACATAAAAAAGTAACTTCAAGGGCGATTCCTCGAAATTCCCTCGAAATTTGACACGCATGTTAAAAATGAATGTTCTCTGGAATTAAAAAATAAATAAATAAAAATTACGCCCTTCCCTAGTTTTCGACTTAATCATAAAAGTGTAATAATTTTACATCAAAAATCAATTTCGAGTGCGATTAATCGAAATTCCCTCACTGGAGCATCATGAAATTCGACACACAGATTAAAAATTGAATGTTCTTTGAAAAATCAATATAAATCCAAAAATACGTCTCTAGGTTTTTGAGTAATTTTGACTCATTGTAAAAGTGTGATAATTTTATATCAAAAATGAAGGGCGATAGCTCAAAATTCCCCCGGTGGAACATCTTCAAATGCACGCAGATTTAGTATTGAATATTCTTTGGAACCCCATAAAAAACAAAAAGGAACATTCTCTAGTTTTCTATTTAAAATT
The DNA here is from genome assembly GCA_910593695.2 of Ocypus olens. NCBI lineage: Eukaryota > Metazoa > Arthropoda > Insecta > Coleoptera > Staphylinidae > Ocypus > Ocypus olens. The sequence goes on along the minus strand of OU343052.1, from coordinate 20,466,570 downwards.
TAAAAAAATGTTCGAAATCATTGAAATGATTGTTAAATCTGTTTTAATGTTAAGGCAAATTTTATTTTAAAAAGTAAATCATATCCAAATTGTATTAAAAAAAATTTGAAATAAAAAAAACATTAAATCAAATTTTATTTGAAAAATAGAGCATACAAGATTTAGAAACTTTTCAAAAGGGTTGTTGGAAAGTGAAGAAAAATATTATTTAAAGGTCGAAAGTCGATGTGTCTTGTTTATATGAAAATTAAGTATAAAATGTAATCATGTTAATAAAGATAATGTAAATAAATTATTTAAAAATGGTGATGTATCCATCATGTTACTTTCTCCAACTTGATGCTATCATTTATATTGACGCTATTGTGGTTTATTTTCAATTTAAATCATATTTTAAATGTAAATCGAACGTTTTGTAGGCTCGGATGAAACTGACGTTCAAAACGTTAAAATTATAAGTTGTTCATTTTGGCATTCTCTAAAATTATTATTTTTAGAATAAATTTGGTGTAACTATTATCGTTTCATAATAATAAACCAAAAAATAAAAAAAAATTAAGTACATTTTTATTTTTATTTTATTTTATGAAAAATATTTTCAAACCAAATATGTTCATTTCTTTGTTGTATTCAATATTTATTTAAATGCTTTTGTGATATTTTTCATATTTACAAAAATATTGGAAAAAAACAAAAAACAGTTAAGGTAAATACCCTCTTCCTTTGTACTAAATTTTACCAAAAGCTTTTCAGTTCTTTGGATTATCAAATAAGACGTATGTTCAAAGTTTCATATCAGTAGCTTTATTACACACACACACACAGACACAATTTTTTTTCAGAAACATCTAGCGACCCCAAAACGGATATTTCCGTAAAAAAACATTTTGAAAAAATTTCACGATCAGAATACTTTTTCGTACTTCATAACGGAGAAAGTAAAAAAAGTAAGGCATATCAAAATTCAATTAAAAATTTACAATTTTTTTACATCCCTAACTTTACATTAAGTCAGTATACTAACTTGATGCATCGAAACAGTTTAGTTTACAAAACAATGGAAATAAAATTCGTAAAAAAATAAACAAACACTTTCGGGAACGGTGTTACTCATAGCAAAAACACTTTTAACACCACAAAAAAAAAGAAACTCGTTGTTCATCATCATCATCAGTGGAGGGTGGTATTGTTCACCACCAATAATCACAGTTGTTTATAATAGGGCAACAATTCAAGAAGCAGTCACAGTTTACTTTAAGTAGCAATAATAGTTTAAGTAGCAGTCACAGTTTACTTTAAGTAGCAATAATAGTTTAAGTAGCAGTCACAGTCACGGTGAAATTCACCTATTTATAACAGTAGCAACCTGTGATTTTTCAATACCAGTGAAAAATCACAGGTACGTGAAATATCGCCCATCCCTACATAAAATTGATTATCAAAATCCAGGAAGAAAATGTCTAAAATGCATTTGAAATTGTTGCTCCGTATAATTTAATATTGTTTGTTCCACATATAATGTTATTCTCGACACTTTCTTCTTGGAATAATTACCATTTTGCTGTGCAATTTGTAACCCTAAAACAATCATCATCTGATATATCTTCATCATCAGTTGTAGCCTCAATATCCTCAATACTTTAGTACATTAATGAAACAATTTACTTTTGTAATGATTACACATAATACTTTGTCCCCATTCGTATTGAAAACAATGAGAAACGATTCACAGTATTTTAAAGGTTATGTTTCATCGGATTTTTAGTCTACGCATCTGAACACAAACTTATTAAATGAGACCGCACTCCCACAATATAGGATAAACGCTCTTGGTACAAATGACTTTTATATGTACTCAAGAATTATTTTTTCCATGACAAAATATTATTCTTGAGTATAAAGAACTTAAGCTAACAATGCTTTCAACGTTTACATTACTAAAGTCAAAATAGTCTCTTGTCACTTTGTTAAATTTTAATGTCAATAATTTTTCTTTCAAAGCCACCTTTGATTTTTATTTAGTAAAATGGCTATTGAAATGATTGATGAAACAAGTTTTTTGCAAATAACTTTTAATGCGTTAGGAATTGGGACAGGGTTGTTGTCAGGAAAAATGTTTGTTTTTTAATTCTGCATGGATGACATACTAATATATTTGGGCTCCAATTTAAAATAAGAAAAATAAAGTGCTTTAAAGTTTGAAATGTTTGACACTAAATTTTGGACACCCTGTATAATTGATATCAATCAAACTTAGTTAACGGGACTATCAGACCTTATTTAATAAGTTCCTTGTATGATTTTATTAACACGGCACTATTTTAATTTATTAGTCATTTTTTAAAACAATAGTGCAAAACCAATTTTTTTTAGTTAGATTTTTTTGCTGATGGCCCTGAATCGATTCCAATAAAATTATAGGAGTATGTAGACAACCATAAAAGGTACCCAAATAAGTAATAAAATACATAGCATGTAATTTAAAAAAATATATCATCAAGACGTCACGTTTTTTGGAACACCCTATATAATCAAAAATATTCTCCTGAAATGCATCATAGGATACAAATATATTCTACAGAATATCGAAATCCTAATTTAATTAGTAACAGAGCTATAGAAGACGGGAGGTGAGATGCAGGACCCTGTATAATCTACTATTATTTCCACACGACAAACTGTCTTAAGAAATTAAGCCATACATTTTACTACAGAAATAAGGGTGTAACGCGAGAAGGCAACTTTCCACAAGAAGCACAACTAATTAGTTCTATCCATTGTTTATAAATTCGCCCATAACGTATTAAACTCAACGTCAATTATATTTAATGTTTAATATTAATTAACGCTGGAGGAAGATACCGGAATCAAAGGCAGCTCGATCAATCATAGGTAATTCGACTAATTATCCGAAACTGTACGTCAAAGTTTATACTAATGAGATGTGAACTTGAATTTCGATTTACGATATACAAGGAGGGGGCATGAATGATGGAATGTAATGAAATTGTGGAATCGGAAAATTAAGTCGAGTATGTGATGATGATGTAAACACTGGGAAACGCCTGAAAATTAACTTAACTGTGTTGAGTTGTGATTATTAACTGGGGAAGTAACTTGGGAAATTTAATTTGCTCTAGTTGGGAAATTCCATACTAGTTATGAATTTATTTGAAGAATTATCGAAACTTCGCGAACATGCCATTTCAACGTAGCTGCGTTATGTAGCTCGAGTACAATTTGATTAAGATGTAACAGAATACCACTGAGAATAGGGATAGAAAGTACAAACTTTACTAAGAAATGAAAGGAGAGTTTATAGTTTGAATTTTTCCAATTCTCAAATAAGTTGCATTCTCAGAATGATTTTAAAGCTGAACATTTATTTGGTTTAATGTAAATGTCGAAACCTTTTGAATATAATTTGTTATCGATTGCTAATATGCAACATATTCAGACTAGATATACAACATATAGAATATTGTGCTCGTACATGTATGTCTACAGTTGCTAAAGATGAAGTACATTAAGGTTGATTATATTACGCAAGTTTGCTTCGGTATAAGTATGTATACATAAAAATAATAAAGATAGTTAATTTATTAGATGTTTACACAAGTCTTACAAAAATATGCAAAACACTCCACTAAAATCAATCGCTTGTTATTCGTTATTCGTTAGCTGTTGTAAAGATGTGTTAAGAGTTCCGAGAAGCCCAACGATGAAAACCTACCAACATCAGTAAAATTTGGAGCAATCGGGATCTTAATTTATGTAAGGATATCATCCCATTAAATAGACTTCATTTGAATAATTAATTTGTTTGTTAAGTTACTACAGGTGGGATAAACTATCCAGGGCCCTGTATTGAAAGCATGTAATTACCAGAGAGATTATGTTTTAATCAGTTTTGTGCGCTTGCTTGTCGATCAAGTTCGGCGTTTACCCGTGTTTTGCGATCAATGATTCAGACATCTGGTGCTCGACTGCATGTTCATAGGATGTTCATACAGCACCTATAAGAAATAAAAGTGATTTAAAAAGTAGACTGTCTAGAAACTAGTGCATCTGCATATGGGCTGAAACACACTACAATTGACGAATGGGTTAATAGAGTGGATCTGGCACGATGTCACTATTGGCGTGACTACGTCATCATACACTTCATATTGAAACTATGGTATGATGAAAACAACGCTACAACACTATGAATACCGAAAGTGCAACTGATAACTCAATTTTCTCAAGATAAAAGTAGCCTAAATATATGAATATTTACCCTGTTCGTAACTCTGCAGAATTAAGTCTTACTAAGACAATAAATATATAACTTATAGGGCTCATTTCATTTCAAACTACCAAAAATTTAAACATCTCGTCACAGATTTTTGTAAAAAAAATTATCGGTAATTAATGGTAAACATTTTTTTTCAGAATTTCTATGTCAAAACTGGGGTCATTTTGAAATTTTATGCCATTTAACAAAATGGCATCAAAGCATGACGTTTAAGTTTGTAATAACTATAACTTTGTTATTTATGAACCCATCTTGTTTATTTTGGTGTCAGACAAAAGTATAAACTACAAAACAAAATTTGTAAAATGCTGGAAATTTACGTGTAACCTATACAAATGTACACGCGGAGAATTAAGACCTGCCTGCTCTCGTTTGAAATGCGCCCTTAACGACACAACTGGACGATTTTTATGAATCGTATTGACAATGTCTACCTGAGTAGGACATACCTGACCCGACCAGATTACGACCCTAATGACCGACAAGACCATTATTTGGGCCTTGGTATATATTATTAAATTAACAGTGAATTTCACAAGCATTGATTTAAGTCGGAGTTACGAAAGCCGGTGTTAAACTTTAAAACACATTCAATGTTTTGTGGAATCCAAATTGTCACATAACACCGAGTTATAAGATTTAACACCGGATTATAAATATAAAACATATGGTTATATGATTTTTCAATTTTATAAACAAAATAACACTGTGTTTTATAATCCAATAATAAATATGTTATAACACTGCATTAAATGACAAGTTGGATTTCACAAAACATTGAACCGCGACTTACATTGTGAATGTGAATGTTTGTGAAATCCGACATCAAACCATTAGTGAGATTAGATATAATCCGCTATTTCCTCTCTACCCTTCAAACAAAGACGTTTTAATCAAATTAGATCAAGGAAATTCAATTTCTCGATTCTGTGAAATATTATCCCTCCCTGGTTTATTTAAAGATTTTGTTATTTAAATATCATTTTTTCGCAATCATTCGTGTAGTTATTTTGAATACTGAAGTTCATTCTAAAATTATGTCAAAAGAAACAACCAAGTTCGAAAGAAGCAGATTAATTTAGATGTGGCAAAGTGGCATTGGTGCAGCAGAAATTGCTGCTACTCTAAATCGAGATGTAAGTAAAATAATATTTATATCATGAATCTTAATACTTGAAATCTGTTCCGATTGATTTTGACATTTTACGAATTGAAGGTATCGACGATTCGATGCTGGATAAGGCGATTCCGACGAGAGAACAATGTCGAAGTGAATGAATGATGAAGATGAGCGATTGCAGCAAGACAGCTGCTGGAAAGAACAAATATTAATTGTTGCCCAAAAACAGCAATTAAAATTTTAAAGCAAGGAGGCTTACATAGTCGGGGTTCCTGCAAGAAAGACTTTAAAGAAACTCACGCAACGAAAATAATGGAGTTGGCCGTTTGTAATTTATACAGATATTTTGAGAATGTAGAATTTTCGGATGAAAAAGTATTCTAGTCAACTTTATCAAATAAATTATGTTACAGACCTGTAAATTGTAGGTATGATAAAAAATATATCTCATGGTGCAGGGGATTTGGTACCAATCAATGAAAAAATGAACAGTAAAGTGTATCGCGATTTGCTGGAAAATATCTTTTATCTTTATTATATGCAAATGATGGTAAATTAGCATTTGTACAGGATAATAGTGCAGCGCCCACGTCAAAATTAATTAAAGACTGGTTCTCAGAATTTGCTTTAATTGAAGTCATTGATTGGCCTGCTAAATCCCCTGACTTAAACCCAATAGAAAATATGTAGGGTAAAATGATTAATTCATGGGATGATGACAGGACATTCAACCCCCAAAATAAAAGCAGAATTTATTTGCAAAACCATGTCAATGACATTTGGAAGAGAATTGACACATTAAATTATTGTAATAATTTAGTTAATTTCATACCTCGACGTCTAAGGGAAGTAATTAAAAATGGAGGGTATTATACAAAGTATTAACTTTAAGTTTATATTTTTAAAATTGTAAATAATATATTTATTAATAAAATTTGGTAAAAGTTGAATCTTGAGTATTATATGCCGCAGAACCTTTTTGCACCTTAAATTAACAAAAACATACGAGTTTTTGTAATTTTATTATGTAATACTTTTTAAAACCGCTATTCAAATTGTGTTTATTCCCACAACGACGTTGTTACGACATTTTACATCCGATTTAGTTTATAAAATGCATATAATATTTTACAAAAAATAATGAAACAAGTTATTATAAATTATTCCCTATTATAAGCCCTGGAATATCGCTAACGCCGAAGCCTTTGACGTTGCGGTAAGTGTTATTGCGGTTATAATTTTTACAAGTGACCTAAAACGCTACTTTTTCGGCGGACCACATTCACAACTGTAATTTCATTCAAATATGGAAATACTAAATTTTGGGATTTTATTGCACCCATTACGGCAGGTAACCGTTGTATGTAAGGGCGACTATCGCATTTCTGTCGGAAACTTTAAGGGCACGCGGTCACTAAAATCGTGCAAGACTGAATTCTCCGCGGGTACAATGAAGTTTTTTTTTATTGTAAAATATATGCAAATTTCAGGAATTTATTACAGTAAAATCACAAATTTCACCACCTTCAAATATTGTTTTCCTAATGCTTATTATCAATTGTGTTCACCATAAAAAAATCAGAAGGTTGTTTTTTGTGGTTGGACATTGGTCTTACGTAGGCTAATTCTTAATGAGTTCGCTAAAAATCAAGATTCTAACAATTAATTTTTACGAAGTGCGGGAAAGTATGATCGTGAAAAAAAAATTCAAAAATTTTCAAATTTTTTTGCGTGTGCTAGGTATGTACATACAAACTGCCTCCAGTTGTCCTACCAGTGGACCCAAGATCAACCCCTTGATGAAATCACACTCCATCAAGTACCACCAGGCCAAATACTCAGAGTGTGGACTCGACTACGCCCAGGTGGGCAGCATTGTAGCAGAGATGCAGGCGGCCATCAGCATTGCTAGAAGACCACGCCACCATCGTAAACCATAGCAGTCCCTAAGATCGTCCTGGCGGTTGGGGACCCAAGTCCAGACTTAAGTAATTTTATTTTTGTTACAGGTCCCATCGATTCGGAGGACACCACTAATGAGTTCCCGGAGGCAATTCTTCCGCAACTGCACTCCTACCCTCGAACATCCAGACATCCAGTGAGGACCAGAGAAGGAACCTCCGGCCGGTTAGGATATCACTCGATCCTGCTAGATGTCAAAGAGGAGGAGTTTTAGCTGGTATACCCTTCAGGTGACTCCAGCACTACCCCGTTAGGGAGCGTCTGCAAAAGATTTCTCCTCCTAGCATCAGAAAATAAAAAATTAAAAAATAAACAGGTAAACCAGAAATTATAGCAGGTGTGCTTCAAGCCCTCGACTTAAGATCAGTTACCAAATATAGTGCTATTTGTTTACTTTATCAAAGTAATAATAATAATAATTATTATTGATTTATTTTAAGAAAACTGTTATTAATAGTAGGCAATATTTTTCTACTTTAATTTGATGAATTTATTTATGTATCTTAGTAAATAATAGTTATTTGTTTAACAAGGCAATAAAGTGACAGATTTACGGACGCGGCTGGAGTTTCATCGCCGAGCGAGCTTGCGAGCGAGGCTGTGAATCCAGCCAAGTCAGGAAATCTGCTTTATTGCCGTGTTAAACACATAATTTTTTAAGGAGAAATTAATAATAATTATATTTTCAATACATTTAATTCTATCAACATATCGTAGGTAGCTTTGTAAAAATTTCGTAGGTACCCAAGTAAAACAAAAATTGACATTTATAATAGACATTGTCGTGTCCGCATTTTGACGGTGTGTGTGTGTGTGTGGTATAATTATTTATTATCATAATGATTATGATTTCATAAGTGACATTTTATTGTGCCAGAAAATAAGTGCGCAGTCGACGGCGTTTAAACGTCAAATGCCGGGCCACTAGGAGTCGGATACGGCAAACAAATTTCGCCACCGTTCGGCGACTCGATTTTTGTGCGTGGATAAGTTAGGGACTCGCATGGAGGTCGGGGAAATCACACGAGGTGTTATTAAAACTTCGGGAAACCTGTTTTTGACCTTCTTGGCACGGGAAATTCGAAGGCAATTCTCAATTAAGCGAAAAATACATTGTAATGTCAAACAAATTTCTGGGCGGCTTCTATTGATCGACGCGGCGTCTCATCTTATTAGCCGTGAAGTCTCACCTGATTGGCTCATTACATTTACAGCCTAGGCATAAATAAGCATTTTTAAAGCCTAGTCCGCAAAAGTGATATTTCACGGCCTAAAATCAGTCCGAAAAATCTTACATTTCATATCAATCCGCGAAAAAGATTATTATTATATGAGTGATCACTCTCTTACATATTCATATAAACTGGACCGGTTTTATATCGAGTCGTGGCAGTGCAAGTGCATGTGGGTGGCCGAATTACGAATCATTTACTCAAATGGTTAGTTCAATATCACAAGAACAAGTTTTAAATTTATTAGCTCATATTTTTATCGAGAATGATATTCCTGAAAAAAAAAACAATTATACCGAAATAATGAGATCTCTTTGAAGAAAGCAAGAAAGGTGAATTAAAGTTTTTAAAGTTTTTATAATAGTTTTGTTTTATAGCATTAAAAGATGTTTAATTGTGGTTGTTTCTTTACTCAAAATTTAAAATGTGGTTTGTTGTATTCTTGAAAAAAATATATATTTCAGGCTTTTATCGTGGGTGGGCAAATCTGATTTTGCACAAGGGGAGCTTTATGCCCAGAACTGATCATTCATCAAAATATACATATACAAGGTCCGGCAGAAATAACTCCCCGATTAGAAAGTAACATTGAGCAGACATGAGACGGAGTAGAGTAGTGGGGGGCGTCTCCTTGAGTAGCAGCATACGTGCCGTTTTTAGTGTACACCATGGCGTGGTCGGGTGAACACCGTGCGTTCGTCGTGGAACAGTTTCTCCAAAATGGCGGATCGCCTATTAATACTCAACGCGCCTTCCGTGTTCGCTTTGCTCGGACGACGGGACCCTGGTCCCGATAAGAAAACAATTTATTGTTGGGTATCTAACTTTCGTAAGACAGGTTCCGTATTAAAACGGAAACCACTCGGTCGACCACGGACTGCAATAGACCCAGTTAGAGCGTCAATTCAACAATCTCCTCGACGATCCGCGAAAAATCATGCGGCAACATTACGATTATCTGATCGAAGTGTGAGAAGGATCTTGCATCGGGATTTAAAAATGCATCCTTACAAAATTGTTGTTGTTCAGGATCTGAGTGAACGAGACTGTGGTGTCCGTGTAACATTGTGCCAAGAATTTCTTCGGAATATTCGCCCTGCAGATGTTGCGATTTTTTCTGACGAGGCACAGTTTTATCTTTCCGGAACAGTGAACAAACAAAACTGCTCTGGAGTACTTTTTCGAAGAACATGGCGAGAATATAACAGTAAACAGTGAACGGTATTGTGTCATGCTCCACGCGTTCCTCGAGCCTAAACTAAGGGAGCTTTTTGATGAAATTGAGAACGTGTGGTTCCAACAAGATGGCGCTACAGCACACACAGCGCGGCGGTCACTGGCATTGGTGAGGGAAATGTTTCCTGGACACGTTATCTCTTTGCGTGGTGACATTGGCTGGCCGGACCTAACGCCCTGTGATTTTTTTTTCTCTGGGGATATTTAAAATCCAAAGTTTACGAACATCGTCCTCAAACTTTACAAACCCTAAAAGAAGCTATAACACGAGAAGTTGAAGCCATTCCACCTGACATGACTCGTTAAGTAATGGCCAACTTCAGAGAATGACTCAACCAGTGTGTAAACAATGGGGGAAACCATTTGAGGGACGTATTGTTTAAAACAAATTAGTAGTAGTACATATTCTTAAACAGCACAATTTGTACTTATAGTTAATAAAAATAAAAACTTCCTATCTTACTTCATTTTGTTTTTGTTAGCTTCCCTAATAGGGGAGGTTTTTCTGCTAGACCCTTTATTTCGTCGTGATTAAAGTAGATAATTAACTCACCATTATTAATTATAATTTATTGGAGGCTCGGGATACATTTTTAACACAGAACTCACTCTTCAATTACATACTCACAACTGCAGCTAGACCATTGCCCTTTCCTATGTTATTGGCCTTCGTGACCAGACATATCGCACAGGAAGACTGCTCACGCGAAAACTGCGCACAAAAATGTGCGCACAGCGAAAACTCCGCACACGAAAACTCCTCACACGGAATAATGCTCACACGGAAAACTCCGCACACAGAAAATTACGCACTGTGATAATTGCGTACACGAAAATTGCTCACACTGAAAAATGCTCACACGGAAAATTACTCACTTTTATCAATCCTCACAAGGTGCGCACAACAAATATTTTTGCTATAATTATTACATTTCACATTAATTTAAAAGCAATAATGTACTGTATTTTGACTGTAATTTTTGAAAATACGTTTATTTTTAGATGTAATAAATATTTGAAAATAATTGTTTAAAAAAATACTGATATGTTACGAAACATCTACCTTTAGAATTAACTACGAATTTTGAAAATGTATAAATTTTTGCGTGAGTTATGAATTCGTAATATTTTTTTTAACTTTTTGAATATTTGTACAAAGAAAAATAGAAAAAAAAATACTGATGATTGATTTCCTTAAAAAAACACTCTAATGCAGTAATAATACATTTAACTTTAAAATTAAATTTGATTTTTGAAAACGAGTCAATTTTTGTTAAACACTTAAACAAAACAAAAATCGTAAACTAAATTGAGTTCCTCAAATATCTTAATACATCCACAGAATGACTGCCTTTAAAACTAACTATAATTTTTGAAAATGTGTTAAGTTTTGGATGTAATAAATTTTTGAAAATTAATATTTAAAAAAATACTGATATGATACGGAACATCTGTCTTTAGAATTTACTACGATTTTTGAAAATGTATCAATTTTTGCGTGAGTTCTGAATTTTTGGTATATTATTTTTAAGAAAAATAGAAAAAAAAACTGATATGATTGAATTCCTTAAAAAACTCTAATGCAATTATAATACATTTAACTTTAAAATTAACATTGATTTTTAATAATAATAAAAATATTATAAAGGGTGAGTTTTTTTGATGTTCACTATGGGGATCTTGGAAAGAGAAACGGTTAAATGGACAAAGAAGTGTAGTTTTACGAGTCCAATAAAATAACACTTTCAAAGTTTTCAAAAAAGTGAAGGGTAACTAGATATTTTGAAAAATGTAAAAAGTGCCAATTTTTCAAATAAATATATCTTATTATTATGACAGAAAAATAACTGTAAAGGACAAAGTTGTAGATAATTTTACGCAGCTTAATAAAATAAATTCAGAAACATTTTAACGCCATTATTTTCCGAGATAAAACGCAAACTTACATTTTTTTTTAATGGAAACCCTAGTTGGCTATGACCTCATTCGAAAGATTATTTTTTTCTCTTTAATCCGATATCATCAATGACATAGTTATTTCTAAAAATATGTGAGGTATAGCCATTTTTAAGTTTTATTATTGCTCCGAGTGCCGTGTGGGTTCGAATCCTAGCCCGGGCGAAAGATTTTTCGGGGATCGAGAAGTATTCGCTCGGGTCCATGGTGGATGTATACGTCTGACATTATTCATTTGTTCATTTATTCATCCAATAATTATACATAAATGGTAGCCGCCTTGAGCTGGCTATATGGGCTATGATACCAAAAAGTTTTATTATAAATAAGAAAATAGTTAGCCATGAAAAAAATTGAGTAAAAAAACTGCAGTTGTTTATAACCACAATAAAGTATTGTAGTTATTATTTTTATAGAGATAAACAAAGTTGACAAAAAAACACCGCATAATAATTCTTCAATTATAAAAATAATAATAGGATCATTTGATCAAAACTACAGTCACTAATAAATAAACAGTATGATATTAACTAACAATAAGTAAAAGTACGTTTTATTTAAATAATAATAGGAGACACATTTTAATATTACAAAAGATGATCAAAAAGTCCACCATTAATTTTATGGCATAAATTACATCTTTTTAAAATTTAATTTGTCTCCTATTATTATTTAAATAAAACGCACTTTTACTGAGTTAATATCACACTGTTTATTTATTAATCAGTTTCGATCAAACGATCCTATTATTATTTTGATAATTAAAGAATTATTATACTTTATGTTGTTTTTTGTCAACTTTGTTTATCTCTATAAAAATAATAACAACAATATTTTATTGTGGTTATAAACAACTGCAATTGTTTTACTTTCATCTTTTTCATGGCTAACCTTTTTTGATTTATAATAAATCTTAAAAATGACTGTAAATCACCTATTTTTAGAAATAACTATGTCATATGTGATATCGGATTAAAGAGAAAAAAATAGTCTTTGGATTAAGGTCATAGCCAACTATGGTTTATATTTAAAAGAAAATGTAAGTTTGCGTCATAACTCGGAAAATAATGGCGGTAAAACTTTTCTGAATTTATTTTATTAAGCTGCGTAAAATGATCTACAACTTTGTCCTGTACAGTGTTTTTCTATCTGTGATAATAACCAAGATATATTTATTTAAAAAAATTGACACTTTCACATTTTTCAAAATATCTAGTAACGCTTCACTTCTTTGAAAACCCTGTATTTAACGGGATTCACCTCGTACATTTAAGAATTAATTAGAATAAAAAATATAATATAAAATATAAAAATACAAAAGTTAAAATTACAATTTAAAATTTAAAATTGGACAACTTTGAGATAACAAACAAAAACAAGTAAATTCAAAACAATGCAATACGCTAGACATAAATAATTAAAATAATGAAAACCCCCACAAGAAAGTTGCTACTATCTAAATTTGACCACAAACAAATATCGAGAGATCTATTCGTGATAAATTAGATTTAGAGTCTGAAATATTATTTGAAAACGGTTTAAAATTGGCGTTACTAATCTGGCCATTCGCTACTCTTAAAGTCCGCGATAAGGGTGCAGCGAAAACAGTTTAAGTACAAAGGAGCAATCAATGTGACTATTAATGCGAGTCAATTTTTGCGAGTTATGAATTTTTGAAAATTAATATTTTAAGTTAGGTAATAAAAATTGTAAAATCCTACAAATTTAACGAATCTTAACTTCATTTAAGCTTTAAAATTTGATAAAAAAAATCAGAAAAAAATATATTGAATTGCAGTAGAATTTGCAAAATTCTACAAGTGTAACGAGTTTTAAATTCCAATCAAAATTAAATTTCTGCATTGGTTTAATCATTGAATTGACGAGCCGAATTTGCTTTAAAAGATTAAGATTTATGAACAGGACAATACATTTCTGATTTTCCGTTAAAACAATTGTCAAATTATAGCTGAAAAAAAAATGACAATATTCTAAACAATGTCTCGGGAAACGAAATATGCATTCTACGAATTTAAAAGTTGTAAAAAATTTATTAAAAGTTCAACTTCTACGTAAAAAAATAAACATTTTTGATTTTTTATCTTAGGTTAAAACAAAACAGCAATTTTCTAAACTAAAAATGGGAAAACAAAAATTTTGCTAAGAAGGATAGAAAAAAATAATCAAAGGAGACATTCGTTTTAAGAGTTTAAAATTAATTGAAAAGATTATAGATTTCGGATTTCGAATAAAAATGAGTGCCAAATCCGAGATTGAAAAGAAACAGCAACACACCAAAATCGAAAATTGTACGATTTGAAAAATTAATCATTGAATTAATATTTTTTCAAATTCGTTATTTAAGCTCCAGAAAATAAACCCATTCGATGGTGAGAAAGCTAACTGCAAGTAGTATTTGGTAAGAAGGTAAATATAATTATAAGATTCTGTACGATTTGTCAATGAGATATTGACCTGATGGTCTCTCTACTAATGCCGTATTTTTTTGTATACATTATTGTAGCATAACATAAATTGACCTGATGCTACTAGACCGTTATTTATGTATTCAGATATTATTAAATCGCATTGAAAAATTCACAACAAATTATTCATTCAATAAAGTTTAAATAATTTCATTTAATCGCTTACCAATAGTAGGAACTATCTTCATAACTGATAATCCATTTCCATTAATGTCATTTTCAATATTCTGCACACACTAAAACACGTGAACACTCACTCACTAAGTGGAAGGTAAACTGCCGAATCAAACGGTTTTCAATGACTAAAAAGAGATTTAATCTGGAATGCGTTCATGCATCGTGGATAAGGATTGATAACAGACGACGAAAAATGTGTTTTTGCAACATCTACGCCAGATACTAATTGCCTCCGGGGCAAAGGTCAAATGATTCGGCGGTTCGCACCTGGCAAAATTTTACAGTTCCACCGGTGAATTTGTTCGGTGTTTTAGATTTTAACAATGTGACAGAGTGTTATTCTTGAATTTGTATTCCTCACCCCGTGAGGATTGATAAAAGTGAGTAATTTTCCGTGTGATAATTTTTCAGTGTGAGCAATTTTCGTGTGCGTTATTTTCTGTGTGCGGAGTTTTTCGTGTGAGCATTATTCCGTGTGAGGAGTTTCGTGTGCGGAGTTTTCGTTGTGCGCAGTTTTCTGTACGCAGTTTTCGCGTGAGCAGTCTTCCTGTGCGGATATATCACCGAACCATTGGCCTTATACAAACAAACTCGCCCGAAGTCGGGTGGTATTCATAAGCAGACATACCTACTTAAGTGCTTCGTTGACAATATTATTTAGGAAATAATATCTTTAAGAACTATTTCTAAATACATTTTGAATGAATCAAATTTATACAAAAAATTTAAATGAAAAAAACTTGATTTCTGAAGCTGGGTGTCTACTAGGTCGGTGGGACGGAGCGGCGCACAGTGGTCCGAAATGCCGAGAATGTGGTCAAAATATGAAGGCGTTATCCGAATTGTATAAAAATTAGGATTTCGAGTTTTTTGAGGTCGCTGATTAAGAATCTGGAATTAATAATATAAAAAAACAAAATGGCGGATCCAATATGGCCGACAAAAATTATGAAAATTGGTATATTTTCATGAAAATTCCGAGATAGGGGCTTTTCAAGGTCGCTGATTAAAAATGTGTAATTATAAATTTTAATAACAAAATGGCGGTTCCAATACAGCTGACAAAAATGATTTCGGATATAGGGTTTTTCGTGGTCTTTGATTAAGAATCTGAAATTCAAAATCAGAAAAACAAAATGTTGGAAATAAATTATAACAATTTTAATTTTTTAATGAAATTTCAGACATATGAACTTACACAAATTCACAAAACAAAATTCCGGATCCAATATAATAAAGCAATTATTTACTATGAAACTGATGGAGAATCAGTTATTTTTAATATACAATTCAATATAAAATATATAAACATATTTATAAAGAAAAAACCCTATATCCTAAATTTCATTAAAAAATTACAATATTTATAATTTTTGTCCGCCATACTGGATCCGCCATTTTGTTTTTCAAACTCTTAATCAGCGACCTCAAAAGTACCCGATATACAAATTTGCATACAATTCAAATAACGCCGTGATATCACCTCAAATAACGAAGATATAAAGAAACAACAAAAATCAGTTTATTTCAGTTTTTTTACTTCACTCAAGAACAAAGTAATTTAAGTAATTTTTCTTAATGGATTATTAATAAGCATACAATTCTGCAAAAGTGCCTAATTTAAACTTACCCTCTATCTCTTCTAATAAGCGAGATCCCCATGGTGAGCCTCGATTTTGAAACACCTAACACCTTGTATATTCGAGAAAGTGATTTTTCTTTAAGTAATGAATGTAATTACTGATTTTTTATATAAAACTTCTTTCATTGCGAACATTTTAAGACATTGGACATAATCCCTGACTTTTCGCTTACGAGATCCAATTGGCGCGATAAACAATTATGTCTCCCATTTACAAACCGCTCAGTTCCACGCGGTTTGGTGTTATGTAAAGTAAGAGTGTCCTTCTATATACAGGGTCTTTTTTTTAACTCCGAACATATGATTGTTAATGTCTATGTTCTATGTCATAATAATCACCTCAACGCATTGGAATGTATTGACAATGTAGGCAACCAAGTACACAAAGGTCCCGTCGACCTGTCACAGTACAGTGAAAGCTTAAAATTATTACGAATAAAGAGAGGTTAATGAAACAAACAATGATAAATCGTAAGTAATTATAATAAATATTCAAAATAACTACCTTCACGTTCTAAGCAGTAGCCAAGTCGATAATAAAATCCTTGAATAGCATTTATAATGTGTTGCGGATTTCTTCTTAATTCATCGCAAACAGTAATTAAACGATCTTTTAACTCTGAAGTATTGTTTATAATAATGTTATTATAAACATTGCTTTTTAGATACCCCCTCAAAAAAAAAGTCGTTTGGAGACAAATCAGGTGACCGGGGTGGCCAAGGTATTGGACCAAATCTACCTATCCAGCGATCAGAAAGTAATTCACTTAAATAATTATTAATGGCAGCTGTAGAATGTGGAGGCGTCTGATCCGTCTGATAATAAGGACCAGTAATGTTTAGTGTATGAATTTCTGGCATTATACGAGTTCGCAGAAGATCTAAGTAAATATTACTATTTAGATTTCTATTAATAAAAAAAGGACCAATAAGGATATCATGAATTAATCCAGCCGACACATTAACTCTCGGATTGTATTGTGTGTGCGTCAAATTTTGTAAGCGAGGATTATTGCACGCCCAAACCTAAAAGGTGAAGGAATGGATGTAAGGAATGGGTATCGATAAGGAATGAAGAATAATAACCTATAATTTAGTGGATTAACTTCACCATTTAAGGTGACTTCGCCGGCTCCTGTTTCAAAACTTTTTTTATTTAAGGTCCAAAAAATTTGAAATTTTTTGGGCGTATACTAGATTTAATTATAAAACATTGTAAAGATTTTTCTTTTTTTTAGCATTTATAACTTTTGTGTAACACATTTTTATTCCAGACATTTAAATCCAAATTCAAATTCAAATCTTTAGAAGTGTTTACATAAAATTAATAAATATAAATCAACTAAAATCACTACAATATTTAAGTAAATAAAGGAGATTTTGCAATTTAAATGAAGTACAATATTTACTAAAATCTTTACTTGATACGTGGTAAATGTAGGTTCCACTCCAAACGTAGCTGCCAATAGAATCGAACAGGAGATACGTTGTGTGTGAGAGAGATGAAATTAAAACAAACATGTGCACATGGTGTGGTGGTGAATTTCTAGCAGAGAAGGGCGAAATGACTTCTTTTTGTGAACCAACATTATTAGATTTGCCCCGGAAACGTTGTGCACACCAACAAGAGAGTCCTCGCTTCCACAGTTGTTTAACTACTTTCTTATGACTCAAAATGAATTACATATTTTCAACTGGAGTCACTTGACTCCACGACTCACTTCACGGAGTTAACTCTTTGAGTCAACTCACTCATGAATTACCCATGTTAATGTTGATGTTACAATGTTTTCTGTTTGTCTCACCGCGATTATTTCTTCTATCTTCGACAATAGCCTGATGGTCTGGTTAACACATGTTTGACCTTAGTACCTGCTTTTCTGAGAATTCAAAGGGCGCACAAATGTTTGGAGACATAATCCGTGCACAATTCGGTCCAATACTAATTTTCTTCGAATTTCATCGTAAAAATATCGGAAAAATCATGTACGTTTTAAAACAGCTTTGTAGAGCAATTGCAACTAGTTAAAAATCTATCCATGGTGGATGTATGTTTTTTTACTAGGAATAATAATAATAAAATGGAATAAGGCCTCAACAGAAGTAGGAATGAATACTGCATTTATCTGTGATTCAATGTACCAATAACCAATCAACAAATGTTTATTTAGTTAGCATTGAGTTAGCTCTTTGTGATAGCGTTAACAATTAGTCATCTAATTATCTTGTGAGACGTATTATATTTTTTAAATAAAAGTATTCCTGATTTGGTTATAATTAGAGAGCGGATTTTATGCAAAATGCATTTTTATGCATATTTCGCCTTCTAATGCATATTTTAACATACAGGGTCTTCATTTCAAAAGGAGGCACCCTGAATAACTTTGGATCAGGAGTAGTTACGGTTTTAAGAAAAAAATACGTCAGTTTTGTTTTCGAGGGGGAACTTAAAAAAACTGTTTTTAAAATTTTATCTTTCACCCCCAGCCACCCCATCTTTATAATTTCAAATGGCACCGCCTATTGTGCGATACCTCATTTTAAAGGGCATAAAAAATACTATCCAGCAAAGCAAAAATAATTGAAATCGGTTCATTTATTTTAGAGAGAGAGGGTATTCATTTCAAAATAAGCCACCCTGAATAACCCTGGTTCTGAAGTAGTCACGGTTACAGGAAAAAATATGTCAATCTTATTTTTGAGGAGGGACTTGAAAACACTGTTTTTAGAATTTTATCTTTCACCCTCTCATCCCCAGCCACCCCATCTTTATAATTTCAAATAACATCCCCTTTTTTGCGACACCTCATTTTAAAGGGCACACAAAATACTGTCCAGCAAATAAAAATTAATTTAAATCAGTTCATTTGTTTCAGAGATATTCATTTCAAAATATGCCACACCAAAGATTGTGTATCTGGGGGTGAAAAAAAAATTATAGAAACAGTGTTTTTCAAGTTCCCCCCTCTAAAATAAAATTGACGTATTTTTGCTTAAAACGGTAACTACTTCAGATCCAAAGTAATTCAGGGTGGCTTGTTTTGAAACAAAGACCCTCTCTCTCTAAAACAAATGAACTGATTATAAATATTTTACATTTGCTGGATGGATAATATTTTGTATGGCCTTTAAAATGAGGTATCGCACAATAGGGAGTGCCATTTGAAATTTTAAAGTTGGGATGGTTGGGGGTGAGGGGGTGAGGGGGTGAAAGATAGAATTCTAAGAACAGTATTTTTCAAGTCCCCCCTCAAAAACAAAATTGACGTTTTTTTTTTTGAACCCGTGACGACTTCAGAACCAGAGTTATTCAGGGTGGAGTATTTTGAAACGAATACCCTCTCTCTCTAAAACAAATGAACTGATTCCAATTATTTTTGCATTTCTGGATAGTATTTTTTAAGCTCTTCAAAATAAGGTATCACACAATAGGGGGTGCCATTTGAAATTATAAAGATGGGGTGGCTGGAGGTGAGGGGGTAAAAGATAAAATTCTAAAAACAATATTTTCAAGTTCCACCTCAAAAACAAAATTGACATAGTTTTTCCTGTAACCGTGACTACTTCAGAACAAGTTTTATTCAGGGTGGCGTATTTTGAAATGAATACCCTCTCTCTCTAAAACAAATGAACCGATTTCAATTATTTTTGCTTTGCTGGATAGCATTTTTTATGCCCTTTAAAATGAAGTACCACACAATAGGGGGTGCCATTTGAAATTATAAAGATGGGTGGCTGGGGGTGAGGGGGTGAAAGATAAAATTTTAAAAACAGTATTTTTTAAGTTCCCCCTCGAAAACAAAATTGAAGTATTTTTTTTAAACCGTAACTACTTCGGATCCAAAGTTATTCAGGGTGGCTCCTTTTGAATGAAGACCCTGTATAATAGTAATATTTAGCATTTTGGCGGACGGCACATTACACCACGTGCAATTTTCGATGAACCAACACCTAGTTATTCAAGGAAATACTGGGCAAATGTTATCAAAACAATTACCAATTCGTCCTGCGATAAACATTAATTTATGCGTTCACATGTTTTTGTCGGTTTACTTTGAAAAATGTGAAATACATAAAAAGAAATTTGAAGAATTGAAGAAAATTAAATTTTTGCAAAATATGATTTGCGATTTTTGTATTTTTCTGTTTTAGAATATATCGTAGAAATGAAATCCATTAGTATTCAGGTTTATATAATTTTATGGTTCAGTGTGAAAGAAAACGGCTCTGTGTTGAGGGTCGTAATTTTCAATAAAGTAAACAAGCTGCGATAAGCCATTCATTCAGAGACTCATTGACACAGATGAAGAATGGATGTGATGCACATGTTCAAGCCGCCACAATTTCATGTGGGTGCATTTAAAGGATAGACATATTTATTTTCTAATGGACTAGATAAAGACAATGCTACTTCTATAAGAGTTCTGGTCTCTGTCGGGTCTCCAGGCCATCGCCGCAGGCCACAGGTATTAAAAATAATAAATTTTGATGGTGGGTTGGGCTTCGAGCATCTAGCATAGATAAGAGATGTAAGTGATCCGCCCATAAAAAATCGCTCTGACGTCATACCGGTGAAACCCCCTTAAGGAAAATGATGCCTCATCAGTAAATATTATTCTGTGTCAAATTTCTTGATCATTATTAATTAAATTGAATACGGTTTCACAGAATTCTGTTCGTTTGCCTTTGTCCTCGTTTGATAGTTGCTGATGATTTGAAAACTTGTACTTAAGCATTGCATTTAAATTCTTTTAATGTCTTGTAAACGGAAGCTGAACTTATTTGAAACTGTGCTGCGATAACTCTTAACGATGATGATGGGGTTCTGCTCTACGTAACATAAAATGTTGAGTTTCATCTCTTCCGTTAAAATGTGATTTCCTATTTCCTTTAGCCCTTTTAATGTGAAAATTACTCACGCAGCCAGTATTGTCAAAATGACAATATTACAAATTGTTGAGATGGATGGAATTTGTCTGCTCGGATACTCAACCGAAAACAAATCTCTAACACGTCGAATTCTGTTCCCACTCTTGTACCATTTTTATTAATAACATAATTTTGACAATTAAATAAAATTGAGCGTAAGTATGGTTGCCTACATTCCAATGCGTTGAGGTGATTATTATGACATAGAACATAGACATTACCAATCATATGTTCTGAGTTTAAAAAAAGACCCTGTATGTACCAAGATAGAGCACGGGGAGTTAAAGGGAACTTTTTGTAACTTAAAGAATATATCGCTATCGGCTTAAACTGAATAATTTAATTATAATTTAATTCAGTATTCAGTGTTTTGTCAGTATTCTTTGCAATAACCTAAAAAATACCTTTAAAAACATTTTTTAATGTCAAATCCTATAATTTAAGCATTTGCAATGTTTTTCCAGTAAAGGTAATGTATGTGCTCTTTTCAGTTTCTCGCTTCATTTCAATGACAATCTTTAAATAAAAGCAAAATATGATAATAACCGATAAGAACTATCATTCATAAGTACAAATACATACAGTACATGCGTATATTTGTAGTTTCATTGTTCGGTATTTTGACCGCGTTTCAACGGTTTCGGAACACTGCGGCGCGGCGCAACGCGGCCTCCAAGAAAAATGCATGTGAATGGAGACGCGTCCATTAGGGCCGTAGCGCGGAGCGGACGGATCTCCATGCATTCACATGCATTTTTCTTGGGGGCCACGTTGCGCTCCGCCGCGCCGCTCCGTCCCACCGACCTAGTGGACGCCCAGCTTTACACGGTGTTATATTTTTAATGTATAAAAAAAAGTGACTAAATTTGATTTTGCCACATTATTCATTTAAAATTTGACGGATAGACTATATTTAAAAAATGGATAAATATTACTTACATTTAGTATTTATTACGCAAATAAATATCCACTGTGAACTAATATCGCCACCGTTCTCTCTTTAGTTTCCGGTTTACTTTGTGTTATTTGACTTATTAATAGTGTAATATATAAATATTCGAATTACCAACAACAGCTCAAAACTATATTCTAATAGTTCGTTAACTGTACGCATTATATAAGCGGCAAATGTGCCGACTCCTTTTGATGGACATGAAACGCACGACCTGACATCTATTGACCGTGAATTAAAACTTTTAATATTTTTGCCACCATTTTTTTCCATAATGCTAATGATCTATTATTTTCACCATGAAAAAATCAGGAGGGTTTTTTTGTGGTTGGACAATAAAAAAAGAAACATGGAAAATTCAAAAAATTATTAACTAGTTCAGAAAAATACAGATTTGTATATTTTTCTCTACCTGAACATTATAACAATTAATTGCTTCTACAAATCGCAATCTTTGAATTTTGTGCTCTCTGGTGAGCAGGGGTTTCTTGGCCGGTTATCTGCTATTCAATCCAGCTTCATTTAAACTCCTTTTAATCGTTCGTGAAGATATAAGAAGATTGTGAGCAGCTACGAACTCATTTTTAGGATGGTATTAATAGTTCTCCTGTTTATTAGAGCGGATAGTCTAAGAAACCGCTCCTCTATTGGATTAGTACATGGTAATTGGTCTATTGATAATATAATCATTAATTTCGACGAAGATTATCGAACAAATGTATTTGAATCGCATATGCCCGATCATCTGGCACAGAAACTTAGTTGAAATGTGAGTTCACCTCATAACGATATTATAAATTCCGAAAAAGAAGAACATTTAATCATGTAAATATCAACAAATTTGTACAACAACTATCAGACCCCCATATCTGGGATAATCAATTCAATTCTAATGTAAATAATAGTTGGGATAATTTTATGAATGGTATACAAATGATATTAAATGGCTTATTCAACCAAAAAAATTGCATTCTCGAATATATACCACTCCTGAAATTATTAGACACAGAAATATGTTAAATAGCCTAAATACAATAAAACCATATTGTTCAATTGCAAATGAGATGCATAAGAAAATTAATAAAGAATATAATATATTATTAGAAGAAGCTCACAAAAAAAGTATTGCAACCACAATATTAAATAGTGATAATCAGATGAAGAGTATATGGAAGGTGATAAACACCTATATGGGAAAAACTAAACAAAATCCGATTGCTATCGAAAACCTCGTTAACAAAATAAATGAATTAAATATTTTTTACTTTCTCCGTCACGAAGTACGAGAAAGTATTGTGATCGTGATTTTTTTTTCAAAATTTTTTTTTACGGAAATATCCGTTTTGGGGTCCCTAGATGCCATTTCAACAATTTCTGGAAAAAAAATTTTTGTGTCTGTGTGTGTGTGTGTGTGTGTCTGTGTGTGTGTGTGTGTGTGTGTGTGTGTGTGTGTGTCTGTGCGCGCTGTATCTCAAAAACTAATAGACCAATTGATTTGATAATCCGAAGAACTGAAAAGCTTTTGGTAAAATTTCGTACACCGGAAGTGGGTGTTTACCTTAACTGTTTTGTGTTTTTTGCCAATATTTTCTTAAATATGAAAAATATCACAAAAACATTTAAACAAATATTGAAGACAATAAAGAAATGCGATTATTTTGTTTGAAAACATTTTTCATAAAATCATTGTTATTCGAGAAAAAAATGTATTAATTTTTTTTTCATTTTTGGTATACAATTATGAAACGCTAATAGTTACAGCAAATTTATGTTAATAATAATTGTAGAGAATGACAAAATGAACAATTTATGAAGAATAAGTTTTTTTCGAAATCTCTTTAGTTTTTGAGTAAACTGAGTTTTTGAATTTGAAATACATTTTTACGTCTTTCATAATTTTGACGTTTTAAACATCAGTTTTATCCGAGTCTACGAAACGTTCGATGCACACTTAAAATATGATTTAAATTGAAAATAAACCATGGAAGCGTAAATATAAATGATACAACAACTTCTGGATTTTTTTTGTGTCTGTGTGTGTGTGTGTGTGTGTGTGTGTGTGTGTGTGTGTGTGTGTGTCTGTGCGCGCTGTATCTGAAAAACTAATGGAGCAATTGATATGAAACTTTGAACATACGTCTTATTTGATAATCTGAAGAACTGAAAAGCTTTTGGTAAAATATTCATAAAATGGCGGGTGCCGAAAGTCGTGAAACTGTGAACGAAATTAATTTAATCAAATTAAAGTTTACTTGCCATGGCTGCAAAACGTCTCTAGTGAAACCACATCCCTGCAATTGCTGTGATCAATTATACCACCTCAAGTGCAAGGAGAAACATTTGCTGAGCGTAATTAGTAAATCAACATGCCCAAGGAGCCCAAGTGAGGTTACGAACAATGAGGACTACGATTCCTGTCCGCTGTGCAGTCAAATACCAAATACAAGATGCAAAGATGCGTACGCAAAGATTGAAGCGTTGACTACTGAGGTAACCCTGTTAAAATTAATCATATCAGAAAAAGATGAAAAAACAGAGCTACTAAAGAGGCTTATACTCGAAAAAGATGAAGTCATCGCATTATTAAAGAATTCGACAAATAAACCAACATTTGTTAGTTCGACTATTAATAAACAGGTGGCAGCCCCGTACATCTGTGCAGACAAGCAACATAAATTGCCTGCAAGTCCTGCATGTAATAAACAATTACCAGTTGCCCCAATGATTATTAACTCGTTCTCAGTATCAAAGGCACCATCACCTGAACAACACAATGATTTAAAATTACATAACGAAAGCCACCGCGGCATTATAGATATTAGTAATAGAAACGCCGAATGGCCAATAAACGATGAAATTGCAACTTTTGCTGAAAAAGTAAAGACACCAAATTATAGTAATATATCAAATAATAACTATAATATCCCAAATAAGGACCGGGAAGCTAGAAATCTGACTCAGGACCATAGTATCACTAAACCAAGACGAATTATAGTAGGATCAAATTCTGATGATACTAGTATCAAAAGTACACCAAAAATGGGACATCTTCATGTATATCGAGTAAGTCCGTCAACAACTGAAGAGTCAATGAACACCTATTTATCAGGAACTGGTCTGACCCGTGCATTCTGCAAGGAGCTAAAGAGAGACGAACTTAGCTGTTCTTTCAAAGTGACATTCCAAATGGATCAGATCGATATCGCATACAACTCGAGCACCTGGCCTCAGGGAGTCGCTGTAAAACGGTTTTTTCTGAAGAAAAAATTCAACTCAAGACCGGGATAGTAAATGATAATTTATTCCTTTACATATTTCATCTCAACACTCAATCAATTTCAAACAAAACTGATATTATACAACTTGTGTCCAATATTTATAATTATAATATACTTTGTTTTAGTGAAACATGGCAAGATGAATCAAAAATTAATTACACTATTATACCGAACTTTGTACTAGCCGATGCTTTTTGTCGGAAGCAACAATCGTGTGGCGGTACAGCTATTTACGTGAGAAACGAAATCTCAGTTCACTGCAGACCAATCAGTTACATATCTGAGTTTGTAATTGAGTCGTGTTTAGAATGCTGTGGTATCTCGATATTCAATCAATTATGCATTATCTGTATATACCGTCCTCCTAACAACGGAAATTTTGATATATTCATTACTGAGCTTGAATCACTCATAAATAAAATTTTTCATACATTTTCATATGTGGAGATCTAAATATAAATAAAGTCGATACCAACTGCAAATATAAAATTCTATGTGATATTCTACAGTCATATAATTTAACCTCTTTAATAAATGAGCCCACTCGTATTTCAACCACAAGTACATCCATTGACTATGTTTTGGTAAACGATTCAAGTCTTGTGATGAATTCTCTGAACTTTGATCCCGGAATCTCTGATCACCACGCACAGGAGGTTTTTTATAAACTACCTCTAATTTCTCAAAATAGTACTAAATCAGATAAAATAATGTACAAACGAGAAATTAATGAATCTGGTCTGCATGAGTTTCGTACCCTATTTTTAAAACACTATAGTTTGACCATTTCAAATGAACAACCTGTTGATGATATATTTAACGAATTTATAACTACATGCTCCTGGTGTTTTGAGGTCGCTTTTCCTAAATTAAAAAAGAATATAAAAGGTAAATTAACTAAGAAAATTAAATTTTCTAGAGAACTTCAGATTGAATATAACGAGTACAAATCACTTATACATCAAAATAGTCCACTCGGTATTTTACAAAGAGATGTGTATAAGCAAAAAAAGAAAATTATTAATAACAAGATACAAATTGAAAAAATTAATTATTATGAAAATATGATATCAGATGCTTCTAATAAAAGCAAAAAATTGTGGGAGCTAGCCAACTTGCCGAAATCTAAAGCTTACACAAATGAAATAAAAACTGACGATGATGATAAAATCATTAATAACATTGCGATTGCTAACGCATTTGGTAACTATTTTAATGACTCTATAAAACAATTAATACATAGCAACTCTAACTGCAACCCTCAGCAAAATTGCACACTTTCTCCATTTAATCAGAATTCAATGATTTTCACACCAACCACTTCTTTAGACATCATGAATGTTATACATAATCTCAAAGTTACGTCACCAGGACCAGATGAAATTCCAATCATTCTACTAAAAAAATGTTCAGATCTGATTTCACCACTACTGAGCTTCATATTTAATACGTCTGTTGCTCAAGGTAGATTTCCATCATCAATAAAATCAGCTCAAGTAGTCCCGGTTTATAAAAAGGGTAACAAAAAAAATGTGAAAAGCTACAGAGCAATATCCTTGCTAAGTTGCTATTCAAAAATTTTTGAGAAAACAATTTATAATCAGCTAATACTCTTTCTTGCCAATAACAATATCCTGTGTCCTGCGCAGCACGGTTTCAGGCCTGGTCTATCAACTGAAACTGCGTCAATCGGTCTTATTCAACATATTAATAGTGAACTTGACACCAACAAAAAGGTTGTAGGTCTCTTCTTTGATTTAACGCGTGCGTTTGACGTAATTAACATAAAATTTGTAATAAATAAACTAAATGCCATTGGCATACGTGGTGAAATTGGAAAGTGGATTGAATCATTTCTAGAAGATCGTTCATTTAGAGTAAAATATAGAGACAGTCTGTCCGAAGAATTCTTTACTGAATCAGGAACACCCCAAGGAAGTATATTGGGCCCATTGATATTCCTGATCTTCATAAATGATTTACCCTCGCATATAACGCAAGGCAAAGTATTTATGTATGCCGATGACACAACTATAGTCTTATCGGCAGATTCTAATGATGCTTTGCAAAACAATATAAATAAGTGTAGTAAAGAGTTTCAGAATTGGTGCAGTCAAAACGGATTAGTAATTAACCATGATAAAACTGTACTTTGCGAATTTTCAAACATCTATAACAAAATTGTCGATCGTGTTTACAACTCAGGTAACCACACTTTAACTAACAGTAGTAGCACCAAATTTTTAGGTTTAAATATTGATAATCATTTAAGCTGGGATAATCATATTACATCAGTTTTAAACAAAATCAATAGCTATTATTACCTGATATTTAATCTAACTAAAATGCTTAAAACTAAAAATATAATATCAGTGTACTATGGACTTATTTACTCGCAAATAAGTTACAACATCCAATGCTGGGGAATGTCTCGAGGGTCTAACAGGATTTTCATAGCCCAGAAACGTGTCCTTAGGTTAATTTTTAAAATAAGTTTGCGGAATTCGTGCCGACCAGTATTCATTAACAATCGCATCTTGACTGTACCTTGTATTTATATATATAAACTTTTGTGTATGGTTCACAAACAATCGGAGACAATTAAAGATACTTCACAAGCATATTACACGCGAAATAGAAATTTGCTTCCGACACCAAGACATCGTCACACATTTTTTGAAAAATCACCTTATTATTCCGGTATACAACTGTACAATCATCTTCCTAACAACTACAAAATTTTGAAACAAAATAAATTTAAAAATAATGTCAAATCGGTATTGATTGAGAGAGCATTCTACAGTGTTAGAGAATTCTTGGACTGCAACATAATGTAATAAATTTCACTGTATGTTCTATATGTTATTTTACAATAAGTCTGTATTTTTATTATGTATTTATATTTATTTTTGTCACTACCTGTTTTATATTATACATTATTTATATTTCTGACATGAGTATATACATATAAATGTATCTGTTCTCGAAAATAAATTCTATTCTATTCTATTCTAAAATTTCGTACACCGGAAGTGGGTGTTTACCTAAACTGTTTTTTTTTTGTTTTTTGCCAATATTTTCTTAAATATGAAAAATATCATAAAAACATTTAAACAAACTTTGAAGACAACAAAGAAATAAACACCTTTTGCTTGAAAACATTTTTCATAAAATCATTTTTATTCGAGAAAAATTTTTATTATTTTTTTTTAAATTTTTGGTTTATAATTATAAAACGATAATAGTTACAGCAAATTTATGTTAATAATAATTGTAGAGAATTCTAAAATGAACAACTTATAAAGAATAAGTTTTTTTTCTAAATCCGTTTAGTTTTTGAGTAAACTGAGTTTTTGAATTTGAAGTATAATTTTTTCATCTTTCATAAGTTTTACGTTTTAAACGTCAGTTTCATCCGAGTCTACAAAACTCCCGATGTACATTTAAAATATGATTTAAATTGAAAATAAACCATGAAAGCAATATAAATGATACCATCAAGTCGGAGAAAGTAACATGATGGCCACATCGTCATTTTTTTTGTAACATGGCAGAACGCACAAAACACATACAACAAGGTACATATAAAAATCGTATAAAAAGAAATCACAAATCAATGTATTTAACACCAGCAACACCAGAAGAAATATTTAATATAATATCTAATTTAAAAAATAAAGCATCTTGCGGGTACGATGAGATGAACTCTCGGCTTTTGAAAGCTGCTGCGATTCATCTCATCGGCCCATTAACTTATTTAATCAATTTAACTTTGGAATCGGGAATATTTCCAGATTGTTTAAAAACTGGTATATTGATACCAATATATAAGAATGGAGACCCAGAAAACTTTATCAATTATAGACCAATATCATTACTTAGTATTTTTTCGAAAATACTAGAGAAAATAATTGCCACACGTCTCATAAATTTTTTCAATCAATGTAACCTTTTCAATAATTCTCAGCACGGTTTTCTGAAAGATAAATCGACAAACACAGCTCTATTTGAACATATATCCATGGTTTCAGATGCCCTGGAGAGGAGAGAGAACCCTATGGGAATATATTTAGACCTCTCCAAGGCATTTGACACTGTGGACCACAAAATCCTGCAAGATAAACTGGAGCACTATGGTGTAAGTGGCGTATGTAGTGATCTAATTAAATCATACCTAGAAAATAGGAAACAAATGGTAAAGATTGATAACACTTATTCTATTCCTAAATACACAAACATTGTGGTGCCGCAGGGTAGTGTTTTGGGGCCAATCATCTTTGTAATATACCGGGTGTGGCACTTAAGACGCCTCGGACCATAGCTCCTTTACGATAAAAGCTATCGAAAAAAATCTAAGAACAAAGTGGTGCATAGTTACCGTCGCTATGTTTTAAAAATATTTCTAATCATCAGTGGCGTGCCTTACTCCAGTGGCGTACCAAACTTATGTTTTTTTAAATGGAATGCCCTATTTTTTATTGCAGATTTGGAAAGTGCTCGACGAGTACTTATTTTTTTATCTAACATGTTATACCCTTCACTTTAGCGGTTTCGCTGTTATAACCCCTTCTTTCAAAATTGCGCCCCATTTTTGAGATTTTTTTGTAGAGAAACTAATTGACGCCGGCGCCTAAATTTTGAATTGAGGTACAGGTTAAGACCTCGTATACCTTCACATAATTTTTTTTCGGGTAATTTATGGCAAAAAAATAATTTTTGATTGATCTTCGCATGTTGTCATTTTTTCCGAAAATTTCAAATGGCACCCCCCTAAAAAAATTACGGCGTTGTACAGCCAAAACTCTAAATTTTTCATTGGTGTAAAAAAAATTACACATTGCATAACAAAATTTCGGAGAAAAAAGGAATTTCATCGCAAATGTCGGGAAACGTTTTCCGTTCCCAAGTGTGCCATGACAAAACAAAAGATTGGTAATTGTCAAAGTAAATTATTAGACGCCAGTAGCAGCCATAAGTCATTTTTGATAAACGTTCTAAAAATGTTCGGAACTCAAGAGGAAATGGTTGACATGATATTTATTCTTGGAGAATGTAACAAGAATTGTTTCTTGGCATCACGAGTGTACGCTGCGAGATATCCGCACAGGGCACATCCAAATGAACGTGCGTTTCAAAAAGTGTTGGAGAGATTTACTACTACGGGAAGTGTGAAACGGCCAAGGAGAGTTAGAAAGAAGGCAGTTATTACCGAAAATAATGAACTGCGGTATATCACCAGAAGTTGCGGTTATGCCTCCAGCAGGAAGGTCGTCATTTCGAACATTTAGTTTAAGTTGTTAAATTTTCTTTATCTGCATTTTTCATATCATGTTGAATAAATAGGTACATACTATTATGTTGACCGTATTTGTGTATTTGTTTTGGTACTTTGACAATTACCAATCTTTTGTTTTCTCATGGCACACTTGGGAACGGAAAACGTTTCCCGACATTTGCGATGAAATTCCTTTTTTCTCCGAAATTTTGTTATGCAATGTGTAATTTTTTTTACACCAATGAAAAATTTAGAGTTTTGGCTGTACAACGCCGTAATTTTTTTAGGGGGGTGCCATTTGAAATTTTCGGAAAAAATGACAACATACGAAGATCAATCAAAAATTATTTTTTTTCCATAAATTACCTGAAAAAAAATTATGTGAAGGTATACGAGGTCTTAACCTGTACCTCAATTCAAAATTTAGGCGCCGGCGTTATGTAGTTTCTCTACAAAAAAATCTCAAAAATGGGGCGCAATTTTGAAAGAAGGGGTTATAACAGCGAAACCGCTAAAGTGAAGGGTATAACATGTTAGATAAAAAAATAAGTACTCGTCGAGCACTTTCCAAATCTGCAATAAAAAATAGGGCATTCCATTTAAAAAAACATAAGTTTGGTACGCCACTGGAGTACGGCACGCCACTGATGATTAGAAATATTTTTAAAACATAGCGACGGTAACTATGCACCACTTTGTTCTTAGATTTTTTTCGATAGCTTTTATCGTAAAGGAGCTATGGTCCGAGGCGTCTTAAGTGCCACACCCGGTATATAAACGATCTGCAAAATGTTATTACAACTAACCAAGAAGCAATGGTTACTTATGCCGATGACACAAGTGTCCTAACAATGAGTAACGACTTGGAAGATCTTATGCAAATAACAAGTAATTTATTTTCGACCATACAAAAATGGATGATCGGAAATAAGTTAATTTTAAATAAAGAAAAAACAAAAATAATTCTCTTTGAAACCATAAATAAAACTGTACAATTTAATGAAATAAAATTAAACGATATTACAGTTCAATTCAACTCGAACGCCAGGGTGCTAGGTTTACATATAGATAATAGATTAAACTGGAAAGAACACTGTACCAAACTCATTGGCAAGTTAAATTCAATATGTTTCACAATGAGGTTACTAAAGAAAACATTAATAATATTATACAAAGCAAATTTTGAGTCGTTACTACGCTATGGTATAATGTTTTATGGTGCGAGTAGTAATAGTAATCAAGTATTCCTTTTACAGAAAAAAGTGTTAAGAATAATTTTTGGTCTTAAATATACAGAGTCATGCCGCGGATACTTCAAAAAAGGGGAAATATTAACATTTAATAGTCTATATATACCGGGTGACCCAGCGATCTGTAAAAGCCCCATAACTTATTTGCTATTTGAGATATCGACTTCTAGTTTTCTTGAACTGGTACTCACACTTATTCTACATATTTTAAAAATATGTATGTTTTTGTACAAGGTGTCCCAATATACATAACAGACCAAAGTTATGTTTTTTTAAATGGAACACCCTATATTTTATACTTTATTTTCAACCCTCTTAAGAAGCTGATAAAAATAGTATAAGATAGTATGGGTCTATTATGGACCGTTGGTTAGTTATGGGCAAATTTGTGGCAAAAACATGTACACATTGAAAACATTGCAGAAGCGTTCCTGGCAAAGATAGCATCATTATTTATATACTAGAAAATTTCCCACATCATAAAGAATAATTCACATCGGCTTTGGTTCTCTTTTATTCATAGTGCTATACAGGGTGTCAACATCCGCAAAACGATGGATAACAATTTTTTTTTCAAATGGAACACCCTATATAAGTTGCCATCAGTCTATGGCATTTTCATTAAGCTTTCTAATGATATACAGTTTGTATAACAAAATATTAAGGATTCTTGAGATCTATCAATAAAAACATATTTCTTTTGCCACCTTCTGCTGATTTTTTAATTTTCAGCCAAAACTATGCATTTTCAGGAAAAATTATAAGAGACCAAAGTTGTAGAGCGAAAAATTTTTGATCGATATAGGTTGTTTTCTTTTCAAATTTTTTATTAATAAATTGCACTATACTTTATTTTCCGAACCCTATAGCGGAAAAACGGGAAACTATAGGGAAATTAAAATGGCCCATATCGATTGAAAATGTACCGCTCTACAACTCTTAATAAAAGAAATTTTTGCCAAAAATGCATAGTTTTCCCTAAAAATGCAAATTAAAAATGTTTATATCAATTTTTGCGTTTTTCAATGTTTTTTTGCATTTTTAGCGAAAACTATGCATTTTGGGCAAAAATTTCTTCCTTTAAGAGTTGTAGAGCGGATTATTTTCAATCGATGTAGGTCATTTGAATAATTCTATAATTACCCGTTTTTCTGCTAGAGGACGTGGAAAATAAAGTATCGTGCAATTCATTAACAAAAAATTTGAGAAAAACGCTAAAATGCATATACGGTCTCGATTTTGCGCTCTCTGGCGGGCAATGCACGCATTATTGGAAAAGTCGAAAGACCCCCATATCGATCTAGAATTTTCCGCTCTACAACTTAGGTCTCTTATTATTTTTTCAGAAAATGCATAGTTTTGGCTGAAAATACAAAAATGACCAGGAGGTGACAACAGAAAAATGTTTTTATGGATAAATCTCAAGAATCCTTAATATTTCATTATACAAATTGTACATCATTGGAAAGCTTATTAAAAATTCCATGCATTGGTGGCAAGATATATAGGGTGTTCCATTTGAAAAAAAAAGTTATCCATTGTTTTGCGTATGTTGACACCCTGTATAGCAGTATGAACAAAAATGAACCAAAGACGATTTGTATTATTCCTCATGATGTGGAAAATTCTTTAATGTATAAAAAGAGACGCTAGCATTGCTAGGAGCGCTTCTGCAACTTTTTCAATGTGCCCTTGTTTTTGCCACAAATTTGCCCATAGCTAACCAATCGTCGATAATAGACCCATACTATCTTATACTGTTTGTATCAGCTTCTCAAGAGGGAATATAGTATAAAATATAGGGTATTCCATTAAAAAAAAAACATAACTTTGTTCTGTTATGTATATTGGGACACCCTGTACAAAAACATACATATTTTTAAAATATGTAGAAAAAGTGTCGGTACAAGCTCAAGAAAACTAGAAGTCGATATCTCAAACAGCAAATAAGTTATGGGGCTTTTACAGATCCCTGGGTCACCCGGTACTATATGAGTTACTCATATACAGGGTTGGGCATATGTGTCGGAACACCTGATTTCTGCCTAAACGTATGTTGTTTTCTTATTTTTTTTAAAGAAATGTGTATAGTTTTATTTATTCTATGCAGTGACGTATTTTGATTTTCTACAGCTATCCAATTTTTCGAGATATGACGTCATCGGCAGTTTTTTTAAATGGATCACCCTGTATATTTTTACATTTTCAAATAGACACCTATTCAACAATTACAACAATATAGGGTTTGGTGGGTGTGCGACTTGTGTTTTTTTTAATAATAAATAAAATAATAAAAAATTAAATTTGGGAATTTCGTAAAAATTTTGTTGAAAACTTAAAAATTTTGATTTATAAATATTGGAATTTCTCTCAGGGAATGTTGCATTAAAAATATTGCATGCATCTTGTAGAGATCTCTACTAATCTCCAAAACTGACCATCATTAACAACGTAATTTTTTCACGTTAAGTTAGTTCACCCAAAATTGAACAGCAATGTTTATATTTCATATGGATACTATCTGTTAGTTACAGAAAACATAAAAAACACGAAATTGTTTTATAAGAAAACAGAGTGAAAAAATATAAAAAGCCAACTAGATGTAGAATTATTTTATTTAATATTTAAAAAACCACAAGTCGCATATCCATCAAACCATACATCAATGCAATTGTTGGAAAAGTAACTATTCGAAAATGTAAAAATATACAGGGTGTTCCATTTAAAAAAACTGCCGATGACGTCATATCTCGAAAAATTGGATAGCTGTAGAAAATCAAAATACGTCACTGAATAGAATAAATAAAACTATACACATTTCTTTTTAAAGAAATAAGAAAACAACAGACGTTTAGCCAGAAATCAGGTGTTCCGACACATATGCCCAACCCTGTATAATTTCAAATATAAAAATAGTTTTGAAGAATTTTCAAAAACTCATCCTTACAGCACTAGAAATGTCACATCATATGACATTCCAATACATAGATTAAGTTCATTTGAAAAATCGCCAAAATACAGTGCTATTAAAATATTCAACAAACTGCCTATAAACTTAAAATGCATTAGCAATTTAAAAGAATTTAAAAATAAGTTGAACCAATATCTACTGCATAATGAAATCTACAAATTAACGGATTTCTGAACACTATTCTTTTTAATTTACTTATACATTCTTCATATTTTTAATTAAATTCAATTCAAAATTAATCTAATTTTGTTATTGTAACTGTTGAGGAACTGCAAATTGTATGTTTGTTAACTTGTTCTACTGTGACGTGTTTAATTTAGGGAAAGCTACATAACTGTATTATGTTTTGTTTATTTTTTTTTTACTGAATTAAATAAATGAGTTTATTATTATTATTTATTATTATTATTATTATTGATGCTCACCTTTCTCGCAGGTAAAGTTCCAATAATGTATTATTTTCTCAAGGTCGTAACCCGATTTACAATATTTTTGTTCTTTTTGATTCAGCCACTAAAAATAGTATGAGGCTCCTCTGACCTCGATTATTTGGTTAGTTTTTATTTATGTTTTAATTAATACGTGCAATATTAGTTGAAGTGATTTCTAAATTATAACCGTATTATACAAAATTGACAATTTAAGTTAGAAAATAAACTATAATGTGTTTTAAAAAGAAATTAATCGCATTCGCCTATGAACTAAAATACCAGAACATTAAAACAAGACATGTTAATCAATTTTGTATAGTACTTAAAAATGTTTATTTACATTCAATGTTTGTTTATACAATTTTATTTCCTGTAATTGAAATATTGTTAATTCTAGATCGAATGGATTAGATATCCTCATCCCCAAGTAAATAAAATACCTATTGCTATCCTTCTGGATTGAGTTTATATAACGCGCTTTTCGTGTTCTCCGTCGTGACAGCACTGTATGGACTTTTTCGTAGCGCCAAGATTTAAAATTAATTTGCAACAAATTTTCAATGTAAATTCATACTTGTAGTTAAAATCATATTTATATTAATTATTGCATTGTATCCAAATTTTATAAATCGTCAAAAATAAAATTTCAAAATTAAATTCCCTTGTTATGCAAACAAATAAAGTTGGGCCGCGCTATGAAGGCATCTGAGGTAATTAACTTGGACCGCCCTTATTTGCGAGTTGGGCGGGTATTTTATGCGTCTCAGATACCGGAGGTTCTCAATAAGCGAACATAAGATGTTGGGTTGTATGCAAATTTATTTCCAAAGTTATCTGTAACCATTTAAAAACCACTGATTTATAAATAGAAGCCAATATCTTAGTCCAGTAAATGAAGGGTCCAAGGTAGGCAAATTTGCAGAGGATGCTCATTTAAGTTTTAATTGGTAGATTTTGACTGGTACTTTTAAATTCGAAAATATCCTGGGACAAAAGGGTATGGGCCTAAAGTTCCAAGGGATCGGATTTTCACCAACCCCTGCTAAAATACAGCACTTGGAGATTTTTTCGACAACAAATGAAGATCAGTTGATTATTTACAAAAATAGTCCTTATCATTGCTGTAGAAAATTCGATAGTTTTCGAGATAACGGGACTCGAACGTGCCGTGTATTTCCAGCTCCTGCCCTGATTCCAGAAGAGCACGTTTAATGCATTTACTCGTAGGTGGACGGACAAATTATTCGATAACTCGAGTTAAAATTGATATTTTTTGATGATTCAAAATTCATTTGAAAGAGGAAATCCATAGCTTTCATATGCTGTGCCCCATTTTAATTGTTCCAAAATATTGCAAAAAGTAGCCAAAGTTTTTTTTTAAGAGATTTCTTTCGACTTTTATAAATTGACCCATAATTTTGTTATCAATAGTCATTTATTCAGATCCATTTTGATAATGGGTCCTTAAAAGGTGTAAAAACAGCTGAGAAAGGTTGTTTTGGTTTTTTTTTGCATATTAATATAAAGTCACTTTTTCATTTTCGTTTTTTTTTGCAGTTTCCGGAGTTTAGAAAAATTTCGCGCACAATCGTGGATTAAAAATGTATCAATCATTGTATCGCTTTCTAATGCATATCACTGGAAAGCTTACAATGCCCCCTTTTTGATAGCACTTTTATTTTATTTCTCACATTTGGCAGTTTTTCAGAAATGGAGGAATTGGCCACGGAAGGGAAGTACGGTCAATTTTTTTTTTAATGATTGTTTCCTCTTAGCTCTTGATTTTGTTCACTTTTATAGCTTGTTCAACATAAAGATGAGATTCTAAGCTTTTCATTCATGTATATAAAGTATATGTTCCGATTTCTCAGGAAAAAATAAATAGTCCCAAACTTTCTCTAATAATTCTCACGCGACGTAGATGCGTAGTACTAGTATCGTACAAGCGTGGTCGGCGCCACGCACGCTATCAGCTATCCCTGTGTCAGTGTATTTGTTTTCAAACATTCTGTGTTTTGGAAGTCCTTGGGTTGTCCAGATTGTTCTTATATATACGATACACGATAC
The DNA here is from genome assembly GCA_910593695.2 of Ocypus olens. NCBI lineage: Eukaryota > Metazoa > Arthropoda > Insecta > Coleoptera > Staphylinidae > Ocypus > Ocypus olens. Next base: position 20,429,309 of record OU343052.1, on the reverse strand, counting down.
CGTATTTCGGAACGGACAAACTGTTCTTCTGTCGATTTATAATGCGCCAAAGGGTGTAAAAACTCTCAAAGCTCTCAGATTCGAGACCTTCAAGCGATTGGTTCCAAAGCAAAACGCGATCAAACTAGCAAGTTTGCCACCTACCGCTGAAGCTGCAACACTTTTATCGGGGGTAATACCACAAGAGGTTTAATTTGGCCGGATAAATTTTATTTGTTGCACGATCCATTGAATCGATACAAATTTCGAGAATGAATTGAGATGGACATTCAAGAAATTTGCGATAAAACGACGAGTACTTAAAATAAAATTTATCCTGCCGAAATTATAACCGCGAGTGGTATTTGTGGAGATAATTTAATGAATAAGAACTATATTTATATTAGCAATTTATGTTAATTAAATGTAGAATGGGTTAAAGAGCATTGTTTATTTGTGATGGAATTGCATGAAGCACCACAATCGTCAAAATCGTGTGTGGGTAAAATGAAAATGGTTGAGTGCCACGGGAATCACGAAATTTGCGCCTGCACGATTGCGAGTGGTACAAGCACTGGGATCCAGCCATTAAAATAATATTTATAATTATTGTTTTGTATAAATATATATTATTACTTACATTTAGTATACATTCCGTATCTTTCTGGCGTTTCTTATATTATATTATAGGTTATAACCTCTCACATAACACACACACACACACACACACACACACACACGCGCGCACATGAAGTTAGGAAACCAATAACAGCTAATCGTTTAATGGCCGCTGAACTTATTTCCAACACACATACAAGAGAAAACGCCAAATACACTAATATATCAATGTTTATTTCATACTTAAATAATTAAACACAGTTAAATTCCTTACTTCACTCGTTTATTTATGACACTAAATGTACATTTCGAACACGATGTGTTCATTTTCAATAGTTAATATTTGAAAATTAACTATTAACTATTGAAAATGAACACATCGTGTTCGAAATGTACATTTAGTGTCATAAATAAACCAGTGAAGTAAGGAATTTAACTGTGTTTAATTATTTAATTACGCAACTTCACATAACTCACAAATACATAATAATTTATTTCATACTATTAAAACACGATAGAACAAGATAGATATTAAATGCAATCCAATTCTTCAATTCACGCATTGTGGCAGAGCTACCGTACGCTTGTGACATCTCGTGGTCGAAGTACGAAAGCCGTCGCCGGCTTTAATTGCAAATGCACGTAACTAAAAGGTGAAATACTTAACTGATAACTGATACATGGATCGGAATGAAAATGATAACAAAAATTTCACGTGGAAGCGTATCTGAAACGGATTTTAATTATATTTCATCGCATATGTATTCAGAACTGACGAACTACCCCTGTTCAACTGAAGTTGGCCGTTTACTAAAATGATTAATATAGAGATCGTTGTCATGGTGAGAGTAAATAAATTTTTAACCATTTGCAAATTTTTTTGTCCGCCGTTTTAAATGGAACTTTTTATATATGAGTTAAATTATCGGGTATATCTACAAGTCCAGCAGTGGCTCGTAAACGAACTGTCACCCGAAGAATGGAGATGGAAACGTGCAGGGGATGTACTCATACCAGTCCAGACCACAAAAGAGCCGGCGCACAGTGTCCGGAATCCAGTGTCGGGCGAAAATAAAGTCAGTTTAAAAATAATAATAATAACGGATTCATGTTCGCAACACTTATAAACCCCCTAAATTTAAATTTTTGAGTCATAATTCTAAACCATTATGGCGTATTCGGGCATTCAATTGCACCGGAAATAAATATTATTTTTATCGCATTTTGAAATGTTTTCCAAATGAATTTTATATCACGTAAAACTGAATAAAAACACGATTTATTGGTACTAATTACAAAAAGAATGTCTGATAAAGTTTTAAGATAAAACCGGATTTTAAAAGAGTAAATTTTTTTTTTTTAGGAAAACTAGAAATAACTGGAATTTTACCTGAAATACCATACTCTAATGTGCGCGGTAATGCTTGTAAACCGCTCAGGATGAATCCCCACAAGACCTGAATAATTCTGTATCTGGTGAAAAATTAAACGTTAATCATTATTGAGTGAATATTAAAATTATATTCTCATATATATTTTTATTAAGTCGGAGACTACATAAAATACTATTTTGGCGTCATTTTGAATTAATTTATTAAATTGATGGACTTAGTTGGCATTCATAGGCTAACACAAACTCTGGTGGCCCACCAGAAATTCAAAATTAATAATTTGTGGTTTTATATTATAATTCCTCATTGCGAATCACCATCCAAATAAAGTTCTTCTTCGCTTTCACCAATATCTGATTTGGCAACAATTATTTTTCGCGCTTCGGATGGTAATGTCTTTTTGTTTATTATTTTAGTTGACCTCTTCGCTGAAATAAGGGGGTCTGAATTGACCAGCAGCATATTGATCAGATTATTTTTAGAAGTTGAGATTTACATTTTTTTAAATAGTTTCGAGTTTTTGTGTGTGAGTTTTGTGTTTAAGTGATATTTTTATTATTTTCAATTATATAACGTAAAATATTGTACTTTATATTTATATTTTTTAATTTGCACTTGGGACTATCATATACTATACATTTAGCGACTTGATATTTCATATAAGTGTTTGTGACCCATTCAAAATTATAAATTGATTTGAATTTTTTACAGAATTCAAATTTTAATACCTTAAAGCTATATCAGCATTTGTTTTTAATTAATGTCATTTAATTATATTTTATTCTGTTTTATATGATATAAAATATATTTGGATAACTTTTAAATATTCTTTAAAAAGTAAATAACAAATATACTCCAAATTATCATTGAATTGTTCGAGTTTTCAGCGACTCACGAGGGAAAAAAACATCACCACACCCCGGGGGATCATCCTAAAACTGAATTTAGTGTGGCAAGATAGGGGATACTTGGGACTATCATATACTATACATTTAGCCACTTGATGTTTCATACAAGTGATTGTGACCCATTCAAAATCATAAATTGATTTATTTTTTTTACAGAATTCAAATTTTTATGCCTTAAAACTTCATCAGCCATTTTTTTTTTAATTGGTGTCATTAAATTATATTTTTCTTCTATTTTATGTAATATAAAATACATTCGGATAACTTTTCAATGTTCTATAACAAATATACTCCAAATTATCGTTGAATTGTCCGATTTTTCGGCGTCTTGCGACAGAAAAAAAATCACTACATCCGAGGTGGGATCAACCTGAAGGTAAATTTGGTATGAAAAGATAGAGGATACTTAGGGTTATCAAATACTTTAAATTGGGCGACACGATTTTTCATATAAGCAACTTTTACTCTTTTAAAATCCGAAATTAGGAAATTAAATTTCTACAAATTTCAAACTGTTTTATCTTAAAACTTTATCAGACATTCTTTTTGTAATTAGTACCAATAAATCGTGCTTTTATTCAGTTTTACGTGATATAGAATTCATTCGGAAAACATTTCAAAATGCGATAAAAATAATATTTATTTCCGGTGCAATTTTTGCTTCAAACTCATCAGTTAAAAACGGTCTACTTGAATGCCCAAATACGCCAGAATGGTTTAGAATTATGACTCAAAAATTTAAAAGGGGGTTTATAAGTGTTGCGAACATAAATCGTTTGGCCACATTTCTCGCGTTTCCGGACACAGTGCGGCGTATCCGGAACTCCTGAAGATAATTTTTTGCCAATGCAATACTGTGGGAACAAATGTTCATGTAAGAAAGCAGGGATAAAATGTTTATCTATCTGTGCTTATTTATCAGTCTAGCAAGCCCATGTTCAAATTATAAAGATAGTGAAGGTATAATGGTATCCGAAGAAGTAGACGAAGAAGGAGAAATACAGGGAGAGGAAGAAATAGACGGAAAAGAGAGGGGGAGGAAGAAATGAAGCAGGGGGAATTTGATTTGGGGTGGTGATTGACTGATGGATTGTTTGTGTATTTCTAATTTTGTATGAATTTTTTATAATAAATGGGATTATAAAAAAAAAGTTTCGGATCAATTTTTTAGCCCCATCCTAATGTTATAACGCTTAAGATGTACTCAACCAATAAATGTAGTCTAAACACTTATCTCCAGGCAAAAAATCACGTGTGCAACCCCAATAATTGTTGAGAAATCGACCATTCCTGGGGTTTCTGATTTATAGCCACAATAATTTCGCAAGCAGGGGAACGTGGCAGCGCCATCTACAATGTGTCTTTACAGTCCAAAACATGAAGCTCAGCGTATTTTCAGATCCCACGATAGCAAATTTGATAAGAAACTGCCATATTTTCTCAATACCAAAATTATGGATTTTTTAAGCCCCGTTTGTTCAAAAAGTATTGATGTTGCGAAAAATATCATGGGACAACTTTTTCAGATAATGAACTGATCTTCAATTTCTCTCTACACAAAATTTCTCTAAATGCCATATTTTTGGAGATATTAGCGAAAAACGAATTTTTGAAACCTTAGGGCCATTTTTCAGGGTCTACCCCATACTTTTTTGTCCCAGGATATTTTCGAATTTTAAAGTACTAGTCAAGATCTACCAATTACACCTTAAATGAATATCCTCTGCAAATTCCCCAACTTGGTGAGTTTTCCGACCTTTATTTACTGGACTATCTAGCAGTAAGCATAAACAAAGTGTAAAGTGTAAATTAACAAAATATCCAATCACTTCTGATGAGGGCGGCCCCTCCGACCCTTCTTAGTTAATCACCTCAAATGCCTTCATAGCGCGGCCAGGGCATAGAAAAAAAATCAAAACAACAATCGTTTCCTAACGTCATATACAGTATGTTTTTTTTTATCGTGGGCCATAGGATTTTACATGCTACAAATTATGCCTTATGTTCATGTATATTTTATCATAAAATTTTGAAGGAAATTTTAATTAGTAATAAATTATTTATTTTTTTACATGATGCGCTGCATAAGAATAACTTAAACATGATTTATTCCAGTAAAAAATGAAATTATTTAATATAAATAACTGAGCAAAAATAAGTACCTTAAATTTACGAAAAGTCAGATTGATTAGTGAGGCAAGTAATCAAATGAATTTATACTAGAAAATGTCTGTCTATACTGTTGAAGAACGGGTGGAATTTGTAACGGCATTTATAAGAGGCAGCAGGGAAATAGTTGTATTTTTTTACAAGGAGTCATGGATTTTTTATTTTAGGGAAATAGTTGACGACTTTTCTGCAGCGTATCCCGATCTAATTAAACGCATTATGTAGAAAAATAATTGATTTATATTATCAACTAAAATTTGCTTCAAAATTATATGATAAAATATAACACGAGGTATAATTATTAGCATGTAAAATCCTATGGCTTACGATAAAAAAAAACATACTGTATAATAAATTTAATTAAAAAGAAATAAATTTACATCAACCGCACTGGATATATCTTACCTTCTAATTTCTTATGGCGTGTTTGATGTGCTATTTCCTCTTAAACAAACCCATTTTAGATAATAAAATAAAATTAGGGCGAAATATGATCTCCTCTTGAATTTTAATAAATTTAAATCAACTTTGGAGGAGACGAATACTGCTACCACATTCTTAACCATGATTTCCTGTAAACTTTAGGAATAAGCAATACACAAATAAAACAACAAATGCAATAGAATATAATTTATTAAATGATCGACATATAAAGAAAATATATACTTTAAAATACTAACAGAGCATAAAATAACGCGTTCCGTTCGAAACCTAATATCTTGGGATGATTAGAAATACATAAATTGCATATTCCCTAAACAATAAAGCTATACCGTCTTTTTTTTAATTTCTTCTCCAAAATTGTATGATAAATTGATTCAACGAAATCACTTTTAATTATTAATCAGTCTTTAGATATGGTGTGTTTCACATAATGTTTCATTTCCTGCATGAAGTAACGATGAACACGAGTTTAGTATTTCTAGTTGTTGTGTGAATTGATAAAAGGAAAGAAACGCACATTTCGTTGGTTCTGATATACCTGGTTCAGGGGGTCGTAATTATCTATGTACAGTAATCAGTAATAGTCATACTGGTTTTGGTTCCTAATGCTTATGACGTTCAGATTAATGAGAAATAATATCTTTAAATAATGATTGGTTCTATCGATGGACATAATCGATGGTTCTTTAGGGAAGTACAATTCCTTTCATGACAGTGGTGACTGTGTTATTATAGTTGCTGGCTTTATTGATAGTCTTAGATTTTGAATTATTAATTTGCTCTGAAGTCTGCAATTGCTTCTTAATATAGAGTAAACTTAATTTAAGTAAAAATAGTTTTCAACGCGAGGTGGTAAAACATTTCGTAAATGATTTAATTTTTAATATAGTCAAATATGCCGAGTGTACGATAAATCAAGGACATAAGACAATAGTATTGAATTTTCCTATGATGTAAATTTCTCGTATTCAGTTAGATTTATAAGACAAATCATATCAATGAAAAATGGATATTATTTTAGGCCATTCAAATATGTTGATAATTTTTCCGAAAAAAAAATTCTTTCATATTTTGGAAATTATAAAAAGTACATGAATAAATTTTGATAACCTAAAATATTATCCTGATTTGATTGGTATCGTGGCCAATTATTTAAGTCTATTTAGGGACGAGTTATTTGAAAATACGAAAATTCAATGCTTTTCATACTGAACGTCCTTTTTTGAAATGACTCAGTTTATAATCTATCTACTGTCACCTTACTTGAAAGTAGGTTAATTTAATGAAAGTAATACGTAATAGATATTAATTCTACCAAATAAAAACTCAGTTTAGTTGCTCGACTAGTTTAACCTTATTAGGGCATAATAATAATAATAAGGCGAAACTGATGAATTTTAAACATTCAGAATTTAAAGTTCTATTTGGTAGAATTATTATCTTTTTCATATTACTATCATTAATGATATGAACTACCAATACTAAAATATTAAACAATAGATTAATTTATTTTTCGTTTACATTTTAAATTTATTCTTCTGACTATAAATGTATATTAATTAAGTTTTAAGTTTTGTTTTAACTTTTTAGAAAGAAAAAAAAATATAATTCTTAATAATAAAAATGTTTATTTACTTTAACCACATTTTTATGAATCCATTTGTTTAATGATTTTTTAAATTAATTTAGCCGTAATCATGTATTTATTTATTTTTATATAGATCCATTCTTTAATTGCAACTAAACAATAAATAAAGGATATAGTCACCAGTCGCATAAAAGAAATTGTGACTTTAATCGAATACACCACCGTTTTCAAACTGGAGGCACTTTGGGAGATGCCCGGGGCTGTTCTTGAGTTGCTGATCGACCAAAACGTAAGGCAACATCGATTTCAGGTCTTGAGCAATGTTGGTCTCAGCATTAACATCCGTTATCTGGTTCATCATCTCCAACAACGGTTTCTTTTTAAACGTCCCCGTCCGAACTTCTCCGACCTTAACAGGCGACGACTCGTTATCATCGCACTCTCCCTTCGTCTCCCTGATCTTCCCAGTCTGAAGAATCTCCAGCATGATCTTCCTGTGGTGCAACTCGATATCCGCGCGCGTTTCTGCCGAGGATTCCTTCTCAGTGTCCATAGATAGAGCCTCTTGAGCTGATGATGATCGGGCTTCAGGCTGCGCCGAAATGTGGGCCAGTCTAAAAGCTACACGCTGTTGGACAGCATGCCGGCGCTGTATACTCAGATCCGAAATGAGCCTGCCTTCACCCGAGACGCGCAAAAACTCAAACAGAAACAGAGAAGAAGGAGGAGGACGGCACTGGCCAGCAGGTACACGGACCACGACAGCTCGCAAGTTCCTGAAACAAGGACGAAAACATACGAATCAATAGTGTGAAACTGTTTGAAAACTTTTGCTGTGCTGCAGCAAAAAACCTTTTTGCATACATACATAATATTAAAATAAAATGGAAACACTCAAACTAACATTTCTCCCGGCACGTTCTAAAATTTAAATTTGCATATATTTTCACGAAAAATCTAATGTAAAACTTTATGTTTGTAGACACCCCACCCTGCACGCATTCAAATGTACTTTTTGGAATGACAACTTTAAGCATTAAAGTGCTGTTATAGATATATCCCTATCATACCGAATATATTACTTTATATAAACCGGCCGGATGCTAAAGAATATTAGGGAACTTTTAATGTACATTGTTTTAGCTTAAAGCGTAATTAATTGCCTTGTAATTAATAATAAATACCATCATCACTTAGTTATTTAATTAATTTTATCGCTACTCCAAACAAATCGATGTTTCTAAAAAAAGAATTTTATTATGGAAAATTGGTAATTGCAAGAAAAACGTTCTTAAAATTAAATATTTCTAGAACTAAATTATCTTTAAAATGGTATTTTAATTTTTGTCATCATCTAGTTATGCATTCTTTTTAATCGATACTTCAAATAAATGTATGTTTGGAAAATTCGTTGATTGTATTAAAATTAAAAAAAAAGATAGGAAATTTAGTTATCTACAACACAGTACCATTGGTGTAATTGTAGCTGTTGCCTTTATTTACAATGGAAGGTCCCCAGGTGATTCACCGTTTTCGATTCAAGCTCTATACAGAAATGTTGTAGGTGATACCAATGAGACATTCTTAAAATTATAACCCCTATCTTTGCGTTCAAAAAAAAATGGTGATATTATAAATTCCGCAATTTATTATTTCTGCACTTTTTTGAATCGTTTAACAATATTCGTTTTCCCCAATTTAAGTTTAAGGTATTGTAGTTTTGTTTTAAGCTTTCATATGTGATTTTTTTTAAGGGGAAATTGTAAATACAATATTATTAAATGGATTTAGAAATTTTCAAGTTAATTCCTTAATTTATTAGTTCTGCACAAATTTTCTAATCATTGAATGCAATTTTCGTTTTCTCCAGTTTAAGTTTAAGGCGTTGTGATTCTGTTTCTGGTTTTGATATGTCAACTGTTTTCGTGAAAAATCAGAAATACAATATTTCCGAATGGATTTAGAAACTTTTAAGTTAATTCCTCAATTTGTTAGTTCTGCACAAATTTTCTAATCACTGAATGCAATTTTCGTTTTCTCCAGTTTAAGTTTAAGGTATTGTGGTTTTGTTTTTAGCTTCGGTATGTTAATTGTTTCGACGAGAAATTACAAATACAATATTTCTGAATGGATTTATAATTTTCAAATTAATTTCTCAATTTTTTAGTTCTACGCAAATTTTCTAATAGTTGAATGCAATTTTCGGTTTCTCCAGTTTAAGTTTAAGGTGTTGTGGTTTTATTTTTGGCGTCGATATGTCAATTGTTTTGATGAGAAATTAGAAATACAATATATTTTAATGGATTTGGATACTTTCAAGTTAATTTCTTAATTTATTAGTTCTGCACAAATTTTCTAATTGTTAAATGCAATTTTTGTTTTTCCAGTTTCAATTTAAGGCGTTGTGATTTTGTTTCTGGTATCGATATGTCAATTGTTTTGACGAGAAATCAGAAATACAATATTTCTTATTCGATTTAGAAACTTTCAAGTTAATTCCTCAATTTATTACTTCTGCGCAAATTTTCCAATCGTTGAATGCGGTTTTCTTCGGTTTAAGTTTAAGGTGTTGTGGTTTGGTTTTAGCTTCGATATGTCAATTGTTTTGATGGGAAATCATAAACACATTATTTCTAAATGGATTTGGAAACTTTTAAAGTAATTCCTCATGTTATTAGTTTAACCCTTTGCGGGGCGGTGGGACATATACGTCCCACCTACATTCCCTTGCTCAGATGCCATTATTTATACCCTAGGCCATGTCTCACACGAGTTCCCTCAACTACCCAAACTAAAAATTTGGCATTATTGTTCACTGGGAATTTGTTATTAACAAATAAAGATGAAAAAATCGACTTTTTTCAGAAAAAAATCGGTCACGTGAAATTTTTGCAATTAACAATATGATTCTATTATCGAGATATATGTTTTTGAGGTCGCTGATTACGAATACGGTGTTAAAAATGACTTTTGACAGCTATTAACTGTCAAAACAGCTGTCAAGATTCACAAAATATTTGAGATTCGCGAAAAACGCGCTGATTTCATTTTCTGGTGTGCTCTAGTCTTTACTTACGATAAGCCGATATATTTTTTGGCAATTGGCAGCTGCCAATAGACTGTCAAAAGACGAGAATGGTAATTAAAATCTAATCTGACTAGCATTCGGGGCATTATTGAGGAGCCTGATTTGAGATGGGGACTTCGGAGTGTATCGCTGATTCTACAACTTGTGAATTGTTCGATATGGCAATAGTACTTGACAGTTGTCATCGGACTGCCAACATGGTGCAAGGGTCACATAAATGGAAGCCACTCATTTTAAATCTGCACCAGTTATCAAATAGAACTTTGTCGAAAAAACCTTTTTGGTAATTTGGTATTTATTTACGGAAGCCATTTCAATACAGTAATAAATTAAAATAAAATAAACATATATACAATACAAGATGTTACGAGACAGATTAAAATATAAATATATATATATATACAGTTTAAGACATGACAAGACAGATTAAAATGTATAAACAGTTCAAGACATTACAACAAATTAAAATATCAAGAAAGTACCCGACGTAAAACTTTAAGCGATCCCGCAAAGAAATCAAATTTTTTGGTCGGTAAGGTTTGCGTGTCTCAGGACCCGTGTAGCCGCAGATTGTTGGGCGTAATCCGTCCGATAAAACGGAATGTGGAAGGGGACATTACTACGCAGAGGACCAGAAGGAACATGGATACCTATCAAACTGAGCAGGTCAGGACAGTCCACTATACCATGAAGCAGTTTAAAAACAAGTACCACAAGAATTGAATCGTCTTGTATTAAGATTTACAATATTAAAAATTGATAGTAAGTCAGTGTAACTGCCAACTAAGTTACATTTAAATGCTAAGAAACGTATAAACTTTTTTTGAACTTGTTCTAGCTTTTCCGTATCTAAAGTGGTGTACGAAGTCCATAGAGTAGAACAATATTCTAGATGAGGGCGAACTAGGGCATTAAAAAGAAGGATTAATGTGCGATGATCACGAAGATCTTTCGCGTGACGTTTAATGAACCCCAAAAGCTGGTACGATTTAACAACTATGTTGGATACATGAGTGGTGAAACTTAAATTCGGACTAAATGCAATACCCAGATCCTTTATACAATCCACTCGTGATAAGGGTTCGCCTAGTAAGGAATAACCATACAACACGGTGGACAAACATCTTGAGAAGGTAATTATATTGCATTTTTTAAGATTAAGTGAAAGCTTGTTATCACGGCACCATTTACCAAACGATTGCAAATCGTTTTGAAGTAGCATTGCATCATCCAATGTTCGAACTTGCATAAATATTTTCATGTCGTCAGCAAATAGTAAACATTTAGCATTCGGAAAGCAGCGTACAGCATCATTAATAAAAATGTTAAATAACAGGGGTCCTAGGTGGGATCCTTGAGGAACACGAGAAATTACATTAATTGGTCGAGACACACATTGACCTATTCGAACATATTGAGTTCTACCAGATAAATATGATTTGACCCATTGCAAACGAGTACCATTAACACCAAAATTAATTAATTTATTCATTAAAATTGTGTGATCAACAGTATCAAATGTTTTCGAGAAGTCAGTGTAGATAGAATCCACCTTCTCTCCGCGAAAGCATCAATAATATAAGATTCATAAACTAAGAGGTTAGTTGATGTCGATTTACCAGCTCTGAAGCCATGTTGACACATGGAGATCGAAGATTGTAAAATAGCTGTTAGATGTATGGTAAGCAATTTTTCAAAAATCTTGGGCACCACCGATAACAGGGATATAATTTTGAACTTGTTTTTGGTTGCCGGATTTATATATTGGTGTAATATAAGCACTCTTCCAACAATCGGGTAACAAGGGACAGATTATACCGAGTGTCTGGGATAAGGGGCGAACATAGGGATTTAACAAGTAAAAATAAATATTTGTAATTATTAGCTCCCCTATTCACTTTAGAGAAAAATCGAATATTTTTTAGAGAATTAAAAATTGTAAATATATCATCCATTTAATTTACGTTTGTACTAGAATCCACCTCAGAAATAATAAAAATAAATTTAACCATTTACCATTTAATAAAAACCCTTGCCATGACTTTGACAAATGTCATTTTATGGTGAGAATAATTTTGCATATAAGTTATTCCAATGAAGAGAGCGTATTCATCATTAAAACATTTTGCAGTGGCGTCAGTTTACTCAGAGTTCGTGACATTACATTCAAACGGAACAGAAGAAACAACGATGAATTGTGGAAGAAACAGTTTTGGGATTGATAAATGCTGAACCAACAACTAGCATACGATGCATTATTCATGAGTGCAAGGTGTCTAAATTCTCTGTATAGAAAATTCTGAAGAAGCATGGTTATTATTCTTAAAAACATCAATGCCATCAGGAGATACTGTTAGTGGATGAAGAAAGGAGGCGTGTATTCTGCCAAATACCGCAGGATCGATCAAATACAGACCATATTGAATGCTAATAATTTACTTCCATATAACAAAAAAACAGTAAACATTCAGTTTTTTTAATAGAAACACACCAATTGTTAATTTAAATCAGAGCACCAAATTTCTTGGGATTGTTGAGGCCGAGCAACTCACCTGGTGTCGGCATGTTAATTATGTGTGTAGTAAATTAAATACTGCTTACTATGCAGTTCTTAAACTAAACCCAATTTCACCATCAGAGTCAATCATAACTCTCTACTACTCATAGGTATATCCGTATCTCTCCTAAAATATACCAGCGTGGGAAAGAAGTCATATTCAAAGGATATTCATAGTCCAGGAAAGAATATTAAGATTAATTTTTAACAAAATTAGATTGGAGACTTAGTTTATTTAAGGAGAACAACATACTTACATTAATATGCATTTACATATTTAAAATAGCAACATTTGCTGCGAATTATTAAACCTACTAAAAACTAAACTAAGCTTAACTTTTTGCAGTCTGTTTTACCGAAGAATGCTAGTTCACACTTTACGAGCCCAACGTTATTGTTCATAGTAATTACAATGCGTGAATTGATATCTGACTAGAAAAATTATTCTCACCATAACATGACATTTGTCAAACTCATGGCAAGGGTTTTTTTTTAAATAGTACATTGTTCAACTTATTTTTAGTATTTCTGAGGTGAACTCTGGTACAAACGTAAATTAAATGGATAATTCATTTACAATGTTTGATTCTCTAAAAAATATTCCTTTACGATTTTCATCTAAAATGAATAGGGGAGCTAATAATTACACATATTTAATTTTACATGTTAAATCCCTATGTTCGCCCCTTATCCCAGACACTCGGTATAAGAGCCAGAGAGGACGACTAAGTGCAAATGCACAGTTCTTTAGAAATGATGCTGGCAAACCATCAGGTCCAGGTGAGTTATTGGATTTTAATCACTGAAGTTCGTTTAATACATCCGATATTTTTAAGACAGGCGCGGACTGTTCTCGTTTATGTGAGTGTCATCAATTAATGAATTTGAGTTACGATATGTTTGGCTCGAGATGCTTGATGGGCGGTAAAAATTGAGCAAAAGTACCCACTATGTCTTCGGTGTCAGTAATCAATGTGTCGCCCTGTACGAAAGTCGTCGGTATTTGATTACATGTACGCTTACACTTAACGAAGCCTCAAAAAGCTTTCGGATTGTGTTTAATGGAACTTTCGACTGTTTGGATATATTTTGAATAACAATCGTTTGCTAATGTTTTGCATTTATCGCGTGTAGTACTGAACTTTATATAATCTGAAGGAGAACGAGATAACATGTAGGCTTTATGTAATTTTTTCTTTAAGAAAACCAGCTGTTTAAGTTCTTTAATGAACCATTTAGGAAAATTGGAGATTTTCTTGCGAGCCGTGCTTACTTTTGGGATGTAGAGATCTAATAAACGAGATATAGTAGCGTAGAATTGATAACAGGCGTCATTAATATTACACCCTTTGAATAAAGCATCCCATCTTATATTGAGAAGAGCGTCATTCAGAGATGTATAATCCGCTCGCTTAAAATCGTATAGGTTTTATAGGTTTTCGTGGTAACTGTTCACGATTTCAATACCTAAGATATTGGTTGACAATTGACAGTTGTCAACGGACTGTCAAGATGGTGCAAGTGTCACAGAAATAGAAGCTGCCACTCATTTTATAGGTTTTCGCGGTCACTGTTCGCGATTTCAGTGCCTAAAATATCTTTTGACAGCTGTCAATTGCCAAAAGAGCTGTCAAGTTAGATCATCTTTCGTTATTCCGTAAGAATAGTTTCTATCTGGAAAAATTTTGTATTTTGAAATGAGGATTTAAGATTTTGAAGAGGATGAACTCCCAAGTGATAGCGAATCAGTAAATGACGATTTCGAGGATAGCGAAGACGAGGAGTCTCTCTGTCAGGATGATTTATCAGAAGAGTCATTTATCGGGCTCAGTGTTCTGGAGAGAGAGAGAGTCAGACGAGGCTGGTGACTCAGATGACGATACTCCTCTAAGGATTCGGCTATCTGGGATGGACGGAATCTGGGAGAGAAAGCGTAGGGGTGCTACCAATAAACCTTTTGTCGAATATACTCGCCCTAAAAATCTGCCAGAGAATGTCAAGAGCCCGGGAGATTTTTTTTATGTTTATTTTCTGAAATCAATATCAACTCCATTGCAGATGAATCTAATCTCTATTGCTGTCAACAGAAAAAAGAATTCACTGATATCACCCCCCAAGAAATCAAACAATTTCTCGGTCTGAACATAATGATGGGAGTTAAACGGTTAACATCCTACCGCGATTATTGGTCTTCCAACGTCCAGCTCAATGATCGTTATATCAGTTCCACGATGAGAGTGAAGAGATTTTCGTTTTTACTATCCAGTTTACATCTGAATGACAGTTCCAAAGAACCCAAGAAGAATGAAGCTGGGTACAATAAATTGTACAAAGTAAGACCCTATCTTGACAACCTCTCAGACACATATTTGCGATTTTATGACCCAACTAGAAATCAAGCGGTGGATGAGAGCATGATCAAGTTCAAGGGCAGAAGCTCCATGAAGCAGTACGTACCCATGAAACCGGATTTCAAATCTTGGGTGAGAGCTGATTATTATGGCTATGTTTGGGAGTTCCAAATGTATACTGGAAAGGTCCAGGGAAGACCAGAACTTTTCTTAGCCGAAAGGGTAGCAAGAGATCTGACTCGAACCCCGGTCAGCAAAACTATTGTATTTATTTTGATAATTTTTTTACCACCGTGGACTTGATGTCGAGTTTGCTAGTTGACAGAATTTTGGCATATGGAACGGTGCGGAAAAATATGAAAGATTTACCCAAACTACAAACGAGAGATACAGAAATGTCGGAAATTCTGGACTTCTTATAAAGGCAAACAATGAGTGAAGTGGATCGATAAGAAGCCGGTACATTTTCTAACCAATTTCCACGAAGCTTCTATCATCTCAGAAACCAGAAGAAGGCAGAAAGATGGAACTCTGCAGGTAGTTTCTTGTCCGATTGTAGCCAAAGATTATAATGCCCATATGGGCTGCGTTGACAAAGCGGATGCCATGAAAAATTGTTACCAAATATCTCGCAAGAGTAAGAAATGGTGGCATCGAATTTTTTGGCACTTCGTAGACGTGACTTTGGTGAATTCTTTTATTTTATATAAACTGTCCTTTCCACAGAAAATGTTATCGCCCAAGGACTTATCAGTGGTTGATCACCTATTAGGGTTTCCTGTTTGTCCAAAACGAGGAAGACCTTCGTCCGAGCTCCCTTCTAGAAATGTTGTGCTGCAAGTGCCTGACAGTGTGAGAACAGCTCAGAGACCTCATTTCCCAGGTACTCGAGAAACTCGACACCGATGTGCATATTACAGTTCAAAGGCAAATGAAAAACGGACCAAATTTTATTGCAAAACCTGCAATGTTTCCCTGTGCATAGATGAGAAGAGCAATTGTTATGAGAAATTCCATCTAGCTAAAACATCATGAAATCGTAACAAACGCCCGAAAAAATTCAAAACAATACGTGGTTGGTAGAATTTTTTTTTTTTTTTATTAGAAATAAACAAAAGAAAGATAAAAAACTTACAATGATTGTGAAAAAAAAACAAAAAAACAAAAAAAAAATTAAGAAAAAACAAAAACAAAATACAAAAAAACAAAAAAAAAATATTTAAAAAAATTTAACTAGCATCTCCTCACGTCCACGTCCTTAGTTCTGGGTCAGGCAAAGCGGCAGAATATGTCTTTAGCAGGCTTCGACAAAAATTTTCTGTGATTATCTTGCTTGTCACAATTTGAAAGTTTGAGTGAGTGTAAAGCTGGCAAAACTCATTCTGGATGTGTTAACGTTACTTAGCGGTCTCAGAAAGCTATAGAATGACGTCCAATTCGTATTTTTATGTCTACTGCTCCATCCCGACAGGTCTGTGTCGGCTGTGAACAGCCAAGATCTGCATTTGACAGCAAGCATGGTCCTCAAATCTCCCAAAATATTCAATAAATGCTGATTTTTATATGATATTTGCTGATTACATTAGTTTAAAGTTGGTTTGGCAGTTGCCAGATGCCAATGCCCATCTCGGATATCGATATTCTGTCCGGTAAAACCGTGCCAATCTTGTATTTTGATTTCGTTCTCTTCACTGGGAGAGTTATTTGACCGCTGTCAACTGCCAAAATATTCTTCCCACTTCATTGTTAGTCATCAATTATATTCCCAGAGAGCCAATGAACGTCTGGCTACTGGGTTTGATTTTATAATACATGACTTGACAGCTGGTTTGATAGTTGACAAGCTGTCAAAACTCGATGTTGCAATCTTGTTCAGCGACCTTGGGAAGAGGGAAACGACGCCCAACTTGTTTTTTTACTACATTCTGTCCATTTTGACAGTTTTTGACAGCTGTCAACTATCGGAAAATTCTTCCCACATCATTATTGGTCTGTAACCTTCCTGGATTAGCCAATGAACGCCTATTTCCCGATTTTCATTGCATTTTCCGACACTTGACAGCCGATTTGACAGTTGACAGCTGTCAAGACTCATTTCTGACACTGAAATCGGAATTGGCGACCTCGAAAACCTTAAGTGCCAAAGTATCGTTAGTTTCCCCGTTTCATCTCCTTCCCAAAAATGTGTCCCTCAAAGGGTTAATTAAAAAAATGTTTCAGATAACAGATATTTATATTAATTACCACTAGAAGATAGTGCAATGATAAATCGACTGGTTATCATATCGCTATTTTCTTTTAACGCACAGGTAGTGGCTATAACTTTCAGAATGTCTTATTGTCATCACATACAACATTTCCGCTTAGACCCTGAATCGAAAACGTCCTGTTAGTTAATCAATTATTTTTATCACAACTCCGAGCAAATTGTTTTAGAAATGTCTGCGATAGAATAAGATAATTATTAAAATAAAAAAGATTAAAAATGGAACTGAATACAAAAACTAGCACTATTAATGTAAATATAGCTACCGTCTTCGCCTGGTTGTTCAATTGCTTGCTTGTTACTCCAGACAAATGTTTTTTTTTTAAATTACTTTTCTTGAGGAAAATTTGTGATTGGTATAAAAATATATTTATCGGTTAAAACATTTGCATAATATAATATATAAAACAGTCCCCTTTGTGTAATTTTATTTATGGTCACCATCTGGGTATTCAATTAAATAGGGTAAATTTCAAAATTTTAATGGTTGTATTTTTTTTAATTTTAGTGTTCACGTGTTCGTGATAGATCGATAAAAAAATAGTTCGCTATTTCTGAAGGGCACTAGGCACAAGTTTTAAGTTTCTTATTATAGGTTATTATATACATTTATGGTAAAAAACTCGAACGTATCGCTAAACAAAACTTATAATTTATTGAAATTATAATTCTATAATACTAAAATATCTTTATTTCTAGATTAATGTGTACAGAGTGGGAAAAATTTGACGCTTCTATGGGGGATTTCTATAACTACAATAGATAGAGAAAAACGGATGGCACATCCTCGATCTCCTTTTTTTTAAGGAAAACTCAATGGATAAAACTAAATTTATTTATCATATTTTGTTTTCGAGTTATAGCCAAAAAGTCAATTTTTTCCATTTTCGATATCTTGCAATATCTCAGTTGTTTATCAATAATGAACAAACATGTTATTGAGGCACTTTTTTGAAAAGAATGAAATAAAAATTCTACATTTCGTGGAAAAGGGGATTAAAATGGACATGCTCGATTCCCTCGAAATTCATAAACACAAGGATAATCCGGACAGCCCCATAATTAACGAACAAACCAACCTAGTGTTCGAAACTGCAGTCACTATTAAATAAACAGTGTGATATTAACTAAGTAAAAGTGTGTTTTATTTAAAGAATGAAATAAGTTTGACAGAATTCTGATATCTTTATTAATATGAGAGTTATAACCTAAAGTTCTGTTTTTTTTTAATATAATCTATTTTTGGTTTTGGCCTATTTTATTAGGTTCATTTTTTCAATGATATATGGTATGTGAGGGTTGTATTTGTAATTCCATTGAAATCTAGTAAAAATTATTATTTTTCAATCATCAAATATATGTTCTCCGCGACCACTGTAAAATTTAAGCATTCTGAAATCGATTTTAATCATAGAACGTACACATTCTCACTCTTGTTATGGAACAAAACACTATGCGCTTGTGCGTTTTTCTTGTAATTCATTCCATAACAAGTAATGGAATGAATATTCCTACACCGTTCCGAATAAAACAATTAGCCTTGGATATCACAATTGTCAAAATATTATAAACATAATCACAAACGTGATAATAAAACGTAAGTTATTTGTGTTCATTATTTTATTAGTCTATTTTATCTGGTCGAGGAGAAAGTATAGTCTGCTACTCGGTAAGAATGGAAATTCAGATGCTCGTGGTTTAATTATTTTAACAGAAACATGGTTATATGAGGATATAACAAATAATCAACCACAATTACGCGGCAACTTTTGGGGGAGTAGTACTGCTACCATTTTATTTCTGGTAAAAGATAACATGGTTTCATCGAAACATTGGAATTAATAAGGAAAAATCATTTAATTAAGTAAATAATGATTTTTCTTTAATTATTCCAATGTTTCGATGAAATCATGTTATCTTTTACCAGAAATAAAACAGTACCAGTACTTTTTTAAACGCCATTTCTTCGAAAACAGCTGAATATCAACATGGGGTATGCTATATAAAAAATACTCAAAATTTTACGTAGAATCCATAAATGCAATAAAAAATAGGGGTTCACATTTGAAAATTTCAACTTAGGGGTCGTATCTCAATTTTGGGACACCCTGTACATTTGAATTTCATCTCAAAAAATGCGCGTTAAAAAATTATAATATACGTGTCCGAGCATTTTTCTGAAAGAAAATGCCCTGAATTTTAATCGAATTTATTCCTTACGTTATGTACACAGTGTATCTCTCTAATATATAAAATTTTCGTGTTACAGTGTTTGTAACAAAACTCCTCCGAAACGGCTTGACCGATTCTTATGAAATTTTGTGTGTATATTGAGTAGGTCTGAGAATAGGACGTAAACTATTTTTCATACCCCTAAGTGATAAGGGTGGTCCACCGCAAATTTTTTATTTTAATTTTTTTATAATTCGGCATTAAAAAATACATACAACCGTAAATTTTCACCCTTCTACCACCAACCCCTATTTTTTTAATAGCGATTTTAGTATTTTAATAATTTTCTACTGTCAGCGATCGACCGCTCGATCAGTTATTCCGGCCAGGCGTCCACCGGTGTCACTTCTCACCCCGTAAACAGCACTCTCTAACGCTTAGAGCCCAAACCGTTTTCGGCCATTATCGTCACCAGTTTATTTGCTTAATTTTAATGGGCCACACGCTCCGCTGCGCTGCGCCGTCGTCCGTCACCAGTTATCTGCCTTAATATATATGGACCATTCACGGACGACGGCGCAGCGCAGCGGAGCCGTCATTCGTCACCAGTTACCTTCCCTTACAGTTACCTTGATTTTAAAGGGGTTCGCACGAACGACGGCGCAGCACAGTAGTTACTTTGCTGAATTCATGAATATGGTATCGATTTTATTACGTTGGCAGAAAATAAAACGAAGAATGTTGTGTATCATAGAGCATTACAATAATAAACATTATGTTTTTAAATAATTTTTTTTAAATTAATTATACCAATTCGAATTCTATATTCATAGTTAAGACAGGACAACGTCTGTCGGGTCAGCTAGTAATAACATAAAATAAATATGAAACTATAAATAAGACGTTCTTAATATTTAATTAACCTCCGCTTAAAATCATCACCATTTGAGTTAAATAAATTGAACCACCATTCGTCCGAAAGTTGATTTGCTGTTCTCATCATTCTTGCCATTGGATTGAAGTGGCAGTGGTTGCTACTAAACGTCTTCAATCGAAATATTTGAACGTTCCTGAGGATCATCTGGGGTAATTTAAGGCTCTGACTTGGGCCCAATATTATTTCTCTTGTTAATCAATGACATACACACCATAAAAAAAGTCACTTCCTAATGTATGCGGATGAAAAATTTGCATTGTATTTTAGAATGTATTCATTTTCATTACAAAGTTCAAACTAACTGGAATCATTCTTCTTCGTTAATTTGTTTTGTTTGTATTTTGAAGCAACTAGCCATTATCAATATTGTCCGGCCAATACTCAAAATATTCATGTTTTATTATTATTTCGGAAATGGGCCACCATGGAGAACTTGCTTATAAGAAGAGATAGAGGGTTTGTTTAAATTTGACACTTTTGCAGAATTTTACGCTGATTAATAGTCCACTGAAAAAATTACTTAAATTCATTTGTTTTGAAGTCCAAAAAACTGAAAAAAATGATTTTTGTTTTTTCTTCATATCTTCGTTATTTGATAAGATTTTCAGTTGTAGCATGTGCAGTTTCTTTTGAACCATCATCAATTTTCTTATTTCTTAGGGATGCCATACGCCTAAATGCTCATTTTGTTGTGATGACAATAATATAACAGCACCAAAAAATTGTGAAATATTTTGAGAAATTTATGTCGGGGATAGTCTAAATACGAAAGCTATTCATAATAAAGTAATAAGGAAAGTTCCTCGATAAATTAATGCTAATATTATTTTATAGATTTGCACCTTTGTAATAAACCATATTCAATAGTATTTTTGAAATATGTATTTATAGCTTAATAAAAGGAAATGTTCGGTGTCGTTATATTATATCCTAATCACTTGATTTTTTGTCATTCAATGTTATTTGCCTTCATAGTTCCTCGATACCAGAGTCCAAAGTTCATATAAACCGAACATCAAAAAAAAATGATCTGACTTCATCGTCGAGGCTTAAGCTTGAGATCCACACGAATATTTCCAACTTTTTCCACTTCTTTCTCATGCTTAATGCACCGTTCTAGGCTGATTTGTCTATTTTTTGCTATTTTTCGCGTTTGAACACTTAAAACCAAAATACACACGGAAAAGTTAAAAGTATAGCTCAAGTTAAAAAAAAGTTTTTTTTTTATTTCTCGCAAATGGAAACATTTTGGAGCAATTCTGGGGACGGAAATGGATTCCTTGGACTATATCCCGCCAAACGTAGCATGCCGAAATTCAAATGAATTAGAACCAATCAGATTCTATATAACTTCTATTTTCAGGAAACATATCATGTAGAGATCGAATGCGGCTTTGTGATTAGTTCTCTACTCGCATTATGTTTCGGCACATGATTGGTTTCATGAAAAACAATGTTCAATGTCAAACGTCAGTTTGCGGGTAGAACGCTATTAAAATTAGTGAAAACTCCGCATTGGAAGTGTTTCTCTTGAAGTAATTCAAGAAAAAGGGAAAGAGGCCCAACCAAAAAGTTTGGGCGGAGTCACTAACATGACCTGTACTCGGGAAGTCATTTCTACAATATTAGAAAACGGGGCACATAACGTGCGAAACGCGAACGGTACGTACTGTAAAGAAAATGTAAACTCCATATGGAATACCAGTGCTAAGTTAGTGCAAGAAAAGTACGTTTCTGATTTTTAAATTTTGTTTGATCCATTTAAAAATGTAATATTCAAACCGGCACGACACGCCCGCGATGACAGTAAATGTCATTCTATTTTGTTGTAATATTTTTGTTGGGATATAGTCTGATAAATTGCTCACGTGCATTGTAAATTATCGCAAGTTTGCACTCTTTCGACAAACTCAGTCGTATTGTTTTAGGCAACAGCCCCTCGCCCTTCCGGGCTCGGGACTGTTGCCAAACAATACGACTTTGTTTGTCGAAATCGCACAAACTTGTTACCGATAATTTCCAATGCACTTGTGCAATTACTGTTGAGAATTTAACGTCGATTAAAGGTATTCTCAAATTTTTCCAGCGTGCTGTTATTAGCGCTTAGTCGTCGCTACGCGTTTTAACAAATGCGTAATTATCTTAATTTGCATTTTATGAGCTAACCATTGCTCCTTTTTAATATTAACATAAATTCCGTATTATTGAAATTTCCAAGCGAGATAATTTTCGAAGAAGTACAGCTGCCAGTAAGAACACAATGAAGATGAGCCTCTACCCGCTGTGCGCCGATTTACCGAGGACGTCGTTAGGACATTTCGCAGAACTATTAGTGGAAATGTACAGCTGCCAGTACCAACACAATGGACTGTTGATCCCTGCCCCCTGCTACCTGCTTATGTGACGAAATCGACTCGAACCCAAATTGTTCTTGGAAGAGCAATTTGCCGGTTCGAACACGTGCGCCGACCTTGACGCTCCCGTCACACCCTACCACCACTACCACTCGCAACCCGGAGAAGAGTACGGCGTGGAACCCGGAAAAAGCCATGGAGCGCTCTCAAAATATCAGTCATTTTTCGACAATCAGTTGAAACACAAACATTCAGTTCATCATTCGTCACAACACCAAGTCGCCGCCATGCTGAGCCGAGGCGCCGTCGATCCACCGACGCCGCCGCCGCCGTTGATGTCACTGCCGTCAACGCCGCCGTTGATGTCACTGCCGTCAACGCCGCCGTTGATGTCACTGCCGTCAACGCCGCCGCTTCCAACGCCGCCGCTGCCATCACCGCCGCAGCCACCGCCGCCGCTTCCGTTGCCGCCGAGCCGCCGGTCATTAATCCGCGAACTCGTCGGGTAGATGCCATGCTTCACAAACGTTTTAGTGAAGTGTTGGTGACTATACTTTTTCGTGACTTTATTTTATTGACTTTCCCGCTTGTATATATTTTATTAATTTCTTGAACTTTGAACATTTTATTGTAAATTTTGGCCGTGTGTAAATAATAGCGATTGTTATCGCGCCAATAAGCCTTTTTCTACCTGCGCCCCATCCTTGTGTGTTTCTTGTGCTATTTCATAGCGACACCGAAAACGCGAAAAAAACGCTAGGAGTAATATTTTTGGCTGAAACTTGGGATAATACTTGTAATCGAACCTACAATAGAATGAAATAGTTTTGGTTGGGAAAACAAATTATGACACACAAACCTCACGACAGTTGGCATGGAATCGCCCATATACATTCATATGTACCAATGTAACCAAATCAAACAATTTTACTTTTATAGTTACATTTCGTGATTGTGAATAAAATAGTATACATACCTCGCGGGAACACGATTCCAGCCTCGCGCAATTGCAAACAGGCGCTTCGCTCCTCGGTTTGTAATCTATGCCCTCGGCTGTAATGATGTTTTTCCTGACTCGGTATGTAATATACTATTAAGTTGCTAATCTTAACTTCTCGGTACACAAATACGTTTTACCTATCAACCGTCAAATCAAATTTGCTCTTAAACTCACCAATTGTCAGAATGAGTAAATACGCAAATGATCTGCTAGAGGATATTTTTCATTCTCCTAAACATAAGCCGAATTTTTTATTATGATTCTGGTAATATATACATATATTTTTGTTTTGTTTCTTTTGTTTACTTTGTTATGTATTTTCTTTTTAATTTTATTTGTTTTCTGGCATTAGTTAATAATTTTGTTATAATTATAACATATTATTTTTATTTCATCATTATTTAGGAATTAATTTTGTTAATTAGCGTTATTAAAATAATTTTAATAATATTGTCCTGTAATTGGTTTTGTACTGTTGGGCAATAAAGAAATATTATTATTATTAAATATTATTATTATTATTATTACATGTTACTTTATGCATTTATGTCAAAAACTAGAATGCATCTATCGCCGGTACTTATAAATGTTTGCAAGTTTAATTCTCGCCAATCCGTGGAAATAGATCGATTAAAAAAATAATTACTTTACCATTTCTAAGGGGTACCATAAACAAATTATTTTATGTTGCTTATTGCATATTGCCATATAAATTTATGTTAAATAATCAAATATATGTAGCGCCAAACGATACTTATATATTTTGGAAATTTTAGGCCTTGCGTATCCGTAGACATAGATAGATAAAAAAATAATTACTTAGTTATTCCTAAAGGGCACTATAAAGCAATTATTGTAAGTTTCGTATTACACGTTGCTTTATTTATTTATGTTAAAGACTCGATTGTACGAAGCGCTAAATGGCACAATTTTAGGCCTTGCGTATCCGTGGACATAGATCGGTTAAAAAATTAATTATTTTGCGATTTTTGAAGGGCACTATAAACAAATAGTTTTATGTTGCTTATTACATGGTGCTTAAGGCATGATATAACAATTTGGACTATGCCTATACCCAAACAGCAATCATTAATATTGTCATAGTTCGGGGGATGGTGGAGACACCAAAATCCAAATGTAGCTTCACCATGTCTGATAAACACAATAAAGAAATTATTTTAAATTGCTTATTACGTATTAATTTATATTTTAAAGTAAAACACTCGAACGTATATAGCGCCAAGCGGCTTTTATAATTTTTTTAAACTTTAGTGTTCACGCATCCGTGGACATACATCGATTAAACAAATAATTAGTTTTCTATTTCTGAAGGGCACTATGAAGACATTATTTTAAGTTACTTACTACAGTAAGTATAAGTTGCTTTATACATATATGTTAAAAACTCGAAAGTAGGTAGCACCAAATTTTAGAAATTTTAATGCTTGCGTATCCATGGACAGAGATCGATAAGAAAAATTAATTACTTCGTTATTTCTATAGGGCACTAAAAATAAATTGAGTTAGATTATCAAATTCATGTTGCTTATTATATTAATGTAAAAAAATCCAATGTGTCTAGCGCCAAACGGCAATTATAATCGGCTTTAGTAAGTATTTCAAAAGAACTTAAAGTTCCAATAATCTTTTAGAAATAAATTCCAGAACAGCGAAAATAAGGATAGAATTGTAATTTATTTCCAAGAGATTATTTCCTACTGACTCTTGGGGCATATACTGTAATCCTGAAATGGTTCGCATCTAGCAGTAAGTTTATATTCAAGAATTCATAAAAATTTAACTTGCGCTAATTTTTAAATTGTTTACACTTGTATAGCTCGATGTTTGTAAAAAATCACAAACCCATTGGCTTTTCTTGTCGAGTTTATCCTCTTAATATAACTTGTCTGTTTTCATTAATTGAAAATTACGATGTTATTTCCTGCTAATATTCTAAACATGATTAAATTTCTACAGAACGTTTTTAATTCTAACCTCAGTATTAATTGAGAACGTGTCAGATATAAAATTGGCAAACTGGGTGATATAAACGGAATACGTTTAGTCGTGGAAACATCTTAGGACAATATTACACGAGAATCACGTATCTGGGAAAAAATAAGGTACTTCGGGAGCGTTTATTAAATTGTTCGGGACAATATTTAGGTAGAATATAGACTTTCATCGGAGGAATTAAGTGCGATTTCAACATTTTATTACGGGTGGTCAGCGAATGTTCATGCGGAAAAATATTGCAGCTATATTGGAATTCGCGAATAACCTTAGATGTCACGCATGCCTTAAACCACAAATTCTCTAAGAATTTGATGTCTGAACTTTTCGTGAAACAAGGAATAATGCTATATTCATTCCATTTTAATTCCAATAATAATAGAACTCGATATGTAGTTACATTAGTTATTCCATTTATTATGTTGTAATTCAGATGAAATTTTTAATAACGTATTTATATAACTATGTAATTGTATTATATTTCATACCATTAGTTACCGGAGTGCATGCTTTTAAACGCGTAACGTATCTCTGTAATAATGCAAAATATGGCTTACTAGAGTTTAAAGTTTAGGTATTACAAAGGAACAAAGTTCTCAGAGGCGAGTGTTGGATAAGATTTCAATCAATCCGCTGCGTCCTTTAAACAAATTACCGTTGAACTTAGCATCTAGAAGAACGCTACTCCGATGGGCAAGTTGTGGCTTTGGAGTAACGTCAGATCACAAACAACTGTAGAGTAGTATCTGGTTATTGGCCCTTATCGGTGAATACTCTGTACTGATCATGGTCAGTAGCCAGAAACCCATCTATCATTTTTATTTGAAAGGAGGTAATAAATTAGGACACCGTGCGCCTGTAGATTTCCTCGGATGCCCGGGCGGTATCAAGGAATGCCCATTGCAGGGGCGGCTTTCTTATGTAGAGCCAAGAAGCCATGATACTACCTCTAATTTCCAGCTCAGCAAGGAATTTAAAATAATTCTAAAAACCAAATTCGTCATTTTATATGTTAAAATAATGCGTGCTGGGACAAATCGCAACGCATTCCCCAACACAACGAAGCGCATCTTTAGCGGTGCCAACTTACTTCTTGTACCGCATTTCGTTAGAATATAGACTGTAGCGGTGTTGCGCGGTTGGCGGGGAATGCGTTCTGAACATGCATTTGGAGCCAAATAAATTCTGGATCATCTTATGCGGGCGACGACGAAACGCGGTGTGTACTTGTTAGTAGTATTTCCGCGCCATAGACGATGAATAAAATTGGTTCATTACGAAAAATGCCTTTGTGCTCTTATATTATCGAAGAAAAAGTGCAAATTAAACAATTATGGAGGCCTTAGCCCGATTTTATTAACGTTCCAGTTACGGCTATATTTCGCCTTTATTTGATGAATGCTTCTGCAATAAGTAAAGGTTTTCAATTTCACTTGTCCTTTTTTTCCTCAAAAAGAAGGCCTTTATTGTATGCTAAGTGACTCTACCCACAAAATATTTCACCAGCCGCCACTGGCCCATTGACCAAATAACATTGTTTGTTATTTGTATTTATACAAAAAAATATGACCATAAAGAATGTGGTTTTTTAAAATTGATTTAGCCACGTGCAACCTAAAGTTCATGTTAGTTATTTTCTATGGGACTAAGGTTGATCTAAAATATGATACGATTTGATGCCATAAAAACAGTTTTTTTTTCTTTCAAAAACTGAGTAGATTGAAAAAACTGATTACATGTTAAGAAGTGGAGCATTCGGTGTGTTTTAAATGGTACTAAAAATATTCATGTCAAGACGATGGTTATTGCCTAAATCCGAAATTTTAGTTCGAAATCAACAAAATCATGTTTTTGATTTTGATAAATTATTTAACTTACAAAAGCGTTCTTTGATTCTGATGGTTTATTTTCCAAAATGTGGCCAATTTTTTGTTTTTTTTTTAATATTGAAAACATTTCATGTAAAATTAACGCAACTTGGCAATTTATTTTTATCTTAGCAAAGTTTAATAATAATAACATTTTGTTCTAATTTCGAGAGACATAATCTTAATTCACATTAATCAAATTTTTAGGCGATTTGGGCCACCTCTGCAGGTGGGTATTTAAAATGCATTCGCCCCCACAAGATTACCATCGTCCTCAAATGCGGATTGTCAGATAAACGCCCAATTTATACGTCGATCGCCCAGAAGGGGGCGATATAAACACTGATGTAAAGCCTACATATACGTGCATATTATGTTGACAATAGATTGCACTAAAACAATGCGTTGACACGTTTTTACTTTCTCCGCTACGAAGTACAAGAAAGTATTGTGATCGTGAAGATTAAAAAAAATACGAAAATATCCGTTTTGAGGTCCCTAGAAACGATTTCAACAATTTCTGTAAAAAATGGTGATGTGGCCATCATGTTACTTTCTCCGACTTGATGGTATCATAGCCATTTATATTTACGTTTTCATGGTTTATTTTCAATTGAAATCATATTTTAAATGTACATCGAGCGTTTTGTAGACTCGCATGAAACTGACGTTTAACGTCAAAATGATGAAAGATCGAAAAATTATACTTCAAATTCAAAAACTCAGTTTACTCAAAAACTAAAGGGATTTCGAAAAAAACTTATTCTTTATAAGTTGTTCATTTTAGTAATCTCTACAATTATTAATAACATAAATTTGCTGAAACTATTATCGTTTTATAATTATAATAATTCTCGAATAAAAATGATTTTATGAAAAATGTTTTCAAGCAAAAGATGTTCATTTCTTTGTTGTCTTCAAAGTTTGTTTAAATGTTTTTGTGATATTTTTCATATTTAAGAAAATATTGGCAAAAAAGTTTAGTTTTTGAGATACAGCGCGCACAGACAGACACACGCACACACACACACGAGTTTACACAACGCTCGAAATACATTTAAAATATGATTTCAATTGAAAATAAACCATGAATACGTAAATATAAATGGCTATGCTACCATCAAGTCGGAGAAAGTAACGTGATGGCTACATCATCATTTTTACTTTCTCCGTTACGAAGTACGAGAAAGTATTGTGATCGTGATTTTTTTTTCAAAATTTTTTTTTACGGAAATATCCGTTTTGGGGTCCCTAGATGCCATTTCAACAATTTCTGGAAAAAAAATAATTGTGTCTGTGTGTGTGTCTGTGTGTGTGACTGTGCGCGCTGTATCTCAAAAACTAATAGAGCAATTGATACGAAACTTTGAACATCGGTCTTATTTGATAATCTAAATAACTGAAAAGCTTTTGGTAAAATTTCGTACACCGGAAGTGGGTGTTTACCTTAACTGTTTCTTGTTTTTTGCCAATATTTTCTTAAATATGAAAAATATCACAAAAACATTTAAACAAACTTTGAAGACAATAAAGAAATGAACATCTTTAGCTTGAAAACATTTTTCATAAAATCATTTTTAATCGAGAAAAAAATTGATTATTATTTTTTTATTTTTAGTTTATAATTATGAAAAGATAATAGTTAGAGCAAATTCATGTTAATAATAATTGTAGAGAATGCCAAAATGAACAACTTATAAAGAATAAGTTTTTTTAAATCGCTTTAGTTTTTGTGTAAACTGAGTTTTTGAATTTGCAGTATAATTTTTCCATCTTTCATAATTTTGACGTTTTAAACGTCAGTTTCATCCGAGTCTACGAAACGTTTGATGTACATTTAAAATACTATTGAAATTGAAAATAAACCGTGAAAGCGTAAATATAAATGATATTATCTAGTCGGAGAAAGTAACATGATGGCCACATCAACATTTTTTTAAGTGTACTTAGCCGATATAAATTCATAAAGAAAAGTAGTGTACAAGAGAGTAAATGCTTTACATAAAAATTTGATTATTGCTTAATTATTGTAACGTTTAGAATATATGTCGCGCCTAAAATTGCGTTTCTCGTCGCTACGCGGCTCGTACGCAATTTCTTCCACTTGCGTGTAATTTGCTAGTTACGACCCTAGTTGTGTAATATACTATCTTTTCGCTAGGAGAGTGTCATGTTAGCTTATTAAGGAAATGAATCAACTACCTATCAACTTTGTTGAAATAATTTATATTACATACATTACACTATGTGAAACTTAGAACTGTATTTCCTCTTGACTTGTGTAAATGTTTGCATTCTAGCATGAATAAATTAATATTATTATTATACTATATAATTGCCTTGTAGATTATATCTGTCGAGCAGTCTATGTAGAAATTATTGTTTTGAAAAATCCACGTCCTTCATCTTCTCGATTTCATCGGCCAAGTCGAATTCTTGGATGCAACTGCTAAATCTACAAGGCTCATAGTAGATGATATTATAGAACAAGAGCACAATTTAACACCGTTTCGAACAATTCTTAAGGAAAAAAAAATGCAACGTACACATTATCGCTTACTATGATCAATGGAAAAGTTTGCAATTCATTAACCAGCATAACTTCAAGATAGAGATGCAAAATAGCGGCGAAGATAAACACACGATAGATGCTCGACAAAAATACATTAAAAAAAGTTTTCGGCAACAATTGGGGCTGCTGGTAGATCAGCCGAAACGATTACTTTACTTATCCATTTATATCATATCCATTTATATGATATAAATGGATAAAGTAAGTTTTATGTCAATGTAATATTACTTAAGGACTAAGACTTGGATCAACTTTAGTTGTTTCTTAGTCCCTTTGTATATCCTAGTTTGTAAGTATATTGTTGTTAACTGCTGTAAGTATTGTTCTGGATTACAATAAATATATTATTATTATTAAAAGAATTGGATTCTGAAGCTCTAGAATTATTAAAAGCGCCCTGTTATAAGATTCAAAGCAGTGATGATGAATCCGCTCATGCTTCAGATGAAGAATATTGGCCTTTTATATTACGAGGGTCGTTTTTAAAGTAAGAACCGTTTGTAGATCCTATCACCGCATAGCCTTTCCCGAAGTTTTTTTATTGACAAATGGCTTCTCTAAACATTCGACTATGTTATCGATCAGTCTCAAGTCTATAAATGGGGTAGACGATATTTTATGGCAATTTAATATTAGTTATGCCCATTACTAATCCCGCTGATTGCAAAGTACGCGCTATAAGTATGATTTTAAATGCAAAAAGACATTCATACTGGCAAAATCCATTGCCAACTCTTTGAAGTGAATGGGTAAGAAGATGATGGGGAAGTCCAAAAGTGATCTCGTTTACATAATGGTTACAGAACAATAATCCATGATGAGCGCCTAATCGTGATAACGGACGAACTGAAAGCAACTGTTGGTGCACGCATTCGACAAAACAGGCGCTTCACTATTGATGAACTGCATAAGATTTTCCACATGTTTCCGGATATGTTGTCTGTGATATTATGACATTGTCATTATACACTTACAGAATGCAAAGATCTGTGCCAGGTGGGTTCCAAGGTTACGCAGGAACACAAAACGAAATGCATGAACTGGCGGCCAGAATGAATTAAGTCATTGTAGTGTAATTAACTAAGTTATAGTGAATAGAGTTTGTGTCTTCGTCCATTGAAATGGAGGTATGCCACCAGTCAGACACTGCAAGAAGTTCAAGCGGCACAAATTGTGACTCTACATAATGAAGGATATAAACAAAAAGAAATCGCACGACGTCTCAGGAGAGGTCAATCTACCATATCGACTATTTTAAAAAGGTATCAAGAGACTGGAAATTTCTTACGAAGACCCGGGAAACGGCGCAAGAGATGTACAACAGCAATTGATGATCGATTTTTGATACTTAATTCTGCACGAAATCGCACATTGACATCGACGCATCTCAAAAATGATCTCCTAAATGTAGGGCAAAATAATGTAAGTTCGAAAATAGTCAGGCGTAGATTAAAGGAAGCTGGCCCTGCCTAGACGTCCGGATAAAGTACGTCTTCAAACAAAAAACAAAAAAAAACTTGTTGATTAGAATTTACCAGAACACATATTCCGTGGAATATTGAGAATTGGAAAAATGTTCTTTTCACGGATGAGATTAGAATTCAATTATGGAAGCAAGACGGGCGAAACCACGTCTACAGAAGAGTAAAGCTTGTCGCCTACTTATCCGTTCCATTCCGTTAAAAGACGGATAGGACTGAACGCATTTTTTACTCTTAAATATTGTAGTATTTTTACTCTATTCTTTGGCGCACTTTGATATCCAACAGCTTACACGTATTTATGTTTCTCGCTCTAACCGGAACTAATCGTTAATAAAACATTCGTTCCGATTCAGGTTTCGGTTTTTCAATGGTGCAACTTTACTTTCCGATTACGGTTTCGCTCTCTTAACCTTCATCCGGGCGCGTCATTAATCGTAACACAACCGGGCGCCTGACGGTAATTTACCGCATTCACGTTTTCACCCCATTATCACTACGATATGCATTCTAAATATTTAGGATTTGGGTATTCTTGATATAAGACGTCTAGTATACATGTTCAAAAATAAGATTTTATTATTTTATAAACTCATAATACAAAGTTGGTATATCCATTGGTACTAAGAGAACTAAGAAGAATGGTAAGTATAGAATAAAGTATATGAACTCAATAAAATTATAGTATATTATAATAAGTAGGTATAAAGTAAAATAAAGTGTAGCCTTCAAATTCTAAACTCTGCATAAAGAAATTAGTTACAATTTGTACTAACGAAAAACAAAACATAATCCTAAAACTATGAACCTAATAATCTCTGTTTTCGTCTTCGTCCTCGTCTGATGTGTTGTTTGTCATTGCACAGTTGTCACATCTATGCTGCGAATGTTTTTGACAAACGCTCTTACCACATGCATGGCAAGATAGTTTTGTTATATTATTTTTTCTTGACCCACAAATGAAGCAAAAACGACGTTTATTGGGAACGGCCTCTGTAGTGCTTCTATTTCCATTTTTTTCATCTCTGTATTTTTTTAGCAAAATAGACAAATCTTTTGGCAAATTCGGGATTTTTGCTCGTTCTCTCAAATTTTCATCAATCAATTGCATGGCCAGGTCTTTGAGATAATCACGCCTTGGTAAGGTTTCCCCAGGATTATTCATTTGATAAATCCTCATCGAGTTGATCCCGGCAATATCAAGATTTCTAAAGAAAATGGTCATTGGCCATCTGTTGGTTCGTCTGGAAGTGGAGATTCGCGAACACATAAGATCAACAGTGTCTACTCCTCCTTTTGTGGCATTGTAATCCATTATCTGAATCGGTTTCCCGGTTTCATTATCGACCTGATTGTCGTCATGTAATGTAGAAAGAACCAGTACAACCTTCTTCTTTTTTGTAGCGAAAGAGATCAAAGTTGATTCGTCATTACAACCAAATAAATGATTGCCAGCAACAAGATTTTTATTTTCCGTCACAAATTCAGGTGGAATTTCAGCCTTATTTTTTCGCAGTGTCCCTAGAAATGTCAAGCCAACCGATAATAAATATTGGACCAACGGATAACTACTGAAAAAGTTATCTGTGGTAACGTTTCGATTCGTCCGCTTCAAAGGTTCAGTCAAGTTCTTCACGATATCGTAAGGTTTATTCGAGGTGACGTAAGGCCCAGGTGGTTGAGTACCGCAATACACCTGCATATTATATGTATAAAACGTTTGTGAGTCACAGAGGGCGTAAATTTTCAAACCATACTTGGCCGGCTTTTGGGCCATGTATTGAATAAACTTGCAGCGTCCACGAAAAGCCACCAACATTTCATCAATAGTTACACTCTCTCCTACATTGTAGGCTGCTTGACAATTGGCAATGAATTTTGAAAGAAACTCTCGAATTGGAGCTAATCTATCAATTTTCACTCGCTCTTCACGAGTCCTAACATCATCAAAACGAAGAGATCTGAGTAACAAGCGAAATCGCCTTTCACTGAAATTAGCTCTCAATATTATCAATCCTGTCCCGTCTTTTGTAAAAAATTCTGAAAAATCAGCACGGTTGCCACGTTTTACTGCAATTAGGAATAAAGCTCCAAAAACTGCCTTTATTTCTGACATTGAGGTCGGCTTGTAATCTCTCTCGCGTATCGGAGTTTCAGACAATTCTATACGTTCAGCTAGCCTTTTAGCAATAAAAATGTTTGTATAGTTGACAATGTCATCAATCATATCCAATGAAATAATTTGAAGGAAACATTCAAGTTTTGATTTGCATTTTCCAGCCTCTCCCTTGGGACCAGGAATGGTTTTTATAATGTTTTTTGACCTTGTTTTTCTGGTAATCGAAAGAGGTTTACTAGCCCACAATGTATCATTATTTTTTCCAATGAAAAATGAAACGTTTTCGGTCTCACGTTGGTCACCGAGGACGGCCATTTCCTCGAGAAACGGAGCGTCGTCTAATTCAACCTCAGAGTCACTGCTGTGTTCGTCCACATGAATCTCTTGAGGATCAAAATCAATATCGTCTAGATCATCAATTTGCTCTTCTTGAATTCCTGCTTGAGGCTCTTCATCAGAACCCTGGTCTAAAAGAGCCAGAATCCTTTTACCTCTACAATCGCGTAAATGTGAATACCTGAAAGAATGAAACCATGCTTACTAAAGGAACCACATACCCAATCAAGGTAAACAACTAATGTAAACAGGACAATAATGTAATATTAATATAAGGTCCTTACTGCTACAAATAGTAGAAATTAGGTAATAATAACTCCCTGTTAGGTTATGAAAGGTAACTACAAGTAAAAACGGATAAAATTGTTACTTACATATTGTTCGGTGTCCGGTGAGAAAAAATCACGTCTTAGGGCGCTTGACGGTAAACTACCACAATACGCGCCTGGAAAACTTTTAATCACTACTGAAGTTAAATCTCGCCGAACTAAGATACAAATATTAAGACCCCTAGCGTCAAAATGTCGAACTAGAGAATACATCTCCCTCCCACCTTCCAATGACTCCTCAAGGAACGATTACATGCACTTTAATGCCTATTACGGTAATCTACCGCGCACGCGCCCGGATGAAGGTTAAAACAAATCAGGACCTCTTCAAAATGTCTACAATTTATTCAAGGCGGATGCTGTTTGCGGTGTTTGTTTACTACCATCAATTATGGAAACTATTCAGAGCCGTAGTGAATAGAAATTGAGATTTATGGGGAACCGATTTCCAGGCGACCAGCAGGTAGTCGCCAAGGGTCGCACCAGCAGGTAGTAGGGTTTGCTTTACCGCTTGCTGGAATAATGCGGATAATTGCCTCATGTTGTTGGTACTTTTTAATTATGCATAACGAGAGGATTATTTCCTTGTTTGAAAACTTCGGCGGATTCCCAAAGCTTCGCTCTTTGTGCCTTTCGTACAGGTATGTAAAAAAATTAGTTTTTGAATATTGGGGAATAAAAGTTTGCTTCTAAAGCTTGTTCGGAATATCTCCTTTCAAAACTACTAAAGAATTTGATAATTTGCAACTTGGTCTAAACGCGATTTAATGGTTATGTTTTTGGAGAATGTCTATTTTGTCTGTAATTTCACCAAAACCTGTTAATGTAATGGATTGATCTTTGTTCAGATTTTGACTTCTCTGATACATGTCGGTCATGGTATTTTGGTAACGTTGATTAAGAATAATAATTTTGAATAAGGTTAACTAATTAATTTTTGCAATGTCCATAATTTTGTTCAATTCTGGTTTGTTTAATGAATTACCACGTTATATTCGTAATTTTTGTTTGATATACATACATATTTTTCATTATATTGATTGATTGAAATAAATATTAATTCTACTAAATAAAACTTGGTAGGCAGAAAGACCTTTGGTCAATAGCCATTAATTAGGCTGACGATAGCATCAAATTAATTACACACTATTGTAAAAATTAAACTGTTAATAAAGATATGATATACAGTATGTTTTTTTTTTATCGTGGGCCATAATTTTAAACTGGATATCATAAATGTTTTTATTCGGATATTCGGAATTTGTATGTCCAATTTTTTTATGTATAATCTGCATTTATATTATTCGTACTTTTTCTTAATCAATCAATGGATGATAATTAAAAATATCTACGTGTAACATTTATAATCACACAAGTTTTCTCGCTACCTAAAAAAGTAAGAGCACAATTAAATTACATCGACTAAAAAAAACAAAGAAGGAAAAGAACAAAGAAATTCAAGTGTCCCCCTAATAAATTCAGACCGTTAATAACAAGCTACGATAGTAATAATAATAGTACCGCGAAAACTTAAAGAATGTTATTAATTTAAACAGTAACTATGAAAATCTATTTTCAAATATTTGTAGGGCTGGCAACCTTGGCTTTTATATTTTCCAGATGTTCCCATTCTTCACCCTTAGTACCTGCGTTCGACCTTCCCTTTAAATTTTAAATGGAATTAGTTTAAATGAATGCAACACAACTCAATATCCGCTCCAAACTAACAATAAGAGATGCTAAATAAAACTGACTCATATTTAATTCATATTATCTCCTACAAAAAAATTACTTTTAAATGTAATATAGATCAATGAGATTATATTTATTCAGCAGGTTAGTTTACTTTCAGTAAAATAAGAATAAAAATATAATCATAACAAGAACAGTAGATAAATAATTTTTACACAGTTGGAAGGGCAAAATATACTGGATCTCAAAAGTAATGTAACACCCAGAAATAACAATGTTTTAAATGTGTTTGTATTAAATGTATGTTCAGTTATCGCGTCAGAACAAACAATTACAATTTGGTGCAGGTTGAACAAAAATTACTGACAAAAATTCAATAATGTGCCCCCCGCATTATTGTTGTATCATTATTAAATTTGCTTTATTTTTCGCATAAATGTAAAAATCGTACACAAAAAATTGATATAAAGCAGTAGAAACGTTATCGCTTTTTTTTCATTTTAATGTGAATAAATCGTACGTATTTGTTGCTGACTTAAACCACATCTAGGGAGTGTTGCATTACTTTTGAGCTCCAGTATACATCAAATTTATTTAAATAAGTGTTGTTTCATCAAAAACTTACTAAAACAGAGCGGGAGTGTTATTTTGAATGTTACATACATTTCAAAATGTAACTTTCTTTTGATTTTGAATAACCTGATATAAATATCTACTTATGATTTATATAGACGCTATTCATTTTCTTTCCGGATACTGTTTATTTATTGATTGATTTAAAAATAAACAGGCCATTCAGTATTCATTAACATCTGCAACAAATTGAAATCACTTCTGCATTTATGCATAATAATAATTAATATTTAAAAATAATTAGGGAACGAGTATCGATCAAACCCCTAATCAAATTAGATCGGCCAGGAATTAAGATTTTTAAAGTTATTTTTCTCCCTGGCAACATTCAAGTATTATCTACTTTCAATATGATAATATATAAACTAATTCAGTTACTTCCGCATTCTTATGGCCCTCAGAAAAGGGTCGGCTACCTGCATCCCAGACGACCAGAAACGCGACAAAAAACGGCAAACCCTCCCCGGCGGCCTGCTTTGATAGACAAAATGAAATGGTCGCAAAAAAATCAGTTCATTTCGTATTTTTGGCTCTATTTCGATTAGACTCTTTGTTGTAACAGAATGCCTTCTCCAAAATAATTTGTAATTAATAGGGTTGCTATTTAATTAAAAGGGTATATCGTGCAATTGTAAAATTATCTATCACATTTGGAGTTATTGAGAACAAATGAGTTCATGTCTATATTTATTTTGTAAATAATGTCACTACTTTTAAAATTAATTATATGTTTAGGGGTAGGGTCAATAATAGATATAGGAGCTTTCAAGTTGAAGTGAATGGTAAGGTGAGGTGGTGTTATGTGCTATTTTACGATGATGTAATGTGCGAGGTATGCATTCCGGAGTTCAAGTGCGTGCGAATTTATTTAACGACTTTGAATAATTGGAACTCCTTGAACTCCACTACAGTGGTCAGGGAAAGTTTGATAGAGTGTATAAATGGTTTAAAGTTGGATGTGTAAAGTAGAAGATCAGGGGTAGTATCATTCATCAGGAAAGCGGGAAGGTTAAAGTAAATTTAATAGAATGTATTGCACATTTGTTTAGAACAATTAAATACGTTTTTATTGACATTCATTACGAACACATGTAAAAAAATCATAAACCAGAGAGAAAGTCGATTTCTCAGCTGTCGAAATGTCTCTTCCTAGAGAGAGAAATAATCATTAACTCCCTGCGAGGTTCCATTATTTATTTGAACTGTTACGGATGACAACATTTTTTTCTAGGTTAGGTTATGGGAACGATCGTTTTACTCTTAAAATATCCCGTTTGTGAAAAAATTGTTTATATATCTCGGGAGAGAATGCCGTTTTTCCCTCGGTGCGTTGTATCCCTCAGGCTATCGTCCTCAGGATACAAATTCGCGCTTTGGAAAAAAATCACGTATTTCTCTCCCTTGATATATAATCTACAAAATAAATAAAATAGTTGTTAATTTAAGTTATTTAGTTTTTTTTATTATTTATTTATTGATTTAATCAATTTACAACTTTCTGGTCGCCTCTAGTAAACAATTATAATCACTATTTTTATAAAAATATTAGTTAGCGTACAAACATGCAATTTATTATAGCAAACCGTGAGGATTTATAATGTAAAGAGGGGTTTTAAGGTATATTTTCGGATTATAATTACAAATTATATACCCTGAATTGCCAACCTGTTGACGACGGATAGATTTACGTAACAGATTGTTTGATCAACTACGAAATATAATAATTTATTTACTTAATAATTAATAGTACCATAACCCAAAAATAAATGTGTTGATGCATTAAGTAATAAATATAGACCATAATTTCTCAGATAAATGATACATTGCATATATCACCCCCATTACGGAATATCAGGTATTACATCGCATATGTTTTTGATAATGTGTCAGCGAATCATGACCCGCTAAAGCGATCCCTAAATCCGATCCCATTCAATAGGGAGGGTGCGGATAATTTATAGTTGTATTTATCCAGGATAGTAGGTGAGACGGGGGAAGCGAGGCGGTTCAATAATTTACAGCGATTTCATTAAATGGATGCTTCGGGCCATTATTAGTGATGAAAGGGTGATGAAATTTTCGCATAAATATTATCAGTCCTAGTAATGTATTAATAAACTACTCTAAATGAATTAACTATTTAATATACTTCTACAGGAGTAGATAAATATGGCTAGTAGACACGAGGGTGAAGGTATACTTTTCAATTGTGTTTTATTGAAAGAAACTATTCCACTTGACAAATCGTTTTAAAAGGAAATAAAAATAATGCAGTCCCTTGGTATAAATAATGGTTAAATTTCTAATTTAATAGATACATTATTCAATAATAGCAATTTTTAGTATAAGTGAGCAAACTGCATCACTCAATCACGAGTCTGAAAGTTGGGTGCCCGAGACGCGTAGCAGTGAGGGCCCTCAATTGGACGAGTGATTAAGACACTTTTAGCTCACGTGTGCTTAGCCTGGTCTCTCCATTTTTGACTTAAATCCAAAATTATAATTCTTATAATATTTACATAAGTGACAGATAACACAATGGCATTAAAATATTGGGTTTGTTTATTAGTGTTGGAATTAAATTGAATTTCTAGCACGTCAACTCACTTAACTTTTCTGATGTTGGTAGACGTATGATGCTAACCATACAGTGTGTATCAGCCAAATGGAATAAATTCGATAATAAATAAATGGGGGCGTGTTCGACAAAACGCTCGGATAAGTCGATTAGTATTTTTAGTTGCGCATTTTTTTCAGCAAAAACTTTTTATACAGGGTGTGTCATGTAGCAGAGGCCAATACCAACTTTCTTATTTTAAATGCAACACCCTATATATTATTCAATTTTTGGATTGTTCAGAAAATTCTAGATATATTTCATGTACCATGTCCTATACCTATCTTCAACTGTTTTTTTTTTATTTATTAGTTTTTGAATGTATTGTAGCGAATTTCTGTAATCAAATAATATTCTTTTTTACTTTCTCCGTTACGAAGTACGAGAAACTATTGTGATCGTGAAACATTTTTAATTTTTTTTTACGCAAATATCCGTTTCAGGGTCCCTAGATGCCATTTCAACAATTTTTGGAAAAAGAAATGTGTCTGTGTGTGTGTGTGTGTGTGTGTGTGTGTGTGTGTGTGTTTGTTTCCTAAACAGTTGAAGGTAGGTATAGAACATGGTACATAAAATATGTCTAGAATTTTCTGAACAATCCAAAAATTAAATAAAATATAGGGTGTTGCATTTAAAATAAGAAAGTTGGTATTGGCCTCTGTTACATGACACATCCTGTATAAAAAGTTTTTGTTGGAAAAAATGCGCAACTAAAAATACTAATCGACATATCCGAGCGTTTTTTCGAATTATTTATTATCGAATTTATTCCATTTGGCTGATACACAGTGTATAATATACTTCGCATAACTTGATTTTGTATATACCGGGTGACCCAGGGATCTGTAAAAGCCCCATAACTTATTTCCTATTTGAGATATCGACTTCTAGTTTTCTTGAACTGGTACCCACACTTATTCTACATATTTTAAAAATATGTATGTTTTTGTACAGGGTGTCCCAATATACATAACAGAACAAAGTTATGTATTTTTAAATGGAACACCCTATATTTTATACTTTATTTTCAACCCTCTTGAGAAGCTGATAAAAATAGTATAAGATACTATGGGTCTATTATGGACGGTTGGTTAGTTACGGGCAAATTTGTGGCAAAAACATGTATACATTGAAAACATTGCAGGAGCGTTCCTAGCAAAGATAGCATCATTATTTATACATTAGAAAATTTCCCACATCATATAGAATAATACACATCGGCTTTGGTTCTCTTTTATTCATAGTGCTATACAGGGTGTCAACATACGCAAAACAATGGAAAACTATTTTTTTTCAAATAGAACACCCTATATAAGTTGCCACCAATCTATGGCATTTTTAATAAGCTTTCCAATGATATACAGTTTGTATAACAAAATATTAAGGATTTTTGAGATTTATCAATAAAAACATATTGGTTTTGTCACCTTCTGCTGATTTGTGGATTTTCAGCCAAAACTATGCATTTTCAGGAAAAATTATAAGAGACCAAAGTTGTAGAGCGAAAAATTTCCGATCGACATAGGTCTTTCAACTTTTAAGATAATGCGTGCATTGCCCACCAGAGCGCGCAAAATCGTGACCGTATATGCATTTTAGCGTTTTCTTTTCAAATTTTTTATTAATAAATTGCACTATACTTTATTTTCCGCACCCTCTAGCGGAAAAACGGGAAATTATAGGGAAATTAAAATGGCCCATATCGATTGAAAATGTTCCGCTCTACAACTCTTAGTAGAAGCAATTTTTGCCAAAAATGCATAGTTTTCCCTAAAAATGCAAATTGAAAATGTATGTATCAATTTTAGCGTTTTTCAATGGTTTTTTTGCATTTTTAGCGAAAACTATGCATTTTGGGCGAAAATTGCTTCTTTTGAGAGTTGTAGAGCGCAATATTTTCAATCGATGTAGGTCATTTAAATAATTCTATAATTACCCGCATTTCTGCTAGAGGACGTGGAAAATAAAGTATAGTGCAATTAATTAACAAAAAAATTGAGAAAAACGCTAAAATGCATATACGGTCACGATTTTGCGCACTCTGGCGGGCAATGCATGCATTATTGGAAAAGTCGAAACACCTACATCATTCGAAAATTTTCGGCTCTACAACTTTGGTCTCTAATTATTTTTTCAGAAAATGCATAGTTTTGGCTGAAAATGCAAAAATGAGCAGGAGGTGACAAAAGAAAAATGTTTTTATGGATAAATCTCA
This sequence comes from Ocypus olens, assembly GCA_910593695.2. Taxonomy (NCBI): domain Eukaryota; kingdom Metazoa; phylum Arthropoda; class Insecta; order Coleoptera; family Staphylinidae; genus Ocypus; species Ocypus olens. Next base: position 20,387,612 of record OU343052.1, on the reverse strand, counting down.
AGAATCCTTAATATTTCATTATACAAATTGTACATCATTGGAAAGCTTATTAAAAATGCATTGGTGGCAAGATATATAGGGTGTTCCATTTGAAAAAAAATAGTTATCCATTATTTTGCGTATGTTGACACCCTGTATAGCAGTATGAATAAAAAAGAACCAAAGCCGATTTGTATTATTCTTCATGATGTGGAAAATTCTTTAGTGTATAAAAAACGACGCTAGCATTTCTAGGAGCGCTTCTGTAACTTTTTCAATGTGTCCTTGTTTTTGCCACAAATTTGCCCATAACTAACCAACCGTCTATAATAGACCCATACTATTTTATACTATTTTTATCAGCTTCTCAAGAGGGTTGAAAATAAAGTATAAAATATAGGGTATTCCATTTAAAAAAACATAACTTTGTTCTGTTATGTATATTGGGACACCCTGTACAAAAACATACATATTTTTAAAATATGTAGAATAAGTGTGGGTACCAGTTCAAGAAAACTAGAAGTCGGTATCTCAAATAGCAAATAAGTTATGGGTCTTTTACAGATCCCTGGGTCACCCGGTATATAAAATTGTCAAATATATTAAAAATACGTTCTTGTCAGGTAAGTGTGTTTCATCATTTTTTTTTTACGAGAAGCCCGATAATATAACAGGTTATGGGCCCAGTTCATGCTAGAAAACCAAACCGGGATTCTCAGCAGTCAGAAAATTCCTTAATCTAGAGATTCGTCAATCGAAAGAAAAAAAATAAAAAAAACGTCAGCGGTCAGCATAGTCGAGGTCGGTATACCAGCCCAGTTAACGCCATCGCAGCTCACCAGGTTATAAAGGACTCCTTCAAGTCACACTTAAAGATATTAGTCGAAGACTCTCAAGGAAGTTTAAATTATAAGTCGTGGCGCTTCAAGGTCGACTTAACCTAACGAGTTGTTAAACCCGTCAGCAGAGCGGGAGACGAGCAGGTGAAAGCGTGGATTAAAAAGGATTTAGAGGCTCAGACAATTGTCGGATTAAATGTAAATAGCAACATAGCATTAAAAATTTCTAATTGTAAATCGGCGAGAGAAATGTTAGATAAGCTGAATAACATGTATGGCAGAAAATCTGACATTACGGTTGAAGTTTTACAACGACATTTTGTTGCTTACGTGTATGAGACGTTACGGACAGCTGTTCAGAATAGTATGGAGATTCTACAGATATAGCCTATTCGGTGGAATCTGGCGGCCGAGGTCGTAAAACGATCGGTCCACCCTGAGGATCAACGCACCCTCGAAGAAAAGGTATTGGTGGTTCATCTAATTGCATCCAATACATTTATTACTGTCCTTCGCTCCGATTGGCATACGCACTTTTACACCAGTACTTCTCAACAAAGATTGTTTGAGATAAAAATATTACATCCCCTACTTACCGAGCTCCGACCCTCTTTTACGACCACAGCCGTCAGATTCCGGAGAACGGGCTATAGTTGAAGATCTGGGAACTCAAGGCGAAAAAATGAAGGACAGCTGGATCTTAACGCGAATCATAGGCATCCTTCTACCGATGTTACACCATTTCAGAACGGCAGTGCGGCAGTGCGGCAGAGAAAACCTTCAACACACTGCTCGAGCGTCTGAGACTTCAAGAGAATCGACTGAACGAGTTTAAGCAACCAATCGGATCAATGTCACACAACGCCCTCATTGTTAAGTCATGCCGGAAGTCAGGATCAAGACAGCAGCAGCCAGCGAGACAGGACAGCGGAAACGTGAGTTGTTTCAATTGCAGACAGAAAGGACATGTGAAGAAGCACTGCTGTAACAAGCCGTGTGCGAAGTACTTGGCTTATTTGAAAGAGAATTATGTGTATCTGAAGGGACATTTTGCAAAGGACTGCAACAAGCGAAGCGGCAGAAGCGGGAACGAAATAGCAGGCAGACACGATTGCCTACAAGCAAACCGCATAGCGGTGATAACCGTGGGGTTGTCGGCAGCTACCATCGACAGGATTAACGCAAATCTAAACTCGAAAAACTGTTGGTACCAGGATTGTGCAGCATCCCAGCACATGACGTCCCGGAGAAGCTGGTTCAGCACCTACACTGAACTCAATAGTCCATCGATCATCACAATTGGGGACCAGTCTGGAGGGAGTAGACATTGGAAACGTTCAATGTCAAGTTGTGTTAGAAGACAACTTGTACGTACCAAAGTTGAATTTCAATTTGTTCTTAGTGGGAAAGGTTTTAGACAAAGGGTATGGACAAATAGATCAAATAGATCAACGGAAGTCAAAATTCATGACAGCAGACCATCGTCAGATTGTGGCAATGGCAGAACGCGACGGAAATCTGTTTCAGATGAAGCTACGTCGGGAGGAGTAGAAGCAGTGCCTGGTCATCGCCTGGATAAGGATCTGGCACGATCGACTGGCTCACCAGCATATCAAATACGCCAGGAACATACTCGACAGGAACCAGATTGACTACATCGACGACTGGAACGATAAAGTATGTGAGGGATACGTTATTGGGAAACAGCACTGCAGATCTCATCCCAGTAACGTCAAGGTCGTAGAGCAGCCGCTGGACCTAGTACATGTGGATTTCTGCGAGATGCGGACATCGTCACTAGGAGGTTCAAAGTAGTTCTTACTGTTTACACTCACTTTAAAACCGTGTATTTTCTAAAAACGAAAGATGAAGCAGTTGGAGGTCTTCATGAAGCAGGTCGAACACCAATTTGGCTGGAAAGTCAAGAGCCTGAGATCAGACAATGGAAAGGAAATCAAGAATGTCAGCACAAGGAAACTTCTAGAGGAGCTAGGCATGTTCCACACTTTTTCGAACGCCTACACGCCACAACAAAATGACCGTATCGAAAGGGAGATGAGAACCATCGTCGAGGCAGCTCGCACTGCCATCCATGTAAGGAACTTGGACGAGAATCTTTGGGCAGAAGCGGTTAACTACTCGGTCTTCACCATCAACCAGACAGGGACGAGCTCGTCGATGGACAGGAGCCCCGCAGAACTGTGGTTTGGTCGTCACATCAATCTCGTCAAGTTGAAGTCGTTTGGATGCAACTGCTACGTGCTCAAGCCCGCCCACAAACGAGGTAAAATGGACCGCAAGTCCAAGAAGGGAATTTTTGTAAGGTACGACATTGACTCGCCGTGTTACCGAATTTACATGTTGTCTGATGAACGTGACGTCGTGAGTTCAGACAATGTTGCCCGAGGTTTCGAGCCCATTTAGCCATGCTTCTATCCGTCTCATTCTTAGCCACGCAGCATCGAAGAAGTTCAAGTTGGTGCCCTTCGACGTCACGACAGTCTTCCTACATGGAGATTTGGAAGAGGATATTTACATGCGTCAGCCGGAGGGATTTAACGACGGATTGGGTAAGGTCTGCAAGTTGGTGAAGAGTATGGCCTGAAACAGGCGCCGAAAAAGTGGAATGAAAAGATCACCGGTTACTTGCAAAAAATAGAACTCCAGAGTACAGACGATGACCCATGTGTATACTACAACACGGACAAGACCATACTGATGACCCTGTTCGTAGACGATGGGCTCATTGTGGGACAAGAAGAGACGGAAATATTCAACCTTTTGCAGTTGATTAATCAGACATTTGAGATCACCTACAATCGCCAGGTAAAAACTCAGATGTTGTATCTTGTAATGGAGATCAAGGTTGAGAAGAGAGGAATCTTTGTGACTCAGGCCAGATACACAGAAAAGATCCTCAAACGATTAGAAACCAGCAAGTGCAATGCTGTATATACGCCCTTAGAAAAAGGCATGATAACCAGTGATGAAAGCAAGATGAACGACAGGCCATCATCCTGCAGCATCACATATCGTGAGGCGATAGGGAGTCTTCTCTATTTAGCAACTATCTCACGACCAGACATTTGCTTCGCAGTAAACTTCTTGAGTCGTCAATGCAACAAACCAATGCAGAATCACTGGAGCATGGTGAGAAGAATATTTCAGTACCTGAGAGGGACGGCGGACCTGGGAATATCGTTCAACGGGAACACCAAAGTTCGAGCCTACACTGACTCAGATTTTGGAGGAGATGGCATAACCGGACACTCCACCAGGGAGTGTTGATCATGAGAGATAGACCAGTCATATGGTATACTCAAAAGCAGAGACTCGTCGCAACATCGACCGCGGAAGCTGCATACAGAGCCGCTGTGTCATCTATCGATGAAATCTGCTGGTTAAGGAGAATGGGACACGAACTGGGGATAATTCGGACCGAGCAGCCAATTCCCTTGTATGTCAACAATCAGTCTGCTATTCACATGCTTCAGAACACACACGAAGGCAAGGTAACCAGAGGGAAGAAGCATGTGGAGATACCGAGAAAATTTGTGCAGGAGCACATTGGAAAAATTGTTATTCTCAATAACATACAAAGTTCTGAACAGCTCGCCGACATTCTAACCAAACCATTGAACCGTAAGATGTTTGGCGCGCTTCGTAGCAAATTAATTTAGGAGGAGTGTTGGAATTAAATTGAATTTCTAGCACGTCAACTCACTTAACTTTTTTAATGTTGGTGGACGTATGATGCTAACCATATAATATACTTCGCATAACTTGATTTTGTATATATAGAATTGTCAAATATATTAAATAGTATATAGGGTATCAAGGGCCGAAAATAGGCTTTAACAACCCGCTGCTTTTAGCAACACGATCGAGCGAAGCGAGCGAGGATTGCTAAAAGTAAAGGGTTGCTAAAGCATTTTGGCATGAGTTACACTCGATATCTTTTTGCCTGCCTTAAGTAAAAACAGTGTTTCAGGAAATTTTTAGAAAAAATACGTTCTTGTCAACTGAGTGTGTTTCATAATTTTTTTTTACGAGAAGCCCGATAATTGAACAATTAGGTTACCTATCTCGATTCATGTCCATATGCTCTGATTACATTTTATTCTCGTAGCAGTCTGGGTGTTTTTTGTCGTTATATTGGCATGTTGTATTTTTGATAGTAATGATTCAAGTATGTTTGCTAACCTATAATTTCAATAAAACGTTGTCAAACAATATTTTACATGTGAATGAGAGATATAAAATGCAACATTGCACTACACATAACCATAAAAATGCAATGACATAACCAAATTCTTAGTAACTTTTCTATTACCAACAAAAATGTTGGTGTAAAATTTAAATCATAATGAATACATGAAATAAAAGAGCAACTCAAACAGATATACCTAAAAGCTTACAAGTGTTCAATGTGGGCACCTTTCGTCACATGGCACACATCAAGTCGATAGTTTTTCCCAAACCTTGATTAGTGTTTGCAATGTAATTGTTGCAACAGCTGCCGCAATCCTGTTTCGTAAGTCGGTGAGGTCAGCTGGTAGTGAAGGCACATACACACGATCCTCTATGAACCCCCACATTTAGAAATCACACGGCGTCAGATCGGGTGATCGTTCGAGTAAAGTGACGTTTAACCAATCGCGTACGTCGTTATGCCAGTGAAGCGGTGCACCATCTTGCTGCCAAATGAAGTTAGTTGGTTCGTCTTCTACCAATTGGGGAAATAGCCATAGTTATAGAGCATCAAGATAGGAAGTACCAGTTGCTTTTCCAAAGAAAAAGGGCTCATAAACTTTCCGCCGTGATATGGCACACAAAACATTCAATTTAGGGGAGTCTCGTTGCAATTGTACCATCTCGTGCGGATTTTCTGAGCCACAGATGCGCACATTGTTCACACGTATCCACTAATCTGAAATGTCGATGCATCACTGTAAACAACATGATTCAGAAAATCGTCGCGCAACAACATTTCATGTGCAAAGTTGGCACGTAACACTTTCTGTTCACTAGTCGCCATTTTTGCTTTCACTATCGCTTTCGAGCGCATGCGCGTAACAACATACAGAACTGTTTGAGTTGCTCGTTCATTTCATGTATTCATTGTGATATTATGTTTTACCTAATAAATACTACAAAGTGTTAAAACTCCGATATTCATTTAGAAACACCCGGAGTATATATCAGTCGAGAGTTGAACATTTAACGTCTAGTGAGAAAATCCGGTACATTAGTCACTTATTTGAATTGAATAATAGCAAGATTTATCCACGATAATTCAACTCATGTATAAAAAGGTGCATTTAAAACGGCGGACAAAAAAAATTGCAAATGGTTAAAAATTCATTTACCTTCACCATGACAACGATCTCTATATTAACCATTTCAGTAAACAGCTGACTTCAGTTGTACTCTGGCAGTTCGTATCAGTCCTAAATACCATTGCGGTGAAATATAATTAAAATTTGTTTCGGACAGGCTTCTGTGTGAAAAATTGTTCACAATTGTCATTCCGACCCATGTGCCAGGGAGGTAAATATTGTCTTTTCACTAATTATAGATTTAGTTTCGTACATTCGATATTAAAGCCGGCGACACTGACAGAACTGCATTTCGTATTTCGGCGATGTCGCAAGTGTACGGTAGCGCTGCCACCGATTTGTGAATTATAGAATTGGATTGCATTTAATATCCATCTTGTTCTATCATGTTCTAACAGTATGAAATAAACATTTATATATTAGTGTCTTTGGCGTCTTCTCTATGTGTGTCAGAAATAAGTGTACGGGCGATTAAACGATCAGCCGTTATTGGTCTCCTAACATCATGTCGCTTGTAGTATGTGTGTGTATGTGTGAGAGGTTATAACCTATAATATAATATAAGAAACGCCAGAAATGTGTGGAATTTATACTAAATGTAAGTAATAATATATATTTATACAAAACAATAATTATAAATATCATTTTAACGGCTGGATCCAAGTGTTTGACAACTCGCAAACGCGCACGCTCGAATTTCGCGATTCCCGTGGCACTTAACCATTTTCATTTTACTCACACACCCATTGTACATTTAATTGATATAAATTTTTAATATAAATATAGTTCTTATTCGTTAAATTATCTCAACAAATACCACTCGCGGTTATAATTTCAGCAGGATAAATTTTATTTTAAGCACTCGTCATTTCATCGCAAATTTCTTGAATGAATTGAGATTAGGCAAAATCCACTCGCTCTAAAGCGATCATGGATTTTTCCATCTCAATTCTCATTCTCGAAATTTGTGTCGATTCAATGGCTCGTGCAAACAAATAAAATTTATCCGGCCAAATTAAACCTCTTGTGGTATTACCCCCGAAAATGCGTAAAAAAAATTCGTACACCGAAAGTGGGTGTTTACCTTAACTGTTTTTTGTTTTTTGCTAATATTTTCTTAAATATGAAAAATATTTAAATAAACATTTAAACAAACTTTGAAGACAACAAAAAAATAAACATCTTTTGCTTGAAAATATTTTTCATAAAATCATTTTTATTCGAGAAAGAAATTTATTATTATTTTTTTAATTTTTGGTTGATAATTATAAAACGATAATAGTTACAGCACATTTATGTTAATAATAATTGTAGAGAATGCTAAAATGAATAACTTATAAGGAATAAGTTTTTTTCGAAATCCCTTTAGTTTTTGAGTAAACTGAGTTTTTGAATTTGAAGTATAATTTTTCCATCTTTCATAATTTTGACGTTTTAAACGTCAGTTTCATCCGAGTTTACATAACGTTCGATGTACATTTAAAATATGATTTCAATTGAAAATAAACCATGAAAACGTAAATATTAATGGCTGGTATCGTAGCCATTAATATTTTATCAAGTCGGAGAAAGTAACATGATAGCCACATCACCATTTTTTAATTTTTGGTTTATAATTATGAAACGATAATAGTTACAGCAAATTTATGTTAATAATAATCGTAGAGAATGCCAAAATGAACAACTTATAAAAAATAAGTTTTATTCTAAATCGCTTTAGTTTTTGAGTAAACTGATTTTTAGAACTTGATGTACAATTTTTTCATCTTTCATAATTTTGACGTTTTAAACGTCATTTTATCCGAGTCTACGAAACGTTCGATGTACATTTAAAATATGATTTAAATTGAAAATAAACCATGAAAGCATAAATATAAATGATACCATCAAGTCGGAGAAAGTAACATGATGGCCATATGACCATTTTTTTAAAGGTTTTAGTTTTAATTACTTAGGTTCTAGAATTAATTTAGTTGTAATTAACTTTTTGTAATAGTTTTATTACGATTATGAATTTGTTGTTTAATGATTTTAGCAAGATCAAAGTTATACTTAAGAGTTATGATTATAGTTTATTGTTAATATTAATATTTTCGTACTTGCATAATAAATTAACGTTTCTGTACTTATTTAACACATAAACTCGTATTAATGCAAATTAATTTTACCTACTCTCAGTTTGTAATTGATAAATTACGGACTGTTTTCACCAATCGTAAGCGACCCACTACGAATACAAAGAGCATTTAGAAATGTAAAATGTAACACATAAGTTGCAATATTACTACAACTTATGTATAACGCTATATTATATACTTATTAGCCAATTACCGTCAACTAAGTCCCCCTTCATTCGACGCATACGAATGGTCCGTTCAGAATGGGACAGGATGAGACAGGAGGGAACAAGATAAGATAAGAATGGTCAGGAAAGGACATGAAGGGACAGTACACATGTCCCATACGTCTATTCATAAATATCAAAATGACGTTTATATGTCAGATTACAGAATATTGGTTATAATACTGACCGACACAATAAACTCCTCGCCATGCCTTATCGAATCGATTCCCCAGCTTCCTTCGCAATAGTATCTTAGTAGATTAACACTTCAAAACAAGTAAAATTGTGCATGTCCATAAAGTAATTCAATCAATGTATTGGACAATATATTATTCGGCCGAAAATTGTTTGCAAGGTAACTTGTTTTTTACATAGTAGTCATCTTATATTTCCATTACCGGGCAATTTTAGATGTTAAATGGAATAAATATCGCATTATTTAAATATAAAATATGTTATTAAATCTTTTTCATGATTTTCCACGGGCCATCGCTAATAAACTATTAAATGTTCAATTAATTGCAAAAAATTTAATGTAAATTGCAGCATCTTGCTGATATGAATAGACTATAGTAATTAAGTAGAGCTTTAAAAATTTAAACGTCACCCTGACAAGATTCAGTTCAATTCAGTTTCGTTTAATTGAATAAATGTAAGGCCGTAGGTAAAGTATAGCACATAACACGAGTTGTAACGCGATAACGCGCGCGTAAAATTGTCCGTAATTTTGTAATTACATCTCTAGTTATATAATATGCTATTAAATAACTCTCTACGACTAGAAATTTTCTCAAAAAAGCCTCAAAATGGCGGTCTGGCACACCCTGTGCAGTGACAATGCGGCTTATGAGTGATGTTGGCTGTGAAAAAATAAGTCCTCTGTTGGGAAAAAACGAAATTACTTTCCGAACACTTAGTTTGTAATTAATTTTGAAATAATTTGACCCTAATTATGCAAATAATGTATGAGGTTATATAGAGGATTATTGCGATGACGGAATTTGGAGATGGTACGATGGGCAATGCATTATGCTATTACAAAATAGTTAACCGAGGAGATTGGAAACACGAATTTCATAGTAGGCAGTTATACCCACAAAGTGTATCAATTTTATTTATAATATGGAAGCATGCAGGCTGTTGCAAAACATAAATGGATGGAAGATATGTTCCTTACTTTTTTTATTCTTTACAGGTATTGACAATAATAATGATTAGGCATAGAAATTAATTTACATCAATAAATGACAAAAAAAAGATCACAAAAGTGTCCTATTTTTTGGCCGTAATTGTACTTGAAAGATCTAAATCTGCAGTAACAATGTTCCTATTTCCATTTTCCGAAAAATCAAGTCAAAAGTGAAGCTGAACTGATGAGAGATGAATCTTGAAAAGTGTATATAGATGATTAGACGGTGTTAATTAAAGTTTAATGCGCAGCTGATTGATGTTTGAATCATCAACATTGAAATGCGTTCAGCTGTATGTAATTTCCAAAACTTGATATTGTGACATTAGAAGCGAAGGCTTTAATTCCTGAAGGTTTAAAGATACCAAGCTCGTGACGATCTAGTAAAGATAACTGCATACATGTATAATCATGACAGAGCAACAAACTTTGTGAATTTTTTAACGGAAGAATTTGTTATAAATAATTACGTTTGCCATGTTTATTCAACCATTTGTTCTTTTTGCAAATTCAAACGTCGTCTATATTTTTTTATAATAAGGCAAAATGGATGGCACAAGAAAACCAAGTCGATTATTATTATTACTTATAAAATATTATACCATAGTTGTATACAATTGTATTCAATTAAAGAAACGTTTGCTGAATGCGTCGTTAAAATGATTCGTATACATTAAAAATAACTAGAGCCTTCATAACAATTCATAATGAAATCTGTTACTTTGTGAAATACGGAAACGGAGACGAACGGAAGAGCAAAACAAATGAAATTATTATTTTCTCTTCCGGGAAAAATAAATTATTTCCTTTCCTTTCATAAAGGATGTATCAGAGTGCGTCGTGTTTAACACTACGCTGAACTTTCAATGTGAAGACTACTGCTGTGCCGTTTACTAGTCAAGTTTTTTTCCGTCCAAATGAGTCGACGGAACGAATGAATTGCTCTTATTTTGGGAAAACGACAGCATTTATGTCGAGGACCGGAGGGAATTTGTTCTGTTCCGTAGTGGTCGTTCAGAAAAGTCGGCCCTTTACAGTCTTATTTTCTTTTATGCGATGTACTGAATTAAGTCATGAACATTGTTTAATATACCATGTATTTATATCGATTCATTAAAGTAGTAGTTCAGTAAATTCGGAGCTAAAAGATGTGCAGGTTATGCGTCATGTTTCGTAACTAACCTTAGTGCCAGTGGCGTTCGTGAACTTTCCTAGAGGAAACTAAGAGAGAGAGATGTTAACGCGTGTCCATAACAACCGCTCGGGGTGCATTACTTACTCTTATGAGGGAATCAATTTGTCCACTGTTTTCTTTCGTACCTGCTTTATGGAACTTTTATGAGCCTGTTTCTCGAACGGATGTTATTTTCTATTTCGCTTTGTACTATGTACAGTTTCCTGATATACATATGCGTACATATGAACGATACATGAATAATAATAATAATAAAATTTTTTAATCATGAATAGGTTGTGTGGACCTTATGGTAACCTTAAATCACTAGTTTATACGACTCCCATTGAAAATGTTGAACTGAGAAATCGCATTGCATCTCTTGAAACAATCAACTAAAAATACCCACGGTATCTTTTAATGTATCCGCCATTCAGTACGACGAAGGAAAAAAGCCTGTATTACTTTCAACAATTTCTATAAGTTCATTTTCTACCCTTAAAGAGGAACACCACCCCGAGCGCTGAAAAATAGGTCATTTTCTTATTTTATTTTCGGCATGAAAACAAGTCAGGAGGGCAAATCGTTTTTGATGGTTTTATTTAGTGATAAACTGGCTTCCAAACTATTTTTTTTCGCGATGATCGCGTCCACCTTGAGGGGGAGATTCCTGGTCTCCCAAGTCATCCTGCAATAAAAATCGGTTCGGAATATTGTTATACGTAATATTTCGCAACGAAACACGGGAGCTTTTTTGAAAAAGTTGATTTTTACGAAAATGGTGGCCTTCCGAACAAAAAACTCATTGTCAGCCCAAATAATTCGTAACAAAAACGTGCACTAATAATCGAATTTTCAAAATATCGAAAATCCGGCCAGTATTTCGTTAGACAATTCAATTATTAATACAGTCATCAAAACCGCATCGAAATCGGATGCAAACTTTCCGAAAATTTTCCCCCGCAGTTTTGAAAAATACTGCGAATGTATTATCAGATTAGTCAAATTCAAGAGGGCGGACCAAAAAATGTTGTATTTATCAATTTGGAATGTGTCAACTTCACACGCTTGGCGTCGTCCTTGACGCAAAAATTGCAGCACGTCCGACCGATTTGAAGCTGCAGAATCTGCATTATTTGCATAATGTCGTGGAGTTTATTATTATAATTGCAAGCAGCAATACCAGTCGCGATGTCTACCTCTGACTTCCCAGAATGGACAACTTTTGGAGCTATCTGCCAGAGCATCACGTTGAAACTTTCGTTCCCATTTGTCGTAAACCCGCCTAGGCACCTTTCCAGCAAGTCATTCCGGCTCAGGTATGTGTAGACAGGACGTAGAGCGTCGAAAATCTCCTTTTTCATCGCTGGCTTGTGTCGATATCCCTGAAGTACATCCGTCGCTTTCGCATTCTGCCAGGAGCACCTGATGCTCGCTTAGCGCGCCGGGACGTTTTTTAGAAATCGTCTCGTTAACCGGTTTAAATTTTTGTGGCAGACTTGGGATGACTGCTAAATTAAAGTACACATCCCAAGGAATATTTTAAGCCAAAAAACAAAACATCGATTTTTTGAAAAGGTAAGGGGTAAGGCCACTCTAGAATTTTCAAGATATCGTTTTATTTATTTTTTGTTAATATGTTGCCTTAAAGACTTAAGATTAAGAAAAACATATTTCATAGTCCGGAGAAATCTTAAAGAGATCGTTTTCCGAGGTTTTGCCAAGGCTCCTCGATGGGGGCTCCGAGCGGTTAGGGCCTAAACTCCAGAGTTTTCAATAAATATATGTTTTTTCTTTTTGTTAATATGATGCCTTTTAGCCTTAGGAATAAGAGAAAAAATGTTACATAGCCCGGAGAAATCTTAAAGATGTCGTTTTCGAAGATTTTGCTAAGGCAGCCCGCTGCGCGTTCCAAGCACTTTTGGACCGTTATAGCGCCCTTGGATTTCAAGTTGGGCGAAACGATTACTCCTACAAATCTGTATCGATTCTCTTGAACTTTTGAGGGTAACTTTTAAGATACATTATCTAGTGGATAGCGTACTGATTTTGTAATAAGTTATAAACTTTATTTTTTATAAACAATTTATCGGTGAAATTATTGGGTGAAAAATGACCTTTTTTTTAAATGTGCACCATTTTTGAAAACGATATTTTCAAATTTCCGTTATCTAGTAGCTTTTGATAAATATTTGACCCGCTGATCCCAGATCCGCCCTCAGAATTGGCCCTGAGGGCTTAGGTTGGGCCCTCCACCTTTAAAACCTAAAAATTGCTAAATTTGCCTATTTTTCGAAATAAACGTGAAACAGAGGCCTGATAGGCGAATTTTAATGGTGAATTCAGATTCAGCGGGTGAAAATACATTAAAAAATATTTTTTATTTTTAGATAAGGTTTTTTTCCTTGTTTTGGTGCGAAACCACGCATAGGCATAGAAATATCCAAACATGAAGAGGTGACATGTTGGTTGTGACTCGCATCTTGGATACAAACATTTGTGGAGTCCGCAAGATGACTTTAGACTTGACCTTGCATCCCATTTCGTGACCTTGTTGAAAGTCAAATTTGTTTGAAGATCAAATTGTTATTTTCTAATATACATTTCCAATTCCAGCCTCATATTTGTGATGATCGGGTAGGTGCTTGTTGAAAAACAATGTCCGAAGTGCACAGGAACTGAATGTTTTCATAATACCTGAAAAAAATATTTTACTTGGTTGTATCATACATTAATTTTTTTATAATTATATCTTGTTCTTTTTTCATCAAAAGATCTTTGCAAAGGTTTTCGCTTACGTTTTTTTTCCTCTTGTTCTGGTTTCTCTCTTTAGCATCCAGCAAAAGTCAGCCATCATAACTTCATCCCATCTACCATGATATCTCTCTTCCATCACTTTGATATCTTGGTGGAATCGTTCGCCTTGCTCTTTACTGTAATCTCCACAATTTTCAGGAAATCTATCCAGATGCGAGTCAAATAAGTGTAACTTTAAATTCATTCAAAATCCCAACTTACGAAAGTTTTCCACCATATTTTTCACAATATTCTTGTAGTCGGGACTCCTATGGTTACCTAGGAAGTTCGTTACCACTGCCCTGAAACTCTCTCAAGCATTTTTCTCAATGTCGGTCATTTGAGTGACGAAATTTGTGTCCCTGAATAACTTTCTAATGTGTGGTCCATCAAATATACCTTCTTATACCTTCTTTCAACTTAGCATCAGAAATAGCTGGAAATGTCTGCCCTAAATATACGAAGCATTGGCCGTCCTTGTCTAATGCTTTGACGAATTGTTTCATCAGACCAAGTTTGATGTGAAGAGGTGGGATGAGAATTTTTGTAGGATCAACTAGACATTCTTTAATGATGTTGAGAGAACCAGGTTGAATCAATGGTCTTTCTGGCCATTGCTTCCTGCTGTAAAGGTTAGGTCGATCTCTGCTATTCCATAAACATAAGAAGCATTGCTCTCTAGTAAAACCTGATTGTTGTCCAAGTATCATAGTTATGATTTTCAGATCACCACAAACTTGCCACTTGTGACTGGCATACTTAATTTTATCCGACAGCATTTTTACGTTGTTATACTGCTCTTTGAGCGTTGTGGAATGAGCTATTGGCATAGAAACATACACATTTGTATTATGTAGTAACACAGCTTTCATAATGCGTTTCGATGAATCAATGAAAAGCCTCCAGTCTTCATCTCTATTCACATCTTTCTTCAAGTTATTCATCAAACCTTTAATGTCAGTGCAGTGAACTAGAGATGTTTCTTCATCTTTTGTGAAATACTTCCGGAATTCTTGATCTCTATTACGGTAAAACGAGACTTTTGTCTTCGGCTCCAGGAAGTTCCATTTCTTCAGAAATGAAGCAACGAATTCTGCACTATCTTTTGGCAATCCTATATCCCTAACAAAATCATTTAGAACTGGTTGTGAAAGTAACAATGGAATTTTTGATGCAGTATTATATGGAAGATGAACATCTTTTTTTGTCGTCATCTTCATAGGGATCATCGCTGCCACTGCTACTTTTTTCAGATTGGTTGTCAATTTCCATCAAGAAATTATCTTCTCTTACGATTGTATCAGTTACACGTAATTTTGCATCTATTACAATTGGTCTTATAACTGAAGACACATTGATGTACGAGATAGATTTCTTATGTTTTGCGGTGATTCCATTGACGTCATTCATACAGAAGTAACAGTCTCTCATGAGCATTGGCTTCTTCTATATGGTTGGTGTAGAAAATTTGAGATATTTCAGATATTTAGGATTCTTTAGAATGATACAACTTAGTCTACTGGAGTTACAAATTATATGAGGAACCCATGTTGTTTCCTGGTGAAGTAATCTCCGACCGAAAAAATCCTGATAAAGTTGTTTTACCTCCTCATCTATTTTTTTTCTCAAAGAGTTCACTTTATATTTGCTGCAGATATAGCAAAATACATCTGGACACTTCTGGCATTCATGGAAGCGTGAAATACCATATGTATGTCTTCTTGTAGCATCATACTTTTCATCAACC
Organism: Ocypus olens; assembly: GCA_910593695.2. NCBI lineage: Eukaryota > Metazoa > Arthropoda > Insecta > Coleoptera > Staphylinidae > Ocypus > Ocypus olens. Next base: position 20,372,205 of record OU343052.1, on the reverse strand, counting down.
AAGAAGCCAATCAATGGAGAGCTACGGTCGTTCGATGACGACGTCGGCGAGCACGCTTTCCCACTCTGTCCAGACGCCGATACTGGGACTCCGTATCCCTGCATCGTAAGACACTTCTCATCTATGCCTGCCATGATGGCACGAAGGCCGATTATCCAGGGACTCTGCCTGGTTACAGGCACAGACATTATTGAAAAAAAAAAGAAAAAAAAAACTTATGTTCCATGCAAGATATCAGAGTGATGGAAGAGAGACATCAGGGTAGATGGGATGAAGTTACGATGGCTGACTTTTGCTGGATGCTGAAGAGAGAAACCAGAACAAGAGGAAAAAATTTGCTTTTCAACAAGCAACTACCCGATCATCACTGGGGCTGGAACTGGGAATGTATATTACAAAATAACAATTTGATCTTCAAACAAATTTGACCTTCAACAAGGTTATGAAATGGGATTCAAGGTCAAGTCCAAGGTCATCTTGCGGACTCCACAAATGTTTGTATCCAAGATGCGAGTCACAACCAACATGTCACCTCTTCATGTTTGGATATTTCTATGCCTATGCGTGGTTTTGCACTAAAACAAGGAAAAAAATCTGATCTAAAAATAAAAAATATTTTTTTAAATGTATTTTCACCCGCTGAATTTGAATTCATCATTAAAATTCGCCTATCAGGCCTCTGTTTCACGTTTATTTCGAGAAATGGGCAAATTTAGCGATTTTTAGGTTTTTTTAGGTTTAGGGCCCAACCTAAGCCCTCAGAGCCAGAGCGGATCTGGAATCAGCGGGTCAAAATACATATGACCACATGTGTCGCATACCCAGATCATGACACTTTTTTTTTGTGGGGCTGTGTTATCTTTACTGAATTTTTCAATGCTTTTATTATAGCCTTGAAAAAAAATCCCGAAATTAGCCTTTTTTTCTGCGACCTGTAGTTACCTTACCCCTTAATTGAATCTATTATTAAACATCCTATAACTAAAACTAAGCCGCTTTGCTTGCAGCGGTCAAGAGATGGCGCTTTAGTTTATGATAGATTAAAGTAGTACTTTGTTGGACATTTGTATTCATATATGATTCGAAATCAGTTTGACAGTAAAATTTAGCAGCGTAACCAATTGTAAATTTAAAATCCTGAAAATCGTAACAGCTCGTGATAATAGATGGAAAAGTGGCCAGGGTATTCCTAGTCACACTGCATTAAGAATCACCCTGTATAATATTTACCTATTATACATTTTTTATCATACATCATTGTCAATTATTACAATTTTCTTTCAAACTTAATTAAACCTTAGAAACTCTCACATATTGCAGATGCATTAAATAAATTAAATCAAAGTGGCCTGATTGAATATATGAATATTCAACCTTTTTGTAACTGAAAAATTAAGTCTATAAACAAATAACTTATTAAAAAAATTTTTTCTTGAAAATGCATGTTATTAATAGTACTACCATTGAAATAACATTGGTTTAATATCGTTTATTTCTACTTAAAAGGTGAAAATTATTTAAATTTAAAAACTTTAAACTGTTAATGTTATTATTAAGATGAAAAAGCTAGAAAATTTTTTGACAAGGACACACAGTGCTAAACTTTTCTGGTGTTACCAGATGAAACAAATTTGATAATAACTTCTTTCAAACAAGGTTAAAAAACTTGAATTCTATTGCAAACATTTCTTACCAGATACCAATTACGATTAGCATCAATATTGCGCAAGTAGTTTACACTATAAAATTACAAAGGTAAAATTGCTGAGATTAAATTCTGCGACATCGACAAAATACAAAGCCCCCACGAGCATGTATGTAAGTTCGAAGGATGAATACGGAATTACTGAATATGCCATAGTTGGGAGTACGCATTGAACCAGCGCTGAGGGAATGTTATTAAGTAATAATACAACAGTAAGTCTTTCAAGATTGATGAAAGGGCGCACAAGCGTGCAGTGCACGCTTCAACTTGACGAGAATGCATTAATGCAGTAAGCGCAGCCCAGTGGGAACTCTGCTAAACCTCTTCGTAGTAAACAATGAATTGTGTTCGTTTTAAAAATGTGAACGAATCCTTCTGCAAACTTAACATACATACTTAATAAAAAAAAAAATGTTAATTGAAATGTAGCCATTTATGTGTTGCAATTACATTTAAAAACCATAATTTGTTGCAGATGCATTGAATAATAAAATAAAGACGAAATATAGCTTCAATTATAAGAAGTATAATGGTACAAAAGAAACTTGCAGGTTATAAAATATAAAATTGATCGTTGATTTCGTCCGAACTCGATTACTAAATCAAATATATTTACGGTCTGCAGATATATGCACTTAGATATATTAATATCAAATGCAAATACAAATGCAATGCGAATGAATTGTAAATGATAGAAGTGCATCATATTTCATTTGAGAAACGATAAAAATTGAATGTTTTACGGGTGCGCTCGAGCGCTCTGTGATACGAATCGTTTATGTATATTTCCAGCGTAAATATCTCGAGGCATTTCTCGAAAAACATATCCCTCTGTCCCTTCACCAGATTTAACGTATCTACGGCCCTCAAAGAACCGGGGATCATACTTCAAAACTATAGATCGCTTTCCCGATTTTAGAAATACCGCCCAAACTCCGTCTGTCCAGATAAATTATGCATTCGACAGGCTGCAATAACTCCATGAAAAAGTTTTCAGTGAAACGGCGCACTGGGCTAATATTTGTAAGCACTCTGCGTATTCCCATATCGAACATTAGTTTGTATACTGACCTAGTCGATAGATATGACTCGCGTTCCCACAGGACTCCCTCACTTCCCGGTTATCCCATCCTATTGGATATATGGCTGCCCCTCCGACTACGAGCAACGCTGCAACAAAGAATACAATAAAAATTTCAATCGTTCAGGATAAATCCTTAAAGATTTTGTAGCTATTTCATTTATTACGTTGTAATCTTTTTATTTAATTGCAATTTCTGAATTTATTTAGCATATTACTTTGATTTTTATTAGATATAAATAAAATACGTAATGTATCACATCGGTGAAAAACTACAGACCGATTAAGGGCTATTAGTCCTCGTCAGTGATAGAGAATCGAAATTGCTAAAAGTTTAATAACCATCAGGTATCATACACACATGGTCGTACGGCTTCGGACATCCGGACAATTTATAAATCTGCACGAGCAACTCTTTCAGACCCTTTGGATATATTCCAGACGTACACACTAAAGTGTAAACAACCTGTTTACCACGACAGAGTGTCTACTATGTTAATTTCACACGTTGTAAATAGTCTTAATGTGCCTGCTTCTTATATTTAAAATCTTCAATTTATATTGAAAACAGTGAATGAGTCTCCTCTCTAATTCTAAAATAGATTAAGAGGTTGTAATGGTTCGAACTTCGGTGTTGTACAAATTTGCAATTTGTACTGTTTTTACGTTGTGTGTTGTGTGTGTAGTAACCCTTAATTATTTAACAAGTTCGTTACGGATGTTAATGTGCATTATCTGTGCTGTACTTTCTTTCTTTATTGACGGTGTGTTTTACTTACTTACTTCAGCTTGCAATCGATTAATTACTTCTAGGATCTCTTAGGGACAAACAGGAATTAAAGGTGTGACAACATCAAATAAATCAATGAAACAACAGGTAAGACTTTAACGAATGAGTAGTTTATTCAAATTAAAAATGCAACGAAATTGTTTATCATGGCCCACATTCATACCTCATATTTAAAGATAAATGCACGTTTAGATGTGCTCTTATATGACACTCTAAATGTGACCCTATTCATACCCCACATTTAGGACCGATTGTAAGAATTTCCTTAGAGGTAACTTTAGAGGCGCATTTAGTTCAAAAATGTAATTCATACCTCCTATTTATACCATATTTAAGCATCATTTAAGGAATTATATTCATACGTCGCATTTAGAGGCGCTTTTAGAGGTGTATCCAGTATAAATGTGGTCCAGTGCTCATTTACAAGCATATTTAACCTATATTTTGACAACATTCCCCGCAATTTGTATGTAATTTAATAGTGCGTGTGCCAAATAGTGCTTAATAATGGACGCGTTTGATGATTTAGAGGACGTTTTAGAAGTTAGGGAAGTGAGAAATGTAAGAGATCATAATCCACGAGTTTTCCGGCAACGTATAGATCCCTTCGAATATTTGAATGACCGAGAATTTAGGAGTCGTTATCGTCTAACTAAAGAAGCAGTACGTTTTGTTGTTAATTTGGTGTCAGCCAGATTAGAGACGAGGGCAAATCACATAACTGATACTTCACCAACTCTTCAAGTCTTAGTAACATTGCGCTATTATGCCAAGGGATGTTATCAAGTAGAACTAGGTAAGTAATAAGCTGGTGTTAATAACATAAAAGTACATAAACTTTGCTTATAGGTGATCTACATGGCCTATCTCAGTCTACTGTGTCCAGGATTGTACGTGCCGTCTCAGAGGCAATTGCTGAACATTTAGCAACTTTTATAAAATTTCCCCAGAGAGTAGAAGACAATCAGAGGAAATTTTATAATTTGGCACAGTTTCCTAAAGTTGTAGGTTGCATTGATTGCACGCACATTCAAATAAAATGTCCTAACCGTGATGTAGCGCAATTGTATTGCAGTTGCAAAGGATTCTATTCATTGAACGTTCAAGTAATTTGTGATGCTGACAGACGAATCATGGACATTGTAGCCCGTTGGAGAGGTAGTGTTCATGATGCACGGATATGGGATAGTTGCGCTATCAAAGAAGAGTTTGAGGTGATATGATTTATAAAATAAAACATTGCAATCATCCTCATGATAAGTAGTTCTATATAACTATATAACTTTACATTTCAACTTCTGTTACAGGCTTCGAGAATCAGTGGACTTCTGTTAGGTGATTCAGGATATCCCAACAAACCATACCTACTCACACCATTTTTGAACTCCCGTACCATTCCCGAGGAGAGGTATAACTATTCTCAAATTCGTACCCGAATAACAGTGGAAAGATGTTTCGGCGAGTGGAAAGGCATGTTTCGAGCCCTCCGAAATAACATGCAAATAAACTTAGCTACTGCTAAGACGGCTATAGTATCGATGGCTGTCTTATTCAATATTCGTAAAGATTTAGGAGATAATGATGAATTCAAAAAAACGATGATTTAATACTCTCTGCAATAAGTAAGATAGTTTCTATTTTATTTATGAGATAATGATGGCTATGGTATGTTTTACATGTTAGTTGAGTTTCTAAAAATTGTAACACTTTTGTGTTACAAGTGAATTCAAAAATTCAGTAAAAAAATGGAAAAAACATCTCATTGTATTTTATTCTAAATTATCAGACGTTCTTATTATTTAAATATATTTTGTAAAGTGTATCAATGTAAGTTGTAATAATGACAATTATTTTCAGATACAGATTCCGATGACGAGGTAGAAGAAAATGAAGAGTTGATTGTTGAAAGAGTTGAGCGACACAATGCCTCTGGTAGCCTGTTTAGGCAAAACTTTGTCAGTCACCATTTTAATTGACACATTCTATACTGTTATACATTCTATACTGTTATCCATTAAATAAATATCTGCATTAACATTTTTGAGAAATTTTATTGTTTTTCAATTAATTATATAATAAATTTAAACTTTACAATTTTTTTAATTGTCAATTTTTAGTCGGATTTCCTGTAGTTGGAGCTCCCTCATTTCACCATTCAATTCCTTCTCTTTTCTTAGCATTAAAATTTTTTGTTCATGCTCCAAACGTAGGAGGGACATTTTCTGTTCATATTCCAATTGTTGTATTTTTATTTGGTTTGTAAATTTTTTCTTTTGCTCTTCCAGCAAGCCCTCCTCATAGCTGTTCATCTGCTGCCGCTTAGGCCGAAGAGCAGGAAGATGTGCAACTTTTGGCAAATCCATTTTTAATACAATTTCTTCCTCTGTTGGAAGCAGTTCAACAGTAGCAGAATCTAAAACCAATTCATTGGATCCACATTCCTCATCTATAATTACATTTTCAAAATAATAACTATTATTTATTGGATCCTCCACGATATCTTCAACTCTCTCAGACGACTCGTGCTGGGAACTCTTCACGCCATCACTATCTGCAGGATTGTCATCCACGCTGAAATCTTGAGGGCTGATTTCATTTAAAATTACATCCATTTCTGTGAGTCCTGGTTGGGATGGGCCTCCTCCAGTTCCACGGGAGTATCGCTTTTGGGCGGATACGTTTTTTTTTGCCACAATTTTCCAGCGTTGATACGCTGCACGAATATCCTTCCAACTCCGTGTTGTCCCAACTGATGCCTTCATCATTGATTGTAGTTCTTCCCATTTGTCTTTCTTTAATTTGTGGATACGAGCATCATTTATCTTATTTTCGATTAATCCGGCATTCGCCTTTACAAAATGTAGAATTAAACTTTTTTCATCTTCTGAAAAGTTTTGTCTTCTTGGATAGGTGGTGCAACTCTGATAATATAATTATTTATGTAAAATATGAATTTATAAAATGTTACGAATAGAAAATTGAAATTACTTACCATAGTATAGACTAGTGCTGTGGCGTTGAATATTTAAAATATAAAAGTTCGATAACACTACACAAAGAACTAAAAGTTACTTCCCGGCAGGTTATGTTGAAGTTGTTGGATTGGGGGGGGGGGGTTAACACAGGCAACTCACAGACAAACATATGTGTAATGGTTTAAAGTTGAAGGGAAATACCGGAAAAGGAAAGATGAAATGGATGAAATGATGAAGTGATGAGATGGATTAATATGGATGGGACAGTTGTAAATGTCCCTAAAACGGGTATTATACAAGCACTTGAGGTGAAATTCACAACAAAATATGTAGAAGGGGCAAACAGGAAAATCATTTCTCTACATAATTCACGGTGCTAATTGACCAGTGAATTTATCAAAAAATTAACATGAGAATTTTGTATAAAATTATACATCGTGTCTAGTGGGCTTAAGGAGTTATTATTGTTATGTTAACATTATAGGATAAAATAAATAGATATACAGCATACATCGATTTTCTCATAGAATCTTCCTTTCTGAATATACAGGGTCTTCATTTCAAAAGGAGCCACCCTGAATAACTTTGGATCTGAAGTAGTTACGGTTTCAAGAAAAAATACGTCAATTTTGTTTTCGAGGGGGAACTTAAAAAACACTGTTTTTATAATTTTATCTTTCACCCCCTCACCCCCAGCCACCCCATCTTTATAATTTTAAATGGCACCCCCTATTGTGCGATACCTCATTTTAAAGAGCATAAAAAATGCTATCCAGCAAAGCAAAAATAATTTAAATCGGTTCATTTGTTTTAGAGAGAGAGGGTATTCATTTCAAAATAAACCACCCTGAATAACCCTGGTTCTGAAGTAGTCATGGTTACAGGAAAAAATATGTCAATTTTGTTTTTGAGGTGGAACTTGAAAACACTGTTTTTAGAATTTTATCATTCACCCCCTCACCCCCTCACCCCCAGCCACCCCATCTTTATAATTTCAAATGGTATCCCCTTTTGTGAGATACCTCATTTTAAAGGGCATACAAAATACTGTCCAGCAAATAAACATTAATTTAAATCAGTTCATTTGTTTCAGAGATATTCATATCAAAATATGCCACACCAAAGATTGTGTGGCTGGGGATGAAAGAAAAAAATATAGAAACAGTGTTTTTCAAGTTCCACCCTCTAAAATCAAATTGACTTATTTTTTCTTAAAACCGTAACTACTTCAGATTCAAAGTTATTCAGGGTGGCTTGTTTTGAAACAAAGACCCTCTCTTTCTAAAACAAATGAACTGATTGCAAATATTTTTTTATTTGCTGAATGGATAATATTTTGTATTGCCTTTAAAATGAGGTATCGCACAATAGGGAGTGCCATTTGAAATTTTAAAGTCGGGATGGTTGGGGGTGAGGGGGTGAAAGATAGAATTCTAAGAACAGTGTTTTTTTAAGTTCCACATCAAAAACAAAATTGACGTTTTTTTTTAAACCGTAACTACTTCACAACCAGAGTTATTCAGGGTGACGTACTTTGAATTGAATACCATCTCTAAAACAAATGAACTGATTCCAATTATTTTTGCATTTCTGGATAGTATTTTTTAAGCTCTTTAAAATAAGGTATCGCACAATGGCGAATGCTGTTTGAAATTATAAAGATGGGGTAGCTGGGGGGTGAGTATTTTGAAATTAATACCCTCTCTCTCTAAAACAAATGAACTGATATCAATTATTTTTGCAGGGCTGGATAGTATTTTTTATGCCCTTTAAAATGAGGTATCGCACAATAGGGGGTGCCATTTGAAATTATAAAATAAAATTCTAAAAACAGTGTTTTTTAAGTTCCCCCTCGAAAACAAAATTGACGTATTTTTTCTTAAAACCGTAACTACTTCAGATCCAAAGTTATTCAGGGTGGCTCCTTTTGAAATGAAGACCCTGTATATTATTTTGAATTATTTACTTCCCGCTCTGATAAATGAGACGTTGCGACCTGTTTCTCGCCGATTTGCATCATTTAGTTAGATGCGACTTTAGAGGCGCATTTAGCGATAGAGCACTTCTAAATGTGAGATATGAATAAGACCACATTTAGAGGCGCCCAGGTCACATTTAGCTAGATGCGACTTTAGAGGCGCATTTAAATGTGAGGTATGAATGTGGGCCCATATGTTTTGACAATTCTCAATTTAAAACCGTTATTTACCATTTACACATTTTAATATCGTGACCAGAACCCGTGTTTAGTGCTACTTCTAGTACATTTGTTATAACTAAAAAAAAGCATGTTTTTCTCTTTTTATTTCGACGTTATTGTATGTCATTTCCCAGGTCGCCAAAACAAGCAAGCCCGCCGGATTTAGAGGTGAAAGAACATACTGACTGATATTGTTTTTGATAAGATGGAGTAATTGGTCATTACCTATTGTCAGTTGCAGTAACCAAAAAAGATTAATGGAGATGCTCTGACTAGGGTTTCCAGTCCCGGTATTACCGGAACCGGGATCCCGGCAATACCGGAGAAAATGTGGAACCGAAAATACCGACACAAAAAATGGCAAATCCCGGGATTGTCGGTACTTTCGATACTTTTTCAGAAAATGAATATATTACTTTTTAAATGAATCACAATTTCAAGATTCAGTGTCATCTATGAATAAGTAGAGCTACTATTCGACTAGGCGTGGCGAGAGGGAAATCCCCTACCAGCCTGAATACTTATAACCTTGCAGTGGCAGTGAGATATTACACCTGTGAATTGGATTACATTATCTTACATCATCCAGATACCAAAGCAGGTACGCACCTGCATAGAATCTATGAACTACTACCTACTATGTACCACCTGCGATATTGTAAGTTATTATAAAATTTTATTAATTCGTAACTGTTTTACAAATTATTATTTCAGTTTACTTGTACTTAGAAATGGAACAAGAATTCGAAAAGTTTTCAAGAAACGCAGAAGACAATTATTCAGTATGGCACTATTTCCTACGAGGAACAAAAAATAAACAAGTGAGTAAATGTTCCAATTGCGGAAAATTGATTAACTGCTCTGGAGGAAGTACAAGCGGCATGCGTAAACACTTGGGGTCCCGCCACAACATAGTACTAGTAAAAAAGGATGAAGAAGTTGAAAAATCAAATAACGTCGCCGGATGCAGTTCAGCAATATCCAATGCTAACGTAATTACGTTTGACAACTCCTTAGAAGCAGCTGTGGCTCGTTTATGTTGCCGGGACAACATAAACGGGGTCGGGGGCCGTTACCGTACGTAAATCCGAAGATTTACGATTAGGATTACAAGCACGAGGATATTGCAATATACCAAAATCAGTTAGTGGTGTCTCCAATATTATTTGTCAATTTGTCAATTACGTTCATTAAGAAATAAAAAACAAAAATTTAGTTTAACGTTTGACGAGTGGAAATCAATTAAAAACAGAAGATTTCTCAATATTAATATCCATGCGAGCAGCAGCACATTTTGGAATCTTGGATTATGTAGGGTAATTGGGTCCATGGCTGCTGAAAATTGTATAGAAATTATTAAGAACAGATTGCAACAGTTTGACATATCCCTAAGTTTAGATATTGTATCATTTACAACGGATGGCGCATCTGTCATGAAAAAGATAGGAAATATAATTCAACTCGCTTATCAACTTTGCTTGGCTCATGCTATTCAATTAGCCGTGGTGAAAATTTTGTACAAAACACCAAATTTAGTTGACACCATTTTATATACTAACGAAAGTAATACTGATAAGTCAGGAAGTGACAGTGAACAAGAAGATTTATTATGTCAAGTAGAATTTAATGTAAATAATGCAGAGCCTGAGCCTGTAAGCAATTTTGTAGGTATAATAACCAAAATACGACAAGTGGCAAAATATTTTAGACGTTCGCCTACAAAAAATGATATGTTTTTACAAAAACACATTAAATTAGAATTTGGGAAAGAACTGAGATTGATCCTAGATTGCAAGACTAGATGAAATAGTTTGTATGCTATGCTAGAGCGATTTTACAAACTACGCTTTTGTATTCAAAAAGCTTCAATATTTCATTTACAATTGAAGAGTTTGATGTTGTGTCCTCCTTGGTAAATACTTTGGCACCGGTAAAAGTAACGGTAGAAAATTTATGCAATTGTGATACAGATTTATACCAAGCTGATATCGCGCTGCATTTTATGCTGGGCGAACTGTCTAAACAAAATAATTCAATAAGTAATAATTTAAAAAACAGCGTTATTAACACGAATAAACGAGAATCGTTTCAAATATGCCGATTTATTTATCTTTTTGGAAGATGTACGAATTTTGGACAAAGGCCATGAAAATTATGGAATTTTCGATATTTCAAAAAAGCACAATTTGTGACTCAAGTACTCGAAATTTTGCAAGAAAAAACGTTAAGCGAAATTGAAGATATCGGTTTAAGCAACAATGATCCCATTACTTCAGATGAAGATACAGTAGAAAATGAATCAGAATGCCATGTAAAGGAAAGACTACACAAAATGATAAAAAAAAGAGTGAGGCTGGTTCAAGAAAATAACAAAAAAACAAAAGAAAACAAAAGATAAAAAAATATCCAAAATGAAATAAACTTTCGAAGGTGTTAAAGGAACCTATTTAAGTTTAGTTTATGAGTACCTTAAGCCAGCGAGACCTACGAGTGTGGAAGCTGAACGAGCCTTTTCAGCAGCAGGGTTGTTATTAACAAAAATACTATCGGTAATGTCAGACAAAACAATTAACAACTCATGTTTTTTACGATCATACTTCATCTATAAAACACACAAATAGTGTTAATAGGAAAATGTTAGTTAAGTTTAGTTTCATTTCATTGTTTTTTATGTGGTTTTAAATGTGTGAAATTTGTTACATATATTTGGAGAACGTATTTATTTTTAGTTTTTTAATTATTATATTGGAATAAAAGAAATCTACATTTATTTTTTGATATGTATATTAAGTCTAAACCTTGTAAAACTATTCCAATAGGCCTAACAATATGTAAAAGATTTTCTTTTGTGTTTTATGGCTCAGTACCGAAAATCCCGAAAATCCCGGTATTCCCGGTTCCGCAAAAGTTCAGTACCGAAGTACCGATAACGAAAATAAATCCCGGTACTGGAAACCCTAGCTCTGACCACGTTTGTTGGGCTCCGGGCCCTTTTATATCGTCTAGAGATAGTGAAGCATGTGATGATTGTGGTTCATTTTACTTCTCGGCGTGATCTAATATTTGGCTGGTTGATTGCAAAGTGATTTGATGGTGGGAACAAGAATTTGCCCCAATTTCGCGCACCCTTGACTCGCTCTATCTATTGATTATCTAACTGTAGACTAAACAAACCCTTTAATTGAACCGGGCGAAATGCGTCGCGAGCGCGCGTTCTTGTGTGTGCGTGTGTGTATATATGTGTGTGTGGTGTGTGCGTGTATGTGTCTGCGTGCATTTGCAGGTGGTCGCCCACATTCCTTCGCTGTTCGCATGTGGCCTTATCTCGTTTATTTAGACTAAGTATCTAGACACCAGACGCATCCCTTAATTGTTCCGAAAAATTCGGCATGAGATTTATTCTATTTCGCGTAAAATTCCTGTTATTGATGTCAAAAAAAAATGTGTATGACGCCCCCTTGATTCATTACAAGGTTAAGATTGAAAATCGAATTTACTTTACGAATCAATTGCAATCTGAACACGCTGGAATCACTTGAATTAGAGATAATCGCCCTAAACTGAGTTCATTGTAATTCCAAGGTCGCGCATTTCTCCAGTTGATACATATGAATTCGGGATTAATCCACAACAAAACTCTGTAAACACCCCATCCCTAAACTTAAAGTTAATTTCATTCGGACGGATCGTATTTTGGGAATAATTGCTATCGACTTGCAGTGGCGGACTAGCAATATTTACCGGCCCGGGCAAGTCCCTAGACTAAGCTTTTTTCTACAAAAAAATATATTATTTTGTAATAATAATAATATTTATTGTAATCCAGAACAATACTTACAGCAGTTAACAACAATATACTTACAAACTAGGATATACAAAGGGACTAAGAAACAACTAAAGCTGATCCAAGTCTTAGTCCTTAAGTAATATTACATTGACATAAAACTTACTTTATCCATTTATATCATATACTTAGCATCCAAAGAAACCAATGTGATCACGTAGTTTTTTAACATGTCATTGAGAGGCCATATCGTTTAAGAAATATAAGTAGGATTCATATTTAAAGAGACTTCTAATAAGAATGATTTGTAGTCCTTTTTGAAGCATTTCACATTCAGTATTTTATAATTTATTGGAACTTTATTATAAGAGTTGTATATATTAAAGATAAAACTTCTTCTGAAAAATATAGATTTATGTGGAGGGGGTGATAGTAGATTCCTGAACCTTACATTAAGCGTATGAACATCCGTTCGATATTTAATTTTACAGTGTAAATATGATGGCTGACCGGTGAGTATGATCTTATGAAATAATACTAAACTATGTAACCATCGTCTTTTTTCCATGTTCAACCAGTTTGCGTCTTTAAGCTTATAAGATACATTTTCATATTTACGTATGCCGTACACAAACCTTAAACATGATTTTTGAACTTTCTGTATTCTTACTTGAGTATCTTTGTCAAGACAGGGTCCTTAAATAACATCGCAGTAATTGAAATGACTTAACACTAGTATGTCACACAATTTAATTTTGTTTTTTTCAGATAGAATTTGACGACTTGGATATAACAATTTCAAGTTCATGTGGGCCAATTGAATACATTTAGTGATATGTTTTTTAAAGAGAAGATCAGAATCAATTTCAAGGCCCAGGTTTTTCACGGAGTTAACACATTCAATTTTAATACCATCGGCTAATATTTCAATTTGATCTTTAACTTCGTTTATTAACAATTTGATACAATTGGTTAGGTGACTCGTATAGATAGCGAAAATAATTGGATCCACAATTTCTGTTTATAATTCCATTGTTTTCATCATGTCTAATGTCCTATAATCCATATACCGGGTGACCCAGGGATCTGTAAAAGCGCCATAACTTATTTGCTATTTGAGAAATCGACTTCTGGTTTTCTTGAACTCGTACCCACACTTATTCTACATATTTTAAAAATATGTATGTTTTTGTACAGGGTGTCCCAATATACATAACATAACAAAGTTATGTTTTTTTAAATGGAATACCCTATATTTTATACTTTATTTTCATCCCTCTTGAGAAGCTGATAAAAATAGTATAATATAGTATGGGTCTATTATGGACGGTTGGTTAGTTATGGGCAAATTTGTGGCAAAAACAAGGACACATTGAAAACATTGCAGAAGCTTTCCTAGCAAAGATAGCATCATTATTTGTACACTAGAAAATTTTCCACATCATAAAGAATAATAAACATCGGCTTTGGTTCTCTTTTATTGATAGCGCTATACAGGGTGTCAACATAAGCAAAACAATGGATAACAATTTTTTTTCAAATAGAACACCCTATATAAGTTGCCACTAATCGATGGCATTTTTAATAAGCTTTCCAATGATATACAGTTTGTATAACAAAATATTAAGGATTCTTGAGATTTATCAATAAAAACATATTTGTTTTGTCACCTTCTGCTGATTTTTGGATTTTCAGCCAAAACTATGCATTTTCAGGAAAAATTATAAGAGACCAAAGTTGTAGAGCGAAAAATTTTCGATCGACATGGGTCTTTTAACTTTTAAGATAATGCGTGCATTGCCCGCCACAGCGCGCAAAATCGTGACCGTATATGCATTTTAGCGTTTTCTTTTCAAATTTTTTATTAATAAATTGCACTATACTTTATTTTCTTCACCCTCTAGCGGAGAAACGGAAAATTATAGGGAAATTAAAATGGCTCATATCGATTGAAAATTTTCCGCTCTACAACTCTTAATAGAAGCAATTTTTGCAAAAAATTAATAGTTTTCCCTAAAAATGCAAATTAAAAATGTATATATCAATTTTTGCGTTTTTCAATGTTTTTTTGCATTTTTAGCGAAAACTAGGCCATTTGGGCAAAAATTGATACTTTTAAGAGTTGTAGAGCGGAATATTTTCAATCGATGTAGGTCATTTAAATAATTCTATAATTACCCGTTTTTCTGCTAGAGGACGTGGAAAATGAAGTAAAGTGCAATTGATTAACAAAAAATTTGAGAAAAACGCTTAAATGCATATACGGTCACGATTTTGCGCACTCTGGCAATGCACGCATTATTGGAAAAGTCGAAAGACCTATATCGATCGAAAATTTTCAGCTCTACAACTTTGATTTCTTATTATTTTTTCAGAAAATGCATAGTTTTGGCTGAAAATCCAAAAATGAGAGGAGGTGACAAAAGAAAAAAGTTTTTTGGATAAATCTTAAGAATCCTTCATATTTCATTATACAAATTCTACATCATTGGAAAGCTTATTAAAAATTCCATGCATTGGTGGCAAGATATATAGGGTGTTCCATTTGAAAAAAAATAGTTATCCATTATTTTGCGTATGTTGACACCCTGTATAGCAGTATGAACAAAAAAGAACCAAAGCCGATTTGTATTATTCTTCATGAAGTGGAAAATTCTTTAGTGTATAAAAAACGACGCTAGCATTGCTAGGAGCGCTTCTGCAACTTTTTCAATGTGTCCTTGTTTTTGCCACAAATTTGCCCATAACCAACCAATCGTCCATAATAGACCCATACTCTCTTATACCATTTTTATCAGCTTCTCAAGAGGGTTGAAAATAAAGTATAAAATATAGGGTGTTCCATTTAAAAAAACATAACTTTGGTCTGTTATGTACATTGGGACACCCTGTACAAAAACATACATATTTTTAAAATATGTAGAATAAGTGTCGGTACCAGTTCAGGAAAACAAGAAGTCGATATCTCAAATAGCAAATAAGTTATGGGGCTTTTACAGATCGCTGGGTCACCCGGTATGTTATGTTAACTTACTGCTTTAAGGGCCGGTATTATAAACAAAAATATAATCTTCAATTAACTACTTCATAAGTAAATTTAATCATCAGTTAAAAAAGGGTTCGGTATAATAATAATAATAATAATAATGTCATTATTTTTTAATAGAGTACAATAAAAATAAAAATAATTATAAGAGGTGGCGAAGTTCAGTCAGGTAACACCTGTTACTGCTCTTCCACTTAACCTACAAGTAACTAAAAAGAATTATACAGAATCCAAAAGTATAACATCGCACGAGATTATATGTACATACGAACAAATATAAAAATAACATATTTAAATCAACTACATCAACTTTAAAGCTCCTCTTGTATTAACAATGCGCGTATAACGTCAAAACGTTCAAATATTTTAAATTCGCAATTTTAATTTTTTAGACTTCACAACTGCGCCCGTTCGAATTTGTTGATCGCCAAAACATGATGAATATCACGTAATTTTAAAAGAGATTGATTACAAATGTTTTTGTGAAATTAACACAAAATGCAAAAATTTCACTTTTTTAAAGTTTTTAAATTCGCGATTTTGGAATTTTGAATATGCACAATTTCCAAACGTGCTGTATAATTTTGATGATTTTTAAGTCAAAATATGAAAAATTTAGTGCAATTTGAAAACTGGTTACTAAGTTTGTTCCTGAAATTAACGCTAAACGTCAAAATGTAAAAATAGCGATTTTAATTCTTCCAAATTTTACAACTGCCAATCACGTTGTCTGATTTTGATGTTTCTAACATCAAAATATAGTAAATTTAGTGTAATTTCAAAATTAAATAAAACATTTTTCGTGAAATTAACACAGAATGACACATATTAAGAATTGCGATTTTGATTTCTGCAAAACTCCACAGCGCGTTCTTATATTTAGATATAAAAATAATTAAAATTTTAAAACTTCAAAATTTTTTCGTAAAATTGCAAAGTTCTCATTTTTTTAACGTTTCAGGATTCTAAATTCGCAATTGGGAGTTTTGAAACTGCCAAACGCGTTGTCTGATTTTGATGAGTCTGAGTTGTAGAAAATTTAGTGCAATTTGAAAAGTGGTTCATAAATTTATTATACTCATTCAACCACTTTTATGGACATAGATATACGTATCAAATTTTGCTTTGCCCATAATTTAATTAAAATTTGTTTCAGAGCTCCTACAATGTGACCGGCCCCACGTGCCTTATTTACACCCGGTTGCCCGCCAGGCCCGCTTTTTGTCAACTTTGTTTATTTCTACAATATTTTATTGTTGTTATAAACAACTGCAATTGTTTTACTTTAATCTTTTTCATGGCTGACTAATTTTTTATTTATAATAAAACCTAAAAATGACTGTAACTCACTTATTTTTAGAAATAACTATATCATATGTGATATCGGATTAAAGAGAAAAAAATAGTCTTTCGAATGAGGTCATAGCCAACTATGGTTTCTATTTAAAAAATTGTAAGTTTGCGTCATATCTCGGAAAATAATGGCGTTAAAAATGTTTTAAATTTATTTTATTAAGCTGCGTATAATTATCTAAAACTTTGTCCTTATTTGAAAAAATTGACACATTTTACATTTTTAAAAATATCTACTTATCCTTCAATTTTTTGAAAACTTTGAAAGTGTTATTTTATTGGACTCCTAAAACTGCAATTCTTTGCCCATTTAACCGTTTCTCTATCTCATATGGTTTCCTAGATCCCCACAGAGAACATCGAAAAAAACTCGCCCTGTATATGAAAACAATTGCTACCGATTTAAAATTTCCCAAATCTATTCAATATTTATTCTTGATTACGATTCCATAAAAATCGGTAAGCACTAGGGATGGGCGATATTTCACGTATCTGGGATTTTTCTTCACTGGTATTAAAAAATCACAGGTCATTAGTGTTACTAATAGGCGAATTTCACTGCTACTTAAAATCACTGCTACTCAAAATCACTGTTACTTAAAATCACTTCTACTTAAAATCACTGCTATTTAAAATCACTGCTATTTAAACTGTGATTGCTGCTTAAACTGTGGCTGTTACTTTAAACATAATTTTAAGAAGACAGTACAAGGTGGCATTTCTAAATGTTATTTAATATTCATTACTTTATTCTCCCATTTTGTATTAAAATTTGGAATAAATATTTATTAAAAAAGACAAATATTTATAAAATTCCATAGTATACCATATAAAATGAAATAAATTACAACTTATGTACTAACAATTATTAATTAATTGATTGAGATTTTATAGAAACGAAAAAATTATCTTGCCCGGCATGGAATTAAAACTCAAACTCGCTGTGATCGAGTGATGAGTCCGACGACTTAATAAACCCAAAATGACATTAAATTAATTTTAATTTAAGATTCAGTGCAAATATCTAAACATACATTTTAAAACAATACCACGAAACTAATTTTGAAATTGCAAAAAAAAATTAAAACAATTTACCAAACTGCGAAAATCTCCAAATGCTTCTTGTTCAGGTGCTCAAAAAATTAAAACAAAAATCTTCAAAAATCTATTTCAGTTTTAAAAATTGTTGAATTTTCAAGCCCGAAATTGATTTTAAATAAGCGATACTTCGGCCGATAAGGATAATTCTTTATAGAATTTTGTCTACGCGTTTTATCTTTTTTCTGGGAAGTTTTCATTCAGGTGCTCAAAAAATTAAAACTAAAATTTAAAAAAATCAATATATCCATTAAAAACTTTGATTTTACAAAAACCAAATTGATTTTGAATAAGCGATACTTCGACCATTGAGGATACTTTTTTATGGAATTTTGTCTGCCCGTTTTATATTTTTTCTGCGATGTTTTCATTCAAGTGCTCAAAAAAAATGAAACTAAAATTTTCAAAAATACATATCTCCGTTAAAAATTGTTGAATTTGCAAATACCAAATTAATTTTGAAAAAGCGATACTTCAATCATTGAGGATATTGTTTTAAGGAATTTTTTCTACGCGTTTTATATTTTTTTCTGCGATCTTTTCATTCAAGTGCTCAAAAGATTAAAACGAAAATCTTCAAAAATCCATAACTCTATTGAAAATTGTTGAATTGTCAACCCCCAAATTGATTTCGAATAAGTGATACTTCAACCACTGAGGATACTTTTTTATGGAATTTTGTCTGCGCGTTTTATATTTTTACTGCAATGTTTTCATTTATGTGCTCAAAAAAAATAAAACTAAAATTTTCAAAAATACATATCTCCATTAAAAATTGTTGAATTTTATCAAAAGATTAAAACGAAAATCTTCAAAAATCCATAACTCTATTAAAAATTGTTGAATTGTCAACCCCCAAATTGATTTTGAATAAGCGATACTTCGACTACTGAGGATATTTTTTTATGGAATTTTGTCTGCGCGTTTTATATTTTTTCTGAGATGTTTTCGTTCAAGTGCTCCAAAAATAAAAGTCAAATTTTCAAAAATTCAAATCTCCATTAAAAATGGTTGAATTTACAAAATCCAAATTGATTTTGAATAAGCGATACTTCGACCATTGAGGATATTTTTTTAAGGATTTTTTTCTACGCGTTTTATATTTTTTTCTGCGATGTTTTCATTTACCTGCTCAAAAAATTAAAACAAAAATCTTCAAAAATCCATATCTCTATTGAAAATTGTTGAATTTACAAAAACCAAATTCTGCGATGTTTTTGGCCAAGTGCTCAAAAAAATAAAATTTTCAAAAATCTATATCTCTTTTGGTTAATGATTTTATTTAAAAATAATCCTTCGATAACAGAGCAAATAATCTTTCAAAAGATGTGTTTTTTCAGAGGTAAAACCAAAATAGGAAAGCATTTGCCACATATCTAAAACTTTCCAAGTTTTCAAATATACTGAACAAACATTCTGTTTTTCTGCAAAAATCTCCAAATACTTTTTGAATTTTTAACTGAATCAAGGATAGTCGTATATTTATCTGGTATAACAATAATATAGCCAAAATATTACTTTCAGTCACAGGTATAATATCAAAAGGAACAACAGATGGACAAATATTAGCAGAATCGTATCAAAAACATTTTTGAGAAACCATTAAAAATTTCAGTGTTACGACGTTTACTAACCGTGATCACAGTTTAAAATCACTGATATTAGAAAGTAGCAATCACAGGTAGCAACGTGATTTAAAAATAGCAGTTTTGCCCATCTCTAGTAAGCACCTCGCCCTAAATTTCGACATAACCCCCTTTTGATCAGAGCTTGAAATTGTAGGAAAAAAAACAATAATTTCACCGATTTATAAAAATTATAAAAACAGTTGCCATTAACTCGAAGTTTCAGAAATCTGTTAAAAAAAATTGTTAATTAACACTTTATACTTAAATTTCGAGAAAATTCTATTTGATCAGAACGTGAAATTGAGGAGAAATACTAAAAGTACTATAAAAGAACTTCGCTGCAGGGCGCTGAGTAACCTAGGACCGGCCCTGCACCCCACAAACAGCATTAATTGCGAATGCCGTATAGTAACTCGCACTATCACGTGACACTTTATAGTTACCATTCCCCACATTATATCTAAGGAAGTAAGAGTACAATCGAGGGGGAAAAGTTCGGATTGACCTTGAAACATTGTGGTACGTCTTCTATTAAATGGACTCACAGTAGCTTCTAAAGGAGTCCGCGGTCGATATTACTGCAATTTTATGGGGTTTAAACCCTAAGAAGATTATTTCACCTCATATAAGTTATCTTGTTAGGTTTATTATGAGGTGTAGTAATCCTTATATGTCACATAGTAACATGCACTGCTAGGTAACATTTGGTGGTTAGTATTTACATGTCTAATCAGATGGTAACTTATATGAGGTGGAGATAATGTTTTTGGAGAAAAATTACAGTATTTCTTATTTTCTTTTATAATATCCACCACGGATGCCGCTTCCAGACCCCTCCTTTGGATTAAAGTTTCGGGAAAAAATATATAAAACGTGAAGGTAAAAGTACGGTAAATTAAAATCGAATTAAATTTTTTTCCTTTTAACAATCTCGTGTTGTTCGCGTAAGTTTGACACCAGAAGAAGAAAACCCATAACATATTGTAATTTATTAGGTAAGTCACTATTGAAGAATCAATTCTACATTATTATTTATTAAATTTTGTAATTTTATAAATATGACTTTTTAATTAATCAATAAACTTTATTAGAATTTCAGGGTCAATAAAAAAAATCTCCAATACAGCAGGCAGACTATCCATTCACGCAACGGGCCATTTATCAAGCGTGCGAATTAAAATGAAATCAAGAGGGCGAAAGCAAGGATGAAAAATAAAAGGAATTTCGGGGATGCTTAAGAGATTCTTCCTGTCTCGCATTAAGCCGGTAAGGATCTAGATAGACGATAATCCGATCGTGAGCTCTTTCTGTCGGTGCAAAAGTCGCCTGGCAACTCCTGAATAAACAGGAAAAATACTTAGAATTGGGACTATACATTGTGGCTTTACCGTTTGCGTTAATTTAATAAAGCGGTACTCCATTGAAACAATAATCAGATAACAAGTTCGAGTGAAAAAGGTCCAACTAGTCGGCTGATTTCAGCTCCATCGCTTTGATGTTAACGAATCGAACGAAAAAAATAACACTGAACATGTAGTTTAATCAGACATCAAAGCGATCCATCGATAGATAGAACACATCCACGTTTTGATGGAAATATTAAATATGTGCCCATAGGAAAACGTGCCAATCAATAATTTCAGGGAGTTAAATTACATTGAAACTACCAAATTCCAATAAATAATCGTTTCCTCTGTAATACAAGTGAAGCTAAAACGATATACAAAGTTGTTTCTAGTAATTATTTTGAATATATGATATTGTCGTTGACAACTCTCGCCCCATTAACCGATAAATTGTGGTTTGGGATATTTGAACGTGTTTGTTACAATATTTTTTGTTCGTTTTTTATTGAATTAATTTACAAAGCTTTGTATTGCATTGATTCTAGTACAATGAACGTTAATTAATTTGATTTATTTATATAATTTGGGGATGGAATTAAATGTAATGGAACCGATAAAATGGAAAAAATACGTTGGATATGCGTACACAAGGAAAATCAATTTCCTGCAATTTAGAAATGAGCCTCACCGAGCTAACATTCTCTAGTTTTATAAAAAAAAGTTTATGTTTGTTACTAGTTCAATTTATCTAAAATACACACGTATAGTAATACGAAAAATCGGTTGTGGCTGAGTTTTTCGGATGACTACGCTGATTTCTCATATCGCACACGTTTTCCTAATTCGAATTTCTAGTAATTATTAAATTGTTTTCTCAGAGTTTATAATATAAATAATATTTATAAATATATTTATATTATATTTATATTATTTCTTATCTATATTGATCATAGCTGTAATTGTTGCAAATGCAATGATTATTTCATTCGTATCATTTCTACTCATAAACTTTTGCGAGCGGCCACGGAATTTAGAATTAGTGCAGTAACTTAAGAGGATCAGTATTTTTCTGAATCTAAAATATCGTTTCAACAAATTAGAAAACATTACCGGTTATTTTGGTAAATGAAACCAATTCTTGCATTCTGTATTTCTAGCTATGTCTAGTTGACGTAACTAGAAGTTAAGAAGAACAAAGAGCGATTCCGAAACTGTACATTTTTTTACAAATACAATTTTAAAGCCAAAAGAATTACATTTATCAATCATTTAACGTGAAATCAAACGTAGCGCCTCATCAATAGTTGTATTGGATTGATGGGTAAAATTCTATTAGAAATGTATGTTAAAATTTCACTTATACTTTAGTAAATTTGTGATCCAAATGGGGGTCGTAGATGCAAAAGGTCAGGTTCCGATTTTTTGGTATGTTGAATGTACTATAGGGGCACTATTCCCCCAAGTTTTCGACCTCGTCAGTGCGCCGCAGACGCCGGAAAACGCCGAAAAACGCCGAATTTTATTACCTTTTCTAAAATTCTTAGCATGAAGAAATGGTTTGACAAACAAAAATATTTCAGTACTTTTTTAACGTGCAGTTAATGTGCCAAACGCACAGAAAATAACATCTTTCTAAAAATAATACTTTTTAACTTACAGCCATTCAAGCGAATTTTAAAAAAATTCAAAAATTGTTAAGTTTTATTTTTCACTCTGCAAGAATGTTTTTTTTTCAACAAATTCGCGACCGACTGACTTTACAGTCAAGGAATTGAGCTTTAATCTTTGGCCAAAGGGGGTTTATATCATAGATAGCTTCTGACATACAGGACGGCAAACGTAACTTGCCGTTGCGCAGTGGCAAAATTGTGGGCGCTCTCGATAGATTTTGTGAAGAGTTCGCACGCCTGGTATATTCATTTTCAAAAGTGGAAGATTGTGGAATTATGTGGAGGAGAGCGCCCGATAGAGTTGTAAATGAATAGCGCACGCCAAGAATATGTGCTTGCTTATTACAGAGACTGTACTCGGCCGGCTGTAAAATAAAATCAAATGTAAAAAAAACCAAAAAGATAATGTTATTGAAAATTTCAAGTGGTTTGGTACAAGGATACAGTTATATACAATCACATCAAATCCCATAAAATACATCAATAGGTGCCTCATTTCAACATTTTCTAAATCTAGGCGATTTGCAACTATTTGTTTACCTTTGAAATACAAAGACTGATCACAAGTTACAAAATAAGTTTTTTTATTAGACTTTTTTCTGGCAAGTAGAAGAACTGTTAATACAGTGTCTGGATGAGATAGGGGAAAGTTTATTATTGGAAAGCATACAACTTTAGATTGTTCATAGCTATTCCTATCCTTCATTGCCTCTTTCATGAAATCATTCCAACCGGCAACATTTTCTTTCTTAGAACACTTTCCATAAAGCTAAATGATTTCAGTATCCAAAAGCACAATTTCATCATTATGAAGTAGATTGTTTAAATCTGCAACAGTGATAAATGTCATTTTTTTAGAGAGCTTTATTAAAAGTTTGAAGCTCTATGAGCTTAATATTCTCCACAATACCTGAGGCAGTGCACTTCTTAACTGTAGACATGGTATCTTCTGGTTTTATTGAACTGCGAGGAGTTATAGCCATGACACCTCCCATAGCGTAAAAAGTGCCTGAACCATCCAATTTATACACATTACAATCAGCATTATTGTATCAATAGAAAAATATTTATCGATTCTCGAGATAAATCCCAATAATTTTAAACCTCCGTTTACAATGGATTTAATATGACGAACAAAGGAAAGTTCAAATCAAAAATAATTTATAAATCCTTAATCTCTGTAACTTTTTTCAAGTGCAGCGACATTAATAATAATAATAATAATATATATTTACGGATAAACCAATTTTTACAGAAAATTACAAATTAAAAATTAAAACTAATATTACAACAATATTTAAAAAATAAACATAAAAATTTAAAAATAAAAATAAAAAAAATAAAAATATATATACATACATACACGCACACGTGCATATACACAATGTATATGAACGAATAAAGCAATGCTCAATATAAAAAAAGCATCATTTTTTACAACTAAAAGTGATAATACACAAACCTGATACTTAATTATCAACAAATACAAATGCGCCTCAGTTTAATCATAAATTGTGAGTGAGAATCAACAAATAAATCAAAGTTTGGATTTAGAGATAATGTATTTGATATTCGCATAAATCTACACAGTGGGCTATTAAGACCATAGTTTGACCTATAGTATGGTATACGAAATAAAGGGAAATGACGAATTGATCTGTTTGACAAATTTTCATTAAAACTAATTTGAGAAAGGAGTGAAGTACATTGAACTTGGTGAGAAATTAGTTTATAAAATAATGACATATCCGCATAAAATCTACGGCAGCACAGTTTATCAATACATTCGTCAGATGAGAATGATCTAATATTTATATCTGTATTGTGGCCTAATTTAAACGCGTATATTTTCAAAAATTTATTCTGAACATTTTCCAGCACATTAATATAAGTAATTTGAGTAGGTGACCACACACAAGAAGCGTATTCCAAATTGGAACGAACATATGCAAAATATACGAGTTTAAACGCTGCAGGCGATAAGTCGATTGCCATTCTTCTAATAAAACCCAACATTTTTAAAGCTCGATTACAAATTGAGTAAATATGGTTATTGAAACACAATTTTGTCAAAGGTTATGCCCAAGTCTTTGGTTACGTTTAATTGCTCTAAATGGACAGAATTAATACTGTAGCTAAAATTTACGACATTTATTTTTCTGGAGAAACTCATTGTCTTGCATTTTGCAATGTTGAGAAATAGATAATTGTCGCCACACCAATTAACAACAGATGTTAGATCATCTTGTAACAAATTACTATCATCAATTGTCCTAATTTCTTTGAAAAGTTTTAGATCGTCAGCATAAAGCAAAAATGAGGAGTTTCTTATGACTTAAGAGATATCATTTATAAAGAGTAAAAACAGCAATGGACCACAATGTGACCCTTGGGGAACACCTGACGAAACATGAATGATATTAGATAAAACGTTCTTAATTTTAACACACTGTACACGATTAATTAAAAAGCTATGAACCCATTTAACGACAGCAGAATGGAATCCCAAGGCCGATAATTTTGCAACCAAAACCTCGTGGCTGACGCGATCAAATGCTTTGGCAAAATCCGTAAATACGGTATCAACTGAATGGTTAGCTTCAAAGGCTTTGATGATAAAAGTACTAAATGACAAAAGGTTAGTTGATGTTGACCTGCCAGACCGGAAACCATGCTGCTCATCCATAAGTACATTTTTGCACATCCAACTTAATTTTACGGTGACAAGTTCATCGAAGAGTTTCGGTATGACAGATTGTATTGATATGCTGCGGTAATCTTTAATATTATTTCTTTTGCCAGACTTAAATAAAAGTGTGATTTAACTTTTCTTCCAGTGATCAGGAAATATATTCTGTGCAAGTGATGACTCAAATAATATGGAGATTGGCAGTGTAATCGAAAAAATACAGTTTTTTTAAAAGTTTGCAGGTATTCCGTCAGGGCCAGTACTATTGCTACATTTTAGATTAGCAATAGCCTGGAATATTTTGCTTATAGATAATTGAAGGGGCATATAAACTACGTTAGATGGACAACTAAAAGTAGGTGTATGCAAAGGTTTGTCATTGCTGTATACAGTGGAGAAATAGTCGGCAAATAAATTAACACATTGTAATCCATTCCTGCTACAGTCGCTATTATGATACATAATATCTGGAAACTCAGAAGTAGAACTGGTAGCTTTGACAAAATTCCAGAACTTTTTTGGGTCGTTTGTTATGCCTATATTTACTGATTGGACATATCGATCGTATAACAAATTTCTAAGATTCATACATTTTGTGCGCAAACATTTAAAGTTTTGATAATTATCAGAATTTTGACATTCCCTATATTTCTTGTGTGCAATTCGTTTTTCCTTAATCAAATTAATTAACTCTGCTGTAAACCAAACTGGGTACGTAGATGACTTTATACGTTTAGTTTGTACAAAAAGTCCTAAGATATTATATAAAACGTTATAGAATATATTAACCATGGTGTCAATTAACCCACACAATATTTTTCGCCAATCTACAGAAAGTATATAATCATTAATATCGGAATAATTGGCCCGTGAAAAATCATAAATAAATTCATCAAATTGGAAAGATGTAACTGGGACATTTAGGGGCATTGAAATTAAATATGGCATATGGTGCTGTTTTATATCAAATAATAAGTCAGAAGGTTTCGAGACTGTAAATCCTTCATGTGCAAATATTAGGTCTAGAAAAACATTATTTTCATTAGGTATGTCACAAACTTGAAAGAGATTGTATAAACTAAATGTCTCCAGAATTTGGAGAGAATTTGTGCTGGATAAGACGTACTGTGATTAATAAATAGCTGATGGGAGATTATAATCACCGCAAATTAGAAATTTTGAATTTGGGTATTTTTCAAAGATATTTTCGATAACAAAACAATGATCGTTAAATTTAACAAATGGGGAACCTGGTGGAATGTAAACAGCTCCAACGATTAAATCCGCATTAGATATAGAAATTGAAACAAATAATTGTTCAACAGAGCTGGTTTCAATATTAATGCTATTACAAATCAAACTGTTGTGAACCGCGATCATTACTCCACCGCCGCGGCATTTATCACTGGAAATAAAACTTCGGTCCATTCTAAAAATATTGTAATTTTTGAGTTTAAACTCCAAATTATCGATGAATTTATCCAGCCAAGTCTCGGTAATAATTATAACATCGTATACACAGCAACTAGTATTTAACATAAATGACCTTAATTTAGTGCACATACCGCCTGCATTATGGTAATATATGTTCAGTTTTTTGATGCATTGTTAACATTTGGCGTGACTTTCTTCATTGGTGCCTTCGCGATTTTTGGAACTCCAGAAATATATTTGATAACCAAGTCCTCTTCACCATTTCCCTTTCGCTTCTCCAGATTATTCTTAAGTGCTTTGAATTAATTCCTTTGGATTTGAGTTCGATCATAACTAAACTTTATAATGTTATCTTTCAATTTGAAGGTTTTCGAAGGTTTATCTTTCAATTTGAAGGTTTTCGAAGGTTTATCTTGCAATTCAACTTTTATAGGTCTAGGCGAAAATTCAAGTGATAATGGACGTAATGTAGCCTGGATGGCAGAAAGAGGATTCATACTTTTGTGTCGGCTCGGACGAAGTTGATTCCGGCACATTATAAATCATAAGGTTGTTACGTCTTTTACGACGATCTTCAAGTTCGTATAAAATGTCAGTATCATTGACAGTTGTTTGTCTCACATTTGAGCTCGAATCACCAGGATTCAATCTGAGTTCAATGTTGGCAAAATCACTTTTAATCATTTTTATTTTATCATCCAATGCGTTAAATTTTTCATTAAATTTATTAATAAGTTGATCAAATTCCGTTTTAAAATAGTCAAAACTCATTGAACGGCGACTACGAGAAAATACATTGATCTACACTTCTTTATATTCAAGTCCAGTCCATTCTTATCACACCAATTGGAAAGGCTATCGATATCAGCTTGTAGATGTTTTACATCCTGTGGGCCATCAATTCTTTTAAAAAGTTTCAAATCATCGGCGTATAGAAGGACTTCTCAAAATTTAAAACAATTTACGATATCATTAATAAATAAATTAAAGAGAACCGATCCTAAATGGAACCCTTGAGGTATCTCAGAGGTGACCATAGTTGTGTTGGATTCATAGTTATGTAACTTTACGCGCCGTACCCGATTAAATAAAAAAAAAATGATTCAATTTACTATTGAAGTGTTAAATCCCAGGCTAGTTAGTTTATTCATTAAGATCCTCTACGGAATAATCAGTATAAATTGTGTCAATTTGAGATTCACTTTCAAAGGCCTTCAACAAAAATCTCTCATAACGCATCAAGTTAGTTTTCGTAGAACGATCACTAAAAAAAACCATGTTGTTTACTAGTAATTACATTTCTACATAACCACTTTAGTTGGCGCGACAAGATGGAATCTAATCATTTAGGAATCGAAGATTGCAGGCACACCCCCTATAATTTTCAATATCACTTCTGCATCGAGATTTATAAATAGGGGTGAAATAACTGACTTTCCAAGATTCACGGGCAATTTGTTCAGTATTACTTCTATGGAATAAAATGGTTATAGGCGGAGTAAGTGTGTAAGCACAATTGATTAAAATCAAATTGGGAATTTTATCAGGACCACATGAAACGAATGGTTTAATTGCGTCAAATACCTGCATACTATTTGCGGAAAACATATAACAAGAATCAATATTAGAACTGGAAACATTCTGAGAGGAACTATCAATACTATTAATACTATAGGTGGCCGAAAATGATTTGGCAAAGAGATTAACAGTATCCTGAATATTATTGCTATTAGAATCCTTTAAATACATATTAACTGGTATACCCTTGATTTCATTCGATTCATTAACAAAATCCGAAAATGATTTACTACTTGCTTGAATGTTCTTTTTAAACCTACTAATATGATTTTTATACAAATAATTACTTAAACTTTTGCACTGACTTCGCAAATTTTGAAATTTAACACAATCATAATAGTTATTTGATTCTTTATATTTACAGTGTGCTAATTTCTTTAATGTAAGTAATTAAATCTATTAACATTAAATATTGTTCACCCATCAGAACACCTTGCCGCCGCTGGCAATGTCCATATCTTGTCGGTGTTAAAGCCACCCGGATTTGGTTCAGTACAGCATTCAGGCAATAGATTCCGCCACTTTGGCGTTTTTGCCTTTAGATCTATTAATATTTTTGTAAACCATTTTAGATAAATATTGTTATAATGTAATTTTAATGGAACGTATAAATTAATTACATAATACAAAACATTTACAGCCTCATTTAAATGATAACTGACAAATAAATCATTCCACGAGACAGAAGCCAAAAAGTTAATAACTTCCAAATAATTTGCTTTCTTGAAATCTAGACGTTCTACATCATCAACAATCGTATCATAGTATTTCTCATAGTTAATTTCAATGTCCTTCATTATTATAAAGTTTAATAGTTCTATAAATAACTTTAAAGCAATGAAACAATTTTCATCAACGTAGCTTTTAAAGTAAACGATTTATCGATTTATTGACATTCACAAGCACACAAATGGTAATTTATAACTTATTGGAAATTATCAATCTCGGATCTATAGTTCTCCTTCCATCCACGCCCCTTCATACGTTATGCAGCCGCCTTTACCCTATTCGCCCTTCGTATTGCTTATCCTCACGGGGGAGATTTTCCTTAACGCCGGGAAATTGTAAAAAGGGAGACTTTATAAAAAATTCACATATTGCTCTTATGGATAGTTCGAAGGGTATAGTCCTTGAGTACTGCTTTCTTCCATATATATTGGTTTTAACATAAAAATCACAACACGGCTTTTCAATCTCGTTTGCACGGCACTTCAGAGCATTAACTGTAATAATATCGTACAAAAAACATACAAACAAACAAACAAACAAACAATAGGAAATGTTTCAATGGAAATGTGTATTCTACATTATAATATGTGAGCAATGGTGGAATTTAAAAAATATACGTTACATAAATATATTTAGTTTCAGAATTTTAACTTGGAATCGTTTGCAGAATGTGAATATTTGCTTTCCCTTCTTATTAATTCCAATTAAAGGAACTTTTGAGTAGAAATGAAAACTCATTTTTTGCAGATATATTATATCAATTATATAAATGCGAAATATAACCTGAATTTGTAGGATTTCATTGAAAAACAATTTGAAATACTTAAAACTAGGTTATTTATTTCTTGGATTAGATTCTCATTTAGCACTTGGTAATAAAATAAACACATCGCCTAGTCAGAATTAACTTATAATTTGTGAGACAAAACAAGTGCTTTTTATTACTACTATTACACACTTGATTTTACAGATATATTGTTTAAAATTTCAAAATATTCCGGTCGTAATAACGATCGCTAGACAATATAACTGTAAAACAAAGACATTATGTGTCATAGTCATTATGTGTCACCGAGTGTTCAACGAGAATTCAATCAGACGGGTATTTTACTATATAATGTTGATACAAAAATTATTATTAATGGCACAGTGAACTCATAAGGAATATTGATAATGACATTATAATTTGCATCATGACTTCAGAAACAGGAGGTCGAGGGTTCATTATTTCGAATAGAATTAAAATTAGTAATTTTCACTTCTGCCTCGAACTTATTACCATTCACTTACTTATAATTATTGTTTACGATGTAAGTGCTTTTGAAATTTATACTTATACTATAAATTATCATAGCATTAGTTAGTATTTAATAGTAAACAGCACATTCATTAAAAAGTATAAAAAGTTTAATTCAGTTAGTTTTCGGTATTTTATCTCGAATATCGTGTTCATGCCGAACTTACTTGATCGCATTACTTATTAGACATCAATAGTTACACAGCTGCAGATAGCAATTCACATAATTGCAAATAGCACTCCCTTCATATTTGGATTCAATTCAAAGTAGTTCAACTGGAATTACTATAACATTATCATTGTCTAACATTGTGAGCTATTGTAATATTGTAGAGATATTGATTACAAATTTCATGATTATACTCTAATAAGTTCACATAACTCCGTCGCTGTTAGTAATAATGATAACCTCCTTCGGATAGAAAAAAATGTTTAAGGCAAATTAAAATGGAGTGTTCTACTTCAATAAAGGAGTTAAGATGGATTATTGCGATCACATTGCAGGCCTTATAAAGAAGTTGGGTACTATCCAATAATAATAACAATAACTGAAATTTATATTAGAGAAATATTAACAGAAACAATAATTCAATTGAGAACATAAATGAAATTGTCTCAAAGAACAAAAATTAATAATTAACTATAATCTAACTTAACTAACGTACAGGTCAAAATAATCATTTATAACAGTTCTGCGTTCACAAATAATGAATGCGATCTTATGTTGGCCAAATGAGTTTAGTTTTCCTATTTTATGAGGAAAGTTTATTGCATTTTTTTTTGCATCTAGACGACGCGTTAATTTATTTACTCGATATGTTACATATGTATTTCTTGCACTATGTGTATGGTTCTTAATCACTATAAATTCAGTTTTATGTTTAAAAATAAATTTTAAATATTCATGTATAAATAGTGAGTATATTGGTGCTTTTTAAAACAATCCTACTCTGAAATATAAACCAAACTGGATATTATTATGTATTTTTAAACTAATAACTTCACTGGTAATGAAGCACAAATGACAACCTCCGTGCAAGTGGGGAAACGGGCAACCCATTGTCCTGCTGTTACTCCATACCTATTATTTTTCGTTCACGACAACAATTCTGGGACTAAATTCTTAGTAGACACTGGAGCGCAGGTTAGCATTTTGGAGGTAAACCAACTTTATGTAGTCAAAGCTTCAGGTCTAAGCTTCGATTACAGTTTTCAAAGTATTTAAAATTGAATCTGTTACCCAGAATTGATGACAACAAATGTTATGGTTATTCCCTAATTGCGATAATTTAAAATTTCAACGTTGATTCTGTTACGGAGTTAATTTTTTATCAAATCATTTTTAAATTGTCGTTAATTAATCTGTTGCCAAAGATGCATAATTTCTACCGTATTTAAAATATTTTCCACTGAAAACATTTAATTATTTTTAGAATAGCTCCATTTCGTAATTTAACTGCATGTTAAAATTCGTGACCCTTGTTTTACTAATTGGAAATACAATAAGCTATCTCTTATTTTAACATAACGATCAGCACTTAAATTTAGTCTGAATATTATTAGGTAAAACAATGAAAAATTGAAAGAAAAATAAATGCAGATACAATTGCATTGCTTAAAAATTTAAATGTATTTAGTTCTTATGAGTTATGAATTTTTGAATATTAATATTTATAGTTCTTGAAAAAATAAATTCCTCAACAATTTGAATATCTTTACAAAACATACCGGGTGACCCAGCGATCTGTA
The DNA here is from genome assembly GCA_910593695.2 of Ocypus olens. Taxonomy (NCBI): domain Eukaryota; kingdom Metazoa; phylum Arthropoda; class Insecta; order Coleoptera; family Staphylinidae; genus Ocypus; species Ocypus olens. The sequence goes on along the minus strand of OU343052.1, from coordinate 20,340,053 downwards.
AAATCCTCATAACTTATTTGTTATTTGAGATATCGACTTCTAGTTTTCTTGAACTGGTACCCACACTTATTCTACATATTTTAAAAATTGCAGAAGCGCTCCTGGCAAAGCTAGCGTCATTTTTTATACACCAAAAAAATTTCCACATCATGAAGAATAATACACATCGGCTTTGGTTCTTTTTTGTTCATACCGCTATACAGGGTGTCAACATACGCAAAACAATGGATAACTATTTTTTTCAAATGGAACACCCTATATATCTTGAGACTAATCTATGGCATTTTTGATAAGCTTTCCAATGAAATGAAATTTACAATTTGTATAATGAAATATTAAGGATACTTGAGATTTATCCATAAAAAACATTTTTCTTGTGTCACCTCCTGCTCATTTTTGGATTTTCAGCCCAAACTATCCATTTTCTAAAAAAAATAATAAGAGACGAAAGTTGTAGAGCGGAAAATTTTCAATCGATGTTGGTCTTTCAACTTTTCCAATAATGCGTACATTGCCTGCCATAGTGCGCAAAATCGTGACCGTATATGCATTTTAGCGTTTTTACTTTCTCCGTTACGAAGTACGAGATAGTATTGTCATCATGGTTTTTTTTCAAAAATTTTTTTAGGGAAATATCCGTTTTGGGGTCCCTAGATGCCATTTCAACTATTTCGATGCACATTTAAAATACAATTTAAATTGAAAATAAACCATGAAAGCATAAATATAAATGACTACCATCAAGTCGGAGAAAGTAACATGATGGCCACATCACAATTTTTTTTCAAATTGTTTATTAATTAATTACACTATACTTTATTTTCCACACCGTCTAGCGGAAAAACGGGTAATTGTAGAATAATTTAAATGACCTACATCGATTGAAAATGTTCCGCTCTACAATTCTTAATTGAAGCAATTTTTGTTCTAAATGCATAGTTTTCGCTGAAAATTCAGAAAACTATGCATTTTCGGCAAAATTTGCTTCAATTAATTGTTGTAGGGCGGAACATTTTCAATCGATATTGGTCATTTGAATTTTCCCATAATTTTCCGTTTTTCTGCTAGAGGGTGCGAAAAATAAAGTGTAGTGCAATTTATTAATAAAAAATGGTGATGTGGCCATCATGTTACTTTCTCCGACTTTATATTTAAGTTTTCATGGGTGTATTTTCAATTGAAATCATATTTTAAATGTACATCGAGCGTTGCGTAAACTCGGATGAAACTGACGTTTAAAACGTCAAAATTATTAATGATCGAAAAATTATACTTCAAATTCAAAAACTAGGTTTACTCGAAAACTAACGAGATTTCGAAAAAAACTTATTCTATAGAAGTTGTTCATTTTAGCATTCTCTACAATTATTATTCACATAAAATTGCTGTAACTATTATCGTTTCATAATTATAAACCAAAAATTTAAAAAAATTAATAAATTTTTTTCTCGAATAGCAATGATTTTATGAAAAATATTTTCAAGCAAAAGCTATTCATTTCTTTGTTGTCTTCGATGTTTGTTTTAATGTTTTTGTGATATTTTTTATATTTAAGAAAATATTGGCAAAAAACAAAAAAACAGTTAAGGTAAACACCCACTTCCGGTGTACGAAATTTTACCAAAAGCTTTTCAGTTCTTCGGATTATCAAATAAGACATATATTCAAAGTTTCATATCAATTGCTCTATTGGTTTTTGAGATACAGCGCACACAGCAGATACACACACACAGTCACACACACGCACACACACACACACATACACACACACACACACACACAGACACAAAAAAAATGTTTCCAGAAATTGTTGAAATGACATCTAGGGACCCCAAAACGGATATTTCCGTAAAAAAATTTTTGAAAAAAAAAATCACGATCACAATACTTTTTCGTACTTCGTAACGGAGAAAGTAAAAATTGAAAAAAAAAAACGCTAAAATGCATATACGGTCACGATTTTACGCGCTCTGGCGGGCAATGCATGCATTATCTGAAAAGTTGAATGACACATCGATCGGAAATATTCCGCTCTACAACTTTGGTCTCCTATAATTTTTCCAGAAAATGCATAGTTTTGGCTGAAAATCTATAAATCATCAGAAGGTGACAAAAGAAATATGTTTTTATTGATAAATCTCAAGGATTCTTAATATTTTGTTATACGTACAAACTGTATATCATTGGAAAGCTTATCAAAAGTGCTATACACCCCGTATAGCAGTATGAACAAAAAAGGACTAAAGCCGATGTGTATTATTCTTCATGATGTGGAAAATTTTCTAGTGTATAAAAAATGATGCAATCTTTGCTGGGAACGCTTCTGCAATGTTTTCAATGTGTACATGTTTTTGCTACAAATTTGCCCATAACTAACCAACCGTCCATAATAGACCCATAGTATCTTATACCATTTTTATCAGCTTCTCAAGAGGATTAAAAATAAAGTATCAAAATATGGAGTGTTCCATTTAAAAAAACACAACTTTGATCTGTTACTTATACTGGGACACCCTGTACAAAAAATATATATTATTAAAATATGTAGAATAGGTATGGGTACCAGTTTATGAAAACTAGAAGTCGATATCTCAAATAGCAAATAAGTTATGGGGCTTTTACAGAACCCTGGGTCACCCGGTATATCCATAAAACTGTAATTTTTGAAAATCTGCCAATTTTTCCGTAATTTTCAAAAGTTAATGTTTTAAGTTGTCGAACAAAAAAAAATCCTTTTATATGGTCTGTAACATTAACTTTGAGTTTTGAAAATGTGTCAATTTCTGCGTGAGTTAAACCTATAAATTTTTAAAAATTATTTTTTTAAGTTGTCGAACCCTTTCACAAAATAAAAATCTTAAACAAAATTGAGTTCCTCATATATTTTAATACATTCACAGAACGACTCTTTAAAACTTACTTACATTTTTAAAATTGAGTTCATTTTTGAAAATTAACGTTTTAAGTTGCCGAACAGTTAAGAAAAAAAATCTAAAAAAATAATGATTTGATAGAATTTCTCAAAAATTTAACTAAATTCACAAAACATATGCCTTTAGAATTAAATACAATTTTTGAAAATGTGTAAATTTTTACGTGAGTTATGAATTTTTGAAAATGATTTTTTTAAGTTGTAGAATATTCGAACAAGGAAAAAAATAGAAAGAAAATGCTGATATGATTGAATTCCTTAAAACCCCTAAGGCAATCAATCATAATACATTTACCTCTAAATTTAACTTTGATTTTTGAAAGCGGGTACATTTTTGCGTGGGATGAATTTTTGAAAATTAATATTTTAAGTTGTTAAACACTTACACAAACAAAAATCGTAAACAAAATTGACTCCCTCAAATATTTTAATACATTCACAGAACAACTACCTTTAAAACTTACTTTGATTTTTGAAAATGTGTTCAATTTTTGGTGTTATGAATTTTTGAAAATTAACGTTTTAAGTTGTCGAACACTTAACAAAAAAATCTAAAAAAAATATTGATATGATAGTATTTCTCAAAAATTTAAGTAAATTCACAAAATAAAATTTTATAATAAATTTTTGCGTGGGATGAATTTTTGAAAATTTATATTTTAAGTTGTACCTTTAAAACTAACTTAGATTTTTGAAAATTTGTTTATTTTTGGGTGTTATGAATTTTTGAAAATTTCCGTTTGTTGTCCAACACGACAAAAAATACTGACATGATAGAATTTCACAAAATTTTTAATATATTCACAAAACAGCTGCCTTTAGAATAAACTTCGATTTTTGAAATGTGCCAATTTTTGCGTGAGTTATGAATTTTTGAAAATTAATATCTTAAGTTGTCGAACACTTAAGCCGGGCCCACACGATACTACGAACGTTTGCCTCAAATATTTGCTTCCAAGTGATGAGTCAAACGTTGGTCGAACGTCTTGACACATGCGCTCCCACACGACAGACAAACGTTTGATCCAAATGCAGTTGGTTCCAACGTTTGTCTGAAGAAGGTTCACCCCCTTATTAGTTCTCAGAGTCGCCGCTAGGGTGATAGGTCATGATTTACTAATTAATAAAATATTATTGCCAGTGGCTGAACTTGTACCTACCTACCTACTGCAATAAACAGTGGCTGAACTTGTACCTACCTACCTACTGCAATAAACAATATTTATAAGCACGTAAAATAAGTATTAAAAAGACCGTTACTTATGATATACGGTTGTCATTCGTACAAATGTTTGAGCATGTCATGTGGAAATGTATCCAATGCCACCAAGTATGCCAACCAATGACAGAGAAAACCCTTTGAAGCAGACTAAAAGACCGACAGCCGGCCGAACACCTTCCAACACGAACGTTGGACGCTGGAAGCTGGCCACTCGTAGTTCGTGGATCTCCCACATGATGCGCCCAACCATCCAGCATCCAACATTGGAAAGTGTTCGTAGCATCGTGTGGGCCCGGCTTTACACAAAACTAAAATCGTAAACAAAATTGAGTTCCTCAAATATTTTAATACATTCACAGAACGACTACCGTTAAAACTGACTTACTTTTGAAAATGTGTTCATTGCCGAACACTAAAAAAAAATACTGACATGATAGAATTTCTCAAAAATTTAAGTAAATTCATAAAACATCTGCCTTTGGAGTTAACTAGGATTTTTGAAAATGTGTAAATTTTTGCGTGGAATGAATTTTTGAAAATTAATATTTTAAGTTGTGCCTTTCAAACTGACTTTGATTTTTGAAAATTTTTGGGTGTTATGAATTTTTTTAAATTAACGTTTGTTGTCCAACACGATAAAAAATACTGACATGATAGAATTTCACAAATTTTGTAATATATTCACATCTGCCTTTAGAATAAACTTCGATCTTTGGCATGTACCAATTTTTGCATGAGTTATGAATTTTTAAAAATTAATATTTAAAGTTGTTGAAGGCGAACAAAAATATCTAATTATTTTAATATACACACAAAACATCTACCTTTAAAACTAACTTTAATATTTTTAAATGTGTCACCTTTTCCGTAAGTTATGAATTTTTTAAATTAATGTTTCAAGTTTTTGCCTTTTCTCTTAAAAAATATATTCTTTGAAAATAAAGTTTAAATATAAAATAAATTACGCTAGATTTTTCAACAATCCAACATTATTCCGCTAGAAAATCCGCCAGCCGCTAAAACGAAAATTATTCCGCAATTCGGATTCAAAATCCGCCAGATCTAGCGGATTTTCCGCTGACTTGGTAACACTGCTCTTCGTACGCTGCCCTGGTAGCGACCCCGCCTGCATTATCCGTCGCATTCCTGGTGACTTTGGCCCACTCCCCACCAAGTTAAAGAAAAAGTTACTTTTCTCCTCCATCTAAATTTTCGTTTTGTTAAATTTATTTAAATTTTTCCCTCCAACCGGCAATGCAAAACGATACTTCCATTAATACTTTTGGCTATAAGAGACCACCTTTCTTCTATTTTGATCCCACTATTTGGTTCATCCAAATAGAAGCCATATTTCAAAATTCCCGCGTCAAAAATTCAATGCGAAAGTATCACGACGTTGTTGACGCATTGCCGTCGGAAGTAGCCCTTGACGTGACGGACTTACTTGTCAGCCCACCCCAGGTTCTGCCATATGAAACCCTCAAGGCAGAAATTATTAAAAAGACAACACGTTCGGAGAAAAAGTGGTTGCAGCAACTTCTTTCTCGGGAGGAGCTAGGAGACCAAGCCCCATCTCAACTCCTGAGGAAGTTGCAGCAACTTCTGGGAGACCGGGCAATTAATGAAAATCTCTTACGAGAGATTTTCTTAAGCCAGCTCCCCTCCGAAGTCCAAAAAATTCTTGTTTCGGTCCACACAACAATTACATACTAAATTACAAACAGATTAAATATTTATACACTGCCGAGCATAAAACTAGGGTCACTCCGTAATTTGAATTTTTTTTACGTGTTTTTTTCGGTTGTAACAGTTCACTGACTGATTGCTTGAATAAAAAAAAAGTTTTTGTTGTTCAAGTTTATTGGAAGTAATGAAAATGAACAATTTCAATTTGATATGATAAGTAATCAAAATGAAAGTTTACTTTCACATGCTTTTGTTGGAACATAAGAAAGTTTAAGGACTTTAGTAGCGAGTATTTCCTCCTCTGGCAGTGATAACAGCTTGCAAACGATGAGGCAAGATTGTCCTATTCCTGCACCCAGTCGCGAAGCTCTCTAGAATTTCTGGGGGCCGGCACATGTCTCCGTAAACGTGTTCCCATCTCATCCCAAACATGCTCAATTGGATTTAAATCCGAACTGCGAGCAGGCCAAATAAATCGCGTGATTTGACACTCATCAAGAGATTCAGTAACTATCCGATCAGCGTGGGCCCATGCGTTATCATGCATAAATGTTGCGTCGTCACCAAGAATAACCTTGAACGGTAAAACATGGTCTTCTAGTACCTCTGTCAGATACCTATGCGCAGCCAGTGTCCCATTCTCGATAAAGACTAACTCCGTGTGAGTGTGAAAAGATATGCCTTACCATGCCATAACTGATCTTCCACCAAATGGAAGTCACTCGGCAATACATGCTTGAGCATATCTCTCGCCTTGTCGTCGTCACACTCTTACACGTCTATCTGAGCCCGTCAGACAGAATCACGATTTATCGGAAAACAATACGCGACTCCAATCCGCTATTGTCCAAGACAAGTGTTCTCGTGCAAAAATGTATATTTTTATAAAAGAAAATCGATCTGTTCGAGGATTTTTTCCAAAAATATTTTATTTCGGTTTTACTTAATATATTCCATACTTTAGGCGCGTACTGTGTATTTAAAATATTTAAAAAAACTATGATTAAAATTTAAAAACATGTTGCAGAAGCATTAAATAAATTAGAATAAATACCAAAAGTAGCCTGAATATATAAATATTCAATCTGTTCGTAATTTAGTATGTAATTGCGAACAGGTTAAATATTTAGTGGTTTTGCGTCATTACTTAATTTAAAAATCTATGAGTGTCGAAAAATGATGGGCCATATAAAAATCGTTCATTTAAAAAAATGTTTCGCGCGTATATCATTTCGGGAAATAGAGAGGCTCTGGCAAGCGACGAAAATACGCAAACCATCCATATGTAAACCGCACGACAATAAAACATTTATCCCCTTAAAGCCCAGATATTCGGGGGAGGATGGAAAATAAATCCATAAAAATATAACAGTTATCAAGGATCTCGCGTTGCGGATAATAAAATTTTCTGTGCGCCGTCGAAAAACTGTCGCAAATTTCCTCCCATAGACGTTCGACTTTGACATTTATGTTTTTACGCGCCTGCAATAAAAGGGCTCTTTTCCGCCGAAACGAGGTTTGTGAATGTTTGAAAAAGAACCCTTTATCTCTGAAATTTGAGTGTCTCACTATTGTCGCCGGGGATTGAAAGTACAAAGGGCCCTTGCTTTATTCCAGTTGTATCTGTATTAGTCGAGTTATTGGCCTCCTTACTGTAACGTAATGATGGAGCATACAACATTTTCAAGTGTGGATTCGAAAGAAAGGCTATTCGTTATTTCTCTAGTAACAATAAAATGTTGAAATATGCAACACAATTTAAATTAATTTTACTTGAAAAGTATTATCCACTTATTAACAAATTAAAGAATGCAAGAGTTGAACTTGTCTCTAATCCACTACCTGATTAGAGACTAGTTCAACTTACATTCTTTTAATTTTTGAGCCGCAAGGCAAAGTTGAAAATCAAATTATATGTCGCGGAATTAGACGGGAGAAAAGTAGTTGTTTTAATAAATAATTTGTCTATTTACTGTCTTGTAAGCAATTAGAATGATATATAATCTTAAATATAATGAGACCTATAGAGGCCGTTTTCGACAAGCTGAAATTCAAACCTTTTTCAGAATATACATCTATGAAATTCTGATATTTAACTTTAAATATAAAAATAAATTTAGTAAACATAAACAAAACCACAATCATGATACACGACACAAAGCACTGTATGCGTACCCTATATATCGCTTAAAAAGTGTTTAGAGATCACCATTGTATATTGGATTAAAATATTATAATCAATTGCCAATACCACTTAGAGAAATTAACGACTTTAAACAGTTTAAGTCAAACTTACGAAAATGGCTAATGGAAAAATAATTTTATAGCCTACAAGAATTCGGCATAAAACAATAGAACATAATATCTGTTATGCAATAATTAATGGTAAACGTATATTTAAGTGATTAGATTAGTAAATTAGCCAAGTAGATGCGTATTTTATTTATGTACACATTCCCGTCTGTATATTCTTTGTAATGTTATGTTTCTGTCAATGCAATGTACCATTATTTTCTGAATAAAATGTATATATGAAATTGTAGAAAACGAAAAGTATCGTAGAATTTTAATTGATTTATCTACAATCAAGTAAGGGAATTTTACTTTAATTTGTTTCAAGTTATATTTATTTTAATTTTGTTTTCAGTATCCGGCGTGGGATTTGCGCTTGTAATATTTTTGACAAGCTTACATATTCAATTCCAATTACATTTTTAAATTGTCAAGGTCACGGTTAAATTTTACGACGAGCGACGGGGTGGCAAGGTTGTTTGCAAATGTGAACGGAGGGTGGATGATTGCATTCGTCAGCGGGCGACAAATTAATTCAGCAGGTCGCTCATTACTGGGATAGATGATTGTACAGTGTGTTTCAAAAAGAAATTAATTGCACTCATATTTTTTTTGCACAGAGGTCAACATTATTGATGTTAACTGTATGAAAAATAACTGCGAATGTTTAATCAGAGACATGCGCATTTTTTATTCATAGGCGGCTGCTATTAATTTATTTTTGAAACACACCGTATAATGATTACACATAAATTACATGAGCAAACATTTGGAACATATTTCAGTCAAATGAAATGCATATTCAAGTAGCACACGTTCCATTAAGTCAACGCTATTTGATTTAATATTATCATTTATATTTTGTATTAAGTCAGTCGTACGAAAATACCACGTAAATAATTGGTTTATTTTTTATGTGAGATATAAGTTAACGCATTCGTTGCACTAGAGTACATTTTTACTTTCTTCCATTCAAAATATCCATTTTGAGATCCCCTGAGATGATTCCCAGCATTTTTTTAAATCTGTCTGTCTGTGGGCACTGTATCTCAAAAATCAATAAAGGTTTTTGAATGACAGTTTGAACTTAAATCTTATTTGACAATCCGAAGAAATGATAAGCTTTCGGCAAAATTTTAAAAATATTTACTTTAATCGATTTTTGTTTATTTTCCCAAATAGAATTAAATATGAAAAATATTGTAAAAATATTCATGTTGAAGCTGCATATCTTTTGTTAGTAAATCCATTTCATAAACTATTTATTTTTGGAGGAAAAAAATAAAAATAGAAACATTTTGACTTATTTGTTGTATAATTATGAAATGATAGTTCCGTTAAAATTAAATAAATAAACATTTTCGGGAATGCCAAAATGAAGAAATTATAAACAATCACTTACTCCCCCCTCAACAAACTACCGGTTTCGAACTCTTAGTCCTCATCAGTGCAGTGGAATCGCTGATGGGGAAACGGATTCACTATGACGCATATAACCCATTCAGTAACCGGAATTGGTTCATTAGGCATTCTTTAGCTGAGATCGGACAGCAGAGAGTGGTATGCAAATGCACAACTACGGCGGTTCTTGACGATAGAGACGGACAGATGGTGGTAGAATGCTTAACCCTTTCAGTCCTGGACTTTTAAATTTGATAAAAACAATGTTTGTTAATTATTATTGATGGGGAGCTTCTTAAGATCATAAATTCCAAATTTGAACTAATTTGCTTAATTAGTATAGGAATTAATTAGTGAGGCTTTGTTGAAGTGACATCTAGTGATAAACAGCAAAAATATGGATTGTCATAGTAAGTAGAGACATGTAAATGTTGCGGTGGCAATTGCCACCACCAGGGCCGAAAGGGTTAAGCGACCAATTCCGAAAAAACACGTAGTAACGTAGTCTTCTACATATCATCCTTGAAGCGGTAATACCGCCTATCTCACATTTACCAAATTTGACAGGAGACACAAAAATATGATTTATAGCTTTCTGGGAAAAGATTATGTACTAAAATCCCAATTTTGGTCCAAATGACGTTTGGGCGGTATTCTCGCTTCGTCGACGATATTTTCATTTGAACGATAATAGTATTTAGTCAAAATGAAACATACATAATTTCGACAAACTGTTCAAAGTGCGACCTCTAATTTCCAGGCACAATGAACGAAGGTGATGCTCAAACCTAGCGAGTTACACATTTTATTAGCAATGGTATTTATAGGCATTTATTAACATCTTGGTAAGCTTATTTATACAATTTATAAAAAGGGTGACAAAAATGAAAAAAACAATTATCGACCCATATCATTGCTACCAATAATATCAAAAATCATTGAATTTATATTAAAAGATCAAATAATCGAACATTTCGAGAGATACCAAATATTTCATCCAAATCAATTTGGATTTCGGTCAGGCATGTGCACTACCGAAGCATTGGTATCCATAACTGAGACAATAATAGAAAGTTTTGAAAACAAAGAATACTGCGTGGGCTCATTCAGCTTTCGACTGTGTATCACACGAAATATTAATCTCTAAATTAAAAATGCATGGTTTTAATGACCACAGTTTAAACTTAATGTGCTCGTATTTAAATGAAAGACAGCAAACTGTTATGCTAAAAGAAAATCAATTTGAAGTACTTAATCTAAAGGCAGGTGTTCCAGAAGGTTCCGTGCTAGGCCCAGTACTTTTTATTATTTACATTAATGACTTACCGCGATATGTGCAGTCAACCAAAACGTTGTTATTTGCTGATGATACCACCATTTTAAATAGCGAATCAGTAATAGATGTTGCTGAAACCAACAACAATCAATCTTTGGCATACGTATCAATATAGTGTTCAAATAATAGACTGGTTCTAAATGAATCGAAAGCAAAAAAAATAATTTTGACGCTAAAGAGCCATGACGCTCAAACTGACAGAAGCGCAAATTTTCTCAGAATTTGTCTTGATCCCAATTTAAAATGGGACGAGCAGGGTGAAATATTAGCTAAAACTCTCTCAAAAAATATATTTTGTTTACGAGGGATGTCAAAAAGAGTTGGTCACGCCCAACTATTAACTGCATACCATGCACTATTTGAGTCTAGGTTACGGTACGGTGTAATTGTATGAGGACATTCATACTCTAGACATCGTATATTTGCCTTACAACGCCAAGTTGTGAAAATTATTGCTGGTTTGCCTTATACAATCGATTGTAAAGAAGCCTTCATAAAAGAAAAAGTGCTTACTTTTCCAGCTCTATATATCCTTGAATGTTTGGTGTATGTACGATCTTACATTGAGGAATACGACACACATAAACATAAACACCTAACAAGAACTAAAGATGAACTTACTTCCAGACACCTAAGATTGGAAAAGTCGAGAAATGGCCCCAATTATTACGGAATAAAGTTCTTTAATAAATTAACAGCAAGCACGCAAAATTTAGAAGTTCCATTATTTAAAAATCACGTTAAGGAGTATCTTCTGAAGAAAGCTCCATATTTCATCAATGATTTTAATAATAATAATAATAAACATTTTATTCATATTACGGAAAATACATGACATAATTGATAATTACTATTAACTACTATCACAATCAACCACTAAATGAATACGTCAAAACAAAACGAGTTACAGTACTCTAATTGGTGTATTCCGAGATGGAATAAAATTCTTGTTCGATTAAGAAGTCTCTTAATTTGGTTTTAAATCCGTTTTCTTCGGTGATGCATTTTAAGCCATTTGGTAAATTATTGAACATCCTCAATGCGCAATACAATGGTGAACTGATTAGATAGTCTATGCCGCGGGTATGCATATTTATCTGTAAAACGAGTGTTGTCAGTATGGTTTGTAATATATGCAAGAAATGTATGTTTATTTTTGAAATTGAAGACTAAAATTTCGTAGATATATAAACTGTAAAATGTAAGTAAGCCCACTCTTCTGAATATTCCTCTACAACTGTCTCTTTGATTTAGGTTAAAAATAATCCTAAATGCTCTCTTTTGAATAATGAATATATTCCTAGCTGATTTTAAGTACCCATAATGTATTAAACCGTATCGTATTATGCTTTCGAAGTTTGCCCGGTAGGTTATTATTAATGTTTTAATGCACTATTAAAAAAAAAACTAAAACTTGCTTTAATATTCGCAGAGTATAACATCCGGTATTTAATTTTGAACATAAGTGATCGCAATGATTTGACCAATTTAAATTACTATCGATTACCATTCCTTAGAAATTGCATTTATTTTGAATCTGAAAATGTTGATCTCTTAATTTTATGTCTTTCGGTATATTTTGTTTATTCTTTGTACTGAATAAGATGATATTTGCTTTGGTTGTATTTATAATTAATTTGTTCATATTCATCCAGTTCTGCACAATATTAAATAATTGGTCTGCTTTTTGTGCTAATTCATCGGTATTAGAGCAAGACATGAGCAGGCTAGTATCGTCAGCATCGGTATTAGAGCAAGACATGAGCAGGCTAGTATCGTCAGCATAAGTTGTTATGACTGCATTTTGACGCTTGATGTGCGCAGGTAAATCGTCAATATATATAATGAATAGAATAGGACCTAAAATACTACCCTGCGGTATACCTATATTGGTTATTTTTGACTCGGAAAATTTGTTGTTTATTTTTACCCTATGACTTCTATTTGTCTAATATGAACGGATTGAGTGACTTATACCCCTCACACCGTAATACTCTAATTTCTAGAGCAAAATTTTATGATTGACGGAACGCGTTTGTGTTTGTTAATATTTTGTATAGTAAGAATTAAAAAAATAAAAAAGCTTACAAGGAAAACAATAGTTTGCTTAAAATAAGATGATCTCCGAAAAACTTTCAGCAAGCTGCTTGTGGAAAGTCGCGGATTATTTTTTGCTCTCACCATGCGTTCCCTTATTTCTTAGCTCTCTCAATGCGTTCCCTTACTTCTTATTTTACCAATACACCACTGAATATAGTCAACCTACTGTTTTGATGCATGTATGCTTGTGAATATGTTCTCATTGTTCTTTTTTTTTAGATTTTCTTTCAAATTATTATGTAGTATATGTTTAGCATTTATATCTGTGTTATTTATCTCCTTTAGTAATATGGATCTTAACATATAACCACCAATAATACTAGTTTTATATTGACGTCACTCACCTTCGATGATTTTATATTATATATTGTGATGACTTGTGTAACACATTTGTGAGAAACACCAGTAAACAATTATTATTATTATTATTAATTATTGTAGTGCAGATTAATATGGCTCTGACAATTAATGTTAAATTTAATTTTTCTGTTCATCCGATAATTGGCTGGCCTCAATGCAGTAAGTGAACAAGTCCAGTTATGCAAATTTTTGAGAAGAGAGGAAAAACGTTTTACTGGCGTATATGTTTGGAAAAATTAATTTTTCCGCTTCCATTATGTTCATTTGTTGTCCCAAGGTTTTATAGTCGTGTTTATATTTGTTTATAATATATATTTGTAATAGCAAAAATATGGATTATTATGTCCACTTTTACAAAGTATTGAGGAAAGATTAAGTAATGTTGATAATAAAAGACCCATTATTTTGAATATGTTTATTTCTAATAGACTCTAATACAATGTCTAGTACACTCATAAGTATTGTTTCTTCAACTAAACTAAATTTAACATATGAATACGGAAGCTACTAATCAGATTCATACTCAGAACATGACGTGTTCTTAATCATGGTGATGGTTGCGACCGTTACTACGTGGTAATTCATTATATAACTGAATAAAACACTTACTATGTTGTGTGTTTTATTCAGTGATTATACGACGTGTTCTTATTTTCGTCTTCAAAATTTTTGTGGTAATCAGCGATCTTGTCGTAATAACACATATCAACAGATGGTACATAATTTTTTGCTCATTACGTGTTCATATTTTTTTTCTTTAAGTAGCCGAGGACCATTGTACAGAACCTGCTCAGCACTTGGGAAAGAAATAGGTGCAGGTTTATTTTTTTGCAATGAAATTTTTTTAAATTTTGTCATAGAAACTGATTCGCTGCATGAAAATGTTGGCATATCATTCTGATGGTATTTAAAATTCTGTACTTGGATATTGTGAATTTATTTTGTTTGGTACTTGGACTTTTAAAAAATAAAGAAGAGTCATGTTCTTTAAAATTTAGAAACATATTTTGATCTACTTCTCAGGCAAATAAATTTTGTCGTGTTTCCTCTTCAAACGTTCAATCGCATGGTAAGCAGCTATGACCAGATTCAGGAAAACTATGGTAGATGGAACAGAATGTTTGTGTTAACACAAGACTATAAAGAAACTCAACCATAACATATTTTTTGTTATGGGATGCGCAGTTATCGGAATACATGTAAATATCTGTAGCTTGTGGCTTGATTATTTTGCAAAAAAATACCAAAGAATGCCCACAACAACATTTTGACTCTGCACCTTGTGTTTCATCAAAAACGAAAAAATAACGTTTGCCTGTACTTCCCACGTGGATGCAAAAGTTATATCGGTTGTGTATAAATTGGCGGATAATCTACACGTGGCGATGTTCTTCCTAAAATTCTGAATAGAATAAATCGATGAAAAAATGTTCTACCATGGCTCATAGGCCATCAGGAGCCATTTAAAAGAAATGTACATTTGGCAACATAGCATTCATGAGCTGCCCTGTTTATCAATAATCTTATGGTTCAGAGTAGAAGGTAATAGATAGATAGAGCGGGGTTTATTTACAGATGCAAGGTAAAACAGATTATGAGTAAATAGTAAAATCCATTGCAATTAAACAAAACAAAACGAAAATAACAAAAAAAAACACAAATACACTGAAGCGTGGGCGCTAATACAAACTGATAATAATGAGAAAAGCAGAATTGGCACAAACTTGGAACTACCAAGTTTGAATGAATTATTTGTGCCAAGTGACATAAGCGGGTGTCACGTTGCCGAACATATTTTTTATAAAAATCAACTAATTAAGAAGTGTTAAAAATACAAGTTTGAGATAGAAAGATAGCACACACTGACAAATAATTTTCAAACTGGTCATACTATCGAAATTGCAGGGTTTTCTGTAAATTAATAACGAATAATAACGCATATTTAACGACTGAATGTTCAAACTTCGAGGACCTTGTGAAGACCCAGAAAGCATGGTACAACATTTTGGAATTAAGATAGGCTGCTTAAAATGTTTGAAAGAATATCGTCACGTGTAGATTATCCGCCAATTTATACACACCCGATATAACTGTATTTTATAAAAAAAACTTCACCACTAGTGCAAACTGGTAAGGGAAAATTATGTTGGAAATCAAACGTAATCACTTCAACATGATTTTGAAACTTAGCCAACAGAGTTTTCTCTTTTAGATCCTCATACAATGTCTCCGCTTTGGCCATGTGTATTTTGTTCCCATAGACAGGCTGTTTTTTCTTCTTCAGTGCTTGTACTTTCTATCTTCTTCATCAATTTATCACATTTCTGACACGTATCGGATTTAGGCTTACCTAAAGACATATTACAAGTTTTCTACAAAGTATTTTCTAAACATTTCGTATTTAACTTCGGGTTCAATTTTTTTATTTTCTCTCAATTAAATATACCTTATGAATGCACGTTATTTGAAAAGTCGAAAGACGAAAATTTTCCGCTCTACAACTTTGGTCTCCTATTACTTTTTCAGAAAATGGATGGAAAATGGATGGATAGTTTTGGCTGAAAATCCAAAAATGAGCTGGAGGTGACAAAAGAAAAATGTTTTTATGGATAAATCTCAAGAATCCTTAATATTTTGTTATACAAACTGTATATCATTAGGAAGCTTATTAAAAATGCCATAGATTGGTGGCAACGTATATAGGGTGTTCCATTTGGAAAAAAAGTTATCCATTGTTTTGCGCATGTTGACACCCTGTATAGCAGTATGAACAAAAAAGACCAAAGTCCTTGTTCTTCATGACGTGGAAAATTTTCTAGTGTATAAAAAATGATGCTATCTTTGCTAGGAACGCTTCTGCAATGTTTTCAATGTGTACATGTTTTTGCCACAAATTTGCCCATAACTAACCAACTGTCCATAATAGACCCATAGTATCTTATACTTTTTTTATCAGCTTGCTAAGAAGATTAAAAATAAAGTATAAAATATGGGGTGTTTCATTTAAAAAAACATAACTTTTATCTGTTATTTATGCTGGGACACCCTGTACAAAAACATACATATTTTTAAAATATGTAGAATAGGTGTGGGTACCAGTTCATGAAAATTAGAAGTCGATATCTCAAATAGCAAATAAGTTATGGGGCTTTTACAGATTGCTGGGTCACCCGGGATGTGTGTGTCGTGATACTTTAGGGTGTTTTATCTATCAAATTTTTATTAGTCACATAACGCATTTATGAATTTTATTTATTATTATATATTATGTTGTCAATCGTATTTATTATTTGAATTCGCTGAATTTTATTATTAAATCTTAATTTATAAATAATTTTGACTTGTGTAAGTATTGTATATACTGGAGCACCAAATAAACATTCTTCTATTCAAAGTCTCATAAAAACTGTTTTGATATCATCCATTTGAAATAATGTCCAATTAAATCTTAATGTGAAATAAAAATTCATTAAGTTCAAATTTTATTTTTGTTTGATCAGCCCAGTGGAATCGTGAGATGACCATATGCTTCAGAACAATATATGAATAATATTTACAAAGTGCATATTTCGTAAGCCTATATTGGTCCTAATTAATCAGAAATTGAACTACAATTGAAAACTATGTAAAAAAATATGTATGTCGCAAAGGGTTAGGCCCTGCACTACACCAGTGTTTTATAATAATATTTCATAATCGAGTTTTACATATTTAAAATGTTAAAGATTTCTTTAGGGAAACACTTTAAAACGTTTTAATTTTAAATTTATTACACATTAAGTTACGTCAAATCTAGAAATCTTGATAGAAACAGAAGAGTATAACGATTCGAGATTATATTTGTCAAAAGAATTAGAATTAGTAAGTATTCAAATAATAAACGCAACACAATATTAGCCCATTGGGCCATGTACTTACATGAATAAATATTGATGCATTTGATGTATTACTTAGCCCTTGGGAGGAATCGTTGCTCCTCCCCTACACACACATTCCCCAAAGATTGAGTGTTTTTCGTCGAGGTAGGAAAGTCCCGTCCGAACTTTAAGAATGAAAATTTATTAGAAGGGCTGTGAAAGGGTCGATGCACGTACACGCGTCCTTCACTTCTATATTCAAATGTATCCAATATTGACAAATGTTTTCTAGGTGCGGGAGAATGTGCCACTTCAAACCTTTACAAATAGTGGGCAATCTTGAAGAAAGAAAAAAAAACCTTTTCCTCAGGCAATGGATCCAATGAAAAAGGAAATAAAAGGCAATTTGTTGGAATATTTACCCACTAAAATCAATACAAGAATGACTTAATTACGCTGTGCTATTGTTTCGCTTTCGCTGAGCAAATTAAACTCGTGCTGAAATGTTACAAAGCGATAATATTTCGTATCGGCGAAAGCCGCCCTTTCAATTGATTAATCTCCGTGTGATATTGATACCCGATATATGTTCAATTTTATTCCAGGTGTTAATGTTATTAATGTGTAAATTAAAATCCAATGCATGCACATGTTTTATAGGATTTGTCACTCTGTATGGATTTTCGTTTGGTTTTACATATTTTATCAAATACTCATATTTTGAATTAAAATTAAAGGTTAAAATAATTGTGGAGTTCATATACTCGTGGTCTAATGGTCTAGAACAACGTTTCCCAAACGGTGGGTCGCGACCCACAAGAGGGTCGCCTTCGCTTTTTTGGAGGGTCGCCTTAAGCATAACTTATTTATGCTTGGCAACACGCGAGATATGTGACGTAATTGTTGTAGAGAAATAAACATTATTCGCGTGAGATATGTACCTTTTGCCGTTTTGGCTCTACATTTAGATTTTCGATGCCGACGCGTCGCGACGTGATAAAAACATGTTAATTGCTGGGCAGTTGCAGATGGAACACAGATATTTTCTCGACAGTAGTTGTTAGCTATGGTTGCTATTGTTATAGATTCTATTAATCTATTATTGTTCTTGGAGAAGCGAGTGAGATTAAAATACATTATATAACTTTGCCGAACAACACAATGCAGAGATGCATTTCAGACATGTCCTTAGATGTGACGGAACAAATTTTATCTGAAAAAAGGCATCACCTGTTTTTTCCTTTCAACTTGACGAATCAACCGATGTTAGTTCGTGTTCCCAATTACTCGTTTTCGTAAGATATATTCACTTGGAAGAAGAGTTTCTGTTTTGTAGAGCACTAAAAACTACTACGAAAGGTGAAGAGATAATAACTTCATTCTTTCAAAGTAATGGCTTACAATTGAAAAACTTGTGTGGAGTGGGTACCAATGGAGCGCCAGCCATACTTGGATCGAGGTCTGGCTCTCAGTCAAAAGTTAGAGCTTGCACCCCAAGGAAAGGGATTGCACTGCATGATTCACCGATCTGCCCTTGCTACCAAAGCCTTTGCAAGAAGTACTAGACTCTTTGGTGACAACTGTAAATTAAATAAAATATAGTGCTTTCGATACTCGTTCAAAGAACTATGCAAAAATATTTACTCTGATCACGATGTTCTTCTTTTCTACACTGCTGTCTGCTGGTTATCAAAAGAAAATATTGTTGACCAAGTTTTTCAATTGGAAAACGAAACAAAACAGTTATTCGAACTAAAAGGAAAACATAATTTTTAGGCACACTCACTTTAATGATGAGACCTGGATTCAAAGCGCCGCTTATTAATCTGATATATTAGATCAGCTAAATAAGCTAAATTTCAAACTGCAGGGTAAAGAAACGCACATTATTCATATCATATCATTAATAATATCCAGGCATTCGTATTAAAGCTACAAAACTGGCGCCGTAAGTAAATCTTGGAAACTTTTCCATGTTAGAACATCTTTGCACCAAGACTGAAGAATCGGAGACGTGAATTGTGTAAAATCTAAGAGAGGAAGTTAATAATAAACACATTGAAGCCCTTGAATCTGAAATTTGAAGATATATCCCAGAGTTCTCCGAACAAGAAGCTACATTACTTCGAAACCCATTTCGTGTATCTTTGGATGTTACCGACATTCCCGATGAAGTTCAGGATGAATTTTTGGAGCTCCGAAATTACTTCAGCTCGTGACATTTTTGCGGGAAAATTGTTACCCAAATTTTGGTGTGCTATGCGTCATTCGAATCCTAAAGTTTCCATGCGTTCCTTTCAAATATTAGTGCCATTTGCTTCTACTTACCTCCGCGAAAGTGGATTTTCAACTCTTCTTCAGAGACAAAGACAAAGCCAGGAATAAGCTGGATGTTCAAGATGATATAAGATTGGCTTTGACAAAAACTCAACCAAGACTTATAACGCTTGTTAAGCAGATGCAAGCTCAATCATCACATTAATCATTAATAATTAATGCTTAATAAAAATATCATCACTATTGTTCAAAAATATATTTTCTCTACATTGATTTAATAGTCGACCATTTGTTATATCAAAAATAGTTTAATAATGAGATTTTTTATTTTACAGGTTTTGCTTATTATAAAACTATTTGTATATAAATAAACCTGACATGTGTCGACATCAAAATGTAAAATTGCCGTTAATTCACAGGATAATTGGAACCCTCCAATGCATTACATGCTGAAAATGTTCGATAATGCATATTGGGGAGTTTGCCACCAGTACCACTAAGGTTAAAGAAAACGGAGGCAAAATATTGTTCACTTTTTACCGGCGTGGACAATGTAGGAACTCGGTGGCAGAATAGCTCGATGCATGAATTCTTCACGCGCCCGGTGACATTTTAGGCAACACATACACAGAGGGAATGTTGTAATTTATTATATTATCACTATGTTTGCAAAACAAAAATTACGGGAGAAACAGCGAGAGTATAATGTATGTTTTATCCGTGGCGAAAAGGAGCCGCTTCTGTCGGAGTGTTCAGTGTGGATTTTTAATTAGCGTCTATCGATGCCTTACACGAGAAACGAGAAACAAATGTAAACATAACCTTAAATTTCGATGAACATTTAGGCAAGTACGTTGCAGTATTCTATAGGCTTAAAGTGGTTACAACTTACTTGGAAATAGTTTGTTTATCGTACCCTGATCAACTTCCCTTATTTCTGGAGGTGTGTAAGTAATATTCTTGATTTAATATATTTTAAAATTACCTATTGAAATCGCCGTAGAAATACGTATGTCAAATATTACATTCGTTCGAAATGAAACACTGCTGTCAGTGCTGCCACATGTTGTTTATTATTATTATAATCGCACTCGTGCCACAATATACCCCCTTATTAAACTTGTATAATAATGTACTATTGTCAAATCTTTTATTTTTTGTTTCATTGATCAAATATGACGGATGCGAAAGGCGGGTCGCGGACATTATTAAAAAAACTAAAAAGGGTCGCGATTAAAAAAAGGCTGGGAACCACTGGTCTAGGATAATTAAGAAAGTTGATTTTTCAGTTTTTTACATTTTCGAATTAACATTTTTTCTTGCACACGTGCATTTTTTGATAGGTCTCAACGAGATATACAGTGACGTATGGAAAGACAAAAATCGGACGAGTGGTTTCTTCAGAAAATCATTTCAAATGCAATTTGTGAGCAAAAGGAAGAAGGGGGCACCCTTGGTTCGTGTTCACGATTTTGGTCAAAGTTTTCAAATCATCAATTTTAATTGAAACCGACTAATATGCATGCTAGAAGCACAGATTTCCTAACCGCGTTCGATTTGGAATCTTCGTTTAGCCGCTGGGGCCGTTCACAGGATAAAAAATTGATTTGCTTTAAGGATTTTCCAAATCATTCCAAACATATGTTCAAGATAAATAAATTAGAAACAACCTTACTTGCTGCAGAAATAATTAAATAAATTCAATAAAACGAAATGTAGCCTGAATATATGAATATTCAACCTGTTCGTAACTCTGCAAGCAAAATTAAGTCTTACTAAGACTATTAAAATATAACTTATTGAAACAACTAATACAAATTCAATTTAGTTTAATTTTCAAGTTAGTCCTGTGGGTGGAAATAAACGATCTTAAACCAATGTTATTTAGCTAGTAGTACTAGTAATAACATGCAAATTTCTTTTATATCATTCAATATCGGGCGTGGCACTAGCCAGGGAAGTAGTTGTTTCAATAAGTTATTTGTTTATAGTCTTAGTAAGACTTAATTTTGCTTGCAGAGTTACGAACAGGTTGAATATTCATATATTCAGGCTATATTTCGTTTTATTCAATTTATATGTTCAAGAGTTAGCGTCAAAAAAATGTAAAGTAAAAACTAATATTTTCATGTTATTTATTACACAAGTGGAACACTGAAGAATTTTCCAAATCTGAACCTCCTTTCGGGAGTTATCGTCAAAACAACTGAAAGTATACTACTAGCCGTTCATAATCGAATCAATGAAAACCTTTGACTATATACATATGGACTGCTAACGCCAACTTCATGTGTGTCTCGAAGCAACTGTGGCGCGGCGCGACCCTAAGTGGTTGCGGTATGTTAGTAAATTGGTAGCTATTTTGTGTCTATGACATATGACTCTATGAGCTCGCATTGCATACTGTGATACCCTGCAATTTATTCACACCTTTGAATATATAAGGGTAATTCCACTAATCTCCACCGATGCAAAAAAATCGTGGTCCTTGGATTTTTTGCAAACTTTGGGAGATGGATTGTAGTATCGAAAAACTAAGTTTTCTCAAATTTTAGCTTCCCACATATTAAACTTACAATTTGAGGTATGAATTACGATTTTTGAAGAATCAGCACTTTCACGAAATCTTATAATTTCCAATTTTTAAACCTACGTAACTTTTTTCGTTCTAAAGATTTTGAGTTGAAATTTTGAGAGTATACTTCGGAAATGTTTTTAAAGATTCTCTGGGAGTTTGATGTTGAAAAAATCAGAGGTAACAAAAATACAGCGGTTTAAAGTTCGTTATTTTCGGCAAAATTGCCGATATACCAATTTTTAAACTTACATAACTTTTTCTTGAATGCATATTTTTAGCTGAAATTCAATAGATATACTCTATGAATGATTTTGAAAAACTTCTGACAGTTTGGTGCCAAAAAATTGAGAGACACCCGAAATACAATGGTTGAAATATACGTATTTTATCGAAAATCGCTAAAACTGACATGTTCAAAACCACGTAACTATTTTCTACCTGAATATTT
Organism: Ocypus olens; assembly: GCA_910593695.2. Classification (NCBI taxonomy): domain Eukaryota; kingdom Metazoa; phylum Arthropoda; class Insecta; order Coleoptera; family Staphylinidae; genus Ocypus; species Ocypus olens. The sequence goes on along the minus strand of OU343052.1, from coordinate 20,317,564 downwards.
TGAACTGAAATTTGGAGAAACTACTCTTGAAATGTTCCGAAAGAACCCTGAAAATTTTGTGCCTGGGAATTAGGGGATACTATCCCAAAAACTATCATTGCTAAAAGTTGCTAAAATTCCCATGATTAAGCCTACCCAACATTTTTCTATCTGAATGTATTGATCTGAAACTTAGAGGATATATTCCTCTAGTGTTCCCAAGGAATCCCTGAAAGTTTTGTACCTCTTTTAGAGGCGGTAAAGATAGAGCAACGAGAATATCGATTGAATTTTTGTAAAAATAACATTCTACCTAATTCCCAAGAACCCTCGCAGAGAAAATACATAACATCTAATAATTGTGTAATTGATATTAAAAAAAGCAAATTCAAACTTGAACAAATAATATTTTTTCATGAAAAAAGTTCATCTCAAATTCAATTTTGAATTTGCAATTTTTATCGCCTTATTGTCAGATGACCATTGTAATGTTTGTTATTCGAAACAGCCTTCCAACAACAGAAATTTACTTCCCAACTCGTTCTGCTCCTCTCTCGTTTTTCTCTTAATACAAATTTTCCAATTTTTCTCGCAATAGAACATTACTCATATCCATACAGGGTGTACTGGAACAAAACAGAACATAGGATTTTCAATGTTATTTTCTTTATACTGAAATATTATCTTCCCTGATCAATTTAGAGGAAACATGTAAATAAATGTTTTGTAGAATAAAAGTTCCTGCATGCAGTCATGCTATTATTTATTCTTTAGCATTCATTAAAACCCTAAAAAAATAATGGTTGCCATGAAATTAAACAAAAACGGTGCGCTGTTAATTTGTTGGATTCTGTCAAATTTATCAATTTATTCGAATGGTGAAAAAATACTTCCCAAATTTCTGTTTCATTTTCACAATTTTTACCATTGGCCATACTCATTTTTTTCTTTATCGATAAGAAAATTTGTTTTTTGTTTATTTGAATAGTGAAATAATGCTTAAAAAGATTCTTTGCTTCAAGATTTTTCATGAAAATTAAAATTTAAATATTTTGAAAATATATTTGATATACGATTATTTTTCTTTAAATACAACAAATCATTTTTAGGTGGATTCCATCCTGCTAAATGATCACGTAGGTGCCGATTTTCCTTTTGACAAAGTTACGAGTAGACCTCACCAGTCTCGTCAATCAAATAATTTTCCCAAGGATCTAATATTTCGACAGATTCTATTTTTACTACTATGAGTCAAGATCAAAAGAAAATTAAGAATGTCCTTCAAAGTTTAGGTATTTCGTTGCATAATTTTGATTATCTTCAAAATAAAGAAAGTGCTGCCGCAAAAATTATGGAAGAAGTAATTGCCAAATTTGGAGAGAAGTTATCAGCATCACTACAAATAAGTTTACCAATAGCAAAAGATTTATATCAAAATTTATTGGAAAATAATAAATCTTTTCTGGAAATTATGCAAAATCTACAGAGAGGCCTCAAAATTGGAAATATTCGACGATTTGCCATTTTTTCAAATGTTCAGAGTATATGTACAGGAAATTATTAAAATACAATCGGGATATTGGTTAGTTATTTATATTTGTTAAATTTTTTTATAGCTACTTGGTTTAAAAAATTTTCTTATTAGAAATTTATTAAAATTTTCAGATGCTACAAAAACTTTTAAAAGAAAGCAATACACCAAAATACCCGCTGAAGTTCAAGATTCAATTAAAGAATATTATGTGGATGAAAATAATTGTCGTGTTTGCCCTGGATAAAGGAATACGTTAAAATTGTTGAATCTTCTGGGAAGAAAATATGTGTTCAAAAAAAGTTCGTCACAAGCGCTCGCCTGTACCCACTACACCAACGGACCGCCCCATTTCAAATACAGAGACCTTCTTGAAATCGCGTTCTGTAGCACTAATAATATTAAAAGTATGCTACATAGATGTAGTGAATGTCGCGAGCAAGAGATCATAAAAAAAATTGATAATAGCTGTAGTTATGAAAAAGAAAATATCACTTATAAATACTGGATCAATGAGGGTAGTAGAGCGTGTCTTAGTAGCATCACATAATGGTTGGAAGATTTTAAAAAGACATTGGTAACTGAAATATGGAATTTGAGTATTCATCATTTTATAGCTGATTTACAGAAAAGTTCTTTTGAACAATGCAAAAAATAACCTTCTCGGAAAACTACTCATTTATTATTCAGAATTCAGTCCAAGCATTTTATTACAACAACGCACAAGCAACAGTTCATCCATTCGTCATATATTACAAGAAGACAAACTCCAATTAATTACAGAGCATGAGCTACTGTATTATAAGTGATACCAAAGATCACTTTGCTTACACTGTTTATGCTTTTTTAGAAAAAAATACAAATATTTTGAAGAATGAATATCCGTGGATCATAGAAATTATATATTTCTCCGATGGACCACAAACTCAATATAAAAATAAGTAAGTTTGCTTTTTCAGTATCAAAATTTTATTTCTGACCCGATTTTGACTAAATTAGAAATATTATCACTTATTTGTCTCAAGGAATCATCTAGCGAATATATGCTGCCATGAAAATGATTTTGGAATTAATGTAAAATCATATAACTTTTTCGTAACGAGTCACGGGAAAACCTCAAGTGATGGTATTGGCGGAACTGTAAAAAGGACCGTTATTCTCCATTGCTTAAGGTCTCCTCCCGAAAATCAAATTACTACATCACTGGAAATGTATGAATATTTATCAAAAGAGCTGAAAACTTTTCAGTGAGTAGAAACCTTTTTTAAAAAATGTTTTTTTTTTAAGAAATAACTAATTTATAGATCACTCTGTGTACCTTAAATATACGACTATAATTGATTTAAACAAACAATAAAAAAAACATCCATAAATTAATTAAAAATGATTATATATTGAAACGTTATTTTCACATCTTTACTGCCTCTAAAACCCCTGGTACCAAACTTTCACGGATTCCTTGGGAACACTAGAGGAATATATCCTTTAAATTTCAGATCAAAACATTCAGATAGAAAAATGTTGCGTAGGCTTAATCATGGGAATTTTAGCAACTTTTAGCAATGATCGTTTTTGGCAAATTGCTGATCTTTGAACCACTGTATCTCCGGTATCCTTTAATTCCTGGCACAAAAATGTAAGGGGTTCTTTCGGAACATTTTAAGAGTAGTTTCTCCAAATTTGAGTTCAAAATATTCAGGTAGAAAAAAGTTACATGGTTTTGAACATGTCAGTTTTAGGGATTTTCGATAAAATGCGTATATTTGAACCATTGTACTTCGGGTGTCTCTCAATTTTTTTGCACCAAACTTTCAGAAGTTTTTCAAAAACATTCATAGAGTATACCTAATGAATTTCAGTTGAAAATATGCATTCAAGAAAAAGTTATGTAAGTTTAAAAATTGGTATTTCGGAATTTTACCCAAAATAACGAACTTATTTTTCAACATCAAACTCCCAGTGAATTTTTAAAAACATTTCCGAAGTAGACTCTCAAAATTTCAACTCAAAATCTGCAGAACGAAAAAGTTACTTAGGTTTAAAAATTGGAAATTATAAGATTTCGTGAAAATGCTGATCCTTCAAAAATCGTAATTCAAATTGTAAGTTTTATATCTGGGAAGCTGAAATTTGAGGAAAGTTAGTTTTTCGATATTACAATCCATCTTCTAAAGTTTGAAATAAATCCAAGGACCTCGATTTTTTTGCATCGGTGAAAACTAGTGGAATTACCCATAAACATTTATTTTGTCAAATATTCACACTATGTCAAAATATTGCTATGCGAAAGGCTATAATACGTCCACGTCTGCCAACGCAGTTATAATACTCGTCAGCTGATGTACATGTCAGTTGACTTATAACCTAAAATTCTGTTTATTCCTTATTTTAAACGTATTAGATTTCCATCAAATCCGAAACTTCGCAAATTATGGCTTGATGCTTTGCTTGTAGAGAGCAGGCAGGAAAGTGTACCTGAGTTGCCGAAATATGCTCGCATCTGCATTCTCCACGTTGCTGATGAATAAATCTAGAAATATTTTTTTTTGCTTTCCGGTTTTTAAATTACCCTCCATTTTCGGCTCCGGGGCTGGACTTATATCAGGCTCCAGCTCGCGGACAACTTTTGGAGCAGTGATCATGTGGGAAATGGAGGGGGAATATCAGTCCATGTTTATATAGTCAAAGATGAAAACAAATTTATTGTTTTTGTCTAATCTGTATCTATTTGATGGGTGAAAACCTTTGCTTGAAAACAATCCAAATCCGACAATCCGTTCAAGAGTTATTTATATTCATACTTTTATGGTTTATTTTTAATTTAAATGATATTTGCGTTTTGTAAGATAGGATGACACTGACGCCTGAAACGTTAAAATTATGAAAATTGAAAATGTCAAATTATACTTTAAACGAGAGTATTATCCGATTCTGCAAAACGCTCGATATACCATTAGTTAAAAATAAACCATAAAACTAACTATTGTACCATCAAATCGGAGAAAGTATCATGATGGACACATCGCGATTTGTTAATTTTATCTTCATCTAATTGCTTGAATAGAATGCTTAACTTTAAGAACATTCCAAGTCCGACACTTTCTTTCAAAAATGATCAGTAGTAATAAAACAAGAGGGTGAGAATAAATTGAAAATAATTTGATAGATTTTTTGAAAGCTTGTTGACAGGCACAGCACGTGATTATTACCATATGGCAACAGGATTGAGAGAAATCTGTCAAATTATTTTCCATTGTATCGAACCCTCGAGTTGTATTTGATTTGATTATTTTTTGATCAATTATTTATTTCATACATGTTATTTGTGTAAGCTACAAACGTCTAAACGGAACTAAACGCTTAAATTGTCCTTGAAGCGCTGGGGGCGACGTCAATATCTAGGATCTTGAATCCACTGGTGACAGCTTACTTAGTATCGCTTAGTAGAAAATTTCTGGAAGTGATAGAGTGAAAACGGCGTTATTTATTTTTCTCGTTACTCCGCGGGCTCGTTGTTTTTTCTCGGCATCTTGATTTTTCGAATTGCAGTAGACCACGAAACAGCTGAACAATAGTTGTCAATCAATTGTCAAATATAAGATTCTTTCCCGAAAGAATTACAAGTGATTCTTCTCAGTAGAGTAATGGCTGAAACGCTCACACATTACTGAAATTGAGAGTATCTTTGGTTTTTAGAATCGTCAAAAAATAATCAACAATAATTGCATAAGTGCATTGGAAATTACCGGTAACAAGTTTGCTCGATTTCGACAAACGAAGTCATATTGCTGAACCAATGCGACTGAGTTTGTCGAAAGAGTGCAAACTTGCAATAATTTACAATGCACGCGAACAATTTATCAGACTATATCCCAACAAAAATATTACAACGAAATAGAAAGACATTTATTGGCATTATAATATAATATACACCCGTGCCGGGTTGAATATTAAACCTTAAATGGATCAAACAGAATCTGAAAATCAAAATGTGCTTCTCTTGCTCTAACTTAGCAGTGGTATTCCATATGGGCTTTACTACATTTTTTTTACAGTACTTACCGTTCCCGTTTCGTAATATGCCCTGTTTTCCAATATAATATTGTAGAAATGTCTTCCCGACTGCAACATTAGTTTTTTACTGTACCATTGGGCAAAGTACGGTATATAAGAAAAAGGTGGCCAATTTTCTCAAGTAGAATTACCTTACTTCGCCCACGCGTGCAGTATAACGTTTTATCCAATACCTCTAATATAAGCAAAAATATTAAGGAACTGCTATTAAAATTAAGGAAATGTTTAAACTTTTAAATCAGGATACCTTTAAAAACCGTTTCTCGACAATGTTAAGAATTTTAGGTCACTTTTAGATACTCGTTGGTCCGTTAAGTTTTATTTAGCGTGACTTTTTGAAAATTACCCACTTGTTTGCGTAGCAACGTGAGTAAACATATTGCCGTGGGCAAATGAGAACTTTCCCTATCTTAAATCGCCTTAGGCACGGAACTTTTACGAAGACGTGTTGCATAAAAAAAATAATTAAATTGTTCATTCTTTTGACGACACTTCTTAAACAGATTTGGAGCAAAGTATTCCACTAGACAAATGGATAAAAATGAAATTTAGAAATTTTTCCAAGCAAATTTCCACTTGATGCACACATATAAATAAGTTGTAAAATTGAATTTGTCTTTCATTTGTTTTGACGGTATCTCTTGAAAGAATGGTTGGATTTATAAAATTCTTCAAGCAAAGTGTTTGACTCGTGTAATGTATGAGAATATTATTTATGTTTTAAATATGTTAGTGTTCGCGCCTCCTTGCATGTGTGAAGTTGCCCGAAGAATTTTTGATGGGCGGTTCCTTCCCGGTCCACAATGATAGACTAATCAGATTGATATGAACTGTCCAATTGTGTACATGCAAATTTCAATAAATAGTGTTACCGTGTAAAAGTGAATATCCTTAACTACCCTCGAAAATATTACAACTCGTCAAATAGATACAGATAAAATGAAAAAAATATTTAGACTGTCAATTGTTTTGACGATAACTCTTATGCGGATGTTAAAATTTGTAAAATTCTTCAACAAAAGTGTTCCGTTTATTGAATAGGTACAGGTCCGATTTCTTATCGTTTTCGAAAAAAGTAATGTTAAAGATTTTTCGATCGATGTAAAATCTTTAAAAACCAATTAAATTTTCTTGAATTTAAAGCAATTTTTGATGATTTGCCACTTGCACAAAGGTTTATATATCAGCAAATTGAATGTTTAGCCAATTTCTGATATTTGTTGCATAATGAGATTGTGCACCTTCGTGTTGGAACGACATCTTAAGCCTCTGTGCAAGTGACAAATTATCTAAAATTGCTTCAAATTCACGGAAATCTAAAAAAAAAAATTATATCGATCGAAAACTCTTTAAGATTATTTATTTCAATAGCGGAAAGAAATCGGACATGTTTATTTGAACTTTTCTATTCGGAGTAACATTATACACTTCCTGTTTACGTTTGGCACACTCGAAACAAGACACCTTCTATAATTTAAATAAAAAAATGGTGATGTGGCCATCATGTTACTTTCTCCGACTTGATGGTATTATTTATATTTACGCTTTCATGGTTTATTTTCAATTTAAATCATATTTTAAATGTACATCGAGGATGACACTGACGTTTAAAACGTCAAAATTATAAAAGATGGAAAAATTATACTTCAAATTCAAAAACTCAGTTTACTCAAAAACTAAAGGCATTTCGAAAAAAACTTATTCTTTAGAAATTGTTCATTTTGTAATTTTCTACAATTATTATTCACATAAATTTGCTGTAACTATTATCGTTTCATAATTATAAACCAAAAATTAAAAAAAAAATTAATAAATTTTTTTCTCGAATAGCAATGATTTTATGAAAAATATTTTCAAGCAAAAGATATTCATTTCTTTGTGTCCTTTAATGTTTGTTTAAAAATTTTTGTGATATTTTTCATATTTAAGAAAATATTGGCAAAAAACAAAAAACAGTTAAGGTAAACACCCACTTCCGGTGTACGAAATTTTACCAAAAGCTTTTCAGTTCTTCAGATTATCAAATAAGACGTATGTTGAAAGTTTCATATCAATTGCTGTATTAGTTTTTGAGATACAGCGCACACAGACAGACACACACACACACACACACACACAGACACACACACACACACACACAGACACACACACACACACAGACACAAAAAAAAATCCAGAAATTGTTGAAATGGTATCTAGGGACCCCAAAACGGATATTTCCGCAAAAAAAAATTTTGAAAAAGAAATCACGATCACAATACTTTCTCGTACTTCGTAACGGAGAAAGTAAAAATTAAATTGGTGTTGATGTGATCCATTTAACCGGTTTATAAGTAAGAGGGGATGAATGATATGTACTTTCCGGTTTGTATTAAAATGATTTTATTTCTGAACCGGTTTCGGTTTATAAACAAACCATCTTCACCAGAAACTACAAAGCAGTAAATTTAAAAAAATGGCTAACTATCTATAAAACATTGTTTTGTTAGTATTGTATTCTAAATTTACGGGTATTATTATTTGACTTTAAAAGATATAACAGGACATTGTTTATAAAGAAACAATTTTACTCTAAATTATTGGGTGTTATTTCTAGGTTAAGATTGTTGAATTTTAATAGGAGAGAAAAAAAACGATTTTACTTACGCGTCAATTGCAATATTTTTCAATGGGATCTAAATGAAATATTTCTATTGACGTTCTTGTCAACTGCATCGTATTTATTAGTTTGATTACTAGATGTCGTACAATGTATTGAATCGTTTTTTTTTAAGAGAATAATATTTTCCTTTAATGTAATTGTGGCGATCCGCGCCCGGGCGCGCCAAAGACGCTCGCCACTGTATTGACTCACCACCAAAAAAAGGGCCGCCCGCAACCTGAACACAGGGCGCGCCCTACGCTCGCACGACGGTTGTGGCCGCACGACCCACTTAAATAGGGCATGTGCCCCCTCATCTCGTCACTTCGATCAGCGCACTGCAATCGAACAGTCAGTACAGTGGGTAAGATAGTCTGACAAGCGAGCTTACCAAGGAACGTATCTAAACACACGAGCTCACCAAGGCACGTGAATCAAAGCTAGCTCACCAAGGCACGCTACGACAAGCTCCCCACGGCATCCGATGCTACGCCTTCCGGTCCGGCAGCATCAGCCCCGGAGCACATCACGCCACGTCAGTAGAAGAGTACGACGCTACTCCGTGGACCACCCGAGGCTATTATTACCAATCCCATCGACACCACGGAGACGAGGCGTAGAGCGAACCCCAGGACCAGCAAGGGCGCACGCCATCCCGAGGCCCGTGTCACCGCTGCCACTATCGCCGACGAGGACCCCCACGTATAGGACACCACGACGACTGAACCTGACCGAGGTCCTGTACACCGCCGTGAACCCGACGACCGTGCACCCACAGGACCCACGCAGATTTTCAGTCCGCGGCAGCGCCCGCGGAATCCGCGCCGCAATACCGACTCCGCGCTAACCTAATTATCTGTACCTGTATATATTCGTATTCTGTAAATAAACTGTTACGACCACATCGAATTCTCTTGGATCCAACGAACTACGCAACGCAACCCCCACATTGGTGACCCCGACGTGATCCAAGAGAACCATGAGTGCAGTGAACTAGTGATAGTGCAAAATGCCGGACAACCACGAAGTAAATCGAGTGCAAGTGCGAATCCCGCCACTTTGGGCCGACGATCCAGACTTATGGTTCGCCTAGGTAGAGCCAGTTCCAGATCGCAGGCATCGTCACCGACGAGATGAAATACGGACACATAGCAGGCAACCTAGAAGCACGATATGCCAAGAAAATCCGAGACGTACTAACGAACCCGCCAACCACCGGTAAATACGACAAACTCAAAGCCGAGCTGATCCGCAGGCTGTCCGTAAGCCAGGAATAACGAACAAAGCAACTGCTGGAACGTGAAGAATTAGGAGACAGAACACCATCTCGATTCCTACGTCACTTACAATACCTAGCAGGCGCCACCGTACCAGAAAAGCTTCTCCGATTGCTGTGGCTGGGACGACTCCCAAACCACATACAGGCCATACTCGCGACACAAACTAAGGCAACACTGGAAGAAGTGGCAGAATGGGCAGACGCCATGGCGAACACAGCAGTCCAAACGGTAAACGACACGCGCACGTACGATGACACGCTGAAGAACCTCTTACCGAAGATCGGACAACTGAAGACGCAGCTTCAACAGCAACAAGAGAAGCAGAACTTCAGACGACCACACAGATGCAACCAGTCATAAAGCAGGAGCCAGAGTCAAGGCAGAACCCATGCGAAGATCGGCGAATAAGAGACGTGCTGGTTCCACTACAAGTTTGGCAACGAAGCACAAAACTGCCGACCCACGTGCAAACATTGGAAGCAGGGAAACGACCAAGGCAGTCAGTAGCGGCGACTGACCACACGTCTAACACCTCCCGCCGTCTATACGTCACCGATCGACAAACGCGAGTCCAATTCTTGATCGACACAGGAGCAGACGTCTGCGTTTTCTCACGGAAACTAGTAAAGCGAACCGGCAACGCTGCCGCGTGCAAACTTTATGCAGCGAATGGAACTCTGATAAACACGTACGGCACAGTAAACTTGAACTTAGATCTAAATTTAAGGAGGAATTTCCCATGGCGATTGCGGATGTACAAAAGGCGATAGTAGGGGCCGATTTACTAGCCCACTACGAGCTACTACCCGACATCTGACACCGAAAACTCAGGGACGCTAAAACTAGCATCACCACACCCGGCCAACTGACGACAAGCGACGAGGCAACGGTGAGCACGATCAACAACAGTAAAAAATACCACCAAATCCTGAGCGAATTCCCTGAGATCTGCAAACCAGCCGGGTTTCCAGCAACTACATGACATGGAACAGTGCACCACATCCAAACAACGCCAGGCCAAACAGTATCCAGCAGACCACGCCGACTCGCATTCGACAAACTACGAATTGCGAAAAGCGAATTCAAGACAATGTGTGGAATGGGGATAGAGAGATCATCTAAAAGCCCATGGTCCTCGCCAGTTCACCTAATTTCGAAAAAATGCAGAATGGAGACCGTGCGGGCGATTACTGAGCTCTCAACGCAAGAACGATCCCGGATAAATACCCCGTTCCACATATCGAAGATTGTGCCCAACAACTACACAGCAGCACACATTTCTCCACGATCGATTTGGTCAGAGCCTACCATCAAATACCCGTAGCAGAGGACGACATTCCAAAAACAGCAATCACCACGCCATTCGGACTATTCGAATTCCCATTTATGATGTTTGGTCTACGCAATGCAGCGCAGACATTCCAACGGTTCATGGACGGAATCCTGCTAGACCTGGAATTTTGCTTCGTGTATATTGATGACATTCTGGTGGCCTTCAAATCAGAGGACGAACAAAAGAAATACTTACGACAACTGTTCCAACGACTACGAAACAACGGAATAGTAATCAACCCAGCCAAGTGTGAATTGGGAGCATTCAGGATAGCTTTTCTAGGATACATGATATCCGGAGAAGAAACCACACCGCTCACCGACAAGGTAGTGACCATCCAGAACCTGCAGCTACCCGAAACAGCGAAGAGACTAAGACAAATGCTCGGAATGATCAACTACTATAGAAGGTTCATTCCTAACGCTGCTAATGTACAAGCCTCGCTAAATGACCTCCTGAAAGGCAAGAAGAAAGGCAACCAACCGATAGAGTGGACAAATGACGCACAAGCCGCGTTTGCGCGATGCAAGCAGCAAATCGCAGAGGCAGCACTGAGCATCCAGAGCCCAACGCACCCCTAGCAGTCACGACCGGCGCTTCAGACTACGCCCTAGAAGGCGTCATACAACAAATGCAACAGGCAGAGTGGGAACCACTAGCTTTCATGTCACGGAAGTTATTACCAGCTAAACAGAAGTACGCAGCATACAACCGAGAGCTTCCTGTCATATACGCCACCATAAGGCAATATCAGCACCTCCCGGAGGGACGAACATTCACGATATTCACAGATCACAAACCGATCACGTTTGCTTTCGCACAGAAGCCCGAGAAGTGCCCGCCGAGACAATTCCGATATCTCGACTACATCGGCCAATTTCCCATCGATATCCAACATATCAAGGGGAAAGAGAACATCGTAGCAGACACACTCAGCACGATTGAGCGCATCGATGCAGGGATAGACTTTGCAGCCCTAGGAGCCGACCAGCGGTTCGACCTAGAACTGCAACGAATCCTGAGCGACACGAAATCCAGGCTACAGCTAAAAAAACTCTTCTTACCCGAATATAACTGCGAAATTTTCTGCGGCACGACAACCGACACAACCCGACCCTACATCACACGCGACTACAGACTGGCAGCATTCAACAGCCAACATCAACTGTCACACCCTGGTGCCAACGCAACCACGAAACTGGTTACACAGAAATTCGTATGGCCCGGCGTACGAAAAGATTGCAAACGTTGGAGCAGGCAATGCACAGCCTGCCAACAATCGAAAATCATCCGAAATAACGCCCCGACAGCAGGAGATTTCAGGCTACCATCAGCGAAATTCGAACATATTCATATTCATATTCATATTCATATTAATATTCATATTCATATTCATATTCATATTCATATTCATATTCATATTCATATTCATATTCATATTCATATTCATATTCATATTCATATTCATATTCATATTCATATTCATATTCATATTCATATTCATATTCATATTCATATTCATATTCATATTCATATTCATATTCATATTCATATTCATATTCATATTCATATTCATATTCATATTCATATTCATATTCATATTCATATTCATATTCATATTCATATTCATATTCATATTCATATTCATATTCATATTCATATTCATATTCATATTCATATTCATATTCATATTCATATTCATATTCATATTCACATTCATATTCATATTTATATTCATATTCATATTCATATTCATATTCATATTTCATATTCATATTCATATTCATATTTGGATTCATATTCATTTATTGATGCCACAACTGTAAAGTTTTACATACGTCATAAAAAATAGTAGGTAGTAATTGAATAATACATAAATAAGTAATAAGTGACTAAATAGAGAACACATTAATAAATAAATTAGTGTATAAATAAAGTGTATAAATAAAGTGAGCTAACACTATACCGAGTGTCTGGGATAAGGGGCGAACATAGGGATTTAACATGTAAAATTAAATATGTGTAATTATTAGCTCCCCTATTCATTTTAGAGAAAAATCGTAAAGGAATATTTTTTAGAGAATTAAAAATTGTAAATGAATCATCCATTTAATTTACGATTGTACCAGAATTCACCTCAGAAATAATAAAAATAAGTTGAACAATGTACCATTTAAAAAAACCCTTGCCATGAGTTTGACAAATGTCATGTCAGAGTGAAAATAATTTTGCTAGTCAGATATCAATTCATGCATTGTAATTACTATGAACAATAATGTTGGGCTTGTTGTAAAGTATAAACTAGCATTCTTCGGTGAAACAGACAGACTGCAAAAAGTTAAGCTTAGTTTAGTTTTTAGTTAGTTTATTAATTCGCAGCAAATGTTGCTATTTTAAATATGTAAATGCATATTAATGTATGTTGTTCTCCTTAAATAAACTAAGGCAAGTCTCCAATCTAATTTTGTTAAAAATTAATCTTAATATTCTTTTCTGCGCTATGAATATCTTTTGAATATGACTTCTCTCCTACGCTGGTATATTATAGGAGAGATAAGGATATACCTACATATGAGTAGTAGAGTTATGATTGACTCTGGTGTTACAATTGGTTTTAGTTTAAGAACTGCATAGTAAGCAGTATTTAATTTACTACACACATTATCAACATGCTGACACCAGGTGAGTTGCACGTCCTCGGCAATCCCAAGAAATTTGGTGCTCTGATTTAAATTAACAATCGATGTTTTTCTATTAAAAAACTGAATGTTTACTCTCTTATTGTTATATGGAAGTAAATTATTAGCATTCATTATGGTCTGTATTTGATCGATCCTGCATTATTTCGCAGAATCCACGCCTCCTTTCTTCATTCACTAACGGTATCTCTTGATGGCATTGATGTTTTTAAGAATGATAACCGTGCTTCTTCAGAATTTTCTATACAGAGAATTTAGACACGTAGCACTCACGAGCAATGTATCGTATGCTAGTTGTTGGTTCAGCATTTATCAAACCCAAAACAGTTTCTTCCAATGCATCGTTGTTTCTTCTGTTCCGTTTGCATGTAATGTCATGAACTTTAAGTAAACTGACGCCACTGCAAAATGTTTTGATAATGAAAACGATCTCTTCATTGGAATAACTCAGATTATTGTTCATAGTAATTACAATGCGTGAATTGAAATTTGACCAGCAAAATTATTCTCACCATAACATGACATTTGTCAAAGTCATGGCAAGGTGATACATTTACAATTTTTAGTTCTCTAAAAAATATTTCTTCACGATTTTTCTCTAAAATGAATAGGGGAGCTAATAATTACACATATTTAATTTTACATGTTAAATCCCTATGTTCGCCCCTTATTCCAGACACTCGGTATATACGTATAATAAATAAATAATATATAAATAAAAACAAAATTGTATAAGCCTCTGACAGACGGACTATATTTTAAAACAGAGTGTACTGAAAGTCAATAAATAAAATGTTTACAACTAATTGAAGTCAGTGAGTAAGAAATTAAACTATATTAATTAAGACGAGGAATATACGAACACGTTAAAATACCGCGGTATAATAAAATATTGAATAAAACAATTACAAATATTAATTAAGATAAGTGTGCGTGTGTTATAATGGTCATAATTACACTGTGAAATCTAGAAATTTGCTGGACAAATATTCTTCTAAGGAATAAAAGGCCTTTTGAACTAAGTAAGATTTGACCTTCTTTTTAAATTGCAGGTCAGAGAGGCTTTTAACAGTTTGAGGAAGAGCGTTGTATAGCTTGGGCCCATAGTAATTCACGCCATTTCTACACTTACAAGGGGAGGATCAGATGTGTGACTCACCGATTTGATTCATATTTGGCACACTTGTAGGTCATAACTAGAAGTGTAACACGTGCAAGTAATAGGGCGCACTATTCAGCCGTTTTCGAGAAAACATGATTTCTTTATTTCCAGTGTATTATGTACGTTTTATGTTAAGAAAACGTCAATAGGAGTTATTGACGCCATGGCGTATTGGTAAAATCTTTGCTTCGCAACCGCAGGGTCCGCGAAACGAGCCCCGCTCATGATAATTAGTTAATTTTCTTTTTTATAATTTTTATAAATCCATGCGTATTTAAATATGTCAATTTTAGAATCAATTATATTAATTTCATTTTTAGGTGTAAAACAAAACAAATAAATTTAAAAAATCAATATTTATTTCCAGTCTTTTTTATAAAACAAGTTCTATAGGCTATTGCGCTATTCGGGTATTCGGGCGAGCTCATGCTGTACGTTCTTAATTGTTGAACTATGTAAACTGTTGTGGTAATGGCATCAATAAATGATTATTATTATAGAAAAAAGATTTTAAAAAATACCGGAAATAATAATATTGATTTTTCAATTTCCTGTTTAATTTGTTTAATACTTCTCCTAAAAATAAAATTAATATAATTTATTTTAAAATTAACATTTTTAATTACTCATGGATTTATAAAAATTATAAAAAACAAAATTTACTAGCGTTCATCAACGGGGCTCGATCCAGAGACCTTGCGATTGCAAACCAGAGATTTTACCGATGCGCCAAGGAAATCGATGTTGTTCAATTAACATAAATGGTACATAAACATACAGCAAATAAAAAAAAACCTTTTTTCTCGAAAACGGCTGAATAGTGCGCCCTATTACTTGCACCTGTAACACTTCTAGTCATGACCTAAACGTGTGCCAAAGATGGATCAAATCGGTGAGTCACACATCTGATCCTCCCCTTGTTAGTGATTCTATGGTGAGGTTGATAAATATGCTCCCTGTTACGGGTCTCGTGCTGATGAACTTCATCATGGCTAGTGTACTTGGCGCTGTGTTTCTTAACATATACCAGACATACTAATAATAATAATAATAAACTCATTTATTTAATTCAGTAAAAAAAATAAAACAAAACATAATACAGTTATGTAGCTTTCCATAAATTAAACACGTCACAGTAGAACAAATTAACAAATATACAATTTGCAGTTCCTCAACAGTTACAATAACAAAATTAAATTAATTTTGAATTGAATTTAATTAAAAATATGAAGAATGTATAGTAAATTAAAAAGAATAGTGTTCAGAAATCCGTTAATTTGTAGATTTCATTATGCAGTAGATATTGGTTCAACTTATTTTTAAATTCTTTTAAATTGCTAATGCATTTTAAGTTTATAGGTAGTTTGTTGAATATTTTAATAGCACTGTATTTTGGCGATTTTTCAAATGAACTTAATCTATCTATTGGAATGTCATATGATGTGACATTTCTAGTGCTGTAAGGATGAGTTTTTGAAAATTCTTCAAAACTATTTTTATACTAGCGATTGCCCGTGAAAATCACGGCAAAATTGCCCGGTAATGGCAATAAAGGACGATTTATAAATTCAGTTGACTATCTGTTGTTTTAGAATTATTTCTATGGTTTTGGCACAAACTGGATTTTGTTTAATAGTATGTTTGCTTCAGTGTCAGACGTTGTGTTTTCGATTTTTATATGTACAGTTTTTCATCTTCCAATTGTTGTACTCTTCTTGACCTGCACTACGCATATTTGTGGTAAGAGGGAGTTGACAAAAAATTCTCCACAAATTACACGATTTGATGTTGCATTTGACAATTTCGGTTCGATTTCCTCTTGGAACAACTGGCAGTGTTTGTCTAAAATCTCCACCTACTACAAACACTTTACCTCCAAATGGCCTCTCGTTACTCATTATATCTCGCAGTAGTTTGTCGATACATCTTATTCCATGCTTTGTAAGCATTGTTATTTCATCGATGATAATTAGAGAAGCTTCATGTAAAATTCTTGCTTGGGGTGATGTCAAACGCATTTGTGAAACTGAAGATTCGAAAAGTGGAATTGACAGTTTAAACCCACTATATACTGTTCGTCCTCCTTTAAGAAACATGCTTGCAATACCTGTTGTTGCATACAGAAGCACAATATTTCCATTTCCAAGAAAAAATGCCATCAAAGTGTTGTACAAAAAAGTTTTACCAGAACCACCGGGGCCACCGATATAGAAGCATCTAGGCTCTAAATCATTATTATAAACAGCAGCAACTATTTTGTCAAAATCTTCATGTTGTTGCTCATTTAGCATCTCAATTTGTTGTTCTGGATTCAGCCTTTCTTGATCGGGGTCAAATGCTTGAATTTCTGTAGGATTTCCAGTCGAATTTGGCAAACCACAGCGTAGGCAATCAAGTCCATGTTGAATTAGAATTTCATTGATGTCGTGAAGGCCAATTTTTTTGCTGCATCTTCCGTATTTTTTCGGCTGTAGTCGGCATATTAAAAGCGATTACTTCAGCAATGCATCGATTCCATTCGTCGTTGCTTTCCAAAAGAACACGTGCTGCTGCTGCTTCTTTAAACGATGAGTGAACTTCTCCATTAAATGTTCGAATAAACTCAAAACTGGTTGCACTACATGCAGCAAAAGCATCCCTAAAAAGAACCTCTCCTCGTCTGTTAGACTAACTGTGTACATGCTTGGAACAATCTTTTCTCCACCTCGTTATCGCGGCTGCCATTTTCCACGAACGTACACATAATGGTTTGGAATTTCTGTGTAGAGAAATTGCTGTGCGTTGAAATCCTCAATGTTTAGTTGAAACCAGGCCTGCTTGCAAATTGTCTTTTATTTCGGGCCAATTAGAATTTGCACTAAACGTTATGAAAATATCTGGAGCAGCCCACTTGTTAAAAATAGACATGGCATCAATGCAGCGTTCTCGCATGTTCCGCTGAGATCCTTCAAAACTTGTTGGTAAAATCACTGGAATTCCTGCAGATATGTTTGCATTTTCTGCTAAGTTGGTTATATGATCAGCTAGCCCTTGGTAATTTTCAGCTCGAAGTGATTGTTGGTGGTTGCGTATGTAATTCAGATTGTTGGCTTCTACTTGCAGGTAAGAATCGACCACCCACTACTGCGAAAATTTTCCTGCTCTCATAATGGGACTGAACTCGTCCCGAATTGCGGTCTGAGCCGCTTTATACTGAAGCATGCTGGCTTTGATACGAACTCTATTTTGCTGTGCTCCCTTATATGATTCGCATGTCCAGTGCGGCTGCCATCCGTGCTCACCATACGGAAAAAAGATGGCATATGTGAACGGATCCAAGTTTACACTCAAGATATGGATGTTAATAAACTGGCTCGTTGAATCTATAGGATTCCGAGGGTAAACGCGGACAAACAGGTTATTCAAGTACAGCACCAGTCTCATCGATAGGGTCTGGCAACTTAATTTTGCCTTTGTGACAGCAATTTGTAAACTTTCCATCTGTTGGATGCTCCTTGAAAAAATTCTTTGATTTACAGAACTGGCAAATAATGTTTAAGGCTCCACAGTCATGGGTCTCAACACTATCTTTAATAAAATTAATTGCTTCATTTCAAAATATTTGACTTTGCTCAGCTCTATGATTTACAATTTGCTGCCGTTGAGATGGCAAATTTGCTGCTCACCTGGCTTCTGATTGCTGTGGAGTTTCGTTTTTAATTCGCTGCCGTTGAGATGCAGCATTTGCTGCTCGTCTGGTCTGCGATTGCTGTGGAGTTTCATTCCCAATTCTCTGTCGTTGAGATGCAGCATTGCTGCTCGTCTGGTCTGCGATTGCTGTGGAGTTTCGTTACCAATTCGCTGCTGTTTAGATGCAGCATTAGCTGCTCTTCTGGTCTGCGATTGCTGCGAAGTTTCATTTCCAATTCGCTGCCGATGAGATGCAGCATTTGTTGCTCTTCTGGTCTGCGATTGCTGCGGAGTTTCATTTCCAATTCGCTGCCGTTGAGATGCAGCATTTGCTGTTCGCCTTAGTTGAGACTGTTCTTCAGTTTCTTTTGCAATCCGCTGTCTTTGAGATGCAGCATTTGTTTTTTGTAGCCTGTCAAGCGTCTCTTGACTTTGTTGAGTTTTTCCAACGTCTCTGCCTTTCTCTTGCTAATCTACGTTGACGCACGATTGGATCTTCACCCATTCTTTAGTACTATTATTTTGAACTGCTAGAATAAAGTGTATTTACACTGTATTTATAAGTGTTTCTTACTTTGAAGCTATTGCACAAAAGCGCACCCACTATTTTTTGAAATTTTTGTTCAAGAAATGTGCTGTAAATGTTTTTTCAAGGTTATTAATTGATACGAAAATGAGCATAATTAATTTTTTCAGTAAAGTAGAGTTTACCAATATTGGATAGAAATTAATTAACTTCGAAATCTCGATTTCTTGACCTGTCATATTTAAGGCAAGCCCGCAAAACTACTTACCACTTTTTAGAGACTAAAACCGAAATATATTTCGTTCATTTCTGATCGGAACGAAAACGAAATTTTTCGTTTTCGTTCTTTATGTTCTCACACAAATTTATAGTTTTCGTTTTCGGAAAACAACTCCTAATAAGAGATTTTTTACCTTCAGTTTCCGATACTTTTAAAATTTGATAAGGACGGTAAAATACGGTATTAGAAAATTATTTATTTCGTTTCGGATCTCGTTTAAAAAATGTCAATTCCGTTTTCGTTCTTGTAACTATTTCGCTTAATTTCGTTATTTCATTTTCGTTACGTTTTCAGCCCCCTTTTTTATACATTCGTGACGGATTCGCCACTACCTAACCGAACCTAACCTAAAGGCGGAACATTCAAAAAGTGGATCCACCTTTGCGCAATAGCGCCCTTATTTTATGTCCGGCGACTATATTTAGTACTTACTTGTATAAATTTGCACTGTAACTGCTTAACACCGTGGCCGATAGATAAAGGTATATTTAAGTACTTTGCACTGTAACTGCTAAACACCTTTTATTGTCTTCCGACATTTGTTTTTATGTCAATAAACATAATATATGAAGTTCACTACGTACGCTCACAGCCGATATATTTTTTTCATAATACTGAAGTAAAATTAGTGGTTAGTTTATTGTTTATCTCGTTTGTCATATTATTTGAACACATTCTATAGAACGGTTTTGTTATAATATAATTATTTATTCATTTATTTGCTAATGTTTTCCGAGGTGTATCACCGTGCCGGGAAACAGACTCAGTACATATACGGCGCAACGAATGCGGCGCAGTGACGGTCCAGCGTTATCCATACATACACACATACACACATACACACATACACACATACACACATACACACATACATACATACAGTTAGACTACTCTTATATGTGATTTGAAATTATATATGAGTAACTCATATATATATATATATATATATATATATATAGGAGAATTTTTAACGACCGTACATGTGAATAACTGTAGATAAAGTGCTAACGAGATTCTCGGTCAGATGATGATAAAAATTTGCAAATGTGTGAGGCGAAAGACAGAGACAGCTGTTGTATCTACACTATAAATATTACTTCCGAAAAATTTGCAGATGTGTGTTGGGTTGAATATGGCAGACTGATGATTCTTAACAAAGATGAAACAGCTGTCTCTGTCTTTCGCCTCACACATTTGCAAATTTTTATCATCATCTGACCGAGAATCTCGTTAGCACTTTATCTACAGTTATATATATATAT
This sequence comes from Ocypus olens, assembly GCA_910593695.2. NCBI lineage: Eukaryota > Metazoa > Arthropoda > Insecta > Coleoptera > Staphylinidae > Ocypus > Ocypus olens. The sequence continues at coordinate 20,297,128 of OU343052.1, read as the reverse complement.
ATATATATATATATATATATATATATATATATATATATATATATATATATACAACGAAGGGGTATAACAGCCGTTATAGTTAGAAAACCGAATTTAAGTAACGGGTGTGCGGCTTGGGTCTGGTAGGAAAACTCTTGTTATTTACTGCCAATATTTCGCCGTTTATTTACAGCTTCATCAGGGCTCTAAGTGAAACGATCAACACGTGGTATTAGTTAACATAACCTACAATATTTATGTTATACTTACTAAATAGTGAGTTTTTAGTAAAACTAGCAACCGTGAATATTGGAAACATCTTTAAAAAGTTACATAGAAGCACAAGGGACAATGATGGATGATGAAAACATTACGCGTGAACAGATTAAAAAACTTGATTAATTAACATGGTAATTGAACCAAGATGGACGCCATATCAGAGATGGAATGTCGGTTTCGGAGAGCCGAAGGAGTTGAATATAGCAACGGAAAAATCGACGTGTCAAACGTGCAGCCAACGTCGATGCAGCTACTCCAAAACCGGTACTCCACTGAACAGGGCAACCAACTAGGGAATTTAACAGTAAATTAATTGGTGATACGGAAGCGACATTTCGCAACCGGTGGAGCGAGTTAAAACTAATTTAATTGTCTATTGAATCTACATATTGAATTTCAATCTATGGAAAAGTGTTGAGAAAAAGAACTCTGGAATGGCTGAGAATAACAAAGAGTAACCTTATTTCTTTTGTAAAGAGCCGAACATGCTGACTATTAATTATTGGATAATAATATGATATTAAATCAACAGAAAATTAATCTGTAAAATTATATGTAAGAGAATTATTTAGGAAAATCATTTAAGAAAATTATTTAAGAAAATTATTTAAGAAAAATTAAAATTGAGTGCAGAGCAAGGGTTAAAAATTAATTGTAATATGATAATATTATATAAAAAATGAATTTTGAGAGGTTGGGCCGAAATTGAATTTTGGGAGAATTTGTGAAAATGAGAAACGGTAACAATGGAAAACTAGTCAGAATCATCCAAGCGTAGCGGCAAATACTTTTTGCAACTAAGGAGGTACGAGTAAATGGTGCTCAGCCCATCAGTGTTGAGGTTTCCTCTTCCATTCCTCTTCAACCACCATCTTCAGTTCACAATGGAAGAGGAAACCAACAGCAGTGTTCCTTTTTTGGATACCTTGTTAGTAAGGAGGGATGACAATGTTATCATTTTAGATTGGTACCAAAAACCCACTGCCTCGGGCAGATATATCAATTATTACTCCAATCACCCTTTCAACCAAAAAAAGAACATCTTGGTTGCCACGAAGAACCGTGTAAAAAACATTTGTCATCCTTCCTTACTAAACAAAAACTTAAAAAAACTAACTTCCATATTCATCAACAACGGTTACCCCCCGTTGCTAGTCAAAAAACTGATCTACAGTGGCATCACAGATCCGGTCGTCCGTATTACTCCTGATCCTAATGATCAAATTGAACAACCTACACCCCGTCAATACAGAAAAATCATCGACGCCCCCCAGTTAACTTCCAAATTAATTCAAACTTTAAAAAATGACAAAATTCGCATTGCCAGATACAATCCCAAACCCCTTAAATTACTTTTCTCAAAAATGAAGGACATGACACCAGTAGGTCAACGTTGCAATGTGGTTTACTCTGTTCCTTGCGGAGACTGTAGTAAGTCTTATATTGGTCAGACGGGACAGTGGTTGCGATCCAGACTCACCCAACACAAAAGCGACATAAAATTAAAAAAGGCATCTTGCGCACTCTCTGTACACGCCAACACAGAAGGCCATTCTGTCAACTTTGGTGGTGCGAGTGTGTTGTGCTCAGAACCCAATTACAAAAGCAGACTTTTCCTTGAAATGTCTGAGATAGTTAACACCGAAAGTGTCATGAATTTCAAAACAGACACTGATGGGCTGAGCACCATTTACTCGTACCTCCTTAGTTGCAAAAAGTATTTGCCGCTACGCTTGGATGATTCTGACTAGTTTTCCATTGTTATCGTTTCTCATTTTCACAAATTCTCCCAAAATTCAATTTCGGCCCAACCTCTCAAAATTCATTTTTTATATAATATTGTCATATTACAATTAATTTTTAACCCTTGCTCTGCACTCAATTTTAATTTTTCTTAAATAATTTTCTTAAATGATTTTCCTAAATAATTCTCTTACATATAATTTTACAGATTAATTTTCTGTTGATTTAATATCATATTATTATCCAATAATTAATAGTCAGCATGTTCGGCTCTTTAAAAAAGAAATAAGGTTACTCTTTGTTATTCTCAGCCATTCCAGAGTTCTTTTTCTCAACACTTTTCCATAGATTGAAATTCAATATGTAGATTCAATAGACAATTAAATTAGTTTTAACTCGCTCCACCGGTTGCGAAATGTCGCTTCCGTATCACCAATTAATTTACTGTTAAATTCCCTAGTTGGTTGCCCTGTTGAGTGGAGTACCGGTTTTGGAGTAGCTGCATCGACGTTGGCTGCACGTTTGACACGTCGATTTTTCCGTTGCTATATTCAACTCCTTCGGCTCTCCGAAACCGACATTCCATCTCTGATATGGCGTCCATCTTGGTTCAATTACCATGTTAATTAATCAAGTTTTTTAATCTGTTCACGCGTAATGTTTTCATCATCCATCATTGTCCCTTTTGCTTCTATGTAACTTTTTAAAGATGTTTCCAATATTCACGGTTGCTAGTTTTACTAAAAACTCACTATTTAGTAAGTTAAACATAAATATTGTAGGTTATGTTAACTAATACCACGTGTTGATCGTTTCACTTAGAGCCCTGATGAAGCTGTAAATAAACGGCGAAATATTGGCAGTAAATAACAAGAGTTTTCCTACCAGACCCAAGCCGCACACCCGTTACTTATATATATATATATATATATATATATATATATATATATATATAGACTATTAAATGTTAATATTTCCCCTTTTTTGAAGTATCCGCGATATGACTGTATATTTAAGACCAAAAATTATTCTTAACACTTTTTTCTGTAAAAGGAATACTTGATTACTATTACTACTTGCACCATAAAACATTATACCATAGCGTAGTAACGACTCAAAATTTGCTTTGCATAAAATTATTAATGTTTTTATATCAAATATTTTCTTTAGTAACCTCATTGTGAAACATATTGAATTTAACTTGCCAATGAGTTTGGTACAGTGTTCTTTCCAGTTTAATCTATTATCTATATGTAAACCTAGCACCATGGCGTTCGAGTTGAATTGAACTGTAATATCGTTTAATTTTATTTCATTAAATTGTACAGTTTTATTTACGGTTTCAAAGAGAATTATTTTTGTTTTTTCTTTATTTAAAATCAACTTATTTCCGATCATCCATTTTTGTATGGTCGAAAATAAATTACTTATTATTTGCATAAGATCTTCCAAGTCGTTACTCATTGTTAGGACACTTGTGTCATCGGCATAAGTAACCATTGCTTCTTGGTTAGTTGTAATAACATTTTGCAGATCGTTTATATATATTACAAAGATGATTGGTCCCAAAACACTACCCTGCGGCACCCCAATGTTTGTGTATTCAGGAATAGAATAAGTGTTATCAATCTTTACCATTTGTTTCCTATTTTCTAGGTATGATTTAATTAGATCATTACATACGCCTCTTACACCATAGTGCTCCAGTTTATCTTGCAGTAGTTTGTGGTCCACAGTGTCAAATGCCTTGGAGAGGTCTAAATATATTCCCATAGGGTTCTCTCTCCTCTCCAGGGTACCTGAAACCATGCATATATGTTCAAATAGAGCTGTGTTTGTCGATTTATCTTTCAGAAAACCGTGCTGAGAATGATTAAAAAGGTTACATTGATTCAAAAAATTTATGAGACGTGTGGCAATTATTTTCTCTAGTATTTTCGAAAAAATACTAAGTAATGATATTGGTCTATAATTGATAAAATTTTATGGGTCTCCATTCTTATACCGGGTGACCCAGGGATCTGTAAAAGCCCCATAACTTATTTGCTATTTGAGATATCGACTTCTAGTTTTCTTGAACTGGTACCCACACTTATTCTGCATATTTTAAAAATATGTATGTTTTTGTACAGGGTGTCCCAATATACTTAACAGAACAAAGTTATGCTTTTTTAAATGGAACACCCTATATTTTATACTTTATTTTCAACCCTCTTAAGAAGCTGATAAAAATAGTATAAGATAGTATGGGTCTATTATGGACGGTTGGTTAGTTATGGGCAAATTTGTGGCAAAAACAAGGACACATTAAAAAAATTGCAGAAGCGCTCCTAGCAAAGCTAGCATCATTTTTTATACACTAAAGAATTTTCCACATCATGAAGAATAATACAAAGCGGCTTTGGTTCTTTTTTGTTCATACTGCTATACAGGGTGTCAACATACGCAAAATATTAGATAACTATTTTTGTTCAAATAGAACACCCTATATATCTTGCCACCAGTGCATGGAATTTTTAATAAGCTTTCCAATGATGTACAATTTGTATAATGAAATATTAAAGATTCTTGAGATTTATCCATAAAAACATTTTTCTTTTGTCACCTCCTGCTCATTTTTGGATTTTCAGCTAGAACTATGCATTTTCTGAAAAAATAATAAGAGACTATAGTTGTAGAGCGGAAAATTTCCGATCGATATAGGTCTTACGACTTTTCCAATAATGCGTGCATTGCCCGCCAGAGTGCGCAAAATCGTGACAGTATATGCATTTTAGCGTTTTTCTCAAATTTTTTGTTAATTATTTGCACTATACTTTATTTTCCACGTCCTCTAGCAGAAAAACGGGTAATTATAGAATTATTTAAATGACCTACATCGATTGAAAATATTCCGCTCTACAACTCTTAAAAGAAGCAATTTTTGCCCAAAATGCATAGTTTTCGCTAAAAATGCAAAAAAAACCATTGAAAAACGCAAAGATTGATATATACATTTTCAATTTGCATTTTTAGGGAAAACTATGCATTTTGGGCAAAAATTGCTTCTTTTAAGAGTTGTAGAGCGGAACATTTTCAATCGATATGGGCCATTTTAATTTCCCTATAATTTCCCGTTTTTCCGCTAGAGGATGCGGAAAATAAAGTATAGTACAATTTATTAATAAAAATTTTTAAAAGTAAACGCTAAAATGCATATACGGTCACGATTTTGCGCACTCTAGCGGGCAATGCACGCATTATCTTAAAAGTTGAAAGACCTATGTCGATCTGAAATTTTTCACTCTACAACTTTGATCTCTTATAATTTTTCCTGAAAATGCTTCGTTTTGGCTGAAAGTCCAAAAATCAGCAGAAGGTGACAAAACAAATATGTTTTTATTGATAAATCTCAAGAATCCTTAATATTTTATTATACAAACTATACATCATTGGAAAGCTTATTAAAAATTCCATAGATTGGTGGCAACTTATATAGGGTGTTCCATTTGAAAAAAAATAGTTAACCATTGTTTTGCGTATGTTGACACCCTGTATAGCACTATGAATACAAGAGAACCAAAGCCGATATGTATTATTCTTTATGATGTGGGAAATTTTCTAGTGTATAAATAATGATGCTATCTTTGCTAGGAACGCTTCTGCAGTGTTTTCAATGTGTACATGTTTTTGCCACAAATTTGCCCATAACTAACCAACCGGCCATAATAGACCCATACTATCTTATACTATTTTTATCAGCTTCTCAAGAGGGTTGAAAATAAAGTATAAAATATAGAGTGTTCCATTAAAAAAAACATAACTTTGTTCAGTTATGTATATTGGGACACCCTGTACAAAAACATACATATTTTTAAAATATGTAGAATAAGTGTGGGTACCAGTTCAAGAAAACTAGAAGTCGATATTTCAAATAGCAAATAAGTTATGGGGCTTTTACAGATCCCTGGGTCACCCGGTATATTGGTATCAATATACCAGTTTTTAAACAATCTCGAAATATTCCCGATTCCAAAGTTAAATTGATTAGATAAGTTAATGGGCCAATGAGATGAATCGCAGCAGCTTTCAAAAGCCGAGAGTTCATCTCATCGTACCCGCAAGATGCTTTATTTTTTAAATTAAATATTATATTAAATATTTCTTCTGGTGTTGCTGGTGTTAAATAAATTGATTTGTGATTTCTTTTTATACAATTTTTATATGTACCTTGTTGTATGTGTTTTGTGCGTTCTGCCATGTTGCAAAAAAATTATTTAATTCATTTATTTTGTTAACGAGGTTTTCATTAGCAATCAGATTTTGTTTAGTTTTTCCCATATAGGTGTTTATCATCTTCCATGTACTCTTCATCTGATTATCACTATTTAATATTGTGGTTGCAATACTTTTTTTGTGAGCTTCTTCTAATAATATATTATATTCTTTGTTAATTTTCTTATACATCTCATTTGCAATTGAACAATATGGTTTTATTGTATTTAGGCTATTTAATATATTTCTGTGTCTTATAATTTCAGGAGTGGTATATATTCGAGAATGCAATTTTTTTGGTTTAATAACTTTTTTTTTTGGGCAAGTGCCATTTAATATCATTTGTATACCATTCATAAAATTATCCCAACTATTATTTACATTAGAATTGAATTGATTATCCCAGATATGGGGGTCTGATAGTTGTTGTACAAATTTGTTGATATTTACATGATTAAATGTTCTTTTTTTTCGGAATTTATAATATTGTTATGCGGTGAACTCACATTCCAACTAAGTTTCTGTGCCAGATGATCGGACATATGCGATTCAAATACATTTGTTCGATAATCTTCGTCGAAATTAATGATTATATTATCAATTACTGATTTTCTTGTTTTCGCAACTCTAGTAAAAGTCTTTATTGTTAATTTTGCATTAAATGATTGTAATAGGTTTGTAAGTTCAACACTCTCTAATGTTATTACATTGGTATCTATATTGAAGTCTCCTGCGATTATATACTTAACATTTTCTTTTATTAATATATTTAACAAAGTGTCCAATTTTGCAAAGAACTCGTTGAGATTATTCCTATCAGGTGCGCGATAGATCACTACCAGAATGTGTTTTATTTTAGACTTTGTCCATTCAACCGCTGCACACTCGAATGATGCACTAACCGCCAGTTTGTTGATATCTTTTCTTAGTTTACATTGCAAATTGTTTCGAGAGAATATTACTACACCACCAAATGCTGTATCCCGTGATTGTTGTCCCTGTCTTGAATACGATGATACAAGAGTATAATTTTTGATGATATATTTCCGGAGGTTTTCTTGTTTTTGCCAATGCTCAGTTAACATTAAGAATAAACAATCATTGTCTTCTTCCAGCATGGCATTGATTTTCTCAGTATTATTCTTTACGGATCTAAAATTTAAATGAATTAAAGCTGCTCTTTCTATGTTGGCTTTATAATTTACGTTGGTGCTAGCGCTTTTTTGCGTTCCACAAAAAAAGAATAACGCTGCAGTTTTAAGTCAGCTGGCCATAGGAGGGCATCTTTAAATTTGTCTTAAAATTGTTTTTCAAAACCAATTTTAAACGCACGTTCATCTTGGTTTTATATTTTCACTTCCGTTACTTGTAAGGGTCCTGTAGGGCATATATTGGTTCGTATGTGGGACTCCACGTCTGGTACCGTTGTGTTGGGCCTTGCTCTTCCAAGAAAATACCACATTAATCTGGGCGCCGCTGCTAAACTTCCTTTATTTACTCCTGTCCCCAATGTAACAGATTGTGAATGGTGTCGTTTTACTTTTTTATGTCTGATAGTTTCCCAATTTTCGTTATTTGTTTCTTTTTCTACACTGATATGTTGTAGTGCTTCCTTAAGTTGCAATAAATCAATTTTCTTCGGTGCATTTGCAGGAAGTTCACGTGTATTAATTGGTGTATCAATTTTATTTTGTTCTTGTTTATTTGTGGTTTTTCTATTTGTTTGCTGTTTTTGTGTATCCTCGCTAACCCGGGCTGTCTTTAAAGCCGATGTGTATGACTGCTCCATCTCTGGACATTTTGAGAAATTAGTATTTGCTTCATTTTTATTGTCTGTGTTTTTGGTTTGATTCTTTGCTTTAATTTCATTTTGTTCTTGCTCCAAGATTTGTAACCTACGAAGTAGATATTCGTTGTTTGTTATTAGGGTTTCATTGTTCTTTTGGAGATTGTAGTTCGATTCCTCTAATTGTATGATTAGTTTTTTTAGCAGTTGTACTTCGTTCAGGGCTGCGTTGCTTTCCGCATTCGCGTCTACGTTGGCTATGATACAGGTATGATTCGGTCGTGCGTCTCGCTTACCTTTATGAAAGCATCCTGGATGGAACGTTGCACAACAAATACTGCACTCTACACTATCTTTTTTTATTGGTTTCTTGCAATATTTATATGTGCACACTTTATTTTCACTTGTTAAATCACTGGCCTCTTCTTCCTCAACTACATTGTCCACCATCTTGATCTAGGTTATATATAGATGCAGGGCATTGTTAAAATATGAGACTCTATAAACGTCGGTTTGCAGTCATCTCTGTACTTTAAATTGAAGGGCAAATAAGCGATTCACAATTGTAGAATGACCCCATGACAAGATTCCATATGAGATGTGCGAGTTAAATAGTGCATAATATACAGTTTTCAGGGCAGATTGAGGCAAGGAATTTTGTAAGTTCCTCAACAAGAAAATTACACTACATAGTTTGGTAGATATCGTACTGCCGTGAGAATACTAATCCATTTTTTGATCCAAACTAATTCCTATGAATTTAGTTGGTGCATAAATAAAGTCGCTGGACTTTAGGGAAAATACTTTCATGATGGTTTTATCATTATTTAAAGTTAGTCTGTTGGCATTGAACAACTCACGGATCATATCATTGACTACATCAGTAGTAATAAGGGCTAAGTTGATATCATGAGCTTGAATTGTAGATGTAGTGTCATCAGCATACATTATTAAATTAGTGTTGTGGATACCATGTGGAAGGTCATTCACATACAATAAAAACATCAAGGGGCCAAGAATAGACCCTTGAGGCATCCCACAGTGAATCAATGTTTCTCCAGACATATTATTATTAAATATAACCTGCTACCGCCTGTTTGAAAGATAGGAGTTTATTAGATGGCAACTAGATGGACAAAAGTTGTAGAAGTATGAGAACATCATGGGAGACACAATCGAAAGCCTTATTTAAATCCAAAAAGGAGGCAATAGTAAACATTTTAGCATTAAAACCTTCAAGTATTAATTCCACCAAAGCCACGATTACGTCCCCTGTTGAAAATCCCCCACGGAAGCCAAATTGATTGGTATGTAGCATATTATTTTTGTCTAAAAATTCCACTATTTGTTTTAAGAGTATTTTTTCTATAATTTTCGAAACTATGGGTAAAAGAGCTATTGGTCGATAGTTATTCAGATCATTCTCATCACCTTTTTTAAAAACAGGTATTATGTTGGCAATTTTTAAACAGTCCGGGAAACACGATGTTCTGATACACTCATTAATTAATTGTGTGAGTGGTGAGATAATGACGTCACTGATAGTTTGGAGGAGATTGGGTGTCATGCCATATACGTGTACACATGTACACATCGACATAGTGGGACCACTGCCCGAAGCAGAAGGGAAGAAATACCTGCTAACGTGCATCGACCGATTCTCACGATGGCCAGAAGCGATCCCAATGGCCAACATCGAAGCGGAAACAGTCGCCCGACTATTCACGAGGAACTACCTATCGTCCTGCTAGGCATACGGACGGCTTGGAAGGACGATATCAAAACCACATCAGCAGAGATGGTGTACGGTCAGACACTGCGACTCCCAGCAGAAATGCTAACCAACCAAAGAGGCCAAAAGTCAATCGAAACTGAAAATTACGCTACCCAGTTACAACGTGCGTTCAGAACAATCAAACCCGTGCAAACGACACAACATAACAAATCGAAGCCCTTCGTTTTCAAAGACCTAGCACCGGCTTGACACTTAAATAGGGTATGTGCCCCCTCATCTGGTCACAGTCAGTACAGTCGGTAAGATAGTCTGACAAGCGAGCTCACCAAGGCACGCAACTCGAGCTCACCAAGGCACGTATCTAAACACACGAGCTCACCAAGGCACGTATCTTAACACACGAGGCACGTGAATCGGATGCTCCCCACTGCATCCGATGCTATGCCTTCCGGTTCGGCAGACCGGCAGACCCAGAATCCGCGTCGCGATACCGACACCGCGCTAACCTTAATTATCTGTACCTATATACCGGGTGACCCAGGGATCTGTAAAAGACCCATAACTTATTTGCTATTTTGGATATATCGACTTCTAGTTTTCTTGAACTGGTACCCACACTTATTCTACATATTTTAAAAATATGTATGTTTTTGTACAGGGTGTCCCAATATTACAGAACAAAGTTATGTTTTTTTAAAAGTAACACCCTATATTTTATACTTTATTATCAACCCTCTTGAGAAGCTGATAAAAATAGTATAAGATACCATGGGTCTATAATGAACGGTTAGTTAGTTATGGGCAAAATTGTGGCAAAAACAAGGACACATTGAAAAAATTGCAGAAGCGCTCCTTGCAAAGCCAGCGTCATTTTTTATACACTAAAGTATTTTCCACATCATGAAGAATAATACAAATTGGCTTTGGTTCTTTTTTGTTCATACTGCTATACAGGGTGTCAACATACGCAAAACAATGGATAACTATTTTTTTTTCAAATGGAACACCCTATATATCTTGCCACCAATGCATAGCATTTTTGATAAGCTTTCCAATAATGTACAATTTGTATAATGAAATATTTAGGATTCTTGAAATGTATCCATAGAAACATTTTTCTTTTATCACCTACTGCTCATTTTTGTATTTTCAGCCAATACTATGCATTTTTTGAAAAAGTAATAAGAGACAAAAGTAGTAGAGCGGAAAATTTTCGAACGATATGGGTCTTTCGACTTTTCCAATAATGCGTCCATTACCCGCCAGAGTGCGCAAAATCGTGACCGTAAATGCATTTTAACGTTTCTCTCAATTTTTTTGTTAATTAATTGGACTATACTTTATTTTCCACGTCCTTTAGCAGAAAAACGAGTTATTATAAAATTATTCAAATGAACTACATGGATTGAAAATACTCCGCTCTACAACTCTTAAAAGAAGCAATTTTTGCTGAAAATGCATAGTTTTCGCTAAAAATGCAAAAAACCATTGAAAAACGTAAAAATTGATACATACATTTTCAATTTGCATTTTTAGCGAAAACTATGCATTTTTGGCAAAAATTGCTTCTATTAAGAGTTGTAGAACATTTTCAATCGATATGCACGCATTATCTTAAAAGTTGAAAGACCCATATCGATCGGAAATTTTTCGCTCTACAACTTTGGTCTCTTATAATTTTTCCTGAAAATGCATAGTTTTGGCTGAAAATCAAAAAATCAGCGGAAGGTGGCAAAAGAAATATGTTTTTATTCATAAATCTCAAGAATCGTTAATATTTTGTTATACAAACTGTATATCATTGGAAAGCTTATTAAAAATGCCAGAGATTGGTGGCAACTTATATAGGGTGTTCCATTAAAAAAAAATAGTTATCCATTGTTTTGCGTATGTTGACACCCCGTATATCACTATGAATAAAAGAGAACCAAAGCCAATGTGTATTATTCTTTATGATGTGGTACATTTTTTAGTGTATAAATAATGATGCAATCTTAGCTAGGAACGCTTCTGCAATGTTTTCAATGTGTACATCTTTTTGCCACAAATTTTCCCATAACTAACCAACCGTCCATAATAGACCCAAACTATCTAATACTACTTTTATCAGCTTCTCAAGAGGGTTGAAAATAAAGTATAAAATATAGGGTGTTCCATTAAAAAAAAACATAACTTTGTTCTCTTATGTATACTGGGGACACCCTGTACAAAAACATACATATTTTTAAAATATGTAGAATAAGTGTGGGTACCAGTTCAAGAAAAATAGAAGTCGATATCTCAAATAGCAAATAAGTTATGGGGCTTTTACAGATCCCTGGGTCACCCGGTATATATTCGTATTCTGTAAATAAACTGTTACGACCACATCGAATTCTCTTGGATCCAACGAACTACGCAACGCAACCCCCACAATATTAATTTTATCACATAGCTCATTGATTAATTCTTCTTTATGTTGTATTACGGTATTTAATAGATTTATTTCAGTCGAAGAGTTAGGTTTTGTCGTTGGTTCGGTATATTGCTATAAATCAATTTCAGATTAAAGCAGGTCAACAAGAACATCAACAATTACAACAACAACAACAAAAACATCATCAACAACAATAAAACAAAATTAATAATTCTGATGATAATTGTTTATTATTTCATTTATATTACATAACTACTTAAATAAAAATGTAAATAACCGACAATTTAATTGTTTATTTGATAATTGCATATGTTATATTTCGCGCAAATAATCAATTGGTTCTCTATTTCCAAAATCTGTAACTTATCTTAGAATACTCTCGTCGGTGTCCCGATATTTTGATATCTCTCGACCAACACGTCAACAAAATTTGGTTTCAATACGACTTATCAGCGTACAAAAAAAAATTTTTTTCCAAATTGCAGAGTGTATATTAGTGGCTTGGCCCGCACGCGCCGCTCATTACCTCCTCAATCACTCCCCACTACGTTCAAGGCTCTGTTAGATGCTCCTAGTCCTTATTCGATTTTGTTTCATTTTTTTGTCCTGGGACTCGTTCATGCCATGAACTATGAAAATCAATTTAGAGGTTCGCGAAAAAATTCAACTAGGATATTACAACTTGCAATTTTAGCCCAAGCCAGAGGCGGCTCGTTATATAGAGCCACTGAGCCATGGCACTACCTGTAGACTCAAGCTCAGACAGAACTTTTAACTGGTTCTTAAAAAAAATAATGTTAATCAACACCTGTAACACCGCGCCGCGCGCCTTTAACGATGCCAACTTCGACCTGGCAAGGGATTTCGTTACAATATGGTTGGGGGATGCAGAAGAGGTCGCGCTCTGAACGTGCATTTGGTGCCCAACAAATTCTGGCTCATCTAGTGCACGCGACGACGACGTCGACTTGTTGGTCATATTCGCCAAGCAAAATATAGGACGATTCTCCGTTACGTGCCATACGCAATTGATCAAATTAGATCATTAGGGAATAAGCATTTTTGCTCTTTTTCTACTTCTCCACAAAGAATGAAAGTAAGTACTGGACGAAATTGTTGAGAGACGCTTACCCCGCTCGTCACAAACGAAATGGGATTTACATTCGCGGGGATCCAACACGGTTTTCGAATATAGAAAAGAGTTGATAAATGTTAAAAATTTGGAAATGACAAAAATATAATATTGGCTTGGACTATTGAACAAGCTGGTTTCTATAAGCTTAGATTAAAGAACAAGAGCTTTGTATTTTGGTTTAGAATTTTTCAAAATAATGCCCTATATTGAGATAATTCTCAATCAACTTGAAAAGAAAAATACCGATGCTTTTGAGGTGAAGCAGGATTTCAAATCTTTTGAAAATGAAATACAGAAAATACGAAACGAAATGGATGAAATTATTACACAATTAGAATTAGAATTGTCAGAAGACGGATCTCCTCAAAAAAGACAAAATTCGAAGAGAAAAGCCTTGGAAATTTGTTATTCCATTCTTCAGCAAATAAGAACGAAATTGAGTTTTACTGGACATTTTTTAGCCGTAAACTTATTTATGGTGGGAAATTTTACTGGCGCATATATTGTATAATAAGTGGTTCTACCATTAAAATATTCTATGAGCCGCCACTGTGATATAGTAGTAGTATTTGGTATAAAAAGGTACTAAAAAATGGACTAAAAACTAAATTATTTTTGCCATTACTGTATTTATTAATATTAATTATAGAGAAAGCCGAAATTAACAACTTATAAAAAATACGTTTTTTTACTTTCTCCGTTACGAAGTACGAGAAAGTATTGTGATCAGTAGTGTAAGATTGCGGGATTTGATAAGGTTCTTATGGGAATTAACATGCACTTCCGCCGGATGTATTTTTTCGACGTTTCCCAAGAATTCCGCATGGTGCGCTAGTGTCGCGCGTGTATTGTAGGAAACTTTGTTACCGACATGTCATGTTGTAGCTTTTGTCCGCTAGATGTCGCCACCGTGGCGCGAAATCTGTAATGTAGGTAAGTCACTTCTGCTGCCTGCGTGTTGGGTAATCTCAATCGTTAGATGGCGTATATATTCAGGAGTATGCAACCCAATTGACATGTCTCTTGGTGTTGTAAATGCTGTTGTCTGTGTTGGGTAATCGTTCGTTGGCGTATGCTGGAGTATGCAACCCTATTGACATGTCTCTTGATGTAAATGTTGTTGCGTTGACCTAAGGAGAAAGAGGGAATGTAGGCAACCATATTAACTTTTTTATGTTTTTTAATCCGACGCTGGGAATCGATCCTGGGTCCGCTGTGTGGAAGTCGAACACGCTATCACCTCGGCTAATGTGTCATACTGATAAAGAATGATATAAAATGTGTATACAAAACGCTGAGGCTCGCGCGCGCACCCATCCATGACTTTAATAAATTCACACTACTACTGTTTGTTTGAAATAATTGTTAATATTTAAAACAGAAAAAATGTTAGCATTGAAAAGAGCGCGAGTTTTAAATGAATGAATTGTTTCTTCATAATAGTTGCCGATTTCAAAATGCAAACACATTTTTTTTTTTTTTAAATTGGTAATAATTAGTTATAAGGTAAACACAAAGAAATAAATAAATACTTTACATAAACATATTTAATTATAAAATTTCGTAAACTGATTAGAAAAATGTCAGTACAAGTTTATCATCCATTAAAGTAACATGGAAAGAATAATTGCATTACTAGTTGTAATCATAATTATTTGTATTTTAATATAGTGGTAAAGTTTTGAAATAATAATTAATTATAAAATTTCTTAAACTGTTAAGAAAAATGATAAAGGTAAAATCTTCAGGATGTTGTGGTATTTGCAAATGAATTCTTACTATTCAAATTGAAACGAAATTTTAATTAAGGTAAAATCGTTGGAGAACGGATGCGGTTAAATGATAAGAATAATGGATTATGTAAGAAATCATTTGCTTTGATCATGTCTAAACCTGTAGAAATATCTTGATTCTTATTGGTTGATTGAAATCGAGGTGATTTATTGGAGAAGTGAATTTAGCTAGATGTTATTTATTAGTGCGATGCCTGTCATTGATTTACGACACAAAATTTTGTTGATAAAGAGAAAGAATATAATTAATAGTGAACTGAAAGTGTGCATGAAGAAACTCTGCCAATTAAGAAAACAGTTAGAAATCAATATTGCAATTAAAAAGTTATCAATCAAGTTTAATAAATTGTCCCTAAGGTATGTATTCAACTGATTTATTTAAAAAACTGTGTAATTAAACTTTATTTTTTATTGTTTAGTGACCATCCAGATTTATCCTCATCAATGTAAAATGGATTGGATGTTAAGGTGGTGCCAACCAGATTATTATTATGTAAATCCGGAAAACAATTATTATTTAACGCAAGAACAAGCCTTGGAGTTTGCAAATGCCGGTTTCGAGTTGGATAAAGTATGGAATTATGAGTACAGTTATAGTGCTTGGAAACAGAAACAAGATCGGGAACAGCAACAACAACAACAACAACAACAACAACAACAACAACAACAGTTGGAAGTAGGACACGAAGAAGAAGAAGAAGATGAAGGAATTATTGATCTGTGCAACGAAAGTGATGGTGAAGACAGTATTACCAATTTCCTGGATGAGATGTTATCTGATTTCGATAATGAGGTACGCAATGAAAGCAAGTTCATCAATGAAGTAAAGTATCAATTAAATAAAAGCATCCATGTCGCTATTGGTTTAAGTCCTGTGAGAGGATTTTTCCCTGCACTACGACTGTCCGGTCCAAAAAACACGAATGTTTCATTTATACGTGTTGAGTGGAACCAGATTGTAAAACAAGCGGAACGAATAAATAAATTTCTCAATTATAATAAAACATCACGAAAAAAAAAATCATCGGACAATGAGCAAGATCAAACAACAGACTTCGATAAAAAACCAATTGTGAACGTGTTTGCCGGATGCGACATTCTTTTTAGAATTTCTCTTAATGGATTAAGACATATTCGCATTGAGAAGAATAAGTCCAAGATTATTCTCAATAAGAAATTGTTCGAACGACAGCAAGAGGAAGCATTACTTCATAAAATAAACAATGCAATCGGTGCTTATTATGAAGGATGTTTAACAAGCGATCATCTCAGATATCTACCCGAGGACTATGCAAGAAAAATTGAAGGTTTGGATTTGTTTAAAATTTGGCATTTATTATCTTCAAAACGCAAAAACGACAGGGATTATCAAAGAAGGCTTCCATGTTTCGAGCATTACAATACAGGAAGAACACATATTGACGGACCTCCCCCTCCAAAATACAGGTGCTGTGAACGCGAGTGGTAATAATTAATTTATTTCTTAATTGGCATTGAGTGAGTGCGGTTGTTAAAACATGAACATTGCAAACTTTTTGCTTCTTGCGAATATTTTTAATGGTACGCTGTTCGTTACGCGACCCAAAAATGTGGAAAACTGTTACATCACTATCGATTTCGACTACACTCTTGATGATGAATCATGGACCCGTATGAAGACTGACAACATATCAAGGCCGCATACATGCAGTTTTCAATTGGAGAAGAAACCCTCTGAAGTGGATGTCTTTCGATACAAGATCCGCTACACCACTACATTGTCCGAGATGACTGGTGTCAAAGTGTACACTCACCAATGGAAGACCATCTTGTACAACGACAACGCCGCAAAAATAACCCCCGATGTCTACGATAAATTATCATCTCAGATAGCGATAAATATATTATTATTAATATTTATTTTAACCGGACTCTGCTTTTTAATAATTATAACTGGTGTGCGATATTATAATATGTATTGTCCAATAAAATATTAAATTCACGCAACAGTATTCCTTTCCCCAAATTTGTACATTTTCAGGTTAGAAATTAAAACACTATTATATTTAAAACTATTTATTAAAATTTGCTTACAAACTAATTACTTGAAAGTACTTTAAATAATAATGACTTAATTTCAGTTAAAATATCTTTGCGAGGACATGATATATCGAATAGTGCATTATTTCTCTTAGTAGCACTAGTCAGTATTTGTAAAAATTCATTATACTCATAAGTATAAGTGTCATCAAAGAAATAAAGATTACCGTTTGTATAACGAAAAACACCGCTTAAGTTTGCAGGAATTCCAGGAAAATCCCGTGAAATAAACCCACTTCGTTTAACCCTAAAATCACATTCATTTAATTGAACGAACTTATTATCATTACAAAACACATAAGTTTGACCTGTATATGTGTTAACGGCACCTCTTACATTGCATTCATTTGGTATCAGTACTTGAGAATGAGTCAAAGGAGCATTTCTAAGGGTTAACGAATTTGAGTCGATAACATAGATTAATTTGTTTGCAAAAATCACAAAATTTTGGTCAAGTCTCTGATAAATGGCATCTATTTTTGTAAATGTTGGGGGTAAGAAACGTAACCACTGCGTTATCAATAGGGGCGAGTTAACATTGTCATCATTTAGTATTTTATACCACACCCATTTCTTATAAAATATGTAGAGATGGTCTTTTGCAACCAAATATGCATCTACGTTATGAAATGTGCATAATTTAGGAGCGGCTGATGTTTCAGTAGAATTATCCACCACTGTCGTCATCGTTATCCTCGTACTCTCCGTCGATTTTGTAGTAGAAGGTGTTGAAATGGGGACTGTGGGGGTGGTGTTGATTGAAGTTGTTGTCAGTTGTTGTTGTTTCTTTTTAGGTCCATACAACATTTGAAGGGCTCTAATATCATCATCTGATAAATCGATCGTATTATTTCTTGGTGAATACAAAGCATACATTATTGCATCATCTCGAAGAGAATGGTGAAGTCCTAAAGTGTGTCCAATTTCATGAAGTAAAACTAAAAAAATACTTTTTTCATTGTCGGGGCAAATTGTCTTCTTGTAACACCAAGGTTCTTCTTCATCTAAATGTATTTCAACGTGTTGTTGAGAAATTGATGGAAAAAATGCATGCCCTAAAACTTTTCCAGGGCCGTCTAAATCTAAACGACAAAATTCGCGATTGTTACACTTTACAAATTTATGTCGTTTTAGTTGAAACGAAATGATTAAATTTGGATTATATTTATTGTGCACAAATTCCAAATTGGAATGTTTTTCCCAAACTTTAAATGCTGCTTCACTTATTTCAATATCTTTGGCAGTTCCTCTCATGAAATGCCATGAAATCTTAGTAGAATTCCATTTTTCCCAAGTTCCACCGAGGGTGAAACTATTAAGTTGAGCATCTGAAGTACCGCATCGTGGGGTTTTCATGAAAATTACAGTTTGGTTGTTCAAACTTCCATCGATTTGAAGATTGTAATTTTCTTGAAATTGTTCAAGTGCATCCTTAAATGTAGGATTTTGTTCATTAGTAATATCTTGGAGAAAGTCTTCCGTCCCATTGATATAACCGTAACTATACAAATACTTCACAGCATCTTTAAACTCGAAAGAATTAATAACACCAGTTGATACTGTTAAAATTAGTCCACAGCAAAAGAACAGGTCAAACATTGTTGTCGTACGGGAAGGTCAATGAAAACTAAATTATTAATTCACACTAAGTTATATTTATACAAAAATAGAATTATAAAACATTTGATTTTTCTATCCAACTATTTTGAGATTTATCCAGTCCAAGCCACTTAACAAAAACCTTGTTCTTTTTTCTTTTCAAAACTTTCTCCACTAGATAAACGTCGGAATGTTTAGCCTTTTGAAGTTCTTCAGCATAAAATGCTCCAGTAATGGGTTGTCCGCTGGTGTCTTCCAGTAGGTAGACAGTCGGATTACTTATCTTAATAGATTTTATTTTAAATAACTCAGTCGACCAGTTTGGTGTATATCCCTTATCAAATACGGCCTTTTGTTTGCTAATACGAACAACATCGCCCACGCTAAATATCCTCTTTCCTGCAATTTTGATATGAGAGTAAACAGTTTTTAATAAGTGTCGCTCTTTATCTTTAGTAACGTCACAAGGTCGCATTCCTGTAGTACTATGTTTCCGTTTATTGTAGGCGTCAGTTATGTCTTTCAGAACATCTATCCACTGATACTTCCCACGCAGGCTGAATACACGATAAAGCTTTTCCTTTAATGTCCGAATCACTCGTTCTGCCATGGATGCTTTAATTATAGTGTACGTAGAGTAGTGATTTACAGTGTGTTTTTTAAATAAAGCTGTACATTGACTATTATAAAATTCCTTGCCTTGGTCAGTCTGTAAGTTTTTTGGAGTGCGCCCATCCTTAAGAAATACAGCTTTAAATGCAGCACTTACACTAGCACCTGTTTTATCCTTTAAGGGTACGGCCCATAGGTACTTTGAAAAACAATCAATTACCACCAATATGAATTTATGTCCTTTATTTTCTCTTGCATAGAGACCAAACTCAGCTAAGTCAGCTTGCCACAAATCATCCAATCCTTTAATAATTGTTCGCCTTCGAGGGAAATTAATACGTGCCGACTTGTGGAGTTCATTCACGACATCAGCTTTAATTTTGCTCATTGCACTTAGTCCTCTGAATATGTATCTCCTTACTGGCGACTAATAAAGTCAGCGGTTCCTGCAAAATCCAGCTTTGGAAGTTTTGGATCCTTGGATGTTATCGAACTTAATGGCGCTGGGCTAATGTTCTCAGGAATAGGATCCCCGGCCTTATCTTGTTTTAACTGATTAAGTTTTTCTTGAATACTATTTACAACACCATTTATATTTTTGTACGGGTGAAACCTTGCGTCAATCATTTCAGGAATTCGAGTTTGCAAATTTTTTTTATAATCCCGAAGTTCTTGAAACACATTGGAAGTACTCATGGTGTTCTTGCTTGTATTTTCCTGTATAGTACGAAGATTAATTTTAAGTTCTTCTAATTTCCGTTCTACTTCTTTACTTTTACTATTAATTCGTTGCAGATTACCAGTCAAAGTATTTTGGAGAGTATTAAATAATTTAGTGGTTCTTGAATCTGATTGGTCTTTAGCATTTTGCGAGCTCTTTTCAACATATTTCTTTGAAGCAACATCATCCGAATCTTCTGGATCCAGCACATGTTTTAGTCTTTTTTTCTCCAGGTTAAAATGACCATCTGGGGTTAGAGAAAATCCAATTCCTGGAGGTCCTCTTGGTAGCCCCGAGTGATGTTGCTCCCCCATAGAAAAGCGTCCAAACTTGTCAACACTCATTATACAAATGAAATTAGATAATAATATTAGCTTCTTTTAATTCCTCTTCAATTGATGCGATCTCGTTTCCATGTGAATTATTACCAGCTTTTCTTGATGCATGAAGTAACCATAGGCGTTCAACCAATTCATTAGGATCATCCCAATATGTGTAACGGTGAGGCTTTTCGTCAACATGCATCTTTGAATCGAATCCTTGACCTTGAGGAGGTTTTTTTGACACTCCAGGACGTGGAATGAACGACTTCGCTGGTGGTGATTGATCCAGCAGAGGCTTTATGATTGTTCTATATTTATTAGAGGGATTTCCCCTGATCTGTTTCGAGGGATCACAATCGCGGTGTAAAGTATTCGTTCTCTTAAGGATATCAATATATTTTATTTTATCATCATCTCTATAAGCCATAGGATCTTTTCTGAAGAGCAATTCATATAAACCCACTGTGCCCTTATAACGAATTTTATCAATTATTAAATCATCTCCATCTAGATCGATATCTGTTAGACCGATTTGAAGCTTAGCATTTTCAGGATTGAAATGTAAACCGAAGACATTATCAAAATCATTTCCACCTGCACCTATTAATTCCTCAATATATTGTCTGGGAAGAGGTCCAAATTGTTCTAAGTACTGATTTATCAATTCGGGATCTGGTTCTTGAGCGGAGGTAGCATTCATGAAAGATGATGATGGCTGTTCCGGATTACGTTCAAAAACTTCCTCATTTTCCAAAAATTCCGGCGGTTTAGGTATCTCTGGCTTTCTCTCTCCCCGAGGCGTGTGCATATAGTGCACCTCATTAGGTGTAGATGCTGCTAATTTCTTTAAAAACAATTCCGGTTTCACTAAAGATAAATCCGATGAGCCAGACTCTTGGGATTTAACGATTGATTTTAATGGATCCGTGATTGGCTTGTATAATATCTTCAACCTCTCTTCATTTTCAGTGCGATTTAATTTTAAAGCTAATGACTTATTTTTAATAGCTTTTTGAACTGCTATTATTCTCCTTTTAAGATCACCCATTTTGTTTGAATACAAAACAGGTAGCGATTGTTCAGAAACAGGTAGCTATTATTCAGAAACAGGTAGCTGTTGTTCAGAAACAGATAGCTGTTGTTCAGAAACAGGTAGCTGTGCTGTATATCAGACCTGTTTTGGTACTAACAGAAATATTTGTTATTCCATCACTATATACTCATCCAGCCCTTTTCTGTATCGTCCTTTCGTGATGTCTGAATCTTTGTTAATTGTTAGAAAACCGTACTTTTCCTTCCAACATTCCGAACATAGAGTTTTGAACTGGTCAAACTGCATATCACTGCTTACATGATCATTATACACGTGTCTTAAATTTAGTTCGTCTTGTTTGAACAAAATTATAAAATTTGCATTGTCACGAATCAGATGTTTTGGTATGCGCGTGTAAGTCTGACACAGGTAAAATGAATCAACGTCTTTGTGTCGTCCCATGCTGAAAAATTCTCTGATTTTATCTTGTTTGTCACATGCAACATCATCAAATATAAATATTGAATTTTGATTGGCTTCACTCGGACTCATTATCTCGTCGTTTTCTTTAAAAGGGTAATATTTGACACTTGGCACACCATTCAAAACCGTTTCCAGAAAAGTATACTTCGGTTGATAAAGTGATTTTGAAAACACATAGACGTTTTGAAATTTCAATCCGTTCTCGTTGAACAGAAGCGATAACATTACGTTTGACTTTCCACAGTTTGATGGTCCACAAATTATTGATCGAACAGAATCCGGTAACAAGTTACTATGTCGACGTTGTCGATTTTTAAATCCATCTCCAACCCACTTGTCTAAATTGGACACGGGGAGAGATTGTTTTTGTTTAACAAGCCTCATCTTACTAATCAAATCTGGCTAGAAGCAGCAGTATATAAATACTCCCTCCGAGTCAGTGACTCTTAAATGTTCACTTACAGTGGTGAAGGTATCATCAATTCTATAATCAATAAACTTCCATTTGAAGCGCACATACCTGGTTATCAGTACTGTGGGCCAGGAACCAAGTTAGAAAAACGTTTAAAAAGAGGTGACCCAGGTATTAATCCTCTCGATTCTGCATGTAAACAGCACGATATTGCTTACTCGCAGAACAAAGACCTAAACGAGAGACATAAAGCTGATAAGGAATTAGAGGAGGCAGCTTGGGCAAGAGTCGAGGCTAAGGACTCTACCTTCGGCGAGAAAGCAGCAGCGTGGGCTGTTACTAACACAATGAAGATCAAGAGAAAAACCGGGATGGGTATCAAGAGAAAAAAAATTCCTTTGAAGAGTGGAGTTGTTATGAAGACTCGAGGCATCAAGAGAAAAAAAAAATTCCTTTGAGGAGTGGAGTTGTTATGAAGGCTCGAAAAGCTATTAAGCGATTTAAACGAAAAATTGATAAGCCTGGAGGTGTTAAAGAAAGTAGTAAGATTGCATTATCTGCAGCAAAGATTGCTGTGCGAGAAGTAGGTGGCAAGAAAAAAATTAGAGCTCCGAGAATTATACCGATTCCAAAACAAGGTGGAATTCTACCACTAATACCAATTTTTGCCGGACTGAGCGCCCTTGGAACCTTGGCTGGAGGTGCTGCAGGCATTGCTAAAGCTGTGAATAGTGCCAAAGATGCACGTTCGAAACTGGTGGAAGCGGAAAGACATAATAAAACGATGGAAGCTATTGCTCTCGGCAAACCGGGGAAAGGATTATTTTTAAAACCATATCGTAAAGGAATGGGTCTTTTTCTCAAACAACACAAGTCAAAAAACTAATTAAATCGCTACCCAACCGCGCCCTAACCGATGCTGACTTGGTGAAAGGAAGCAGAAACCTAAAATATTTTCGGGGAGTGTTTATGCGGGATTCGTTACCATCAAAACCTAATCATGTAGAATTAGGAATTATTAACTTGGACTCCAAGGACGGATTAGGAACGCATTGGGTAGCATATAAAAAGCGAGGAAATATTGTTCACTATTTCGACAGTTTCGGAAATTTACCCCCGCCGTTAGAAGTAAATCGATACTTTCGTGGATTTCAAATTAAATACAATCATGATAGATATCAAAAATTTGACTCTTTCAATTGCGGCCATTTATGTTTGCAATTTCTATATGATAAATAGAAGAGTCGGATGTAAATAAGTTTAGTCATGTCTCAGACATTTACCCTGCAAAGTTCGACTAGTGTACTCTCCGAGAGTTATTATCCTCCTATCGATCTTGATCTTGAAGAATCTTATTGTTTGGGATTGATCGGATTTCATTCTTACCATACGATACCTAATATTGAGGAAGGGGCCAATAAATTTATTTATAATAAAAAGGAAATTATAATACCATCCGGTTCGTATGAAATCGCAAATATTGAAAAGTATTTACAACATCAGCTGTTAAAACTAAGCGATGACGACAACGGCGGCAGGGTCAAGGAAACCGATGCTGATAAACTGTTATCGTTGAAACCGAATAATAATACATTAAAGTGTGAAATTAAAAGTAAATTTGAAATAGATTTTTCACCTGGAAAAGGTACGATTGGTAAATTGTTGGGGTTTTCGGGTAAGAAAATTTTAGAATCAGGTGTTCTTCATACCTCCGATATACCGGTAGAAATTGTAAAAGTAACCAGCATACGCGTCGAATGTAATATCGTGACGGGGGCATATTATAACAGCAAATTATCTCATACATTATTTGAATTTACACCAACTGTTGATCCAGGTTATGCAATTATTATAGAACCAAAAAATATTCTTTATTTACCAGTAAACACAAAATCAATCAGTAATATAACAATTCGAATTCTTGATCAAGACGGTAATCTGGTTAATTTCAGAGGAGAGAAAATTATCATTCGTTTAGAACTAAAACGAGTTCCCAAATAAAAAAATATGGGGATTCAATTTAGCGACGGTAGTCGACAAAATTCATATAAATTGACTTTGCAAAATAAATTATCCATCAGTCCTGTGAAGGCGTATTCCAAGATAACACCTCATAATCGCGCAAGATTACAGTCTATGGGATACAAGATTTTTACCAGCAATAAATAATAATGGATACACTTGATATATTTCGAGACATCGCGATGGATGAATCGTTAACAAAATATCAATTTCACACCTACCAACCTCGTTCAGTAAATTTCGATAAAAATGATGAAATTCGAATTGTTATTCAACATCAGGATATTTGCACCGCACCTTGTGATAGCTACATTTACATCTGTGGTAAAGTGGATCTTCCAGAACCAAAACAAGGTGATAAAGATTTTGAATTTGTAACCAATGCCTTCAGTTTTTTGTTTGACGAACTTCGTTACGAATTGAATGGTGTGGAGGTTGACAAGAGTCGAGATGTTGGAATTACGAGTACTCTGAAAGGTATGCTGTCGTTCCAGAAATCTTATGCAAACGGTCTTGAAATATCAGGATGGGCGTCTAGAGGAAAACATAAGATTTATTACGCTGGTAACAACAAATTCTACGTTTCGATTCCGTTGAAATATCTCCTCGGATTCGCTGAAGATTATCGCAAAATAATAGTGAATGCAAAACAAGAGTTAATTCTATTGCGGTCCAGTACGGATAAGAACTGTTATGTGGGACCTGAAGATGTCAAATTGAAAATACTAAAGGTGGAGTGGCGAATGCCCCACATTCAAGTTAACGATGAGATACGTTTGGAAATGTTAGAACGTTTAAGATCTGACAAACCGATTTTGATGCCTTTCCGCAAGTGGGAACTTCACGAATTGCCCACTTTAAGAAAAAGCGATAAAGATATATGGAGTGTGAAAACTTCTACGAATCTAGAGAAGCCTCGATACGTAATCATTGCTTTTCATGAGAACAGAAAAAATAATCATTTAAAAGATGCAACCGATTTTGATCACTGTCTAATTCGAAATATTAAAGTGCATTTAAATTCCGAATCGTACCCTTACGACAACATGAATCTAGATATCACAAGTGGAGATTATATACTTGCCTACCAGATGTATACAAGATTTCGAGACAGTTATTATGGACCGCACGATATTAATAATGGAGTTGATCCTCATTTAGATTTCAATGAGTTTAAACGTAGAATGCTATACGTGTTTGACGTCTCGAAACAAAACGAAAGTCTAAAATCTTCAACAGTTGATTTGAAAATTGAATTAGAAGCCAGCGATCCATTTAATGACAACACACGGGCGTATTGTCTTATTCTTTGCGACTCTATTGTTGAGTACACTCCGTTATCAGGAATTGTTCGTAAAATTGTTTAGACAAGACACATTGTCATGGAACTAAAGAGGAAAAGTGTAGTGTTCAATTTACCACCAATTACCTTTATCTATAAAGAAGAAGATCCCGATGACGAAGAGGATGCAAATTGGATGCATGCTGCAGCGGACAGAGATAGATTTACCGAACGCGTGAAGAAGGTCGCACAAATCCTGAACCCAATTCTATTGAAACGGATCAACCTTAAAAAAGTATTGATTATTGATATTCAAGGATTTAACTTGCCTGAGTTCTCCCCGAAAGAATTAGTTTTCACATATGTCGACGGTCCAACCCGGATATACCATCTTAAACCACCTAAACCTTTTATGCAACTTTCCAATGAGTGTAAAAAACAAGTTATTTGGTTAGAAAATAATTACCATTGCTTGCGTTATAGTCATGGTGATATTAATTACAATGAGTTGTATTTCATTTTTAAAATGTTTCCAGCAGATGTGGTTTTCGTGAAAGGAAATCAAAAAACTGAGTATTTAAGAATATTTTATAGGAATATAAAAGATTTAGGTTTAGATAGTAATTGTCCAAATTTTAAGAAAACGTTAAATACATGTATGCTTCATGTTAAGAAAAATTGTGTTTGCAGTTTAAATAATGTAAAAATATTACAAGAATACTTAAAAAAATATCTCCTTTAAAATAAATATTTTAACTATTTAATTAAGTTGTTTTTTATTTGACCACTTTCCTGTTGTGGCTTAAGGTTTTCCTTAAATATTTTAATTTCCTTATTCAGTTTTGATAACTTCCAGTTCTCTGGTTTTATTAAAAGTAGAACATAATTAAAAAAACATAATTGATAAGGATGACATCATTATTGCATAATACAGGTCGAAATCGGAAGTAAAACCTTATTCAGTTATTAGACGTCCGACAGTCAGTATGAGTCTCGCTAGTGAAGACGACTTTGGAGTTTTAACTCAAAAAACTCCCACAAAAGTTAAAACAAAAGTGGTTCCTAAAGTTCCCAAAAAAGTAAAACCCAACGTGCTTCATAATAAACCGTTAAAAAAACTCGATTTTGGTAAACGAATTTCTAAACGTAAATTATTTATATCCGATGATGATGAAGAGGACGGCAACGAGACCAGCAACAGAAAGAAAAGAATACATCAGTTAGAAGACAGCAGTGACAGTGACAACGAGTCTGCCAGTGACGACGGTGATGAAGATGATGGCGATGATGATGATGATGATGATGAACGCAGTTTGGAGATTGTAAAAAATCTTAATGACGTAAGTCAATTACAAAAATTATCAAAAATTATACCATTACGTGATTTGAATCAAAATAAACTATACCCTATCACAATATTCAAAATAATAAAAACACAAAATTTTGGTAAAAAATTAGTTGTTGAAATTGAGGGCGGTAATATTATATTTTTACCCGAAAGATTCAATACAGAATTTTCTTCTAAAAAAAAAATTACAAGCGCTGAATTCCTCACAAATAGCGCTGGCTTATAAAGGGTTTCAGAAACTGCCGAAAGGACGGAAGTTTCATGATATTCAATTTATAAATTGGAAAGGTTAATCTTAATATTGTCCACTAAAGCTTTCAATACGTATATTTTAATCAGCTTTTATTTTAAATAATAATTACATTTTTAGCTAATAAATATTAATGCTTTAAGTCAATTAAGTTACATGATATTGAATTTATAAATTGGAAAGGTTAATTTTAATATAGTTTTATTTAATTAAATTTTGCTATTTGCCTACTAAAGCTTTCAGCGCATACATTTTAATAATTATATAATACAATGTTAGAAGAAATTTATACACTTCGAAAAAATATAGAATTGCATAAAAATAACCGATTTATTCTAGAAAAAAGTGAAAAGGATATAAAGAACAAAATAAAACTATTAAATAATTTTATAAAACTTAATTCTACTAACATAAATTTAAAAAAACAACATTTATCGCATATAGCCATTTTAGAAACTTTAAAAATAAAATGTAAAGACAAACTAAGAATTTTTTACCAAAATAATAAATCAGAAAGAACACAAGGTCGAGGACTTAGGCCTCGTTCACATTTATCCACAAAAATATCAGCGCCATCATCATCATCGTCAAAAAATGTATTAGATCGAGTTTATTGGAAAGAGGTAAGTAAATTGAGTATAACAAATATAAATAATTAATTGTTTGTTATTGTAATGCAGATATCATCAGCATTTAAATCTCGCATTCGAACTGGAACGGTGATTAATAAAAAACATGTGGAGATCAAGAGTTTTTTACAAGATGCAGTTATTCTAGTGAAAAATCGAATAAAAAATTTAATGCCTTTATATAATGGGTTAAAAATTAATTTCGACTTTTGTGGAGAATTCGTACTGCCATCCAGCAAGGAAACAGAATACAAACATGTTACAACCAAAAATCACATATTTCTAAGAGGCACGGATATACAACCATCGTTGGATATATTAATTCAAGAGATTTTAACTAAGGTAATTTAGGATTTATTTTCAAAACTAAGTATAAATAAATTATTTTTTTCAGCTGGAAGAATTTCAAGAAAGAAATAGCGGATGGGCATTGTCATCAATCCAACATCTCACGGTAGCTTTCGTAAAATATTCTCCTTTAAACGGTAGCATTTCGACTTATGTCAATTTACCAAATTTCATAGGAAAAACTTCAGCCGTTTTAAACATAAAAAATTCCGATAAACGATGTTTTGGATGGTGTCTAGTAGCAGCACTTCACCCATGTAAAGGTAATTATCCCAAAAATACTGAATTTTATCCGAATATGTACGATGTATTAAATTTAAAAAATATTAATTTTCCAATGCAGATTAATAACATTTATAAATTTGAAAAACAAAATAAAAATTTATCAATAAATGTGTACACTTATGCTGAAAATAATAATAATGAAATATATCCACTGTATATGTCAACGAATAAAGATGCTTTTATAATAAATTTACTGTATATAGCAAGTTATCATAAAAATTCAAGCGGACATTTTTGTTTAATTACAAATTTAAATAAATTGTGTTATAAACAATTATCTCTTTCAGACCATAAAAAATTTATTTGTAATCGTTGTTTAAATTACTTTTGTTCTGAAGAAAAATTAAATGCGCATTTGATGGATTGTTCAAAAAACTCTGCAACAAGAATTAATGTGCCAAATGAAGGTTCTTTCATGAAATTTAAAAACTTTAGTTCCACTTTACGAATTCCATTCGTAATTTATGCCGATTTTGAATCAATTATATCACCAATTTCCTCAAACGAGAATCATCCTGTAAACGCACATCAATTGCATATTCCATTTAGTGTTGCTTATTTAAGAGTTTGTTCTTTTGATTCTTCATTAAATTATTTTAATTTATATCGTGGAAAAAATCCACAAAAATGGTTTATTGATGAATTACTTAAAGAAGCAACAATAATATCAAATTTTATTGAAACTAAACAAAATAAAACTCAAATAAATTCACTAACATTACAACAACAAACGAATCATGATTTATGCCAAAATTGTAGATTTTGTAATTATAAATTTGATGAAAGTAACAGGAAAGTAGTTCATCATTGCCATTTTACTGGAGAATATTTAAATACTATTTGCAATAACTGTAATTTACAATGTAAATATAATATTAAAAAAATTCCTATATTATTTCATAATCTTTCTAGATATGATTCTCATTTTATAATAGAAACACTAGCAAATATTGAAAACAATGAAACAGTTAATATTATACCATCAACGGCTGAAACGTATATTTCATTTTCAAAAAAATATAAAGGAATGCATCTTCAATTTTTAGATTCATATAGATTCATGAATGCATCCCTTGAGAAATTGGTTAATAATCTAACCAATAAACAAATGATGCTTACGAAAACTGCTTTTCCAAAAAATAAAGATTTTAATTTAATCAGGAAAAAAGGAATATTTCCGTATAATTATGTAAGTAGTTTTGAAATATTGGAAGAAACACAATTACCGCACAAAAATAATTTTTTTAGCCAATTAAGTGATAAACATATATGTGCGGAAGATTATTTACATGCACAGAACGTTTGGAATCATTTTGATTGTAAGAATATAGGAGAATATGCAGATTTATATTTAAAAACAGATGTTTATCTACTTGCGGATGTATTTGAAAATTATAGAAATTTAACTTTGAAAACATACGGTCTTGATGCCTGTGATTTTTATTCAGCACCTGGTTTGGCATTTTCGGCTGCTTTAATTATATCCAAAATTGAATTAGAATTACTATCTGATATTGACATGATTTTATTTTTTGAAAAAGGTTTACGTGGAGGAATTTGCCAAGTTAGTTGCAAGCATGCATTATCTAATTCACCTTACTCACATTCTTACAATTCCAATTTAAAAACAAAAGAAATTATGTACCTTGATGCAAATGGTTTATACTCTTATGCAATGACATCGAGTTTACCATATGCAAATTTTAAGTGGATCAATGATGTAGAGTTATTAAGAAAAAATATTTTAGATAATTCAATTAACCAAATATATGGTGATAATTTAGAAAAATCTTGTATTATAGAATGTGATATAGATTATCCACAAAATTGCCATGATGATCATATTTACTTTCCATTTTGCCCTGAACATATTTCAATATCCAAAACATCTTTAACAAAATTAATGCTTACTTTAAACAATAAAAAAAAATATGTTTGTCACTTATCTATCCTTCAACAATGCTTAAAACATGGTTTATTCTTAAAAAAAATTCATCGTGCTATAGAATTTTCACATAGTAAGTGGTTAAAAACTTTTATAGATTTGAATGCAACACTTCGTGCCCAGGCAACGAATGAATTTGATAAACAACAATACAAAGATTTTTCAAATATGACATTCGGTAAATTAATGGAATCTGTACGAAAGTATAGACAAATATATTTAGTTAATTGTTGGAATAAAGCTAAGAAACATGTCAGTAAACCCAATTTTAAAAGTTTGATTATTTTTAATGAAAATTTAATTGCGATTGAAATGCATAAAACCAGTGTAAATTTTAATAAACCAATTTATGTAGGATCCACAGTGCTTGATATATCGAAAACTGTTATATATTCTTTTATATATGATTACATGAAAAATCACATTGAACCTCATTTTATAGTTAAAATTTGCTATAGTGACACAGATAGTATTATAGCATCATTTTCACCTAAACCAAATGGTAAATTCAAAAGCATATATGATCTAATCCGTGAAGATGCATTACTAATGTTTGATACATCCAATTATGATAAAAATAATATATATGATATTCCATTGGTCAACAAAAAAGTTATTGGAAAATTTAAAGATGAATTAAAAGGACACATAATAAAAGAATATATAGGTATTCGAGCTAAAGTGTATGCAATTCGTATAGGGGAGGAAATTGATGATTATGATGATGACGAGAATGTTGATAACCAAAATCCAACAAATATTAAGAAACATAAAGGAATTAAGCAATGCACTGTAAGAAAATTAAAATTTAGTGATTATAAAAATGCTTTATTTCAGAATAAAAGTAAAATAGCGAAATTTCATTCTATTTGCTCAAAACAGCATAATGTTTATACTGTAAAAATAAAAAAAAATTGTTTAAATAATGAAGACGATAAACGTAAATTAATGGATGATAATATAAATTCAGTACCATGGGGTCATTATTCTACATTATAAATGTGTAAGTTTCTTTATTTCATGTCGTTGATGTACTACTTTTAAACATTTTATCTTTCATATCCTGCACTTGTACTAGTTTTAAGAATTTTATTACATTTTATTATTTTATCTTTAATATATGTTTATGTAAAGTATTTATTTATTTCTTTGTGTTTACCTTATAACTAATTATTACCAATTTAAAAAAAAAAAAAATGTGTTTGCATTTTGAAATCGGCAACTATTATGAAGAAACAATTCATTCATTTAAAACTCGCGCTCTTTTCAATGCTAACATTTTTTCTGTTTTAAATATTAACAATTATTTCAAACAAACAGTAGTAGTGTGAATTTATTAAAGTCATGGATGGGTGCGCGCGCGAGACTCAGCGTTTTGTATACACATTTTATATCATTCTTTATCAGTATGACACATTAGCCGAGGTGATAGCGTGTTCGACTTCCACACAGCGGACCCAGGATCGATTCCCAGCGTCGGATTAAAAAACATAAAAAAGTTAATATGGTTGCCTACATTCCCTCTTTCTCCTTAGGTCAACGCAACAACATTTACATCAAGAGACATGTCAATAGGGTTGCATACTCCAGCATACGCCAACGAACGATTACCCAACACAGACAACAGCATTTACAACACCAAGAGACATGTCAATTGGGTTGCATACTCCTGAATATATACGCCATCTAACGATTGAGATTACCCAACACGCAGGCAGCAGAAGTGACTTACCTACATTACAGATTTCGCGCCACGGTGGCGACATCTAGTGGACAAAAGCTACAACATGACATGTCGGTAACAAAGTTTCCTACAATACACGCGCGACACTAGCGCACCATGCGGAATTCTTGGGAAACGTCAAAAAATACATCCGGCGGAAGTGCATGTTAATTCCCATAAGAACCTTATCAAATCCCGCAATCTTACACTACTGTGATCGTGATTTTTTTTTCAAAATTTTTTTTTTACGGAAATATCCGTTTTGGGGTCCCTAGATGCCATTTCAACAATTTCTGGAAAAAAAAAATTGTGTCTGTGTGTCTGGTTGTGTGTGTGTGTGTATTTCTGTGTGCGCGATATCTTAAAAACTAATAGAGAAACTTTGAACATCCGTCTTTTTTAATAATCTGAAGAACTGAAAAGCTTTTGGTAAAATTTCGTACACCAGAAGTGGGCGTTTACCTTAACTGTTTTTTGTTTTTTGCCAATATTTTCTTAAATATGAAAAATATCACAAAAACATTTAAACAAACTTTGAAGACAACAAAGAAATTAACATCTTTTGCTTGAAAACATTTTTTATAAAATCATTTTTATTCGAGAAAAAAATTTATTAATATGTTTTTAAATTTATGGTTTATAATTATAAAACGATAATAGTTACAGCAAATTTATTTTAATAATAATTGTAGAGAATGCTAAAATGAACAACATAAAGAATAACTTTTTTTCGAAATTCCTTTAGTTTTTGAGTAAACTGAGTTTTTGAATTTGAAGTATAATTTTTCCATCTTTCATAATTTTGACGTTTTAAACGTCAGTTTCATCCGAGTTTACACAACGCTCGATGTACATTTAAAATATGTGCATGTGCGTGTGTGTGTGTGTGTGTTTTTACCAATATTTTCTTAAATATGAAAAATATCACAAAAACATTTAAACAAACATTGAAGACAACAAAGAAATGAACATCATTTGCTTGAAAATATTTTTCATAAAATCTTTGCTATTCGAGAAAAAAATGTATTATTTTTTTTTTAATTATTGGTTTATAATTATGAAACGTCAATAGTTACAGCAAATTTATGTATTTATGTATAATAATTGTAGAGAATGCCAAAATGAACAACTTCTAAAGAATAAGTTTTTTTTCGAAATCTCGTTAGTTTTTGAGTAAACTGAGTTTTTTAATTTGAAGTGTAGTTTTTCCATGTTTCATAATTTTGACGTTTGAAACGTCAGTTTCACCCGAGTTTACGCAACGCTCGATGTACATTTAAAATATGATTTCAATTGAAAATAAATCATGAAAACGTAAATATAAATGGCTATGATACCATCAAATCGGAGAAAGTAACATGATGGCCACATCACCATTTTTTTGGTTTTTGTTTAGACAAGAATTTTTAATTTTTTGGTCTATATTTTAGATCATTTGGCTGTGTTCCTAATTTTAGAGTTTTTGCCTTAAATATATTTTATTTTGGTTAACATTTTCGATTTTTTTGTTGTTGAAATTTTCGGATTTTTAGTCTGCATTTTTTATTTTTAGCATAGAGTTTTCGATATTTGTCTAAATTTTCGATTTTAGTTTTTTGCCTTAATTAAGAGCGAATTTTTGATTGGTCCATATTTTAGATTTTTAACGTGAGTGATTGATTTTTATGTGCAAATTTTTGATTTTTTGGCCGGTACTTAATTTGTATAATTTGTCATTTCCATCTTTCGTCATTTTGACGTTATAAACATCTATCATCTGATCCAATAAATTGTAAAAGTGGCTCTACCATCAACATGTTCCACGAGCCGCCACTGGCCCAAGCTATGAAAAGTAAAATGTTATATCAGAAAACTGCACATGATCTTACCGCCATCTGCTGAAAGTGTAAATCGATGAAACATTATACTCACATTAAGTACATTTTTTCACAAATGGGAGAGAAATTCGAGTTCTCGGCTGCCAAAATCATGACAGAAATAACATTTTTCACCTAAGGAGAAGAAATGATTACTTTTCGCCCAATTATGAGAAGTAATTATTTCTATGTCTACAAAGTTCCATTATTTAAGTAATAATAATGGTAAAAACAAAATACTGCACTCTTCCGTCTTACTATTTACAGTGTAAGCAATTTTATTATTATGTGCAGGTGTGCACTGTGATCTTACTTGCAGAGAAATTCTTAACAACACTAATAAAACAGCAGAGTGCACTTTCCTGTAGTTTACTTATTAGATAGTAATTTGAACTTATGATTCCGAATCTTTATCGCGTTAAATTAATTAGAAAGCGAGCCGGTGTCGCACTTGCAGTTTTCCTAGCTATAGGAACACTTAGCAAATTAGATTCCATATTAAGTACTTTCAGATGAAGAATTCTAACTAAAGTTAAGGTTTGGGTACGCAAATTATTGATATTAATTATTGTTTTATCATAATCAATAACACAATCATGTATGCTTTTATTATAATTTTCATAATAAAGTCAGTGAAATTATGATAACATATTTTGTTTTTCAATATATTGTAAAAGTGCGCAACGAAAAATCAATAAAACATATCAAAAGTTAGACTGGATCGTTTAAATATACAGACGGGACTCGATTTACATCGGTTAGATTCCCCGATCTGATAGCGAAAGTACCGCAACAACTGAACTTGCAGTCGCTGCAATATCATGGTTTATAAATATATCTTTGAACGCGTCCAACGTACATCTACTCGTAGATTACTTATTCGTAATAAAATTTGTTAGTTGGTTTCTATTTTTTTTTTTTACATACACATATACAGAAGGTTAGAGTAAATTAATTGTTACGTCTATGATGGAAAACGTAACTCCAGAAGGGGTAGAATTTTCTTCAAAAAGAGTATGTAGATTATTAATCCTTTCGCTGCGGAAACCGGATAATTACGTAAAAACTATCACACTCTCATGTGTTGAACCCGGATAAATACGTAAGCAGCCGTACGTATCTATATAGTTTGATCAATAGATCTTTGCGTGTGCGTCATTACCGAAGACTGAGTATTCTCGCCTTGGACGATATCCGCACACATATGATCGCGTCGTCTAATTTAATATCGTAGAGAGGGTAAACGCATGAACATGTTGTCGGAGCTAGGTTCAGCTTTCTATGACGTGCACGCAAAGATCCATTCATCAAAGCATACCCAAATCATAGTTCTGCAGCATATTACTTAAGCTTTTAAAAATCATATGTCGCAGCGAGTGGGTTAAACGTATTGAAAAGAGGGAAAAGCATCCCGATCTCTGCAGAATAATAAATTCACCGCCTTCAACTCAATGCAGGTAGATCAAGCAATCTACTTAATAATATACAGAAGTAAACGTAACATATAGCGGAAGAAGCTTATTGAAAACATGGACACATTATTATCATTGGAAGCAAAAGGAAGTTATGAGACATTTTTGGGAAGCAAGAGTTGGTTCATGAGATTTAAATATAGTAGTTGTCTTCAAAGTAAGTGGTGCAGCGGCAAGCGCATACAAGCGCAGCAGCTGTTTGTTCTAAAGAGTTTCGGAATTTTTTTGAACAAATTTGCTATCCTCCTGATCTTATTTCCAATGATGCTGAGGTAGAAAAATTGCCATCTCGAACTAAAAGCAAACATTTTTGGAAGTTTGATGCTTAGACTAATGTTGGTGTACCCTTCACTATTTTGCTTTCTTTGGGTTCGAAGAAAAACATGTTCCCAGATTAATGTATATTGCAAACCTAACAAGAAACTTTTGATCTTAAATAATATTTTTCTTCTTCCACCTCTAAAATGACAAATTGTGCACTGACAGATATTGCTATAAATGACGTTTTAAACATGACAGCAATTTAAATACGGCTTGATACCGATTCGGGAGGTTTCGGATCGACCCGCTATTAAAAACGGGCCGATGTTTCATTATGCACATCTTGAATATTTTTCATCTAATCAACTCGCCTGGTTGACGCGGGTGGCGTACGTCAGTTCACGTCAGTTTGTGTCATTATTGAAAATGAATACGCAAAGCGATAATAAAGAGCAAAATTTTAGTGGCACTCCTCCTAAAATTAAAAAAGCAGCAGTAGAAGTAACTAACAATTTATTACCCGAAAAATCAAGGGATCAATACAATCCAGCCTACAATATTTTCGATGAATGGCGAAATCAAAACCAGGTGAGATCGTTTTCTGAGCAAGTTATGCTTGCATACTTCAGTAAACTTTCGAAAGATATGAAGCCCTCATTTTTATGGTCAATATATTCTATGCTACGATCAACAAATCACCTCAAACACAATTTAGATATAAGTAAATATTTTAAACTGCGAGGATTCCTAAAGCGAACATCAGATGGGTATTCACCTAAAAAATCTAACCTTTCGACACCGGAGCAAATTAGAGAGTTTTTATTGTCCGCACCGGAAGATAGATACTTATTTACAAAGGTATGTATAGCAGCAATAATAAATAGATACTAAATGAAAGTAATATCTGTATGTTTTCTTACTTTAGGTTGGAATAATTTTTGGAATTATGGGCGCTTGTCGTCATCAAGAATTGATGAAAGTAGACGTTTCCCATGTTAAGACCTTAAAACGGCATTTTTAGTTAGAATCCCCAATACAAAAACGAAAACCGAGCGACAATTTGTAATTGGAGGTAATTTCTACCATATTTGCAATAAATATATGGCAGTTCGCCCACCGAACTTGCCTAATAATGTCACTCGATTTTTCCTAAACCATCAAAGAGGGAAATGTACCAGGCAGCCAATGGCATAAATAAATTTGGAAACTTGGAAAAAGAAGTGGCCCAATTTTGAAAATTGCCAAATTCTAACAGTTATACTGGTCAATGCCTCCGAAGATCATCTGCAACAATTTTAGTGGATGCTGGAGCTGACATTACAGCGTTGAAACGTCATGGGGCTGGCGCTCAACTACTGTAGCAAAGAGTTATATCGATCATTCCTTAAACAATGAAATTGAAACAGCTAACAAAATATTGCGTTCTGTTGAAAATACTGACGACATGCAAACACAAACGAGAACAATAATAACGACCAGACCAATTTTGAAATTACTAAAACAGCAGAAAAAACAAATTTGAATTTTAAGAGTTCTGCCAATACTAACTACTTAACCTCAAAGCAAATAAAACTTGATGCCCAAAATTTGGATAAATATGTAATCTTCAATAATTGTCAAAACTTTTCCAATGTAAACATTAATATATACGTGCCCAAGTAATGAGTAAGATGTATATAATATATTTAGTTGTTAAATAAATTTGTAAGATTAATGTTTAATAAAAAAAGTTACATGTTCCATTTGCCCATTTGGTCGTAGAAAAAGTATAGTATGCAACTCGTTTTATAAACTCTCTAGACACTCGTTAATTAATCAAACTCGTGACTAAAGTGACGTTTATAAAACTTGATACATAATATACTATTTTATAGGGACCCAAATTATATTTGTCCTACTCTGCTTTCAAATAATTTATCAGCCAAAACTTCTCTACCAACGAGAAGTTAGCCACGAATTTCCAGAAACGGCTTCTCAGCGCCTCCACCGTCATCCAAAATATTATCAATCTTAATAAAATGTTAATTAACCTTGTGTTTAGCCTTAACCATAGAAGATTTAATTGCATGAGCTATAAACAATTTATGATTTTTTTAAGTTAGCGCTACACGCGAGGCCGCCGGCCAGATATAAGAATTATTTGAAAAAATCATAACTTCCATTTGGAGTTCTATGCTCGACTCTTTTTGCAAAGATGATTTTAGGACATGAATTAAAAGAAACAACAGCACTGAGTTACGTAATTTCACGAGCGCGTAATTGCGTTACAACTCGCGTTATGTACTATACTTTACCTTCGACCTTACATTTATACGCTTAAACTAAAGACATATTGAAACTAAATCTTGTCAGGGTGACCTAAAAAGTTTGTATCAAATTGCCCGGTAATGGCAATGTAGGACAACTACTTACTAAACAAACGTATTTCCGTTCGAACAATTTTCCGTCGAATAATATATTATCAAATACATTGACTGAACAAATTTACGGACACCCATCATTGTATTCGTTCTGAAGTGTTAATCTGCTAAGATACCATTGTGAAGGAAGTGCCGATAAGGCATGGCGAGGAGTTTATTGTGCCGGTTATTGTTTTAACCAATAAGTTGTAATCTGACGTTTAAATGTCACTATCACTTTTGAAGACGAACAGACGAATGATGGGGGACAGCGGACGTTAATTGTAATTGGCTAATAAGTATATAATATAGCGATGTACATAAGTTATAATTATACATGTTACAAATTTATGTACAACATTTTACATTTGTATATGCTCTATATATTCGTAATGGGTCGCTTACGATTGGTGAAAACAGTTTGGCAATTCATCAATTACAAAGTGGGAGCAGGTAATAGGATTTTATATTATGCTGCTGTTGTTAAAACTTAAAAAAAAAATACTTCCTGTGTTCGAAATGTTGTCCGTAGTGCACACTAAAGATAGCATATATTTTTGGCTTACTAAATTTAAAAAATACTGTCTAAAGAAAAATTTTCCCTTGGCCACCATTTAATCACCTCTGATTTTAGCTTAGCAATTATTAATGCTGTATGTGAGAATGTACCACATCCTCCAGCACTTCTAACCGTAGTAAGTGAATCAGTACATGAGGTAGCTACCGATTTTCAACACGAGGAACAAGATAATCATCTTTTGAAGAAAGTAGCAGTTCCTGTGAACCTCGACCTTGTTCGGAATTTGAAATTGTCCAAAAAACAGTACGGACTTTTGGATTCTAGACTGAATGCCCGAGTCAGACGGTACCAGTTCACGAACGTGATTACAAGTGCGTGATCCCTTGCGAGAATATAGCAACGAACCACGCATTCCAGTAAACACTCCAGAACGGCTCCAGAACTGCAGTCGTGAAAATGAATGTGGTGCATCATGGTGTACTTGTCATTTGTGGATTATTAGCAGAAGAATTAAAATCGAAACTTAAGAAAAAAGCTGAGAAACGAAGAAGGGTGTGGGTGAAATCTTGATCACAAGAAGGAATGCTCCGGGCGCTTCAAATACTCTTTGTCGGGAATTACGTGCCGATGATTGTTCGTCATTTAATAGTATATTGTATAACGAGCATGGAATGACATACATTTCTCGCGAGTATGAAGTTTGCAGCATGAGCCGAAAGGCGAATGCTGCAATTCATAAGAGCGAGAAATAGTCATTCCATGCGAGTTGTACACTATGCTTTACCTACGACAACTTTGTTGAGCTTCATTGTGATAGTCAAGATAATTAAAAACCGAGAGCGGACAATTCGTAAGCAATAACTTTTATCAGAGGCACCTGCTTAACGTTACCGTGGAAACAAATGTCAGTCAAAAACCAAGCCGCCAGCCGCAACATTATTTATGGTTCATATCATTTCTCGAGTTTATACATTCTTTGTGTTTAAAAATATATATAAATAGTATGGAAACAAACATCGAAAACAACATATTTGCCGAGGTGCTACAACTAACGCCCCATGTATGTAGAAGCGGCGAAGCAAACATCTTTAAATCTACTCCGTCATTTTGACACATTGAAGGTTAGGCTTTACGCCTGACAGTACAGTGTTGGAATATATTCTAGCACTGATAATCGATGCGAGAATGAAATGCGCGAGCAATGCACTACATATACTAATCATTAACAAGCATGTAATGAGCATATATCCAAGTTGTCGTAGGTAAAATTTTTTTTCGACTTAGTGAAATACAATTTGACTTTTTGCTAAACAAAATTGCGCATAAAATATAAAAGCAATGGACAAATATGCGGGAACCCTTGCCGACAAAATTAAAGTTGGAAGTTACTTTACGCTATTTAGCAACAGGAGGCTCTTACGCAAGCCTAAAATATTTATTTCGTGTCCCCAGCAATACCATTTCCACATTTGTACCAGAAGTTTGCCAGGGTATATACGAAGCTCTCGAAGATAAAATTCAGGTGGGTTAATGTTGAGTTAAAATATATATATACTCAACTTAAAAAACTTTATTAGTGGTATCAATTTAAATTATAATATATTGGAGCGGTTTCTTCATCTACCGACAAATACGTATGTTCGGAGTTGGAGGTATCCGAAAAATTATAATTAGAGTTTCTGGGCTGATTCGATGTTGAAATTTCATTTTTTAATTTCTTTAAGCGATGTTGGGCAATTGTTTGGTGAAGTAACATCTGTAATTCCACTGCTTCTACTAAAGGCATGGTTTTCAACTGTGCTGCAACAAAATTCCCAAAAATATCAAATTCTGTGGGTGAATTTGCGCCAGTAGCAGCAGCTGATATTTATTCTAATTTATCTATTGCTGTTTGGATCGGATCAGCTTTCTGAGTCATTTTTTTCTTTCTTGAAGGTTGTACTAACTGAGATTGCTCCTGGTGCTCAGATTGACTGTGATCCTCTAAATTATATATTATTTGTTCTTAACTTTCACCACTTTCCTGGATCGATTCATTCAGAATGTCGTCTAAGTCATCAACGTGTTCGTTTACGTCATGATCATTTGACCTTTTCTGACTCTGAAATAAGAAAAACTACAATGATATGTTACAGGTACCCACTACATTAGACGATTGGAAGAGCATTCAAGAAATGTTTTTTCGTCATTGGAATTTTCCGAACGTATGTGGTGCACGTCAATCTTCGGGCGCCGATGCATAGCGGGTCTGATTATTTCAATTATAAAGGACAACACAGTATCGTTCTTTTAGCATTAGTAGATGCCGATTATCGTTTCTTATATGTAGATGTAGGAGCAAAAGGTCGTTTTTCGGATGGTGGAATTTTTAGAAACTCGGCATTATGGGATGCTATGCAAGGTAACGTTTTAAATTTTCCGCAAGATGGAATAATTTTAGCGGATGATGCGTTTCCTCTTAAAAAAAATATAATGAAACCATATAATAAAAGACATTTGAGCATTGAAGAAAAAATATTTAATTATCGACTTTCAAGAGCGAGGCGTATTGTTGAAAACGCATTTGGAATAATGGTTAGCCGATTCAGAATATACGAAAAACCTATTTCATTGAGCCCAGAAAAGGTAGAAAAAATTATTTTAGCAACTTGTGCATTGCACAATTGGTTAAGAGAAACCAATGCACGAAATTACTGGATAAAAGGTATTGCAGATCGAGAAGATGTTGACATTGGAACCATCATCGAAGGAACATGGAGAGCACTTTCAACACCCTTAAGCCTAACTTCCATGTCACGTAACAGCGGAAATAATCATGCTCGGGAAGCAACAACGATACGGAATCACTATCGTGATTATTTTAATGGCGAAGGAGCAGTTCTGTGGCAAATGAAAATGATTCGTTAAAATATCTATAATGTGACGTAAATTATAAATAATTATTGTTTAAAAATGTGTTTTATTTGCGATATAAAATTTAGGATAGCTATTTTGTGTTATTAAACTTATTAAGTTATGAATATTAATAACTTACCCTTATTAAAGTTGTTTTTGTGTTCTGCTGCACATATTTACGAAGGAACCCATCTAATGTTTCAAACCAAGGCAATGTTGGCTTGTAAATATTGCTAGTAGATGTCCCACTTCTCTTCGAATCTCGAACTTTTTTTAACTCCTGGCAGTAATGAGATCTTATATTTTTAATTTTATTTTTGCACTCATTAATTCCGAAGCCTTCGATATTCATTTGTGTGACTATAGCTTCCAATGCACTGTTTCTAGCATCTTTACTTTTGTAATCTCGCAAATTCGTGTCTCATAAACACTTATTTGCCTCGTATAAATAAATAAATTTAGTAATAATTTCATCTGACCACCTAGACATTTTCACTCAAATGTTGCAACGTACTCTATTCACTGTTCGAGCTCGTATCTCGCACTGCTAATTTTAAACATGCTCAAAACGACTTCGTGCACGTACGTGGATTCATGCGAGCTAGCACGAGAATCGGTCACACGATTCGGGGCCACGCAAGAGCTCTCCTGCTAGCCGTTTATCGCCCGATAACTGGCACCGCCTGACTCGGGCAGAAAGGCTAGAAACTCCTTCATAATGATACTACAGTGCGTTTTTTCGTAACCGCCAGTAATTCCAAGATTTCTATTCCGAAGAAAATAATCTAGTCCTAGTGTATTGCAACAATATTTGTACTGTGGTGGATTTACTTGATCACAAATAGAGTGAAGACTGTTCATTAACTCTTCAAAAACTAGTCTGTCCTTTTTAGGGAAGGTTCTCATGTAAATGACAAAAAATAGGCAAATATTGATTTTTTTTTCAGGCAATAAAAAGACACACGAAGGAACGGTTTGGGGATTATGGCTTCGATGTTTTCAACATTGTCTTCGATATTTTTTGCTACAAAAAAAAAACAAAACGGTGCCCGTTATTTACGGGTATTTGATGACACTTTCTAGGAATATGGTCCCACTGCGTGCATTTTAGCCTAAAACCGATCTTAAATCAAAAATTGACTACATCGTCGGAAACTATATTAAGTTTGTGGGCCTTATACGTAAGCAAAGTGAAATAACTTTAAATATGACGATAAGATGCACACTTGACCTTTGAGCACGATTTTTGGTATGTTTTTTCACTTTGCAATGCTCTAAAAAAATAGTTCATACTTAATTTTTTTTAAATATTATAGGTATCAGGTCCCAGGACACGTGTTTTCTTTAAAAGGATCAAAGTTAGAAGTTAAAAGGTGTAACCTTTTTCATTTTATCGTGCTCGCAGTTTGGAAAAGCCATGTTTCGAGAAAATTGCATTTAAAGTTTTGGTAACACATTTGTATGAGTAATTTTTATCACTCAAGTGTTTTTTGGGGTCGCTAAACACGAATATGAGGTTAGCTTTGAAAAATTCAAAATGGCAGATCCAGAATAGCGGACCAAAAACGATGGATTGACCAATTTTGACCAACATTTAGATATAGTAAAGTAAAGTAAAGTATTCTTTATTCACTACAGCCACTACATAAAAACATTTTCAAATGGGTAAACATTCGAGCGGAAGTGAGACGTCAAATAATTAAAATAAATACATAAATATATAAAAATATAAAAAAAATCACGTAAATACATTCAATAGCATTTACAATGATGTACAAATTAAAAGTTGTATTAATGTTACATGTCCTCTAAAAATTCGTTTTCGTAAAAATTTATTGATTAAAATTTTTTTGAGGTTTCTTTTAAAGCACTCTATGTTTCCGTTCGTTTTTAAATGTTGAGGGATCAAATTATACACGGTTATACTTGAATACAAAGTCTCCCTTTTTGTACAGCTCACTATTGTGGGCTGGTATTTGAAGTTTATCTTTATGACGAGTTATGATTGTGGACATTCGAATGTTTTGTGAGGCTATCTAAATTTTGAGCTGCGTATATAGCACATTTATAAATAAAGATACCCATTACTGTAAGTAAGTTGTTGGTTTTGAAAGTTTCCCGACACGAATCTCAATTTTTAAATTGAAAATGAGACGAATGATGCGCTTTTGAGAAATACAAATTCGTTGGACGCTGGTAGCTCTGCCCCAGGACATTATATTGTATGCTAAGTGTGGATATGCTAATGCATAATACACAATTTATTAATGTTTTTTTTCTCGAATTGCTGAATTTTAATTTTAATATTGAATAATAAGCGCTGCTCAGCTTTGCGGACACGTAATCAATTTGGCGACCCCACGACAATTTTTCATCGATAAAACTTCCTAAGAATTTAGTATTTTGCGACTCATTTGTTATTGGTTGTTCTGGAGTTTTCTTATTATAAAACTGAACACTAACTGTTTTTCCATGTTCAGTATTAATTTATTTTTTTTGCACCAATTCGCGATCTTGGGATGAATGATGTTTATTTTATCTAGAAGTTCGTCCGGTGTTTGCGCCGAGACTACTATTGAAGTATCGTCGGCGAAATTGATTATGTGCCCATCTCTGACAAATTCGTTCAAATTATTGATAAATAATAAGAATATTAATGGTCCCAAAGTTGAACCCTGAACCACACCTTCGCTAATTTTGAATTTTTTTCACTTTTTGCGCTCTATTTCTACATACATTTGCCTATCTGTTAAAAAGGAACTAATTAAATTAAGTATATTTCCTCCAATCCCTAGTGCTGATAACTTCTGCCTTGCGAATGTAGCATCTATGGTGTCGAACGCGCGGGAAAAGTAGTAGAGAAGTGCAGCTACTTTTGTACCAGCATCTACTTGAGTGTACACTTCGTTGAAGTTTACCATTGCACTTTCTGTTGATTTTTCCTCTCTGAAACCATGTTGATTTGGGGATTTTTAAAACACCAGGAAATTCACCGGTGTCGAGTGAAAGATTTACTAATTAAGTTAGAGGCTCTATAATGACGTGGCTTACCGCTTTTATAACTGGTGTTGATATTTCATCATTTCCCCTACTTATCTTATTGTTTAGTTTACCGATCACTTTGTGTACTTCTTGTGATGTTATTGGATGAACAAACATACTGTTCGAGGATAGTCTACTGTTTATTACTTGTAG
Source organism: Ocypus olens (assembly GCA_910593695.2). NCBI lineage: Eukaryota > Metazoa > Arthropoda > Insecta > Coleoptera > Staphylinidae > Ocypus > Ocypus olens. The sequence continues at coordinate 20,252,316 of OU343052.1, read as the reverse complement.
TCTGGTTGGTTCATTCAATATTTTAATTAGTTTGAACGAATTAAATAGATCGGTTATTAATTTAGTTTCCATCGAGTCATTAAGTAAGTTTATGTTAATGTCACCACAAAGAATTATAAATTTGCAGATTGAGTGCAAATCGTTTAAAATAAGAATAACTTGGTCTAAGAATGTTCTTACATTTCCGTTAGGTGGACGATATATTGTTAAGATGCCAATTTTATTATTTTTTAGCATTATTGTACAAGCTGCACATTCTATTTCCATTTCGATATTGTTATTGTTGATTTTCGTGTATTCTTTGCAGCATAGGTTTTTGTTTGCGAGTATCATAGCACCCCTATGTTGATGTGTTTTTCTCGAATATGTGTTTATACTTGTGAACCCTTGACTATTAATCAGATTTACATTATTTTTGTTTGTCCATGTTTCGGTAAGGCATATTATATTGGGTTTCGTTTCTTTCACAGCTATTTCTAACTCATTTATTTTGTTGATCGCACTTCGTATATTCACATAAAATATTTTGAAGTCAGTGTTGGACTCGGGAGTATTATATATTTTGTTTGATGTTTTATTATGCGAAGTGTTGTGCGTTTGTTGGTTTGCATGACTTATGGATTCTAATTTTGAGCCCGAGAGTTGCGAAAATTTCCCTGGGATTGAAATTTTCGCACAGACGTTCCCTCAGGCCATATTGTAGGATCATAAACCTCCTTTACGTCTTGTAAAGGGAAACTAATTTTAAAAGATGTGTAGGTTGCTGTCTTCTTAATTTGGTCTCCAATTGTAAATGCTACATTTGGTTTTACATTTTTAACATACTGTAGAAGCGATTCTTTAGTTATTGTGGGTTCCAAATTTGTTATGTATACATGACCTAATTTTGTAGCTGATTTAATGTTTGTTAAATTTTTATTTGTTCCAACAATTGGTTTATTATAATTCGTCTGGAAGGAATTATTCGTTCTATAATTATTTTTATTTGGGTCTAGGTTGTTCACCGGAGTTTTTGTTTTGTTTGGAAGACGATTCCGCTCGGTGATTTTTTGTTGTTGTTTGTTGCTGTTAAGGTCTTCGCTATCTTCGTTGAGCTCGTCTCGAGATGATAAAGGCGCCAGTAGATCTTGGAGTTTTTCTTGATTCACTCGTAGATTTCTATGTTGTTAACTGGAGATTGATTTGAATCAGCATTAATGCATTTGTCGATAGGTGGCACTTTCATATTAAAGATTTCTAATAGTTTAATATTGTATTTTAGCACATTTATTTTGTCTTTTAATTCGCTGATCATATCGTCTTTATGTTTAATAGTGTCCTTATAATATGTTACCTCGAAATATTTTGTATTTTCTTTCTAGTTATGTTTTCGCAGCACTGCAAGTTGCCATTTTTATCAATTGTAATTTGTCTTGGTCTCTTTAGCAGACAGTTAGCATGGTAATCACTGTTACATACACTGCACGTCACAAATTTTTTAACTATGACTGAACACATTTTGCACACCGTTTCACTAGAGTTATTCGCCTTAGCCGCCATTATTTTGCTTTCTAAGTGTTTTTATAACTTACTGACTCACGACGGCAGTGACAATACTTTAAACAATAGGCTCTAGTTTTGCAATGCGTGGATCAAAAAACACTTTCACACCAACATTCCAGACAACTTAGCCTATCCGAAAATGCGAGAAAAAAAATTGATTTTTTGAAATTTCTACATGAGAACTTGTTCCTTAAACAATAGGAACAAAACATCGGTGCCATTAGCTTATGAAGGAAACATGACAATTTGAAAATTGTGCTGAAGAAAATTCAGTATGACAAGTATTGTTGGATCATATGTTGCGATTTAAAACTCGTTGTCTTGTTAATGGGATTGCAGCTCGGTTATAATAAATTTTGTCGTTTTTTTGTGTGACTGGATAGCCAGGACAGGAAAAATCATTGTATCAAGTAGGAATTGCCAGAACGTGATACACTTATGTCAGTATAGAAAAATGTTGCTCATTGATCAACTCTGACATGATTATTCTATCTCCTCTTCATATAAAGTTTTTATAAACTTTGTAAAGGCGTAAATCGTAAAGCCTCCAACTACGGTGAGATTGCTGGTGAACTTCCACAAAAGACATTTGTCATGGACAAAAGATACCAGGGTCAGTGGAATGCAAATATTCTTACTGTTTATTATTGGACACTAGAAAGGGACGTTTTAGATGTCAAACAAGAAAATCAACAACTTTCACATTTTATGTAAGTGTAATATATTGTGAATATAAACATTGCGTTCAAACTTTACCAGGGTATCACAAAAAACGGTGGGTAATGTTGAAACATATTAACTTTAACTTTAAGCGTGAAAAGTTTTATTAGGATCATGTGCCAGAAAAAGTTTAATCTTGTTCCCCAATGTAATAGCTATTTATTTTAATATACTTTTTATGTAATTTAAGCAATATTTTAACTGACTGACAATTGATTCTAAAGAAATTAATAATATTGAGTTAATTTGCTTTGAAATAACCTGCTGAACATCACAAACTTTCCGAGTTTACTTGAAATATGTACTACGAAAAATTGCACCTGCAATAACGGTTACTAAATATCTTTAAAATAGAACTAGTTATTTTTTAACAAAAAACTTATTTTCAAAATAACCGCTTATCTCATTACTGATAGAAGTAAAACAAGTATGACTTCCTTTTTACAAGCCAATGTTGCACCTAGCTAACATGTTATTAATAACTTCTCTTGACAACGTTATGACGTACAACGAAAGCCAAGTTACAGTAAACAAATTAGAAACAACCTTACTTGTTGCAGAAAGCTATATTTAGTTTTATTGAATTCAAGTTACAATAGCTCCAGTTTTTTACATTTATGTTGTACGTATAATAACAATACTGGTTTTTGTCTAAGTCTATTTCAACCCATTGTCATCTGGTATTAGTCTGACGATACGAATTTGTATAACATCTATTTAGACACAACTATATATTCATTGCAAAATTTGAATTCATCTATGCTCTTGCCGTATATCCATGCTTCTCGTAGATTTCAATCCTTCGGTAATCCGGCGATACTTCACTGAAATTTAAATACTCTTCCACATTTACATTTTGATTACACAATAAAAGAACCGAATCACCGCTAGGTGCCTTCATCTCCATAATTATTTCACCCGCGACGCTGCAAAAAACTGTTAAAATCTTTTGCGGCGAGTTTACAGTCCTACTCAGGAAAGCTAGGCTTGGTTCCCGTGTTGATAATGCCCCCACATAGCTGCAATTGCATTATTTGCATTACTAATGGACTCACCACTAACTGGTGAAAGTTTTAATTTTAATGCTAGTTTGTGCGATATCTTATTTTGTGTAATTCAGGGCACTACAGTCGAGTATATTCGACTAACGTAAGCTGTAATATAATTTTTAGCTGTTATACTTCTCCAGCAAATAAGCGAATTTGTTGTTTTATTTTCTAGACTTGGTACTTTTTACTTTGTCTACTTGCGAAGTTGGCAATCAACGTGTTCAATAAGAAAAATAAAGTATTGGTACAAATATAATTTATATTATTTTACGTGTAAGTTACAAATGTCTGCTCATCGATATTAAGCGAACCTGTCGTAAAATTAAAATTCAAGCAGCGTTTACAATATTTAATTTGGCTTTAAAAAAATATACTTTTGTTCACTCATGTAGAGTGAAAAAATCGTAAATTTTATAGGGCAGTAAATTTTTATTATATTTTTATGTAATCAGCAATAATTTAGGAGGAATATTAAAGTAACACAAAATAGGCTTTAAAATCGCGTTTTATGCTCTGACAGTAACATAAATTGTTCAAATTGAGTTGCATTATAGAGAGCATGTTTTAGATAAATTAAATATATAATTGGAGCGTCTTTGTATAAACCTGTAATAAAATTGAAGCATTGTTAAAATATGTATTATCGCGGTTTTAGGAAGACGAACTTACTTTTTGTCACAGTAAAATTTATATGTCCTTTTACATAAATAACTATTTTCGTTGATAGTTTATTTCTAGGTTTCATTAGAAAATTAATGATTAATAAATAGTTTTGCATTAATAAACGACTTTAGTCAAACCATGCAAGGGATGCGGGTGCAGAACGGGGTACCAATTTAAAAATCGGTTTTAAATAAACAAAAGGGTGCACATTATTCTATGAACACAATTTTATAATTCCAAAAATTCAATGATATTGTAAGAAAATTAAAAAAAAACATTTTTTTGAAAAACTAAAAATTATGTTATTTGCCCTATTCTGCCCTGAGCATGAGGCAAAATGGATTTCTAAGGACACATAAGTTTTTAATTAGTTTTAAGAATTGTACCAAATAAATTATTCTAACACCATTACTTAATGATATTTTGTTCTCTCCCTTTGATTGGTAACCGTTGAGCAATAAATTATTATTATTATTATTATTAAAGCTTCATAAAAGAAAGTGGCTGAAGTCTGCGAGAGCAATGTGGTGGTAGAAAAAGCAACGAAACGGCACATTCCCTCACGTAGTTTATAAACCTCAAGGCTCTTGATATGTGTTGCGTGGACATAATATAAGAAGAACCAGGAAGTCTTTTGATGCCTTACAATATTCCACAAGTTTTCGAAACCATACAAGAAATGATTTAGCAGTCATCCATCCAGCCCTGTGCATCTCAGTCCAAGTGGAAATCCTAACTCAAATTCTTTCTGCCTTTCTGCTTCTTCTTTCGAGGAAAAATGAGCATCAGAGGCAAATAAATTCCGATCGCCGACATAAAAATAAGGCAGGTTATAGTTTCGGCCTTTTCTGCGGATACTAACAATCCGACTTGAGGTTTTTCCTTGCAAGCTATGATGTTTGTTTCATCTAAAACTCTTGTTTCATCGCAATTAAATATTTGAGAAGCTGTTAGTTTGTGCTTGTCGAGTAAATTCGTTAGCAATGAAAAAAAAACTATCTAATTTATTAACACATTGGCTACCAATAAGTTTTTTTGGAAAATGTCAAAAAAAGTTTTCTTTGTATTTAAGTGTTATTTTATAAAATGAGTAAAAATATGCTAATTTAATTCATTAATTTAATTCAGTTTAAAGTAAGTACTCACTGTCAGTCATAGGTGACTGACTTGGCCCCATTGGGTTACTTCAGTGTCAGTCACCGGTGATTAACAAAGCGGTCAATGTGTTAAAGCCAATGACTCTCGCACCAGACTATGCTTAGGGTTTGCGAACAGTTAAAGTAGGATGTCTCTTAAAGAATCCCTTGACCCAATCTTCGCCTGCAATCGCCCTTTGAAATATATGACCAAATCCATTTTTGACAGCCAACTGATAAGCTAAGTTATGCAAGTCTCATTGTTTTATTTGGTCTAATAACCTAGCTTCTATAATTTTTAAGTAGTTAACGAGCTGAAGCTCCCGCTCTTCCGCAAATACGGTTTTAACTTTTCTAGCCGTTTTATTAATCTTACAGTCAGATTTTCCCCGAGTTTTCTAACGTATTTTTCCAGAGTAGACTGGAGATCATTGCTTTGGTAGACAGTGATTGCGTATTTGTTTAATGTTATAGCCTCGAACCATCTAAAATCGAAAAAAAGCTATTAGACAAACGCCCCAAATTCTTAATTTTAGAAGACACTAACAATTTCAATGTACACTTATAAATTTTTAGATTTAGATTTGCACTCATGTTATTTCCTGGTAAATGAGCCCACTCGTATCAGTGGACATTCATCCACTTGTTTAGACAATGTAATTACTAACCAAGAAAATGCCAAATGTTGTGTAATACGAACAGGAATATCCGATCACTTTGGTCAAATCGTGACTGTACCTATGAACACCTATAAAAGTGAAAAATGTGTACGTAGACGTATTTATAGTGATAATTTACCACATAATAATAGATGCGATAACAGAAAATCGATAATTAATGGGGTAGCTTGACATTACAACAATGTTTTGCATTGTCATAATCGATAACAGAAAAACGGTAATTAGGTGAGTAGCTTTTAAGGTTATAAAAACATGATTTTATAATTTTTACAATTACACTTGTAGCAAACCAAAATATTCAGCTTGTAATAAACCATAACTTTTCCTGATCCTTATTATTATTTCATTCGATAAATTATCTACCCAAATATACCGCGAGCTTGGATCAATTATCAAAAACACATTTTTTTCGTACCTTTTACCTTTTAGTAATTCATCTCGACATAACATTTGTTGTCAACTGGTTATTAACCGAGAGCTTCAGCTCAAATGTTATTGTCTCGTTAAATTACTAGGTAACAAGGTACTCAAAAAACTATTTTTTGATAATTAACCTCGATCTAGGTATATTACTACCGATAATTCAACTCATGTATAAAAAGGTGCATTTAAAATGGCGGACCAACAAATTTGCAAATGGTTAAAAATTTATTTACCTTCACCATGACAACGATATCTATATTAACAATTTTAGTAAACAGCCAACTTCAGTTGAGCAGGGGTAGTTCGTGTCAGTTCTGAATACCTATGCGGTGAAATATAATTGAAATCCGTTTCAGACACGCTTCCACGTGAAATTTTTGTCACGATTTTCATTCCGATCCATGTATCAGTTATCAATTAAGTAAGTATTTCACCTTTTAGTTTGCAATTAAAGCCGGCGACGGCATTTCGTACTTCGGCCGCGAGATGTCGCAAGCGTACGGTAGCGCTGCCACAATGCGTGAATTAAAGAGTTGGATTGCATTTAATATCCTTCTTGTTCTATCATGTTTTAATAATAGTATCAAATAAACATTGATATATATGTGTATTTGGCGTTTTCTCTTTTATGTATGTTGGAAAAGGGTTCAGCGGCCATTAAACGATCAGCTGTTATTGATTTCCTAACTTCATGCCGCTTGTAGTGCGTGCGCGCGTTGTGTGTTGCGCGAGAGGTTATAACCTATAATATAATATAAGAAACGTCAGAAATATATGGAATGTATACTAAATGTAAGTAATAATATATATTTATATGAAACAATAATTATAAATATCATTTTAACGGCTGGATGTTTGTACCACTTGCAAACGTGCACACACGATTTTGACGATTGGTGCATCATACAATTCCATCACAAATAAACAATGCTCTTTCATCTATTGTATATTTAATTCATATAAATTGCTAATATAATTATAGTTATTCGTTAAATTATCTCCACAAATACCACTCGCGGTTATAATTTCGGCAGGACACATTTTATTTTAAGCAATCGTCATTTTATCGCAAATTTCTTGAATGAATTGAGATTAGGCAAAATCCATCTCAATTCATTCTCGAAATTTGTTTCGATTCGATGGCTCGTGCAAACAAATAAAATTTATCCGGCCAAATTAAACCTCTTGTGGTATTACCCCCGATAAATAACTTTTTTCTACTCCTTGCCGTATATTGATTAATTCCCTAACAATAAACTGTACGGATATGAGCTATTTTTCGGTTAACTGTACGGATATGAAATCCAGGTTACAGATAATAAACAACCATTGTTATAGAACGTTGCGGCGGCGGCGGCGACGGGAGAACGTCACATCAAACGTCAAATAATTAATTTACATTTTTATATAATCGAAAATCATCACTGAAAGTGAATTTGATTCGAATAATTGTATCCCACATGAAGTTAGGAAAACTGCTCAAGATATCCAGCAGGGATTACTGCCGATCAGATCCCGTCCAAAATATGACTTCGCATACAAACAATATGTGGATTGGTGTACAAGTAAGAATGTGCAAACTATCAATGAAAACGTTATAATTACGTGCATAGAAAACATTTCCAAAACTGATAAACCTTCAACATTATAGACCACGCATTACAGTGACTTTGTTATAATGTAGACACGGCCGCGACGAGAAAACGTATGAAAAGTGAAAGGGATTTCAGTCGTAGAAAAAGTTATCTGTACAACGCGAGTGGATATGATGCCCCCATATCTCACTCGGCATTGGGGCACTCGCCTACGGCTCGTTCTCCAAACTTGCCTTCGTGAGATATGTGCATCATATCCACTCTTGTTGTACAATATACTATTTTCTACTCCTTACCGTATATTGATTAATTCCCTAACAATAAACTGTACGGATATAAGCTATTTTTCCGTTAAGTATACGGATATGAAATCCATGGTTACAGATAATAAACAACCATTGTTATAGAACGTTGCGGCGGCGGCGGCGACGGGAGAGCGTCACATAAAACGTTAAATAATTCATTTACATTTTTATATAATCGGAAATCATCATGGAAAGTGAAAGTGATTCGAATAATTGTACCCTACCTGAAATTAGGAAATCTGCTCAAGATATCCAGCAGGGATTACTGCCGATCAGATCCCGTCTAAAATATGACTTCGCATATAAACAATATATGGATTGGTGTACAAGTAAGAATGTGAAAACTATACTTGGATCAATGGATCTTTGCGTGCACGTCACTACCGATAGTCGTCTGGTATAATTAACGCTGTGGATTGGATTCCACCAGTGGCGTAGTCGAAACAAATTGCGCATCAGACAAATGAACAACAAATTGAAATTAGTCTGACCCCGCGACGTAAACGATTAAAACAACAGTACGAATGAGATGTATACGCAAATATGCCGTTGTAGTGACCGAATACGCAACGCTTGCGTCTGTTGGGCCGCATTTGGCCGGAAGGTAAACAAATCACGTTCATGAGCCCAACATTCCTACATAATTTTGACGTTTTAAACGTCAGTAAATTTCGGTATACGAGCGGGGAGGGACAGATCTCAACGGAGTTGTTGCGCGAAGCGCAAGCTACACCGTGATCTTAGAAACCTCTTAAGGCGGCTTCATAACCCGGGAACGAAAATATACCCAGCTTTTCGTTCCCGTTACCGGAAATTAGTTATTAGTTGTGTATGTCAACACGCGAATCATATCATTTAACTTTTGGTGCCCGTTCTCGGGTTGTTGTGAAGCGGCATTTAGTTTATAAGTAATGGAATCGAAAATGTTCGGCTCATAAAGAATTTGATTTGCTTATCTTCCGGCCAAATGCGGCCCGACAGACCAAGCGTTTCGTATTCCGTCACTAACGGCATATTCGCGTATACATCTGATATTGCTGTTTTAAAGGAAATGGTTTGCGTCGCGGGCTATTATATGAACACTAAATTATATGGGAACAACTCCACTTATCGGTCCCACCTTCTTGAAATTAAATTTAAAACATGCAAAATAATATACCTTTTATTCACATTTGTCTACTCTTTAGGTTTGGCGGAAAATAATAATTTCCGATCGTTCGGCGAGATGGCCTTTCGCCGGTTAATGTCACACTTGAAATGAAATTAAAAGACAAATTATTCACTATTGTGTGACATTATTCCAATTTTGTACCAACTCTGGGCAGATAAGCGGAAGCCCCAAATAAAAAATAAAAGTGACCATATACAAGTTAATTTTGAAAGTCCTCTCTGATATTGTTATAGTTGCATTGTAATTGTGATGTTAACACGTCCGCGAATTGTAATTTTTTTTTTAAATTAGTTGTGAAATCCGAAATCTGATTAGACATATTTTAAAAGAATAGTCAAAATATATTTTATTTTAGTATGATATTTATCATTATCGTCCTGGATACAAGGCATGAAAACGTACTCATAACTCCGAGGGAGTTATAAGTTATATCTCCCGAGGGAGTTATGAGTTATATCTCCCAAGAGAGTTATGAGATCTGCTCGTGTTTACCTTACAACAAGTATGTACAATTTCCAAATTTTCCGCTCAAGATGATGGTTGAAGGTAGACAATCTTGCATCTGCTCACGACCAACTTTATAGTGAGACAGGAATTACACTTTTGTCCCAAGTTTGTTCACTATTTTATTCACAACCGTACGTTTGATGTTATAGATATTTATGCATTAAGGGAGATATGGAATGTTTTTTTCCCGAGGTTGACAGGGTTACAAACCGAGGGCCTCTGGCCAGTCAACCGAGGGTAAAGAACAGGAATGTCTCCCGTGGTGCATACAATAGTTTATTTTTTAGTTAAATATTAGTATTTCGTAAAAATATTCAGTATATCGATCTGCAATATGTATTTAGATGATTGCTACGAGCTTGTTTTAAATCAAACCACCTGCATTTCATCAACTGATGTTTATTTAATTTGATTTGACGTTAATGCTTTAACAACAAATGTACAGTTGTGAATAAAATAGTGAACAAACCTGAGAAAAGTTTAATTCCTGTCTTGCTATAAAGTTGGTCATGAGCAGACGCAAGATTGTCCATCTTCAACCATCATCTTGAGCGGAGAATTTGGAAATTGTATATACTATTTGTCAGGTAAACATGATCAGACCTCATAACTCCCACGAGAGATATCTCATAACTCCCACGGGAGATATCTCATAACTCCCGAGGGAGTTATAAGTACGTTTTCATGCCTTGTAATCATGACAATAACAGTAAATATCATACTACTAAAAAATAAAAGCATTAACGTTAAATCAAATCAAATTAAATAATCGTCATTCATGTAATGCGGGCGGTTTGATTTAAAACAGAGTCATAGCAACCATGCAAATACATATTGCAGATCAATATTCTGAATATTTTTATGAAGTACTAATATTTAACTAAAAAATAAAGTATTGTATGCACCACGGGAGATATTGGTTGACTTATAAACCTCGGGCCAGAGGCCCTCGGTTTGCCCTGTCAACCTCGAGAGAAAAACATTCCATATCTCCCTTAATAATAATAATAATAGGTTTATTGCCCAACAGAACAAAAGAATATTTCAATTACAGGGAAATTTTACAATTAACAAATAAAAAATAAATAACTCTAATAGAATTAAAAACTAAAAATAATTATAGATAGTTTAGACTTAATTAACTTAATTTAACTAAAATTATGAACAGTTCTAAATGAAATTAAAGTGAACAATACAAAATACTATTTTATACATGTGTATACCTTTAACATAACAGGTTGTTGCAAATTGATTAATTACCTAATTAAATCAATAAAATGAACTAAGGAGCAAATATTGCCAACAGTTTGGTTTTAAACATTTTTTATGTATCACTAAATATGTCACACGAATGATGCATAAATATCTACTAACCGTTATAAACAATGACTGCTATAGCATCCACGAAGTTACAGACCAAATTTTTCAAATATGATGATGTGAATGCTATAGCAATCACGTCTGCGAAGGGGAAATAAACAATTGATATATTTTATTTAAAAAACATACAATAAATCGGGTGTCTAAATAGCCGATAATCTACAAGTGGCGGTTATTCTTCTTAAAATTCTGAATAGAAAATGCCGATGAAAAAATGTTCTATCATTCCACATATGCCATCAGGAGCCACTTAAAAGGAATATACATTAGGCAACATTGCAGTCATGTGCTGTCCTGTTTTTCAATAATCCCATGATTAATTATGTGGGATTAGAGTAGAAGGTAATAGAGAGATAGATCGGGGTTTATTTACAGATGTATATGCAAGGTAAAACAGATTATGAGTAAATAGTGTTGAGAGAAGTCTAATTTGGAAGTCATCTGGATGAGCGAGCTGTCCACGAAAGCGTTGGTGAAGCGACTGGATTGTTGTAGTGGAGTGTCCTGTCCCCACAACAGAAAACCTTCTTGAACTCTGCGCAGGTTTTCCTCAGACCAATAGCGATTGTTGTAAATGTTAAAAACTATCTCTGGTAAACATACTCTCATCATTCCAGACAATACATGTCGTGAATCCACCATCGCCACAAATTCTATTTAAAATGGTGTTGATAACATTCATTCGGTATATCTTATTATTTTCATAGAGCGGCAGGACCTTCATAAGATGAAATGGATAAAGGTTTTCTTGTAGGACCAAATGAGCGGTCTTGTTACTAGGCATATCTAATATAATCGGGTACTGTCGAAGGGATTTGCTCTTCAAGTTGGATTATGCGACTCGGCTGTGGCTTCTTTGGATTTTTAGGCACAAATATACCTGTTTCACATAGCCGTTGATTTAGTCTTCGAAATACATTGGCAGAAGGATGCCTTTTATTTGCAAAACCTATACAATACTGTAATTTTGCCATATGTGCGTTTCTATTACAGAAACCATACATCATGTACATGTCGGCGTACTCATTAAACCAAAAATCCATTGTAATTGAACAAATCAAACACAGAAACACAAATATACTGAAACGCGGATACTAATACAAACCTGATAATAATAAGAGAATCAGAATTACCACAAAATTGGTACTAGCAAGTTTGAGTGAATTCGTTGTGTCAAACGTGACATAAGCGGGAGTCAAAATTGCCGAGTGTGAAGAAGTGTTAAAAATACACATTTGGGATGAAAATATAACACACACACTGACAATTAACTTTTAAACTAATCATACTACTGAAATTGCAGTTTTCTGTAAATTAATACAGTATAATAATCCATATTAAACATCTGGACCTCATGAAGTTTCACGAAGAATGGTACAACATTTTAGAATCAAGATAAGCTGCTTAGAATTTTTTAAAGAATATCGTCACGTGTAGATTATCCGCCAATTTATACACACCCGATATAGAAAAACATATCTATGTTGTTAAAAACTAATCACTTGAACTGAAATCAGTATCACTGCCACTCTTGTCATTGTCTGCATGAATAATAATTTCAGGAATATCCTCTATTACTTTGTCTCGATCATACCATTCCTTAATTATTTTTTCGGTATGACAAACATTTGCATGCCACACTTCTGGTGTACATTTTTGTAATGCTTTATTCCACATTTGCACCACTTTCTCATCTCCGAGGCCGTCTTCTCCTATGTGTTTGTCGTAATATGATTTTGCATGTGCCCAGATCATTTTGATGGCGTTGAAGTGACAGTGGTAAGGGGGCAATCTTAAAACATCATGTCCATGTTCTCGCAACAGTTGGTCTATTTTATATTTCTTCGGCTTTCTGTGAAACTTTGCTAAGCTCAGCAGTTCTACTTTAAACATTGATTTCTCATAATTAATATTATTTTTATCTAACCACTCAGCTATCTGCGCTTTTTTCCATGAAGAAGTTGGCTGCCTTTCCACTTCTACGCTGTGGTATGATGCGTTGTCCATAATAATTAACGAAGGCTCTTCTAAATTTGGTATTAACTTACTTTCAACCCACTTAGTGAATAATTCTGCATCCATATCTCCATGATAATCTAATAATTTCGATTTTGTTGCAAAAACTAAACTTGCATTTTCTATGAAACCACCACTGCATCCAGCATGAAGAACAATGAAACGTTTTCCATCATATCCTCCAGGTTTTCGTACACTTTTAACATTGGCGTCCTGCCATGACTTCCTACGACTTCCTTTTGAAAAAATCCATGTTTCATCTATGAACACGGGAGTACGACTAAATGTTGAATTTTTATTGTCCATGTACAATCTTAGAAACGATGCTCTCGTAGATGCTATTATGGGTGTCTCCATCAACGCCCTTCGGTTATCGTCCTTCTCAAATTTAAATCCTAGATCCAAAAGTAACGTTCGTAGCGAATCGTAACTAAAATTCAATGCCAATTCTTGACGCAGTTCTTCTTTTAACAAATTAATCGTCACATGTTTTCCTAAAATTAAACAATATCTGCTTAATACTGCCTAAAGCAGAAATAATCATTAGTGTTGCCCAAGTGCGTAACAATTTATTTATAATTATACCATTCCCCAAATATTCCTACCAATAATAATTTACTTACTTGCTGCATATAAATTGTACAACATATTACGAACTGCCATTTTAGCACCCTCGTCTAAGTCTTGAGTTTTCGATTTCTTCCGGGGTCTAGATTTTCCAGGGGTTGAAAGCGACTGATTTCGCTCACTCGCAATTTTAATACTGGAGATAGTCCGTAAACTTATTTTTAAAGCATCAGCAACTCTCTATGAAACGATGTAATATTAATAAGCAGGTAATTAGACAACAAAGAAAGAAATTACCTCTTGAACAGCATTTAGTGAAATTAAAGGACCGTTGTTTTCCTTTTCTGCTGTAAAATAGGCCATTAGATTGACCACTAGATTCCGCGACTGAGAATTTAGACGTTTGCCCGGCATTTTGAGGTTAGGCCAAGCGATTTCACTGATTGTTATACAAGTTCTAAAAAGAACTGTTTTTTATATATCACGAAGCAATGTTTATCACGACGTGTTTATGTTACGACACAAAATGTACTGTATACGTTGTAAAATCGAAGAAATATGCAAAAACGAATACAAAATGGAAAACACTGCTTATAGCGCCGCCACTGCATTACGAATCACGAAATGACTTACGGACCAAGGTTTTGTCTTTGTTCAACGCATGGTTTTACCGAGTGTCGTACGTCCTCGACATGGACGACATACGTACACATATTATTGTGTCTAATTTAACTTATCATAGAGGGAGTAAACATATGAAAATGTTGTCGGAGATAGGTTCAGATTCAAGTATATCAATCAAAACATTAGGATTACGTGAATAAAAAACATTTCCAAAACTAAAAATGGTGATGTGGCCATCATGTTACTTTCTCCGACTTGATGGTATCATTAATTCTTACGTTTTCATGGTTTATTTTCAATTTAAATTATATTTTAAATGTACATCGAGTGTTGCGTAAACTCGGGTGAAACTGACGTTTAAAACGTCAAAATTATGAAAGATGGAAAAATTATACTTCAAATTAAAAAAACTCGGTTTACTCAAAAACTAATGAGATTTCGAAAAAAACTTATTCTTTAGAAGTTGTTCATTTTGGCATTCTCTACAATTATTATTAACATATATTTTCTGTAACTATTAACGTTTCATAATTATAAACCAAAAATTAAAAAAATAATAATAAATTTCTTTCTCGAATTGCAATGATTTTATGAAAAATTGTTTCAAGCAAAAGATGTTCATTTCTTTGTTGTCTTCAATGTTTGTTTATATGTTTTTGTGATATTTTTCATATTTAAGAAAATATTGGCAAAAAACAAAAAACAGTTAAGGTAAACACCGGTGTACAAATTTTTACCAAAAGCTTTTCAGTTCTTCGGATTATCAAATAAGACGTATGTTCGAAGTTTCATATCAATTTCTCTGTTACTTTTTTAGATACAGCGCACACAGACACACACACAGACACACACACACACACACACAGACACAAAAAAAATCCAGAAATTGTTGAAATGGCATCTAGTGACCCCAAAACGGATATTTCCGTAAAAAAAAAATTTGAGAAAAAAATCACGATCACATTACTTTCTCGTACTTCGTAACGGAGAAAGTAAAAAACCTTTAACATTGTAGACCACACGTTACAGTAACTTTTTTATAATAGAGACGTGGCCACGCCGCTGCGAAAACGTCACACATCAAACATCAAATAAATAAATTTTCATGTTTGTATTCGGTATTCATTATGAAAAGTGAAAGGCATTTCAGTCGTAGAAAAAGTTATCTGTTCAACGCGAGTGGATATGAAAGCCCAAATCTCGCTCGGCATTGGGGCAAACTTGCCTTCGTGAGATATGTGCATCATATCCACTCTTGTTGTACAATATACTATAATATAGCTACAGATAACACCTCATAGGATCATATTTATGCAACGAGTGATATTTACACTAATCAACTAAATTTGATCCTTTCAACTTTTAAAAGCATTTTTTGTATTTTTTTTCAATTTAAACTAAAACAGGTAGCCAGGATACGTATATACCTATATAACACAACAGAAAATTAAATTGTCAATTGAAACGTTTTTTTTTTCAATCGATCGGAAATTTTCTCAAAAATACAATAGTGTTAATAGATTTATTACATTATTTGTTTAAACAAAGACACATTTCAAAATTTAAATAATTTGCAAAGAAAAATCATAAAAATTCATTTTTTGTTTGAAATTGTATAACTTTATGCAAAAAAAAATATCGAAAAATGGCTGAAATAGTTTTTGGTCCATTTCAAAAAGTATATTTTTGTAGAACTTTGAAAATACCCGTTTTACCCAAAAAATGATTATTAAATAAAAATTTTACGGTCCAGATAATTTTCTTTCTTTCGAAATACACGGATTTTGTAACGTTCGGTACTGATTGGGTGAAAGATACCCGAACTCAATTTTCGAACTCATACAACTCGGGCACCAACCGCAGACTGACGCTGCCACTTAGCGCTTACATAGGCGTTACCTCAAATAAACAACTCTCGCGTAAGTTAAACAATTTATTAAAATAAAAAACTTGATTTTGTTGATTTTGGAATATAATTCATCAAAGTCAAGTAACACGTTCGGAAGCTAAGCAATTTTTTTAAATAAAAAACGCGATTTTGTTTACTTTGAACTCAGAAAACAACAGATTTTGGCAACTTTTCTTGAACGATTTGTACATTTCTTTATATTTTTTTTAAAACACACTAATTCGTTACATTTTGGAATTTAAATCATTCAAATCAAGTAAGGCGTTCCGAAGTTAAGCAATTTTTCAAAATCAAAAACGCGTTTTGATTGACTTTCAACTTGGAAAACAACAGATTTTGGCAACTCTTTTTAAACGATATGAATATTTCTTTAAATTTTTTAATACACACTAAATTCGCTACATCTTAGAATTTAAATCATCAAAATCAATAAGGCGTCCGTAAGTTAAGCAATTTTTCAAAATCAAAAACGCGATTCTGTTGACTTTGAACTTGGAAAACAACAGATTTTGAACGATATGTACATTTCTTTATGTTTTTTAAAACACACCAAATTCGCTACATTTTGGAATTTAAATCATCAAAATCAAATAACACTTTCGGAAGTTAAGCAATTTTGTTAAATCAAAATCACGATTTTGTTGACCCTGAACTCGGAAAACATCAGATTTTGGCAACTTTCCTTGAAATCGTTCAAGGAAAGTTTCTATTTTTTTAAAAACACACAAATTCGCTACATTTTGGAAATTAAACCATCAAGTTAAGCAATTTTTCAAAATCAAAAACGCGATTTTGTTGATATCGATCTTGAACAATTTAAGACTTTGTCTAATTTCGTTACTTTGACATGAATATTTTTTTTATACTTTTAACATATAAATTATCATTATCAAGAAATGCTTTTAACAACTCAGCAATTTCTACAAATTTGTTGCCTTTGAACTTGGAGAATTTTGAGAGTATTCATTAATCCATTATTAATATTTCATAATACTTTTTTAAATAAAATAATTTCTTTATACTTTAACAAATAATTCATCAAAATCATCAAAAATGAGTTAAATATCTTAGCTATTCTATAAAATCAAAAATTTCAGATTTCCACATGAATATTTCTTAATATCTTTTTAAACCAGTTTATTTACTCTAAATTTTAACACACGTCATGATACTCAAGAAATTTTAAACTTTATTTTGAGTTATTAATATTTTAAAAGGGGCAAATTAAGAATCGGGCTTGACAAAGTAGGCGTTTGGCCACCAAAGGTTCTGGACCACCAGTGCTATCAATTACAAATATTGCAAGTTCCTTCTAGAAAAAAAGCAGTAATTTTTGCCAGAAAACTTACGTGCGGCGTGAATTAGGTAATTCTCAATCGGTCATATTAACATGAAATAAATTCATATTTTTTTTCTTCTTGCCTTAGATACAATCTGTGAATTGATATTGTGACTAACTCGTGTTTAAATAATCGCGGAAATTTAATGTCTCAGCTACTATTTGTTTTCGTTAATACACTTCTGCGATAAATAATAATTAACCCTTACGCAATGACGACAACAAAAATATTTCCGTGAAATCGAATGTCGCTGAATCCGCCGCAAAATTAAAATATACTCGTAAGATAAACGCTGGAAGTAAATTTTAAGTTCCCGGCGCTTTCACCTGTAGAACAATATTGAGCGTATTTTAGTTGTCTGTAAGCGATTATTGTGTCTATTATAAACAAGCTCGTCAGCTAAGGGTATTTATTTTAAAGTATAACCAAGAATGAGTTTATAATTTTGTTACGACTGTACTTACTCATTAAATATTATGCATTTTGTTTACTCTTTCTCCGTTTCCATTTTGACCCGTACTTTTATGAAGAGAATTTTTCACATTCGTTATTTTAAGTGCAGCAGTGCGTTTGTGCTGTTGTTGTTGCCGCCATAAACAACTGCAGTGCTAAAATCATAAAATAACAGAACACCAGTTCGTGCATCGGCGGCATTTCCCCTTAAAATAACTTATTTAATTAGTTCTCTTTGTGTTGGTGGAATAATTGCAGTTAGTATAAGGGATTTTCCGGGGCAGAAATTGGAAGTATCCAATTCCATTATGTCGTATCTATTACATTAAATTTTCTCGTATGAGTTGGCATTAAAGCGGTCGGCTGTTTGCGTCTGGGCATGGTATTATTTTCGATATTTATCGCTAAATTATTTATTATTCGCATGTATCTGGGTCGTCCGTTTCTCGAATTTCTAGTATATATTTGTTTCCTGTCTAGACGGTGTAGGAAATAAATGCGTTAAGGAATTGTCCGCAAAATATTATTAAAATTTATATTATAATGCGTTTCATTAATGTTTTTTTTACAATTTTGGTATCATTACTGAGGTTTGTTATCACTGCATGTAAGAAAGGATTCAGTTGGTATAGTTTTATGGTATTGAGCCAAAACCTTCTTATAAGCAAGAATGTATGATCTGAAAGAGATCCGTGCTAAAAGTGCAGTTAGCTAACTTCATTACCTTTAAGAGAGTGGGCATAATGTGGTTCTCATTCTTGCTTAATCGGGCATTGGATGTCTTAAAGATTCATACTGATAAATGTTGCCTTACTTCATTATCATTCAATCTTACAAGCTATTTTTTATACAGTATGGATGCCGGGATATCGATCACCGAATCGGCTCCTATTTGCCCCCTCCCTCCCCAGGAAAATAGGCAAATATCCTGTAGTGAAATAATATCGCATTAGCCACCAAATTTTGATTTAGTGTTGGCCTTTATCAAGGCTTGAAACAAGTACCTAATGTAATTAAGACTAGTTTTAAACTAACGATTAATCGTGTTCTAACTTAATATATTAAACAATAACTAATACTAAGGCACTTCCTCTGAATTCATTTAGTGTCCTGTCATTTAACAAGTTTAAATGATTTTGTTCGTTTGAGTCGTCTGATAATATTCCGCATATTTAAAAGTCTGGACGCTTTAATATTGATGTGGTTTTGGATTTTTTTTTTGGTGAGAGCTAACAGTTCTACTGATAATGTCCATAACCAACTCGATCTTAACGTCGCGATGAAGATCACATACACGAACATCAGTGGCGTAGCGAGGGTGGGGGGGGGGGGGGGCAAGGGGGGGCATCATGCCCCGGGCGCTACTCACAAAGGGGCGCCAAATGGTTCGCAAAACAAAAAATTGCTGGATAATTTTAATTTTTATTATAATTGATTTCTGGAAAATATATTTTAAATTTAGTGGCAGTGTAATATAATAAATGTTAATTCGTAAATAAAAAGAAAAAAAAGAACACTAATAGTCTAAATTAAACTGTAATAATTTATTCATAATAGAAATGGCACGTCTTTTCTACTGGCAGAGCTGACTCGACCTGTGTCTGTCAGCACTTCCTTATGGCATCTACGCTGTGTGGTTACATAAATTATCTCCTTTCTTGATTTGTCTGATTAAATAATATGTTATAATAAATATTTGCAGTGTACAAAGTACAAACATTGTTTCTTCCAGAACACTATTTATTTTTATTTCCATAAAAGTAGCTTACGCTTGTTATTTTAAAACTATAACAATAACACTCTAATGTACTTATATGTACAGTCTATTTTTACTTTCTCCGTTACGAAGTACGAGAAAGTATTGTGATCGTGATTTTTTTTTCAAAATTTTTTTTTACGGAAATATCCGTTTTGGGGTCCCTAGATGCCATTTCAACAATTTCTGGAAAAAAAATTTTTGTGTCTGTGTGTGTGTGTGTGTGTGTGTGTGTCTACTGTGTGTGTGTGTGTGTGTCTGTCTGTGTGCGCTGTATCTCAAAAACTAATACAGCAATTGATATGAAACTTTCAACATACGTCTTATTTGATAATCTGAAGAACTGAAAAGCTTTTGGTAAAATTTCGTACACCGGAAGTGAGTGTTTACCTTAACTGTTTTTTGTTTTTTGCCAATATTATCTTAAATATGAAAAATATCACAAAAACATTTAAACAAACATTGAAGACAACAAAGAAATTAACATCTTTTGCTTGAAAATATTTTTCATAAAATCATTGCTATTTGAGAAAAAAATTTATTATTTTTTTTTAACTTTTGGTTTATAATTATGAAACGATGATAGTTACAGCAAATTTGTGTGAATAATAATTGTAGAGAATAGCAAAATGAACAACTTCTAAAGAATAAGTTTTTTTCGAAATCTCGTTAGTTTTTGAGTAAACCGAGTTTTTGAATTTGAAGTATATTTTTTCCGTTTCATAATTTTGACGTTTTAAACGTCAGTTTCATCCAAGTTTACGCAACGCTCGATGTACATTTAAAATTTGATTTCAATTGAAAATGAACCATGAAAACGTAAATATAAATGATACCATCAAGTCGGAGAAAGTAACATGATGGCCACATCACTATTTTTTAATATATAGTCTATTTTTCGTAAGATTGCAAACAGGGAAGGATAGGGCAAATATGACCTTGTTCAGTGATTGGTTGAAATTGTGGGAAAGCACACCGGAGATATTTAATTCTCCATCTTCATTTTTTCGACTGGTCTCTGTTTTATTAGCTGGCATAAGCGTAGCATAAGTGGGTAAATATTATACTGTTAATGTAGTATTACTAAATAATTGAAGTATAAAATAAGAGTACTATATTTAAATAACATAATTGACAATGAATTAAACTCTTACACTTAACAGAAATGTTAAATTCTAAGAAAATATGAATTTAAGGAGTATTGCGGCTCATGAAGCGTAAACATGTGCAGTGTGTACACATGCCAGCTGTGCGACCGTCCGCCATTATAGATACACCGTTCACGTGTTACTGTTTTGTTTTGTTTAGTGTTTCTCCTTATTGCTGTGTGGTGTTTCTTTAATTTTGTATTTTTACAATGACTGATAAATTCATTCCATGCTTTTGCCTCACACTATCCATTATACATGTAATCCCCTAGATTTCGCACCAATATTTGTCACCAGATTCACATATGTTAATGGTGTAAATCAGTCTTCTGGTGTTAGCAATTTTAAGAAAAATAGGGTATAGATACTTCTCAGACAAACAACAAATACAGCGTTTTGTCGTTTCTAGGAAAGGACACAAACTCCATATTTGTTTGTGTGTCTGAGAAGTATCTATATTAAAAAATAAATGATTCTTTATTTGTTACTTTCCAGATACTTTTTTCGTGACTGTACATATCCGTGACACTTGCGACAGGTTATGGAAGTCCGCAACAAATTAAGCAAATACCCGAAATATTAAAGTTATTTTGTGCGTGTATTTTTCAGTTTTGCGTCCTTGTCATCGTGCTCTGCTTAGAATAAAAATGAAATGTTATTAAATATTAAATGTTATATGTTATAAGTTTGATCTTAGCATAAATTATAGTGTATATTTCACTGTGTTACTACCTTTCAAGTTCAAGGCATTCTTGGTAAGTAATAAAACAAATAAGATTACTTACTACATTACTCGACGATTCTATTATTCAGTGAATAGGGTATGAAAAAATTTGTTAACAGTGTTCAATAAACCAATAGACAATATTCAGTTTTTATTACTATTTATAGTAATAAAAATTAGGAATTCTTAATTGACCGTAAATAATAATAATAATAATAATAAACTTTATTCTTCCTTTATGCTACAAATAAGAAAATTAATAAACATAAATACGAATTTAAAATCACAAAAGGAGAACCCTAAGGCGGGATTCAGCATTGGATGATAACTCATCCTGCTGGTCTTCCATCCAAACCTTAAACTTATAATAAATTGTATGTAAGAACATATAATAATTTTATAGAAAAACATACAAAATATATATTTAGATACATAGAATACTAGAACTAGAAAAATCAAATAAAATAATAATTAAATGAAATAATTACAATAATAAAACATTAAACTTCCTAGATCACATATACATACATTTCAGACGTTAGAGAAGAATAGCACCGGCATTAACTGCAGCTTTGAACCTGGATAAACCCAAACCAATAAGAGTCGTAGGTAGCGAGTTGTATGTTATGTATATTTGGTAGGAAAATGATCGCTCGTACAATGTGGTCGCATGTTTTGGAGGAGAAATTCTACCCCTATATCTCGTGTTAATATTATGGACATCATTCCTAAACGTAATTTTATTGTACAGATGAGGTGGTTTCATGGAGTATACAATTTTATAATATAAGCACTTGGCCTGAATATTCCTTCTATGTTCCATATTGTTCCAACCAGCATCCGTAAGTTTATGCGAGATTCTATCAAATTTTTTTATTCCGTAAATAAATCGAAGGCATCAATTTTGGACCCTTTGTATGCGCCGGTTAGTGTTTTCATCGATAGCTGGATGGTACAACGTGGAACAATAGTTAAAATGTGAGAGCACCAAAGTATCACATAAGGTAATCTTGGTTGAGGTTTCTAGGTAAGCTCGGTGTGGGTACAGATTTTTTAAGTTGAGATATGCTGCTGACATGCATTTATTAATAAATTGGTTATAACGAAAAGTGTTGTCCATAACAACACCTAGATGACTGGCTCTCTCTTTATATGGAATACCTATCCCGTTTAGATGTAGCTTAAGCTGACTGCCTATACTGTCACAGAGATTACGTTTACCAAAAACTAAGAAAGCCGACTTTGAGGGGTTAATACTTAAATCTAACATGTTAGAGAAGTTAAAAATGTTTTGTAGGTCAGAATTAATGCATTCCTCGCTGCTGGTGATAGAGTCCGGTGGAAATGAGTAATACAGCTGAGTATCATCAGCATACATGTGCCCAGTGCAAAATTTAAGTTGATTCAGTAAAGATGATGAGTATAAAGAAAAAAGAAGAGGCCCAAGGATAGACCCTTGCGGCACACCTCTTTCAGTATTTAAAAGGTCTGATGTAAGGTTATCAATTTTTACACACTGCTTCCGGTTACTTAGGTAACTACGCATTAAAGTGATTGAAGGTTCGTCTAATCCAATATATCTAAATATCAGCTCTAAAGTGCTATGGGTGACTGTATCGAACGCTTTACTCTAATCTAATAAGATCAGCACTGTCATTTTCCCCTTGTCCGTGGCGGTAATTATGTCATCAGTTATGGAGAGCAAGGCCGTTTGACAGCTGTGACCTGACCTGAAGCCGGACTGTTCTTTTGGAAGTATGTCATACTTATCGACGTATTCCACCAGTTGCGATGATAATATTTTTTCCATAATTTTAGATATTATTGGTAATATACTAATAGGGCGAAGATGTTTCAATTCAGTAGGTGCATTGATTTTCGGAATGGGCTTAATGATGGCGTATTTCCAGGTATCAGGGAAGGTGGATTCCAGAATACAACAGTTAATAATGTGAACTAAAAATGGTAAGATTACTGGACAACACAAGCGCAGCATAGTAACATTGATACCTTCGTACCCACTGGATAGAGATTTGACATTATTTAGTTCTTTAAGTACAGTAAACTCATCAATTAATTTAAATCCAAAGTGAGCCATAGATGGGTGTCGTGTGTTAGTATAGTAATCATCAGGTGTAATAATATTACTAGAACTGAATGCAGGTAGGCTATTAATAAAATAATCATTTAAGGTATCAACATTTTTTAGCGAATTAGGAATTGGTACCGGATCTTTTTTCAAATTTAAATTTTTGAGATGTTTCCATTGAAAACTTTGTTTCCTATTCCGAGATATATATGAGAAATATGCTTTTTTCTTTTTCTTTCTTAGGGTTTTGTAATATTCCCAGGTCGCGAGATTTCCAGTTCGTCTAAATTGAGCTTTAGATTTATTGCGTAGCTCAATTAAATATTTAATATTGTCTGTTAACCAGGGAGATTTAGGTTTAACAAATGAACGAGTTCTTATTGGTGCATGCTTATTAAAAATATTTAAGATAGAGTTATTTAGTATCGATACTTTTTCATTTATATCATTTGTATAGAGTATATCATGAAATGGAGTGTTGATTAAATCAAGGTTAAATTCAAAGGTGTCAATATTGTGGAAGTCACGAAATGTGCATACACGTGGGTGAGAGTTTGCAGTAGGAATAGAAATATTGCAATAAACCGCATCATGATCTGATATATTACAATCAATAACACCATGATCACTTATATTCATATCGCGAGAAACCAGGATTAGATCAATAAGGGTTGAGGTAGTTAAAGTTAAGCGTGTTGGGTGTTTTATTAGTTGTGTCATTTCTAAGATGTTACTCAGTAATAGACTGGAGGGAAGTTGCGGTTTTAATACGTCAATATTGAAATCTCCACAAAGTATGCAAAGCTATTAATAATTGAGCTTTCTAACTTAATTAAAAAAATTGCGTGATCGGGTTGCGGGGGTTTTTAAGCGACGGCTACTGTGAAATTTACTGTATTTGTTTTAATGAGTGTCCATAATATTTCAATATCGACTTCAAGTCGCAAGGGAACAAAATCGAGTGAATTTTTAATATACATGCCCACACCGCCTCCTCTTGTAAAACGATCATTCCTCAAGAAATTGAAACCGGGAATGTTCAATTGACTATTAGTTATATTTGTGTTTAGCCAAGTCTCCGAAAGAGTTAATATATCTATATTATTGTTATGGATTAGTTCTCTAACGTCTGATAATTTAGGCAATAAAGATCTTATATTAATGTGAGCTATTTTTAAACTATTTGCATACATTAGTTTATACAATTAGTTAATTAAGTATAAATTAATTAATAACTTATTCCGGTGAATAAGGAAACAAAACAGATAAGTTCTTCCCATTCCGAATAAATTAAAAGTGGGAAAGAAAAAAGAGAAAAAAAAACAATAGAAAAATAATGATAAAGAAAAGATATGGCTTATCTGGGGGACAACCTAAAACCAGCAACTTTTTTCTACGCTTGTCAAAACTATCACATTAATAAGCATTGGATTTTGACGTCTCTTAAAGCCAATTTTAACAACCTGACAAACTGACGTTTAAAACGTCAAAATCATGAAAGATGGAAAAATTATACTTCAAATTAAAAAACTCGGTTTACTCAAAAACTAACGAGATTTTCAAAAAAACTTATTCTTTAGAAGTTATTCATTTTAGCATTCTCTACAATTATTATTCACATAAATTTGCTGTAACTATTATCGTTTCATATTTATAAACCAAAAATTTAAAAAAATTAATAAATTTTTTTCTTGAATAGCAATGATTTTATGAAAAATATTTTCAAGCAAAAGATTTCTTTGTTATCTTCGATATTTGTTTTAATGTTTTTGTGATATTTTTCATATTTAAGAAAATATTGGCAAAAAACAAAAAACGGTTAAAGTAAACATCCACTTCCGGTGTACGAAATTTTACCAAAAGCTTTTCAGTTCTTCGGATTATCAAATAAGACTTATGTTCAAAGTTTCAAATCAATTGCTCTATTAGTTTTTGAGATACAGCGCACACAGACAAACACACACAGACACAATTTTTTTTTCCAGAAATTGTTGAAATGGCATCTAGGGACCCCAAAACGGATATTTCCGTAAAAAAATTTTTTGAAAAGAAAATCACGATCACAATACTTTCTCGTACTTCGTAACGGGGAAAGTAAAAAGATAGTTTACCAACTCTATAGAAAATTAAGATAAAACTACCTAAACTCAGCTCTTTCTTTTGCAGCGTACCGTCTTTCCAAGAATAGTTAAGCTGAGCTTATCTAAATTTGGCTTTACAGTTGGTTGGAATGAATATAAAACCTAAGTTTCAATATTTGGCTGGTTGCAAATTGGTTTTGTACTTAGATTTAAAACCTTTAGATTTGAAAACACAAGTATTTTTTCAACTTCCTGTTGTCTTCTCAAATAAGCTGCATTCTGTTCTCTTTTTATATTTTATTCACTAATGTGCTATTTAACAATAATATCTAAATTAATTTAATAAAAATTATTTTTTATTTAGACCATGTCAACGCCAGGAAAAAAACTAAGCGGTTCCCAGAATCGGAAAAGAAAACTACAGCAAGAGAAAGAAGCTCTGAAATCTAGAGTAATTATGGAATCATACTTAGGAAAAAAATCGCAAAAAGAAAATCCAGAAGATAAAAAGGATGAAGGTGTCAAATCAGATTCAGATTCAGGTTGTACACCTACTGCTGCTAAACTTTTATGTACTAATAACACAACTAAACAAATACAAGACTCTGAAGAAGGTGGCCCAGGTACATAAGAAATAATAAATCCATGTTCACATCTAATAAAAAGCACAGAAAATACAACAGAAACACTTGCTGCAATTCCGGACGTTCTGGAGTTCAAAGATATTGCTTATTTAAAATTTAGCAACAATCTTCCAATAATACCGAACCAACTTCGAAAAGAAATGATCATTCGTGGATCTTGCACATTTCAAAACGAAGCCAGTTTAAATGCAGCAACAATATCAACTAGCAGTCTAATGCCAAAATCTTGGTTTTCTCGATGGGTCGGTATTAAAGAGCAAGGAACTGAAGTTAACCGATCTTGGTTATTATATTCACCAAAAAATAATGCAGCGTATTGCTTTTGTTACTTACTGTTTATTACATCAAATTCCACTACACAATTAGCCTTCGTAACATCTGCTGGTTTTAATAAATAGAAGAAAAAACATAAATTGATTAGCCATGAAATAAGCCCAAATCACCAAAAATCACTTCCGGCTTGGAAAGAAACAGAACGAAGATTAATAAGTAGAACGGGAATTGATGTATCATTAGAAGCGAACAAGAAAGGTGGCGAAATATATTGCAAAAGAATATTAGCTTGCATGAGGTATTTAATTAATACAAAATCTTCCTTTACGTGGCCATGTTAAAAAACTAGCACTTCAAGATGGTACAAATGCAGGAAACCTATTATCTTTACTTAGACTTGTAGCTCAGTTTGATCCTCTACTAGCAAATCATCTTAAACATGCCACAGAAACTCCAAAAACTGTCTCATATTTGTCACCACAGATTCAAAATGAATTCATTCATCTTCTGGCATCTACAGTTCGAAATCAACTAATAAACGATATCAAAAGAAATACATATGGACTTTTGTTTGATTCAACTCCTGATATCTGTCATCGAGAACAAATGTCCCAAGTCGTGAGGTATGTAGATATTGATTTTATCAATAAAAAAGTTTCCATCAAAGAGTCATTTTTGGGTTTTATTGAAATACATGCTAAAGATGCAGCCTCGATCGAAAATACAATTTTGGAGAAATTAAAT